>CM028131.1:1566611250-1567842500 GCA_016271365.2 Neoceratodus forsteri
TGTGTGTGTGTGTATATATGTATATGTATATATATATAATATATATATATATGTGTGTGTGTGTGTGTGTGTGTGTATATATATATATATATATATATATATGTGTGTTGTATATATATATATATATATATATATATATATATATATATGTGTGTGTGTGTGTGTGTGTGTGTGTGTGTATATATGTATCATTTTCCGTCAACAGAACATTAGCATGGTTACGTATTCTCATCAACAGGGTGTACCCCTTTAACAGATGTCTCTTAGCTGCCTCCTCTGTCAACGAGGGTACAGGGCTTTTCACACTCATTTATGGAGCAGAAAACCTTCCAGTCAACGACAGCGAATACAACTATGAGGCTGTTTATCAAAAAAAAAAAATATATGGCATTCCCCTACTATTCAAGGGGCTTATTTCGTCATCAACTTCATCAACATGTCAGATTCTTTCGGCGTCTGCCACTCAGGACCCAGAACTGACTAAAAATACATCATACTGTTGCCTATGCCTTGTGGATGACCTCGCCAGTATTATAGAGGCACACCTCAGGTCGGAAGGGAACATGTTTATCATGTTCAATTATACATATTTAATAGCGGTATCACTGTTACAGGCCATACGGTCACTTCATCAGGATGCCTCTCATCCTGTTGTGTGCCAGACCTTCGTGTCCCCCCCACGAACAGAGCCTGCTACTACTCACATGCTGAGAAACTATCTATATATCCTGATATTATAATATGGATCATAATATTCTTACCAAACTTCTACTGCTACATGCGGTCTTCACCTGGCCATAGATAAAGGACACAAACAGTGGTGAGTACATATATGTTATAAACCTTATAAACTCTGCAAGACTTATCAATTTTCTGATCCATGCTACTTGGATAACAAAATGTGTGCATGTCACAAACCTTATGACTTTTTCTCAGATTAACATGGAATCTCAAAGATGAGATCTAATGGCTCATAACTTGCAATTATCCAGATCATTATTTAAACTTCTGTTCACCCGACAGCATAAATAAAGGGCCCACCATACTAACATTTCAGGTTTACACCTAACAAGGTTGCAGGACCTGGCATACTTGGGACTCCTTTGCAAATGAGAGTACTAAATGCATGATGGAACTGACTACATCACTCTGCATTTCATGTCTTTACCCTAAAATGGGTACAATATTGACTACAACAATACTACTGACTCTTAAGAGCCACTCAATTCCATGTAAGCATTACTCCACGACGAAGGTGGCATCTAATGGGGAATTGATGCAAGGTTGGGACCGTTGCAGCCTCGTGCCTATAACAGCCCAATCATACATTAATTCCCCATTAGATGCCACCTTCGGAGTGGATTAATGCACTTGTAACATGGTCTGTACATTGTTAGGTGTGTCATGCATACTAGTGTTGTAATGAATCAGACGCTGACAGCATTCCAATAAGACAGTGAAGTTTACTATACTTTTCACACATTAAGATCACATTATCTTACTTACATAAGTCTTTTCACAATTTTTACAGGCAACTACTACAATGGATGCCTCAACGATTTGTATTACTTTCTTCATATTTCTGACGGCTATTATTGTTCTACCGTGCTCAGGAGGACCGTGCGGTTGCAGACTTCTCCTCATTCAGAGTCTGCATCGCTTCCTCATTTGCATACTCTTTTAGCCAGTTTGCTGAACACCCGTCTGTTCTTTACCTCACAACCTCCTGTTCACATTACTGGTTCTTTTGTCTCACTGTCTGTTTCTCCAGCTAATTCTTTATGTGGGTGTCCACGGATTGTCCCCAATATTTACACTTCACGCTATCATAAACCGTGACAGAGTAGAACTGAAACGGATGTCTGCTTGGTTACTGAGGGATGTTCTCCAGTGTTCCCACCTCTGGGATTCCACTACATTGTCCCACAACAGGTTCCTCACATCTGTCTGTGTCTGTGACTCTTCCCCGTCTGCTTCACACTTTTCTGGTTTGTCCTGCTGTCCACTTTACCCCTCTCCTGCCCTTGTAGTCTCGAACCCTGTTTTCCACTTTCTGACAAGATCTGTTACTTGTCTCTTCGTCCTCTATCTCCCCAATACAGTTTTTCTCTCCCTCTCTCTCCCTTACACTTCTCCTACCTCGTGTCATGAAACTTGATCGCTGTTGTCTTTCTCTACACTGCTCTTTCCTCGCCTGTGGCTACCTTATGGATTACACAAGCAACACGGCATTATCGTGCCACAATGCCGTGTTGCTCTTGGACCACTTGTTGCGTTCTAATTGTTTTGCTACTTTTACCAACAGTTTCTTTTGCCATGTTACAATATGAAATGGATACATTGTTTCATTTCACAACATCATTGTTTGCTACTTATGTAGCCTATATATTCCAAAAATGGATACATTTCTCTAATGACTTGACAGACATGGCAAAAACCTGTACTAACTTGCTACATTATAGCACTACAAAATAACATTGTATTATTTGGGTTACTGTTCAAGTCTCAGAACCCAATAGGCTTTGACATATACTGTATTTTCCAGTGCGTGCCACTGAGACCTACCAATTACTCCATTATATGGCTGAATTTCTTCTGATTTATTACAGTATCTGATATGCCATACCCTAATCGGGTTTACATCTGCTTAACTCATCTGGAGATGCCCAGTAATAACCAGTCTGGCTTGTTTTTCAGCCATAGCCCTATAACAAACACTATAATGGAGTACTTACAGATAGAATACAAAAAAAAAAAAATTCTCTTTATATGCTAATATACTGCACTCCGCTCCTATCTGTCCTAAGACCACACTACATGTACGGCAGAATGCCATATCTGGCCACCCCACTGCCATATAACTGCTTGGGAATCTCCCAGAAGTAATGACTTGCTGCAAGAGACCATTCCATGGAAGATGGATCAATTATGCAAAGACTTCTGCTGTAACAGTAGATCTTCTAGGAATGTCTCTTGCAGTACGTAGCTTCCCTTCCTCCGAGCCCCTGCCATTCTGTAACAGGGAAAACGATGTAGATTCGGGAGGCTTTGGTACCTCGGTTCCCATCTGTCCCTCACCCTCACGAGCTGAAACCGGCAGGGAACGGAGATTACCAGGCACAGCCCAGAAAGTGAGGTCGTGTGGGTGGTTCCTGGTGTGGAGACTGCTAGAAGAAACTGCCGTGTTAGAGCGCCACCTATCGGGAACTCCCAGAAGTAATGACTTAACTGCCAGACACATTCCTAGAAGATCTACTGTTACGGCAAAAGTCTTTGTGTAACTGACCTTTCTAGGAGTGGTATATGTTGTTCATCCACACTGGCCAACCCGACCTCCCCCTGGCTTTGGTGCACAGTATTGCTTCCAGTGGGCAAGATCTGGCGTCATGGGGTGGAGCCGAGGGTTATGCCACGTGGGTGGGAGGAGCCAGCTTGAAGACTTTCCGGCAAGATGTGGATGAACAACACATACCACGCCTAGAACTACTGTTACAGGTGAGTAACCTGTGTTTTTTGTCTCCGGAGTCATGGCAAAGCAATGGTGGGGTCTTCCTTGGGGTTCTCAACCCTAATGCCCCCCCCCGTCCCCCAAGCCCGTAGTCTCCAGTCCGAAGCACATGATACAGCTCTAAGCCAGTGCCCCATAGTGATGCACTCTTTAGAGGTAGACAAATATGTCTCACCACCACATGTTGCCAACACTATTTGTTGTAGTTTTCTTCATGCAAGGCCCTGCATGAAGAAAGGAGATCATGTGTGACAGTGTTTGCTCAGGGAATGTGGTGGGCATTTTGTTTGCTCAGGGAATTTTGTGAGCATTAGGATTGATAACCCCAAGGAAGACTCCACTACTGATTCGCCAACACAGGGGGGACCCAAAACCCTAATGTTTTTTCCTTTTGCTTGCTTGGGGGTGGAGGGGGGGGGGAGGGTTTGAAACACTAATACCACATTTCTCTATCTTTGTGGCATTAAGTTACCCTAACTGGTGCATTAAGGAAGTTCTTTGCAAAGAATTTCCTTTCTTTTTGAGATCGTGGAATCGTATCCTCATTCACGTGGGGCCCTTTGGGACCTGCGTGTACAGCTGCAAATGTGCGGTGCCCTTTGGGCCTTGCACCATGGGAAGACTCCGTCCATCTATGGAAGTGCTGGGCCTGGCACATCGCACTCTACACATTCACTTTTCATACATTCAGTCTTATAAACCTGGCATGTAGCAGTTGTTGTATATTGGTCGAAATGTCATTTTGCACCAGAAGTGCAAAAAGATGTCTTGTCCAGGATTTTAAAAAAATGTCTCTGGTCACATTTATGAGGGGGTGTGGAAAAATGGCAGTGTTGAAAGTTTGGAGCCAAAATATTGAAAATTAGCAAAGTTATGAGTGAATGTTGAAATACTGCATTAACTGCAAAGTTCACTCATAACTTAAGCATTTTACTGTACTTGTACACAGACATTTCAGCATAGCCTTCTAATTACCCGACCGCATGAACCAGGTAGGTGAACATTTTCAAATCTGTACTGTAACATCATTGTATGCCACTGAAGCGTCATTCTGTGCCACAGATATGAAAACACATTTTGGCCAGAATTTGAATAATGGCAGTTGCCACTTTCATGAGGTGGTGTGAAAAAATGGCTATGTTGAAATTTGAGCTCAAAATATCTAAAATTACCAAAGTTATGAACGAGTATAGAAAGATTTCAACATATGCTCATAATTTTGTAATTTTTACATATTTTGACCCCAAATTTTCAACATGGCCTGCTTGTGACCCTACCTCGTGAACAAAGACATCGAAAATTTCAGATCCCACTTGAAAGGTGAGTTCACCAGGTGACAGCAAAATCTCCTTTTGGGCCTAATTTGCATAGATCTTACTTCGAGTGTGAGGTCCTGCAGCAGGGTACACCTTAAGGAGTATGCTGTCAGACACTAGGACTCCACGGCAAACTTCTAGCCATCGGTACCCAACTGGGGTCCACCCACTGACGTCACCCTCTGTATAAAGGAGGCAGTCCCCAGACCCACCTCACTTCTTTTCCCGCCGTTGACCCATGCTCTTGGCTCCTCTGACTCCTCATTGCATCTGTCGACCACCATCATTGTTCTTCTGGTCAGAGTACCCATTTTTTTTTTCCTTAAAAACTTGTTGATTCTGGTTAGTCATCTCCGTCGTCTTCTACCAAGTGACGGAAATCTTAAGTGTCCATGCGGTCGGCAGGTTCCGGCGAAAGACTCTCATTCTCAGTGCCTCTCTTGCTTGGGGCCTGATCACGACATTAATGCCTGCCTGGACTGCAGTAAATTCAACCAACAGACCAGGATCCGTCACTGCATGACACTCCAGGCCTACATCATGAAACAGCAGCTCGCCGCCCTCAAACGCCTGTCGAAGGCCAGCTCCTCAGTCTCCTGATCGCCAACTTCCCATAAGGAGAAACACTTGGGAGGGAAGCACCAACAACGGGAAAAGGAGCACAGTAGGTCAGAGTCTCGCTCTAGATCTCCTCACCACAAGGAGAAACACTCTGTTTCACACTCTGGCAAGAGTGTGGACTCTCTCCCAAAATCAGGCCTAACTTCCTCCAGCCTGCCGTTGATGAAGGCTCCCGCCCTTACCCTTTCTGCTGGTGGCAGTTCTTCGGGGCAAGGACCTTCTGGTCCCTCCTAGAGCCTTAGGCCCTTCCAGCATTCCTCGGGGTCTAAGGCCGGGACTTCAGCCGATAAGGCTAAGGTATTGTCTTCTTAAAGTTCGTCGTCAGCCTCCGATGCAGACACAAGGAAAAATCCCGTTCCAGAGAATGCTTCCCCAAAGGCAAGTCGTCCGCCGCTAAGGCGAAGACCCTGAAGCCTGTCTCGACAGCCGGCCTTCTGAAACAGAAGGACCAGAGGCAGACGCTACAGGGCAAGTTGTCAAGCGACCAGACATCAGGGCGACTATCCTAACTCGGACGACTACATGTCCACCGCCTCAAAAACAGACGTCAGAGCTGTCGTCCCTGACAGATCAGCAACCTGACGCCCGGGCACCGGTCGATAAGATGCCATACCAAACCCCCTCGGCTCTGGTACCTGACAGCCAAACATCAGTGGACCAGATGACTGGTGACCAGACAACAGGTCTTACTACTCCGCTGAGTCCTGACACATGCCCAGATGAGACGCCAGGACCAGGTAACCCTCCGGATGCTCCAATGGGCCCCATCGGTGTGCTGCCAAAGGTCCCCCTGGCAGATGTCAGACCGCTTTTTACATCATGGTGGAATACGGTAAATGGATGGCCCCCCAGCTCCTATGCCAGTTCCGGATGCTCGGCCACTGTCTCCACTCATACCCAGGAGTCCCAGCTCCAAAGGGGTTGGATTCGGAGCACGACAGACATGGGGCAGGCGTCACCGCTCCTCCTCCAGGTTGTCTTCCTCCAATGACAGGAGCAGATGCTGGCATAGGTGCAAACGTTCGAGGTCAGCCTTATCTTCCTCCTCCAGAGGCCGCCCTTCCTCCTTGGACTCTTCATCCAGGGGCTACTCCCCTGAGCCAGAAGGTCATTGCAGCTCGCCCAGGTCCTCTCTAGATGACCCGACTTTCATGAACGTAATGCGTCACATCCAGTTCCTGAACCAGTGGGATACGGAGGAATTGGACCCGGAAAGGAAAAGGCTCCACACCTTCTTGGGCATGAGTGACCCAAAACCTTTGGTCATTTTCCCCCCTCTGGTCCCTTCCTTTCAGGACCTAACCAAACTGGCATGGGAGCACCCTTCCTCCTTTTCAGCTGTCCCCAAGAAGGCGGACAGACTCTACAAGCACTCCAAGGCAGAACCTTTTCTGGGGGAGAGTCGGAGGGCAGATTCCATGGTCCTGACCGCAGCACATGGCAGGACCAAGCAGCCCAAGCACACGCACTCACAGCCTTCCGACAAGGAGTCTAAGAAATTACACCAGTTAGGGAGGAGAGTTTATGCTTCTTCCACCTGTTCCTGTTCCATACGGTCCCAACATTTTCTGGCACACATGGTGTTCTATCAAAAATCTCTGTGAAAGAAAGCACTCGAGTTGGCCCAAAAGCAACCTCACAGTCCATCTTGTACAGAACTTCCGGACGTAGGGAAATGTGTTGAGGGCATCCTGTGATTCAGCGGACACAGCAGCTAGAGCCACGGCCACTGGGATTTGTCTGTCGCCACTCCTGGCTGTGGGTATCCAGATTTATACAGGACCTCAGGATTCCATCGTGGATGCTGTATTCCACAGGTCTGTCCACTTCGGAGAGGAGGTACAAAAACATAACAGATCTGCAAGACTCAGGGAAGGCAGTGCAAGTTTATTCACCATATGTACCGGTCGGACCCTCAGCAACCTAAGTGTAAGCCCCTTCTGCGACTGGGTGCCAACAGCTGTGTGCCTTCTCAACCATCTAGGAACGGTGGGCCTAGGAATGGCAGATCTGCCCAGTCCTCGCTGCCCACCCCAGCCACCCATGCATGACTCTCTGCCAGCCCCTACCACCAGCGGAGTCGATAGGGGAAGCAGTAGGGTGTCTGTTCTCCCTCTGCCTAGATGGGTGGACCAACATTACCACAGACACATGGGTTCGGGATATTGTCGAAAAGAATTATACGCTGGATTTGCCGAATTTCCCCCAGACAACCCTCCAGCCCCCTCTCGATATTCCCCATTCCACACAGCTCTCATCAAGGAAGGGATCCAGGACTTGCTCTTAAAACGAGACATCTAGCCTGTTCCTCTCTCCCAACGGGGAATTAGGTATAACACCCATTTTTTCTTAGTTCCCAAGAAGACAGGGGACCTAAGACCCATACTGGACCTGAGCCAGCTGAACCAATTCATTGAATACAAAAGGTTCAGAATGGTGACCTTACCCAGACTTATCCCCATGCTATGTCAGGGGGGTTGGCTATGTTCCCTGGATATGCAAGATGCTTACCTGCACATACTGGTGTTTCCAGCCCACCAGAGGCACCTTTCGGTTCACCTTTCAGGGGAACCACTAGCAAACTCCGGCTTTGCCTTTTGGTTTCTCCTCGGCTCCAAGGGTGTTTACCAAATGCCTCGCGATAGTGGCAGCAGCTCTCAGGAGACGGGGTCACTTCGTCTATCCTTACCTAGATGACTGGCTCCCAGCTGCTCTCTCCATGTCGCAGTTAATGCAGACCCTCTTGGACACATTCCAGATTTTCCAGCAGCTGGGGTTAACAGTCAGCCTCCCAAAGTCCTGTCCTTGGCCTTGCCAACGTCTGCAGTACATAGGGGCTATTCTGGACACACAGCAGGGAAGGGCTTTCCTCCCACCTGATAGGGTCATTTGGCTGAGACCAGGCCTCCGGAATAGCTGCATCCAACCTAGTCAGAGCAAAGACTGTTTCAGCTATTAGGACATATGGCAGCTGCCATACCTACGGTACCGCTGGCACACTTGCATATAAGAGTTCCTCAGTGGAACCTAAGGGTTCAGTGGGACCAGAGGTCCGAAGACCTCTAACATCCTGTACGCATATCGAGGGCTGTTCAGCAAACGCTGTCATGATGGCTGACTTCTCCAAATTTGAAATTGGGAGTCCCGTTCCAGTCAGTTTCAGTGAGCCAGATCCTAACCACGGATGCACCAGGTCTGGGATGGGGAGCTCACTTTCAGAATCACCATACCCTGGGCACATGGTCAGACACAGAAGTGTCCTTGCACATCAACATTTTAGAGATGAGGGCGATTCTGTGTGCCATGTAGGCCTTCCAGACTCGCCTTTACCAGGGTTCCCTGCTTCTCCAGACTGACAACGTCGGTGGTCTTTTTATATCAACAAGAAGTGGGGGACGCACTCCTACCTTCTGTGCAGAGAAGCCATGAGAGTGTGTTACTGGGCCCTAGAACACAGACTCACGCTGACGGTGGTTCATGTCCCAGGTGTCCAAAATGTCCTGGTAGTTGAGCTCAGCCACTCTTGGTCCAGGAACCACGAGTGACAGCTGCTTCAAGAAGTGGTGGATGACCTCTTCGAAAGATGGGGATGTCCAGAACTGGACCTCTTTGTGTTCCAGTGTAATGCAAAACTGCCCAGTTTCTGCTTGCTAGGTACCGGGCCTGGTGTTTTCTGGTGAGACATGTTGTCCCTCTGCTGGACAGGGAGGTTCCTTTACTCCTTCCCTTCCCCCTGCTGCAGAAGGAGCGGCAGTGATCTTGGTAGCTCCATTCTGGCCGCGTCAGATATGGCTCCCCCTCTTGCAGTGATTGGCAGTGGAACCTCCTTTCCAACTACCTGTGTCATCTAGCTTGCTATCCTAATACAAGGGTACGTTAGTCCACCCGGATCTTTGGTCTCTACACCTTCATGCATGGCTCCTACAGTTTTAGCTGTCTCCTGGCATGGAGTTTTGCAGAGGGTGGCTGAAGTCCTAGTAGAGGCAAGAAAGCAATCTACACAGGCTACGTATGCAATGAAGTTGAAATGCTTCTGCATCTGGGCAGCCACATGTTCCCTGGACCCTTTTTTTTTGCTCGGTGAAATCATTTTTGGAATATCTCCTATCACTTTCGGACTCGGGACTGTGTTACTGATCCATTATTAAGGTGCATCTGTGTGCCATCTCAGCTTATCATGCACCTGTGGAGGGTAGAAATATTGTTCAGTTGGACCTTCCCTGTACATTCCTGCAGGGCATACTTCATATGAAGCCTCCTGTCAGGGATCCTGTTCCCCCCCGTGGGACCTTTTATTTGTTCTAGAGTAATTAACCTTGCCTCCCTTTGAACCGGCCACGGATTGCGACCTTCGCTTTCTCTCATGGAAAGCATTATTTTTAGTTCCCATCTCTTCAGCTTGAAGAATCTCAGAGCTGCAAGCATTGATGTGTAAAGAACCTTATTTAATGTTTTACAGAGACCGGGGGTCTCTTCACACCAGTCCTAAGTTTCTACCGAAGGTAGTTTCCAAGCTAACACGGAACCAAGACATCTGCCTTCCAGTTTACTATTCCAAGTATTCCAATCGGTGGGGGGCCTCCTCCACACTCCTAGATGTCCATAGGATCCTTTGTCACTATTTGAACCGTACTAAATTGGTCCGCAAATTGGATCAGTTTGTTTCCTTTGCCCCCAGGGTTCTGGGGAAGCCAGTTGCAAAACAAACCATGTCTAAATGGTTGACGAGTTGCATTGTGTTTACCTACGACAAGTACGAAAAACCCTTGCCGGGGCCAGTCAAGAGACATTCCACAAGGGGGATGGCTGCATCTTTCGCAGCTATGAAAAATGTTTCGACTGCAGATATCTGCGCTGCCGCAACATGGAACTCTGTGTATACTTCCGTTAAGCACTACACTGTGGACATTTCTTCCGGAAAGAGAACAGGATTTGGCCTAGCTGTGCTCCAAGGCCTAATTTCATGAAATTTAATTGGAGTTGTTCCTGCCACCCTGTTTTTCCTTTTCTCCTTTTCCAGGATACTGCTTGAGACTCTATCCTTAAGGTGTAGCCCGTTGCAGGAGCTCGTACTCTAAGATGGTATAGTTACGTAAGAACTTACCATAACAGTAGATCTTCGAGAAGAGCTCCTACAGCAGGCGCTATCCTGCATATCCCCCTATTCAGTTTCTCCTGATGGGAACAGTTGGCTCCTGCCTCAGCTTCCTTCCTGCTGATCAGCCTCCGGATCTCTGGCAGGTGAACTGAGGTGGGGCTGGGGACTGCCTCCTGTATACAGAGGGTGACGTCGGTGGGTGGACTGACGTAAGGGGCGGACGCCAGTTGAGTACTGCTGACTAGAAGTTTGCTGTGGAGTCCTAGTGCCTGACGGCATAGTCCTTAAGGTGTAGCCTGTTGCAGCAACGCTTCTCGAAGATCAGCTGTTGCAGTAAGTTCTTATGTAACTGTACTTTCCACCACCATTGGTCAGGAAGTGGGATCCCAAAAAGGCCATGTTGAAAACTGGGGTCAGTATATGCAAAAGTGACAAAGTTATGCATCAAAGTTCAAAATCTCATTGAACTGCACCTACCTTAGTATCTTATATCCCAGTCTGCGGTTCCAGCAGCAAAACTTGTCTTCAACTGGAGAGTGTCTCTCTACGCCATGGGACCTGTACAGGTGAGTGAGAGGGTGTCGGGTGGTGAACGCTGAGTAGGTTTGGGGTGATGAAGTCAGATCGATGAGGGACCATTTTCTTTTTTACAGGTTTAAAAAAAAAAAAAATGGTTTTCTTTCTTTCAGCTGCCAATCCAACATGGGGGATTGGGCACCCCAGTTTTGTGTTGGGCTGCTCTTTGGGAAACTAAGGCAGGTGACCTGGAGGGGACGGGTCCAGAGAAGTGGTATCGGGTGTGGGCACCTCGGTCCACTTATACTGAACAACTAGAAATTTTCACACTAAAAATATTCAAGGGTGAGATCCTTCACACAAAAATAGTTTTTACAGTGAAGATTTTTTCCGTCTCATTCATTCATGTCATTCCATTTCATACTCCACATAGTCTCCATCTGAGCTGAGCTGTGTATTTCCTTTGCTAATCTTGTCCCTGTGCAGTAAACATTTGATTAAAAAAGAAACGAGCCTCATCTGAACAGTGCAGTGATAAAGGAGTCCACTCGTTCCCGACTCATTCTCTGGTCTACGTATCATTTGGTGTCATCAGCAAGCATGCCCCAATTCATTCTCGCTGTACCTTGCCCTGCTGCCAAAAAAGAAGGGTACTTTATACAGTAATTACTGTAGCAGTCTATACTAAACGGAATTGACTCTGCAGTTGGCGTGTATGATACAGCATATGTCTGCCTGCTCAGTCAGCATGTCATTGGGTAAGCATGTTTCTAATTCACCCTCACCATACCTCACCTTATTGACAGAAGAGAACAATACCTTACAGTCCTCAGCAGTCCATTCTCTACTAATGGAGCTGACTTTGACCCAGTTGGCACGTTTGACACAATGTGTGATCTGCACAGTTTGTGTACTCTGGTTGGTGGTCAGCATAGTAGGTCTAAGCTCTTATGGCTTCTCCCTGGTTCCCCTTGCTCAACGTACCCCACTCTACTGCTGTCTCTCACTCTCTGTCTCATCTAACAAAGGAACCTAATTTTTCCTCCTCAGTCTGTTCTGTGCTCTTGTTCAGCAGCTGAGATGACTCTGACCGCACTAAATGTAATGTGAGCAAAGGTGTGTGGAGCCTACCTGCAAAATAAGAGTTTGTGTAAAAATTTCTGGTTTTACAGAATATTAAAAAATAAAATTGGGAAGGGAGGGCCATCTGGAGGGGAAGGGGGGGGAGAAGAAAGCGGTACCAAGGATGGGCACCCCAGCCCACTTAATAGACTGATAGATACAGACAGACAGAGGGTGGGCACCCTGGTCTGCTTAGTAAAATAAACAAACAGAAGAGGGGATCGGCAGCTCACTGCAGCTCACAGCATGACTTCCAGCTGTGGCTGCAGAACTCGAGGTCCTGTTGTCCTCATACAGAGAATGTGGGTGAACGACTCCTCTTGCTGAGCTGGGCACACTGGATTTTGCAGTGCCCAGAAAAGGTAGTTCTGGCAAGTTTAAAAAAACAAACCACACAGTGCAGCTGAACTGGTCCTGTTCAGCTAGCTTCAGGTGTGTGTGTGTTTTTTATGGATAATTTTTATGCATTTTCAGTGTGTGTGAGTTAAGAGGGAAAAAAATGGCATCCAGCGTGATTGGTATTTTTTAACAACACGAGAGGTAAATCATGAATGAGGGAGGGTGGGCCAAGCCCCTCCTCAAGATGAGGATTAGCCTTCAAACCAGGGGGGACTGATGGGGAGGATGATTGAGGAGGAGCAGGGGAGGATGGAAGCATAAGGAGCCGAGGTGGTTCAACAAAGGGGATCAGGGACGAGGGTGGGGGTGGTGGTAGTAAATGCCAGAGCTTGGGAAACAAGTTTACCAGAGTTCAGGCCATGCTGTTGGGGAGGGTTTGTAGTAGCAGTGGTCACAGACACGTGGGCCAACAAAAACCATGATTGGGACCTAAATGTGAGGGGGTGCACTATGCTTAGGAAGGATAGAAAGGAGGGTGGGGGGGGGAGTGGCTATGTACATTAGAGATGGCATTGGAATAGCTAGGGTAGAGGAGGCTGGGGGAAATGTGGAGGCCTTATGGGTCACCCTATGACCCCCTGCTGGATGAAAGGTCAAGCTGGGAGTAGTTTATAGGCCTCCTGGGATGGGGGAATGAGCAGGAGGAAGGTTTGCTGGACAGTATTGTTGCCCAGTGTGGACCAAAAGGAGAGGGAGTGGTGTTGATGGATGACCTTAATATGCCATGTTTAAATTGGGGAACGATGTCCTCTAAGGTGGTCAAGGAGCAGAGGCTGCTGGACAGCTTCCAGGATGTGTTCTTAATGCAGCACGTGATGGAGCCCATAAGGGAGGGACATGTCCTGGTGGATGGGATCCGGTAAAGGACCTGGTTGTAGAGGAACCTCTGGCAGGGAGTGACCATGATACCGTCTGGTTTCAAATTAACATTGGGGGGGGGGAGCTCCAGGACACTAGCTGTGGACTTCAGAGGGGCAGACTTTATGGGCGTGGAAAGCATTCTCAAGGATCACTTGAAGGGGGCTACAACAATGACAGATCTAGAAAAGAGATGGGAGGTCATTACACTGGGACTTCATGAGGCAGTCGGGACCTGCGCTAAGGTGAAGAGCAAGGGAGCTAGGTCACATAAACCATGCTGGTGGTCCACAGAGGTTCAGGCAGTGGTCCGGGATAAGAAAGCTGCCTACAGAAAATACAAAACGACGAGAGGGGAAAGGGAAAAGGAAACTTACCGTCTTGCATCTGGAAAGGTCACCCTGATGGTGCAGGGGGCAAAGTCCAGTAAAGAGCAGCGGCTGACACAGGGGATACGTGGAGGGGAAAATGGGTTCTTCAGGTACATTGGGGAGAGGAGAAAACCAGGGTCGGCTCATCAGATTGAGGTTAGAAGGAGGGTGGGTGGAAGAGGCGAGGGACCAGGCGGAGGTTTTAAACGAGTACTTCGCCTCAGTGTTCACTAAAGGGGGGGGTACATACGAAGCAAGACACAGTGGGGATAGAAGGGTTAGTGTGTAGGATCGGGGGGTCAACAGAAATGGAGCAGGAAGGAGGGGGAGGTACACCAGGGGTGTCATTTCAGGATGCGGACATAAAGGCCAGTACGGCCGGGGGGTGGGTTTCGGATGTTGCTTTCTCCACTGAACGGGTGTGGAAAGCCCTAAAGGCCCTAAAGAAAGAGAAATCTCCTGGGCCGGACGGCATTCATCAGAGAGTACTATGGGAACTGGCGGATGTACTGGCTGCACCCTTGGTGGAGCTTAACAGGTCGCTTGAGACAGAGAAGGTACCCAGGGATTGGCTAGTGGCGCATGTGGTGCCTATCCATAAAGGGGTTCGCGGGAAGTGCCAGGTAACTATAGACCCATCAGTTTGACATCGGTAGTGGTAAAATTTAGTGGAGAGTATACTGAAGGAAAGATTGAGGGTGTTCTTGGAGGAAGTAGAAGGGCAGGATAGCCGACAACATGGTTTTGTGCCAGGCAGATCATATCAAACTAAACTTGTGGAGTTCTACGAATGGGTAATATCTGAATTGGACAGGGGAAAGCTTGTGGATGTCCTATTTTTAGACTTCAGCAAGGCATTTGACTCTGTCCCCCATAAAAGCCTGGTTGAGAAACTGGCGGGATGGGTGTGGGCCCTTTGGTCAGGTGGATAGGAAACTGGCTAACTGGACACACTCATTGGTCGGCGGGGAGCTCTCAAACCCTAGAGAGGTCAGTAGTGGGGTACCGCAAGGCTTGGTCCTGGGTCCGATCCTGTTTAATGCATACATATCTGACATCAGAGAGGAAATGGGGTGTGGAAATTAGTCTTTTCGTTGATGACTCCAAGATGAGAGCAGTAGTTGAGGGGGAAGAGGGGAGGTTGGCTCTGCAGGAGGACCTGGAGACCCTGGTCTGGTGGGCTCACACCTGGAAATTAAAATGTAATTCCTCCAAGTGTAAGGTGCTGCATCTTGAGTGGGGAAACCCCAAACACAAGTACACCCTGGAGGGAGAGGTACTGGAGGCCTCAACAGGGGAAAAAGACCTAGGGGTCATGGTGGATGCAAGTATGAATAACTTTGAGCAGTGTAGGACGGTGGCTGTCAAAGCTATCACCTCGTGGAGCAGGGAAGTGATTCTGCCTCTGTACAATGGTCTAGTTTATTTATTTGCTTTTGTTAACTGGGTAAGCACACCGAGACAGCCAAGTGCCTATTTTCAGGTGCAACCCGGGAGATTACAAGGTACATACATGAACATCAGGCAAAAACAAGTGAAGGATTACATTAAACAAACAACATGATGTCTTGCTGTATTCTGACAATAGCAGTGAGTCCCAACCTTCGAACTGCCCCAGAGATGAGTTAACTTTCCATGCCAGGCATGGAACGCTGAGCTCGGTTGAGACTGTCTGTTGCTGTTTAAACTCAAACCGTCAGATTCTTTACTCCGCCTCACTGAACAGTCGCTCCAGAGATTTCTCCTTCTGCTCGGTTCATTTTGTCGGTTAACCGAATTTAAACCGTAACCTGTCGGTTCAGTCTCTGTCTCTGGTATTTGTGAGTACTAGATAGGTTTATATTATTTTCTTTTCTGTGTGGAACTTGTAAATGGTTCATCGGTTCGGTTTTGAACCCATCAAGTTGTTAAGTCTTTATTTGTACATTTAGTGTGTGGTTACCGGTTCTAAAAAAAAAAAAAAGGAATTTTAATACGTTTTTTTCCACGACCTGTAACACGGTCAGGAACCGATAAGAGGGTCTTGCCTGGCGGATTGCCATAAAAAGGGTAAGTTTGGTTAGGACTGGCACAATGTCTGAGAAACCCAAAAGAAAACCGGGCCCACTGGGTTTCAACACTGCAGTGTGTGTGGGAAGTCTTTGCTAAGGCTGACCCCCACACCACCTGTGTTTATTGTCTGGGGTTTGACTACCTCAATGCAGACTGCCAGATTTGTAAAAATTTTCCTGCAGCTACCCTAGAAAAGAGTTGGTAGGCTCAGGGAAAGGGAGGCCAAAAAGTCCGCTGAACCGGATGGCCAGCCCGGTTCGGTTCAAACCGAACCAGAAGGAGTGCCCTCTGACCAGGGCGAGACTTCTTTGGGCAAAAGGAGAGCGATTCTGAGGAGTCTGTTCCGCTAAAAGAACAAGAAAGGAAAATCAGCTGGTGTGGATCCAAAACTTTCTTCTCCAACCGCCTGAAGAAATAGCCAAAGCGATAAAATTAGTAGTCGCTTCTCGATTCTTGACTGAACCGGCACCATCAGGGAGGCGCTGTTCAGGCTGGTTCCACTGGTTCAAGATTATGATTTAGAGGAATATTATGAACTGGAGGAGGAGGAAGAGGAGTATGAGGAAAGTGAATGTGGTTTTGAAAGTCTGGATGTGCTCATTGACCGGACATCTCCCAGACAGACCTTCAGGAGTGTCTCCTTCTAGGCTTTCTGAGTCCCCCTCCCATTTCATGTTTTATAAAAAAGTGGCTGAAACCCTCCAGCTTCCTATGGAAGAAGCTGTGGATGACCAGGAGGAGCCTGACTATGTGGAAATGATGGATATCCCAGAGTCTAGGAGGCTGTCTATTCCCTTACACAAATCTTTTGGGAAACAGACATTTAAGATTTTAAAGACTTCTAATACTATACCTCTTGTGGATAAAAAGAATGGACAAGAGGTATACATTGTCAGGCTCAGATACGGAGTTCCTTATGCAACAATGCAGCCATGTTGGGATAGTGCAGGCTGCAGCCTGTGATAAGGCAAATATTCCCAGTGACTCAAACCCTGATCCAGGCCTTACAGTGGTGGCAGGATCAGAACAATCTTAAGACAGGGAGTTCCCTTTGTCTCTCAGTCTCACTCTTTAATCCTTATTACAGATGTCTCCCTCTTGGGGTGGGGGGCTCACTTGGGCGACCTGACTACCCAGGGGTTGTGGTCCTCTCAGGAATCTTTGCTTCACATCAATCTGTTGGAACTCAGAGCAGTATTTCTAGCACTTCAAGCATTTTCCAAATCTGTTCAGAACAAAGTTATTCAGGTCAGAACAGACAACACCACCACAATGTGGTACATCAACAAGCAAGGAGGCACTCGGTCTATGGCCTTGTGCACAGAAGCAATGAAGTTGTGGTCTCTGGCTTATTCCCTGAACACCTCCCTCACAGCAGTACACCTCCCAGGCAAGGACAATGTCCTGGCAGATACTCTTAGCAGGATATCTCGGGGCCATCACGAATGATCACTGGATCCCCTGGTCTTGGAGGTGATATTCTCCAGATGGGGCACCCCTCAGATCTTTTTGCAGCCCCAGACAATCACCAGCTCCCCCTTTTTTGCTGCAGGCCCCCAGTGCTGGGCTCTGTCCCCCTGGATGCCTTAGTTCTCAGTTGGGAAGGGAAGTTCCTGTATGCTTTTCCCCCCTTCCCTCTCCTGTTCAAAGTGCTAGTCAAAATCAGGTCTCGACCCTGCAAAGTGATCCTGATTGCTCCAGACTGGGCCAGACAGCCCTGGTATCCTCTCCTGTTGTCCTTAGCAGTCCATCTTCCCGGGAATTATAACCTGTGCTCAGGGGAGGGTTTGGTACCCGAATCTCAAATCTCTCAATCTCAAGGCCTGGCTCTTGAAGAGTTAGTTTGCTGATTTACTCCTCTCCCAAGGTGTAATGGATATTCTGAAGGCTTCTAGGAAACCTTCCACCAGGGCTACTTATAATTCCAAGTGGAAAAGATTTTCCATATGGTGCTCTGGAAGGCATATTTCCCCAGAGTCTGCTGATCTGCCCACAGTCCTTGATTATATGGTCCATTTGAATAGCTTGGGGCTTAGACCAGCTACACTAAAGGTGCACCTGGCAGCTGTGTCTGCTTTCATTTCAGCAGGTAAGCCCTCTTCTCTTTCAGCTCACCCTGTGTTCTCTAAGTTTTTCAAGGGATTGCTTCATACCAACCCTCCATTCAGGGACCCTGCTCCTGCTTGGGACCTTAACGTTTGCATTGCTCAGCTTATGCAACCCTCTTTTGAGCCTTTGTCTTCAGCAGAGCGTAAGTACTTGACTTGGAAAACTGTGTTCCTGGTAGCCATCACTTCTGCCAGCCGCATAAGTGAGTTACAAGCCCTGTCAGTAGAGCCTGATTTTATCTCCTTCCATAGAGATAAGGTGGTCCTCAGGACTAACAGGAAGTTTTTGCCTAAGGTGGTTTCAGATTTCTACCTTAACCAATCTATGTCTCTTCCTGTGTACCTCACTGACCATTCCTCCTCTGGTGAGAGGAGGCTGCACAGTTTAGATGTGAAAAGAGCCCTTAGCTACTACATAGAACGTACCAAGGGTCACAGGTTTGACTCCCTCCAACTGTTCCTCCCTTATGGTGAGGTTGGTAAAGGGAAACCTGCTACTGAAAGATCCATTGCCAGGTGGATTGTCTCTTGTATTCAATTTTGTTATGAAAAAACTGGGTAAGGTTCCACCCTCAGGCCTGAGGGCTCACTCTACCAGAGGTACAGCTGCTTCCCTGCCTGCTGCCAGGGATATTCCTATTCTAGAGATATGTCAAGCAGCTACCTGGAAAACAGTTCACACTTTTACCAAGCATTACTCCCTGGATATCCAGGCTAGGAGTGATGCTCGGTTTGGCACAGCCGCGCTTCAGAGCCTATTTCCTAAGTAGGTTCTGTCCCTCCTCCATGGAGGTACTGCTTGGTAGTCTGCTATTGTCGGAATACAGCAAGACTTCATGTTGTTTGAAGAAAAAATTACTCACCTTAGTAATGTTGTTTCTTCTAATGGGGTCTTGCTGTATTCTGACCTCCCCCTGCCTTCCCCTCTCAGAACCTCTGTTTTTGGGATGTGGTTGGGCAGTGGCGGTGTTGGCACTCAGGAGGTGCCCCACCTTGTTGTTTTCACCATTTTTTTCTTTGGGTGAGTGGGTGTTGTGTTTTTTTCATTTTTTGGGTCTCCTGACTTGAGTCTTTGTTTTGGGACCAAAACATCTGTTTTTATGTTTAGTAACCAGTTGGCTAGTGTAGGTTTACAGCTTCCACACAGACCTTAGTGAGTTTAGCTCGTAAAGATCTGACGGTTTGAGTTTAAACAGCAACAGACAGAGTCTCAACCGAGCTCGAGCTTAGCGTTCCATGTCTGGCATGGAAAGTTAACTCTTTCATCTCTGGGGCAGTTCGAAGGTTGGGACTCACTGCTATTGTCAGAATACAGCAAGACTCCATTAGAAGAAACAACATTACTAAGGTGAGTAATTTTTTCTTAGCACACAGGGTCAATACAAGTAGCAGGGGTTTACAATGCAGGCAGTAGGTAGAACAACAGTATGGTAAACATATGTAAGTCAGTGTTCATTATTCCAGGCAGCAATGCTGCAAGGCTTGCAGGTAGGCAGAGAGGAGACAAATTGGGATAGAGGGGGCCCAGAGCAAGATGTACAGTAACAGTGCTCTTCCTGTTGGGCAGGTGGGCCAAAGTGGTCTATTACTTCTAGTAAGCTGTGAGTACAGGAAGAGCATAAAGTGCAGAGGAGCATTGTCTGTCATATTATTTAGGTAGCGTCTCAGTTAAAGTGGCATAGGCCGAGGGGGTTTATCTAGTGCAGAGGCAGGTGGAGGCCATTTTGAGAAAGACCCAGAGGGAGGCTTTAAAGCATTGGTGGGAGGGAGAGGAGCGAGTGCTTGATGGAAGAGAGTTCCATAACCTGGGCGTGTATGCAGCGAAGGCTCGGTCACCCATTTGAGTGCGGGTCTTTGGTACCAGGAGGGCATGACAGTCACTGGATCGCAGAGGGTAGGAGGAAGTAGCTGGAATGAGGGAATCGGCGAGGATAAGGGGGGTGGCAGTTCTGACAACACTGTCTATGAAGTTGCTCACGATAGGGTGGTGAGTTTATGGTGGGAGCCATTCAAGCCGGAGTAGAGCTCAGGCTGTGGTCGGGGGCCAGAGAGTGCAAAACGACATATGCTGTTGTATGCTGAGTCCCACTTTGCTAGACTATTTTTTGCAACGTGAGCGAAGGTGACTAGTCCATAGCAGAGTGTTGGTAGGAGGACTCCCCTGGCTAAGGCAAGACGGGCAGCTGGAGTGAGACAGCTTTTTGCTCTGTATGCGTGGCCCAACTTGCAGTTTGAGGCCCTACATGCACTGCGTATGTGCATGTTCATATCCAGTTGCGGATCAAGAGTCACCCCCAGGTACTTGACAGAATCTGCAGCTAGCAGTTGGGACCCATCGGCCCCAGAGATCTGTAGTGAATCCGGGACAGCTTTTGTCTTGGCTGCTGAGCCAAAGAGCATGGCCTGCGTCTTCTGCAGGTTAATCATAAGTTTATGGTCCTGTATCCAAGTTTGGATTTGGGTGAAGTCCGAGTTTAGTTTGACGTTGATGGTAGAGATGTCCCGGGAGCTGGTCATGATGACTCTGTCATCTGCGTACAGCACTGAGGACTTATGAGCCGGAGCTGAGGGTAGCTCATTTACAAAGAGGGAGAACAGGAGAGGCCACAGGACAGAGCCCTGGGGGACTCCGCAGTTTACCTGGGCAGGCTCAGACAGGGCCTTGTTGAACTTGGTGTACTGCTGCCTGCCTGTGAGGTAATTACTGATCCAGGCAAGGGTGGGAGAGGAGAAGCCAAGTGATAGGAGAGAGGAACACAGTAGTGCGTGGTCTATCCGATCGAAGGCTTTCGAGAGATCAACAAAGATGGTCCCGGTCAGTTTGCCTTGGTCAGCAGCAGACCTGATTGCAGAGGTAACAACTGCTAGGGCAGTGGAGGTGCTGTGCCCTTTTCTGAAACCATGCTGTGCATGGGGAGAGTAGGTTGTGGGTCTGTAGGTAATGGGTGAGCTGCAAGGCGACTACCTTTTCCAGAAGTTTGCTGACCGCTGACAGGATCGCTATGGGGTGGTAGTTCTTAGGGTCTTGTGGGTCACCTTGTTTGGGCACAGGGATGACTTTGGCCATCTTCCAGGTGTCTGGGACTATACCCAAGGTAAGCGATGCATTGACGACGTGGGCTATGGATCGGGCTAGTACAGTTGCCCCTAGCCTAAGCAGCTTGGGATCAAGGTAATCGTGCCCAACACCAGTGTGAGCGGAGAGGCCAGCAAGGAGCTTCTGGGCCTCCATGTCCGAGATGACCTTGAGGTAAAAAGGCGGGGGTTGTCCCACTGGGTGGTGAGGCCCAATCCTTGGGGTCATGAGGCAGTTTGGGGAGAGCTGGCAGGTCGTCGAACTGGGAGTTGAAGGCATAGGCAATTGTGAGGGGGTTGTTGCAGTTTACCCCTCCAATGTGCATGTCTGTGACCTGAGCTCTAGTAGACCCATCAACCCCATTCTTAATGCTCTGCCAGAATCTCTTCGGGTTTCTGGCTGTGGAGAGCAGTATGGACTGACAGAACTCACTTTTTGTGGAGCGAATGGCTCTCTTGCACGAGTTCCTCAGCTGTCTGTAATCTTGGAGGTCTGAACTGGACATTGAGTACTTAAATCTCGCTCAGCATTTATCCCTTTGTTTCATGAGAGAGAAAAAAGGCCTCCGTGGAGCCATTTTGTTGTAGTGCCCCTCACTCTCCTCCTTGTGAGGGAGGCATGCTTGTTTTGAAGTGGGGTGTAAACTTTTAGGAAGTTGTCAAGGGCCTTTGAGGGGTCATTTGTGGCAATGACCTGAGACCAGTCAGCGTGTCGCAGGTCAGCAAGGAAGTTTCCAACGTTGAGTTTGGAGTAGTCCCTCATTTGTGTCACCTTGTGGGGGATTTTGGGAGGGGAGTTGCCCCATATGCAGTAGGTGGGAGAGTGAGCCAATCTAGCATCAAGGAGAACCCCACAGGAGATGATTTTCTCCGTTCTGTTGCTTAGCACCCAGTCAATGATGGAACCCTTGTCTCCTCTCGGGAAGGGTTTTGTAGGTTCAGAGATGAGCTGGCTGAGGGCCAGACCAGCCAACAGGGGCTTGTATTGCTGGACGTTGCGGCCTACCCAGTTGAGGTTGAAGTCACCTAAGACTAGTAACTCGTTCGAGCCAACCTTTGGGCTAAGACTGTCAAGGAGGGAGGAGAGCGCTGGCACTCCACCCTTGAGGGGGTTGTAGGCACAGATCAAGTGCACCTTTTTGGAGTTTCCTAACAGGAGGAGGGCGTGCAGGAACTCAAAGATGTGATGTAGATGGCGTGTGTCCTACGACTAAGACATTTAAGTGCGTCTTGTAGTATAGGAGTACTCCACAACCCCCCCCTTGTTCTCTGCCCTGTCCAACCTAATAAGGTTGTAGCCCGGGAGGGCGCATGCAGAGTTGGGTATGTGTGGCTTAAGCCAGGTCTCCGTGATCCCCATAATATCAGGGTTATAATGAGCCAGCCGAGCTGTTAGCTCAGTAAGGTTTGGTAGTAGGCTGCATATGTTCAAGTGCACCAATCTCAAGCCTTTGGCCGATATCGAGGCAGAGGTGGTTTCGGGGAGACTAGTGCTCGTGAACCGAGACTTTAGGCAGGGGCCCTGGCCTGGCCGTGGAGCACAGGGCAGCTTCTCAGCGGCGGCATCCTATCAGACCTCAGTTGGGGGATGGTAGCAGAGGCAAGATTAACCCTGTGGGATTCACAAGGCTCAGTGGTGTTGCAGTGAGCTCCCTTTGGGCAGTTTACTCAGGGCTACAGTGCAGGCACAGGCTCCACCTGAGGGTAATTTAGCGTGTAGGTTTCAGTATTCAGGTGCAGATACCTCTAGCAGAATTGACCTAGTTCCTAGTGATGATGTTGCTTCAGGCTTCAGGGATTGCAGTGCACGCCCATGCAAGTTAATTGTCTCTGAATATTGGTACCACAGGATAGCAATCTGTACCTATTTCAAGAACTTGCCAATCATGCAGTGGATTTTACTGTCTTTACACTGGTAACAAGCTGTATCAAGTAAGGCTGACAACAAGCAAGTACAGTAGTTAGCTACTAGCAAACTTAGTGAAGACAGAGTATGGGCCACAGCATGTTCAGCAGTGAGAGAACTATGAGTACCAGCTAGCTGGGCGCTGTACCAACCTGGGAGGAGACTACCATGTCAAGTGGGAGGAGCTAGTGGGCATTTAAGGGAGGAGGGCAGGGGTGGGTGGGACTAAAATGTCCTGTTTCAGCAAGCAGCCTCAAGTCCCGATGTGCAGCTCCAGAAATAATTGCTTGTTTCAGTCTTTCTTCCCGATTTGTGTCAAGGGGAGGTCCACTCGAACGAAGCAATGAGCCGGCGCCTCGACCCTGAAATTCCCTCGCAGTCCGTATCAGGAGGGGGGACCCTCTGTGGAAGGGTCTCCCTCACCTCCCTCGCAGCAGTCAGGAGTGAGCCACAGGACTCGGTGGCCAGCAGTTTCAGCGAGCTGGGCGAACAACGCAGGGAGCCAATCAGGCGCTGGTGCAGTTTTCAAATGTTGGCGCCAGAAAGCTCCTCCGACGCCCCGCCGGAATGCTGAGTATCCCCTTACAAGCAGCTCCTAAAATGTCCTGTTTAAGCAAGCAGCCTCAGTCTCGATGTGCAGCTCCAGAAATAATTGCTCGTTTCGGTCTCTTTTCCCGATTTTGTGTCAAGGGGAAGTCTGCCCGACCGAAGCAATGAGCCGGCGCCTCGACCCTGAAATTCCCCTCGCAGTCTGTATCAGGAGGGGGGACCCTCTGTGGAAGTGTCTCCCTCACCTACCTCGCAGCAGTCAGGAGTCGCACCTTGAGTACTGGAGTCCACATTTGAAGAGGAGAGGAGGGCTACCAAGATGATACAAGGACTAGGGGATTTGGCATATGAGGACAGGCTTGAGGAGCTTGACCTGTTTTCATTGGAGGAGAGGAGAGACGGATGGACATGATTGAGGTCTTCAAGTACCTCAAGGGAATAAATAGGGTAAACACGGAGGGAATATTCAGGCTAAAGGAAGGAGGTATCACCCGAGGGCATGTTTTTGAAGTTGGAAGGATGAGGGGGGAAAGAGGAGGAGGTTTTTCACTGAGAGGGTGGTGGAACCTTGGATTGCGCTGCCTGGAGAGCTGGTTCAGGCTTCCACAGTGGAGGGCTTTATGAGGGGGTGGGACAGATACAGAAACTGAAAGCCTCAGGGGAAGGCCTGGCCCAGGGTGGTGAGGATGGATGTTAGAGGTCCTGGAACACAAGGGGGGGGGAGGCTTCAGTACCCAACTAGGGATCTGAAGTTTGAGCAGACTCGATGGACCATAAGGCCTAATCTGCTGGCAATCAGTATATTAGTATGAAAATAAGCACTCTATTCACGCCGGGACGTAAACTGTAAAATCATAATTGTGGAACCATATATTTTTTTGTGATACCATCCAGAGGCACACCCTTGGCATGGGCCCCATCGACCCTGAAAATTTCTTGAAAAAATTCCACACCATCTACGCTGTAGGTGACAGAAAAAAATATACAGTGTTAAGTATAGAAAAAACAAATGTGGCTCCCCCCTCTGTTATTTGGCACTCTGTATATCGAAAACTGAGCAACATGCCGTCACAAAACTTTCCATGTCTTGAGACTCTAGCAGACTGCACATGCCAAATTTTGGGTTACTTGTTCACACAACGCTGAATTTATTAAGGTGCAGAAATTGGGGTTTAACATTAAACGGCTTACTCAACCCTGACTATAGGGGACACCAGTATTTTTTGGACACTCTGTCACTGTATGCAAGTTACTTCATACATTAGAGAGGTGAAAGATGGGAAACACCAGTGTCACATGATGTGATGTCTTGTCTTCCCATATCTTTGCAAAAAACTTTGTTAATGCATCAGTTAGGGTTACAGCATCAAAAGTTGGGAAATGTGGTATTAGGGTTTCCAACTGTAACACCCACCCCCACCCTGCATACAGCAACAGGTGTGGCGGGTGTGCCTTGAAGTTGTCTGCCCAATGCTCATCCCATTCCTTTAGTAAATAAGCAGAGATGAGTACAATAACGGAGAATGGGGGTGAGCGTTAGGGTTGACAACCCCAAGGCACACCCCACGCCTGTTTAGGTGTGCAGGGTGTGGGTGGGGTGTTAGGGCTGGAAACCCTAACACCACATTTCCCAACATTTGTCGCTGCAAGCCTAACTGGTGCATTAGCAAAGTTTTTTGCAAAGAATTTCCTTACTTTTTGAGATAGTATAATCGTAACCTTATTTGCTTGTGGGAGTGGTGCTCTCCCATCCATCCACAATTTTTGAGAGATTGTAATTGTATCCTTATTTCCCTGTGGGAGTACAGGGCCCTTCGGGCCTTGCATTCCCATCACTCCATAATGCTACACATATTTGCATGTGGGAGCGGAGGGCCCTCTGGGCCCTGTACTACCATCCATCCGTAAGGCCTACACTCCCAGCACTCCATAATGGTATTCATATTTGCATATGGGAGCGCATGGTGCCAACCATCCATCATTTTTGAGATATTGTATCCCTGTTTCTCTCTAGCCCTGCGCTCCCATCAGTCCATAATGGTATCTGTATTTGCGTGTGAGGGACTTGCGCTCCCATCCAAGCATAATTTTTGAGATAGTGTGGTGGTATTCTTATTTTCCTGTGGGAGCACCAAAGAAACACCTCACATTGCAATGTTATTCTGTAGAAAACACAGCAGAATTTGAAACCTATGTAACTCGACACCAAATTAATATATTTTCACTAAACCAGCAAAAGGCACATTGGTGGGGTGAGCCCTTTGTACCCTGAAAATTTCAGAGCAAAATTGCAAACTGTTTTATCACAGCGGAGTGACAAAGAAATGACACTGTACACCTCACATTACAGTGTTATCCTGTGGGAAACTAAGCAAAATTTAAACCTGCAGAACTCCAGAGCAAAGTAGTATCTTTTCACCAAACCAACAAAAGGCACATCTGTGGGGCAAACTCTTTGTGCCCTGAAAATTTCAGGCCAAAATCGCAAACAGTTTGGTAACTACGGAGTGAAAAAAAACTATCTGAAAATTCCTTTTCTGTGATTCTTTTTTTGTAATTTGTGGAAAATGAAAAATCCTTTTTTGCAAATTGCAAAAAATTTACTTGTTTTGAGATTCCTTTTTCGCAATTTGTGAAAAAGGATTTTGGCATTTTGAAAAAATTAACAATTTCTAAGTAAGTTGTCGAAAAACTAACCCCAGAATCTGATTCTGCAGGTCTCGATTAGGTAAAGACAACTGTTAGTGTCTACTAAAGCCATGTATTTTATTAGCCATTTAATTTTGTTGTCACCGCTAACTGAAAACAAGATGGCGGCAGCCCGGATAAAGATTCCACATTTGCAAAGGATCCCGCATTTGCAATAAAGAATCATTTTTTGAGCAGGACATCTAATTGGTCCCATAGGACATCATGGGAAACTTTGAACTGTAATACTGTAACTTCGTAATGAATTTAATATTTTTTTCCAAATCTTCAAAAGGCACATCTGTGTTCCAAGACCTTTTCTACTCTAAAAGTTTCGGAACAAAATTCCAAAGCGTCTTTGTGCAGCGGCATGACAAAGAATTTTACAAAAAATGTTTTTCACATTTTTTGACACTCCGTATCTCCACATCCACAAATCCAAACAGAACAAAACTTGCCAGATCAGGAGATCTTTGGCCCCTGATGGCACATGCAGTTTCATGCGAATCACTTGAACGGTTGCAAAGTTATTAAAAAATGTTGAGTTTAACATCGAAGTTAAACACAGAAGTGACCATTGAACCCTAGCTATAGGGGCGTGGCCGTGTCCCTGTAATGTATATAAATATACAGATGGGTGTGTGTGTGTGTGTGTGTGTTCGTAACGTAATACACAGCCCATTTTAATGGTGTTTTTTTATTTGTTTATGCTTTAGAGTGTTGAGAACAACATTCAGTAGCTGAATCTGCTAGAATTCGTTGTTCTCAACACTTAAGTACACAAATAACAACTTTACACAGGTGCCATCTTCAGACTTGCGCTACACCAACACTGGATCGTGGGAGCAGGAGTTGAGCTACCCCCGCCCCCCACATACAGCTGCCCAAAAATGAATCCGCACATGCTGAGAAAGTCTGTTCCCTTTCAGTGTTACTCACAGATGGACTTTTCAAGTTTGGTATGGAGTTAAATAAAAAAAAAAAAAATGTAAAAATTCTCCAGTCTTCTGTAAAATATGCTTCCTGGTGCATTATACACAATAAAAACAAAACTAACCTCCAGTCTTTTGTAAAACATGCTTCCTGTTGCTTTAAATACAATAAAAAAAGGCAAAAAAAACCAGACTCACCGTCAAGATCTTGCAAATTCTCAACACCTCGTTCACAATGGTGACATCGTAGGGCCCTCTAGCTTCACTCTCATGCCACTGAGAACCAGTGTATTCTTAATGCTGAGGGGTTAACTATTCTGTAGATACACAATCTCTGATATATCCCTGCTGCTGCGTTTCTTGCTGTGAAGTGATAATGCTGTCCCTGTGACATCAGAATTATTTCCACAGCAGCAGGCTGTGATGTCACAAGCAGAAGATGGACTTCACAGCAGGAATAAGAGAAATAGATGGTCTATTTATTTTGTATAAAAATTTCAAATCTAAGAATAGATCACACTGAGGTGGAGGACTTTCTTATTTAAGGTGGGCCCTTTGTGGCAGCAGCAGAATATGTAATGGAAGGTCCTCAGTTTAACATTAGGGTGAACTTTGTGTAAGAGATGCCAAATCTCTTTAAGCAACACTTTACAGAAATAGTAGTCTCTTTCCCCAAAACATAGGGACAGGATTTCTGTTTGCTGCCAAGGCTTAGTCTGTCTTTCTAGAGTGGAACTTGTCAGTAGACAAAAAACACTGGCCACTTTCTGCTGTGATTCCTCACAGCTACCCCAGTGACAGGATATTCTCACATTGTGTGCGTTTCAAAACAAAATTAAAACAGCTTTATAAAATATGCAAAAAAAAAAACAAGCAAGCAGTGATCTGATTGGTCAGTAGGTATTAGGACCTGTGCGGTAATTGACCAGAAACCACACGGATCTGGAAAGTACCTTGCTAGTCTTGTAACTACACTGCTTTGGGATTCTCTGTAACTGTGATACTTGTTGGGGGGCGGGGTGGAGAACAGATGTTCAATTAACAACATGAGTGAGTGACTTATGTGGCAGCTAGTTTGACCATGATGGGACAAACCCAACTGTTTGGTGTGAGAACTGATTCACCAGTGGTGAAGAGCAGTGCCCTCAACCCACAGAGGTGGGGGGTGCGAGTAATTGCCCAGTGACCTCATGCCCTGTTGTGTGTTATGGCTTACTTAACCTCCTCCTCCTCCTCTTAGTGTTGATTTCCCTTCACCATTTTGACCACATAGGTTGGATCTTTTCTCCTCATTTTCTTTCACCTTTAATTTTATTGCTAGTGAAATTAAAGTTTAACCTGCTCAATCTTGCTACTTCACCTTGTTTTAATCAAATGTCCTACAAAATATTATGTTCTATGGTGGTACTACCAGTTGGTTGCAAATATTAATAAATCAAATCCAGTGAATCCCCTACCCCGCCAAAAACAAATGTGGCCCAAGGGGGCCTATAAATCACTTTAGGTTTTTCTTTTTGCATGCCATAGTTTTGAAATGAAACAAACCTAGGAGCGCACACCTCCATTCACTGCAAAACTGATGTAAAAAAGCAATTTTTACACTCATTGCTGTATCTGTGCAACTGTCTCTTTATTCCACACTTTCTCGTAACAGCATCAGTATAAAATGTAAAGATTTTGCTTAACATGCATAATAAACTACTTGGTGCAAGAGTGTGCTGGATTACGTTTTGCCCGTGCTATCGATGGGCTTCTTTTTTGACACTGTGTTTTGGAAAGAAGTTCCAAGTTTCCAAGTTCAACTGAAGTATAATTAAACAGAACTCTAGGAAACCAGCACTCCAGCAGAGTCCAAACATGGATAATCCCTGAGGAAGGCTAATAGCTGAAGTGCTGGGGTACAGGTGAAGGTTTAATTTCACCATTAAAACACTGAGATTGCCGGCTTGGTTGCGCTGAGGGTTGAGGTGCTGGACGCCACACCTCGCACCACGCCGGCGACCCGGGTTCGGGAATGGACTCTGGTTGGGGGGGATCGGGATCGAGCGTCCCAACGGATGCTCTCCTCCTCCAGGAGTGGGATCCTGGGGTGCCGCGAGCACCCGACGCTTCGGGGCTGGTGGAAGCACGGGCAGTGAGGCACAGGTGGCCAAGAGCCAGGGAGGGGAGGATCTGCGCATTGACAACGGCGTCGCCAGCACGCCGTCTGTCTGGACATCAGTCCTGCGTGCTGACGTCCTCAAGGGGTAGAGGGACAACAAGGGAAGAAAAACGGGGGGGGGACCCCGATCAACCCTGGATGATGACTGGTCCCCCGGGATCTCCTACCCACAGACAAGACTCCAATGTGCAGGCACTCCGAGGGTGGTGAACAAGTGAAGGTAGGAGTTGGCCAGGCACTCTAGGGTTAGAAACCATGGATGGGATCCATAAGGGGATAGACCAAGTCCGAAGGAGTAGGGTGAGAGGGCGTAAGGTGGGATAAAGAAGATAGTAAAGAAAAAACAAACAAAAAAAAAAACAAACACTGAGATTACTTGGATTATCCGTGTTTGGACTCTGTTAATGCTGGAGTGCGTTTCCTAGAATGCTGTTTGGTCTGTTGGCTGGCTGCCTACTACCAGCATCTTCTTTGGTGTTTGCGCAGCACACTTTTGGATTTTATCTGCTTTGAAGTATAATTAAGCCTGACCACCCACTGCAAGGTGACTCCTTATAGGTCAGGTACCTACACAGTTTTATTCTTTACATGCTGATGTGAGCTAGAATCTGCTGCATCTCTCTCTTTTTCTCTCAAGTTTCCTTATTCTTAAATTCCAGTGTCGGGCCCATATGAAGCTCCTGGCTCAGTGGGTAGCAAGCTTAATAGAGAACGGTACACCACTCCAAAATTAAGTGCAATAACTCCTTTCTTCCTCTTGGTACTAAAAAGAAAGAAAAGGAGAAACCCAAAGTGTTTTTATAGGCTCCCTTGGGCTAAGTTTGGGGGGTGCACTGGATTTTGTTTGAGTAAAACTTGTGCTTGTGTTGGGTACCTTTCTGCATGTGATGTATTTGTGTGGCAGCTTGAAATTCACATTGTTTTATATATTTTTCTTTATTTTTCATTCCAGCTAACTGGACAGCCGGTTTTGATTGGTGGTACCATGGGCACCTGCAGCTATGTACTGACTGGGACTGAACAGGGCATGACGGAGACTTTTGGAACAACTTGTCATGGAGCAGTAAGAAACCTATTTTATTTCAATAATCTGAAGGATCTTAGACTGCAGTGCAGCACCGCATGGAACAGACACACACATAGACTTCCTCTTGTGCTGAAACTGCTAGTAGCTAGGACGAAGACGGCAAAAAGCTTAGGGCTCTAACAGTGTTTGCGTTGGCCCCATTATATAGGCTCACAGAACACGATTTCTGCTTAAGGTGATTGATCACAAGAGCAGGGATTCAGTGATGGGCTATTGTTTCTCCACCAGTGTCCTATAAATGAGTGGATCCCTGCCTGTTTGTGATCTTGAAATCTTGTTTTTTTGGATGAGGGGGTGGAGCAGAAGACAATGTCCGTAACATTTTCCATCTTAACGCAAGATGGATTGGATCTGTTCCGTCTCCTAGAAGATTTAAATATCCATCCCATTGGAGTTGACAAAGTTTAATGCAGTGCACTGTGAAATGAGCCACAATGGTGTCCCCTCTCGTGTACCATTGCGCTTTATGTGATCCAGCTGGTAGCATTGTTGGACCCAGTGTTACCTCACGTGTATTATTTCACTTTGTGTGATCCTGCTAGTAGCATGGTCAGACTTAGTGTCACCTTTTGTAACATTTCCCATCCTGTGATCCCACTGGTAGCGTTGTTGGACCCAGTGTCGCCTCTCGTGTACCATTTCAAACAACGTGAAGTCTTGCTGTATTCTGACAGTAGCAGTGAGTCCCAACCTTCGAACTGCCCTGGAGATGAAAGAGTTAACTTTCCATGCCAGGCATGGAACGTTGAGCTCGAGCTCGGTTGAAACTCTGTCTGTTGCTGTTTAAACTCAGACCGTCAGATTCTTTACTCTGCCTCACTGAACAGTCGCTCCGGAGATTTCTCCTTCTGCTCGGTTCAGTTTGTCGGTTAAAGTACCGCTTTTCTCGGTTTTCGACCGAATTTAAACCGTAACCTGTCGGTTCAGTCTCTGTCTGTGGTATTTGTAAGTACTAGATAGATTATATTTTATTATATTCTGTGTGGAACTTATAAACTGTTCATCGGTTCGGTTTGAATCGATCAAGTTGTTACAAAATCTTAATTTGTACTTTTAGAGTGTGGTTACCGGTTCATATTGGTTCTAAAAAAGGATTTTATTACAGCTTTTTCCACTACATGGTCAGGAACCAATAAGAGGGTCTTGCCTGGCGGATTGCCATTAAAAGGGTAAGTTTGGTTAGGACTGGCACAATGTCTGAGAAACCCAAAAGAAAAACCGGGCCCACTGGGTTTCAACACTGTAGTGTGTGTGGGGAAATCTTTGCTAAGGCTGACCCCCACACCACCTGTGTTTATTGTCTGGGGTTTGACCACCTCAGTGCAGACTGCCAGATTTGTAAAAATTTCCCTGCAGCTACCCTGGAAAAGAGAGTTGGTAGGCTTAGGAAAAGGGAGGCTGAATAGTCCGCTGATCCGGATGGCCAGCCCAGTTCGGTTCAAACTGAACCAGAAGGAGTGCCCTCTGACCAGGGCAAGACTTCTTCAGGCAAAAGGAGAGCCGTTTCTGAGGAGTCTGTTCCGGCTAAGAGAACTAGAAAAAAATCAGCTGGTGTGGAGTCAAAACTTTCCTCTCCAACCGCTGAAGAAATAGCCAAAGCGATCAAAATTGTGCAGTCGCTTTCCCTGGTTCAGACCGAACCAGCACCATCAGGCAGGCGCTCGGTTTGGCCGGTTCCACCGGTTCAAGAGTATGATTTATAGGAATTTTATGAACCGGAGGAGGAGGAGGAAGAGGAGTATGAGGAAAGTGAATGTGGTTTTGAAAGTCTGGATGTGCCTATTGACCCGGACATCTCCCCAGACAGACCTTCAGGAGTGTCTCCTCCTAGGCTTTCCGAATCCCCCTCCCATTTCATGTTTTATAAAAAAGTGGCTGAAACCCTCCAGCTTCCTATGGAAGAAGCTGTGGATGACCAGGTGGAGCCTGACTATGTAGAAATGATGGATATCCCAGAGTCTAGGAGGCTGTCTATTCCCTTACACAAATCTTTTGGGGAAACAGACATTTAAGATTTTAAAGACTCCTAACACTATACCTCCTGTGGATAAAAGAATGGACAAGAGGTATACATTGTCAGGCTCAGATACGGAGTTCCTTACACAACAATGCAGCCATGTTGGGGTAGTGCAGGCTGCAGCCTGTGATAAGGCAAATATTCCCTTGGCTTCACACCCCCCGGACAAGGACTCCAGGAGGATTGATGCCATGGCAAAGAAACAGTACATGGCAGCATCCTTGAGACTCAGACAGGCCAATTATATGGCCTATACTGCTAGGTATCAGAAATCCAGATGGGACACTGTTATGGCTTTAGCAAAACAGGTCCCTGACCAGCTTGCCAAGGAGCTGGAGTAGGTGGCTGCTGATGGTATTGAGGCATCCAAGGTGCAGTTCCATGCTGCAGTGGACTCCAATGATGTCATCTAGAGTCATGGCTACATCTGTGGCACTTCGAAGAATGGCTTGGCTCAGATGTACTAGCCTGTTACAGGATACCCAGACTAAGGCCATGGATTTTCCTGTTGTGGGTAATTCTCTGTTTGGGGAGCAGACAGAGAATTACCCACAAGAAAATGGACGAATGTAGGACCACCTATAGGAGTGCACAGGCCAAGGAAAGGCAGGCCACTCCTCAAAGGCAGCATCCCAGAGGCAGGCCTTTCTACCAAGCCCAGGCCTCCTCTTCTGCTTATGCCCAGAGGGGGTTCTTTAGAGGGAGAGGCAGACGGGGTACAAGCAGGCCTGCTTCCACCCCTCAGCCCAAAGTCCCTGCCAAACAGGCACCCTGATGGGGTTGCCAGGGCCGATTCTCAACTACCTGTAGGGGGTAGCTGGCTTACTTTGTCCAGGACTGGGAGTCTCTGACATTAGACAAATGGGTCCTGGAAGTAGTAAGCCAGGGACTGGTTCTCGGCTTCAAAAAGTTTCCAAAGATGAGAACCAGATCCTTTCCACCTGCAAATCCCTCAGAGACACCTGCCCTAGAGGCAGAGGTCTCTTCCCTCCTAGCTCTCAGAGCTGTGGAAAGGGTTCCACCTCACACCAGGGCAAGGGTTGTACTCCAGGTACTTCTTACCCCAAAAAGACAGGAGAATGGCGGCATCCTGGATCTCAGATACGTAAACAAGCACCTTTAAAACGAAAATTCAAAATGGTGACTCTGGGAATTATTCTACCCTCTCTAAGGCCAGGGGACTGGCTAGTGTCCCTGGACCTCAAGGATGCCTACTTCCATATTCTCATCAGAAGCTCCCACAGAAAGTACCTCGGGTTCGAGCTGCCCTCAGGCCATTACCAGTTCAGAGCAATGCCCTTTGGTCTGACCTCTGCTCCAAGGGTATTCACAAAATGCGTGGCAGTGGTGGTTGTTTCTCTAAGAAGGCAAGGGATTGCCATCTTCCCTTACCTGGACGACTGGCTCATAGTAGGCCAGTCCCCAGACCAAGTCAAGTTACACTTACAGATAACTCAGCAACTGCACACCTCCTTGGGTTTCCTTCTGAATCTTTCAAAGTTGGTTCTAGAGCCTGTCCAGCTCCTCACCTTCATAGGCGCAGAGCTAGACACAGAAAAGGCCAGAGCTTTCCTTCCCCTGGACAGGGCAAGGACCCTTGTCTCTCTAGCCTCCTCGTTCACCCTGCAGGTGTCTCGACCAGCAAGGCATTTTCTGCAGCTCCTGGGGCACATGGCTGCTTCCACAGCAGTAGTGCAGGGAGCAAGATTTCAGATGAGGGACATTCAATTCCATTTGAGAGCCTTCTGGTCTCAAAGGAAGGACCCTCTGACTAAATTGATCCCAGTAACTCGAACCCTGATCCAGGCCCTACAGTGGTGGCAGGATCAGAACAATTTGAGACAAGGGGTTCCCTTTGTCATTCAGTCTCACTCTTTGATCCTTACTACAGATGCCTCCCTCTTGGGGTGGGGGGCTCACATGGGCGACCTGACCACCTGGGGGTTGTGGTCCCCTCAGGAATCTCTGCTTCACATCAATCTGTTGGAACTCAGAGCAGTATTTCTAGCACTTCAAGCTTTTTCCAAATCTGTTCAGAACAAAGTTATCCAGGTCAGAACAGACAACACCACCACAATGTGGTACATCAACAAGTAAGGAGGCACTCTGTTTACGGCCTTGTGCACAGAAGCAATGAAGTTGTGGTCTCTGGATTACTCCCTGAACACCTCCCTCACAGCAGTTCACCTCCCAGGCAAGGACAATGTCCTGGCAGATGCTTCAGCAGGATATCCCAGGGCCATCACGAATGGTCACTGGATCCCCTGGTCTTGGAGGTGATATTTTCCAGATGGGGCACCCCGCAGATGGATCTTTTTGGAGCCCCAGACAATCACCAACTTCCCCTTTTTTGCTGCAGGCCCCCAGTGTTGGGCTTAGTCCCCTGGATGCTTAGTTCTCAGTTGGGAAGGGAAGTTCCTGTATCGCTTCCCCTTCCTCTCCTGTTCAAAGTTCTAGTCAAAATCAGATCTCAACCGTGCAAGATGATCCTGATTGCTCCAGACTGAGCCAGACAGCCCTGGTATCCTCCTACTGTCCTTAGCAGTCCATCTTCCCTGTGTCTTCCCAGGAATTACAGCCTGTTAACCTGTGCTCAGGGGAGGGTTTGGTACCCGAATCTCAAATCTCTCAGTCTCAAGGCCTGGCTCTTGAAGAGTTAGAGTTTGCTGATTTACACCTCTCTCAAGGTGTAATGGATATTCTGAAGGCTTCTAGGAAACCTTCCACCAGGGCTACTTATAATTCCAAATGGAAAAGATTTTCCATATGATGCTCTGGGAAGCATATTTCCCCAGAGTCTGCTGATCTGCCCACAGTCCTTGATTATATGGTCCATTTAAATAGCTTGGGGCTGAGACCAGCTACACTGAAGGTGCACCTGGCAGCTGTTTCTGCTTTTATTTCAGCAGGTAAGCCCTCTTCTCTTTCAGCTCACCCTGTATTCTCCAAGTTTTTCAAGGGATTGCTTCACACCAACCCTCCATTCAGGGACCCTGCCCCTGCTTGGGACCTTAATGTTTGCATTGCTTAGCTTATGCAACCCCCTTTTGAGCCTTTGTCTTCAGCAGAGCTTAAGTACTTGACTTGGAAAACTGTATTTCTGGTAGCCATCACTTCTGCCAGACGCATAAGTGAATTACAAGCTTTGTCAGTGGAGCCTGATTTTTATCTCCAGGTGGTCCTCAGGACTAACAGGAAGTTCTTCCCTAAGGTGGTTTCAAATTTCCACCTTAATCTGTCTCTTCCTGTGTACTTCACTTATCATTCCTCTTCTGGCGAGAGGAGGCTGCACAGTTTAGATGTGGAAAGAGCCCTTAGCTACTACATAGAGCGTACCAAGGGTCACAGGTTTGACTCCCTCCAACTGTTCCTCACTTATGGTGAGGTTGGTAAAGGGAAACCTGCCACTAAAAGATCCATTGCCAGGTGGATTGTCTCTGGTATCCAATTTTGTTATGAAAAACTGGGTAAGGTTCCACCCTCAGGCCTGAGGGCTCACTCTACCAGAGTTACAGCTGCTTCCCTGGCTGCTGCCAGGGACATCCTATTCTAGAGATATGTCAAGCAGCTACCTGGAAACAGTTCACACTTTACAAGCATTACTCCCTGGATATCAGGCTGGGGTGATGCTCGGTTTGTACAGCTGTGCTTCAGAGCCTATTCCCTAAGTAGGTTCTGTCCTCCTCCATGGAGGTACTGCTTTGTAGTCTGCTACTGTCAGAATACAGTAAGACTTCTGATGTTTGAAGAAAAATTACTCACCTTAGTAATGTTGTTTCTTCTAATGAATCTTGCTGTATTCTGACCTCCTGCCTGCCCCTCTCAGAACCTCTGTTTTTGGGATGTGGGTGGGCAGTGCAGTATTGGCACTCAGTAGGTGCCCACCTTGTTTTCACCCCCTTTTTCTTGGTGTGAGTGGGTGTTGTGTTTTTCATTTTTTGGGTCTCCTGACTTGAGTCTTTGTTTTGGGACCAAAAAAATGTGTTTTATGTTTAGTAGCCAGTTGGCTAGTGTAGGTTTACAGCTTCCACACAGGACCTTAGTTTAGCTCGTAAAGATCTGACGGTTTGAGTTTAAACAGCAACAGACAGAGTCTCAACTGAGCTCAAGCTCAGCGTTCCATGCCTGGCATGGAAAGTTAACTCTTTCATCTCCGGGGCAGTTCGAAGGTTGGGACTCACTGCTACTGTCAGAATACAGCAAGACTCCATTAGAAGAAACAATATTACTAAGGTGAGTAATTTTTTCTTCTCTGATCTGCTGGTAGCATTTTCGGACCGAGTGTCATCTCTTGTGTACAGTTTCCCTTTGTGTGATCCCACTGGTGGTATTGTCAGACCCAGTGTCACCTCTCATGTACAGTTTCCCTTCATGTGATCCCACTGGTAGCATTGTCCGACCCAGTGTCACCTCTTGTTTGCCATTTCCCTTCATATGATCCCACTGGTAGCATTGTCGCACCCAATGTCTCCTCTCGTGTGCCATTTCCCTTCCTGTGATTCCACTAGTAGCATTGTTGGATTCAGTTTCACCTCTCGTGTACCATTTCCCTTCATATGTTCCCACTGGTAGCATTGTCTGACCCCATGTCACATCTCTCAAACTATTTCCCTGTGTGTGATCCTGCTGGTAGCATTGTCGGACCCCAGTGTCACCTCCCATGTACCGTTTCTGTTCGTGTGATCCTGCTAGTAGCATTTTTGGACGCAGTGTCCCCCCTCCTGTAGCATTTCCCTTCCTATGATCCCACTGGCAGCATTGTCAAATTCAGCGTTGCCTCTTGTGTACCTTTTTTTGTGTGATCCCACTGGTAGTATTGTTGGACCCCATGTCACCTCTTGTGTACCATTGCCCTTTGTGTAATTCCATTGGTACCATTGTTGTATTCATTGTCACCTCTTGTGTACCATCTCCCTTCCTCTGATCCTGCTGGTATCATTGTTGGGCCCTGTGTCATCTCTTTTGTAACATTTCCCTTTGTTTGATCCAGCTGGTAGCATTGCTGTACCCAGTGTCTCTTTCTGTGTACCATTTCCCTTCATGTAATCTCACTGGTAGCATTATTGGACCCAGTGTCACATCTCGTGTGCCGTTTTCCTTCTTGTGATCACGCTGGTTGCATTGTCTGACCCTGTGTCGCCTCTCATGTACCATTTCCTTTTGTGATCCCACTGGTAGTATTGTCAGACCCAGTGTCACATCCCATGTACTATTTCCTATCTTGGGATTCTGCAGTCAGATGTGCAGATCTGAGAGTGAAGACACCCAAATGATGTTCCTGAGCAGGGCTTCAGTTCTTGCTGCACCAAGATCTAGTGCCATGGCATGGGTGTTCAGGAAGCACATGGACAGACAAATCTCAAGAGGAAATGCAGTAGGCATGTGTTTGAATAAACCAGCAAAATAAAATAACCAATAAAGATGTGAGTATCATGGCAACCTTAATCAAATTCTGGCACTGTGGAACCTTTCTGGCATACTGGGTGGCAAGTCCAAAGTCTCTGTCAGGCAGTCTGTTCAGGTTCCATCCTTTAGTGCCCTCAGTTAAGTAAGCTTTCCTCTGCAGTGACCAGACACCAACTGACTCAAGTCCCAATCAGCAGGGATTCCTTTAGAGGAAGAACTCCATCTCCCAGTTCCCACAGACTCCACAGAACCTCAGTCTTCACAGAAAGTACTAGAATGTACACACCAGTAATGTGGCATTGCATAACAAACCGATAATGCATTTAGTACAATCAGTGTTGTTCAGTATCAGAAGTGTCTTTTATTATTATAAACATATAAGAAATAGGCAAGCACCTAAGAAGCATTTGCTAGCATAACTCAAAGTGGGTACATGCAGTCTGGAACAGTTGTCAAAAAATTTTAGAAGGTACCACTAACTCTGCTTTAATTCTTGTGCACTCTTTCTTTTTCCGCAAGATGGCACTACACATCTAATTACTGTTTCTGCATACATCATATCTCTGTTCACCCATGTCGCGGTGACGGGGGGGGGAAACCGCGACCATCATTAGAGCGCCGGCACAACGCAGATTGCGAACATTGCGCCTGCACCAGTGCTACCGGATGCCCTGGAGAACGTTCTGCCTGTTTTTCCAGCTCATAAATTACAGCCTGCTTTTGTTTTTCTGGGATTCTGTATGGGCTGTCATATAGGTGGAGCTGACCATGTATCAATAATGTGCTCAACCTGACTAACTTTCCCTGGGGTCTAGGTGAACACTGCCTTAAATTCCTGTAATATCCCCCTTTATATCAGCTAGCTGACAGTTCCATTTGGGATTTTTCTTTACTTGGGGCATGCCAATATGAGGACTGCCTTTGTCTGGCCCGCTTTAAGCTTGTTCTGATTCTCCATCTTCCTGTTCAGGAAGTACAGTACACATGGGTAGAGACATGTTTTTATTTTCCCCTCTCTCCTCCCAGAGCTTCAGCAGGTTGGCATGATGGAGACCTGTGCTTGTCTGGGTTTGTTTTCATACGATGGCAGTAATAACAAGACCTTATCCCCAGAGTTAAAACTTTTGTCCTTTAGTCCCACATCATAGTATCCTTTCTGCCTTTCCTGAGCTTGCAGGCAATTCTCACGGGCAGTCTGAACATATTTACCCAACTGCTGACTTTAGTCATGATGTACTGTGCCACATTCTGTTTCTGATCAGTTTGACCCCCACACCTCTCTTACCACATCAAGTGGCCTCCTAGGTGTTCGACCGTAAAGGAGATCAAAAGAGGACAGGCCTGTGGATGCCTAGGGCACCTCTCTATAGGCGAACGGCAAGTAAGGGAGCTAAAGGTCCCAGTCTTTCCCTTCTTCAGACATGTATTTTCTTATTTGTCCAAGTGTCTGATTGACCTGATTTGCTAGCCCGTCCGTTAGGGGTGGATGGGTGAAGTCCTAATGGCTGTTGTTCCTAGCACACTATACAATTCTTGCAATATCTGGGAGGTGAAATTTGTCCCTTGATCTAGTAGAAATAACTTCAGGGATACCCACCTGACTACAAATCTTGGATAGTTCCTCAGCTACCCTATAAGCAGTAATAGTTCTAATAGGGACCACTTCTGGGTATCCTGTAGCATAGTCTCTGCAAACCAGAATGATTCTGTTGCCTTTTCTGCTTTGATCTAGGGGTTCAGCTATATCCATAGCAACCTACTGGAAGGGTACATCAACCACAGATATGGGTATGAGGGCCATCTTTTCATTTTTGCTTGCAGTAGCCACTTTTTGGCACTCCTCACAAGTTTGACAGTAACTTGCTACCTGCTGCCAAATGGATGGCCAATAAAACCTATGGAGCAGCCTATCTGAAGTACACTTTTGTCCCAGATAACCTGCCAGAGGGATGTCATGTCAGTTTTACCAACTCTTGCCTATATTCTGCAGGAACCACCAATTGTTTGCATATCTCCTTGGGTTGAGTATTGAAGCATTCTCTATGCAAGATCTCATTTTTCATCACAGATAGATTTTCTTCATCCACCATCTCCACTCTAGGAAACAATTGTTTTAATGTCTTTTTTTTTTTTTAAATCATAAGATTATTTACCTCCTTGGTGCGGAGCGGGCTGGCAGGTCATCTGGCAGCCAGGACCTGGGTCAGTCAGCAACTCGCTCTTCCCACAGGCTGGCAAGTGTAGTGTCCCCCCCCCCTTGCATTGGGGGACCTGGATCCATACCTTGGGGGCACAACTCTTTTGCTCCTGGGGCGTGGCGCAGGCCATCAGCCGCCATGACCACCCCGCAGTTTTCTGTGGCTCTTCTGCAGTGTCCTGCCTTCTGGCTGCTTTGGCCCTTCTGACCTCCCCCTTGGTCTTCTTAAGGTGTACGCTAAACTTGAATAAACAGAGTCCTCAGAGGGGAATATATCGACCAGCTGCTGCCTCTGTTGGGCCTTGACTTGCACGCTAGTTGTCACTGCAGTCACATCGGAGGAAGGGTTCAAGTCCTCCTTTTGCAGAAGTGTGAAATCCGGGCAGGTCATGACCTAATATGACAGGTACTGGAAGAGTGAGGACCACATCTACCTTCACATGAACCTCTTCTCCATTAATGTAGAGAGGCACAGTGGGGTAACAATGAGAATCCTCATGAACACTTATCCTTGCCCTAGGACCTTTAACATACTCCCCGATGGAGGACATCCTCATGGACCAGAGTCTGTCTACTTCCAGTGTCTACCAGCCCCTGGACATTTCTAGAACCAGCCCCAACTTCCATCATGTATGGACCCCCGTTAGCTAGAGCAAGAGTTGCAGAAGGTGTTTCTCAGTGCGGTCCCTTTTCCCCCACATTGATGAGACAGTCGTGGTCTATGTGGGAGGATGTTCTGTGCTTGGAGGATGGTACTTTATTACTGTTTTTATAGGTGTATGGTGGGTGTGACTTAGAGGGTGAAGCTTTAGTGGTTTGAAAAGGTCTTACCAGTCTCTGATCCCTCTGATTTCCACCCGGTAGTTGGTGCTACTGGTTCCAATGTGCACACCAGGCCTATCACACCTAGAATGGAATGAGGAGTGATTTCTTGTGCTTCCATGGGAAGTGTTAATCTGACTAGGGCTTCCTATGGCATTAGCAATGGGCGTGTTGGTTTGAAACTCGCTACTTTTAAATCTGGGGTCAGTAATCTGCTGAGTGTAGTGCGATGCAACCACAAGATGGGGTTGGGTACGAGCCCCGGAATTCCACAGTGAAGCCAGCGAATGTGGGGTGACATCGTGGAGGTTTGGTACTGTGGAGATCAGGCATTCGGGACATCGTGGAGGCTGGGCACTCGGGACATCGTGGAGGCTGGGCACTCGGGACATCGTGGAGGCTGGGCACTCGGGACATCGTGGAGGCTGGGCACTCGGGACATCGTGGGGGCTGGGCACTCGGGACATCGTGGGGGCTGGGCACTCGGGACATCGTGGGGGCTGGGCACTCGGGACATCGTGGGGACTGGGCACTCGGGACATCGTGGGGGCTGGGCACTCGGGACATCGTGGGGGCTGGGCACTCGGGACATTGTGGAAGTTGGGTACTATAGAGATAAGGCACTCTGGACATCTTGGAGGTTAGGAACTCGAGACATTGAGGAGGTTGTGCTTCATGGAGGTTAGGCACTGCCACCCTCTGAGGAGGATGGGAGCACCCACCTGGCATTCCTGCCCCCCCTTATTAATATTGGGGCTTTATTTGCATTTATAATTTTTAACTGGGTAGGACCCAAAGACATTATATGTCCATATTCTTTTTGTCTATTTTTTAGCCACTGATGGCCCCTTCTGCCCTACTTCAGGCTGTTTTGCTAGTACAGTCAGGCAGCTATCAGCGGCTCTTTGGCGAGGGATCTGCATCCTGAGGGACCCAAGGGTGCTGGTGCTGTCATTGACTACTGCTGGTGCAAATAGATTTTTCATTAGTTTTTTTTTTTTCCTCCCCCGGCACAGGATGTGCGTCCCCATGCATGTCGCCTCGGCTGCATGTAGCAATGTCCTGCAGGGAGACAAGGTCCCTCAGCCTGCCACCGGGGATCACTACACTGTCGGAACCAGGGTGCCTCCCTCACTTGGCTGGGAACGCTGTTGCATAGCAGTGCCACTTCAGCCCCCTGGCCACCCGATTGACTTCCGAGGTCCGTTCCCAAACTGGGGTTGTCAGCATGGAAGCATGTACTTCTTCCACTGAGCCATCAGTGGGTAAACAAAGAGCAATATAATAAATATGCAGTGCTGTACCTGGTTAGAAAAATTATTTTAATAATTTCAGTAGAGGCAGCGATGTCTCAGAAAAACAAATTTGGTTTCTTGCCTTAAGATCCCGTATCTCATTGCAATACAAATACAGTTGTATGACAAAAAAACCCACAGCGCATCATCGTGGCATGCCAGTATTTAAATTGGAATACCAGTGTAATGGAAGTTTGAAAGCTGCTGTGTAACGCTTGCTGAAATACCACTGATGTGAAGCCTCGGTCAGCCCTTGGGATTTAGCTAAATAAGAGAAATAAGGTTACGTTAGCATTTTTCAAGTGGCCCAACTCAGTCATTTAATAGCAAAACCACATTTTCACCCCAGAAGGATTTGTAGTTTCGCTCAGTTGAATGGGCTTTATTTGCTTGATCAAAATTCAGGCTCTTGATTTCAGTTTTTATCTTAATGTTCATTAAATATAAATTACTTTGGCATATTCTGTCTAAGTGATTCAAAGTCTCTTCCTGTTCTTAATGAACGTAAGAACTATTATTTTTCTGGTCTCAAATAAGGACCTCTTCCATTTTCCTTTTTCTGTTCAGGTCACAGTAACCCAAAATAATGATGTACTGGTCAGTTCATGACAACTGGCAGTCCTGATTAGAAACACTTTTATAAGGAGAAATGCTTTCCCTGGCACACAAACCTAGAAAACGGTATGGAATAATGCACAATTAAAGGGTCCCATGCTGTGGTATATCTACTGCCAAGTGGAATAAATATAGAAAAGTTTTCTGTCTTCTTAGATTGCAGGAGAACCACAAGTTCTAGGGACGTGGATATAATCTATCCATACTTTCTGGCAGTTGGCCTCTGGCGCCCCCCCCCGCCCCGACATGCACAGCAGCTTACCTGTCCTGACGTGGAGTGCCCGAAGAAGTTTTTTATTTTTGGCCCTATTTAGAAAAAAATCACTCGTAATTTTTACTGTGGCGATCGACTAACAAAAGCGTACCAAGTTCTGATATGAACCGGCTTCCCGCAAGCCCATATCGTGCCGTTGAAAAATGAACAGTGCAGGGGCTGGCCACATATACTTTAATGGGGACGCTTTTTTTAAAAGCTTTTTTTTTTTTTTTTACTACTTTGTGGTGACTGTTATGACAAACGAAGGCTGCCACTCAACTGACAGTGTTCGTCCCATGATGCCAGATCTTCCTTTCCGCTTTTTGTTTGGAAGAAACAAGTTCCCTCCTTACCACTCTTGTGCTGAGTAGGCCCTTGCAACTTAAATCTTGGTATTTACTTCCTAAAACATCTCAAAACTTTGGTCTTCAGCTTTGTGACCACGATGGACAACGACAAGTCCGCTTCTGGGTTCCGCCGGTGCCTTTGCAGGCAGAAAATGTCCCGAACGGACTCGCACACCATGTGCATCTACTGCCTGTGGCATGAGCGTGATCCCCAGGCCTGCGACATTTGTCGAACCTTCCATCCTGCCGTTCTGGAGGACCATCTAGCCCAACTCGAGCTAGGCCAACTGAGTGAACTGAATCCTCCGGTCAAATCCAGAGATGCCCGTCGGGTGGTCTCTGTGGTTGTGGGGTCCGATGAACAGCTTGCGGCGTTTGAGGATGTGGTCACACCTCCTCAGCATCAGCCTTTATGCCACTTCTGCTGGGTTCCTCTTTTACAAGGTCTTTCAAAGAATTGTGCCAGGCTCTGCCGAGCCTTGGTCAGGGCCCCTCCAGGGACAAGTCCAAGTCGAAGAAAGAGACCAGAAAAGTCTCGCCGTCAGTCGTTGGAAAAGGAGCACTTTTGGTCGATGGCTTCGGATTCCCACGATTCTCCAGATCCAACTTTGGCCGAATTCTCATGCCAGGCTGCCGGCTCCACGGAAGCCCTGTCTGGCCAGTTGGCCGAGACGCTGGTTGATCTTCTGGCCGAGATTTTTCTTGAGCTGGTCGACCAGTTATTGACCGAAGAGGCTGATACTTTTCTGTCCAGGACTGCGGTCCTGACCCAGAACATTTCAGGGGCGGATCAGTGTGCTCTCCCGTCATCTCTGGTCATCAACCAAGACCCAGAGGAGCCTTGGTGCTCGCAGACTCCCTCCAAGCCCGGCCGCTGGTCACCCAGCAGTTGAGGTCTCAGTTCTATTCCCAAGGGTCGAGCGGTTCCTGCCAACATCGGCGCTCCCACTGCTCCGGGAAGCAGCGCTACTGTTACTTTTCATCCTCTGGTGAGGAGAGACTTTGACGTAAATTGTGTTGAAGCCACGATGATCTTATGTGGTAGCAGCAGGCGTTAACTGATATGAAGCTGGTTCCAGTTCCTACACCAGCCATCACCTGGTTCTCGTCCGACAGGCCGACTCCTTCTTTGTCTCGGGAGTCTCCTAAGACTGTCCCAGCTCGGCCACTTCCGGCATCTCCACCAATCCCCGTTGAGTTGCCACCTGTACCGTTGAAATCCGGTGCTTCGACCAAGGAATCTCGGCTGGCCAAGGGGCTTCCCCATCAGTTGTTGGTCACCATCACCCCTGACCATCCGCAGAGGGTCAATGGGGACTCTGGTGGTCAACCACTAACATGGAGTCAGTGGGGGATCTCTCAGCGAACGATGGTCCTACCTCCTTTATGGGCCTTTTCCACCTGATCTCTGAGTCCACGGGTATGAAAATGGAGCCTGTCCAGAAACGGCTAGATACCCCTTGACTCTGAGACCATGTACTATGGAGATACTCCTGGGGAAACTTTACTGGTGGCAGAGGCCACCCTTGGCCCTGCCTTGAAGCTTTGGCAGCATGGGGAGGCCTTCCTGGTGGCAGAGGCCATCCTTGGTCCTGCCTTGGAGCTTTGGCAGCACCCCGTTTCCTGTCCTGCGCCCTCTGCCCAGATGGCTCACAAGTATGCAGTACCTACTGGTTTTGTCAGGATTTACAGAACACCCCTCAACCAAGGGGCTGGTGGCAGATTCTGTGTTAAGGTGCTGTGGCAACACCGAGGATGTTGACAAGCTGCCCAACAGATTCCAAGAAGTTGGATCATGCGGCTAAGAAGTTCTATGCTTCCTCCTCGCTTGATCTCCGCCAGGTGAGCTCAGCCCTACTTATGCCCCACTTCTGCCATGCCCTGCCCTGATGGGCACCCTGGATGAGGTGCTTTCTCATCTACCAGCGGACCTCCAGACCACGGTCAGATGGGTCCGGGACCAGTGCCGTACTGTAGCTAAGTAACGGCTTCAGACAGCAATGGATATTGGGGACTCCTGTGCCAACTCTGTTGTGGCCGCAGTGGCTATGTGCCACATGGCTTGGCTGAGGATCTCACTCCTTCATGGCTGACGCTCAGCACAAGCTGACAGATGTTCCTATCCTGGGCACCAACTTGTTCGGGCCTGGGGTCAAGGGTCATCTCACTCGAATTGAGAAGTCCACTGACACCTTGGACTCCATGACATTGCCCAAAAGGACCCCAAGGGCTCTAAGCAGCAGCAGAAAGAAAACCCTTTCAGTTCATCTCTGCTCCTTCGGCCAGACTAGCCCAGCCCCAGGCTGGTCAGCAGGCCCAGGCCTGACGACCCTGGCCAAAGTCTGTGGCCTCGGTTGTTTGTAAGCTGGGGGAAGAAGCTCTGGTGGCTCCTCAGTGGGACCCTCCTTCTCCTCTTCCAAACCTGCCTAGTAATGGATGAGGGGTGCCTCCCTCATGCCCGTCGCATCTCCCCTGGGTCCTCCCATGGGGGTGGCTCCGCCACTTCCTTTCTGCCTGGTCCACTGTCTCCGTGGACAGTTGGGTCATCGAGGTGGTGGGTCAGGGTCTGCTTCTTGAATTAGAGCAGTACCCTCCTTGCTGAGCCCACATCCCACAGGAGGATTTGGTTTCCACAGACATCCTGTTGGCTCTTCGGGACGACATTTCCCAGTTTCTCTACAAGGAGGTCGTGGTTCCTGTCTTGGATGCTCTGGAACACCCAGGGTTTGTCTCCAGATGCTGGCTGGTGCCCCATTCTAGAGCTGCACGACCTGAACAAGTTTCTCAAGTCACGCACCTTCAGGATGGTAACTCTGTTTTCAGATCATACCATCCCTGGAGCAAGACGTGATTTTGCTCGCTGGATCTCCAGGATGTGTTCTTTTATGTCCCAGTCCATCCATCTCACCGAAGGTTCCTTCACTTTCAAGCGGAAGGAGCCCTCTGTAATTTCTGGGCCATGCCATTCGGCCTGTCGGCTCCCAGGGTCTTCACCAAGTGCATTGCAGTGGTGGCAGCTTACCTGAGGCACTGAGCAGTCCACGTTTTCCCCTGCCTGGACAACTGGCTGATCGCGGGTCCCTCCAGGCTGGAGGTGGAGTGGTCCAGGGATATGGCCCACCAGACCTGCGTCTCCCTTGGCCTCCTAGTCAATGAGGCCAAGTCAGAACCCATGCCTTTGCAAGTGATTGACTTCATCGGGGTGGAGCACAGCTCTTGCAGAGCCAGATCCCTGCTTCTGGCTGTGACAGGGTGGAATAGGACCCTGTCCCAGTTGTTGTGGAAAGAGTTTAAATGCAAGATCTGTTCTATTCCTTTCCTATCTCTTGTCTATTTGGTTGCGCAACCAAATTTTCCTGCGAGACCTAGGACTTGATTACCCTGACAGTCTCGCAGTTATTTGCCTCTCACTGTCTCTCAGTCTTCCCTTGCTGTTTGTCATTTCCTCCCTTGCATATCTGCTGGTATAAAAATGTATGCAGATCTTTATGTGGAAATGTAACTGATATTGAGGTCACTTTGTTTAGAAATTATATAGTATTAATTTTTGAAATGTATATAATTATAGTTTGAGATGATTGCAAAAAGCTATTGGAAACTCGAGGTTACCAGAGTGCAATTTTTTAGCCTTTTACAGAAGCACTGTGGAAAAGGGGCCTCAGCTCAGGCACACTGTGTTCCTGCCAGCACCTGCCTGAAACATACAAGAACACTTTGGAAGATGCTTGCTAAGAATGGGGAGTTGGAAGGACTTATAAGATAGAGCTGCAGTTGCTTGCAAGATGGACACACAGAGATTGAAGGAAAACTCTGATGGATCGTCACTATTTTATTCTGTCTTTGTAAATAGTTGTACAGAACAAGTTTATTTTTTTGTTACTGCTAGTATAAATAAAATAATTTTTGTGAATTCTACAACTGCTCCTGTGCTGCCTGACCTGTGCCTCAACAACACTGGCAGACAGGGTGGAGGCTCTCTCCTGCTTTGCCCGATCATTTCTGGTTGGGCAGTTGCACCCTGCCTGGGACTTCCTGCACATACTGGGTTACATGGTGGCCTGCACCAGCATGGTTCATTGGGCCCACTGGAGAATGTGCTCTCTGCAGTGGGAGCTGGCCAGCCAGTGGTCTCAGTGCAAGGGTCACTTCAACCAGCTGGTCACTGTGACCTGGCGGATGTGGGACGCTGTCTAGTGGTGGTTAGTCCCAGAACATCTGCAGGAAGGGATCCCATTTGTCTGCCCAGAGCCGACGGTCATCTTGACGACTGATTCCTCTCTCATGGACTGGGGAGCCCACCTGGGGGAACACAGAGTCCATGGGCTTTGGACCCTGAGGAGTCCCGGTGCCACATCAACCTGCTGGAGCTCTGAACAGTTCGGCTGGTGCTGACTGCCTTTGCTCCTCACATTCAGGGTCAGGTGGTCCAGGTCCAGACTGACAACACCACGACCAGGTACTACCTCAGCAGACAGGGCGGGATGCACTCCCTGCCAATGTGCAATGTCTCACCTGTTGTGGAAAACTGTCTTCTTGGTGGTTATCATGTCAGCCAGAAGGATCCGTGAACTCCAGGCATTTTCGGTGGAGTCTCCTTACCTGGTCTTCCACAGGGACACGGTTGTCCTTCGCCCCTACCCGAAGTTTCTCCCGAAGGTTGTATCGGAGTTTCACCTTAACCAGGTGATTAATCTCCCGGTGTACTTCACCAGTCGCACCTCGGAAGCCGAGCACAGGCTTCATATTCTGGACCTGAGGCGAGTGCTCGCTTACTACAAAGAGCGTAAAACTGGAGATCAGGGAGAGGTTCACCAGCTGTTTACCTATGCTGAAGCCGCATCTGGCAGACTGGCAGCCAGGTGGACGATTGGCAGGTGGATTGTATCCTGCATTGACCTCTGCTATAATTTAGCGGGTAGGGAGCCTCCCATGGGGCTAAGGGCTCATTCCACGTATCATTCCACTGCCTCGGTGGTTGCCTCCAGGGACGTCCCTATCCAGGAAATCTGCAGGGCTGCTACTTGGAGGTCGGCACACAGCTTCATTTCCTATTACCACATCGACCTCAAGTCATGCTGGGATGCTGGTTTTGGGGTCTCGGTTCTCCAGTCTCTTCCCTAAGTAGGGGGTGTGTGCCTTGCCTCCCTCCTCCTGGAGAACTGCTAGGAGTCTGCCAGAAAGTGTGGATAGAACATCATATCCATGTCCTAGAAAAACGGGTTACTTACCTGTAATAGATCTTACATCGAGAGGGTTTCTGCAGTAGGTCTTCGCAGGACTGTGCCCCCTGGCATCAGGACCACAAGGCAAAATTGTAGCTAGCAATCAACAGGTACCGCCCTCAGCATCAGGTGATGGACGTCAGCATGACTATAAAAGGGACAGTCCCCCGCCCGCCCTCAAGCTTTTTCCCACCATCTACCTGAATTGTGCAGACCTCGCGGTAGAACAGGTTCAGTCGCCCGCCATTTTCAGACGTTTTTTGTCACCTTTATTTCCCCCATCTTTCTTCCATCGACGTAGCAGTGTATGTCGTCTCGTCAGTCCAAGAGAAAGTGCTCCAAGTGCGGCGTGCAGATCCCGCACAGGGACACCCATTCCCATTGTGTCCTCTGCCTGGAGCCTAAGCATAACACCACAGAGTGCTCCATCTGCCAGGGCTTCAACCAGGCCAAGTGCATCCATCGCTGGAGGACCCTCGATGCCCATTTACTGACTCAGACTGGCATCGATGGAAAAAGAGCTCCAGGAGCTGAGGGAGCGATCTTCGTCACTGGCCCCAAAGAAAAAGAAGAAAAAGGAGAGACGCAGAGAGTGGAGCCACTCTCCACAGAGGAAATCCAGCCAGACAGCTGACACCATCTCATGTGGAGCCTCCACCCCCATGAGTACCCCACCTCCAGGGCCACCTTCCACGCCGGCGGACTGGACGCGCTCTCTCTCCTCCCCCGGCCGAGGTCAGCAGGCAGTCGGGGATATCCTGCTCTGAGGAAACTGCCAAGGTACCTGCTTCGAGCCCTGCTGTTAAGTCGCCCTCTGGCTCCGCCGCCTGGTCCAGGCCGATCAACCTGACTCTAGCCTCCTGGCTTCTGTAAGTAGGTCAATGGCTCGTCCGTCACCCTCCAGGCCATCAGCTCTAATTTGGACGCTGGACCACCCAGCGCCTGCATGGTGACTTCTCTCCCATCAGACTCCCTTGGGGCCCCAGACGCCGGGCAGAGAGCACTCGCAGGTCCCTTCATCCCACCAGGGTTCTCCTGCAAGGGATTCACTGTCTTTCTCCGACCTTTTTGGGTCTGATCCTCAGTACCCTCTTCTGTCGTATACCTTACCAGACCTGTCTACGGGGACTTTTCCAGACCTTCCCCCATTGCCAGGCTCCATCCCGTTGATGGATTCTCACCAGACGCCAGATCCCTCGCCGGACACTTTTGGGAGCGGTATGGACCAGTCTCTTGCTGTACCTTCGGGGATTCCCCCTAGCTCCGCCGACAGACCCATCACCTAGTGGTCCCTCAGCACCGCCCCCAGTGGGGACCTGTGCTCCTCCATCAGGCCCGACCGGCTACTGTCCCGGGTACACACCGCAGTATCCACAGTACCCGATGATGGGGAGTCCGTCGCCAGGATACCCGCAGACGACTGGTTACCTGATGCCGGGTCAGGCCATGCATTACCAGGGAAACCAGTACCCTTACTGGTACCAACCACCTAGCTACCCTTCTTATCCTGCAGGGTATCCGGGTTATCATCCTCCTCCGACGGAACTGGATACTATTCCTGCCTGGTGGAAGGATATGAAATCTCAGCTGCTCCAGCAGTTGGGTCAGCCAGGTGGTCAGGGACACCCAACCTCACAGGGTGCAACCTGGTAGCCCGGCACCTTCAGGCCGAGCCTCGGACAGAGGTTTGGGTGTTCTGCCCTCAGGCATTACAGAGCATAGGCTCCCGACTTTTGTCCCGGAACCCTCTCTGCCCATTAGGCCGGAATCTTGTGAATCAGACGAGTACTCTGACATGGAGGACCAGTCAGAGCCTCACTCACCTGTTAACCTCAGCCAAAAGAATCCCCCAAATCCCCTCTGGAGGGACCAGTCTTTCACTGCGCTCCTCCGGACTATTTGGAAATCATGCGGATGGGCCTCACAAGAATTAGACCCCAAACGTAGAAGACTGGCCGAACATATGGACGGGGCCGCATGAAGATATCACATCCACTATCTGGCAGCAACCGTCATCCGTTCTGGCCATTTCAAAAAAGGCTGACAGGACCTACTCCCCCCCTGGAAGGGGTTTCCCACTTCACTGCACAACCTAAGGCTGGCTTTTTTGTGATCACGGCTGCCCATGATGGGTCTTCCCAACCTAAACATCTTAGTGCCTCCCCTCCAGACTAGGAGTCTAAGCAGATGGACCAGTATGGTCGCAAAATGTATGCCTCATCTACTTGCGCCATTCGCTCCTTAAATTACGTGGCCCATATGGTGGCTTTCCAGAAGGTCTCCTTGTCGGATCTGGAAAAGGATCTTCAGGAGATCCCGATAAGCAGCTCAGGACAAAACTCCTGGAAAAGATTAGGATGAATAAATCATCCTGCCACCATGCCCTCCGTGCCACCTATGACTTTGTGGATTCGGTAGCATGAAGTGCGGCTACTGGCATCTGTCTTAGATGCCTTGCTTGGCTTCGCTTGGCGGGGTTGGCTCAAGATATACAGAGTACTCTTCTGGACCCTCCCTTCAGGGGTCCTATTCTGTTTGGAGGCGATACCAGATATTATCCACGTCCCTAGAAAAACGGGTTACTTACCTTTAACAGTAGTTGTAGGAGTGATATATAATCATCTACATGGACCCACCCAGCCTCCCCTGGCTTTGGCGCGCACAGCTGCTTCCAGTGGGCAAGATCTGGCGCCATGGGGTGGGGCCGAGAGGAGTTACCACCCGGGTGGGTGGGAGGAGCCGGCTTGTAGACGTTCCAGCCAGAATTAAAGGGAAAGACAACTGACAAAGTGTGGATGAACATCCTATACCTCTCCTAGAACTACTGTTACAGGTGAGTAACCTGTGTTTTTTTTTTTTTTTTTTTGTGTTTTTGTTAACATCTCACATTTCCATTGACTTGTATGCACTATTATATATTTTATTGTTTATTTCAGAGGTTTTACCAGGAAAGTTGTACTGAACTGGTACTGGCTCATTTCCAGATGCGTCCAGGCAGGAGGGAGGAAGAGAACAGAGCAATGTACAATTCACAAATATAATACAGAAATATGGAATTAGTATAACAAAATGTACAATTAAAGGAGTAGGTATAGTCAGAATTTGCAAAAACGTATGTTGTGCAGAGTGTTTTCATTTGTGTGTAGTCCTAGTGTGTCCTTTTCCTGTTTGCTATTAGGAGTTTTGTCTAAATGAGTCTCAGTTTTTCGGCCTCTGGGGATATCCACGTCGGGTGACCAGCGTCAGGAGATGTCGGTATAAAGGGGCGGTCCCGGACGCCCGCCTTCCAGTTCTTTTCCACCGTTGGCTCGTGCAGTGCCTCGCGGAAAAGTTCGTGCTTTGTTTTTTTTTTTTTTACTGAAAAATCATTATTTTTTCGACTAACGTCAGTACTATCATCTGTGTATGTCGTCCCCTACACCCTCCGAGCACAAGAATAAGTGCAATTAAATGCGGCGCTAGCTACCAGCACAGAACCACTCCCTGTGCCCTGTTCTGCCTAGGCCCCGATCACCTGGTCGAAGTGCCAGCACTGCCTCAGTTTTAACGCGGCTACCCGGAAAAGGCGGCAGCAATCCCTGGAAGACCATATTCTAAAGAAGTAAATGAGTTCTATGGAGAAGGAGCTCAAAAAACTGAGGCAGGCGTCCACTTCCCCTGAAGGCCATCAGGAGAAGGAGAGGCACCGGGACAAGGGCTCCTTCACCCTCGGGAGTCGCTGGGCGCAAATAACATCCTCTGAGGATGGGCTCTCTGGCAGCGCCTCGGAGGTTTCCGAGGGGCACGTCGGCCCGCCCATCTGGCTGCGTGCTCGGGCCCTTTAGAGCGCCTCCAGGCTGTTGAGGCCTCCGCCCTGGTTCGGCCGCAGGCTCGTGGCCTACCACTGTGGGCGACTCCGGTAGCCGGGTGTCTGCTCCTCAGCGTCTGCCGGAGGCGGTAGGCGTCAGACCCTTCAAGGTGACGCACGGCCTCCACTCCACCGGACCAGGCCGATCACTCCACTCGGCCCGCCTCTGGTGATGGCTCTCATAAGTCGGACATCGGCTCCTCCGGCACCTGCCAAGAGCTCGCCTCTAAGCCTCACGTCAAGCCTCACATCGTCTTGTCCGGCTGGCGAAGGAACAGACAAAGGCCCCCCCCACGTCCGTCGTATCCAGTTCCCCACAGCCTTCGCTGTCGTCTGGGGAACCAGAGTCTCTCCAACCCAACCCTGGGGACTTTTCCCCTCCGTCCCCGGGCGAAGCTGGGAATCTTTTGCCTCCGTCAGTTCTTCCTCCGCCTGGTGCGCCTGACCCGACGGCTCCCCGGACGCTGGCTCCAACGCCGGCCCCTCCGCCGCCAGTGCCTCCGCCGTCGGCCCTGACGTCGGCCTTACCGACTCTGGGAGACATTCCACTCCCATCGGGCCCTCCGGGTTCTCCACTATGGACCCGCCCATGAGCCTCCGGCCAGGCCGTCTGATCTGGCAGCCCCAGGCTCTGCGGGTATCCTCCGTCCTGTCGGCCTTGATTATTTACCGGGACGTAGTATCGGCGTCGCAGTACCCGACGCCGGGCTTCCCGACCCCGCAGAAATCGACACCACAATACCCGACGCCGGGCTACCTGCAGCCGGGTTTTGGATACGCTCCATACGGTTACAGCCCGTATCCTTATCCCCCGCCTCCTCCTCCACCGCCCTCGCAGCCACCGGTGGACCTGCTGGAGGCCAAGACTCTGCTCACCAAAGAGGTTGAGAGCCGTCTTCCGAGGACGGTGCCGTCCCAGGTTCCCGTACGTCCTAGGCGGCACAGTCCTTCACCACCTCCGGACTCCAGGGTTCTTCCATCTGGATACAGAGAAGGGCAGGACACTCTTCCTCAGGGACTTCCCAAAGGGTCCATTCCTCCCCCGAGTCGAAAAAGGGGGTCTTTCTCTTCTTCATCCTCCTCTTCACCCTCGGATTCTTCCGGCGGTTGCTCCGAGAGAGACGACGAGCCTTGCTCTCCGTCGAAGCCCAGGCCAAGGACTCCTCCGGAGGATCCTTCTTTTACGGAGTTGCTTAGGAAAATCCAGGAGGTTCATCAGTGGCACTCCCTGGAACCAGATCCTCAGTGTCTGAAACTCGCTGAACATCTGGATCTGCCCGTGACAGCTCCTACCTTGGTGCCACCCTGGATAAAGCCTCACACCGACCTTGTTACTACAATATGGAAGCAGCCGTCTGCCTTAGCCCCACTTCCTAGGAAGTCGAACCGGCTATATCAGGCTCCTGAGGATGTTGATTCCCTGGATTCTCACCCTCATGCCGACTCGGTGGTGATTAGCGCTGCTCACGGCCGGTCGGCAAACCCCAAACATCTTAGCTCGTCACCGCCTGATAAGGAATCACGCCTTCTGGACCAGTATGGGAGAAAGATGTACGCTTCCTCTACACTGGGGATCAGGGACCTGAATTATGTCGGCCAGATGAGGGACTACCAGAAGGCCATCCTGACTCAGGCGGAAGCTAAACTGGACTCCTTGCCTGACTCCCAAGTCAAGCAGGAGTTGGCTGATCTTGTCCGCTCGTTCGGCCAGTCGACACATGCTACGTGCGACATACGATGCAGTGGACACTGCGGGGCGGAGCTCAGCTTTCGCCGTAGGCCTACGGCGTCATGCTTGGCTCCGTGTGTCAGGTCTGGTCCCAGAGGTGCAATCTGCTATCCAGGAAGCACCCTTCCAGGGGTCGGTGCTTTCCGGGGGTGATGTCAAGGACATCATCACCGATTTTGCAAGAGAAGGAGATGGCTCTGAAGTCAGTTGATTCACGTACCATCCCCATCAGCAGCAGCGCCGATCCCTTTCGCCAGACTAGATGGTCAAAGGCGAAACCCCGGGAAGGCGGGCCACAAAGCGCTGGGCCCACAGCTGCTAAGCCCCACTACCCAAAAGCAGCGGGTACTTCAGCTGCGGCTGCCCCACCACCTCACTCCTTTCCTCTCCACTTCCTCCGGACTCCCGGAGGAACAGTGGGAAAGTTTCCCTCCACCTTCTGGGATAGGAGAGGATAATCACAGATTCTTGGGTGCTCCAGCTCATAGCACAAGGACACTCCATAGAGTTTCTTCAGAAACCACCACGCCACCCCCTTCTGAAGTCGTCGTATTCACGGAAACACCTTCTCTTGGTCCAGGAGGAAATCTCTGCTCTTCTGCTGAAGCAAGCGATAGAGCCTGTCCCCCTTCATCTGCAAGGGACGGGTTACTGTTCCCATTTCTTCCTGGTCCCAAAGACAGAAGATCTCGGACCAATTTTGGATCTCAGTTCCCTGAATCTTTACGTAGGGTACAAAAGGTTCAGGATGCTCTTTGCAGAGCCTTCTGCCCCTCCTCCGGCCGGGTCAATGGCTTTGTGCTCTGGATATGCAGGATGCTTATCTGCACATTCCCATTCCCATTCACCCATCTCATCACAGATACCTTCGTTTTGCGTTCCAGGGGGACCACTACCAGTTAAGGCGCTCCCGTTTGGTCTATCCTCGGCCCCCCGAGTATTTACCAAATGCCTGGCAGTGGTGGAGGCCCACCTGCGTACCAAGGGAGTGCAGGTTTTCCCGTACCTGGACGACTGGCTCCTGGCAGCCTTGTCCAGGGAGGAACTCCTGCGTTTCCTCTCATTTATCCAGCAGGTTTTTGCCTGCCTGGGTATTACCATCAACCATTCCAAGTCTCATCTGGACCCATCCCAGAGGCTCCAGTTTATTGGGGCGATTCTCGATACAACCATGGCGCAGGCCTCGCCTCAGGACAGGCGTCCACCCTTCAGACCCAAATAAGTCTGTTGTCCGACCGCAAGATGGTCTCTGCGAGGTCAGTCCTTCACCTTCTCGGGCTCATGGCGGCTGCTATCCCGACGGTACCTCGCGCTCGACTCCACATGAGGATCTCTCAGTGGACTCTGCTCTCAATGGGATCAGCTAGTGGATGACCTAGATTACGCAGTTCTGATCTCCTCGCCGATGATGCAAGACTTGCAATGGTGGATGGTTCGAGAGAACCTGTTTCGGGGAGTTCCTTTCTTTCATCCACCGCCCCCCCCCCAGACTCTAACCACAGACACCTCAGGCGAAGGTTGGGGAGCCCATCTAGGCCCTCATCGGACCCAGGGCTCCTGGTCCAGGCTAGAACAAGCTCTCCACATCAGTGTGCTCGAGCTTCGGGCAGTGTTGTATGCTGTCCAAGCCCTTCACCAATACATCCTTCCTGGCCACCTAGCCGTCCAAACGGACAACATGTGCGTGGTGTGGGTACATCAACAAACAGGGAGGGACTCTGTCCTACCATCTATGCAGGGAGGCAATGAGGGTTTGGGATTGGGCAACACAACACGACCTTCACCTCACGGCAGTTCACGTTCCGGGAGTCGACAACACCCTGTCAGACAAGCTAAGTCGCTCTTCTGCTCTGATTCACGAGTGGGAACTGGACCAAGAGGTCCTACACAATATTTTCTAACTTTGGGGAACACCACAGGTCGACCTGTTCGCATCCCCCCAAATGCAAAACTTCCCATCTTCTGCTCGCTCGTTCCAGCGCGAGGCGCTTTTTGGAGCGACGCTCTGTCTCTAGACTGGAAGGACAGATTCGTCTGTCTTCCCCTAATTCCACTTATCCCACGAGTCTTGCAGAAACTAGCTTCAGAAGGAGCGCGAATGATTCTGATCACTCCTTTCTGGCCCAGGCAAGTCTGGTTCTCTCTTCTACAACAATATTCAGAGGATCCTCCTCTTCCTCTATCACGAGGTTTGTTGACCCAGGATCAGGGGACCCTGGTCCATCCAGGCCTCAGATCCCTTCATCTGCATGCATGGCTCCTGAAGACCTAGCCCAATCCCATTTTGGAGTGTCTCCCGAAGCGGTGGAGATTTTAGTGGAGGCCAGAAAACCCTCCACCAGATCCACTTATGCCATGAAGTGGAAAAGATTCACTATTTGGGCGCTTCCAGAATGTGGAACCTTTCTCCTGTTCAGCGGGGCTTCTGCTGGAGTATCTCGTCATCTGTTTGACCTGGGTCTCAGCCATTCCTCTCTGAAGGTACACATGGTGGCCATTTCGGCCTATCATGTTCCTTCAAGAACAAACTTTGCTCAACTAGAGGTCTCAAAACCTTTCTCAGAGGGGTCCTCCATCTGAGGCCCCCATCCATACTCCTGCTCCCCCTTGGGACTTGAACTTTGTTCTCGAGAAACTTACACTCCCTCCCTCCCTTCGAACCTGCAGCTTCTGCGGATTTGAAGTTCCTTTCATGGAAGACTCTCTTCTTGGTGCCCATTACTTCGGCTTGGAGAATCTCAGCGCTCCAGGCCCTGATGTGTAAAATCTCGTGCTTGATTTTTCACAAGGAACGAGTTGCTCTTCGCACGAATCCTAAGTTTCTCCCTAAAGTAGTAGCAGAGTCTACCCTAAATCAGTCCATAGAGTTACCTGCTTTTTTTACGCGGTACTCTAATCAAGGGGAGTATTTACTCCATACTGTGGATGTTCACCGAATTCTGAGATACTGCACCAACAGGACGAAGGATCTCAAAAAGATTGATCAGTTGTTCGTCTCTTTTGCTCACAAAAGGGAAGGCAATGCTGTTTCCAAGCAATGCCTGTCTAAGTGGTTGGCGCATTGCATCACTTTCTGTTATGACAAATACCACAAGACCGTCCCGGGTCAAGTCAGAGGCCACTCCACAAGAGGAGTAGCTGCCTCAGCGGCTTGTTTCAAGAATGTGTCTGCGGCAGACATCTGCGTTGCCGCCACCTGGACTTCTGTCCATACCTTTACGAAACACTACAGTTTGGATGTTGCGCCTGGCCGTAGAGCAGGCTTCAGGCTGGCTGTTTTGCAAGGCCTCCTGTCTTGAGACTTGCACAACCAGAACTACCTTTAGGAGTAGTTTTCCTCCTCCCGGTGCCTCTCTTTGTTCCGAACTGCTTGGGATTCAGTCCTATATGTAATTACCTACAGCAAGAGCCCTCTCGAAGTAAGATAGTACAGATCATCTTCGAGATACAGCTCTTGCAGAAGGTTACACCATTAGGACTGAAGCCGTTAGGCGTCAGGACCCCATGGAAATTTTCTAGCTAGCAGTCTTCAGCGGGACCGCCTCTGGCGTCAGGCATAGTACATAGGGCGGTCCCAGAATCCCAGATCTTGCCGAGATGGAGCTCTTGCAGCAGACTATCTGAGTGGGACTATGCAGGCACTAGGACCCACAGAAAAACTTCTTGCCAGCAATACCAGCTGAGGACCGCCCGCGACGCCGGCCCCGCCCTGTCGGTCAGGGTACAAGAGGGGGCGGACCCAGCTCCACTTCAGTTCTTTCCCGCCGCGTACCACGCATGTGAATAGCTGCTGCCTGCGATTCACCAGCGAGAACAGAGCTTCAATCAAGCTAATTTTTCTTTTTCAGCGGTTTTTCCATTTCTTTATTGTCTAACCGCGACCGACGCCTGTACGTCTACAGTTTGCGGCTCGTTTTTTTTGGCTCTTCATCGCCTTTCCCTCGGTGTTGCTAGCTGCTGTTGGAGCCGAAGTTGGCGTTGCGGTCGGTCCTCGAGGTTCCATGTCTTCAGGCGTCCTCTCTCCCGAACACGTAAATAAGTGCGAGTCACGGCGGCAAATTCCGCCAAAGGCGGTCATCGGTTGCATCTTCTGCTTGGGCCCGGACCACGACACGCTTCCTGCGCTGGAAACTACCAAGCGTTCTGAGCGGACCTGCATCTGACACCTGAAGGCCCGAAGGTCTACCTATTGGAAAAGATGGACCTGCACTGGTCTGAGGAAGGAAAAAAGCGCCATAGTAAGAGCACAGTCTGTCACACTCGCGACCTTCCCGAAAAAGGCCCATCCTGCGGGCTCGGGTGAGTCACCTTTCGTCCCAGGCTAAGGCGGCCAGTCAGAGGAGCACGCCAAGCCTAAGGTGACTTAACTACGGTCATCTCTAAGTCCGTGGCGGTTTCTGCTTGACCCTACCATCTGGCACTGGCGCCACCTGCTAAAGGTGCGCCTCCAGAGCATCAGGACTCTCCGGTGCCCCCTGCTGTCACCCCGTCGTCAGTTGCGGAACCGACGCCGGTCGAAGGGGCCAAGGACCCAGGGTTGGTCATTGTTCTGCCGACGTCCTCGTCGCCCAAATCCTCCTCCTCCCCCCTGGGCCTCCAGGACAGCTCGCCCTCGCGTTCCGCCGCGCCTGAACCTTCCTTCCCGCAGCGGGCGGCAGAAATATTCTCCAAGGACAAGCTAAATCAACTTTTTTCGTTTTGGTGGGGGCAGGTCCACTAGCGTACCACCCCGTCGCCGGCCCAGACACCAGTACCAGATCCTGCAGGCGAACCACAGCGGGCGAGGCCTCCCCATTGAGGTCCCCAGGCGCCATTTTGCCCCTTCTAGCTCTTGTTCCCTTCGATCTCCAGACCACCGGCGTCACTCCTTGGGTCCCACTGACCCGGCGTCGAGGGCCGGTCTTGATCTCGGAGCCCTTCCCGCGCTCAGCAGGACGGTTCCCAGTGTCGGTCTTCGGACCGTCGTCGGTCCCCTGCATACCGACGTCAGCAGAGGCATGGCCATGAGGCAGAACCAGACCATTCTAAATAGGATAGTCGGTCCTCCTCTGCATCTTCATCCTCTTCCTCCTCCCTCAGCCTCAAGTGCCCCCCTGAGGAGAAGGACATGCCTCGCTCGCCTCCAGACGATCCCATGTTCCTGGACGTCATGAGGCATATCCAGGATTCTAGTCAGTGGGACATGGAAGACCTGGACCTGGAACGCCGGAGATTGGCCAATTACCTGAGGCAGAAGGAGCCAAAGTCTTTGGTCATTCCTCCTCTGGTGGATACCTTTCAGGACCTGACTAGAGCCACCTGGCTGCGCCCAGCCTCCATCCTGGCAGTTCCCAAGAAGTCGGACAGGCTTTACAAGGCTCCGAGGGCTGAACCTTTTTTGGCTGAACACCATCAGGCGGACTCCTCAGTGATCAGAGCTGCTCACGACAAGTCTCGACAGCCGCGTCACCTCAGCTCTCGGCCTCCCGACTTAAGAGTCCCGTTATTTGGATCAGGTGGGCAAGAAGGTTTACTCTGCCTCCACCTGCTCCATTAGATCCTTAAACTTCCTCACGCATATGGTGCAGTTCCAGAATGCGTTGTGGGAGCAGGGTCTTGAGCTGGTACAGGCCATGCCAGACTCCGAGCAGAAGACGGAGCTCCTGGCCCTCTTAGTCGGGCTCGGACATCGGCACTCATGTCTTGAGGGCCTCCTACGATACTGCAGATACGGCGGCCAGAGCAGCTGCTTCCGGGGTTTGTCTCCGGCGCCATGCCTGGTTGAGGCTTTCGGGCTTCCACCAGGATCTGCAGTCCGGTATCAGAGACCTGTCATTTCAGGGTACTGTCTTATTTGGGCAGGAGACGGAGAATCTGACCTCACGACTCCAGGAATCGGGCAAGTCTGTCTGGTCGGTCCGCCAGTTGTACCATGGCAACCAGCGACGCCCTCATCGCCGTCGACTTTTGCGAAAGTCCTCAGGCAGTCAGACTTCAGCCCGTGGTTCCCAGCAGGGGCAGAGGCAGCTTCAGGAGTCCAGGAACCAGCAGTCTGGTGGACCCTCTGGCCGTGGGCCCAAGTCCTCCCAGGCACTCTCCCCCCCAGTTCAGCCAATGACTCCCTTCCGCCCCCGTGGTGGGGCGCCCAGGGGCGGTCGGGGCGCTTCTCCCTTCACCTCGAAGGGTGGAGCTCTATTACCACAGATCAATGGATCTTGGACGTCATTGGAGAGGACACACGTTGGAGTTCACGGAGTTCCCTCCCAGTACTCCACCAAAGCTCTCCCATTATCTTCCTTCTCACATTCCACTCTTTGAAGGAGAAATTCTGGCCCTCCTGCAAAAGAGAACGAGTTCCCCTGGAGCAGTGGGGTTAAGGGTTTTATTCCCACTTCTTTCTAATCCCAAATAAGACGGGGGACCTCCGTCCTTTAAATCTCTTTATAGAGTACAAAAAGTTCAGGATGGTGACTCTTCAGTCTCCTCCCTCTGCTACACCAAGGGGATTGGCTCTGTTCTCTCGACATGCAGGATGCGTACATGCATATCGGGGTCTTCCCTCCCCACAGGAAGTATCTGAGGTTCTGCTTCCTGGGGGAGCATTATCAATTCCAGGTGCTCCCGTTCGGTCTCTCTTCCACTCCGCAAGTCTTTACCAAATGCCTGGCAGTGGTGGCTGCGGCTCTCCGGCGCTCAGGCCATTGTTTTCCCTTACCTCGACGACTGGCTGCTGACAGCCCCATCAAGGGATGGCCTCCTGCGCTCTCTCGGAGAGGCCTATACTCTTTTCTGAGAGCTGGGGATCACCCTGAACTTGAAGAAGTCGTCCCCGGAGCCCAGCCAAAACCTCGCCTTCATTGGAGCGACTCTGGACTCCGTCCAGGGCAGGGCTTTCCTCCCTCAAGACAGGGGTCTTCGCCTGCAAAGTTTGGCAGAACAGATTTCCATAGCACCTCTGGTTCCGGCTCGGAACTTCCTCAGTCTGCTGGGGCATATGGCGGCGGCCATCCCAGTAATATCCTTGGCCCGCCTCCACATGAGAATCCCACAATGGATGCTCAGGGTGCAGTGGGATCAATACTCCGATCTGGATGCTTTAGTCATGATCTCGGAGCCAGTTCGGAGAACGTTGCTTTGGTGGATGGACCCCAGCAATCTCGACCAGGGGGTCAGCTTTCGTCAGGAGCCTCCGGGTCAGACTCTGACAACAGATGCCTCAGACCTGGGTTGGGGGGCTCATCTCGCCAGTCACCGCACGCAAGGGGTATGGTCGTCCGACAAAAGGTTCCTCCACATCAATGTCCTGGAAATGTGAGCGGTCCTCTACGCCCTTCAGGCGTTTCAGCAGGACCTGGTTCCCGGCTCTCTTCTCATTCAGGCGGACAACATGGCGGTCGTCTTTTATATCAACAAGCAAGGAGGCACTCATTCCTATCCTCTTTGCCGGGAGGCGATGAGAGTCTGGTACTGGGTGCTGGAGCAGGACATTTGTCTGTCAGCGGTGCACGTTCCAGGAGTCCTGAGCGGTCTGGCCGCGATCTCAGCAGGTCGTGGGCCAAGGCGCACGAGTGGAATGCTTCAGTCCATGGCAGATCAACTCTTGGAAAGTGGGGCCTTCCTGAGCTAGATCTCTTCGTCCTGCATGCGCCAAACTGCACGCTTTTGCTCGCGAGCCGAGCGCCTGGCGTTTTTTGGCCAGACGCGTTATCCCTTTGTTGGGCCGGGAGGTTTCTTTATGCCTTTCCGCCCTTCCCTCTCATCCAGAGGGTACTGCTCAAGTTACAGGCCGAGGGGGCACGCATGATCCTGGTGGCCCCGACAGATTTGGTTCCCGCTTCTGCAGCGGTTGTCCCAGGAACGTCCAGTCCCGCTGCCCATATGCTCGCAACTGCTGTCCCAGGACCAGGGTTCTCTGGTCCACCCGGATCTCCGATCCCTGCACCTTCATGCTTGGCTCCTTCTGACGTAGCTGTGACTCGATACGGGGTTTCCCTGGAAGTGGCTGAGGTCTTAGCGTCTGCACATAAGCCCTCCACTCGCTCTGCTTATGCCATGAAGTGGAAGCGTTTTTGCCTGTGGGCCTTGCCTCAGCATTTAGACCCAGTCACGTGCTCTGTGAACTCCGCTTTGCAATATCTCCTCTCCTTGTATGAAAAAGGCCTGAGCCATTCTTCCATCAAGGTGCACCTGTGGGCGCTCTCTGCCTACCATGCTCTGGTGAGCGACAGAGCCTTAGCCCAGCAGTGTGGCCCGCACCTTTCTTGGGGGTCCTCCACATGAGACCTCCATCAGGGACCCTGTCCCACCCTGGGACCTCCTTTTTGTGTTGGAGAAACTCACCCTTCCCCTTTTGAACCCGCAGCGGCGTAGAGCTGTGGTATTTATCTTAGAAGTTTGTTTTGGTTGCTGTTACTTCCCTCGAAGAGTTTCCGAGCTACAGGCTCTGATGTGTAAAGAACCCTACTTGGTTTTCCCACAGGGAAAGGGTTTCCCTACGAACGAATCCTAAGTTTCTTCCGAAAGTGGTCTCGGAATTGACCCTCAACCAGTCGGTTGATCTTCCTGTTTATTTTCCTGCTCCCTCCAATAGAGGGGAGGTTCTCCTCCACACATTGGATATCCACAGGTCCCTGAGGTATTACCTCAGTAGAACGGTTCAACACCGTAAATCGGAGCAACTCTTTGTGGCCTTTGCGCCACAACGCTTGGGTCAACCGGTGTCCAAGCAGACTATCTCCAAATGGATAGTCCATTGTGTGTCGTTCTGTTACAAGCATCACCACAAACCCCTACCGGGTCAGGTAAGGGGTCACTCCACCAGGGGTGTTTCGTCGTCTTTTGCCGCGATGCGGAATGTCGCCATTCAAGACATCTGTGCGGCTGCGACCTGGAACTCTGTGCATACTTTTGTCAAGCATTACAGCTTGGATATTGTCTCCAGACGCCGTGCTGGCTTCGGCCTAGCGGTCCTACAAGGACTCTTGTCCTGACGGTCTCTGGAGTCAGCATATTCCTCCTCCCGGGGGCGACTGTCTCTTCTCTAGGGAACTGCTTGGGACTCCGTCCTACTTGTGATAGCCTGCTGCAAGAGCTCTATCGTGAAGTAAGATAGTACAGTTACGAAAGAACTTACCATAACAGTAGATCTTCGAGAGGAGCTCTTGCTGCAGGCGCTGTTTTCCCTCCCACCTTCCCCCTCGGAGTGTGCAGGTTTCATCTCTTCTCTTTTCTAGGATAGGCTTCATCTCCTTCTCTTGTCATGCCATCTGCTGGGTACTGGCGGGAGAACTGAGGTGGAGCTGAGTCCGCCCCCTCTTGTACCCTGACCAACGTCTGGGCGGGCCGGCGTCGGGGGCGGTCCCCAGCTGGCATTGCTGGCAGAAGTTTTTCCGTGTGGTCCTAGTGCCTGCGGCATAGTCCTAATTGTGATAGCCTGCTGCAAGAGCTCCTCTCGAAGATCTACTGTTACGGTAAGTTCTTGCGTAACTGTACTTTCTTTTCCCACCATCGACTTCGCAGCATCGGCCTCTCTGTCAGTTTCTAGCGCACGACGACCAGGAGAATTTCAACAGTTTTTTTCATCGGATTTCGTCTGATGTCCTCTCCAACTTCTGTGGAGGGCCATTCATCGAAGTGTGCCTGCGGCAAACAGATTCCGTTTAAGGATCCTCACTTGGCCTGCGTCCGCTGCCTGGGCCCAGACCACGATACCCAGGCCTGCCCCTTCTGCCAGGGCTTTAACAGCCGTACGAGGATCTGCCGCCAGAAGGCCCTCCAAGCTTTCCTCCTCGAGGAGAAACTTAAGGCAATGGATCGAGACCCTTCCTCCAGAGGAGAATCTTCAGGGAAGTCCCACAGGCACAGCGAAAAGCACCGGGAGAAGGAGAGACTCGGATCCCCTTCTAGGGCCTCGGACTCCTTCAGCTCCGGCTCCAGGTCGGACCGCTTTCCGAGGGCCCGCTCTCAGCCTCCCACGGTTCTTGTCAAATTGGCCGGTGGTTCCTCCACTCTGCAGCCTGTCAAGACCTCCAGGCCTGCATCTTCCACTCCGACTAAGGCCTCGTCCAGGTCTGGGGAGCGCCACAAATCGTCCTCCCGTCATCTGGCCTCTGACGTCCGATCTGTCTCCCAACCGCCGCCACCTCAGCACAAGACCAAGGAGCTGACCTCCCTCAAGCGGACGTCGGACCCGACTTTGGCCCACCCGACGTTGGCCAAGTCACACAGGCACTCCAAGGAATCGGCGACCGTTCATCACCCGTCGCGGTCAGGCATCCCGAGGGGCGCCCGGGCGGGGGACCGGGCGTCGCCTACAGCAGAAAAGAGGACCACACCACGCCCGTCGGTGGCGTTGTCGGAGGAGGAGTCTACCAGCCTGAAGACCAGGCGGGCGACCCCGGACCGTCTAACTCCAGGAGCCCTCTCCGAACCAGAGACTCGGGGACCCGGCGCGGCCCCGGCGACAGGCCACGGCGCCCGGTCCGTCGTTGGGCCTAAATCTGGCGAAGTGAAGGCTCTTCACCTTCTGGTGGGACACCATCAAGAAGGATGTGGTCACACATAACCTCCTCCTCGCCCGCTACCCCTCCGACACCTGCACCCCCTCCTCCACCTAGGGGATCAGCAGATCTGGCACCGTCCCCCAAGGAGCCAACACCACCTCCTGGGGCAGATCTAGGGAGAAGAGAAGGCCTCCGTCAAGATCCTCTTCAGGGTCACCCAGCCCCAAGAGACCCAGAAGACGTCGGTATATCCCGTCCACGGAGGGTTCCAGATCTGACATCTCAGAGTGCTCCCAATCTCCTTCTCCAATCAGCGTCCCCTCTCCGGACCCACGCGACCTTCCCAGGTCGTCTCCGGATGACCCGTCGTTCTCAGAGATAATGAGGCATATTCAGGAGAACATGGGGTGGGGCGCTGAAGAGCTTGACCCTGAAAGACTACGCCTTGCCTGCTACCTTCGGCAAAAAGACCCTAAGCCTGTGGTAGTGCCACCCTTGGTGGATACCTTTGTGGACATCACCAAGGCTGCGTGGGAGCGTCCACATTCGACCCCGGCGATGGCAAAGAAGGCTGACCGCCTGTACAAGGTCCCAAGGGAGGATCAGTACCTGGCGAACCATCCTCTGGCTGACTCCCTGGTCATTACAGCCTCACATGACCGGTCTCAGAAACCGCAGCATTTGAGCACACAGCCACGGACCTGGAGTCAAGCAGTTTGGATGTCCTGGGCAGGGCGCCGTACGTGGCCGCGACTTGCGCCATGAGGTCGTTGAATTACCTCACCCACATGGTTCAGTTCCAGAACGCTTTGTGGGAGCAGGGACAGGACCTAGCTGAAAAATTGTCAGACGGTGGCCAGAAGGAGGAGCTGTTGCAACTCCTCCGTACGGGTTCGGACATGGGAACCCAGGTGCTTAGAGCCGCATACAACTCTTCGGACTCTTCTGCCAGAGCTGTGGCCTCAGGCGTGTGTTTCTGGAGACACTCATGGCTCCATGTCTCCGGCTTTACCCCGGACGTCCAGAAGAACATCATGGACGCCCTCTTTCATGGCAAAGTTCTGTTTGGTGAAGCCTCGGAGAAGGTGATCACCAAATTGCAGGAAGCCGGGAAGGCGATTAGATCTGTCCATGCCATGTACAGGTCTCTGCTTAGTTCCTTTCGCAGGAACAAAGTCGTTTTTGCAGCCGGATCCAGAGGCAACAACTTCGCTCCGGTCAGCAACAGAGGGGCTCCTTCTCCAGAAAAGCCCAGGCTAAGACATCCTCAGGCAGAGGCCAATGAGTTACAAAGTCAGCCCAACCTGCAGGATCCAATGCTGCCACAGCATGACTCCTTCCCGGCCCCCGCCCCCTCTCAGGATTAACAGGAAATGAAGGTCGGGGTCGCATCGCGGACCACCTGCCAGGGCGGCAGTCGATCACCACTGACAGGTAGGTGCTACAGTTGGTTGAAAAAGGCCATTATATAGAGTTTGTAGACAACCCGCCCACAAGGCCTCCTCTGCTCTCCCGCTATTCGGGTCAGCACGCCCTGCTTATTCAGCAGGAGGTGCTCACGCTTCTAGAAAGAAGCTTTGGAGCACGTTCCAAGGAACCAGAGAGGAGCAGGTTACTATTCACACTTCTTCCTGGTTCCCAAGAAAACAGGGGACCTCCGTCCAATCTTGAACCTCAGTGACCTCAATCTGTCGGTCGTCTACAAGCACTTCCGCATGGTCACCCTTCCAGGTCTAATACCCATGCTGAAGAAAGATGCCTTCTTGGCGTCTCTGGACATGCAGGTCGCTTACCTGCACATCCCTATTGCTCAAGCGCACAGGAGGTTCCTGCCCTTTGTTTCTCGGCCACCATCATCCGTTCCGGGCACTTCCCTTTGGACTGTCATCAGCACCTCAGGTTTTTACCAAGTGCATGGCAGTTGTGGCGGCGTCTCTGAGGAGACAGGGCCACTACGTGTTCCTGTACCTGGACGATTGGCTTCTCTTGGCCCCTTGCAAGGAGGCATTACTGATAGCCATCCAATGTACCCAGACCCTTTTTCAGTCTCTGGACATCTTCATCAACTACGAGAAGTCTCTCCTAGTACCGTCCCAGAAACTGCAGTTCATAGGGGCAGTTCTGGACACCGTCAAGGGAAAAGCTTTTCTTCCCAAAGACAGAGCGGAACGCATTCGATCCCTCATTAGGGATCTGTCAGCGAAGAAGACCGTCCCAGCCAGACTGGTCCTTCGCCTGCTCGGACACATGGCTGCGGCCATTCCTACAGTCCCGATGGCAAGACTCCACATGCAGGTAACCCAGTGAATGTTAAGGGTGCAATGGGACCAATGGCAAGACCATCTGCAGCATCCAGTCAGAATCATGAAGGCCTTGGTTCGGGACTGGCAATGGTGGCTAGATCCGGAAACCCTCTCTGTGGGGGTTCCTTTCACAGTGCCATCCCCGGTTATAACTCTCTCCACAGATGCCTCAGGGCTGGGGTGGGGAGCGCACTTGATTGGGGTGAGGTCTCGGGAACATGGACTACCCAGGAACCTCATCTCCATATCAACATATTGGATATGAGGGCGGTTCTTTATGCCCTGCAAGCCTTCCAGTCGGAGATTCCACCGAGTACTCTCTTGTTGCAGACAGACAATGCTGCGGTGATGTATTACCTCAACAAACAAGGAGGCACACACTCTTACACCCTTTGCAGGGAGGCCATGAGAGTGTGGGAATGGGTAATTCGACACGGCGCAAACCTTGTTGCTGTTCACGTTTCCGGGGTGGACAACACTGTCGGACAGCCTGAGTCGTTTCCAGGCCAGAGTCCACGAGTGGGAACTTCTACAGGAGGTGGCAGAGGATTTGTTCCACAGATGGGGCACTCCAGAATTAGATCTATTCGCATCCCCATCCAACGCAAAACTGCCCAATTTTTGCTCGCTAGATCCAGGGCCTGGTGTTTTCTGGTGAGACGCGTTGTCCCTCTCCTGGGCGGGCAGATTCCTCTATGCCTTCCCTCCTTTCGCGTTGATCCAGAGAGTTCTTCTCAAACTTTGCAGGGAGCACACAACGCTTATCCTGATAGCGCCTTTCTGGCCCAGGCAAATCTGGTTCCCGCTACTACATCAGCTATCTCTGGAACCTCTGCTTCCTTTACCAATCAGCTCCCATCTGTTGTCTCAGGAGCAGGGTTCACTAGTCCACCCGGACTTATGTTCATTCAACCTACATGCCTGGCTCCTAGGGACATAACCATGATGCGGCACGGGGTCTCGCAGGAAGTGGCGGAAGTACTTGCCGCTGCGAGAAAGCCGGCAACCCATGTGACATGCGCCATGAAGTGGCGCAGGTTTTGCTTATGGGCTCAAACACGTGGTCTTTAGCCTTTAGACTGTCCCGAGAAACTGGTCCTGGAATACCTGCTTTCGCTTTTTCAGTCTGGACTAGCTTACTCCTCGATTAAAGTGCACTTGTGTGCAATTTTGGCTTATCATGCCCCCATCGGCCATCGTATGGTGGCTCAATTGGACACGACTCGTGCCATTTTAAGGGGGATCCTCCACCTTAGGCCACCTATCAAGGACCCTGTTCCTCCGTGGGACTTGCCCTTTGTCCTGGAGCAGCTTACGCTGCCACCTTTTGAGCCAGCCGCAGATTGCGAGCTACGTTTTCTGTCGTGGAAAACATTGTTTTTAGTTGCTGTTACTTTGGCGAGAAGAATCTCCGAATTACATGCACTCATGTGCAAAGAGCCATATTTAATTTTCCACCATGATAGGGTATCCCTGAGGACAAATCCTAAGTTTCTGCCTAAGGTGGTTTCAGCCCTTACCCTTAATCAGGATATCGTTTTACCAGTGTACTTTCCCAAGTACACCAATCGAGAAGAAGCGCTGCTTCACACCCTGGATGTCCACAGGTGTCTCAGATATTACCTGACCAGAACCAAACAGTACAGGAAAGCAGATCAGCTGTTCGTATCCTTTGCTGAGAGGATGAAAGGGGCCCCTGTTTCCAAGCAGTCCCTTTCACGTTGGCTCATTCAGTGTATCTCTTTCTGTTATGACAAGCGCAACAAGCCCTTGCCTGGAGCGGTTAAGGGCCACTCTACTAGAGGAGTGGCCACCTCCTTTGCAGCGCTGAAGAATGTTTTCACTTCAGCTATTTGCGCTGCAGCTACCTGGAGCTCGGTGCATACCTTTATTAGGCATTACGGCCTGGACATCGCTTCAAGGCGAAGGGCAGGTTTCGGCCTAGCCGTCCTTCAAGGATTTCTGTCCTAGGCTCAGACAGAGTCATGATCTCCATTTTTTTCCTCCTCCCGCTGGCGTAAGATTGTCGCTACTGCTTGGGAATCGGTCCTAATGGTGTAACCTGTTGCAAGAGCTGTATCACGAAGAAGATAGTACAGTTACGTAAGAACTTACCATAACAGTAGATCTTCGAGAACAGCTCTTGCAGCAGGTACCTTCCCGCCCACCATTCCTCCTTGGAGGAGATAGGTTATAGCCTAACATCCACCTTCCAGGATGGAGTGATCTGTTTTAGTCTTGGCCTTCTGATGGCAGATCCTCAGTCTCCTCTTCTGATGTCATCAAGCGGCCGGGAGTCTCCGGCGGGAGAACTGGGGATTCTGGCGGGACTGCCTCCTTATGTACTACGCCTGACGTCGGGGGCGGGACCGACGTCGAAGGCGGTCCCTATGAAGACGGCTAGCTAGAAAATTTCCGTGGGGTCCTGACGCCTGATGGCTTCAATCCTAATGTGTAAACTGCTGCAAGAGCTGTTCTCGAAGATCTACTATTACGGTAAGTTCTTACGTAACTGTACTGCAATAAGAACTTAACAGTAGATCTTCGAGAGGCTCTTGCAGTGATGCTCTGTCCGCCCTCCATCCCCTAGGCTTTTTCAGCTCCTTTTCCATTGAGGGAAATATCTGCTTCTCTCTCATCTGGCCTCTTTGGCCTGTGGTGGGAAAGAACTGGAAGGTGAAGTCAGGACCGCCTTTATACTGGCGTCTCTGGCGCTTGTTGGCCTGACGTGGGGCAGTCCTCGCCAGGGACTGCTAGCTAGAAATTTTTCCGTGGGGTCCTGCCACCTGCTGGCGTCAGTCCTATATTTAATTACCTACTGCAAGAGCGCCTCTCGAAGATCTACTCTTACGGTAAGTTCTTGCGTAACTGTACTTTGCATGTTATTTAAGTTCTGCTGGAGCTAGTTCATGAAGTGAAGGGCAGAGGAGCCAGAAGTAGAGTATTGAATCATCTGCATACGTATGAGTGGACATAGAGGAGCAGACAGTGGGAAGGTCATTTAGAAAAAATAGAGAAAAGAATTGGGTCTGGGACAGACCCTTGGGGAATGCCTGAGCTGATTGGGAGTGGGTGGGAGAGGATGTCTCCAATATGGGGAGCTCACAACCTGCCCTCAAGGTAGGAGCAGAACCACACATGGAAGAAGCAGAGTCCAGCTACCATAAGCTTGTCCAGGAGAATGGGGTGAACAACAGTGTTTGAAAGCTTTGACTGAGTGACGAAAATGGCATAGGTGACAAGACTCTGATCCATACCAGCGGGGATAATATCAGAGAGCTGGAGGAGCATGGTGGAATTAGAGTGTGACTTTCTAAAATCAGACTGAAAATGAGAGGAGATTGAGTCAAGAAGAGGGGAGAGTTGGGAGAGCAAAGTGTTTTCTGGAGTTTAGCTAGAGCAGGGAGATAGACGGAAGTTACTAGGGGATGAGGGTCCCCAGGAAGGAAGGACAGTAGCCAGCTTCCAGGAGTTTGGGACAAAGATGAGGAGAAAGGGAGGTTAAAGAGGTAGGTAATAGGAGAGCAGTAGCATGAGCAGAGGTACAGGAGTCTGGGGTCATGACCATCAGGGCTCCCACTTTTTTTTTTTTTTTTTTTTTATGTGGATTTAGAACCAAGAGGGCCTTAAGAACAGCAGCAGGGGTAAGGGGTTAGAAAGAAAAAGAGGAGGAAGGCGGCAGGACGGGTAGAGGAAAGTGTGAGGGTAGGGAGGGGTAGAGGAGGAAGAGAGGAGGGAATGGGCATAGGAAGTGAAAACAATTTAAGTGACAGCAGCAGAGTCAGAGAGAGGAGTATCATTGGTGGTTCTGTTTTTGTATAGTGGTGTCTGGGCATCTGAGTCAGTCTGTGTCAGTCACATTTGAGTCTCTCAGGATGTGGGGAGCCGAAACACAGGACTTTACAGCCCCTATGTGGATACTGCCCGTTGCCAGTGTGCTTCTGTGCTTTGTCAATTTTCCCTGACAGGCTTAGTTCTTCTGCATGTCTGTTCTCTCCTCTACGAGTAATGCAACAGCGCTGAACTCCCATGATTGAATATGCCACAAATGAGCTGTAGAACTCCCAAAACGCAACATGTGAGTAAACGCACCTTTATTCTTGTGTACAAGAGATTCATGCTGTGCTAATCTATATGCTTTGTGTCCCATTTGTAGGGGAGAGCATTGTCCCGTGCCAAATCTGGACGTAACTTGGACTTCCAGGATGTTTTGGACAAACTGGCGGACATGGGAATTGCCATTCGGGTTGCTTCACCCAAACTAGTCATGGAAGAGGTAAGAAAGACTCCTACCAATATTCCACAGTTTAATGACCTGCCTTTAGGAAGCAATGGAAAAGAAGAAAAAATATTAGAGTACATACATACATCGGCCCAATGGCATGGAGGGCTGAGCTGCTGGCGCCTTACCCCCGCCACACCGGCGACCCATGTTTGGTGATGAGCACGGGCCGCTTCGGGTAGGGGTGGGGGATGGGTGAGGATTGAGTGACTGGTAGGCAGCTCTCCTCTCCCAGATAGGGGAGGTAGGCTGTCCCGGCCTTTGCCACCATGTGGAGGTGTGGTAGTGGTGTGGGCAATGGAGGGGGGCTGGGCGCTAGGCCAGGGGTGGGAGGAGTTGAGTCATTTCAGGCCAAGGCGTGCGTGCATGTGCGACCTTGTCTGGGGCTCTGGGGAATGGGGTGAAAATAGGTGGAAAAACAGGGGACTGAAGCTTAATGAAGCCCCCCAGCTGTGCGAACGGTCCGTCCGGCCTCAGAAGAAGGAGAACGTCAGAGCCTTGTGATGGTCATGGTGCTGGAAGAGATGGGCTGATACAGTTGCCCAGCCTGCCAGAGGAGCATAAAGAAAGGTATACTTTTGTTTTACTGACACCCACTTGCTAGAGTATCAGAATCCCGACACACGGTTTCCCCGAGATTAAAAATGTGCCCGCGGTGGAGTTTGTTATAAAAATGAAGGGGAATATGCAATGCACTCCACCGTGGGTGAAATTTCAGTGTCGGAAACAGTGTGTCGGGCATGTGGTGTTGGGATACTGAAACTCTGGCATGTGGGTTTCGGTATTCTATAGTAAATCCTAAAGGAAAATATGCAAAAAAGAGTACGTACATACATACACCAGTGCACACTTAGAAATGATTAACAAACTGCAAGTAGTTTAATTCATTTGAAGTGTGCTAAGCCTGCAGTCTCATAAATGTTTTAGCATTTAAAAATAAAGGCAGTATTTAGGTATACAGCCCACAAAGGTTAGTAAATTGTTTTCTGCACACCACATGACAGCCTGTTCCTATAAGAGACCTATACAGTCAACATAAGTCTGCACACCACGACAGCCTGTTTCTAGAACAATAGACATATACAAATATAATACACAAACCACGCTGTCTGCACACCACATGACAGCCTATTCCTCTATCAGTCGACCTCTGCAAACAATATAACAGTCTGCACACCACATGACTGCCTTTTCCTGTAACAGTAGACCTATAAAAACAATAGTCTATACACCATGTTTCTTAAACAGTCGACCTATGCCAGCAGTATAACATAGTCTGCACATCATGTGACAGCCTATTTCTGTAACAATAGACATGTACAAGTATAACACACAAACCACGCTGTCTGCACACCACATGAAAGCCTGTTCCTTTAACAGTCAACCTATACAAACAGTAATACAATCTGCACACCACATGACAGTCGGTTCCTATGACAGTAGACCTGTACAAACAATATAAACAGTCTGCACACTACGTGACAGCCTGTCCTATAACAGTAGACCTATACAAACAATATAACAACTTTGCACGTGTCAGCCTGTTTCTGTAACAGTGGACCTACACAAACAATATAACACACAAATCTGCACACTACATGACAGCCTTTTCCTAGAACAGTTGACCTATACAACAGTGAAACAATCTGTACACCACATGGCAACCTGTTCCTGTAACAGTAGACTTCTACAAACAATATAACATAAACCCTGCTGTCGGCACACCACAACAGCCTGTTTTTATAACAGTTGACCTATATAAACAACATAACACACCCTTCTGTCTGCTGAACACATGACAGCCCGTTCATCTAACAGTAGACCTGTATAGGCCATATAACGCACAATCTGCACACCACAAACCCTTCTGTCAGCACAGCGCATGACGGAACATTCGGCCTATACAAACGGTATAACAATCTGCACACTTCATGACTGCTTATTCCTATAACAGTAGAGTCATACAAATGGTGTAACACAAACCTTGCTGTCGGCAAACCACATGTCAGCCTGTTCCTGTAACAGTAGACCTGTACAATCAATATAATGCACAGTCTGCACACCACACGACAGCCTGTTCCTATAACAATAGAACTATACAAACAATATTACATAGTCTGCACACTACATGACAAACAATATAATATAACATAACATAGTCTGCACACCACATGACAAACAATATAATGCACAATCTGCACAGCACATGACAGCCTCTTCCTATAACTATCAACTTATACAAACGATATTGCAATTTGCATACCACATGGCTGCCTGTTCCTATAACAGTAGACCTATACAAACATTATAACACACTGTCTGCACACCACATGACAACCTGATCCTATAACAATAGACCTATACAAACAATACAGCACAAACCCTGGTATCGGCACACCTCATGACAGCTTGTGCTATAACAGTAGATCTGTACAAACAGTATAACACAAACCCTGCTGTCGCACATCACATGACAGTCTGTTCCTGTAACAGACCTATACAAACAATATGACACATAGACCCTTATGTCAGCACACCACATGACCGCTTGTTCCTGTAACAGTAGAAGTATACAAATAATGTAACCGTCTGCACACCACGTGATATTCTATTCCTATAACAGACCTATAACCAAACAGTATAACACACAAGCCATGCTATCTGCACACCACATGACCTTAGCCTGTCTCTAACATTAGCCCTATACAAACAAGATAGCCTGCACACAACATAACCTCAGTCTGTTCCTAAAACTGTAGACCTCTATAACAATGTAACACACATGCAAACCAAGCAGTCTGCATGCCACATGACCTTAGCCTGTTTTATAAAACGGTAAACCTACACAGTAACACACATGCTAACCATGCTGTCAGCACGTCACATAACATTAGCCTGTTCATAAAACAGTAGACCTACACAAACAATGTAACGTATAGAAAATGCACGGTCTGCACACTACATGATGGTAGTCTGTTCCTGTAACATTAGATGTACAAATAGTTTAACACAACCATGCTGTCTGCACACCATATGACTTTAGCCTATTCCTATAATTCTCACGTACAGACAAAACACAATTTGCACATCACATGATGGCCTGTTCCTATAAGGTTAGACTTATACAAACAATATAACACACAGACCACACAATCAGCACACCACATGACTAGCCTGTTCCTATAAGAATAGACCTCTACAAACAATATAAGATACAGGCAGTGGAACATTAACATCCTCGTAGTAGAAAATTCTTGTGTATATTTGTATTTTTTGAACCAAAGTAGATGGCAGAAAGAGCATAAATGTTGCATCCCATAAAGGAGTTGAGACAAATGCTACTGTAAAGAAACAAGAAAAATTACTAGATGTTTTTCATTTGTAAGATGAAGAAATAAAAATAGGTTCACTACGTAATGAGTGATAGTTCTGAGTACCTTGAGTTCGTTCATTATCCAGACTTGAGCTGTCTTCCACTGAGCATGCTCAGTCAGTGGAACAGTCTTCAAGCTCGACTCCTCCTACCACCCAACCATGTAGCTCTCCAGCTCCACCTCCACTGTACTTGGGTCACTCAGCTGGAAAGAACAGGTCTCTTCTTTCATTGCTTCTGCTAGTGAATTAGGATTCTGCTACTTCTCAGGCTTTCATTGATTTTTCTTGAAGTTTGACTTCAGTGTTTAACTCATTCCTGTGTCTACTGTCTTCCTGCTCCATCGTTGATCTTTGCCCTTGAGCTGAAATAGAAGCTAGGATTCAAGAGCTACATGGGTGCTAGTACCCAGTGTCCATGACCTAGGGATCCAATGCCCAACTGTATTGCTTTGGTGTTGTGCAGGATGTGAGGATTTGTGCCAGGCCATGCAGGTGCTTGCAGAGCACAGGCTGCTGGTACTACAGGGCAAGCCACTGAAAACATACATACCATCTGTGGCTATGGAGATGATGGCGCAGTGGCAGACCCATGTAGCAGAGGGGGCTGGCGAGGATGTTCAGGTTCTGGAACTTCTTTCACTGGAAGAGGGATACATGTTGGATCTCCCGACTCCTTGTGAAGACAAAGGTTTAAGCACAAGAAGAGAGACATCAGTCATAGGATCACTGTTGGTCGAGGGACCGTTCTTGTTCTCCCCTTCCAGTGGGTCTCTGTTGTACTACATTGATGCCAGTTGATCTCACGAGTGACACCTTGGAGGCTGAGTCCATCGAAGGAAGAGGAATTCTCACACTCTTGGACCCCAGTGCTAACTGTGGCCCATTGCAAGCAGGATGGGTCTGGCCCAGCTGAGCTGCTAGACGGCTCCCTGCCAGTCCCAAACCTGGCACAGCCTCCTAGGCTGGTACCAAGGATCTCTCCATAGAGTACTCTGACTCTGAGGCTTCAACACCACATTGATCCTTTAGTTGCTGTTCGACATTGTGGTCTTGCTCTTGATCCTGTTCTTAATATTGATGCTAATGTTGAATTACTCCTCATCCTCTTCGTCTAGCTCATGTCACCGCCATCTAGAAGTGGGAGAGAGCAGCCAGGCAACACTAGTCCTGTGGAGCTTTTGCCCAGGGTCTAAGCCATCTGGCAATGCAGCTAGACCGTTCTGGCCTTGACTGCTTCTCCAGACACAGACTCTGGACATACATGCCATGGCCCCACCCCCATCTTTGTTGACCATGCTGAAATGACCAGTGCAGGTGAAACCCCTACCTCCACAGCTGAGGCAGGGTGCTCTGACCAAGAACTACAAATTGGAGTCCGGACTTGGTCATCTCTTGTCAGTGATGGTTACTCTGGTGGAGAGGGTCATCCACACCCCACATCTGCAGCATCACTCCTTAGATTTGGAGGCATCATCCATTCTGCCGACCCTGCATCAGTGGAATTGTAGCCAGCCAGCAGGCCCCCTGTGGGGAACCAGTCCTCCATGACTGACCTCATGGAATACATGTCCATGGCTCTGGTACTCGATTTGAGGAGGTCCAGAAGAAAACCTACCTGCTGTTGGATATTTTTGAATAAAACTCCTCATTTGGGATAGCCTTCCCTGTTGCCGCTACCGTCCTGGGCCTTCGCTCAGTCTGGCAGCACCTGACCATCTGCCAGGATCCACCGTGTCATATGAACCGCAAGTATGCATTCTTCCTGGACTGACTTCTAGCTCATCTGAGCATCTGTCCCTGGGGGGGCTAGTGGCTGATTCAGTGTTACACAAGGTGAAGGTGCATGGCAAGTCAGACAAGCTGCTGGACAAGGAGTCTTAAGATGCTTGATGTAGCCAGAAGCTGCTAGTGAGGCTCTCTGAGCTCACCAACCTGATTCCTAAAGAGAATCGGCAAGATGTGCATGAGATCTGTGATCTTGGGCTGATGGTGACCAGACACTAGTTGCAGGTTGCCCTGGACTTGGCTAGTGTGTCAGCCCAAGTGGTGGCCATGGCAGTATCCATACGCTGCCAAGCCTGGTGGTGGATTTTGCCTTTCTTTCAGGAAATCCAGCAATGGGTGGCTGATCTCCCCTTTACATAGATGTATCTCTCTGGGACACTGGTCAAGGATCATCTCACACGTATCGACATCCAGTGTGAATCTAGATCTAACCTCGAGAGGGCTCTTGCAGTAGGTAATTACATATAGGACTGACGTCGGCAGGCAGCAGGACCCACAGAAAAATTTCTAGCTAGCAGTCCCTGGCGGGGACCGCCCCCACGTCAGGTGACCGGTGTCAGATGACGTCGGTATAAAGGGGCAGTCCCGGACGCCCGCCTTCCAGTTCTTTCCCGCCATCAGCTCATGCAGCGCCTCGCGGTAAAGTTCATGCTTAGCCCTGTTGCCGTACGGTTTTACGAAGTTATCAGTATTTGCTATTTTTTTCATCAGGTGAACGTCTGTTTGTCGTCACCTTCAAAAAATAAGTGTGACTCGTGCGGCACCCAACTGCCTCACAAGGACGGTCACTCCCTCTGCCTTTTTTGCTTATCCCTGACCACGCGATCGAAAAGTGCCCGCATTGCCTGCATTTCAGTGCGGCCACCTGCAGACGACGCCAGCAGTCTTTGGAAGCCCATCTCCTTAAAAAGATGATGTCCGCAATGGAGAAGGAGTTGGAGAAGCTTAGGCAGGTGTCGATCTCCCCAGAAGGACACAAGAAGCGGGACAAAGAAAGGCACCGGGAGAAGGCCTCTTCCTCCTCCGACTCCGGCCAGAGTCGCGGCTAAGGTAATGTCTCCTCCGGGGGATCGCCCGACGGCAGCCTCCAAGGCTTTGGAGGAGGCGTCGGCCCGCCCGTCGGGTTCGCGTTTGAGCCCCTCGGGCAAGGGGCTTCTGCCCCAGTACTGCCGCCCAGGCTTGTGGCCCCTACTGGTACGCAGGCGCCTCCCATAAGCAGACGTCTGCTCCTCCGGCGCCCGCCAGGAAGAGCGCTAAGACACCCGACCCTTGAGGCGGCGCACGGCCAGTGTCCCCTCGGACCGGCCACTTCCCCCCTCGGCCCGCCCGACGAGGGACCCCTTAAGTCGGATGCCGGCTCCTCTGGCCCCGCCGATCCAGCCCCTAAGTCGCACGCCGGCTCTCCGGCGCGCCCGGGCGCCTGAGCCTACTACAGACCCTCCATCGCCTGTCGCCCCAGGTCCCCGCAGCCTTCACTGCCGTCCCGGGAGCCCCAGTCCCCGCCTGACCCGGGGACTTTTCTCCTCGTCCCAGGCGATGCTCGGGATGCTTTTCCATCCATCAAACCCTCCTCCCACTGAACCGGATCTGACGCTGGGCCCCGGGCGCGGCCACAACCGGCCCTGCCCGGCCTCCAGCGCCCGGCGAAGATATTCTCTCCCGCCGGGCCTCCACCCCACGGTCTATGTACTGTGATCCGCCCGTGGAGCTTCCTACTGGGCCGTCTGCTCCGGCAGCTCCTCCGGTACCTGGGTATCCGCCGTCGTATCCGGCCCGGCTTACCGGTCCGCAGTATCCTGCGCTGCAGTACCCGGCGCCGCAGTATCCGACGCCGCAATACCCAGCTCGGTATTCCGCGGCTGGGTTACGGATCTCGCCTTACTGATATAATCCATACAACTATCCCCTCCTCCTCCTCCACTGCCCCTAGGCGCGGTGGATCTTCAGGAGACTCTGGCCTCTGGTGGACTGAGGCCAAGGCTCAGCTCACCAAGGAGTCGAGAGCACTCTTCTGACGGTGCCACCTTCAGCCCCATGCGCCTCAGGCGGCACACTCCCTCTCCGCCTCCGGTTCCGAGCTCTTCCCTCTGGATCCAGAGAGGGGCAGGACACGCGTCCAGGGATTCCCCCTAAGGAACCCGTTCCTCCCCCTAGACGAGTCAGGGAGTCTTACTGTTCTTCCAATTCTTCTGTCTCGGACTCCTCGGATTCCTCCGACGGATGCTCAGAGAGAGAGGACGAGCCTCGCTCTCCGTCCAAGCCCGGCCGGGGACTCCTCCGGTCTCCTCCGAGGATCCTTCCTTCACGAGTTGCTCAGGAAGATCCAGGAAGTACATCAGTGGTGTTCCTAGAGCCAGATCCTCAGCGGGTTATATCCTTGAACATCTGGACCTGCCACTGGCCCCTACTCTAGTGCCACCCTGGATCGAGCCTCAGCCACCTTGTTTCCACTATTTGGAAACAATGGTTGGCTTTGGCCCCACTTCCTCGGTAGTCCAACAGGCTATACCAGGCTCCGGAGGGTGTAGACTTTTTAGATTCTCACCCCTGTGCAGACTCGGTTGTGATTAGCGCCGCTCACGGCCGGTCAGCACACCCTAAACATTTGAGCTTGTCTCCTCCGGATAAGGAATCTCGCCTTCTGGATCAGTATGGAAGGAAGATCTACGCTTCTTCCACACTGGGGATCGGGGCTCTAAACTATGTAGCACATATGGGGGATTACCAGAAGGCTGTCCTTACTCAGGCGGAATCTAAGATTGACTCCTTGCCTGACTCCCAAGTCAAGCAAAAGTTAGCTGACCTTGTCCGTTCTGCTCGTTCGGCCAGTCGTCACATTCTGAGGACGACCTACGACGCAGTGGACACTGCAGGGCGGAGCTCCGCGTTCGCCGTAAGTCTTCGGCGTCACGTCTAGCTCAGAGTGTCAGGTTTGGTCCCGGAGGTGCAGTCAGCAATTCAAGAAGCACCTTTCAGGGGTTCGGTGCTTTTCGGTGGTGATATCAAGGACATCATCACCGACTTGCAGGAGAAGGGAACGGCCCTGAAATCTGTGGATTCCATGTACCGTCCCCATCCCTCGCAGCGCCGTCCTTTTCGCAGACGCAGCCAGCCTCAAGCGAAACCCCAAGGAAGGCGGGCCACCAAACGCCGGGCCCCCACAGCTGCCAGGCCCCCGCCGCCCAAAAAAGTAGCGGGTGCCCCAGCTGCGGCGCTGCCCCACACCACCTGACTCCTTCCCTCTCCCTCCGGGGAGTCCGATGGTGGTGGAACCGGTAGGAGGGAGGTTCTCCCTCCACCTTCCGGGTTGGGAGAGGATAACTTTGGATTCATGGGTGCTTCAGATTATCGCAGAGGGGCATTCTATAGAGTTCCTACAGAAACCTCCACGCCACCCCCCTCTGAAGTCCTCTTACTCAAGGGACCATTTTCCTCTGGTCAGGGAAGAAATATCTGCTCTCCTCGCGAAGCAGGCCATAGAACCCGTCCCTCCTCACCTTCACGGGACGGGTTACTATTCCCATTTCTTCCTTGTACCAAAGAAGACGGGAGATCTCAGACCCATTCTGCGATCTCAGCTCCCTGAACTTCTATGTAGAATACAAGAAGTTCAGGATGCTCTCCCTTCAAACTCTTTTGCCCCTTCTTCGGCCGGGCCAATGGCTTTGTGCACTGGATATGCAGGATGCATACCTGCACATTCCCATTCGTCCCTCGCACCGAAAGTACATCTGGTTTGCTTTCAAGGGGGACCATTACCAATTACGGGCACTCCCTTTTGGTCTTTCCTCGGCTCCCCGAGTTTTCACCAAATGCCTGGCAGTGGTAGCAGCCCACCTGCATACTTTGGGAGTTCAGGTTTTTCCCTACCTGGACGACTAGCTCCTGGCGGCCTCATCCAGGGAGGAACTCCTGCATTTTCTCTCCCTCACCCAGCAGGTTTTCACTGGTCTGGTTATCACCATCAACCATTCCAAGTCTCATGTGGACCCTTCCCAGAGACTTCAGTTCATCGGGGCAATCCTCGATACGACAGTGTGCAAGGCCTTCCTACCTTCGGACAGAGGGGCCTCCCTCCAGTCACAGATTTCCCTACTTTTGGAACACAGGAAGGTTCCGGCGAGGTCTGTGCTCCGTCTTCTGGGGCTTATGGTGGCTGCCATCCCGACGGTTCCGCGTGCGCGACTCCACATGAGGATCTCTCAGTGGACTCTCCGCTCTCAGTGGGATCAACTTATAGATGACCTAGATCTGGTGCTGATCTCCTCGCCAATGACAAGAGACTTGCAGTGGTGGATGGTTCGAGAGAACCTGTTCCGGGGGGGTCCCCTTCGTTCATCCTCCCCCTTCCCAGACTCTGAACACGGACGCATCAGGCGAAGGTTGGGGAGCCCATCTGGGTCCTCACCGAACCCAGGGTTTATGGTCCAGGCTGGAGCTAGCTCTCCACATCAATGTGCTCGAGCTACGAGCAGTACTATATGCTCTCCAAGCCCTTCACCAATACATCCTTCCTGGTCATCTAGCTGTCCAAATGGACAACATGTGCGTGGTGTGGTACATCAACAAGCAGGAAGGGACTGTGTCCTACCCGCTGTGCAGGGAAGCAATGAGGGTTTGGGAATGGGCAATGCTCCACAACCTTCACCTCACGGCGATCCATGTCCCAGGAGTCGACAATGTCCTGGCAGACAAGCTGTCGTTCCTCTGCTCTGCCACACGAGTGGAAACTGGACCAAAAGGTTCTAAACGACATCTTCCAGCTTTGGGGGATTCCACAGATAGACCTGTTCGCCTCTTCCCAAAACGCAAAATTTCCCACCTTTTGCTCACTCGCTCCAGAGCGAGGCGCTTTCTGGAGCGACGCTCTGTCTCTAAGCTGGAAAGACAGATTCATCTGCTTTTCCCTCAATCCCTCTGGTCCCTCGTGTGCTGCAGAAACTTGCACTGGAAGGAGCGAGAATGATTCTGATCGCTCCTTTCTGGCCCAGGCAAATCTGGTTCTCTCTTCTACAGCAATACTCAGAGGTTCCTCCTCTTCCTCTTCCTTTATCTCGAGGATTGCTGACCCAGGATCAGGGGACCCTGGTCCATCCGGGACTCAAGTCTCTTCAACTTCATGCATGGCTCCTGCAGACCTAGCCCAATCTCGTTTTGGCATCTCTCCTAAGGTGGCCGAGATTCTGGTGGAGGCTAGAAAACCCTTCACTAGGTCCACCTACGCTATGAAATGGAAGAGATTTTCCATTTGGGCTGCATCCAGGAACGTGGAGCCTTTCTCCTGTCCTGTGGCCATTCTGCTCGACTATTTGCGTCATCTCTTTGACCTGGGTCTCAGTCACTCCTCTTTGAAGGTTCACATGGCTGCTATTTCAGCCTACCATGTTCCTTTTGCTGATAAAGCCTTTGCCCAATTAGAGGTATCCAAGACCTTTCTCAGAGGGGTCCTTCATCTCAGGCCCCCTATTCGGACTCCTGCTCCCCCTTGGCATTTGAACTTTGTTCTCGAGAAACTTACCCTTCCTCCTTTTGAGCCTGCGGATTCCTCGGGCTTGAAGTTCTTATCGTGGAAGACGCTTTTCTTGGTGGCCATTACTTCTGCTCGCAGAATTTCCAAGCTCCAGGCCCTCATGTGTAAAGTCCCCTGTCTGATTTTTCACAAAGAACGAGTAGCTCTTCGCACGAATCCTAAGTTTCTCCCGAAAGTGGTAGCGGAGTCTACCTTAAATCAGTCTATTGAGTTACCTGCCTTTTTCACGCAGTACTCCAACCAGGGAGAATACTTGCTCCATACCATGGATGTCCACAGGATTCTGAGATACTACACCGACAGGACAAAGGATCTCAGAAAGACTGATCAGTTGTTAGTCTCTTTTGCTCACAAAAGGGAAGGCAATGCTGTCTCCAAGCAATGCCTGTCAAAGTGGTTAGCTCATTGCATCACTTTCTGCTTTGACAAGTACAACAGGACCCTTCCGGGTCAAGTCAGAGGTCACTCCACTCGTGGAGTAGCAGCCTCTGCAGCTTGTTTCAAGAATGTGTCAGCAGCAGACATCTGTGCTGCCGCCACCTGGACTTCCGTCCATACCTTTACGAAACATTACAGTTTGGACATTGCCTCTCACCGTAGAGCAGGCTTCGGGTTAGCTGTCTTGCAAGGCCTCCTATCTTGAGGTTTGCAGGGGTTTTTTGCTACTTATTGAGTAGTTCCTCCTCCGGTGCCTTTCATTTGTTCCAGACTGCTTGGGATTCTGTCCTATATGTAATTACCTGCAGAGCCCTCTTGAAGTAAGACAGTACAGTTCGTAAGAACTTACCGTAACAGTAGATCTTCGAGAGGGGCTTTTGCAGTAGGTACTACCTTCCCGCCCTCCATCCCCCTAGGCTTTTTTAGCTCCTTTTCCATTAAGGGGAATATCTGCTTCTCTCTCGTCCAGGCCTTCCGGGCCTGTGGCGGGAAAGAACTGGAAGGCGGGCGTCCGGGACCACCCCTTTATACCGACGTCTTCTGACGCCGGTCACCTGACGTGGGGGCGGTCTCCGCCAGGGACTGCTAGCTAGACATTTTTCCGTGGGGTCCTGCCACCTGCCGACGTCAGTCCTATATGTAATTACCTACTGCAAGAGCCTCTCTCGAAGATCTACTGTTACGGTAAGTTCTTACGTAACTGTACTTTTTGGGGATGTTGGTCACCAATCTCAAGCAGCAGCCCTAGGCCACAAGGTTCAGTTTTTTTTCATGGCCCCTACCAGGGGGCGCAGTGTCCGCAGCAGCAACAGAGGCAGCAGTTCCAGCAGCACAGCCTGGCCAAGGCCTTCAGTAAGTCGGGAGGTCAGGGCCTGCAGCGCAAGAGCAGCAGGAGCTGTTCCTCCAGAGGCCAGTCCTCAGTGTTTGCCTGCAAGGGCAAGAAGTGACAGGATGCAGGGCCCCACCCCCTGTACCTCACAACCCGTGCTGCAGCTCCTGGTTGGAGGCAGGCTTTCCCATTTCCTGCCATTGTGGTCCTTTGTTACATCAGACAAATAGATCCCTGGAGTGTTGGGATCGGGGTTGTCTCTGGAATTTGAGCCCTTACCTCCTTGTTGGTCCAGAGTGTAGTTACAGAACATACTTTCGCTGGAGTCGCTCCTTGCACTCTGGAGCAGAGGTTCATCAGCTCCTTGACCTGTGTGCAGTACAGCCTCTCTCAGAACACCGAGCTGAGCAGGTGTTTGTTATGGTACTTGCTGGTACCCAGACTGATGTAGGCTGGTGGCCCATTCTCGACCTGTGAATTCTGAACAAGTCCTTTCACAGTCTGGCATTTTATATGGTGATGGTGCACCAGATCATTCTGTTCTGTTCTTGGAGCCAGGGGCTTGGTTTTGCACCTTGGACCTCCAGGATTCATGCTTTAACATACCCACTTGCCCATCACACAGATGGTTCCTTCTCTGTCTGGTAGATATAACCTTGTAAAAGTTCATAGCCATGCTGTTCAAGCTGTCATTGGCAGCCAGGGTGTTCAAGTGCCAGTTGGTCATGGTGGCCTTTCTTGAGCACGGAGGTATTAATGTCTTTTTGTACCTGATTGACTGGCTCATAATGGAGGGTTCCTCTCCAGACATGGAGCAGTCCAGAGATCTGGCCGTACAGATATTCTAGAGCCTCAGTCTGATGGACAGCCTAGCCAAGTCCGAGCTCATCTCAAAGCAGGTGATCCTGTTCATTGGAGCAGAGCTGAACTCCCTCAAAAACACAACTTGTCTGGCCCCGGACAGGGTAGCAGACCTGTCCTCCTTTGCCTGATCATTTTGGGTTGGGTTGTTATGCTTAGCCCAGGATTTCCTCAAGCTTCTTGGCCTCTACTATGGCTGTGGTATGTTGGGCCCGCTGGCTCATGTGACCCATTCAGTGAGAAATGGGGCACCATTGGTCACAACTGCATGCTGTCCACTGGTGGTTGTTACTCTGGGTTCTCTTGGAAGGCATCTCATTCATTGCAGGAGATCACATGGCCACTTTGATAACAGACCCATCGCTAGTGGGGTAGAAGTCACATCTACTGAACTGCAGATCGCATGGGTTCTGGCTACTTTAGAGACTCCGCTTCATATCAGCCTGCTGGAACTCTGTGCAGTTTGCCTAATGCTGGGGGAGTTCGCACTTCTGGTCCACTTCGAGTAGTCCAGGTCAACATGGACAGCACAACCACCATGTTCTACTTGCATCAACAGGGTGGCTCGCATTCTTTTTCCTCTGTGTAAGGAGGACTGAGGTTCGTGGTCTGTGCCACACTCCCTGCTTGCTGGCACGGTGGCAGTCCATATTGTGGGAGCCAACAACCAGGTGGCAGATGCTTTGTTGTGTGGGAAAGGCATTCAAGTGGTTGCATCACTTGCAGTAGGTATCCCAGATGTTCTTGGAATGGGGGACATCATCAGGGAATTTTGTCACTTCCTTGGAAAACAGGAAGCTGATATTGTCCTTGCTTTTCCCTCAGCAGGCCACTCTGCAGTGGGACATGTTTTCTCAATCCTGGGTGTGCAGCCTCTCGTATGCATTTCTTCTGTTCCCTGTAGTGTGCAAGGTGGTCATCAAGGTGCTGAGGGACAGAGTGGCCCTGATTCTGATTGCACCAGACTGGCTGTGCTCGTTCTGATCTCCTCATCCTCTGTAGTGGACTATCACTTGTGCTGGACCCTTAGACGAGGTACAAATGAGCAATCAGGCATCTGGACTTGCAGTCCCTGCAACTTGGGTGACTAAAGTTCCAGGCCTAGAAGGAAGGAATCTACTCGTTAAACCTGCACTTGCAAGTGGACAGGGTTTTCATGTTGGCGCAAGAAGCAAGGATTCTTTCCCCTCCTGCTTCATGTCTCATTCTCCACTACCTCTGGTTCCTGTCTCAGGCAGAGTTGGGCCCCCTCGACCTTCAAGGTTTACCTGGCTACCAGTTCAGCATATTGTGCCAAGGCTGGCATGCAGACAGTGCATAAAGTGGTAGGCCATTTCTTTAAAGGGCTGAACACCTGTCCCTCCGATGTGTGAACCACCTCCACTGTGGGACTTACCACTAGTAATGTCACAGCTAATGGATAAACCATCCGAGCAAGTGTGATCTCTCACACTTATCCTTAAAAATCGCATTTTGGTCACCATCATCTCAGCTAAATGGGTGGGTGAGCTCCAGGCACCGTCTGTGGAATCCCTGTATCTGATTTCCCACAAGGGCAAGGTTGTTGAACAACCCCATGTAAAATTCCTGCCCAAGGTTGTTTGAGTTTCATCTGAATCAGGGACTCAATCTACCAACTTCCTTCTCGAACCCTCAGGCTTCGGATGACAGTTAAACACTCCGCATGCTCAGTGTTCACAAGGTCCAGCTGTTGTGCTAGGAGCATACAGCAGAATACCGTAGTGAGACTTTACCTGCTGTTCCTAATAGTCATTTACTGCTAACATTCTCTATGTTGCTGTGTTCCTTATATATGCCGTCCTAGTCAGATCAGCAGCTAAACAGATGATTGGCCAATGGGATCACCTCTTGCATCGCTTTGTGTTTATAGGCTGGCCAGGGAGGAGCCATCCGTGGGGTTGAAGGCTCCCTCCGCCAGACATATGATTGCCTCGGCTGCCAGATGCATATCCCTTTCTGTAATACTATATGTAGGGCTGCTGCTTGGTTGAATATGCACACATCCATATTCTATTACAGCATTGATTTGCACAGTTGTCCTAACACTGCTTTTGGGTCCTTAGTCCTCCAGTATCTATTTGCCTAATTCAGGATGCATGCCTCACCCCCTCCTCTGGAGGAGTGCTGCTGGGTGTCTGCTTAAGTGTGGATAGTGAGTTAAATCTAGGTAGTTTAGAAATAGAAGTTAGTTACTTGAAGCCATATTTCTATTACTAGTGTTCAGCTGACAGTCTCACAGCACACCCAGCCGCCTCTGCTCTGGCAAGGCTCGTTGCTGTTTTCCTTTTCCTGTTGGGAAGTCAAAGTGCAGTGGGGGAGAGCCGGTGGACCACGTGGTTGGGTGGTAGGAGGAATCAAGCTTGAAGACTTCCTGTGACTGAACATGCTCAGTGGTAGATTGCCCAAATGTAGATGTGAACAGAACACTAGTAGTAGAACTGTGGTTACAAGTATTAACCTCTGTGTAAGTTTACAATGCATATATTCACAAGGACCAATAAAGCATAAACCATCTCCTTTTCCCCCCAGGCACCAGAATCTTACAAGAACGTAACAGATGTTGTGAATACCTGTCATGATGCTGGCATTAGCAAGAAAGCCATTAAACTGAGGCCCATTGCAGTTATCAAGGGTTAAACTGCAACCTCCTGCTCTGAAGGACTAGCTGAAAATGACAACCACAGCAGGATATTTTTTCAGCCTTCTAAAATGTGTTCCTTGAGGATTTCCAAAGCTTCTGGGGACAAACTCTAGTGGTGACTAGATTTGGAACAGTTACATGATCTTAACATGGAACTCAATGACTTAACTACAGAATTTTTGTTGAATGTTTCTTTAAGGAATGCTGTCTACCACCAGTGGAACCGTTTACAAATAAAATGAGAAAGAGGCTACCCTATTACCAAGGTTTTGTTTTTCAGGTTGTGTGAATGGTATTGCTTCTGTGCTGTCAACATGGATGTGTTAGCATGTCGTTGGTGTAATGCACAAAGCTGAGTGCCACTATTTAAGCAAAAACAGAAACAATCACTTTAAATAAAACATGATCGAAGATGGAATTAAATGTGTCTAACAAGTGCTGAAATGGGCCCACTGAGGGTTGACAGCGTCACTGTAAATTGTGTACAGTTTTTTCAAATTATAGCATCCTCCAGTTAGCAGTGAGCCTTTGTTTTTTCAGAAATCTTTTTTTCTGTCACAATGTGGAAGTATTTACTTATGATCATAAATTAACATCTTTGCTGGAAGATGCTCCTTGTGTGCCTGCCTGCAGATGTATTGTGTTAATGACATCCTTGGAATGTGTTGCTCCCTTTATAGATGGTGATAAGACCCATGCACCTGTGAAGGGAGTCTGTCCCCATAGCAGTCAACACACAGGTAGGGGAGGTCTGTCCAGATAGTGATCAATACACATGGGAGGGATGTCTGTCCCCATGGCTGCAGTGCACTTGGGACGGATGTTAGTGTGGGACTTAATGGACTATACATTTGGTTATGGTGCCTCTAAGCAGATGTAGTTTATGAATCTGATCCTGAAGAAAGGAGCAGGTGGGCAAGACACATTGGGGATGTGAAGCACTCTGCACCTGGGGGGTGGGAGGAGGGCCAGCCCTGTGACTTGCAGTGGGCTAGGCACATTGTGAATGTGAAGCGCTGAGCTGTTTTGGGGGGAGGGGGCGCCAACACATTGTGGATGTGTTGTGCTTGACTCCACTGAGTGAGTGGTGTGAGGTGACAAGCACGTTGCTGATGTGAGGTGCTTGGCTCCGGAGGGAGGCATGGGCAAGCACGTCATGGGTGTGAGATGCATAGCCCCGGGCACCGGGCCAGGCATTTCATGAATGCAAGGTGCGTGGGGTGGGGTGGGAGGGGCCATGGGCTGCCCAGAAGTTGCTGCCCCTCCCCATGCTGGCCGACCACAGAATGGCATTGTCTGCAGGGGCAGCTTCTTGCCTACAGTCACAACTGGAGGACCAGGTGTAGCCGGGGTGGGGTGTCTAGGAGTGAAAAGAAAGCTTAAAAAAAAAAGCCACATCTCCCAAGTACCATTAATAATGAATTGTATTCAAGGAATGTATGTCGAGTGAGCCAATACATTCCGTTTTGCTGTAATGGTCTGAGAGAACTGTATCATTATAAATATTGGGGTCTAGGCACTTATGAATTTGTTGAAACAAATGGTTAATAAACTGTTGCAAAATGATAGCTGGTCGTCATCTTCTAAAACTGCAGAATCACATTTTCAATGAGAAAGACAGCTTGGAGTTGGATCAGAACTAGAATGTTGGGGCAGGAAGGCAGTTTGGTCTAGTAGTTAGAGCACAGAGTGGTGAACCTGGAGAACTGGGTTTGAGTCTTACAACCACTTAGTGTTAATCTGACTTTTTTTTTTAACATCCCTGTGCTTTACCTCTCCCTAGTCTAGCTCTGTGCATAACCTTTCTCTAGTCTGTCTCTGTGCTTATTTTCGCTAGTCTTGCACTGTGCTTAAGCTCTGTAGACTAGCTCTGCGCGTAACCTCTCTCTAGTCTTAACTCTGTGCTTATCCTACCTCTTATCCAGCTCTGCACTTAACCTCCTCTTTTCTAGCTCTGTGCTTAACCTCTCTGTAATCTGTCTCTGCGCTTAACTTCTCTTTTGTCAGTCTGTGTATTAACCTCTCTTTGGTTAGTCCCTGTGCTTAACCTGTCTCTAGTCGAACTCTCTGCTTAACCTCTCTAGTCAAGCTCTGTGCTTATCCTATTTGTAGTCCATCTCTGTGCTTAATCTTTCTCTAGTCCAGCTTTGTTCTTAACTTCTCTCTAGTCTAGCTCTGTGCTTATCCTGTGTGTGGTCTGCCTCTGTGCTTAGTCTCTCTCAAGTCTATCTCTGTGCTGAACCTCTCTCTGATCTGGCTGTGCGCTTAATCTCTGGTCAGTCTCTGTGCTTAACCTCTCTTTGGACAATCTCTGTATTAACCTTTCTTTGGTCAGTCTCTGTGCTTAGCCTCTCTCTAGTCTAGCTCTGTGCTTAACCTCTCTCTCTGGTCTAGCTCTGTGCTAACCTCTCTCTGGTCTGTCTCTGTGCTTAACCCCTCTGTGGTCAGTCTCTGCATTAACCTCTCTAGTCTCACTCTGTATTAACCTCTGTTTGGTCAGTCTCTACGCTTAACCTCTTTTTGATTAGTCCCTGTATTTACCTCTAGTCTGTCTCTGTATTATCCTCCCTAGTCTAGCTCTGTATTAACCTTTGTCATCAAGCTCTAACAACCTCTCTCTGGTCAGTCTGTGCTTAACCTTTCTCTGGCTTTATGCTCAATTTCTCTGTAGTCTAGCACTGTGCAGTGTCAGTGGCTCAGCAGGTTACATACTGTTCTCTGAGGCTGGAGGATCAGAAGGTTGTGGGTTCTGTACTCGCACCAGGAGCTTGGGGGTAAAATCCCAATACTGACACTGTACTGCAGCATGAGTGGGGTGCTGCACACCTGAGGTGCCATCTTTCAGACCTTCTTTCGGATGAGATTAAACAGAGGTCCCATCTGCGTGTTCTGTTGGTTGTTCAGGTGGACATTAAAGATCCCATGGCAGTTCTCTAAAGGAGTTGGGAAATTTCCTCAGGTGACTTGGTCAAATTTCCCCCATTTACTAAAAATACTACCAGCAGTTTAAAGGAACACCATCAAACCCCCCTGAGGCCTCAGATTGTTCCATGTTTAAAAAAAACAAAACTTTATGATTGGTCGCATTCTGTAAGGAGTGCCGATGTAGCTGTTCGGATTCCTTTTTCCTTTTTAAAAGTGAAAAACACCACCATACTGATGTTACCACACCAAAATGTGACTTCCACTGCATCTTTTCTGGACTTGGGAACACCCCCAACACAGTCTTGTCACTCACAATGCAGTGGAACAAGAGGAGATCATTGCATCATGAGTAGCTGCACTGTTTGGGAGTGTTTGTAATGTTCAGGAAGTATGCTATAAGAGTTTATCAAGGATTGAAAACAAGTTAGGTTAAAATTACTCTATTGGCATGCATTTCATTTCTACCAGGAAAGAAAGCAGATGAAACAAATAGCAGCATAAATGAATTTTAGAGAAGGTAAGCAATCATGAAATGTGAGTTTTCAACTAAAAATAATTTAGCCTTTGTTGACTGGGAAAGGAGAACTAGGCAGTTTTGCCTATTTTTAGCTTTGTCTCGGGGAAGGAGGATACAGATGGAAACCAACTGACATTAAACCAGATTAAGCTGGTGGTGTGTGTGTGTGGTTTTTTTTTTTTTTTTTTATAGTGAATGGGGGAAATTTGGCCACGACACCAGGGAAATTCCCGTACTCTTGGTAGGGAGTGCTCTTGTGAGTTCATGACTGCCATGGCAGACTGCAGTCAGAAGCTGAAGGAGGCGACTGCAGGTCCAGCACGGGAGATCAGAGAGAATAGCTCGGTAACAGTACAAGAGGATTTGCAGGGCACGAGCTCATCGCGGTTATCACCGGAGGAGCAATGGCTCAATAAGCTCAGTGTGGCAAAAAGGGCAAAGCTTTTCAAAATTTTGAAAGCCTTGGAAGAATCTGGTGCAGTAAATCCACCTATAGCAATGTATTAGTCGATGGAAAGTGTACCGGAAACGAGGCCCCTGAAGTTCAGTGTAATGTACAGACCACTCACTGCGAGCAGCTTCACACTGACAGGCCGACTTGTAATGCAGCAACATCAGAGGCACAGAGCGTGTCAGGGCCAACGCCCAAAGCTGTCAAACTCACAGCTGAATCCAGACGCACTAAGGAACGCCAAGAAGTAGCATTTCCAGTGAGTAAAAAATCCTCTGTTGGGGAACATATTACATTACAAAGCAATATTAATAAAAATAAGCCACATAATGGAAAAAATAGGGAGACTGCTACACAACAATTGCTTGCTACTGCTGAGCCTGAAACACAGCAAACTATTGTGAGCAAGCTTATTGACGCAGGCTGGTGTGTGAATGACAGGGGGCAGTAAGTGCCTGATCCCTCGCTCAGTCCAATGGGGATACAGAAGACTTAAGGCACAATCAGAATTTAGGCCTAAAGGGGAACCTGCAAGTAGTTGCCGAGAATGGGCAGACACCTTTTATAACTCCATCGGACACAGAATTGAACGCTGGCCATGTTACCTACTCTTCTCTCCACCCCCCAAAAAAAAAAAACAAAAGCAGGCCTAACTCTCCTCACCACCAAAATATGGAAACCAGTGATTCAGACTCACCGGGGGAAGGGACTAGTAAACAGGGTAATTCCTGGGGGACAGAATGGAAGAGGAGCAACCCACAGCCCAGTCATCTAATGTCCAAGAAACAGCACAATAAATTTAGGCAAGATTTAGATGAAGCGACCAAGCTTTCTAAAACACAGTCCTTGCACAACGCCGAAATGCTGTGCGTCTGCAGTACCCAGGGGGTCTGGAGGTTCTTCCAGATGGAATATAAGTGGGAAGAGCACTTGTTAAAGAGTTGTTTTTTTTTCCGAAGTCTATGGCCTGATACATGCGTCCGGTGACTCTGTTTGACATTAGTTTTCAGACATCCATGGGACTTGATAGGTTTTGGACATCGTATGAAAAGAAAAAAACACACAGAACTGTGGCTACCGTTTCGAGCCATTCCCCTTACCAAACCTGCCTTTCAACAAGTAACCATCCTATTTCAGAATGAGTGGGTAAATATGCAGGACATTAAACATTGGCTAGCACAGAGATGTGACCTGATAGGTGAACCATGACCAATCGTTGACGAGGAACACATTTGGACAGAAGGGTGGAAGTTCAAGGTGAAACTAAAATTGGACTCCAGGGACCAAAACATCTTCCTAGCTGTTTTTTTTTTTTTTTTTTTTTTTTTTGGGGGCAAGGAGTGGGGACACTGTTTTTATCAGGGTCAACCAAAAACCTGTTTCAAGTGCGGATCTTTAACACATCTGAGCAATGCCTGTGATAGACTTAAATACAACTTATGTTTGGACTATGGGCATACCAGTAAACTGCACAAATGATCTGAAATGCAACCTCTGTGAAGAACAAGGACATGTCCCTGGGCAGCCCACAACAGAACTGATAGCTCAGACCAAGACGGAATTCTAACCACGGCGCAAAAAAACAATATAGAACACAAAAGAAGGGAACAAGAACAAAGAGCTCAGGCAGATGCCCACAAAACTGCCCCCCCCTCCCCAGCCTCCGACTTCAGAGTCCTCCTCGACAGACATCACAGATACAGGCAATGACTTTGGTGCAGCCTGACGCTGGGAACACATCCATGCAGGGGCCTCCTGATGGAAGCGAGCAAGTCCAGTCTGAACAGATGAAAGTTGGCCTTCTACAACCAATTGCACCATGGGAAGAAGCAGAGAAAGAAGATGTACAGTTGGAACAGGACAACAGGGATATACATACAATACCACCTCCATAAAGGACAGAGGTAAAATAAAAATAGAAAAGACGAAAAAAACAGCCTAAAGTAAAATTGACTAAAACCACACAGGAACAGCGACAACTTGAACTTAGTAATATATATGCAGCACTCCAATCTCAGGAATCTGACCTAGGGGAAGAATTGGGAACATCATCCACTTTTTCCTCCTTGCAAGCTAATACCTCTGACTCTGAGGAGGAACCACTTCAGGTTAACATTCAAGAGGTCAGACAAAAAAGCAATAAAAACCTGGGTATGTGCTTGAGAAGGAAGTGAGAGACTGGGGAGAGATACATAATTATTAATCCATGGAAGCCCCACACACCTATAGAGTGGTTTCCCTGAATGTGAATAGCATGAAGAACCCTAGAAGACATCTAGTGACTTTCTCCATTCTTAAAGATCTGAAGCGGGACATTTGTCTCATTCGGGACACTAGACTGGATACCTTAGCAGAAATAAATGCTGCCTCACGTTTATGGTGTTGGGGACCCTCTTTATTTTCCTATGGGACTGATGGGGTGGGGATTTTATTTAGGGGTTATGATTTCAGAATAACCAAGGCATTAGATATATGCCCAGGACATGTATTCATTTTGGATTTTACCCATAATAAAACAGTATGGAAAGCTATAAATATATATGCTCCAAAAACAAAGAAAGGGAGGGTAGATCTATTTAACCTTATTAGATCATATCTTTTTACATCAAGAAACATTATATGGGCTGGGGATTTTAATTGTCAGGCAGTCAACTGATAAAGGTGCAAAAACTTCAAAACAATTGTGTGACACAAATGTTTTAAACAAAATCATTTCAGAAGTGGACCTCATTGATTCTTATAGAAGCATACATGAAAAGGGAGGCTATACTTTTTATAAATTCAAATTTGGCAACAAGAATTGATTATTTTTTTTTCCACTTCAAATGGTAAGATGTATGAGGCGAAGGAAAGCCCCATTGAGAACTCTGATCATATGATCTTAAATTGAGATTGGTTTAATAGATCAACAAAAAGTAGGTCGGCGATACTGGAAACTAAATGCAGCATCACTAGCTTTCCCTGAAAAATATCTCTATGGTGAAAGAAAATTTAGCAGCTAGATAAAGTATGGCTTTTTTAGAGGATGTTATGAGCAGATGGTGGTTGGGGACAAAATCGGAACTCGGAAAGCTACTGCAACAACAGGCAGGCCAGGCACATATGGATAATTGCAAAAAATACTTCTCCTTAAGGTCCCAGCTCTATAAAGTAATGTCACTTGTAAATTCGGGTTATTCCCAATATACTGAACAAATCAAGAATTTAAAGGTAGAAATGGAAAAATTGCAATATTCCAGGGCTGCATCATTGTTAAATGAACATAGAATATGTACGCCAGGTAAACAAGCTTCGGGAGATATTTTTGAGAGCTGTAAGCAAAGAATATATTGTAAAGTAATAAACTAAGAACAAAGAATGGTGAAGTTAGTGACACCACAGAGAGCATTTTGGAGACGGTAGCATCACATATGAGAGACCTATATTCAGGAATACAGATACCGGAAGTAAAATTGAAAATGTTTTTAAACACAATACAGGTACCCTCTCTCTCCCTAAAGGAACTGTGCAAACTGACTGTCCAAATAACAGTGGCAGAAATTTCCCAAGCTATCTCAAAACTGAAAAATACCTCACCAGGCCCAGACAGGTTAACTATGGAATTTTATTAAAAATTTTGTTCTGAATTAGAAACTATTTTGCCTGTTTTTTTTTTTTAATTCAATCTTTATTGAAACGTTTTAAGATGCAGAGAACAGTCACATTTATGATGCAATAGCATATAGGGTATAAAAGGGGTCCCAGATTTCTTTAAATATGTCTAGTCTATTGGTCAGACTTGCTATCATTTTCTGTTTTAAGGCTGGCTAAAAGTTCGGTAAGCCACTCCCCGTAAGAGAGTTCTTCCTGATCTACCCAGTGTCTCAACACCAATTTTTTTTAACTGACATAGACATGAGTGCTATGTAGTGTTTACGTCTAAAGACAGATTTCGGAGTAGTCTCTCAGCAAACAGATTATAAGAGTGAACAGTGCCTCTAATCCTAAGGGGATCTGCATTCTGCTTGATCTTAACCCATAGGGTGGATACTTTATGGCAAGTCCAAAATATATGGTATAGAGTCTTCTTGTTGACAACGGCTGCAAAGGGAGGAGGGTGTTGTGCCCAATTTGGCTAATTTTTTGTGGGGAATAATATAAATTGTGCAGTATATACAGTTGTGTGAGCCGGAGTCTGTCCTGGGTTATGAACCTGTGACAGTTGTGGCATAATGTAAGCCATTGTATCCTACTATCTGGAAAAAAGGTAGCCCAATAAGTTGTAGGGCCAAAATAACCTGGGTAAATCCAATTGAAAAGGATATCATAGATCTTGGAAACCACCTGTGGAAGACCTGCTGGTGTGGTTAATTCTTAAAGGGGGGGGGGCTAGTCTGTACTGAAGGGGTGTTTCCCAGCACTTTTATAAGATGTTTAAGTTGAAACACTTTAAAGATCTGTGCATTGGGAATGTGACATTTATGTAAAAATGTTTATCGTGGATAACCATGCTCCCTGTTCTGTAACCAAACTTGCAAGCAGACCCTTCCCTAAGTGTGGTAGCCAGAGAGAGGATAGTACTTTACTATCTATCTTGAAATTAGGGTTACCCCATATAGATTGTGATAAGTCGATAATGTGTTTATTTAAGAAAGCTACAAAGCTGAGAATGGATCTTAAGTGAAGTAGCAATTGGGGTATTTCTTTAGTAGGCAGGGCCTTTTCCCTTATATATAGGAGTGTAGCCAGTGAAAGGCCTGAGGAAAGAATCTAAGCTAATTCAATTTTCAGCCACACTGGAAAATAAGCCAGGGGTGCAGGTGAAAGCCATCTAAGATATTTATTGGCATGACTCGCCCAAAAATAGAGGCTGATATGAGGTATTCGTAATCCACCTCTCGACTTAGGAGCAGCTAATTTATAAAAATCCAGTCTAGGTGTTTTATTGGACCATATAAATTTATTGAAAAGGCTATGTACTTTTTTTAAAACCAGGACAGGGGGAGCCCCATATTTAATAAACTAAGGTAAAATATTTGTGGGAAAAACTTCATTTTCAATAAATTAATCCTGCCCCAAATGGAAATCTGGAGAGAGGCCCATCGACTTAAGTCCTGACTAATTGTAAGCAACAGTGTCCAAATTGAGTTTTAAACATTTATCCGGATTTTTTTGTAAGTTCTATACCAAGATATCTTGGGGAATTCTGTTTCCATTGAAGTCCTAGTGCTGTTATGTCTGATTTAAATATTTTGTGGTTAAGGGGGAAAACTATGGTCAGTTTATAATTTGCCAAGAGACTAAATTCCTCAATTTCTAACATTAGGGATGGAAAAAGCAGGATAACTGGCAGAACAGGTCATCTCGTCGCCGAGACCTTTACTTTGTGAGATTGGATAGGGATGCCCTGAATCAGTTTACAGTTAACCAGTCTGCGGATCAGTGGTTCTAAATAAATATTGAAAAGTAATAGGGAGAGGGGGCAGCCTTGCCTTGTTCCTGAGTGCAGTGTGAAAGAGTTTGGGAACTGGCCATTAGCAGTTATACGAGCTGAGGGAGATCAGTACAGGGAATAAATCCATTGCTGGAATCGTAATGGGAAACCAAAAGCCTTGAGAGTCCTGAAGAGGTAATGCCAGTGCACCCTGTCAAAGGCCTTCTTGGCATCCAGGGAAACCAGAGCTGCAGAAAATGGGGTGTCCCTGGACACTGAGAAGACATGAGACAGGGCGCGTAGGTGATCTGCAGAAGATCTACCCTTCATGAATCCCACTTGCTCTGGCCCAATGATGTCTGGGAGTACCAAATTAAGGCGGTTAGCTATTAACTTGGTTAGTATTTTTAGATAAAGGAATAATGCCTGACAGGGTGGGTGTTATGCTGGGATAACATCCCACCTTGGGTGGTGGGCCCGAGGCCACCGGCCGAGGGCGTCCAACACCCGAGAAGGGATGTTATCCCAGCATAACACCCACCCTGGAGGGCATTATTCCTATTATACAATGGCTCATTATTTTATACAGAAAAAAATAATTTTAAAGAATTTTATTTAGTGTTTTAAAATATGTTTTTAAGAAAAGATGCAGGCAGTGCTCCATGTGCTCCAGGATATCAGTAGCAGGGATGTTATGCCAGGATAACATCCCTGCTGTGATGGCCAACTGACCAATCAGGAGCCAGGATTCTTTCTTGCCATTGTATAATCTTGGTTAAGAAGGGAAATTGGGCGATAATTTGAAATCAATTCAGCAGCCTTAACTGGTTTGGGTAACAAAACAATCAGTGCTTCAAATAAGTTGGAATTTACTTCAACCCCAGAAAGTATATATTGATAGAGGGGGAGGAGGAGGAGAGGAATGAGTTGTTTATTAAATTTTTGGTAAAACCTGGCTGTGTAACCATCCGGCCCTGGGATTTTATTTCTGGGAAGATTTTTAATTACATCCTCTAACTCATTACTGTAATTGAGTGTAATAATGAGTTCTGTTCATTCGAAAAGCATAGCAAGTTAGTATCTTTAAGATACCCATCTAATACTTGTTCAGTGAGGGGATCAGACATTTGGCCATATAAAGATTTATAATAACTAGCAAATTCTGAAATGTCTTTAATGGATGTTTTCATATAGCCGTCAGACTGAGAGCATATCGAGGCTATGAAACGAGAAGATTCCTGTTGCTGTATCCTAAGGGCCAATAGGTGTCCATCCTTCTCTTCCTGGTCTGTATAGGAAGCTTTGGTTTTGAGTATCACAAATTCTGCCTTCTTCCTCAATAGCTCTAAATATGTAGCTCTCAGTCTGATCAACTCCTGGTGAAGGGAATCCGGAGATTGTGGCGATAAAGTGTGTTCCAAGGTCCTAATTTGGGACAATAGTTGTAGGGCTTTTTGTTCTCTAATTCTTTCTTTTGTATGCTAACCCTGTCAAAATCCCTCTGAGATGAGCCTTGAGGGCACACCATTCAATATCTGGCTGTTCCGTGGAACCATGATTAGTTAAGGTGTATTGTTCTATATGTTCCTGAATTATTTGAGCTGCATCTGGGTCCTTCAACAACTGATCGTTGAATTTCCATCGGGATCCCCCTCTAGGCGTTGATAGCAAAGATATATAACAGATGACCAAGGAGTGGTCCGAGGGAGGGCCGGGTTGGATGGATGAATCCAGGATCCCGGGTAAATGAGTGAGAGCAAAGTAGTCGATGTGGAAGAGGTACCATGAACTGGGAGGTGTAAGTGTACTCTTTATCTGTATAGTGGAGAACCTGCCAGATATCTCATAGCCCAACCCGATCCATTAGTTTGTATAATGCACTTTTGAGTGGGAGAAAGACCCTTCTGGTGGTGACCAGATTGATCTAGGTTCGGGTCAAAACGAGGTTGAGATCCCCACCCAGGATCATTGGGACTGATAAAAAAGGGGGTTAAAGCTAAGAGAAGTTGCATGAAGAACCCAGGTGTATCCTGGTTAAGGCCATAAATACTCTCCAACAAAATTTCTTTAGAAAACATTGTGCCCTGTACCAATGCATATCTCCCCTCAGGATCCTTTATTAGATTGGTAGGAAAAAAAGGGGAGATTTCTGTTAATATCATAGTGCCACAACTGTTAGAGCCCTCGGCTAAAAATACCTGGCCCACTTGTTTCCTAAGCTGGAGTGCTTCGGAGTCTAAAAGATGGGATTCCTGAATAAAGGAGATAACAGTAGACAAGATATTCAAGTTTCACACACCACCTTGTACTGCTTGAGTTTCTGTCTCATCCCTTTCACATTCCATGTTGCAAAACGTACTTACTAGCCATTATCCCAGTTTGTCATCCCTGAAACATTCCAGAGTAATGAAATACTAGCAACCTTGATATCTCTGATAGAAACCCTTGCTGTGCTTGCCCCCCAATCCTCCCTCTCTCCCCCTTCCCATAAGTCTCGTGATCAATACCTGGAGCCAAAAATTATGTGAAACCATGATAACCCAACCCACCCGCCTCCCTTGCTGCACTGATAATGATCTGCAGAACTCACAATTATGCTCCCCACTGCAGTCCTTCCTCTACCCAACCAATGCCCCAGAAAGTACAGAGCAATAAAATCAAATTAAACAAGTAAAATAAAAAATTGCATATACGTCTTATGTGTCCACTAGTCTTGAGGGGTTAAAACCCATTGCCAGCATTTCCTAAAAGACTATAAGAAACAAAAGTAGCAAGAAAAACAATCCCCAATATCCTTGCATTTCCCATGCACTTCCTTTGGGAGTTTTGCAAGTTGCCTGTGGTTTTTAATAGTATGTTAGAGGATGGCAACATCGTACTACAGTTTGGACACTCTTTACAAATCTTTTTTTTTTACATAAAAAGGAAATGGGGAAGATTTATAAAACTGAGGCCCATTAGTCTTCTTAACACTGATTTTAAAATACTTCTGAAAATTCTGGCAGCCAGGTTAGCTTTAACAGCACAGAAACTAATTGCAGAGGGTCAGTCATGTTCGTAGCTGGAGGGCATACTGGATAATTTATTACTTGTCAGGAAGTGGTGGAGATGGGAGCACAAGAAGATTACTATTGGATATTTACTTTTTTGGATCAATCACAAGCTTTTGACAGGGTTTATCATAAATATATGGGGGAAGTCTTCAAGTGGATATGGGATTCCATTGTCCTTTGTTAAATGGTTGATGGATATTTATAAAATTGTAACAGCGAAACCTTTGGTTAATGGATTTCAAGGCCCATTGGTTAAAATTAATAGGGAGGTGAGACAATGGTGCCCAATGAGTCCTCTTCTATATGTTTTTTTAATTGATCCGCTTATTCTTTACATACAACAGGATCCACATATTGAGGGGATACCTCTTACCCCAAGAAACCACATGCTGGCTATAACAGCATATGCTGACGATGTTTGTATATTGGTGGCCAATTAACACTGGGGGGGAAAAACATTACAGTTGGTAGAGGAACTTACGACTGTAGCAGGCGCTAAAATTAACCCTCTCAAAAGTAAAGGTTATAGGTTAAGAACCAAAACAGAATGCGTGGAAAAGACTGGATATGTTCACATTTTGGATGATCCCATAGAAATACTGGGAGAAAAATTTGGGAGGGGAGATGTGGCTTATACAAATTGGAAAGAAAAAATAGTGGAAGGGTTGGAAAAGGCGAATGTTTGGAAGAAATGGCAACAAACGAAAAAAAAGTGGCTGTAGTTAAAAATTTTCTGCTCCCGATGTTAACTTACTCAAGTATAGTTTTTCCACACCTCCCCCCGCTACTTTAGAAACCGCTATTTTTGGCCTGGTATTTCAAGCCATATGGGGAAGTCAGTTAAACCTGATAAAACAAATTCTAAATGAACCCATTAAAAATGGAGGTTTAAACTTACTTAACCCTATTAGCTTTTTTATGGTTTATTTTTGCACAAAAATATTTATAATTTTACTGCACCAAATGATAGATTTTGGAAACCAGTGATTAAAACATGGCTCTCACCCATGCTAAGAGCTTGGAATAATTCAACATTAATAACCAAAAAAAACAGGTAGGACCCTACAATATTTTTATCTCATAATAGAAAAAGTCCTGAACTGGAATCTGACAGTGCAACAGGTAACTGTGCCAAACAGCAAGATGTTGTATAATACCACACAAGAGATAGAGTATAGAATTGACTGGGAGTATAGATATATTCCAGAAAGTTATAATCATAAAATAGAGCAATACCTGATGGATAAAAGACCCCTCCCAAAAGAATATGGGCATGGTATGGCTTAGTTGCCATGCTAAATTAGGGTAAAGGAAATGCAAATCACAAAAGTACTGGAGGAAAGGATGTGCCCTAGAGAAAGTTGCAAATAAACTGAAGAGACAATGCAACACTTCTTTATAGACTGCCCATATGCACAGGCTATGTGAAAGGTCTTGGCTCAGAGGTGGAGAAATCAACAATGGGGCAAAATCACTTATCAAGAGCTGATTACTGGTTACACAAGAGGCTTTGCAGCCATTGAGGAAAGTACACTAAGGCTGATATTTACCTGCGTTAAATTTATAATGTGGCAAACGAGGTGTACGTTTGTATTACAAGTAGATATAACCCCATTAGCTGTGGTAATACAGGTTGAAAAAGAACTTGGGGTATTGTATAAAGATGATGGAGTAACATTCTCACAACACATATGACAATTAAGATGGAGCGGTGTTCCTCAGGCAGTCCTGCAACAAGATTAATTTTGGGGGTTTTGAAGCTTATTCCTGACTTTAAAAATAGAAAAAAAACAATAGCATTCTGTTATTTAGAAACGTTTTATTTTTTTTAATCATATATATAATATTCAATAGAAAATTGCAGAATAGGTATTGGAATAGTATTAACTGGTGGAGACGGGAGTGTGGGTAATTTTGGCTTAGAATTTGCTGATGTAATCTGAGTTTGTTGTTTTCTTGCACCAGGTACATGTAGAATCTGACATTTATTTATTTAGTTTTTGTTGCCCGTGTAAGTGCACTAGACAAATTCTGCCTCCTATTCTCAGGCACAACCCGGGGTCAAGATACAGATGAATGTCAACTGACCTTGAACCAGACTAAGATGTTGGTGGTATTTTAGTGAATTGGGGAAATGTTGGTTAGGGCATAGGACATAGGAACTGAAGAAAATGTATTATGGAAAGTTTTTGTTTAAATTTTCTTTTTGTATATATTTACAAATATTATATGTTGTATAGATCTGTTTCTTTGTTTATATTTTCTGCAAAATTCCTACTGTTAGAAGGGGCACAGTGGGCCTGATTTCAAGGTATGGACCTGGAGGCTGTTGAGAAAGGAGCACTGCATTAGGTTGGAAACAGTCCTCCACACAGCTGGTGCAAGTTTGGAGGGTGAAGTTGGTATAATTACCTTTGAAAAGCCTGAAGATCAGGTGGAATTACATGCTGAAACAGATACTCTGGAGGGTGAGAACGAACTGTATAACCTTACTGTTGAAACATTGTAGATGCTGAGGCACAGCTTGAAAACGAAATAGCAGTGAGACGCAAAGTATTGTTTGACATGCTTGCTGAGGAAGAAGAGCAATATAATGAAAGAAAGCAAGGAAGCACCTCAGAAACACTTTTGCAGTCCTCTTCTAATATTTCTCTGCAAACTAAGCCAGAATCTATTACAGGACCATCTCTCAGGAATACAGTGAAGGAGATGCAGAGCATAACAGCTGAGCGGTCGGAGCTTGAGAATTGGCTGAATACAGAACATCAGAGGCCGTTGATGTCAGTGAGCAATGGAATAAAAGCTGCCTTTGGTATGACAGACTGCCGTGACGAGGAACAAGCCTGGATGCCAGAACGAGCACTAAGAGCTGCTGGATGGATTCAGAACTCGGAGGGTAAAGGGATACCAGAGCCTGAATGGGACCTAGCCCTGAAATCACCACTAGAGTCTTGTAAATCCACAGAGCCTGGGAAGCAGCTGAACAGTAAATCAGACAACTCTGAGAAGCTGGCATCGAGCGCTTGAAGCATGGAGCCAGATAATCTTTGCTTATTCACGTGTTTAATGAACAGAAACTACTGATAACTAAAAAGGGGTGGGGGCGGGGACAAAATAGCTTAAAAAAAACGCTCAGGGTCATAAACTGGGAATTTGGTTCAAAATTCTTAGCAAACATTAGCTCATTATAAATATAAATCATAGAATATCCATATTCCCCCTTCCTCATAGTAGTTTTATCATTATAGTACAAATAATTGTAGGATACATGATATCCATTTTAAGATAGTTACTGTTATATGTAGTATGAAAGTATAGTGATTTTGTTTTTGAGTGCTCTGTTGCATGTATTTGGAAAGAAAAAAACTTTCAATAAAATTTGGATTATAAAAAAAAGAAACGGGGGATTCTAATTTACTAGAATAGCAGCCTATTGTACCTGATAGTGACAGACTGCAAGCAGGAAGCTCTGTACTGAGTAACAGCAATGCTGATTCCCCACATAATCCTGAGGTTTACACTGATAATGGAAATACTGAGTCGCCGCAAAAAAAACTGGCAGGTAATGCTACTCCCTCTCACAAAGAACCCAGGCAGCATACAGGGGCAGAGGTACTCAGGGAAGAGGTGTTTACCACTAATAATATTATTTGGCAAGCAAACAAAGGACAATGTAGTAGTTTTATTCTTGTCCTAAAATGAACATTCCGCAAGATAGTACAGTTAATAAAGATTCGAACATTGAATTTGAACACCACTTTCAGATATGGAGATAAATAAGTGATTGAGTCGTTAAGTTTGCCTCCCCCCCAAAAAAACCAAGGACCTACACTACCAGTCAAAAGTTTTAGAACACCCCCATTTTTCCAGTTTTTATTGAAATTTATGCAGGTTAATGTCTCAATGTACTCTGAAATTAAAGCATAGAACAAATAAACAATTGGAGATAAAAAAGAAATCATAGAATCATTTTGTTTAACAAAATTTAATCTAAATTTTTGACTCATCAAAGTAGCCACCTTTTGCAGATATACTGTAACTGCCGAACACACTCGTGGCATTCTTCCTACAATGGACATCAAACATTGTTCAGGAAGTTCTTCCCAACACTGTTGCAGAAGTTCCCACAAATGTGTTGCACTTGTAGGTTGCTTTGCTTTCACCCTTCTGTCCAGTTCATCCCAAACCAGCTCGATGGGGTTTAAGTCTGAGACTGTGCTGGCCATTCCATGATTTGAAGCCTACCGCCTTGTTCTTTTCTCAAGGTAGTTCTGACATAGCCTGAGGTATGTTTTGGGTCATTATCTTGCTTAGATGAACCCCTGACCAACTAGGCATAGACCAGAGGGTATTGCATGGCGCTGCAAAATGCTGTGGTAGCCCATTTGGTTCAGGGTGCCAGTCACTCTGTGCTGTTGTCCTGTGAGCCGCTTATCACGCAAGCTGTTGACCTCAGAAACTTGTCTTCTGATTCTTGTTGTGGCTTTGGGTCTGCTAGACCTCTTCCTGTCAGAGTTTCTCCAGTTTTCAAGTGCCTTTTGATGGTGTAGGAAACTGTACTCACTGACACATTGGCTTTCTTTGCAATTTCTCTAAAGCAGATTTTGCTAACCTAAACTTTTTTTTTTAACCTCTAGCAGTTTACCGCTTATCTTTGTACCATTTCAGGTTATTCACTGGACTTGAATTGCTTAAATTTCAATAAAAACTGGAAAAATGGGGGTGTTCTAAAACTTTTGACCGGTAGTGTAGATTTGCTGATCCTTTTAACAGATCAGAGCCTGTACCTTGAAGAAATGCACTCAAACTCAGATATAAAGGGGGAATGGACCAAAAACCTGATTGCATATTTGTAGGAAGGACACTATTAAAAGAATCTATTAAATTTATGCTTTAATTCATACTTCAGGAGACAACAATTTTTTCATATTAGTTTCAGGACCCCTCAAAGTTTGAGAGTTTTGGCTTAAATATAATCAGGTTAAGTTTTCACCACTATGGACTCCATTCATTGCAATACCACTAACTAAACCCATGATTAAAAATATCACAATTGTGTTTTGAAATGAAGGAGTTCATGCAGAGATGCGAAGTTTTGAGTCTTACTGAAGCAATTATAGACTCAGTATTTATATGGACTAGTGAGTGGCATTTTTAAGTAACACTTGGGCAAACTGAGGAAGGCATACTACACCTTCCAAACAGCTTCTTTCTAGGATATTGGGGACTGCCTAAGGTGCGCTACAAGTGGGGGGGCCAGCATATATTTATTAGACGCATGTGACAAACTCAGATGTGGGCTCTGTGGAGAATTGGATCACATAAGTCTTCAGTGTGCCAATCATTCTGAATGTAATTTGTGTAAAGAACAAGGACATATTTTTCAGAACTGCCTATGGGCCTCCCATAACAAGACAAGTGACATCAATTGGAGGGCATAATTAAAAGGGCACAACAGAAGTGCGCTGACCCTGAAACCATCTCAGAAACCCCAAATAAGACATCTACAACAGATCTGAATCAGCAACCACCTGCCACAGATCCATCTGGCAGAGAGAGCAACCAACAAGCACCAACTCCATATGCTGAGAGGTCAGCCACAGACACTGGAGAGAAATCAACACTGGAAAGCCAAGAAGCAAAAATTGCCCTTTACTTCAGCCCATGAGTTGTAAGTCACAAGCAGAAGATGAAACAGGAGAACCCTCTGGAATGCCACCCCCACAAGGATGGGGACAGTCCCTACCACTAGAAGATGTAGATCTTACTTTGAGAAACAGCTCTTGCAGCAGGTTACACCATTAGGACTGAAGCCGGTAGGTTGCAGGACCCCATGGAAAATTTCCAGCTAGCTGTACCCAGCAGGGGACTGCCCCAATGTCTGCCCCACCCTGACGTCAGTACTTCATAAAAGGGGCAGTCCCCCAGCATTCCTCAGTTTTTTTTCTGCCGTCAACTCACAAGCATCAGCTCTATGGACGCCATCAGCTACCGAACAACACCAGAGCTTTTCTACAAGTTTCCTTCAAGACTTCATCGAATTCTCCTCTCCATGTCGGCTCCTACCCTCTTCTGTCAAACACCACTCTAGTGCGTGTGCAAGCAGATCCCCTTTAAAGATAACCACGGTTCGGTACATGGTGCCTAGGCCCGACCTTGATACCAAGGCCTGCACCATTTGCCAGCACTTAATAGCTGCACGAGATCCGCCTCGCCAGAAGGCACTTGATACTTTTGCTAGAACAAAAGTTAAGGCAATGGAGAGATGACAGCTTCCAGAGGGATTAATCCAATTCAGGAAGCATAAGGATAAAAGGAAGGAGAAAGAGAATGATCCCCTGCTACCCAAACTTTGGACTGCAGGGCCAGCTCAGGCTCAGCCCGCCGGACAGAGTCTCCATCCCAGGCCAAGTCTCAGCCTCCACCAGCAAAGATTGTCCACCCTGTGGCTCAAGTACGTCCTCCTTTCTTCAACCCATTAAAATCTGGCCTAAGGATTCCCTTAGCCAGCCTTTGGGTTCTTCCAGCCGATCTGAGGTTTCAGACCGGCATCACAAGGCACATTCCAAGTCGGCTGCCAGAGCAGGCCCCGACTCCCTGGACCAATGCCAGGACACTGACTTGAGATTGGTCTCCCAAACTCTGCGGGGTATCCAAGAAATGTCCGCTACGCGGACCTCGGATCTGACATCCCTTAAGCGGACCTCGGACCCTAAGCGGTCGACAACTGCAAAGCGTCCCAAGGAGCCAACCCCTAGGACAAACGCCCCTCCATCCACACCTGATACCGGAAGACGGACCCCATTGGAAGACAACGGTTCGGTCATTGGCACACAGCAGACTGACAACCAGCTGTCAGGGGAGGAGGAGGACCATACCCCTCAATTGCCGAGGTCACCCAAAGACCTGTCAATGGGTACCTCAGGGACCGGACCCTGGCCCAATGCCCGATAAGGACCAGATGCCGGGTGCTGTCGGGCCTCAATATAAATGAGGTCAAGGAGTTATTCTCCTACTGGTGGGAGACCATTCGGAAAGATGTCCCCACAAAACCTCCAGGGGAAGAATTACCCCTGCCCAGGCCACCAACCCCAGACAGATACCCCCCCCAAGGAAGATACCCCATTGCCTAGGGGCCGGTCTCAGGAGAAACATGGCAAAGACAAACGGAAGAGGTCCCGTTCTCGAACTCCCCACCGATCACCTAGCGACCATAGACTGAAAAAAAATCACAGGAGGTCCGACTCTTTCTCTTCGGATGAGTCCTGTTGAGATACCGCTGACACTTCCTGGTCACCATCATGATTCAGTGTCCCTTCGCCCGACCCCAGGGATTTCCCCTGATCACTCCCAAATGATCCCTCATTTATGGGCATAATGAGGCATAACCAGGAAAATATGGTCTGGGATGCAGAAGACCAGGACCCAGAGAGACAACATCTGGTGAGGTACTCAAGACAAAAAGATCCAAAACCTATAGTGGTTCCAATGTTGGTGGACACTTTTCAGGATGCCATGAAGGCCTCTTGAAGTGCCCATATTCTTTACCAGTGGTCCCTAAAAAGCAGACCGCCTGTATAGAGCTCCTGTAGAGGCCCATTACCTAATGGAACAACCAGGGCAGACTCCCAGTCATTACAGCCACCCATGATAGGTCCCAAAGGCCTCAGCAGCTTAGCACGCAGCCTGCGGACTGTGAGTCTAGCAGCTGGACTCCATGGGAAGATGAATGTATAATGCGCTACATGTTCCATACGGTCACTGAACTACCTGATCCATATGGTTCAATTTCAAAATGCCTTGTGGGAGCAAGGTCAAGATCTTGTCAAGGATCTTCCACATGGAGACAAAAAGAGGAGCTCTAAAACTCTTTCAAACAGGATCTGACGTGGGGACACAGATTCTCCGGGCTGCATACAATTCTGCCAATTCAGCTGTTATAGGAGCAGCAGCTGATGTGTGCCTCAGAAGACACTCCTGGTTGAGGGTCTCGGGCTTCACTCTATGTCCAGAAGGGCATTTTGATGTTCCGTTCACGGTTCAGTCCTATTTGGGACGAATCAGAAAGGTCATTACCAAGCTGCAGGAAACTGGTAAGGCCATCAGGTCTGTACAAGCCATGTACAGGCCAATGCAGAAGCCCTTTCTGAGGCCAAAACCACTTTCAAAACAAGCAAGATCAGCAACCATATTCTGGCCAGCAGCCCAGAGGCAACTTCTAACCGTGAATGGCCAATCACGCTCCGAGGCCTGGGAGCAAGAAATACAAAGCTCACCCAGCCACCCGGACAGAACCCCACCACTGCCTGATTCCTTCCAGACCCCTGCTCCTCCTCCTGTATCCAAGGGAAGAGAAGGTCAGGGGCCGCTTGTGCACCACCTTCTGGGTGGCAAATAACTTTGGACCAGCGGGTTCTACAGCTTGTCCACAGAGGATACTCTACCAAGTTCCTCGAGCACCCTCCGTCGAGACCACCTCTGCACTCCAATTATTCAGGACAGCATGCAGCACTCATTCAACAGGAGATCTCTGCTCTCCTAGAAAGGGAAGCCATAGAAAAGGTACCCTGGAACCAGAGAGGAAGGAGACATTATTCCCACTTTCTGGTCCCTGAAAAGACAGGGGATCTGTGCTCGATCCTCGGTCTCAGCGACCTCAACACCTCAGTAGCATACAAACGCTTCCTAATGGCCACTCTACCAGGCCTACCAAATGCTTGGCTAGTCTCACTAGAGATGCAAGACGCCTATCTCCACCTCCCGATCGCTACACTGCACAGAAAATTCTTACGGTTCGAGTTTCAGGGAGACCACTACCAGTTCTAGGCCCTACCATTCGGCCTTTTGTCAGCCCCATGGGTTTTCACCAAGTGTCTGGTGGTAGTAGTAGCAGCAGCCCTCAGGAGACAAGGCCACTGTGTCTTCCCTACTTGGATGACTGGCTTCTCTTGGTCCTGTCTATAGGGGAACTGAACAGGGCATTACAAGACACTTACACTGTTCGACTCTCTGGGCATCACAATAAACCTGGCAAAGTCTTTGTTGATTCCCACACAAAGACTTCAATTCATTGGTGCAGTGCTAGATACCCATAAGGGCAGAGCTTTTCTGCCAGAAGACAGAGCAGAATGCTTACAAGCATGGATTCAAACAATTAGTATGAGGAAGCAGGTCCCGGCATGAACCATGCTATACCTCCTCGGGCACATGGCAGCCACCATTGCCACAGTTCCCCTCGCTCGTCTCCACGAGTCACTCAGTGGACCCTCAGAGTTCAGTGGGGTCAACGCCAAGACCATTCGGATCACCTAGTGTCAGTTCCCAATTCCACTGAAGTTCCCAATTCCACTGTAACAGCTCCTACAGTGTGGCTCATTCCGGAGCACCTCTCAGTAATTATACCCTTTCAGCACCTACTCCTTCCTTAATACTCACCATGGATGCATCTGGGTCTGGCTGGGGCGCTCACCTGAATGGCATAGGGACACAGGGTAGTTGGTCACCATCAGAAGCACATCTCCACATAAATGTTTTGGAGATTAGGGCAGACCTCTATGTGCTTCAGGCTTTGAATCCAGACATTCCCCCGGGACACTTGCTGATTCAGACCGACAACACCTCAGTGGTATTCTGCATCAACAAACAAGGGGGCACTCATTTCTACTGACTCTGTTGGGAGGTTATGAGAATTTGGGATTGGGCTGCAGTGCATGTTCCCAAAGTTTGCAACACATCAGCAGACCTTCTGAGCAGGTCACGATCCAGTGCCCACGAATGGGAATTACTTCAGTCAGCAGTAGAAATGCTATTCGACAGATGGGGAATGCCAGACTTAGACCTGTTCGCATCACCATACAATGCAAAACTGCCCAATTTTTGCTTGCTAGATCTTGGGCCTGGTGTTTTCTGGCGAGATGCGTTGTCCCTCTCTTGGAAGGGCAGGTCTCTACGCTTCCCTTTGATCCAAAGAGTTCTCCTCAAGCTGCAGGCAGAAAGAACAACCATGATCGTAGTAGCGCCACTTTGGCCCAGATGGATATGGTTTCCACTTCTCCATCAATTGGCACAAGATTCACCAATTCCCCTTCCTGTCAGCTCTGCACTTGCTTTCCCAGGAGCAAGGGTCGCTGGTTCACCCGAAACTCAAGTCTCTGAACCTGCATGCTTGGCTCCCTAATGCATAGCCATTCTCAGACACGGTGTGTGGACGAAGTAGCCAACATCCTAGTGGCGCTAGGAAGCCCTCAATCCACACCACCCACGCAGTGAACTGGCACAGGTTCTGTATCTGGGCTACTGCACCGAGTCTAGATCCACTTAGCTGTCTGGAAAAATTGGTTCTGGACTACCTACTTTCCTTGTTCCAAACAGGGTTGGCATACTCCTCCCTTAAGGTGCACCTCTGCGCCATTTCAGCCTATCATGCACCAATTGGACCAAAATCTCTAGCGCAGCTACAGGTATCAAGGGGTTTCTTATGAGGCATTCTCCACCTTAGGCCGCCCGTCAGAGATCAGATTCCCCCATGGGATCTTTGTATTAGAGCAGCTGGCACTGCCTCCCTTTGAACCAGCCACAGATTGCGAGCTACGTCTTCTCTCATGGAAGGCATTATTTTTAGTTGTAGTTACTTCTGCAAGAATAATTTCAGAGCTCCAGGCACTTATGTGCAAAGAGTCTTATTTGATTTTTCACAAGGACAGGGTGTCCTTAAGAACCAATCCTAAGTTTCTTCCCAAGGCAGTGTCAGAACTAACTCTTAACCAGGACATGGACCTTCTTGTATACTACCCAAAGTATACCAAGGAGAGGCCTTCTGCACACATTAGATGTGCACAGAATTCTCAGGTTCTACCAGACCAGGACCAGACCGCACAGAGAGTCTGACCAGCTGTTTTGTCCTTGCCCACAGGATGTTAAGGGCACCGTGTCGAAACAGACACTTTCAAAATGGCTGGTGAACTGCATTGTGCTCAGCTATCAGAAGCAGGAAACCCTTACCGAGTCTGGTAAAGGGACATTCTGCCAGAGGGGTGGCTACCTCTTTTGCTTCCCTGAAAAATGTTTCGGCACCCGTTATTTGTGCAGCTGCTACTTGGAGTACGGTGCACACTGGACATTGCCTCTAGGTGCAGAGCAGGTTTTGGCCTTGCAGTCCTGCAAGGTCTGCTATCATGAGGGGTTTCCTTTACCCTTCTCCTATTCTCCTCCCAAATTTAGGGGGTAATGCCTTCAATGCTTGGGACTCAGTCCTGATGGTGTAACCTGCTGCAAGAGCTGTTCCTCTAAGTAAGATAGTACAGTTTCGTAAGAACTTTCCATAACAATAGATCTTCGAGAACAGCTCTTGCAGCAGATACTTTCCCTCCCACCTTCCCCTCAGGAAGTCTACTTTCTTGTTACAGTTTCAGATATGAAAAATGTTATTAGCCTTCCTCTGAAAGTGGATTCTCGGTCTCCCCATCAGAATCACATTGCTATGCGGAGTCTCGGCGGAGAAACTGAGGGGTTGCTGGGGGACTGCCACTTTATAGGGTATCTGGCGTCTGGGCAGGGCCGGCGTTGGGTGGTCCCCACTGGGTATAGCTAGCTAGAAGTTTTCCATAGGGTCCTGCAGCCGGCCGACATCAGTTCTAATGGTGTAACCTGCTGCAAGAGCTGTTCTCTAATATCTGCTGTTAGTAAGTTCTTACATAACTGTACTTTCCAAACAAACAAAATCAACAATAGAAAAATGGAATCAAGACTGGTAACCAGCCTGAAGCACTCGCCACAACTACCTGGGGTGACTCAGATGCAGGAGACCTGGACTCGTATGCTTCATCCTTACATTCTGGGATCCCAGGAGATGGGGAGAAGCAGACTGAGGAAGGAAAAGAAAAATGAGGCAATCTAAGACACCAGTTTAATACCCTGATAGCACAATTTTCCTTGGCTTCCTTAAATGTCTGTAATCTAAGGAGCGGAAAGAAAGACAAGCTGTATGTTCACTTTTACATGACTTAATGTTAACATTTGTGCAAGGAATATGTATGAATTCACTTTCTGTAGTGCTCACATTGTCAATGGGAAGTCATTACAACCAGGTATAGTGCACCCTTACAAGGGGAACTGCACAGCCCAAGTTTTCGAATGTTGAGCATATGAGGATTCCAAGCAGCAGCAACTCCCCAGTTCAGCTGTGCCATTTGAAGGGGACAGAGTTACTTTATCTTCTCTCAAGACTTTCAAGATTTCTGTTGGGGCTGCAATTCTGCATTGCAGGTTGGGGCTGCCTGGTTCCAGGGAGTACCCCTAAATTAAAATTGTGCCTGTTAAAAAGAGGAAAAAGTATAAATGAGACAATCTAACCTGCTTCACCCATTTCCATTCGTGGATTGGGGGCCACATATGGCGTTTTAATGGTCTCTGTTTAAATAAAAAAAAAAGGTTCCAGAGGCACTGGTCTTCCCTTGTCACTCTTGACCATTCATTACTGCTGGGTGTAAGCCGGAAGTGCGCACGGACGGGAGGTTTTTTGGGGAGGGAGGAGCGCCAATGGTGCTGCCCATGAGAGTGACACACCATGTGGAGTGTGTGAGGGGCGGCTTAGTGCCGCAGACCTCCTCCATCCCAGTTCTGTTTCTCCCGCCATCGAGGCTGGACCTGCTGCATAAGTGAGAAGAAGTTTTATAGTGCACCATTGGGCCTTTTCGTTTTTAGATGCCATTTCGTTGACTCCTACATCCCGGTTCTGCATCCCAATGCCATTGAAGCTGATACGACAGTTTCATTTATTTTTATTTCGATGCCAAGGATTTTGCTGTTTTGTAAAATATTTTTGCATCATGTCCAATTCAAGGTCAAGCGTAAATCCAAGGTGGGCCGTGCACCTATGTGTCAGTGCCCTTGTGGCTGGCAATTCTTCTTGGATCAACATGATGTTTGTCTTCTGTGCCTGGGACCCAACCATGATATGGATCACTGTGGCGCCTGTTTTCCATGGACCACGTGTATTGGGAATCCAGCATGTTTAAGATCGGCCAGATTCACGATGACTTTTGGAGGATGAGCGTCACCACGGGCCTCCCAGGCCAGATCTCTTAACCCTTCCTCCGGGTCCCCTCCCAGGTCTATACGGCCCGGCAAGGAGGAGACCTCCTCCACTTCTAGCCTTGCCGAGGAAGAGGTTTCTTCATCACCAGAGGAATGGTGCAGTTCCTCCTGGAGTTACATCGTTGGCACCTTTCCGGCAGTCACCTCCTCAGAGGTGCGGGCTCCCCCAATGTTGCGGCCACTGGTTGTGGGGCCCAGCACTGGTGGACCGTTGATGTCACTGACTGACATGGTGCCACTTCATTCTCTGGCGCCATCCGTGGGGCTGAGGACTCTAACGGCGATGTTGTGGCCTATGTCTGCGCCATTCCTGGTGCCGTTGTTGGAGGTGTTTTGGGGGTTGCCTGTCTGGAGGTCACTCTGCTTGACTCCTCTTTGGAGGAGGATGACTCAGAGTGGACCCGAACTGGCAGCCTGATTCTTCGGGATTGGAACTTTATAGGCCAGGGTGTCAGGCAGCCCAGTGTTCCTCTTTCCTGAGTCTCTGAGCAGGTTTGCCGTGAGGGTCACATGGCTAGAGGTGGCCTGAGATCCTCTAGGGGCAATAGCTCCGGTATTCGGGGAAGGGTGCCCTCATCTAAGAGGGCCCAGGCAGCTGCCATTTCTGGTGCTGTTGGGGCTCCTTGGGAAGGGGCAGAGAGCCCTGCTACTGTGGCCTCCCTCCGGAGGCCCACAGAGGGGGAAGCTCCTATGCTGGTGTTGAGGAAAAGGGCTGCCTCAGAGTCGGAGGGGTTGAGAGGTCGGGGTGAGGAGCGGTGGTGCATTCCCACTGCCCTGCGGAGTGTGGGGAGCAGTCGCAGTGCTGAACCAAGCCTTTCCTTAGAAGTCTCCAGAACACTCTCTAGTAGTGGTACTGAGGGTTGCCCTTCTGGACGCATGCAACCTCAGTCGCGTCACTGGGGAGATTCCTCTTCTGGGCTCTTCCGGAATTTGTCTTCTCAAGTTACCTCTTCACAAACCCAGTATGGTCTCAGGGTCCCCAGTCATGGTGACATCGCTCCCTGGATCTCAGAGCCCTGGCGGAGGCCGGGCATGTACTCTCAGGTGCCCTTCGCCCATCCCTCTGCAACCACCCGCCCCTCCCTCCCAGGCCATGTGGGTCCTACGGGGCCTTTAACTTGGGAGACATTCAGAGCTACTGCGGCCTTGCCTTCATATGTCAGGGCCATGGATGAACAGGTCTTCTGCCTGCGCCCCCCCAGCCCAGGAGTATTCTGACCATTCGAGCTCCACTTCCTCCTCGTCTTCCTCTTCTGAGGAAGGGGAACCTTCTGTCCACCTATCCTCCGCTGATTTTACAGAATATCAGCTGTTCCTTTTGAGGCTGGTCTCAGAGCTTCGTATTTTCTTTGTTCGTAGGGACAATACCAAGCATCAGATGCGTGCATTCCTTAGTGAATTCAGTGCTCACCATCTCGTGGTGCCTTCCTGGCTAATCCCTTTCCAGGAGGCATCTATCCACACCTGGCAGTTTCCAGCCGCCCCTTCTCCAGCCCTGGCAGACTGCAGGAGACGGTATTGTGCCCCCCCATGAGTCTCTAGGTTCTCTACCTCACCCGCCCTCGGGCTTGATGTCCCTAGACACTCCCTTCGGGCCTCAGTGCCTGGTACATGATTGACCACCGGATCTGGATTGCACAGAATTTGACCGGTGGGGATGAGGAGTTTTCTCTTCAGCTCATGTACTGATGTGTATAGGTTCACATCGGGCACATCACGCTGCCTACAACAGGCACCTGTGGTCGATGCTGGCACAGATTCTGGCATCTATGTCTGATATGGAGCAGTCCAGACAAGCCATTGCCCTGTCTGCACAGGGTCTGGAGCTTGCAAGGCACTAGGCAAGGGCGTCTTATGATGCCAACCAAGTGGCTTCCAGACTGGCAGGACAGCCATCTGCATAAGACAGATGGCATGGCTTGTCTGTCCAGACTGTCACCCATTGCCCGGTGTAGGGTGACTTCCTTCAACTTTAGGGGGCCCGTCTGTTTTCCTGCAGTGTGAGGAGAAGTACTTCAAGGTCATCCTCCGTCTCCCCCAGCCACGGGGATTTTCGCCCTCAGCAACCTTAGACTGACCCAGTCTATTGGTTAGGATCTCCCCTTCCTGCTTTCCACCAGTAGGAGGCTGAGGGATCTATTCCTTAGGGCTGAACATCAGGCCCCCTCTGAGGGAAGTTGGTACTCACCCAGCAGTGATGAATGGTGAAGACTGACAAGGGAAGATATGAAAATTACATACCTACCGTAATCCTTGATCTTCTCTTGTATCTTCACCATTCATTACTGAATCCCACCCACCTTCCCCTCATGGGCTTCATTTCTTGGGCGTCTCCACCGCCCTGCCTCCCTCCTCGAGGTCGTTGGGGGTTACATTCCCTGGTACTCGGGACTTCTGTTCTTCTCTTAAAAAAAAAAAAAAAAAAACACAGCGAGGGATTGCAGCAAGAGGAGTGTGAGTGAAGTTTGGTCTTTTCCATCTGAGGGAACTCTTTGTGATTTTCCTGGAAGGTGCTCCCTTGGGGACTTTAACTTCAGGACAGATTAGTTAAATCACTAGCCAACAGGACTAGTTCTGAGACGGTCCTCTAACTTTGGTCTTTGGACCTAGCTGGTGCCCCTGAATCTTGCCTTGTGTGCCAGGCCAGGGTTAGTCAAGGTCAATTATAGCCGATTCAAATAAGTACCATCTTTTGTCTGGTGATCTGGTACCATTTGGTACCTGCCTTCTTCAAGGGAGTCAAAGAGTTTCCGTCAGCCGGTGCGCTTAGGGTTAGCACTGGTAACACCACACACGCACGCCGGTGACCCATGTTCGAGCAGGCATGGGTTGCCGTGGTCGGCGGGGAGAAGATGGATTGAGCATCCAGGGACTGCTCTCCATCTCCGGGGAGGGATTTGGGCGGCGGGGATTGCCTGACCCCTAGCGGAGGCTGGGGGTTGACAGCATGTGGCTGCAAGCTTGGGGAGACGGAGTCATGGCAGGCCCTGATTGGGGCACGCGCGGGGAGGCATGTGTGCACCTAGTCACTGGCGTCATTACACGCCATGACCTGCCGGGAGGAAAACAGCGGGAAAAAAAAAGTGAGCCCGGCAGCACGAAGTTGTTCCCCCACGGCGCCATTCCTGGAAAGGCACCTCCATGGCATGGATCCGTTGGGGTGGGTTGAGTCGCTCACCACCACCCTGCCGCGAAGGGTAAGTCGCGGGGTGCATAAGGGAGGGGGTCTGATGTCCGGGGATGGTGCTGGGGTGAACAACGGAGGGTGGGGTTGTAGCTGAGCTCTGGAGGAGAGAAAATAATACCCTCTCAAAAAGAGTTTCCTTTCTAAATGCATTGCCCTATCTTAGGCCCCCGTACTTTATATGGCTGTGTACTAGTGGGGTCTTTCTCATACTCCTAGTTGGGGCTCTTTCTCTCTGGAACAGATTGTTTGCCTCTGGCAATCTGTGAGCTCAGCTTGAGTGATGGGCCATGGATAGTGGGATTGTAGAAATCTGCCTTTCTCGTACCAAGCTGAGCAGAGGGTTCGCTTGTACCATCTGAACCAGTGGTGTCGAAAGGGATCCTTGCTCCCTTGCTTTTTGGCTCTGAGCTGATAAGCTTCAAGCCATTTCACCCTAAATTCGTGGCAGCATTTGCCTTCCTTCCTCTATCCCTTTTTCTTCTTCCCCTTCCTTCTTTCTACCTTCCTTGTATCTGTTCCGCCCTCAGAGCCGCCCAAGGAATGAGGTCCTACAGCTCCTCAGGGCAGGGCTCTCCTCTTTCCGGCTTACTCCTTTATCAGTTGGTTTCCTTTCCTTTGCCTTTCCCTCGGCTCTCTTGCCTCGCCCTTATCCTAATTCTTTTTATTTCGCCTCTCCGGCTTGCAGAACTGGGATGGAGGAGGAGTCTGCAGTGCCTAACAGCCGCTCCTCATGCACCACGCTGTGCGTCACTCGGCGCCGACTCCTCCCTCCAAAGAAACCCCTGGTAGAAGTGCACTTCTGGCTTACACCCAGCAGTAATGAATGGTGAAGATACAAGAGTAGATCAAGAATTACGGTAGGTACGTAATTTTCATTTTTTTATTCTGGCGCAGGGTAGTCCTCCTGGGGGTCTCTCTCGGCTTTTGGTTGGTTCTCTTCCCCGTTGTCAGGTTGTGTTGATGTTTTAAAAAAAAAAGTGCTTGGTTTTTTATCTTGTATTGTGTTGATTTATTGTGTTCAGAAGGCTTGGAGTGCTTTCCTTCTCCTTAGCTCTTTGAACGTTCACGCTGCCAGCATCAAGTCGTTTTTGGCAGCTGGGCATGCGCATCTTCTCTAGTTTTCACATGCTTATTTCTGACGCATTACTGGGGGCACGCATAGTGCATAGAAATATTGACACAACTGCGTGAGAGTGCACACAAATTGCGTATTGATCAATTGCAAGTGCACTTTTGTGCACACTCCTATTCCTCTAATATTGGATATAGTATTTAACACAGCTGTGTGACAGTGTATGCAAGTTGCCTGGTGAACTTGTACAAGTACGCATTTTGCACACACTCCTATTTTTTGTTACAGTTGCGTTCCTGTGCATGCAAGTTTGCATACATGTGTGTTTAGCGTGCCAATGTTACGTAGGATCTCTCAGCACACGCAAGCTATTTATTTCTCTAGTTCTATCACTGTACTGTAATAAACAGGACTGTCATATTGGTACCATGTCTTACTGGAGACCATTAATTAGGAAAAGGTATAAGACCTGCAAAGGATGATGAGGCCCTCTCCCATGGGTTTCTATTGCTCTCTTGTGTTGCCCAGCATAATTTTCTCTAACAGTTCCCCCGAACCAGTCGTCCGAGCTGGGCAGGGGGGCACCTGGATCTTCAGTTGGCAGTGGCAAGCAGAATTGCAAAAATTGTCACTTTTGTTGCTCCTTGACAAGCTTTTAAGCCCCAGTGTCCTGCAGGGCATCCCAGCAGTTACACCCGACCCCATACAGGGCCCCTCAGGTCAGGGTGGGGGGCCCCACACAGGCACATCCAGGTGTGTCGCAGCTGAGGCCTTGGGAGACATGTGCAGGCAGATCCAGACTCTGACACTTGTAGGTCAGGATGAGAATTTCGGAGACCTTGAGGAAGTTCCTTGACCTTTATAAAATATAAAAGAGTTGCTGTATGAAGAAAGAGGGGTCCCTCTTGGGAGGAGGGACAGGAGGAGGTGGATGGAACACGGTGAAGGATCCGATTTCTCTCCTGGTTGACAAAGGGTCGTCTTTTTTATTGCTATGGTATGTAGTTCCTTATAGCTCAAAGGAGGCTCAGTATGGGGAGACAGTGGATGTCTCCGATTTATTCATGTAAACCATTTATTGAGCAAGAATGAGCGGTGTGGTCAGAGAAAGTATCTTGCAGACCCAAAGACACAGCCTTTTTTTTTAGAGGAAACTTTTGTAGGTGGGAGGCTTCACTGCTGGCAGACAAGGCTGTCTCTAACTCGGTCATATTTCTATCAAAACTTATGATATTTACAGAGTCACATGACAAACGGTAGATGCCACATGTAGGAGGTGTTGTCTCTTGGTACAACCTATGCATTGTCAAAGCACTCCTTTGTAGTTGCCAGGCCTTTATCTTGTGGATCACTCTTCTGGGCAGCCTCATTCCTCCTAATTGGAAGGAGGCGAGCATGATGTAGTTAGTTACCATGGTATCCACTTCTAGGTGATTTCACGCGGAGAATTGCGCATGTCGGCTAGTTCAGTCTATCACTTGTGCCAACCATGCAGGTCGTATGGCTTGGGCATTGGGCTGCTGTCAAGCATCAAAATCTGAGCTGTTTACCCTTCCCTTTAGGAAGATCTGTTGCTTGGTTTTCAGCCTTCATGCTATTGTAAAGGCTTCAGGACAAGAAGGGTATCTTCCTTGTTAAAACAGCAGCATCTGAGAGGGTGCCTTGGCCAGATGTTATGCAACAGATCCAGCCCAAAGCCTTTTACCTCACAGTGAGGATACGTGTGTCTATCCTTGCCCCTTTTCCCTGGATGGGAGTCCACAGGAATTTTTACCAGGATGGGCCCAAACAACGTCGGATGCTTGGGAATTTGGAAATTCTAGTCCTGGGCTATGCAGTGGAATTTCAACGATTCTCTGAAGGTGACGTTTTCTGCCATCTCTGGTCTCAAAATATGCTGCACGTACTCAAGTGACATCAGCCACCCTGACTCGCCTCATTCAAATCGGGGTAATAGCACTGTTTTTGCCACGTAAACAAGGTCAGGGTCTTTACTTGATCTATCTTGTAGTTCCAGAAAAGTTGGGTTTCAGGCCCATTTTGGATCTGAAGCATCTCAACAAGTTCATGCACCACATGATGTTCAGGAGTCCTGAGGTCAATCACCCAGGCTGTTCAGTCGGGGGATTTCCGAGCTTCAATAGATCGGATGGTCATCTACCTTCACATGGGAAGGGGAGCTGACCACCCCATCCATCAGTCTCACCAGAAGTATATCAGATTCTAGTTACTAGGCCAGCATCCCAGTACAAGGCACTTCACTTGGACTCGCAACTGCTTTCAGGGTTGTCTCGTCGATGTAGGACTCTGGAGATGCTAGAGAACCATGGCAGGGTGGTGAACCCAGAGAAAAGCTCTTGTGAACCATCTTTGACCTTGGATCACCTGGAAGCAGTCTTCAGTACGAAACTAGGGAAGGTCTTCCTCTCACCTTCCAGACAAGAGACTCTGTTGATGGACGTCCAGTGACTCAGGGCTCAAGTTATCAGCCTCAGCTCTCAGCCTGCTATGCAAGCTGCGCCTCATGGCAGCAGCGATAAATCTAGTCCCATGGGCTTGCTTCACATTTGCCCTTATAGGTGGAATGACTGTTGGCTTGGGATCCAACATTAAAAGATTATCTAGCTAAAATTTCCCTCTTCCTCAGCCATGACACTCCGGGATTGGTGAGTGAGAGTGCAGAATCTAAGCAAAGGCTTCCTTTGGAACCTGTTCCAGTAGTGTTCTCTATCAACAGATGCTAGTCTGCATGCTTTCGCTGCAGTCCTGAACCATCTACCCTGTCAGGGAACTTGGTCTTTTCAGGTACACCGTTGCCACATAAATGTTCAGGGATTGAAGGTGGTTCGTCTAGCTCTCATTTGATTCAATCTGCTACCGACAATCCAAAAAAAAAAATGTCAGACAACACTGCCGCAGTGGTGTACTCCAACAATCAAGGTGGCACAAAGAGCAGGGAGATGCTAAAAGAAGCCTCTGATCTTCACAGCTAGCCAAAGGAAGCTCTTTTCTCTGTCAGTAGTACATTTAGCAGAGGAATTGAACATTCAAGCAGTCTGGCTGAGTCATGAAAATGTTCACACCGGGGAGTGTAGGTTGAACCAGAGGTGTTTGAGCTTCAGTGCAGCAGTTCGGTCATCCTCAGATTAGTCTGTTGCCTCCAGTCACAATACTTGGACTCAAAGCTTCAGCCTTTATCGAGTCCAGCAGTGGCGCCTGTCTTAGAAATGGATAATCACAGAGCATATGCATTTTGTCCATTGCCTCTTCTCTCCAAGGTCATACAAAATAAGTCACTTTAGGATGCTTCTTTTAGTGGTTCCAGAGTGGCTGAAAGACCATGGTCTCAGTCTTAATTAACCTAGCTCAGCCAGCACCTTTTTGCCTTTTTCAGTACAAGGAGACCCTATGTCTCAGGTTCCCATTCGGTATCCAGTCCAGGAGTGATGCAACTCGCGGCCTGGACCCTGAACTTAGGAGGAATTTTCAAAATTAGGTTTCTCACAAAAAGTAGTAGATACTTTGCTGGCTGCCAGAAAAACTTATACTTCCGCAATGTGCGGTTAGTGGGACTTATACCGTGTGTGGAACACCCTCTTGACTTGGGCCAGGGAGAAGGATCTTCGGCCTCCCAAGGCTTCAGTTCCACAATTTTTGGACTCCTGCAGGGAGGCGTGGAGGTTTGGCCCTGAGCACTTGAAGGCCAGGTCCCCCTGGAGTTCCTTGCATTTTCTACGGACTAATAGGGTTATTCATTTTCTGCATGCAGTTAGCAGTAGCCGACCTGTGTTCTGATCGCTGCTTCCTCCTTGGGATGTAAATCTGGTTCAGTGTGCCTTTGTGAGGAACTTTCAAACCGCTGGCATGCTTTTTCACTGGGCGTGATGTCTTAGGTGTTTTTGATTGCCTTGCGCTCAACCAGGAGGATTGGTGAGCTCCAGGCTCTATCCTACAGGAACTGTACCTTGTGAGGCTTAAGGACAAGGTGGTGCTCAGAACAGTCCCGTCCTTATTCCTAAAAGTGCATGACTTCATGTAACTAGGAGGTCTGCCTTCCTCTTTCAGTCTGCAACTATCTCACCCAAAGGAGAAGGAGTTGCACAAGTTGGATTGTGATGAGCTGTTAGGATATACCTTAATAGGATGGCCGAGTTCAGGAAATCAGATAGCCTGTTTCTTCTTCAAAACGGTGAAGCAGAGATAAAACATCAAGGCCAACCTAGTTAGGCTAGTGAGGGGCCTGCGTTGCTACAGTTTATGTTGTATAGAGAGGGCCTCCGGCCCTCATCAGGGCTCACTACACCAGGGCTATGGCCACATCATGTTCTTTTGTCCACATTTTCACTAAGCACTATGTTCAATGTTCTGATGATGCAGAATTTGCTTGCAGAGTATCACAGGCAGCAGTGTGTAAGTAATCTCTTCAATACCTGATCTTACTTTGAGAGTCCACTCTGGCAGCAGGTGGCACCATTAGGAGTGTCCCTGGCAGGTCACAGGACCCCATGGCAAATTTCTAGCCAGCGGTGTATGGCGAGGACCACCCCCTGATGTCACGTATGGTATAAAGGGTGGGTGGTCCCCAACGTGCCCCAGTTCTTTTCCTGCCGTCGACTTGTGTGCATCGGTTTCTCTCTCGCCAGTCTGACCGCCATTTTGGAATTATTTCTGAAAAGTTTGTTTTATTGTTTATAGTAAGCTCGACTTCATTCTCCTCTGTAGGCCGTCTCCCCCAATGCCTTCGTCTAGGCACACTAATAAGTGCGCCTGTGGGAAGAAGATCCCAGCTAAAGATGGACATTCAGCCTGCCTGCTGTGCCTGGGCCCTGGTCACGACACCCAGAACTGCCCACACTGTCAGAAATATAACAGTCAGACAAGGATTCATCGCCAGAAAACCTTGCAGGCTTACCTCATGGAACAGCAGTTGGCCACCATGCAGCGGGATTCCTCTTCAGAGAGAGAGTCTTCTCACTGCTCCCACAAAAAATCATCAGGGAAATGCAAGGAATCTTTGAGGAAACAGAAAAATCAAGAGAGCAGGAGAGATCCCATTCATCGAGATCCTCGGGGTCGCACTCCGCCTCCAGGTGCAGCTCCGACTCGGCTGGCCATGACACCAGACTCACCGTCGTCAAGGCCACGGCCCGGGTTACAGGTCAGAAAGATGAGGGATGAAGCCAGCCCGGTGGCGCTGAGGGTTGAGGTGCTGGACACCACACCTCGCGCTACGTCGGCGACCCGGGTTTGGGAACGGACTCGGGTGGCCGGGGGTCGGCAGGGGAAGGGAGGATCGAGCGTCCCAACGGATGCTCTCCTCCCTCAGGGGTGGGAACCAAGAACACTCCCGTGTTCTACATCACCCTCGCAGCCGGTGGAAGCACCGACAATGAGGGGATGGAGGCGGCTCGTTCACGGGCCGGGGAGGGGGACGAGGGTGCATGCAGGAGGGCTTGGCGCAGGCGCAGCAAGCCGCCACTGGGACCTACGCCCTAGTGCAGACGCCTCAGAGGGCAGGGAAAATCAGGAGAAAATGGAAAACCCTCGGCAGCCCTAGATGATAGCCTCGGTACCATCCGGACCACCAAAAGAGGGACAGACCCCACTGTGCAGGAAGGGAGAAGGAGGCACTCTAGGGGCAGATCCCACCGGAGGTGGAATGGAGGGATGAGAGGAAGAAAGGAGGGCTCCGAGAGTAGAGAAGTAGACAAAAAGAGATAAAGTAAAAAAAAAAAAAAAAAAGAAAGATGAGGGATGAGGGTTTTCAGGCTCTTCTCCCCAGCTGATCAAGATCAGGCCTCCGGTTCCACTGACAGGCCACTCTTCAGATCCATGTAAGGGTCACCAGTCGGTGCCTCCTGGTTGGCCTCTGTATGTAGTGCTGACCCTGGGATAGGCAGAAGGCCTCTGGCCATTCGTCTGGAAATCCTCCTCCCTTCCACCCAGGCACTGTATGAAGTTGGCAGATAAACTGACGTTGGACAAACGTTCATCAACTAAACTGATGTCGGAGAAGCGTTTGTCAGAACAACATCCGCATAAGACTTTGTTGGAGCACCAATGACATGCTGAAGGTTCCCCCAACGCCGGCTCTGCTGACAGGAACTCCATCGTATCTGCCACCTCTGGTTGACAACCAGATTGACGACACCCAGATAGAGGAGGAGCTGACAGCGGTCTCTAAAGACAAACAGACACCCGATGATGGCACGGTTAACACCACACCGTTGTTGCCTCCTGTAGGTCCCCCGATGCAAGATCGACCTGATGATGGCACTAGCATTGGTGATGGCACAGAAACCGAACTGGCTGGACCAGGCATCCGGGTTCAGACCAGCTGAACCTGTTGCAGGTTAAAGACCTTTTCAGTCATTGGTGGAGACCATCCACTCTGACGTTCTCCCAAGGCCACAACCCAGGAGCTCCAGCACCACATGTGACAAAAATACGGATGGTGGGACACCCACAAAACTACCACCCCCAACTCCGGGCACAGCCAAGGTCCCTCAGCCTCCTCTTGAGGACCATGACAAAGAACCACACAGTAGGCCTTGAGGCATACCTCTCAACCTCCCAACTTGCAAGTGTATGACAGAAGGTTACAAAATGTGTGACAAATGGCAAAAATGTGGTACGCCTGATTTTTTTTCAGTGTGCGGAGTTGCGCACTGTGGCATTTTCATGTAAAATAAACTTTACCACAGTAAAACTATTGTTTGTGTTGCAAATTAGAGAAATGAAAATGTTTTATGTCTATGTGTCCTTAATTAAAATAGAGTGATGCAAACTTAAATGTGTTAACTTTTATTGATAAATACACCTCTAGAGAATAAAAAACACCACTTATTCATTATTTGAGGAAATCATGAAACAGTTTATTGAAACTATACTAAATGCAGCACTACTGAATGAGAGAACATCTATTTGTAGAGTGTTTATGAAATAATAAAACTAAATGTGTACTAAAACTATACTAATACTACAATACATGCAAATAAAATGTGTGTTAAATACTGCAACTATAATTCACTAACTATACTAAATAAATGCACCACCAGTGAATAAAACAAAGTGCTTGAAAGTTAAACCTCAAAACCCAAGTAAGCAGTTACTGAACTTAAATAATAAAAGCGTATTCACATTTAACCACAAACACCTGCTGGCAGCTGGACATGAAAAGAACAGTATATGCAACTGCAAACATAAAATCACAGCTGTAGGACCACAAAATGTCAAGTGTCTCTTCAAAACACTGTTGGAGTGTGGGGCATGTTGTCTGTCTATGTTGTGGTCTGGTGTTTTTATGTTTGCTTGCATGCATGTGCAAGAAACATAGTGCCATCATCCGAGTTTTCGGAGGTGTGTCACCCCCTCTTCCAATTCAGTCAGTGTGTTGGCAGGCGCAGCCCCAGTCCCAATGTATGCTGGAGCTGTCTATGACAGCTCCAAAATGCAGTGGCATAGTTGAAAGGGAGCTACGCTTCAGTGAGCAGCGATCAGATATCGCCTGCTCATGTGCAGCCCCTCTACACACACACACACACACACACACACACACACACACACTGACGCATACTGTGTGCTGCCCCACGCACACACTGTATAGCCGGCCGGGGTGCCCAATCCTCGTCGGCTGTGCTGCCTCCCCAAAGCCTTTACATGCCACGCTGGGTGCCACCCCAGCGTGGCAACTCATGGTATAGCTGACGGGGTGCCCAATCCCGTCGGCTCCACTGTCCTCTCCCCCAGTACAGGGTGCACGCTGGGAGCCCACCCCAGCATGGCAAAGTTGCTATGGCCGACAGGGTGCCCAATCCCTCTGGCTCCAGGCCCCAACCAGTTGTCTTTGTGCACGCTGGGAGCTCCACCCAGCGTGGCAAACGCCCCACGCCATGTAAAAACCACCTGTAAAGAAAAATGGTCCCACGCAGTCTCCCTGCCCTCCCACAACCTGCACCCACCCACTGCGGCACCCTGCCTCCCCATACCCCTCGCCCCATACTTACCTCTGGAGTCCGGGCGACGATCTCGTGGACTGGAACACGCCTGCACTCTTCAAAGCCGACTGGTAACTGAGGAAATGCTGGTAAGCTGTATAATGGGATAGATAGGGTTTTTTCAACTTTGTTGCATATCTCAGGCATTTTTTGGAATTTTTGCACCAAATTTTCAACATGGGGTTTTTGGGACCCCTTCTCATGAATGCTGTCACTGTTATGGCATTATTCGGGCCCAAAGGGTGATTTCTCAGTCACTGCGCGAAATCACCTTTCAGGACCGATTAATGAAATGACACTGCCAGTGTTCATAAGGTGGGCTCTCAAGAAGCCTATTTTGAAAATTTGGTGGAAAAATCCCAAAAAATGACTGTTTTACGAGCATGCGTTGCGCAGTACCTACGCACGCTCATAAGTTTGCAAATTTTCAATATTTTCGCTCCAGATTTTCAACATTGCCATTTTACCACATTTTCTTATGAGTAGTACAGCTGTCATTTTTCACATGTCACCCAAAATGTGTTTCCGCCCATGTAGCGCACAATGGCACAGTCGGTGTGCAAAATCAATGTACGGGACAAATTAAGAAAATCACAGTGACACTGTTCATGAGCAGAGGTCTTAAAATGGCTGTATTGAAAATTTGGTGAAAAAATTCTTAAAAATGACTGTTTTACGAGTGTGCATTGCGCAGTTCCTACACACGCTGGTAAGTTTGTGAATTTTCAATATTTTCACTCCAGATTTTCAACATTGCCATTCTACCACACCTCCTTATGAGCAGTGCAGCTGTCATTTTTCACATCTTGCCCAAAATGTGTTTCCGCCCATGTAGCGCACAATGGCGCAGTCGATGTGCGAAATCAATGTATGGGACACATCAAGAAAATCACAGTGACACTGTTCATGAGCAGAGGTCTTAAAATGGCTATGTTGAAAATTTGGTGAAAAAATTCCTAAAAATGACTGTTTTACGAGCGTGCGTTGAGCAGTTCCTATGCATGCTTGTAAGTTTGCAAATTTAATATTTTCACTCCAGATTTTCAACATTGCCATTTATTACACTTCCTTATGAACAGTTACAGCTGCCATTTTCATATATGCGCCCAAAATGTGTTTTCGCACATGTGCATACAATGGTGCTGTATGGTGTCCGAAAAGCAATGTTTGGGACAGATTAAGAAAATCACAGTTACACTGTTCATGAGCAGAGGTCTTAAATGGCTATGTTGAAAATTTGGTGACAAAAGTCCATAAATGACTGTGTTACGAGTGAGCATTAGCAGTTTCCACGCACCCTCGTAAGTTCATGACTTTGTAATATTTTCAGTCCAGATTTTCACCAGTGGCATTTTTCCACACTTCTTATGAACAGTACAGCTGTCATTTTTCACAACATGGCTGAAGTGTGTTTTCACACTTTCAGCGCAGAGACGCGTGGTCGCTGTGGGAAATCATTGTTTAGGACAGATAAAGAAAATCACAGTGACACTGTTCATGATCGGAGGCACCAAATTGCCTGAGTTGACAATCTGCTGTAAAAATTCCCCAACCTAATTATATTACGGGTGTGCGTTGCACAGTTTCTATGTACGCTCATGACTTCACCAGTTTTTTAATATTTTTACTGCAGATTTGCAACATTGCCATTTTTTACACCTCCCCATGAACAGTACAGCTGTCATTTTTTACATCCTGTTCGGAATGTTTTTGCACCTGTGGTGCTAAATGCCGTAGTCGCTGTGCATAAGCAGCTTTCGGCTACCAAAGTGATATTCCCCCTGTTCATGAGGTGGGGTCACAAAAAAACCATGTTGAAAATTTGGAGGGAAAATACCAACGAATGCCTGAGGTATTAGGGTTTCCAACCATAACGCCTAACTCTGTAGAGAATGACAGGCATCAGGGGTGTGACTTGGGATTCTTGCCTGTGATGCTCATACCATTCCACACCTTGCAGCCAGTGAGAGGCATCAAGGTATGCCTTGGACTCTTCGGCCCCAAAGTTCACCCCATTCTCCTATATCGCACCCATCTCACCGTATTTCCTAATGGAATGGGGTACGCATAAGGGCCAAAGACCCCAAGGAACACCGTGACACTTGTCAGTGTCTGCAGGGTGGGGTGTGATGAAATGGCGTGGTCGTCATGCCTGATGAACAAAAGGCACACCCCAATGCCTGTCACTCTCTGCAGGGTGGTGGTGGGGTTGGCTTCAGTTCAATACTTCACTGCCATTCCTATTACGCAGCTCTGTAACTTCTACACTACCACTGCCAATGCCAGCAAGCAAACATTCGGCATTGACAAATGCTTGTTTATTATAGGCGGCTCTTGCTTTTCTGGCAGCAGCAAGTCTCCTTCAAATACCGAAGGGCGTAACAGTCTCACTCCTCGTTCATCTTGATTGCCAGCAAAGAGTTCAGTGTTTTGAGATGCAGGGACTGTCGTAGCTCTGTTTAACTTTACATACCATGCTAAAAGCACGCTCTGCATCTGCATTTGAATGGGGAAAGAAAGTAGTACCATCATCAATCTTTTAAAGTACTGCAGTGAACCATCTCCACCAACAGTTTGGAGGACCGTGGCCCAATGCTTTGGGAGGGCTGAATGGGGTCCATTTATTGGTCCAGTTAAGGTCCCTGTATCAGACACCTGGTACACATAAAATTCATCCAGCAATGTGTCCTTCTCTTCTATGGTCTTGCAGATTCCTAGATGATCTGCCAAGTCTGTCATCATAGAGGGTGTTACCTTGAGCTTCGATGAAGGACTGAGGACAAGTCCTACATTTTGCACAAACTTGTTCACAGGAAATTTCTTTAGTATTTGGATATGACAGTAGAATAAAACACAACTGCTTTCTGGTAAATGTTGGTTTCTATCACTGTCCCAGCAATGCTGTCTTCCTGTTCCATCATGCACTGTCATATTTCTGCCCCTAGACGAAGGTCACTGTGGCACAGAAAACTGTCAGGATTGTCCAGAATGGTAGCATCATTGTCATTTAGCAATTTCCTGGCCATCTCAGGCCGCAGAACTGTGCTGGCATATCTGTGGAGGAGTCGAGAGATGTAAGAGTACAAAGTCATTTGTTGACTGTTGCCTTTTTGCATCTGTTAGTTGAACTGGCACAGAGGTTCAAGTCCATGTTTTAGAAACATAAACTGCATTTGGATTTCATGGCTCTCCAGTCTTTTGGTGATGCTGTCCACTTTTGCTGGTCTTTGTTCTGCTGACCGGAAATATGACAGGAGTGCAGGCCACAGATCCAGCATCCTCTTGTCCTTATTCAGGCTGAGCCACCGTGTTGGTGCATGCATTATAACCTTGAGTGGTTCGACATCCACAAACAGTGCAAATTCTTTTAACTTATGTTGTCTTTGTGCACTTGAAGCAAAGTGGTAGTAAACATTTGACACAAGCTCTTCTATTTTTGTCAGAGTCTTTACTGCTGCTTTGCTGCAGATGTCTGCCAGGTGGCAGAGACACCCTATGTTGACAACATGTGGATTTAGGGTTTGGAGCCTTGATAAAACAGAGTTCCTCTTGCCGATCATGGAGGCAGCATTGTCCGATGACAGTGCAACAAGATTGTCCATTGGAATGTGAAATCGGTTTAGGGTTTCCATAAGACAGTCAAACATGCCTTGTCCAGTTCCTGAGACACACTCTGGTATATCCAGGAACGTTATCGCATGCTTTCCTTGCTCTTCATCAAAATAACCCACAAGAATAACTAACAGTTTTTCATCTCCCATGTCTGTGCTCTGATCCATGTAGACACAGTATGGCACTTTTCGGCACTTTGCTGCAACATCTTCCTGGTACATAGGCCCCATGACGTCCCTTGCTATGCAGGTTGCTTTTGTGGCACCACAAGTCATCTTTTTTAGTACTTCAGGATCAGAGCAGTACTTCTTCATATATTTAATAATGTGATTGCCACATGAAAATGACAAGTTGTGCTCTGCAAGCATTGCAACGAAAGCAACTTCTGCCTCTGTAACTTTTGAGCTTGCTTGTGCTGCAAACAAGTTGGAGAGCTTCTGTCCAGACGTGGCATGCTTGACATTGTTGCAGTGCTTCTCCGTAGCTGCATGGCGCTGCAGATCATGGCATCCTCCGTGGCCTATGGTGAAATCACAGGAGCATATCTTGCAGAATGCATATGTTCTCCCTTTCCTGCTGTCACCAACCCAATCAAATAAAGATTTCCAGGTAGCCTGGAATGTTGTGTACCATCTTTGTTTCTTCACTGGGCTGTGCACACTGGAATTATCCAATTCTGAGTCACCCCGCAATCTGTACAAACATAAAATGCAACAATCTAAACAAAAGAAAGGCAATGCACCTCAACTTGACCTCCGCTCTCGGAGACTAATCCCTTCAGGCAGACAATAATAAGACATCAACAATAATTTTCAACTTCAAATACTTATTTGTTCGCTGGTGTGGCAGGAGGCAAGGTGTAATGCCTCAGCCCTCCACATGACAGGGCCAACTACGCCATCACCATCAAAAATAGGCCATATACCTTGTTTTTTGGGTTGGTGGTGTGGGGGGGGGTCCTGCCTGCTGCGTCCAGTCAGTGCTGATGTTTTCTGAACATGACTGTGGTGGGTCACACTAACACTACAGTCATATTAATAAAACATCAGACATTGTCTGGACACAGCACGCAGCCCCCCTCCCATGCACCCAAATACCAGTGCAAACAATTCTGTTACACACTTAATCTGACGCGTTGCATATCAAACAAACCACACCATCAAAAATAGGCCATGTACCTTGTTTTCTGGGTTGGTGTAAGGGGGGTCCTGCTTGCTCTGTCCAGTCAATGCTGATGTTTTCTGAACATGACTGTGGTGGGTCACACTAACACTACAGTCATATTAATAAAACATCAGACATTGGACAACAGCATGCAGCCCCCCCATGCACCCAAATACCAGTGCAAACAATTCTGTTGCACACTTAATCCAACGCAATGTCGCATAGCAAACAAACCACGCCATCAAAAATAGGCCATGTACCTTGTTTTTTGGGTTGGGGGGGGGGAGTTCTGCCTGCTGTGTCCAGTTAATGCTGATGTTTTCTGAACATGACTGTGGTGGGTCACACTAACACTACAGTCATATTAATAAAACATCAGACATTGTCTGGACACAGCACTCAGCCCCCCCCCCATGCACCCAAATACCAGTGCAAACAATTCTGTTACACTCTCAATCCAACGCGTCGCATAGCAAACAAACCACACCATCAAAAATAGGCCATGTACCTTGTTTTTTTTTTGGGGGGGGCTGTTTTCTGTGTCCAGTCAATGCTGATGTTTTCTGAATATGACTGTGGTGGGTCACGCTAACACTTCAGCCATATTAATAAAACATCAGACATTGTCTGAACACAGCACGCACCCCACAAATACTTAATTCCATTACACTTGGCAATTTTGGCAGTAAAAGTTATCCGGCACAATGTCATGTGGCAAGCAAGATACTCACTGCTAAAACGGGACATGTACATCATTTTTTGGGTTGCTGGGAATGGGGTCCTGCTCACTGTGTGCATTCAATACTGATGGTTTATTAACACAACTACACTCCCTGTGTTTGTCACATTGACATAACTGTATTAATATACCAGCTAGGTGGCACACAGCAAGCTGACCCCCTCCCCATGCATAAAACAAGGTGTACTTGCACATACAATGCTAGTATAAAGTAAACATCAGAAATATGATTCATTGGTGGCAGCCAGGCAACAACCCGCCACCCCTTCCCCGAAAAAAAAAAGTCAGTTAAACTCCATGTACAAAAACAGTTTCAATTTCAAAAAATCCCCAGGAACATACCTGTGGTACCATTCAGCTGCTGCTGCTCCTCCTCCTCTCTCCTCCTGGTGATGAATGCCTGCATAGTGGTGTAGTCCGTGATGCTGTTCCTGGCTGGATTAGTGGGGGTCACTGGTGGGACTTCCTTTGAGTCCGACAGTGGAAGCTGGTCACTCCTGGTTGGCGTAACCTCCCTTGCAGAACCTCCAGTACAGTGGCAGCTACACTCAATCCCTCAGGGTGGTGGCAGATGTATCTGTTGTGAAGAAGAAGTATTAGCATTTATAGCACACTTGTATAAATACTGTTCCCCAAAGCACTTCCCAAGCAGTAGTAAAATGACTGGTACAGTGGCAATACCATCTAATGGTTGCACAATCAAGACCCACACAAACACAGCCCTGGACACACCTGCAGCCATGCACCATCCGCACTCCAAACCAGTAGCTGGGCTGCCCAGCAGTAGTGTAAGGGAAGTTGGTGGAGGTCCCGTATGGCCAGTCAGCTCTTTACTGGGGCAGGAATGCTGCTTCTGTCCTTGCTTGCTGATGACAAGTGAGCACAGGCAGCTCTACCACTGTACAGGCAGCAAACAATGATCAGAGCCCATCAAGTCAAAAAAAAAAAAAACCCAAAAAAACAGTGGCCCGGCAGCAGTGTGAGAAAGCTTAGTGGTGGCCCCTTCTGGTCCGTCAGCTTTTTCAGTGGTGGTGGGGAACATGCTGCTGCTCTGCCAGCTAAGTGTGTACCAGGCAAGAGCACCAGGCTGTGCTTCTGTTGGTTGGCCCACCACCAGGGAGGGGCTGGACCCAGCACTACACAGGACTCTCCCAGTCTGTACAGCAGCACTGCAATGCACAACCAAGCCAACTTCCAAATGCTGAAGCATACTAGACAGCTTTTCTCTGGGGACCGATCTGCAAGATAAACCCCAAACAGAGAGAACAGCAACACAGATTTAAAATGCAGCAGCAGCACTGTCTGTAGCCAAGCCAACTTCCATGATTTTGATTTTACAGCTCAGTGGGAAGTGGAAACCTGAGGAAACTGTGCTGCAAGTGCTGCTGCTCCAGACTTCTTCCAATTCCATCCAGAGGGACTTCACTCCAGCAGCTCTCCTCTCACTGCTGTGCTGAAAGCTGCAGTGTGTTCTTGATGGTCACTGCCAGCCACTTTGGGAGGGAGTTCATCTTCAGCAGCCCCAGCCAGCCCCATGACACAGGGCCAGTGCTCACCAGCCTCCCCAACAAATCTCTAGTAGCTCGCTGCTGCTGCTGACGGGACTGGAGTTCAGGTGTCAGGAGCGGGGCAAAGGGTCCAGGGTCACTCCCAGGCACTCTCCCCTCCAACTGCTCCACTGATCGAGATTTAGCCCCAAGACCTCAGTTTGCTGTATCATGATGTGCCCCTCCTCCTCTGCAGATTGAGACCTGGGCACCTCCTCGCTGCTGTGCCCTACCAAACCCTTCCATCCCTGCCCAGCTGCCCCGTCCCATCCCATCCCCGAATTGTGCAATAACCCCCAAAAGCACAAAAAAGGCACTGGCTAAGCCGATGCAGAACACCAACCCTCTGTCTCTGTTGGTCTGGTGGTCCCTCAGCTGGTTGGCAGCAGTGCAGCGTTCTTCTGGCTCCTCGCTCGGCTTGGCTGTTCTCCGGCTTCCTGGTATGGAGCAGCATGGCGATTCCGATTGATCCCTGCTGGTCTGTCTCTAACAGTGATCCTCTCCTCAAAATGCTTCCAAAGCTATGGTTCCCCCTCCGGCCACCCAGACTGTTTTATGGCGGGGAAGCGGACCTGATGAGGGACCTGAAAGACTCACAGATGAGTCAGTAATTGGTTTGTGGGACGGAGTGTGGGCTAGGTCGGGCCATCACTCAAGACAAGTTGCTCTGCCCCCAGAGTAGCCCCCTCCGATGTCCCAATGTCAACTATTAGGACAGACGGAAGTTAAGTGTTGGCCTGCTCAGCCTCTGGCTGCAGTGCAAACAAAGGGACATAGGGCATTAGTGCTGCACGCAGTGTGGCCGTGTGGTTTTAGCTTCTAGGCGGAAAAGAACTGGAGAATGTGGGGCGGCAGTACAGGTGGACTGCAGGGGTCAGAATGCGGAACATCATGTGAAATCCGGTACAGTTGAGAGGTATGCCTAGAGGTAAGGCCTAAGCATAAGAGAAATCAGATCCCGCTCAAGGTCATGGAGCCTGAGTCTTCCTAGCTCTCCAGACAGGCTTGGGCGTCCGAAGAGGCGGTGCAGGTCTTCCTTCTCTTCCTCCTCAGATTCATACTAGCCCTCTGATTCTTCTTATGATTCATTCATAGGAGATTTATCTCCAGTGGACCCCAAAGACATGCTCAAATCACCTCTGGATGACCCCTCTTTTATGCAGGTGACGAGACATTTTCAGGTCAACATGGGTTGGGATACCAAGGACCTAGACCTGGAGAGAATGCACTTGGCAAAATACCTCTGGCAGAAAGACCCAAAGCCAGTGGTCATCCCGCCCCGGTAGACACCTTTGCGGATGTCACCCAGGCAGCCTTGAAGCACCCTCATTCTTCCATTGCTGTACCCAGGAAAGCTGTCCACCTTTATAGGGCACCAAAAGAGCAACCTTTCCTGGCAGAAAATCCCACAGCTGATTCTGTTGTGATTTCAGCAGCACACGACTGTTCCCAGAGGCCCAAACACCTTAGCACCCAACCCCCAGACAGGAAGTCCAAGCAATTGGACTCCATGGGTTGCAAGGTGTACTCTTCATCCACTTGTAGCGTTAGGAGTCTGAACTTCTTGACACATATGGTTCAGTTCCAGAATGCCCTCTGGGAACAGGGGCTGGACATTATGCAAGACATGCCAGACTGCCCACAGAAGGCAGATCTCACAAAACTTCTGCAGACCGGATCGTATGTGGTCACCCATGTTCTCCGCTCTGCTTACGACTCAGCGGACACAGCAGTGAGAGCAGCTGTGACTGATGTGTGCCTATGCTGTCATTTCTGGCTTTGGGTCTCGGGGTTCACACAGGACATTGAATTGAACCTCCTCGACGCACCATTCCATGGGTCAGTCCTCTTTGACAAGGAGACCGAAAAAATCATAAATAAGCTTCAGAACTCTGGGAAGGCAGTCAGAACTGTGCAGTACATGTATCACCCAAAACAGAGGCCATTTCTTAAGCCTCATTTTTGTGGCCAAGGGGGACAACAACCCCATTTCCAGCACAACCAGCCTCAACGGGGAGGCTATGACTGGAGAGGCACCAACAGAGGCTCAACAGGACCCACCTCTCGCCCAGCCAAACCAACCCAGTCTGCCTTTCCCCTTCCCCCCCAGGGCCCGACTCTTCATCGGACCCATCCCTCCCCAGCACCCCACCAGGGGTCAGAGAATACATCTCGCTTTACGCAGCAGCATGGCAGAAAGTGACTGCCTACCAGTGGGTCCACCAACTCATAGAAACAGACATTCAATAGAGTTTGTCCAGATTCCACCGGACAGGCCCCCCACTTCCCGTTACTCCGCAGAACACGCAGACTTGATTTACACAGAAATTCAAGTACCGTTACACAAACAGGCCATAGAACCTGTTCTCCCAGCCCAGAGAGGAGCAGGATTCTACTCACACTTCTTCCTAGTCCTGAAGAAGACAGGTGACCTGAGACCCATCTTGGATCTCAGCGAACTCAACCTCTTTGTGCAGTACAAGAGATTCAGGATGGTCACTCTCCAGGGCCTGCTCCCCATGCTACATCAGGAAGACTGGTTCGCATCACTGGACATGCAGGACGTATACCTCCACATCCCCGTGGTGAAACCACACAGGAGGTTTCTCAGGTTCACCTTCCAGGGCAGACATTTTCAGTTCAGGGCGCTACCCTTTGGCCTTTCTTCGGCACCAAGGGTTTTCACAATGTGCCTCGCAGTCAATGCCGCAGCACTTTGAAGGATGGGTCATTACGTATTTCCATACTTGAACAATTGGCTTCTCACAGCACTCTCCGAAGAACAAATACAAAGATCCATTCAGGACACCTGTTCTCTCTTTGAGGAACTAGGCATCATGATCAATATCCTGAAATCCTTCCTATCCCTGGCCCAGAACCTGAATTTCATCGGAGCTCATCTCGACACTATTCGAGGGAGAGCCTTCCTGCAAAAGGACAGAGCCATCCGTCTTCAGGTCCTAGCTCAACACATCTTTTCAGCCTTGGTAGTACCAGCCAGAACTCTGTTATGGCTGCTAGGCCACATGACAGCATCCATCATTACAGTCCCCTGTGTGAGGCTTCGTATGAGGACGATTCATTGGACCCTTCATGTCCAGTGGGACCAAAGATGGGATGATTTGGACAAGCCGGTTTCCATCACAACACTTGTACATCAGGAACTCTGGTGGTGAATGACATTCCTTTCAGTGTGAGAAGGAATGCCATTCCAAAAGAAAGTGCCAGATCAGATCCTCATGTCTGCCTCAAGCACTGGGTGGGGAGCATATCTAGGCACTCACAGGACCCAGAGCTACTGGTCAGTGAGCAAGGCATCTTAACATCAGTATTTTGGAGATGAGGGCTGTTCTCTATGCTCTACAGGCCTTGAGCTCTGTTCTCCAACCCCCCATCACCTATTGATCTCAGCATTCCATGTTCCTGGAGTCCAAAGCACCCTGGCCGATGCCCTCAGCTAAACCCGGTTGAGAGCAAATGAGTGGTCCCTTCTCCAGTCTGTAGTCAATGTTCTAGTCAACAAATGGGGCACACCCGAGCTGGACCTCTTCACCTCCCCTACCAACGCAAAACTGCCCAGTTTCTGCTCGCTAGATCTTGAGCCTGGTGTTTTCTGGTGAGACGCGTTGTCCCTCTCCTGGAAGGGGAGATTCCTCTATGCCTTTCCCCCATTTCTGCTCCTTCAGAGGATCCTCCTCAAGGTGCAAGCAGAGGGAGCAACAATGATCTTGGTGGTGCCATTATGGCCCTGACGGATCTGGTTCCCACTGCTGCAGCAGCCGGTGGTGGAACCTCCGATCACATTACCGTTGACCACATTCTTGCTCTCCCAGGGCAATGGGACACTGGTTCACCTGAGCCTGAGGTCCCTCCACCTACATGTATGGCTCCTGAAGACTTAGTCAGGCTCCACTTCAGGGTTTCTGACAAGGATACCAATGTTCTCTTGGTGGCCAGAAAACCTTCCACCAGCGCGACCTATGCCATGAAGTGGAAGTGTTTTTGTGTGTGTGGGCTATGGCTCATCACCTTGACCCTCTGGCCTGTCCTGTGAACACCCTTCTTGAATACCTACCATCCCTTTCAGATTCAGGTTTGAGATACTCCTCTATCAAAGTACATTTGGCTGCCATTGCTGCCTATCACGTCCCTGTCCAAGGCAGAACAGTGGCACAGTTGGAGGTAACTTGTTCATTTCTTAGGGGAATTCTGCACATCAAACCTCCCATAAGGGATCCGGTCCCCCTTGGAACCTGCTTTTTGTTTTGGAGAAACTAACCTTACCCCCTTTGAACCAGCCGTGGATTACGGGCTTCGTTTTCTCTCTTGGAAAACGTTATTTTTAGTTGCTGCTATTTCTGCTTGAAGGATTTCCATGCTTCAGGCCCTGATGTGCAAGGAGCCTAATTTGGTGTTTCACAAGGACGGGTGACCTTGAGAACCAATTCTAAGTTTGTACCCAAAGTGGTGTTTGAGATTACCTTAAATCAGGACATTCAGCTCCCCACACTCTGGATGTGCACCGCACCCTTAGATTTTATTTGTCCAGAACCAAGGACAGCAGGCATTCTGACCAAGTTTTTGTCTCCTTTGCTTCCAGGCCCCTTGGGGCTCCAGTGACCAGTTAGTCACTGTCAAAGTGGCTAGTACATTGTATTTCATTCTGTTACCAGAAACACAATGCCCTATAGGGATCTGTGCAAGGTCATTCCACAAGGGGTATAGCTTCCTTTTTCGCTGCACTGAAGAATGTGTCGGCATCAAACATTTGTGCGGCAGCTACTTGGCACACAGTCCACACCTTCATGAAGCATTACAGTCTGCACATTGCCTCAAGACGCAAAGCAGACTTTGGTCTTGCAGTTCTGCAGGGTCTCCTCTCGTAAGGGATTTCTTTCCTTTTCTACTCAATTACCTTCCTCCCGTAAGACTATACCTTCTCTACTGCTTCGGAATCAGTCCTTATGGTGTTACCTGCTGCAAGAGCTGACTGTCAAAGTAAGATAGTACAGTTACGTAAGAACTTATCGTAACAGTAGATCTTCGAGAGAACCTCTTGCAGCAGGTATATTTCCCACCCTCCTTCCCCTAGAGGGTTTCCGCTGCTTACGACTTGGGTCGACCATTGTTTTAGCTCTTTGAGGTATTCACCTTGGTTCCCTGGTTCAGATCTTTTTTCCATCCTGACGCTGGCATCTCCGGTGAAAAGAACTGGGGCACGTCGGGGACCACTCACCCTTTATACCATAGGTGATTTTGGGGTAGGCCCTGCCAAAGACTGCTGGCTAACAGTTTGTCATGGGGTCCTGTCGCCTGCTGGCTACAATCTTAATGGTGTTACCTGCTGCAAAAGTGTCTCTCGAAGATCTACTGCTATGTTAAGTTCTCACATCAAAGTGGCTAGTACATTGTATTTCATTCTGTTACCTGAAACACAACAATGCCCTATAGGGATCTGTGCGAGGTCATTCCACAAGGGGTATACTTAATGAGTACTTCTGTTCAGTGTTCACAAGGGAGACAGATGGGCCCGTTCCTGCAGGGAAAGGGGTATAGCTGCCTCTTTCACTGCAGGGAAAGGGGGTGCAGGCATGGGGGGGCTGAGACAACCACAGGCAAGGTCATCACAGTGGAAAGGGTGCTGGAGGGCCTTAGGTCCCTGAGGGTAGACAAGACACCTGGGCCAGACAGGGTACATCCCAGGGTGCTGAGGGAAAAACCGGTTGTGTGCTTAGAGATTGGAGGGAGGCACACGTGGTACCTCTCCACAAAAGTGGGCCCAAGGACAAACCAGGGAACCACAAACCGGTGAGCCTCACCGCAGTTGTGGGGAAACTGGTGGAATCTGTCCTCAAAGAAAGGCTGGTGCAGTTTCTTGTGGATAATGATCTGCAAGATGACAGACAGCATGGGTTTGTTGCTGGCAGATCCTGTCAGACAAACTTGGTTGATTTTTTTTGACTGGGTCACGAGGGCACTGGACAAGGGCCATGCGGTAGATGTAGTCTACCTGGATTTCAGCAAGGCCTTCGATTCAGTGTCACATGGAAGGTTCTCCTGCAAGTTGAGGAGTCTTGGTATAGGGTGGAAGCTAGCCCGATGGGTAGAAAACTGGCTGAGGGACAGGCAACAGAGGGTAGTTGGGGGAGAAGCATCAGAGCCCACGGCAGTGACAAGTGGTGTCCCACAGGGATCAGTACTGGGACCAGTCCTGTTTAACATTTTCATCGCAGGCATAGCAGTTGGGATCAAGAATAAGATCAGCCTCTTCATCGACGGCACCAAGATCTGTGCTGAGGTGGATGGGGAGGAGGGTGGCATATTACTGCAGGAGGACTTGGCAAGACTTGAGGAGTGGTCGCACACCTGGCAGCTTGGGTTCAACACCAAGGAGTGCAAGGTGATGCATTTCGGAGACAAAAACCCAGGATACAGCTACTGGATTGATGGTATTGAACTGTCCACATCTGATGAGGAGAAGAATCTGGGGGTGCTGGTGACTGGGGAATTAAACCACTCTGCCCAGTGTAGGAAGGCAGCAGCTAAGGCTAACAGGATGCTAGACTGCATAGCAAGGGGGATTACATCCAGATGTAGCAAAGTCATATTGCCCCAATACAGGTCCCTGGTGAGGCCACACTTGGAGTACTGCATGCAGTTCTGGCACCCGTACTTGAAAAGGGATATAAAACTACTGGAGGCAGTGCAGCGAAGAGCCACAAAGATGATCCAGGGGTTGGGGTATATAACTTACAAAGAAAGACTAAAAGAGCTTAACATGTATACCCTGGAGGATGGAAGAGAGAGAGGGGACATGATTGAGACCTTCAAGTACCTGAAGGGGATGAGTAGAGTAGACTTTCAGGGTGGGTTCACTCTCCAGAATGGAAGAGATACCAGAGGGCACTCCCTGAAGTTAAAGTGGGGTAGATTCAGGAGGAAAAGGAGGAGGCACTACTTCACTGAAAGAGTGGTAATGGTGGAATGCACTGCCTGAGCAACTCGTATCAGTGCAGACTGTGGGGTGCTTCAAGAGGGGGTGGGACAAGTTCAAAGAGAAAGTACATGCCGAGGGGGGGAAGCTGGAAGAGGGAAGAGTTAATGAGAGGGGGGGCAGCTGCAGTCTAATGGCCTGAAGTGCGGCACACTCGAGCAGACTAGATAGATCATACGGCCTGTATCTGCTGGCGATTTCGTATATGTACTTTTTTGGCATATGGGATAATATTCTTCCCACCTCCTGGCTGTTCTGGGTACTGCTTCTTAGAACCCAGTTGTAATGACTTCCATTGACAATGTGGAGTGCAACTGAAAGAAAATATTTAATTCACACTTACCATAATTTCTTTTTCTAACATCGTGGATATGTTGTTCAGCCACACTCTTTGGCATGTCCCCTTTCAGCTTTAAATCTCACCAGAAGTCTACAAGCTGGCTCCTCCCACCCGCCCAGGTGGTATATACTTCTGCTCTGCCCCATGACGCCAGATCTTCCTTTCTCTGGAAGATTCAGGTTACCTCCCTCATGCTCATGCATTTCGTAGGCCCTGGCTTTCAAACCTTCGGTTTAACCGAGAATTTGAATTGTTCGCGTTAGCAATCACAAGTTTGTCACTTCGATAACGGAAGACAAGTCTTCCCCCAGATTTCACCAGTGCCCTTGCGGCCAGAAGATGTCATTACCGATCCCCACACCGCATGTGTCTATGGCCTCGGTATCGACCGTAACACCTCTTCATGCAATATGTGTTTAACTTTTCATCCCAATGTCCTCGACGACCGTCTCACACAGCTGAAGCTGGGCAGGCTGAAAAAGAGGAACCCTCCGGTGAAATCCAAGGAGGCTCAGTATGAGGTTTCCACGGCTGCAGGATCCACTGAGCAGTTGGAACACATGCAAGCATTTGAGGAGGAAGCGGCTCGTGCTGTGGATTCCTCTCTGAGCTTTTTTGTTCCACTCAACCTGGGCTCCACCTTCTCGGGTTCCTTCCTGGAGTTGTGCCAGTCTCTCCTAACCAAGGGAGAGGTGTCTGTGGGCTCACACTCCTCTCGATCCCATAAGCGGGAGAAGGACCTGGGATAGTCTTCTTGGGAGTGGGAGAGATCTCGGTCCCTAGAGAATGCGGTCTCGACTTCGGTTGAGATAGCTTCTTTGGCCGCTGGCTTTTCGGATTTGCTATCTGTTCAGTCAACTGAATTATCTGTTGATGAAGTTGAGATCGTGATCGATACCATCAGTCCAATACCGCTGACTCTAGTCGACGATTCCCTCGATTGAACTCCTAATCTGGTCTTTCCAGATGAGGAGATCCAGCCTGCTGGGACTCCAATCAAAGATGTGGTCCCTGATTTCAGGAAATCACCAGTCCCACTGGTGTCTCCCGAGCGACCGAGTCGGCCCACCTGATCTCGATCGAGGTCTCAGACCCCCTCGACCAACAGGCTGAGGAAGAGCCATAAGCACTCTAAAAAGAGGCAATGCCATTGGTCGTCCTTGTCCTCCTCGATGAGGAGAGGCTCCAGCAGAAACTCCATCAGCTCTACGAGGACCTCTTGTGGCAACAGCTGATTTTAACCAGGCACAAGCCCACTCTGGCTTCTACAATGGCCGTCACTTGTCTTTTGCCTCCTAGGCCGAAGCTGACTCCTTTGGAACCGATTAAATCGGTTCTGCAGCCCACGGAGCCGGCAAGACTACCTGTTCAGCCCAAAGCTGCCTCTCCACTGATAGTGGTGGAACCACCACCCAGACAGCCTGTGAGAGGGGCTCCTTCCAAGGAAGACAGACCTGACACCGGGCTCCCCTGGTGTTTGTCAGTCACAGTCACCCTGGACTGCCCTCGGGGGGTCGAAAGTGACCTGGGCAGTAAGCCCCTGTACCCGGATTCCTCAGATTCGGATGTCACCAGCTTGCATTCACATCCAGGCAATCATGAATCGACTGCTGGCTTAGAGACGGAGGAAGGTCCCTTGTCTTTTTAAGGGATCCTTTGCCTCATCTCTTCAATCTACAGGGATGCCCCTGGAGCCAATCCAGAAAAAGGCGGAGTACCCTCTTACGGACATCCTTAAGAGAGGGGATACCCGACAGAGGCCTTTCCTGTGGCTGAGGCCATTGATGGCCCAGCCGTAGAACTGTGGCAGCATCCTGCCTCTTGTCCAGCTCCATCTGCCCACATGGCCTGCAAGTATGCGGTGCCCATGGGGTCCCTTGCGAGGTTCACTGAGCACCCTTCAGCTGAGAGCCTGGTGACCACCTCTGTATTCAGGCATACTGGCAGTTCTGCCAACACTGACTGACCTCCTGATAAAGAGTCCAAGCTCTTGGATCATTTGGCCAGGAAGGTCTATGCGGCTTCCTCCTTGGGCCTTTGTCAGGCAAGTTCAGCTGTCATCATGGCACACTTCTCTCACGCCCTTCTGGAGTCACTAGACAAAGTCCTCCCACATCTCCGTGCGGATATGCAGACCACGGTCAAGCAAGTCTGGGATCAGGGCCATGCTGTTGCCAAACAGCAGCTTCGCATGGCCCTGGACATTGGGGATTCTTGTGCCCGCTCGATGGCTGCCACGGTTGCCTCTCGCCGCGGGGCTTGGCTGAGGCTCTCCTTTCCAGTGAATACCCAGCACAAACTAGCTGACATGCCCTTCCTCTGGACTGACTTGTTCGGCCCAGGAGTGGCCGGTCACCTTCAGTGCATTGAGCAGTCCAATGCCACCTTGGACGCTACTTGTGCCAAGAGTTCTTCGGGCAAGAACCAGCAGAAGAAAAAGAAGAAGCCTTTTCGGCACTCTTCCCCTGCGGCTCAGCAGTTCTTCTTTCAAGGTGGACAGCAGCACCAGCATCAGCAGCAGGCTCAAGATTGGCACCCTCTGCCCAAGCCTGGACCCCAACAGGCCAGTAAAGGAGGCAGAGGCTCAGGTCCTGGAGCCTCCTCCTCCTCCTTCGAGCCTGCTCAGTGAGATGGGGTGGGGGCTGCCATCCCCCCTTCCATCACCTCAGCTCTGGGTCCTCCCATGGGGGCTGGCTCTGCCACTTCCTTTACGCCTGGTCCGTTGTCACTTTGGACAGGTGGATTCTCGAAGTGGTCGGTCAGGGACTGCCTCTGAAATTCGAGCAGTACCCTCCCAGCCAAGCCCATGCCCCTTGGGAGGAAAGAGTATCTGCTCAGATCCAGTCCGCTCTTCGAGATGACATCATTCAGCTCCTCCTCAAAGAGGTAGTAGCTCCCGTGGTGGATCCTCCAGCAGACCCAGGCTTTGTCTCCAGGTACTTCCTGGTGCCCAATTGGACGGGGGGCTGATGCCCCATTCTAGATCTGCATGACCTGCATCAATATCTCAGGTCACACACCTTTCAGATGGTCACTCTGTCCCAGATCATACCATCCTTGGAGCGAAACATGTGCTTCTATTTATTGGATCTGCAGGATACGTTCTTTCACATCTCAATCTGTCTGTCCCATCAGTGGTTCATCTACTTCAGTATCGAAGGGACCCTGCATGAGTTCTGAGCCATGCCGTTTGGCCTGTCATCAGCCCCATGGGTCTCCACCAAATGCATTGCAGTGGTGGCGGCCCATTTCTGGCGTTGGGGGGTCAGGATTTACCCCTACCTCGATGATTGGCTCCTAGCAGGTTCCACCCAACAGGAGGTGGAGAGATCCAGAGACCTGGCCCTCCAGATCTGCTCTCAACTCAGCCTCCTGATCAACAAGGCCAAGTCGGAGCTCGTGCCTTCTCAGGTGATGGGCTTCATCGGGGAAGAGCTTGACTCTTGTCAAGCCAGAGCTCAGCTTCCAGGGGACAGGGTGGAGGTTCTTTCCTCCTTTGCCCAATTATTTCTGGTTGGGCGCTTGCGTCCTGCCCGGGACTTTCTGCACCTTCTGGGTTACATGGCAGTGTGCACCTCAGTGGTCCATTTGGCCCGGTTGCAAATGCGCCCCCTCCAATGGGAGCTGGCCGCCCAGTGGACTCAGTGCCATGGTCGTTTCGACCACCTGATCACTGTAACCCAGAAGATGTGGGATGCTCTGCAATGATGGACCGCCCCAGATCGGTTGCAGGAAGGGATCCCATTTGCCCGCCCCGAGCCGATGGTCATCTTCACAACCGATGCCCCTCTCATGGGCTGGGGAGCCCACATGGGGGACAAAAGGGCCCATGGGCTTTGGACCCCTGAGGAGAATCCCGATGCCACATCAACCTGTTGGAGCTCAGAGCAGTCAGACTGGCACTGTCAGCTTTTGCTCCTCAGCTCTGGGGTCAAGTGATTCAAGTCCAGATGGACAATACCACGACCATGTACTACCTCAACAAATAGGGCAGCATGCACTCCTGTCTGCTGTGTAAGGAGGCGCTCTGCATCTGGACCCTCATGAGTCAATTGGAGGCAGATCTCCTAGCCATCCATGTGGCAGGAGCCTCAAACCATCTGGTGGATGCTCTCAGCCACTTAGGGCAGACATTCCACAAGTGGTCTCTCCATCCAGAGGTAGCTTACAGCCTGTTTTCCCACTGGGGCAAACTGATGGTGGACCTGTTTGCCTCAAGGGGAAAACACCAAGCTGAGGCAGTTTCATGCCCACCCCCTCAGCAGGGTTCACTGCAGGGGGGGTGTTTTCTCAAGGCCAAGGACCCCAGGCTTCCTCTATGCCTTCCCTCCATTTCCCTTGATCCACAAGGTGCTCCTCAAGGTGGGGAGTGACAAGGCGAAGGTGATCCTGGTAGCCCCAGACTGGCTGTACCAGTTCTGGTATCCAGATCTCCTCAGCATCAGCTGCAGGCCCCTGGAGCAGCCTTGCACATGCCTGGACCTGATATCACTCAATCAGGGGAAGGTATTGCATCCGGACCTTCAATCACTGCACCTCACCGCCTGGTACCTGAGCGGCTAGAATTCCAGGCTTTGGGTCTTTCCAAGGATGTCTACACCGTGGTGAAGGCATCCAGAAAGGAATCAACCAAGAAATGCTATGCCTTCAAATGAAAAAGGTTTATCATTTGGTGTCAGGGCAAGGGCTTGGACCCTCTGTCCTGTCCAGTGACTAACATTCTTGACTATCTTTGGTCTCTCTCTCCAAAGGGGGTCTGTGGTCATTGACCCTTAGGGTGCACCTGACAGCCATCTCTGCATCCGGGCATGGGCCGGTCTGCCAAAGGTGATGCAGTAGACGGTGGTTGGGCACTTTTTCAAAGGCCTAGATCACATATCCCCTCCGGTGCGTGAACCTCCACCTCCATGGGATCTACTGCTGGTATTGGAAAACTCATGGGCAAGCCATTCGAACCAATGCACAAGTATGCCTTGTCACACTTGTCATGGAAGACGACCTTCCTGATGGCCATCACATCTGCCAGAAGGACAGGGGAGCTCAAGGCGATTTCAGTGGACTCCCCTTATCTGGTCTTCCATAAGGACAAGGTTTTCCTACGCCCCCACCCGAAATTCCTTCCAAAGGTGGTGTCAGAGTTTCACCTTAACCAGGTGTTGACTCTGCTGGTATACTAGCCTAATTACACCTCGGAGGCTGAGTACGGGCTCCATACTTTGGACCTGAGACATGCTCTCTCCTACTATAAGAAGAGGATGGTGGAAATTTTGGGAGAGGTTCGCCAGCTGTTTGTCACCTACGCTGAAGCTGCTTTTGGCAGACCTGCAGCAAAATGGACCATTGCAAGGTGGATTACATCATCCATGGGTCTGTGCTACAAGTTGGCAGGCAAGGAGCCTCCCAGACTGATAAGAGCTCATTCTACCTGCCATACTGCTGCATTGGTGGCTGCTTCCAGGGACATCCCTATCCAGGAAATCTGTCAGGCTGCTACCTGGAAGTCCGCAAACACCTTCATCACCCACTACCACATCGACCTTGAGTCACGCCAGGATGCTGGTTTTGGGGCCTCAGTTCTTCAATCTCTGTTCCCTAAGTAGAGGGTATGCACCTTGCCTTCCTCCTCCCGGAGAACTGCTAGGAGTCTGCCAAAGAGTGAGGATGAACAACATATCCATGATCCTAGAAAAACAGGTTACTCACCTGTAACAGTAGTTCTGGTATATGTTCATCCACACGAACCAACCCGACCTCCCCGGTTGCGGACGCACACAACCTGGCTTCCAGAGGGCTAAGATCTGGTGTCATGGGGTGGAGCCGAGGTATATACCACCTGGGTGGGAGGAGCCAGCTTGAAGACTTCCGGTGAGATTTAAAGCAGAAGGGAACATGCCAAAGAGTGTGGATGAACAACATATACCACTCCTAAAACTACTGTCACAGGCGAGTAACCTGTTTTTCTGTTATCTCCATTATTGTCAATGGGGCCCACCCAACAGGTTACTGTGGCAGTGCACTGTAGCATACCTCTCTCCCCTTGCCCATAACTGGTTACTGTGGCAGTTGACTGTAGCATGCCAAATTCTTGCTCATAAAAGGTTACTGTGGCAGTAGACTGTAGAGCTCCCACTCCCCTTGCCCATAATGGGTTACTGTGGTGGGAGACTGTAGCATACTCCACTCTTCTTGCCCCCAAAGGAGGGAGGTGGTGGTACCACTATAAAAAACACTGGTGAGGCCTCATCTGGAGTACTGTGTGCAGTTCTGGAGGCCACATGTTCGTAAAGAAGTAGACAAGGTGGAGGCGATTCAGAGAAAGGCAACTTAAGATGGTGCAGGGTTTGCAACATAAGACTTATGAGGAGAGATTAAAAGATCTCAGTATGTATGCACTGGAAGAGGGGAGGGAATGGAGAGATATGATAGAAACCTTCATGTATCTTAGGGGCATAAACAAGGTGCAAGTGGAAGACATCTTTCGGTACAGGAGAGGTTCAAGAACAAGGGGGCATGATATGAGATTGGAGGGGACAGGATAAGGGGTAATGTAAGAAAGTTCTTTTTCACAGAAGGGGTGGTGGATGCATGGAATAGCCTGCCCCAGGAGGTGATAGGAGCGAGCACAGTGGCGGGATTCAAACATGCATGAGATAGGCATAAGGGAACCCTAGAGGTAGGAAGGAGAAGCTAAAGCCGATGACCAAGTAGGATCAGCAGCCGGTGATACAGGTAGGGTATACGGGCAGACTGGATGGGCCTAGCGGTCCTTATCTGCTCTGAACTTCTATGTTTCTAACAGGTTACTGTGTCAGTGGACTGTAGAGCCCCCCACTCCCCTTGCCCATAATGGATTACTAAGGCAGAGGACTGGATCACCCCCATTGTCCATAATAGGTTACTGTGGCAGTGGACTGTATCATCTCACCACTCTCCTTGCCCATAATGGGTTACTGTGCCAGTGCACTGTAGGTCCCTACTCCCCTTGCCCATAATGGGATATTTTGGTAGTGGTTGAAGTGCCCTCCCCCATCCCTTGCATGTATCAGGTTACTGTGGTAGTGGACTGTAGCATCCCTCCACCCCTTACCCATAATGGGTTACTGTGGCAGTGGACTGCAGCACACCCCACCCAACCCCTTGCCCTTAACCAGTAACTATGGGTGTGGACTGTAGCACTCCCCCAACTCATCTTGCCAATAACGTGTTACTGTTGCTGAGGACTATAGCGCCCCCACTCTCCTTGCTCACATTTGTTTTCTGTGGCTGGGGACTGTAGCACCCTTCCCACTCTTAGCCCATAGCCAGTTACTGTGACAGAGGACTACAGCACTCCTGAAATGCCTTGCCCATAATGGGTTAGAGTTGCAGTGGACTGTATTGATCTTACTTCAAGATACAGCTCTTGCAGCAGGCTACACCATAAGGACTGAAGCAAGCAGGTTGCAGGACCCCACAGAAAATTTCTAGCTATCTACTCCCAGTGGGGGACCTCCCCCGATGGCTCCACCCCAACGTCAGATACCTCATAAAAGGGGCGGTTCCCCAGCACCCCTCAGTTCTCCCACCAGAGACTCTCGGCATAGTGATGTGATTCTGATGGGGAGACCGAGGATCTGCTTCCAGAGGAAGACCAATGAAATTAGTATAAAGAGAATTAAACCACCTGAGGGGAAGGTGGGAGGGAAACTACCTGCTGTAAGAGCTGATCTTACTTCAAGAAACAGCTCTTGCAGTAGGTTACACCATTAGGACTGGAGCCGGCAGGCACTAGGACCCCACAGAAATTTTCTAGCTAGAAGTATCCAGCGGGAACCGCCCCCAACATTGGCCCTGCCCCCGACGTCAGGCATCATACAAAAGGGGACGGTCCCCCAGAATCCCTGGTTCTTTTCCCGCTGTTGACTCGCCAGGTTCGACCTCACGTACCCATTTCAGCGAACGACATCTTGAACTTCCAGCATTTACTTACTAAATGTCGGCATCTCCAACTCCTTCCCTTGAAGGACACTCCTCCAAGTGTGCCTGCGGCAAACAGATCCCTTTTAAGGATCTTCATTTGGCCTGTCTACGGTGCCTAGGCCTGGAACACAACACCAAGGCCTGCTCCTTTTGCTAGCAGTTCAACAGTCACACCCGGATCCACTGCCAGAAGGCACTTCAGGGGTTCCTGTTGGAAGAAAGATTAAAGATTATGGACAAAGACCCTGCCTCCAGGGGTGAGTTTACCCCCAAGTCTCATAAACACTGGGAAAAACACCGGGAGAAGGCCAGGTCCAGTTACCCGAACTGGGCCTCAGACTCATGCACCAGCTCTGGCTCCATGCGCTCAGAATGCTCTCCATCCAGGGCCGGCTCACAACCCCCATCACATTAAAGTTAGGACTTCAGGCAGGTCTTCGGATTCCCTGCATCCACTTAAGACTTTCAGGACGTTGGACCCTTCTCCGTGCCTTCCCGGGCTTCAGCGAAGTCTTCTGAATGTCATCGGTCCAAGTCCTCTTCAAAAGCTACTTCAGCTTCCTTGGACAGACGCCGTGACCCCGACAACAGATCAGCCTCCCAGGGGACTGGACCCCCCTCCCAGGAAGACCGAGGACCTGACATCCCTTAAGCAGATGAGGGACACTAAGCGGGCTGCTGATCCTTCCTCGGCTAAATGCCCATCGAACCAGATGCCGGCCAAACACCCGGCGTCGGCCAAACGTTCTCAGGAGCTGATGACTGCCCCATCTTCACCAGTGGACACCGGTCACCGGGGCTCTACAGAGGAGGATCTGACGTTGCCTGATGACCAGGCAGGTGACAATGAGGACTCCGGGCTTCCACAGGAGCCTTCGCCTGATCCGGCGACGCCCTCGGACCCGACGCCCGATACTGGCGGCAGACCAACCCCGACACCAGAACTGTCATCCGGTATGAACATTCAAGAAGTCAAAGACCCCTTTACCTTTTGGTGGGACACAATCAAAAAGGATGTGGTCCCCGTGAAACCTACTCCTCCTCCTACTCCTCCTCCTCCTCCTCCACCACAGGGGCCAGCAGGAAGACCCCTGACCCCCAAGGAGCCTACTCCACCTCCACCTCCCAGTGGCAGATCCAGAGAAAGGATAAGGCCCCCTTTAAGGTCTTCTTCAGGGTCTCCCAGTCCCAAGCGACCCAGATGTAGATGGTCCACTCCACAGGGGGAAGACTCTAGACCTGACTCTTCAGACACCTCCAGGTCTCCTTCTCCAATCAGTATCCCATCGCCAGAAGACACATCCAGGAGAATATGGGATGGGAAATGGATGATCTAGACCCTGAATGACAGCACCTTGCTCGATACCTTTGGCAGAAAGATCCTAAGCCTGTGGTGGTGCCACCCTTGGTGGACACCTTTGCAGACGTCACCAAGGCCGCATGGAAATGTCCACATTCCACCCCCACTGTGCCAAAGAAGGCTGACCACCTGTATAGGGACCCTGCAGAGGACCAGTATCTGATGCAACACACCCTGGCAGATTCACTGGTCATCACGGCCTCTCATGACCGGTCTCAATGGCCACAACATTTGAGTACACAGTCTCCAGACCAGGAATCCAAGCAATTGGATTCACTGGGTAGGCGCATGTATGTGACTGCTACATGCTCCATCAGGTCACTGAACTATCTGACACACATGGTTTAGTTTCAGAACACCCTGTGGGAACAGGGTCAGGACCTGGTTAAAGTCCTTATGGATGGCGAACAGAAGGAGGAACTTCTGAACCTCCTTCACAAAGGGTCAGACTTGGGGGCCCAAGTTTCGAAAGCCGCCTATGATTCGGCGGGCTCTGCAGCCAGGGGAACAGCCTCGGGCATCTGTCTCCAGAGACACTCATGGCTTCGTGTCTCCAGATTTACCCTGGTCATTCAGAAAAATATCCTGGACATCTTCTACAATGGAGAGGTCCTGTTTGGTGCGGATTCCGAAAAGGTAATCATCAAATTACAGGATGCCGGGAAGGCGGTGAGAACTGTACAGCCCATGTACAGACCCAAGACTGGTTCCTTTTGTAGGAACCAGAATTGCTTTTCGCGGCCGGCAACAACGGCAACAGCCACATTCCGGCCAGCAGCAAAGGGGCAACTTCAACCGTGAGGCCCAGCCTAAGTCTTCCCCAGGCCAAGGTCAGAGATATACAAAACTGACCCAGCCTGCAGGAGGCAACGCCGCCACAGCATGACTCCTTCTCGGCCCCCGCCCCTCCTTTGGATCAAAGTGAACAAAAAGTCGGGGGTCACATCTCTCACCGCCTTTCAGGGTGGCAGACGATAACCGCCGACCGGTGGGTCCTTCAATTAGTCGAGAGAGGACACTCTATAGAATTCCTCAATCATCCACTGTCAAGGTCTCCCCTGCTTTCCTGTTATTCGGGACAGCATGCACTGCTCATTCAGCAGGAGGTGCTAGCGCTGCTGGAAAAAGAAGCCATAGAGCATGTACCGTGGAACCACAGGCACGCAGGATATTATTCCCACTTCTTTCTGGTTCCCAAAAAGACAGGGGTTCTCCGTCTGATTCTGGACCTCAGCAACCTCAACGCTTCAGTGCTTTACAAATGCTTCCACATGCTGCCTCTTCCAGGATTAATTCCCATGCTCAAGCAGGGTGTATTCTTAGCATCACTGGATATGCAGAATGCCTTCCTGCATATACCGATAGCTCGGGTGCACAGAAAATTCTTGCGCTTTGAGTTTTCAGGGTCACCATTATCAGTTCCGAGCCCTCCCTTTCGGGCTGTCCTTGGCACCTCGGGTTTTCACGATGTGCATGGCAGTCATAGCGGCAGCTCTCAGGAGACAGGGCCACTACGTGTTATCCTACCTGGATGACTGGCTCTTCATGGCCCCCTGTCGGGAGGCTCTGATGTCCGCAATCAACTGTACTCGGTCCCTCTTCAGGTCCCTGGGCATCATTATCAATAAGGAGAAGTCACACCTGGTTCCATTTCAGAGACTGCAATTCATAGGCGCAGTCCTGGACACCATCCAGGGGAAAGCTTTTTGGCCCCAGGACAGAGTGAAACACATTAGATCCCTCATCAGGGATATCTTGGCAAAGAAGACCATTCCAGCAAGACTGGTCCTTTGCCTGCTCGGACACATGGCTGCGGCCATTGCAACAGTCCCTTTAGCCCGTCTCCACATGTGGGTGACCCAGTGGATGTTATGGGTGCAGTGGGATCAGAAGCAAGACCATCTGCAGCATCCAATCAGGATCACAAATGCCGTCATCTGGGATTGGCAATGGTGGCTCGACCCAGAGCACCTGTCATTGGGAGTCCCCTTTGTTGCGCTGTCTCCGGTTGTGACACTCTCCACGGACGCTTCGGGGTCCAGTTGAGGGGCGCACCTTGACAGGGTCAGGTCTTGGGGCTCATGGATGTCCCAGGAAGCTCATCTTCACATAAACATTTTGGAGATGAGAGCGGTCCTTTATGCCTTGCAGGCTTTCCAATCGGAGATTCCACTGGGTACTCTGCTGCTGCAAATAGACAATACCATGGTGATGTAGTACCTCAACAAACAAGGAGACACTCATTCCTACCCTCTTTGAAGGGAGGCCATGAGAGTGTGGGATTGGGTTCTGCAACATGGTGCATACCTTATTGCTGTTCATGTTCCAGGAGTGGAAAACGTTATCATAGACAGTCTGAGCCAATCTCAGGCCAGAGTCTACAAATGGGAACTACTCCAGGAGGTCATAGAGGATCTGTTTTGCAGATGGAGGACACCAGAGTTAGACCTTTTCACATCCCCATCCATTGCAAAACTGTCCAATTTCTGCTCGCTAGATCCAGGGCCTGGTGTTTTCTGGCAAGATGCATTGTCCCTCTCTTGGGCGAGCAGGTTCCTCTATGCATTTCCTCCCTTCCCGTTGATCCAGAGAGTTCTTTTGAAACTCCGCAGAGAGCAGGCAACACTGATCTGAATCGCGCCCTTTTGGCCCAGGCAGATTTGTTTTCCTCTGCCGTACCAACTTTCTCAGGAACCACCGGTGCCTCTGCCGATCAACTCTCACTTGCTGTCCCAGGAGGAAGGTTTCTTGGTCCATCCAGACCTTCGCTCTCTGAACCTGCATTCCTGGCTCCTAGGGACATAGCAGTCATGCGCTACGGGGTCTCACAAGAGGTAGCAGATGTTCTAGCGATGGATAGAAAACCAGCCACTGATGCCAGGTAAGCCATGACAAGGTGCAGGTTTTGTCTCTGGGCTCAAGCTCAGGGACTTTCCCCACTGAATTGTTCTGAGGGTTCAGTATTAGACTACCTCATGTCCCTTTTCCAGGCAGGCTTGGCCTACTCCTCGATAAAAGTACACCTTTGAGCCATCTCGGCCTATCACGCCCCTAGAGGCCTACGGTCCTTATCCCAGTTGGAAACCGCACGTGCCTTTTTGAGAGGTGTTCTCCAACTTAGGCCTCCAATTAAGGATCCCATTCCTCCTTGGGACCTACTCTTCGTTCTGGAGCAGCTTACGCTGCCTCCCTTTGAACCAGCCGCGGATTGCGAGCTACGTCTTCTCGCTTGGAAGACATTATTTTTAGTTAATACAAAATCACACATGCCCCCACAATGCAAAGCATCATGGGCTGCATATGCAAATCACCACAGAATGTTATGGTGGTCCAACTTTAAGCAGAATTGCATGGTGCTGAAAGGCCTCTCACACAGTTTGCAAAGGGTGCTAACAGAAGACATAGACACGTGTTTCATCCTACCAGGACTCATCAGTATGCCTCGTCTGTTTGACACCCCAGTGGAATGGACCAGCTACCCTTAAGGCAGTGTGCCTTGGATATATTGTGGTGAACCCATTAAAATAAAAAATATTTAAAAGACAAAGAACCTCTGTGCGCAAACACTGAGGCAAGGGTTACCCCAAAGGGCATTTGGCTGGGAAGCCAAGTTTCAAGAAAATACAAAATTACACATGCCCCCACAATGCAAAGCATCATGGGCTGCATATGCAAATCACCACAGAATGTTATGCTGGTCCAACTTTAAGCAGAATTGCATGGTGCGGAAAGGCCTCTCACATATTATTTTTAGTTGCTGTTACTTCGGCCAGAAGGATTTCTGAGCTACACACACTTATATGCAAAGAACCTTATTTGATTTTTCACCAGAACAGGGTGCCCCAAGGACAAATCCAACATTTTTGCCTAAGGTGGTCTCAGCTCTTACCCTTAACCAGGACATCAACATACCAGAGTATTTCCCCAAATACTCTAATAGAGGAAAGGCCCTGCTGCACACTCTCGATATGCATAGGTGTCTAAGACACTACCTGACCAGAACCAAGCAACACCGTAAATCTGATCAGCTTTTTGTCTCCTTCACCCATAGGATGTTGGGTGCTCCGGTCTCTAAACAAACTCTTTCTAGATGGCTCATCCATTGTATCACATTCTGTTACCAGAAGCATAACAAGTCCCTACCAGGCTCAGTTAGGGGACATTCCACAAAGGGCATGGCTACCTCCTTTGCTGCTTTAAAGAACGTGTCCACTTCAGCCATCTGCACAGCAACCACTTGGAGCACTGTGCACACCTTCATCAGGCATTATAGCCTGGACGTTGCTTCATGGCGAAGAGCTGGTTTTGGTCTAGCAGTCCTTCAGGCACTGCTATCCTAGGCTTCGGTTCAACTCGTGATCTCTCTCCCTAGCCTCCTCCAATCTGAGAGAGATTTCCAGAATTGCTTGGGAATCAGTCCGAATGGTAAGATAGTACAGTTACATAAGAACTTACTGTAACAGTAGATCTTCGAGAACAGCTCTTGCAGCAGGTAGTTTCCCACCCACCATCCCCTCTGCAGGTAGATTTGTTCTATTTATTACTACCTAGGATTCGGTGTTTTCAACACCTCCCTGCTGTATACCTTCTTTGAAGGTGGATCCTCAGTCTCCACTTCAGATGTCATCTAGTGGCTGAGAGTCTCCGGCGGGAGAACTGGGGATTCTGGGGGACCGCCCCCTTTTGTTTGATGCCTGACATCGGGGGCGGGCTATGCTGGATACTGCCAGATAGAACATTTCCGTGGGGTCCTGGCGCCTGTTGGCTTCAGTCCTAATGGTGTAACCTGCTGCAAGAGCTGTTCTCGAATATCTACTGTTACGGTAAGTTCTTATGTAACTGTACTTTCTCGAAGATCTACTGTTTTACAGTAAGTTCTTATGTAACTGTACTATCTTACTTCGAGAAACAGCTCTTGCAGCAGGTTACACCATTAGGACTGAGTTCCAAGCAGTACTGGTAAAGCCTCTTATCTTGGAAGGGGGGAGTGTCGAGGGTGAGAGAGAGAGAGACCTCTTAGGAAAGCAGCCCCTGAAGGACTGCAAGTCGAAAACTCGCCCTGTGCCTGGAAGCAATGTCCAGGCTATAGTGCCTGATGAATGTGTGCACTGTGTTCCAGGTAGCTGCTACTCAAATGGGGGAGCCTGACACATTCCGTAGAGAAGCAAACGAAGTGGCTACTACTCTGGTGGAGTGACACTTTACCTGACCAGGTGAAGGCTTGTTCCACTTCTGGTAGCAGAAGGTGATAGTTTTTCAACCACTTCCCTAGTGTCTGCTTAGACACTGGTGCCCCGATCATTCTGTGTGCAAAGGATACAAACAGCTGATCGGATTTGTGGAGAGACTTTGTCCTTGTCAGATAATATCTGAGGACTGTATGTACATCTAAGGTGTGGAGGAGAGTTTCCCGTTTATTGGAATATTTGGGGAAGTAAACTGGCAAATCTATGTCCTGATTGAGGGTAAGTTCTGACACGACCTTGGGAAGGAACTTGGGGTTAGTTCTCAAGGACACCCTGTCCTTGTGAAAAATTAAATAGGGTTTCTTGCACATAAGTGCATAGAGCTCTGAAATCCTTCTTGCTGAGGTGACTGCAACTAAAAATAACGCCTTCCAAGAGAAAAGGCATAGCTCGCAATCCGTGGCTGCTTCAAAAGGAGGCAGTGTCAGCTGCTCTAACACAAAGAGGAGGTCCCGAGGGGGAACCGGTTCCTTAATGGGTGACTTAAGGTGGAGAATGCCACACAAAAAGTCATGTGATACCACTAATTGTGCTAGCGATTTCTGCCCAATCAGTGCATGATATGCTGAAATAGCGTAGAGGTGCACCTTAATTGAAGAGTATGCAAGCCCCGCTAGTGATAAGGAAAGGAAGTAATCGAGAACCAACCTTTCCGAGCATCTAAGTGGGTCTAGACTTCGGGTAGCCACCCAATGGCAAAATCTGTGCCACTTCATGGCGTATGTGGCATGGGTTGAAGGCTTCCTTGCTGCCACCAGGACATCTGCCACCTCATCTGCCACTCCATGTCTGAGTATGGCTATGTCTTTAGGAGCCAGGCGTGCAGGTTCAGAGCCTTCAGGTTCGGATGAACCAGAGACCCTTCTTCCTGTGACAGCAAGTGCGAGCTGACTGGAAGGGTAATCGGTGAGTTGTGTGCCAATTGGTGAAGAAGTGGAAACCATATTTGTCTGGGCCAGAATGGTGCTACCAGAATCATGGTCACTCTTTCCGCCTGCAGTTTGAGCAGGACCCTCTGGATCAAAGGGAAAGGAGGGAAGGCATAGAGAAACCTGCCTGTCCAAGAGAGGGACAGCACATCTCACTAGAAAACACTAGGCCCTGGATCTAGTGAGCAGAAATTGGGCAGTTTTGCGATGTATGGGGATGCAAACAGATCTACATCTGGTGTTCCCCACCTGATGAATAGCATTTCCGCCATGGGCTGGAGGAGTTCTCATTCATGGGCACTGGATCACAACCTGCTCAGAAGGTCTTCTAGCATGTTGCAAGCTCTGGGAACATACACTGCAGTGAGAGTGATGTGCTACAGAGCCCAGTTCAATATCTTCATAGCCTCCTGGCACAGTAGGTTGGAGTGAGTGCCCCTTTGTTTGCTCATGTAGAACACCACTGAAGTGTTGTCTGTCTGAATCAGTAGGTGTCCTGGGAGAATCTCTGATCCCATTGCCTGAAGTGCATAAAGAATTGCCCTCCTCTCCAAGACATTGATGTTGAGATGCACCTCTGACAGAGACCATAGGCCCTGTGTTCTTGTGCATTCAGGTGTGCACTCCAGCTAGACCCAGATGCATGCTTGGTGAGGACTAGGGAGTGGGCGGGTGGTGCAAAGGAAACCCCCACCGAGAGGTGCTCTGGAACCAGCCACCATTGTAGGTCTTTTATGATAGAATTGGGGACTGAAACTAGCTGATCCAAATGGTCTTGACGCTGGTCCCACTGCACTCTGAGGGTCCACTGGGTGACCCTCATGTGAAGATGTGCAAGAGGAACTGTGGCAATGGCCACCACCATGTGCCCTAGGAGACATAGCATGGTCCTTGCTGGGACCTGCTTCTGCATGCTGATCGTCCAGATCAGCACTTGTAGATGTTCCATTCTGTCTTCTGGCAGAAAGGCTCTGCTCCTGCAGGTATCCAATACGGTACCAAATCAGCGAAGACTTTGCTAGGTTGATCGTGATGCCTTGAGAGTCGAACAGGGTGTAGGTGTCCTGTAACGCCTGGTGCAACTCTCCCTGGGACAGGGCCATTAGAAGCCAGTCATCCAAATAGGGGAAGACATAGTGACCTTGTCTCCTGAGAGCTACCGCTACTACCACCAGGCATTTGGTGAACATCCATGGGGCCAAAGAGAGGCCAAACAGGAGGGCCCGAAAAGGGTAGTGACATCCCTGAAACTCGAACTGCAGGAACTTCCTGTGCGGTGGAGCCATAGGTAGATGGAGGTAGGCATCTTGCATGTCTAATGAGGCCAGCCAAGAATCTGATCTGAGCATCGGGATGAGACCGGGCAAGGTGCCCATTCTGAATCATTTGTACGCCACAGAGCCGTTGCGGTCACTGAGATCAAGGATTGGGCGTAGATCCCCTGTCTTTTTTGGGACCAGAAAGAAGTGGGAATAATATCCCCTTCCTCTCTGGCTCCAGGGTACCCCCTCTATGGCCTCCTTGTCTCGAATAGTGGGAGTGCAGAGGCGGTCTCAATGGAGGATGCCCTAGGAACTCGATAGAGTGCCCTCTTTGAACAAGTTGGAGCACCCATTGGTCTAATGTTATTCTTTTCCACCCTGGAAGGTGATCCACAAAGCAACCCCAACCTTCTCTTGCCTTTGATCTGGAGGGGAAGAGGGGTCTGACACGAATCAGGCGGTGGAGGGGTTTCGACCGGATGGCTGGGGCGATTTTATATTTCTGGCTCTTTGGCCTCCGGGAAAATGGGACTGGCCCTTCTGGTTAAAGTTATCTCTGGGCTGTTGGCCAGAATGGGATTGCTGGCCTTGCTTGTTCTGAAAACGGTTTTGGCCTTTGCGAAAGGGCTTCTTCTTGGGTTTGTACATACCCTGTATGGACCTAATGGCCTTACCAGCATCTTGCAGTTTGGTAATGACCTTCTTGAACTCCTCCCCAAACAGGACCGATCCATTGAACGGAATGTCCAAAATGCCCTTCTGGACATCTGGTGTAAAGCCAGAGACTCGCAGCCATGAATGTCTTCTGAGGCAGATTCTGGCCACTGCACCCCTAGCAGCTGAATCTGCAGAATCATAGGCAGTCTGGAGAACTTGTGTCTCCACATTGGAGCCTGTTTGAAAAAACTTTAACAGCTCCTCCTCCTTATCTCTGTGGGGAAGGTCCTTTACGAGGTCTTGACTTTGTTCCCACAAGGCATTTAGAAACTGAACCATATGGGTCATATACAGTAGCTGAGTGACCTTATGGAACAGGTTGCTGCAGCATACATCTTTCTCCCCATGGAGTCTAGCTGCTTTGACTCACGGTCTGGGGGCTGCATGCTGAGATGTTGGGGTCTTTGGGATCTATCATGAGTGGCCGTGATGACTAAGGAGTCCGCCACCGGTTGTTCCCCCAAGTAAGGGTCCTCTACAGGTGCCCTATACAGGCGGTCTGCTTTCTTAGGGATCGGGTGAGGAGTAGGGATGCTTCCAGGTGGCCTTTGTTGCATCCTGAAAGGTGTCTATCAATGGTGGGACCACAGGTTCTGGGTCTTTCAGCTTCAAATACCTCGCTAATTGTTGCCTGTCTGGGTCCAGGTCCTCTGTGTCGCAGCCCATATTCTCCTGGATATGTCTCATTATATCCATGAATTATGGATCATTTGGGGGTGATCTTGGGAGATTCCAAGGGTCTGGCAAAGGGACACTGAAAGGCGAAGGCGACCTGGAAGTGTCGGAGGTATCAGGGCAAGACTCATTTGAGAAAGAAGAGTTGGACCTCCTGCAAGGTTTCTTGTGTCTCTGGGTGCTAGGAGAGTGGGAAGGGGTTTGAGAGTGGGTCCACTTCCGCTTGTCCTGCTTGTTAGGCTTCTCCCGGGACTGGTCCCTGGGTGAGGGAGTGTCCTCCTTGGGGGGGGAGTCTGTCTGGGGTTTTGGACCTAGGTAGGGCATATCCCCTGGAGGTTTTGAGGGGACCACATCCTTTCTGATGGTCTCCCACCAGTAGGAGAATAACTCCTTAACCTCCTCTATGTTGATGCCCGACGACAGACCCGGCGTCATGCCCTCTCTGGGCATCTGCCCTATCCCCAAGCCTGGTCCTTGAGGTTCTGAGGTGCCTGTCGATGGGTCTTTGGGTGACCTTGGGTTTTGAGGAGTATCTCCCTCTTTGTCCCCTGATGTCTGGTCGTCAGTTACCGGTTGTGTACCGACATCCATGCAGTCATCTTTTGAGGGTGTCCAGCGTCCAGTGTCTGGTGTGGACAGGGGAGCAGCCATCCTAGGGATTGACTCTTTAGGACACTTGGCAGGCATCTGATCTGCCAACTGCTTAGGGTCCAACACCAATTTAAGGGATGTCCGCTCCGAGAATCACTTGGTGGACGTCTCTGGGATAACCCGCAGAGGTTGGGAGACCGATCTGTGGTCAGTGTCCCAGTACCGGTCCAGGGAGTCGTGGCCTACTCTGGCGGCCGACTTGGAGTGCACCTTATGGGATCGATCTGAGGCCTCAGATCAGCCTGATGAGCCCGAAGGCTGGCTAAAGGAAGAGTTCTTAAGCTGGATCTTGAGGGTCTGAAGTGAAGAAGATTTACCTGAGCCATCAGTCATTTGGACCTTAGCCGGTGGAGGCTGGGATTTCACCCAGGAAGGAGACCTATCAGAGCAGGCTGACCCCCGGCTGGCCCAGGAGTCCAAGGTGCGGACAGACAGGGTTCACTCTCTGTCTTTCTCCCTCTTCTTCTCTTTATGCTTCCCTGATTTATGGGACGATACCTCTCGGGAGGATGAGCTTCTCTCCATTGCCTTTACTTCTTGCTCAAGAACGAAGGTCTCAAGTGCCTTCTGGCGGCAGATCTGCGTGCAGCTGTTGAATTGCTGGCAAATGGTGCAGGCTTTAGTATCATGGTCAGGGCCTAGGCACCAGACGCAGGCCAATTGTTGGTCCTTAAACAGGATCTGCTTGTCACACGCACACCTGGAGGGGTGTCCTTCGACAGAAGGGGTCAGGGAAGCAGGCATGCAAAAGGGAGAAGACAAAGTTTTGATTGAAGAAAAGTTCTGGTGTTGTTCGGTAGCTGATGGCATCTGTGGAGCCGATGCTTGTGAGTTGATGGTGGGAAAAGAACTGAGGGATGCTGGGGGACCGCTCCTTTTATGAGGTATCTGACGTTGGGGTGGGGTCGACGTCAGGGCGGTCCCCCGCTGGGTGTAGCTAGCTAGAAATTTTCTGTGGGGTCCTGCAGCCTGCCGGCTTCAGTCTTAATGGTGTAACCTGCTGCAAGAGCTGTTCTCAAAGTGAGATCTAATGAAACTCCCCTAAACAAGCTCTGATGTAGGCACTTAAGTATTCAGAGCAGCATATGACTCTGCAGATTCAGTCGCAAGAAGTGCAACATCAGGCATATGCCTAAGACGACACTCCTGGCTGAGGGCATCAGGCTTTACTCTGGATGTCCAGAAGGGCATTCGGGACGTCCCCTTCAAAGGCTCTGTTCTTTTCGGAGAAGAAGCCAAAAAGATAAAACTGCAAGACACCGGAAAGGCAGTAAGATCTGTACAGGCCATGTACAGACCAAAGCCGAAGCCATTTTGGAGGCATCAGAACTGCTTTAAAGGCAAGCAGGGACAGCAGCCCTGATTTGGACAGGAGCAGAGAGGTGGATTTAACTGAAAGGGCCCATCTTGAGCTGCAGGTGGATCAGGTGCCAGGAACACAAAAGCCCCTCAGGCAACCCTCCCCCTCCATTGCCTGACTTCTTGCAGACCCCTCCTCTCCCCCGCCGGTTCAAAGGGAGGAGAAGGTCAGGGGTTGTTTCTCAAAGTACCTATCGGGATGGCAACAAATCACTTCAGACTAATGAGTGCTTCAGCTAATTAAAAGAGGGCACTCTATCGAATTCACCTGGCAACCACCATCCAGACCACCACTGTGTTCTCAGTATTCAAGACAACATGCCACACTGATTTAAGAGGAGATCAGGGGCCTTCTAGAGAAGGAGGCCATAGAGAAAGTCCTATGGATCCAGAGAGGGAAAGGGTACTATTCCCATTTCTTCCTAGTACCCAAAAAGACAGGGGACTTATGCGATGCCCCATCCTTGACCTCCGCGATCTCAACACCTTCGTGGCATACAAACACTTCAGGATGGTCACCTTGCCAGGCTTAATCTCGATGCTACACCCAGATGCTTGGCTCGCATCATTGGATATGCAAGATGCATATCTCCACATCCCAATCACGAAACATCACCGGAGGTTCCTGTGATTAGAATTCCAGGTCACCACTACCAATTCTGAGACCCGCCTTTTGGCCTGTCATTGGCTTCGAGGATATTCACCAAATACCTGGCTGTAGTGACTGTGGCACTCAGGAGAAGGGGCCACTATGTCTTTTCCTACCTGGATATCTGGCTCCTGACTGCTTCACCCAGGGAGAGATAAATCATGCTCTGCAAGACACCTATTCGATATTCGACTCCCTAAGTGTCGCCATCAGCCTGTCAAAATCAACCCTTACACTGTGCCAAAGGCTGCAGTTCATTGGCGTGGACACCTCAAAGGGAAGAGCCTTTCTACCAGAAGACAGGGCAGAATGTCTATGATGCTTGACAAGGCACATCATGGGGCAAAAACAGGCCTCAGCAAGGACCATGTTGTCTTCTAGGCCACATGGTGGCCGCCATAACCACAGTTCCTCTATCACGCTTACACATGAGAACCATTCAGTGGCCACTTGGGGCCAAGTGGGACCACCGACAGGACAACTTAGATCCACTGGACTTGGTCCCCAACTCTATTCTCTGAGTCTTGCAATAGTGGCTAGTTTCGGAATTCCTCACGGTAGGATTTCCCTTCCTGTCTCCTACTCCTTCACTGATCCTGACCACGGATGTGTCAGGATTGGGTTGGGGCACACATCTGGGTGGCAAAAAGACACAGGGACTATGGTCAGGAATGGAAGGAGCCCTTTGCATAAATGTCCTTGAGATGACAGCAGTCCTTTATGCCCTTCAGGCCTTGCAAACAGACCTATCTCCGAGGCATCTACTGATACAAACAGACAACGTCAGTAGTGTTCTATATCAACAAACAATGGGGCACCCACTCATGCCAACTCTGTTGGGAGGTGATGAGAGTATAGTACTGGGCAACAGAGCACAATATCACCGTCTGCAGTTCATGTTCCAGGGTTACAGAACACGCTGGCAGATCTACTCAGCAGATCTCAATCCAGTGCACATGAATGAGAGCTTCTACAACCAGTGGCGGAAACTCTTAGCAAAATGGGGGACACCAGAACTGGACCTGTTCCCCTCCCCATACAACACAAAACTGCCCAGTTTCTACTCACTAGATCCAGGGTCTGGTGTTTCTTGGTGAGACACGTTGTCCCTCTCCTGGACAGGCAGGTTCCTCTATGCCTTTCCTCCCTTCCCTTTGATCCAGAGAGTCCTGCTTAAGCTGCAAGATGAGAGAGCAGTCATGATTCTGGTGGTCCCATATTGGCCCAAACAGATATGGTTTCCTCTTCGATGCTTGGCGAGTGAGTCACCCTTTCTTCTTCTTCCTCTCAGTTCGCACTTACTGTCTCAAGACAACAGGTCTCTGATTCACCCGAATCTCCAATCCTTACACCTGCACACCTGGCTCCTAAGGACCTAGCAATGTCTCACCATGGAGCCTCAGACAAAGTGGCCAACATCATGGCGGCAGCAAGGAAACCTTCTACTCATGCTATGTATGCCATGAAATGGCACAGGTTCTGCTTTCGGTCCTTGGCCTGTCACCTGGACCCTTTAACTTGCCTGGTAAAATCTGTATTAGAATACCTTCTTTCCTTATCAGAAGCGGGGCTGAGTTACTCCTCAATTAAAGTGCACCTTTCTGCAGTATCTGCGTACCATGCACCCGTTGGGGACAAATCCTTGGCCCAACTAGACTTGTCCCACACCTTCCTGCATGGCATCCTCCACTTGAAGCCACCCATTAGAGATCCAGTCCCTCATTGGGATCTTTTCTTTGTTTTAGAACAGCTCACACTAACCCCTTTTGAACTAGCCACAGATTGTGAGCTACGCCTCCTCTCTTGGAAGGCATTATTTTTAGTTGCAGTTACTTCTGCAAGTAGAATTTCTGAGCTCCAGTCACTCATGCAAGGAGCCATATTTGATTTTTCACAAGGATAAGATATCCTTATGAACCAATCCTAAGTTTTGACCCAAGGTAGTGTTAGAGTTAACTTTCAATCAGGATATCAACCTCCCGGTTTATTATCCAGATTATTCCAATGGGGAGAGGCTCTCCTGCACACATTGGATGTACACAGGATACTCAGGTTCTACCTGACTAGGCCCAGACTGCACTAACAGTCTGACCAGCTATTCTTGTCCTCTACCCACAGGACGTTAGTGGCACTGGTGTCTGAACAGACACTCTCAAAATAGTTGGTCAACTGCATTGTATTCTGCTACCAGAAGCAGAATAAACCCTTACCGGGCCTGATAAAGGGTCACTCTTCTAGAGGGATGGCAACATCATTCACATCCCTGAAAAATGTTTCAGCTCCTACCATTTGTGCAGCAGCTACTTGGAGTACAGCACACACATTCATCAAACACTACAGTCTGGACATTGCCTCCAGGTGCAGAGCGAGCTTTGACCTTGCCGTCCTGCAGGGGCTTCTTTCATGAGTTCCCTTTCACCCATCTCCTATCCTCTTCCCAAATTTAGGGGTCATCTTATCACTGCTTGGGACTCAGTCCTTATGGTGTAACCTGCTGCAAGAGCTGTTTCTCGAAGTAAGATAGTAGTTACATAAGAACTTAATGTAACAGTAGATCTTCAAGAACAGCTCTTGCAGCAGGTACTTTCCACCCACCTTCCCCCCAGGAGGTCAACTGCCTTTGCAGTAGTATTACTTACTTGGTCTTCCTTTAGAAGCAGATCCTCGGTCTCCCATCAGAATCACAGAGCTATGCCGGAGTCTCCAGCAGGAGAACTGAGGGATGCTGCGGGACAGACCCTTTTATGATGTATGTAATGCCAGGGGTGGGGCCAACATTGGGGGCAGTGCCCCGCTGTATGTAGCTAGCAGGAAGTTTCCCATGGGGTCCTGCTGCTTGCCGGCTTCAGTCCTTATGGTGTAACTTACTGCAAGAGCTGTTCTCGAATATCTACTGTTATGGTAAGTTCTTATGTAACTGTATTTTCCTACTCTGCTCCAAAATTGTATGTGCTCTTGAGTAGAGAAAATCAATTCAGGCAAAAATTCTCAACCAAATAGTTGATTTTATTTATCACCACTGTGGAAGCCCCTAGTGCCTCGGCAGTGTGCCTTCAAGGGGGCTTGTTGTAATCTGGCATACATCTTTCTGATGTTTAAATACTAATCAGATAGTGACATCATACATCAGTTTACCAATCCAAATGGTCTTATTATTAAAATCATTAAACCATTATTTAATTAATTATTCCAAAACAGATAAACAAATCACTTTTAGAAAAGCCAATGTATGTATAAAAGTACTCAGTAGACACGGCTATTCCAGGAAGAGACAGAAAGACTGTGTGCATTATGACCATGAATTCTTAGTAAAATGTGGGTTCAATTATGATGTTTCTATTGGCAAACAAAAGTAAGCTATACTATACTATACTCTACTATACTATACTATACTATACTATACTATACTATATGGTTCACGTAACAATTAGGGATACACCAGCATTTTTTTCTTTTTAACCAGAAAACATCAATTAACAATCTTTAATAATTACTCAGAAATCAAGGTATAAGTTCAATTATGATGTTTCTATTGGTAAACATAGATAATAGGGTTAACCTAGTTGTTAGGGATACACCAACATTTATTTCTTTCTTTTAAACCAAATAAACATCAATTCTATGGCATTATCCATTATTTTTACTTTTACTTTTTTACTCTTACTTTATTGATCTCACATGGTCTTTTTAGGTGGTGAAGTGAGTAGAGAAGCACATACAGCTGCTACTTCAAGGCCCATCTGTACCGGAAACAAAATGTCCATAGGTGGTCCTATAGGATCCAGCAAGGAGAAAGAAAAATACATTATTTTTACAATATTTGATACAGTGAAAATGTTCTTATAGAATAACTATCTTGAGTAATTAGACATAAAAAAATATAGTCCCTGGGGGGGTTTCATGATTTTAATGATAAGACCATTTGGATTGGTAAATTGATGTATAATGTCACTATCTGATTAGTATTTAAACATCAGAAAGATGTATGCCAGATTACAACAAGCCCCTTTGAAGGCACATTGCTGAGGCGCTAGAGGCTTCCACAGTAGTGATAAATAAAATCAACTATTTGGTTGAGAATTTTTGTCTGAAGTGCTTTTCTCTACTCAAGAGCACATACAATTTTGGAGCAGAGTGTTTTATTGAGGGCTTGTCACCCTATGAATGTGATCCCCTCACTGCTTTTGAGTGCAGCAACTTGTGTGTTGGATTTTGTTATAAGGACATTTAGTCTATGCTGCGAACAGCCAAACTCTACAGTTTGAGGAGGGTTAAGAGTGGAAGACTGACACCAAGATTTGTGAAAAGCCATCCTTGTTATCTTTTTGCAAAACTCGTGTTTCAAGTTTTCCCGTTTTACATTTTCCTGGTCTCAGCACTCAAAAAGGACGAAGTTGGAAACTGAAAGTAGTATTCAAAAGAGAGCGTTTTTGCTCGGGTGCTGTTACTATCTAAATGTTATTTCCGTAGCGAAGCATTGCTGTGATGTCAGAAAACCCTGGATGTGATAACCAGGCAGCGGAGTATGTGAGTTTTTGCTTGGCAGACACTGATACACTATAATCGAAAAGACAGGAGCTTCGTGCAAATTTAGAAAAAGGAAATGGAGACAAGAGAGAACTTGGAAGCTGGAAGAGGTAATATTAAAACCTCGTTTCTTAAATTAGAACGCTTGTTAATGAAAGAAGTCAATGTTAGCTATTACATAATTTCTCTCGAGACCCATCTCGAAAAAAATCAAGCACCATGAGGGTTACAGGTTCTAAAGACTCCCTCATGTGGTCTAAAGAATTTTAAAAGAAAAAAATGAATGGCTAAAAATTTTGGAAACTGCTTCTCTAGCGTATACAAGTTTAATTGCTGAAGAAGATAATGAAGACTGCCTATCTTTAGAAACTGAATTAAAACAGGCAAGAGAAGAAGTAAGTGCATTTAAGGAACACAGCGAGTTCTCCCGATTGGACAAACTTTTAAAAAATAAAGTGGTTAGACATGAAAAGGAAGTGATAGAAAAGAAGCAAATTAAACACCTAAGAGATTATGACATTTTTAAAAAAGGTCAGGCCTATATTCCTGTGAAAAGTCCAGAAGGGTGGTCATGAAGTAGAGGAAGATCTAGAAGTATGACATTTAAGCAGCAGAAGAGGGGGAATAACTCCAGAGGAACTGAACTGCAGGAAAAGGAACTGAGCCACAACAAGTCTTAATAAAAGCTAAATCAGTAACTATTGATCTAACAACAAGACCTTCTTAGAGAAGAGGGGGTTGGGAGAAAAAACAAGAGACAAACAAGAAGAGGCACAAGAGGTGGAAAACTTAGAACATTTAAACAGCAAGCGACATGCACTGAGGAATCTCAAGACCACAAACAAATAATGAATCTAAGCAATTTCCCACTAAGTGGAAATCACAATTCACTGTTGAGAAAGGCCTGAATTTTGTTCCAACCCCCTCAGTAAACAAGTTTTCTAGTTTTGTGGACCTTCTAAAATTATTTCGAAAAATTAGACTCAAAATATTTTTGGGAAAACAATCAAACGTTGCAGAGATGAGGTCCTTGGAATAATATCCACTAATGATTAGCAAAGTAGAACACCTGAGGCTGCATTAATGGATGAACTGAATCATGAGAAGGACATTAGGGAAATTGAGACATGTATGATCTACGAAGCATTTTTTGAGGCAGCAGAAACTAACTTAGAAGAAGCAACAGATATGCTGGAAGAAATTAATAATAATCACATGCAGGATAAAGAGACTCTTCAAGACTTTAAAGAACTTGGAAATGCAATAGTAAGTGCAAATCTGATTTCTACCCATCAATATTAAACAATCAGGTGTCTACCTTTGAAAATACAGTACTCTTCAAGGTAAGAAATGTACTGGCAAATAAAAAAACAATCTATAAATTCTAACCTATCCACTAATGAAAAATTGGCCTAAAGTGAATTGACTAACAACTCAAATCTGATTATTAAAAAAGCTGATGGGGGGGGGGGGGACACTGTCATTATGAAAAGAGAAAATTATCAAAATATGGTGGAGAAACTATTATTTGATGTGAATAATTATAAGAAACTATCTTTCAATCCCACACAACAATACAGAAAAAGTATGTGTGAATTGCTGGATAGTGCAGTTCGGAAAGGAGATATAAATGAAAAAGAATTTAAATATCTATACTGTGAGTATCCTATTATTCCAATGTTGTATTATCTCCCTAAAATCCACAAAAATTTAACAGATCCACCAGGCCGACCTATAATATCTAGCATAGGCTCTATTTCAGAACATCTGTGTGAGTTTCTTGACTTCTTCTTACAATATAGTATGGAACAACTTCATCATATCTTAAAGATACAAGAGATACTATAAGGAAATTTAGTAGCTTCAAATGGGAAGAAGGATTTATGTGGATCACTGTGGATGTAGAAGCCTTATATACATCCACCAGGCACAAAGATGAATTAAGAGCAGCTGCATATTTTCTTGATAAAGATCAAGACACCACTTGGGCTCCAGTGGAATTTCTGTTAGAATCCCTTAAATTTGTATTGGAACATAGGTATTTTTAATTTGACAATTAATTTACCTACAAATTTGTGGTGCAGCAATGGGTGCCTCAATGGCACCGTCCTATGCCAATCTATTTATGGGAAGTACCGTATGATAAAAGAACAAACCCATATGCCTCTAACATAATAAAATGGGGATGTTACATAGATGATTGCATATGTATTTGGGATGGAGGGATGAGAAGTGCAGAAGAGTTTGTAGAATGGCTGAATCAGGAAGACGTCAATTTGAGATTTACAGCACAAATGGATGAAAAAAGAATCAACTTTTTGGATATAACACTAGAGGGTGATATAGATAAACAACAGTTATCTAGCAAAAGTTACAGAAAAGAGACCAGCACAAACTCATTACTTAGAAGTGACAGTTTTCATCCTAGAAAACTAAAAAATTCAATACCATATGGGCAGTTGATTAGGATAAGAAGAAATTGCACATCTAATTTAGAATTTGAAAAACAGGCAGCAGATCTTTTGGAAAGATTCAAGGAAAGAAGATATCAAGAGATAGTTTTAGATAAAGCCTTAGCTAAAGTAAGGAACAAACCACATGAAGAACTTGTACAAGACAAAAATAGTAATACTATAAAAGAAAAGAATAGTATAACATGCTCCTTAGAGTATAATTCAGTAGCTGGTCATATAGGCAGCATTGTTTGGAATAATTTGGACATTCTGAAAAGTGACACAACAGTAAGAGCCACATTACCAGAGACACCTTGAATTACATTTAGATGTACAGCTAATTTACAAGATAAATTAGTTAAAAGTCAATTTTTTCGAAAAGAAGAACCGAATAGGATGTGGCTACCTCCCCCACCAAAGGGCAATCATAAATGTGGGAGATGCAATGTATGTAAATACATGAACAAGGGTTTGATATACAATCTACCAAATGGCACACCAATTGAAATAAGAGAATTTATTACTTGCACAACATCATTTGTGATGTACATGTTACGATGCACATGTAATCTGCACTAGATAGGGAAAACTGTAAGGTCCCTAAAAGAAAGAATTCAAGAACACCTGAGAGCCATTATTTATAAAAAAATGGATACACAAGTAGGAAGGCACTTCAATTGTACACACAATGGGGATGTATCACAGTTCAAATTCATGGGCATAGAACATGTAAAATGTGAACAAAGAGGTGGTGACAGACCAAATAAACTGTTACAAAGAGAAAGTTTGTGGATATTTAAGCTGATACAATCAATCCCAGAGGCTTAAATGATAGATGGGACCTCAAACCAGTTTTGAAAAATTAACACTGTATTTTGCTGTCATACTTTACACTAAGAGGGTGTAGTTAATATCAGATGTCAAATGATTTATATTAGCTATTTGTGTCTACCAGTGGTAGGGAAAATGATGGAATCACTTCTGAAGGAAAGAATTGTCGAGTATCTAGAGGCCAGAGGGGCACAGGACCCAAGGCAGCATGGATTCACAGCAGGAAGGTCATGCCAGACAAATCTGATAGATTTCTTTGACTGGGTGACCAAAGTAGTAGATCAGGGCGGGGCTGTGGACATGGCCTACCTAGACTTTAGCAAGGCATTTGACACAGTCCCACACAAAAGATTAATATACAAGTTAGCTAGCCTGGGAGTGGGTCCCAAGATAACAGCCTTGGTAAAAATTGGCTGGAAAATAGGATACAGAGAGTAATAGTAAATGGAGTCCACTCTGATGAAAGGGGTTACTAGTGGGGTACCTGAGGGTTCAGATTAGGACCAGTCCTCTTCAATGTCTTTCTAAGCGACATTGCAGAGGACTGGAAGGAAAAGTATGTCTCTTTGCAGATGACACAAAGATCTGCAACAGAGTTGATACACAAGGTGGGGTGGAAAGGATGAAAGGACTTGGCAAGGTTAGAAGAATGGTCAAATGTATGGCAGCTTAGATTCAATGCTAAGAAGTGCAAGGTAATGCACCTGGGAAACAAAAGCCAGGGGAAGAGTACACAATGGGGGTGAGATACTAACGACAACAAAATGGAAAGGGACCTGGGGTAGTCATATCAGATGACCTAAGGTGGGCAAGCAATGTGAGAGGGCAGCAATGAGGGCTGGGGATATTGGGATGCATAGGGAGAGGCATCACCAGTAGAAAACAAGAAGTTATTATCCTCTGTACAGACAGCTGGTCAGACCCCATCTGGAGTACCGTGCAGTTCTGGAGACCAGTCTTAAAAGACATAGACAGGATGGAAGCTGTCCAGAGGAGGGCAACTAAAATGGTGCAGGGTCTACACGGAAGACATATGTAGAGAGACTAAAGAAGCTTAATATGTATAGCCTCGAGGAAAGGAGGGAGAGGGGACATGATAGAAACTTTCAAGTACCTCAAGGAATCAACAAAGTCCAAGAGGGTAGCATCTTTCAAAAAAGAGGTGTGCAAGAACAGAGGGCACAATTTGAAGATAGAGGGTGGCTCAGGAGGTAATTTAAGGAGTATTTTTTCACAGAGAGGGTTGTGGATGCATGGAATGGCCTTCCGGAGGAGGTTGTGGAGTCAAAAACAGTGGTGGAATTCAAGCATGCATGGGACAGTCATAAGGCAATTCTAGGGGATGGGGGTAGGAAAAAGTAGGCTGCTGGTTAACTAGGATCTGCAGCTTATCCAGTAGGCAGGGAAATGGGCAGACTGGGTGGGCCAAGCGGTCCTTATCTGCCGTCAAATTCTATGTTTCTATGTTTCTATTGAACCTTTTCTAAAATGTCTGCTTTGTGTTTATAGGACAACTTACAATAATTTTGGAATTTAAGCATACATGGTATCCCTGCCCTATTCATCATCTATCCCTTCTCTTTCTCTACTCCCCCCACCCCCGGACTATATTTTTTTATATCTAATTACTCAAGATAGTTATTCTATAAGAACATTTTCACTGTATCAAATATTGTAAAAATAATGTATTTTCCTTTCCCCTTGCTGGATCCTATAGGACCACCTATAGACATTTTGTTTCTGGTACAGATGGGCCTTGAAGTAGCAGCTGTATATGCTTCTCTACTTGCTTCACCACTTAAAAAGACCATGTAAGATCAATAAAGTAAGAGAGTAAAAAAGTAAAAGTAAAAATAATGTATAATGCCATAGAATTGATGTTTATTTGGGTTAAAAGAAAGAAATAAATGTTGGTGTATCCCTAACAACTAGGTGAACCCTGTATCTGTTTACCAATAGAAACATCATAATTGAACTTATACCTTGATTTCTGAGTAAAATTAAAGATTGTTAATTGATGTTTTCTGGTTAAAAAGAAAAAAATGTTGGTGTATCCCTAATAATTAGGTGAAGCCTATAGTATAGTATAGTATAGCTTACTTTTGTTTACCAATAGAAACATCATAATTGAACCCACATTTTACTAAGAATTCATGGTCATAATGCGCACAGGCTTTCTGTCTCTTCTTTCAATAGCAGTGTGTACTGAGTACTTTTATATATATATATATATATTTACTTTTCTAAAAGTGATTTATCTGTTTTGGAATAATTGATTAATAACGGTTTCATGATTTTAATGATAAGACCATTTGGATTGGTAAATTGATGTATGATGTCACTATCTGATTAGTATTTCAACATCAGAAAAATGTATGCCAGATTACAACAAGCCCCCTTGAAGGCACATTGCCGAGGTGCTAGGGGCTTCCACAGTGGTGATAAATAAAATCAACTATTTGGTCGAGAATTTTTGCCTGACGTGCTTTTCTCTACTCAAGAGCGCATACAATTTTGGAGCAGAGTATTTTGTTGAGGGCTTGTCACCCTATGTATGCGAGCCCCTCACTGCTTTTGAGCGCAGCAACTTGCGTGTTGGATTTTGTACTGCTATTATACCCCTGTCACTGTAATTCATTCTACGCTTTGGACCACGTGGTTATCCTTGTGCTTTTTTTTCAACAGTGCCATATTAACCCAGTACCCTGTAGCAGTGGACTGTAGCGCACCCCCATTTCCCTTGTCATAACTAGTTACAGGTACAGTGGACTCTTGCACCCCCCCACCCCACTTGCCCATAAAGGGTTACTGTGGCAGTGGACTGAAGGACACCCCACTCTGCTTGCTTATAATGGATTACTGTGGCAGTGGACAGTAGTGTTCCCCGCTTCCCTTGTCCACATTGGATTATTGCAACAGTAGATTGTAGCACCCCCCACTCTCCTTGCCCATAATGGGTTACTGTGGCAGTGGACAGTAGCAGCCCCTACCCCCAGGCCCAGAATAGGTTACTGTGGCAGTGGACAGTAGCAGCCCCTACCCCCAGGCACAGAATGGATTATTGTGGCAGTGAACTGTAGCACACCCCTTCCTCCTTGCTTTTAATTGATTATTGTGGCAGTGGACTGTAGCCCCCTACCATTCTTCTTGTCCATAACTGGTTACTGTGGCAGTGGATTGTAGCACCCCCACTCCCCTTGCCCACAAAGGGCTACTTTGGAAATAGACTGTAGTGCCCACCACACCTTGCCCATAATGGGTTCCTGTTGTATTGGACTGTAGCACCCCCCCTCACCTTGCCTTGCCCATAACTGGTTACTGTGGTAGCTGACTGTAGCCCCCTTCCCACCCCCTGCCCATAATTGAATATTGTAGTAGTGCACTGTAGTGCCCCCCCACCACTCCTTGCTTGTAACTGTGTACTGTGGCAGTAGTCTCTTGAGACCCTTACCCCATACCCTTAATGGGTTACTGTGGTAGTTAACTGTAGGATCCCCCTCACTCTTGGCCACATCAAGCTGCCAGCAGCAGCACTTCAAACAACATGAAGTCTTGCTGTATTCTGACTATTGCAGTTAACCCCAGCATCCAAACTGCCCCAGAGAGTAGAGGAATAATTTCTATGCAGAGCATAGAATGTTGAGCTCGAGCTCGGTTCAAACCTCTGTCTGCTGCACTTTGAAGCACAACCGTCAGATTCTTCACTCTGCCTAACTGAACAGTCGCTCCAGAGATTTCTCCTTTGCTAGTGGTTCGAAAGTCGGTTAAAGTCCTTGGTTTTAACGATTATTTTTCGCAAGTTTCGGTTCAGATCTCTGTCCGTGGTACAGTAAGTACTAGGTAGTGAACTAGACATAGTAAACTTGTGTAAATTGTAAAAACTGATTTTTCGACCGGTTTGGTTGAACTGTCCATTTAGTGAACTATATATTCTGTCTTTGTTTCTAAACTTAGTGTGTGGTTACCGGTCCTTATAGGTTTAAAAAAAAACGCATTTTCTTGTGGTTTTTTCCAATACCCTTACACGGTTAGAAACCAATAAGGGTGTCTTGTCTGGTTGTTTGCCATAAAAAGGGTAAGTTTGTGGTTAGGATGGCTATGTCTGAGAAATCCAAAAGAAAAACCGGGCCCACTGGGTTTCAACACTTAAGTGTGTGTGTGGGGAAGTCTTTGCTAAGGCTGGTCCCCACACCACCTGTGTTTATTGTCTGGGGTTTGATCACCTCGATTCAGACTGCCAAATCTGTAAAAATTTCCCTAAGTCTACCCTGGAAAAAAGATTAGGTAGGCTTAGGGATAAGGAGGTCGAGACGTCCGCTGACCCGGATGGCCAGCCTGGTTCGGTTCCGACCGAATCTGAGGGAGTGCCCTCTGACCAGGGTGATACTTCTTTGGGCAAGAGGAAAACCGATACTGAGGGATTGGTTCTTACAAAAGGAAAAAGAAAAGAAAAATCGGCCGGTTCGGATCCAGAGACCCATTTTCCAACCGCCAAAGAGATTGCCAAAGCGATAAGGACTGTAGAATTGCTTCACCCGGTTCCGTCTGATCCGACGCTTTCTGGCAGGCGCTTGGTTCGGTCGGTTTCTCCAGTTCAAGATTATGCCCCTAAAGATTTCTATGAACTGGATTTGGAGGGGATGAAGATTATGATGATGATGATGATGACGATGGTGTGGAAGGTCTGGATGAGCCCATAGAACCAGACATTTCCCCAGACAGGCCTTCTGGTGTTTCCCCCCTCTGAGTCCCCTTCCCACTACGTTTTACAGGAAAATGGCAGAAACCCTCCAGCTCCCTGTGGAAGAAGCTGTAGAGGAACCAAAGGAACCTGATTATGAGGAGATGATGGACATCCCAGAGTCCAAGAGACTGTCTATTCCCCTTCATAAGTCTTTTGGGAAACAGACACAAAAGATTTAAAAAACTCCAAATTCGGTACCTCCTGCCGAAAGAAGGATGGACAAAAGGTACACCTTATCAGGTTCAGATACAGAGTACTTGTATCAACAATGCAGCCATGTTGGGGTTGTGCAGGCTGTAGCCTGAGATAAGGCTAATATACCATTGGCTTCACACACCCCAGATAAAGACTCTAGGAAGCTGGATGCCATGGCAAAGAAACAGTACATGGCATCCGCCTTGGGACTCAGGCAAGCTAATTATATGGCCTAAGCAGCCAGGTACCAGAAGTCCAGGTGGGACACTATACTGGCACTGGCTAAGCAGGGCTCCCCCCAGCTAGCCTCAGAGCCGGAGGGGGTGGTTGCTGATGGGATTGAGGCATCTAAGGTACAGTTCCATGCTGCTGTGGACTCCAATGATGTGTCCTCTAGAGTCATGGCTACATCTGTGGCTCTTCAGAGAATGGCTTGGCTCAGATGTACTAGCCTCTCACAGGACACCCAGGCTAAGGCCATGGGTTTCCCTGTGGTGGGTAATTCTCTGTTTGGGGAACAGACAGAGAATTACATGAAAAAGATGGATGAGTATAGGACCACCTATAGGAGTGCACAGGCTTAGGAAAGGCAGGCAACTCCTCAAAGGCAGCAAAGAAAAAATTACTCACCATAGTAATTATGTCTCTTCTAATGGAATCTTGCTGTATTCTGACCTCCCTCCCCTCTCAGAACCTGTTTTTGGGAAGTGGGCTGACAGGTGCAGTGTTGCACCCCAGGGGTGCATTTGGGCACTCCCTCCTTTTTGAGAGGGGGAGTGGGTTATATTATTAATTTAACAGTCTTAAGTTGTTCACTACCTGGTTTTTGATTTTGGATTTCTTGACTTGAGTATTTTGGGGATCCAAAACATTTGGTTGCCATTTGGCTAGTACAAATTTTACAATTTCCACATAGTAGTTAGTATTAGCATGTAAGAATCTGACGGTTGCACTTCAAAGTGCAGCAGACAGAGGTTTGAACCGAGCTCAAGCTCAACGTTCTATGCTCTGCATAGAAATTAACCCTCTACTCTCCGGGGCAGTTTGAGTGCTGGGGCTAACTGCAATAGTCAGAATACAGCAAGACTCCATTAGAAGAAACATAATTACTAAGGTGAGTAATATTTTCTTCCCCTGTGTCTGCCCCCCCCCCCCGAGTTGATTATATTAAATTTGGGGTGTGCTGGGGGCTTGCTCCCCACAAAGGGGGGTGCAGAGGGCATAGCTCCGCACATAAAGATTTATTTTATGTTGCTGCCGTAGAGTAAGCAAGCAACTGTTGCTGTTAGTGGCGGTCGCTGTAATTCCGGTCACCGTTTTGATGATGGGCGATGTTTGATTCGCTTTTTGTTGTTGGTGCTCTTATTGAGTTGCCTTTATCACATAAAACCAGCTACCACCTTTGGACCCACTCCTAAGCTACCCCACTTGCTTACTAGCCTCCTATGAGGAACAGTGTCAAAAGCCTTACTGAAGTCAAGGTATGCCACATCCTCTGCTCCACCCTGATCTAATTCCTTGGTCACCCAGTCAAAGAAATCTATCTGATTCATTTGACATGACCTCCCCCCACCCCCGTGAATCCATGCTAACATGGATCTTGTAACACATTGGATTCAAAATATTCCACTATCCTTTCCTTGGTAGTGACTCTGTTAACATTCCTACCACCAAAGTCAGGCTGACCAGCCTATAATTGCCAGCCTCTTCACTGCTACCACTTCTGTGAAGTGGGACTACTTCTGCCCTCCTCAAGTCCTCTGGAGCCACTCCTGTTTTCAATGAGCTGTTAAACAGAATTGTCACAGGTGCAGCCAGTACCTCCCTAAACTCCCTCTGTACCCTTGGATGCACCCCATCTTACCCCATTTTCAGATTAGCGAGTCCCTTCAGGACACTCTCCTCTGAAAACAGACTAGTGTCCACCTCCCTCCAATGCTCCTATTACTTTTTTGTAGCACCTCCCCTTCTTCTTTCTCTCTGAACACTGAACAAAAGTATCTGTTGGATGCCTGCCTTCCTAGTCCCCTTCTGCATGGTTCCCCCCTTCCCTTCTAAATATTATGATCCTACCTCTGGTCTTCCTCCTCTCGCTTACATACCTAAAAAATGTCTTGTCCCCTTTCATCACCACCTGGGCTATTCTCTCCAGTTTGTGCCTTCATGCTCCTTACTACTCTCCCTGCTTCCCTCTGTTTCCCTGATACACCTCCCTATCCTCCTTCCTCTGTGTCTCCTTATACTTTCTGAATGCTACCCTTTTAGCTTGTACCTTCTCTGCCACCTCTTTTGAGAACCACATCAGTCTCTTTTTCCTCTTGCTTTTGCTCACTTGCTTGATGCAGAGGTTTGCTGCCTTCCCTATGGCCCTTTTTAGCTTCGCCCACTGTTCTTCCACCCCACCTAGGTCATCACCCCCTGCTAGGTCATCCCTGAGGTATTCACCCAGCTTTTTAAAATCTGCCTTCCTGAAGTCCAGGACCCTCAATCTTGTATGGTTCAGTTCTACAGTTGTCCTCATATTGAACCACACTGTATGGTGATCGCTGTACCCCAGGTGGCCTCCTACCTTGACACCTGCAACACTGTCCCTGTTAGTAAGTACCTGGTCCAGTATTGCCCCATGACAAGTGGGTTCACTGACTAGTTGCCTGAGTAATACCCCCTGCAGGGAGTCCATGATGTTCCTCCTTCTAGCTGAAGGTACAGCTGGGAGGTTCCAATCTACATTTGGTGGATTAAAGTCCCTCCACCAACAGCATCACCCCATTTTCTGCCATCTTGCCACTAGCCCCCCCCCATGCTGGAGGTCTGTAGATCACACCAGTGTGAATAAAGGCTCCATTCTCCATCTCTAGGGTGACCCACAGTACCTCTGCTCCCTCCGTATTCGCTGTATCTCCATTGCTTTTATGCCTTCCCTCACACAAAGCACCACACCCCCTCCTTTCCTTCCCACCCTGTCCCTCCAGAACAGAGTAAAGCTTGGTATGGACATGTCCCCGTCATGGTTTTCAGTGTACCATGACTCAGTAATGGCCACAATATCCAGTTATGCCTCTGCCATGATGGCCTTTACATCAGGGATCGTATTTCCTGGACTTCTAGCATTCACACACATGGCCTTACAGATTTTGTTACCCCCTTTCTTTCCTTTTTGTCCTCTCTTCCCCTCTCATTTTCATGCTTCCTTTCCCACCCTTCTTTATTTCTACCACCCAGCTTCCTTTATTAATTTCCACCTTGGGGGATTCCATTCTCCTTGGGTTCTCCCTACTTTCTACTTCAGCCTGTGTGTGTGTGTGTGTGTGTGTGTGTGTACGGGGGGGGGGGCGCCGTTACTGTCTTCCCGATTTCTTCCACCACTCCCGTCAGCTAATTTAAATGTTCATCAAAGTAACATCTAAACTGTGGGTTCTATGTGATATTGGCAAAAATGAAACCACGAAGAGCACTTCAGCGAATGCAAAATGCCGAAGCCAAAAATAGCCCAGGTGCAAAATAGTGAGCGTCAAAACAGCGATTCTGGACACTTGCAGGGGGGCTTTGCCCCCCTCACCCCCCAATAAACTAATATAACAAACTCCGTGATCTCACTATTTCCAAACAGTGTGCACTGTGAAATCGCAATTTCATGACGCCCGCTATTAAAAAACACTCGCTCTTCCCACAGGCACTTAAACTGAGTCACATGCTTTGCTTCAGATTTGGAGGAAATCGGAGTGAAGTGCGAGTCTGACTTCAGTTTACTACTAGCCTGTGAGTTGTGTGAGCCTTGACTGGCGCTGCTGGAATGTTCCGAGCGGCGGTTTGAGGCAGTTTTTCGTGGCGGCTGGTTACCAGAGGCAGGCCAGAATTTGTTAATGAAGTCCCAAGCTTTCTCTGGTGTTTGAAATGCATGAGACCCACCTCCACTGCTGATCATTAGCACTGCAGGATACTTAATAAAATACTGAACCCCAAGTGACTGTAGCACCCCTCTCATTTCTGAAAATGCTTTTCCTTTTTCAACAACTTCCAGTGAAAAGCCTTGAAATATGTAAATTCTATTATTCCCTCCCACATCAAAACTCCCTGTCCCTTGCAACTTTTTACATTTCTCCCTCTACTCTGAACCTCAGAAATGTGGCAATTTGGGGGGGGAGGTCTTTGCCCAGGTTTTGGTTTAGTGGTCAGTGCTCTGTGTGTCCTTTTCTATTTCAAGTAGCCAGGACCATTGACACTTTAAAGTGCTGGGACTAACTGTTGTAAAAAAACAAGCATGTCTTTTTCCTCTAGTACTACAGACGCTCCCACAAGTCTTGAATTATTTCTTCTGGACCTGTTTCCATGGTCATCGGCTTTAAATAGTTAATTCCATATTTGAAAACAAAACAAAATGGCTCTATTAAATGCATGCTGAAAATAGAAAATAGAGTTAAAAATTGACATTTCGACCAAAGATATTCTTCAGGAAATATCTAAAAGAAAAAAAAGAAACATTAGTGTAGAGGAGAGGTAAAATAAGGAATATGTATATGGGGAAATTAAAAAAAAGGGAAGCTCTGGGAGAAAAAGTGATAAATGGCAAGATAAAGACAGAATCTGGAAAACAAAAAGGTGATGATGGGAGTGACAAGGCATAATAGCAGTGAATGAGCTAGAGAAGTCCCCAGGTGTGGACTAATTAGCAAGGCCTAGTAAGAAGGCTGAAAGGTGACGAATATGGGGAGGAGACATAGATGGAGACATCTGTGGAAAAATAAAATAGATGTGTACAGATACAAACTAACTTTAAGGAAAAGAAGGGGTGGCTGAAATATATTAGTAGAAAATAAGTCTTACATTTAAATCGGAGGGCTGCTGGGAGCCAAGGCGGATGATCAGCTTGGTTTCCTTGTTTTTTCTGTGGTCAGAATCCCAGAAGCCCTGCTGAAGGACACAAACAGAGAGATCATTGACACTGTGGTCCCTGGAGATAAAGTGGGGTACAATGGGTTTATCAGTGTCTCCATTCCTGACTGCCCTGTAGTGTTCCTTGAAATGGTCAACAAGGTGTCTACCAGTTTCTGCAATGTAAATAGCTGCACACTTCCTGCAAATAATACAATATGCTACATTAGTGGAGGTGCATGAGAACTCCTTGGTGATGTGAAAAACCACCAGTGGGCCCCCAAATTTCAGTCACACTAGAAATAAATTTGCAGATGTAGCAGTGAGTTCTGTTGCAAGGTTTGGTACCATATTTGTTTAGAATGAATATCTGCAGCATCTTCAACCTTTTTTTTTCCCATATTCCATTTTCTGCCATGGGGTGGCAGACAGGCACAGCTATGGCTCTCTCTCTCTCTCTCTCTGAGAGGCTCATTTCTGCCTGTGAGCATGACTCACTCAACTCTGGCTCTGACCCAGGCAAGTTCCCCATGGATTTACCCCTGTGGCAGGGCCAGGGTGGGGAGAGCCGTCCTCCTCCTCCAGTGAATAATCCAGATTCCCGGGCAGAACTGTGAGTTCGGAGCACTGCCAAGGCATCATGGAGCCTGCCAGTGACTCCATTTCTGTTTTTTCCCTTCCCAGTTGCTGGGGCATGCACATCAACGTGTGCACATGGAGGCATGTGCACGCTGCAGAGTCCTGCAGCACCCTCCTGTCCTTAGTGCCCTCGGACTGCACTACCCTTGGGCTTCCACCCAGTGGCAGTCATTCAGTGGGAATGCCAATCCACCCTCCCCAGGAGAGGAGAGCAGTCCTCTAGGCACTCGATCCTCTCCTTCCCCGGCCGCCCCCCAGCAACCCGCTCTTGCCACTGAACATGGGTCACCAGTGTGGCAAGAGGTAAGGCACCAGTGTCTCAGCCCTCCATGCCACTAAGCTGGCTCAGCATCTTCAACCACAGTAAATGCCTCTTCAGGAAATGCCAATCACTCTTGGAAGGCATCCATTCTTCTGAACATCTAATTTTTGGTTTTTTTGCCCTTTTCGTGCATTTTTGTTATTTCTGAAATACCTGTTTTAATTGAATATAGCATGTCCTTAATCTGAGCCAAATCTGTTTTACCTGAGGAGGAAGTCCTATCTGAAGAGGCCCTGCTCTGACCACTGCTATGAGCCAGCCTCTGTTGGCTAGTACCCAATGCCATTCTGAAGAACTCCCAGTCGAATTTCAAACTATTGCAATTAAATTAAAAACAATAGAAATGCTGCAATTTTATGGAATTTAATTCGCCAGGAATGCTTCCTAATGAATTCTGTCAGAAAAGTCTCAAAATAAACACTTTTAAAAAATTATTACTTCAAATATCCCTAATGGTGCTGAAGCGTGACAGACTCAGGCAGCAATCCTTCACAAAGTGTGTTCGCTCCTCCTCACATAATCTGTAACTTAAAAATTCAGGGCTTATTATTTTGCAAATCAGCATGCAAACAGCTCTTTCTACAGTAGATTTGCTCTCTGACAGCTCATATGGTGGTTGGCCACAGAGTTGAGAGGAGGGCTGTGTTGGTCGTCATACTCACGTGTGGGATGTAAGCAGACGGGTCAGGTGGGGGACATGGGACTGTTCAGGGGGAGCGCTGGACACCAGAGTCATCTTTTACAAGACCAAAGGGACAGATCAGGGATGGTGGCACCACTGGACCATCAGGGGCTGTATCAGATGTACAGGGTGATTGGGGGATGGAGCGACTGGGGGAGGGGGAACCACTAGACCACCAGGACTGTATCAACTAGATGTACAGTGTAAGCAGAGGGTGGGGGAATCACTAGACCACCAGGACTGTATCCATATGTGTGCTGATGACACAGTCTTATTCACTTCTGGCCACTTTCCCCTCTGATGTATCTGCCAGCCTCCAGCCCAACTTCAAAATGTTCAGCGCTGGCTTAAGTAACATCAGCTTTTCCTGAACACCAAGAAAATAGTCTCCATGACCTTTGGCACAAGGTAGAGACTCTCTAGGCTTCCCTCCCTACCCACCTTCCACACCCTGGCCAGGACCACACATGAGGATACCACCCATGACACTTGGACAGCTGGTTCTGATTAACCTATGCTTTTTGTAATATAAAAATGTGTTATTGAATGTCTCTCATGAGAGATGCTGACAGTCTGTGGAATGACAACCCCCCTCCCAGGTTTTAGCTAATAGGTGTTACCTGGAAGGCCAAGAGATAATTACAGGCTAGAAGAGACTTAAAATTTAGGATCTCCTTTTTCTGTGACTAATTGCAGCTTGCCAACTGCCAAGATAGATCATAAACTTTATAACATTCAGAGGAAACACAGTAAAATTCACATGGTGATACCAAAGCATGTTGCACCTCCGTGAGATCTGGCAGCGAGACACAACAAGTCCTTTGATGTCCTGGAAAGGGGAAGCTGCTCATAGATCAAAGAAAGTCATTTGAAAAAAAAATGAGTTTTGCTACGGTCACAGAATTTTAATTTACCTTTGATAAGACATCCTGTTTTGCATAGATATATTTTTTTACATTCTGACAGGGAGGAGCTAGATGACCTCATGCAAAGAGGTTGGCAAAGCCAGTTTTTAAACAGTATTCTGTTTTCCATTTTCACACAAATGTTTAGACTTTGAAAAAGCAACTTTAGGCACTGTTAGGAGATAAGTATACTGTGATAGGAGATTTTGTCTGCATTTTTAAACCTGTTTTGTTTAAGTGATTTGTATGTTTTGTGATATATGATTCTGTATTTACATTTTACATTTTTTTATCAATTTTAAAGTACACCTCTACTTTAGAGACTACTTAGTGTGCCTTTGAATTTCTTTTTCTTGACAAGGGAAGCATACATGGTTAAAGCTGACACTGCACAAAGCTTACTGGTTTTATCAAACTGGGAAAAGGTAAGAATTTATTCTGAGGTCTTTAATAGAGTTTTAAGGGTTAATTTTGTATGCCTGGTTAGGTGCCCATAGGCAAAAGATATCTGCCCCCACCGAAGAGCAGAATTATCTGGGCCTGTACATTGGGTACACTAACAAGAGGTTCACAGTTTGAATCCCTCCAAGACTTGAGACCAAAGGTTGATTCTAACCCACAAACAGACAGTAGGGTTACCCTGTTTCTGTTAACTGTTCACAAGACTGCGCTTGGAGGTAGGCACTTTGGGAGTAGAGGGCTGACCTTCTGAGTGGGTTTGTGACAGATTGGTTGGCAGCGGTGCAAAAAATTTTGGTATTACAAACTTTTATTGTTCAGTGTGTCAGCTTGAGACCATCAGCTCACCTGCAAAGAAAGAAAGGCAGTGATTTATTTTTAAAAAAGGAGCTAGAACTATATCACTTGGCGTACAGTCAAGTTCCTACCCGTTTTATTTTTTTCTAAAGTGCAAGTCAGAGTAGCTGTAGTTAGGGAAGAAGATGGCTTCCAACTACAGCAGGCACAGTGTAGACTACTTAAAGCAGTTGTGCGGGGACAGAGGAGTCCCGTTCAAGATGAAAGCCACCAAGCAGAACTTCATAGATGCCCTGATGGTAGCAGATACCCAGAGCAGTGAGTCACAGACAGTGACCAAAAGGGACCAGACCTTGAGTGTGGCAGGGCTAGTGGCCAGTGCAGTGTCCAGATCCGATGAGGAGGGCAACAGGGCCACTGCCAGTGAAGGGCCACAGCAGCAGGGGAAAGTCACCAGTATCCTGGATCCAGAAGTACTCAGGCTGCAAACTGAGTTACACAGAATGGAGCTGGAGTTCCAGAGGGAGAGGGACCATGAACAATGGGAGGCAGACCGTGAGGCAGAGTGAGAATGCCGAGAGGCAGACCGTGAGGAGCGTGAGTGCCAGTGAGCCGCAGAGGAGAAGAGAGACCGTGAAAAGCGGGAGGCGGACCGTGAGGAGTGTGAGTGCCAGAGGCAACATGAACTGGAAAAGCTACAACTCCAACCACCAGCACCAGAGCAGGTAAGTGGCTTGGGTTTAACTGGGACTACAGGACTGGGTTACAAATTGAATTCCAAATTGATAGCCGAATTTAAAGAGGGGAGGACATGGATGCCTTTTTTAAATTATTTTGAAAAAGTTTGTATTCAGGCTAAAATTCCAAGATAGTCCTGGAGCTTCCAGCTATCCCCACTACTTACTGGGAAAGCTCAGGATGCATTGGGTCAAATGGACAATGAGGACAGTGATGATTACAACAAACTTAAAGCTGCATTATTAAAGAAATTTGAATTAACTGCTGAATCATACAGAGCTAAATTCCATAAGCTCAGGAGAAGCCCTGACATGAGCTATGAGGAACTAGCCATGAAACAATGTCAGTTTTTAAAACGTTGGTGGGAAGGAATTGAGGCAAACTCTGTTGATAAAATTGAAAATGTGATTTTGTTAGAACAGTTTTTCTGGGCATGCCCAGCAGAGCTGAAAACCTGGCTGGAGGACAGAGATCCCAAAACAGTGCAAGAGGCTGCTGAACTCTCGGACCACTATGCCAAGAGCAGACCTGCTTTGAGAGCGAATGGGGCAGGCGTGGCAGCACAGAAAGGGAAAAGCGTGCCTTCAGGGCAGCTAAAACGCTCACTGCCTCCACCATAACCAGTTAGCTCCAGGTTTCAGAGAAAAGATTTCTTTGAGAAAAGAAATGAATGTTGGTTGTGTAAAGAAACTGGGCATATTGCCAGACAGTGTCCCAAAAAGGTGAGCAATACACAACAGGGGGCTAGGAAGGAAGTGGGTTGTTTGTGTGTCCCTAGGAGCATGCCAATGAACATGAGGGAACACATGCACCCAGTCATGGTGAATGGTGTACAGACACAAGGGTTAAGGGACATGGGGCATCCTTGACCTTGGTAAAGAGGGATCTGGTAGAGCTGGGTTAGCTTATACCCAACAAATACGTCACTGTACAGGACTTTACTGGTAAAGAGAAAACATTGCCCCTCGCTAATGTTCTCCTGGACTGGGGTGAAACAGAGGGAACTGTGCAACAGGTAGCTGTAGCACAAACCTTAGCAGTGGATGTGATCCTGGGCAACAATCTCAGACAGGAGATGGTGTGTGCAGTTACCCGTAGCCAAGTGGCAAGGGAAAATTGTAGTTCCCTGAACCTCATAGAAGTCATTGTGGAAACCACTGAGAGGCTGGTTCCCCAGCCTGTGTCTCCAGATGGGGAGATTAATAAAAAGGGGGCAGAAATTTCCCAGTAGCAAGTAACTACACAGCTACAGAGGGTTACTCTGAAGAGGGAGGGGTAACTAATTGTCAGAGGGTTGGGATTGACAGTGATTCTGCATGCCCTGATGCTAGTGTTAAGGACCCTAGTTTAGCGACTGAAGGGGACCTGTCCCATGCCTTGGGAATGTGTGAGGGGGTTTGCAGGTGCTCAGAGAAGTGACCCTAGTTTAGAGAAGCTGAGGGCCTGGGCAGACTCTGACGGCACATAGGGAGGTGACAGCAGACATAAGGTTTATTGGGAAAATGGACTTATGTACACTCAAGCAGTACAGACAGAGGGAGGGGTGCTAGGCAGGCAGCTTGTGTTCCCCAGGGGTATTGTGAGCAGTTGCTCAAGATTGCACATGATATTCCCTTGTCTGGTCATCTGGGAATAACGCGCATGATGCAGTGGTTGGCCCAAAATTTTGACTGGCCTAACTTCACCCAGCAGGTGAAGGAGTATTGCAGGTCTTGTCACCAGTGCCAAGAAGGAGGGAAGGTAGGCAAGAAAACCCAAGCCGCCCTGATTCCATTGCCCATAGTGGAGGAGCCATTCCAGAGGGTGGGAATGGATATTGTGGGGCCTTCAAATATCTCCAGCTCCTCAGGGAAGAGATTCATCCTGACTGTGGTGGATTATGCCACCCGGTACCCAGAGGCAGTCGCCCTTTCCTCACGGAGGATAGACAAAGTGGCAGATGCCTTTCTTAGGATTTTCTTTTGTGTTGGGTTTCTGCAGGAGGTTATCACCAATCGAGGGGGTTCCTTCATGTCGAACCTGATGAAATGTTTATGGGAGAAGTGTGAGGTGGTGCAGAGATGCACAATACCGTATCACCCACAAGCCAATGGGCTTGTGGAATGATTCAATGGTACCCTGAAGTCAGTGCTCCAGGCATTTGCTGAACAGCATGGGAGGGACTGGGAGAAATACCTTCCCCACCTGTTGTTTGCATACAGGGAAGTGCCCCAAGAGTCGATAGGATTTTCCCCCTTTGAACTCTTATATGGACGCCGGGTATGTGGGCCCCTAGACTTGATACGGGAGGACTGGGAAGACAAGCACGCCACCCAGGGAACTCCCATAGTGGATTACTACCTTAAGTTTAGGAAAAGGTTGAAGGAGCTCATGGGGATAGTCCAGAGCAGCCTGGCAGCTACCCAACAGAAATAAAAAGTGTGGTACGACTGCAGAGCCAGAGCTCGCTCATACATGGTGGGTCAGGAAGTCATGATCCTTATTCCGGTCCAGAAAGACAAGCTGCAGGCCAAATGGGCAGGACCGTACAAAGTGGTTAGGAAGGTAAATGACGTGAACTATATTGTGGAGTTACCTGACCGAAGACAGACTGAAAGGATGTAGCATGTCAACATGATGAAGCCATATGCAAATAGGGCTGACGTGGTGTCTGCAGTGTGTAGTCCTGGGGAGGGGACGGATGAAGGAGACCCCCTTCTGGACTTGCTGGAGGAAAGTAAGCGGGAGTCCTCTGTGGAGGCAGTAAAACTGTCTCCCCCAGCTGGCTCCAGACAAGATCCAGGAAGTAAGGGAGGTTTTAGTAGACTTTGCCCCCTTGTTTAGTGCCAAGCCTGGACTAACCCACTTAGCAACTCACAATGTGGAGACAGGGACACAGACACCCATACGGCGAACAGCATATCTTGTGTCTGAGGCTATCTAAAAGGACATTAGGTGGGAAGTAGAGGTGATGCCTGATTTAGGGGTAATCCAGAGATCCCACAGCTCCTGGGCCTCACCCGTAGTCCTTGTGCCAAAGCCAGATAGCTCTACTCGTTTCTGTGTGGACTATCATGGACTGAATGCAGTCATGAAGTCAGACACCCAGCCGATGCCCCGGACAAGTTGGGAGAGGCGACCTACCTTACCTCCCTTATGACCATTGACCTGACAAAGGGGTATTGGCTGGTAGAGTTGACAGACAGAGCTAGGGAGAGGTCAGCCTTCATCACTCCGATAGGCTTATTTGAATTTAAAGTAATGCCTTTCTGAATGAAGAATGCCCCGGCCACTTTCCAAAAGTTGGTAAACCAGGTGTTAAATGGTGCTGAGGAGTATGCTGTGGCATACCTGGATGACATTGCCATCTTTAGTGCCAGCTGGGAGGAACACCTGTCCCACCTTAGGGAAGTGCTAGGCAGGATACAGAGGGCCAGGCTCACTGTCAAAGCTGAGAACTGCCAGGTGGCCATGGGAGAAGTGGCATACCTCAGGCATGTGGTAGGCCAAGGACAGCTCTGTCCTAACCAAATAAAGATAGAGGTAATCTGGGCGTGGCCCAGACCAGAAACACAGAAGCAGGTCAGGAGTTTTCTAGGGACAGCAGGGTACTACAGGAAATTTGTACACAATTACAGTGCCCTGGCTGCTCCCCTATGTGACCTGACAATGAAAAGGATGCCCAAGAAAATTACCTGGAGCCCAGCCTGTGAGGAAGCCTTTTCCAAACTAAAGGAGGCACTGTGCAGTGCTCCTGTTTTGACAAGTCCTGACTATAGCAAACCCTTTATAGTTCAGACTGATGCCTCAGACATGGGTATTGGGGCACTACTGAGTCTGACATCCAGCCAAGGAAGAAATCACCCAGTAGAGTACCTGAGTAGGAAGTTACTTTCCAGGGAGCAGACATACTCTACTATGGAAAAAGAATGTCTTGCCACAGTGTGGACCCTAAAGAAGCTGGAGCCATACTTGTATGGGCAGCATTTTGTGGTACAGACTGACCACAACCCTCTGGTTTGGCTGATGCTGATGGGGAAAAACAATGGTAGATTGCTAAGATGGAGTCTTGCTTTGCAAGGGTATGATATGGCAATTCTACATAGGGCTGGAGCCAAAAATCAGAACTCCGATGGGCTGTCTCGTGTGTACGAGGAGTGAACTGATTTGGGAAGCTCATCCCATGCAGGGGATAGAGCCCCCAAATTCAGTCTAGATTGGGAGGAACTGTGACACTTGGACAGCTGGTTTTGATTAACCTATGCTTTTTTGTAATATAAAAATGTGTTTTTGAATGTCTTTCATGAGAGATGCTGACAGTCTGTGGAATGATAACCCCCCAGGTTTTAGCTAATAGGTGTTACCTGGAAGGCCAAGAGATAATTACAGGATAGAAGAGACTTAAAGTTTAGGATCTCCTTTTTATGTGACTAATTGCAGCTTGCCAACTGCCAAGATATATCATAAACTTTTATAACGTTCAGAGGAAACACAATAAAATTCACGTGGTGATACACAAGCATGTTGCACCTCCGTGAGATCTGGCAGAGACATAACAGGTCCTTTGATGTCCTGGAAAGGGGAAGCTGCTCATAGATCAAAGAAAGTCATTTAAAGAAATGAGTTTTGCTCAGGTCACAGAATTTTAACTTACCTTTGATAAGACATCCTGTTTTGCATAGATATTCTTTTTATATTCTGACAGGGAGGAGCTAGGTGACCTCATGCAAAGAGGTTGGCAAAGCCAGTTTTTAAACAGTATTCTGTTCTTCCAGTTACACACAAATGTTTAGACTCTGAAAAAGCAACATTAGGCACTGTTAGGAGATAAGTATACTGTGATAGGAGATTTTGTCTGCATTTTTAAACCTGTTTTGTTTAAGTGATTTATATGTTTTGTGATATATGGTTCTGTATTTACATTTTACATTTTTTTTATCTATTTTGAAGTAAACCTCTACCTTAGAGACTACTTGGTGTGCCTTTGAATTTCTTTTTCTTGACAAGGGAAGCATACATGGTTAAAGCTGACACTGCACAAAGCTTACTGGTTTTACCAAACTGGAAAAAGGTAAGAATTTATTCTGAGGTCTTTAATAGAGTTTAAAGGGTTAATTTTGTATGCCTGGTTAGGTGCCCATAGGCAAAAGATATCTGCCCCCCCCGAAGAGCAGAATTATCTGAACCTGTACATTGGGTACACTAACAAGAGGTTCACAGTTTGAGTCCCTCCAAGATTTGAGACCAAAGGTTGATTCGAACCCATAAAACAGACAGGAGGGTTACCCTGTTTCTGTTAACTGTTCACAAGACTGCGCTCGGAGGTTGGCACTTTGGGAGTAGAGGGCTGACCTGCTGAGTGCGTTTGTGACACCACCTCTTTCAGATATTTAGGTGTTTGGCTTGACTGATACCTAAACTTTTCTGACCCTGTCAACACCATCCTGAGGAAACTGTGCCCCAAGCCTGGTGCCCTCTATAGGAACCATAGCTGATTACCTCTGTAGGCTAGGTGTGACCTTGTTCAGAAAATGATTCTCCCTATTTTCAACTATTGCAACATAGTATATTATGCTGCTCCTAAGTCTTCCCTAGCCAGATGTGATTCTCTTTTCAATGCTTTTTGTAGCTTTGATCTTGACTCTAACCCCCCATACCCACCACTGCTCTCTCTCTCTTCCACTCCCTTGCTTTCCCCTCCCTGGAGTGCAGACGACTCTTGCACTGCATGCAATTTACCTCTAAATTCTGGATTGGTTCTCTCCCCTCTTACCTGTCCTCCTCCCTTTCCATTCTGTCTCCCCCACACCATTATCTCAGATCCACTGACTCTTGCACTCTGGCTATTCCATGACGTACTACTACAAGCGGCCAAGGTGCTTTCTCTTATCACTTCCCAACACTCTGGAACTTACTACCTATGCCCATCTGACACTCTTCATCCCCCTCTTCCACCTCCCAGGCCCTACACAACTTTTACTCCTCAAACTGCACTTGTCAATGAAGTTTCTGCTTTATTTCACAATATTTATTGCACTTCAAGCATATTTTGCTTTATTATAGTATTTGTATAACCTTGTAAATGTATTTGTTTCATTTCTACATATGTTTATGTCTTATCCAACCATTTTTGCATATGTGCATTTGCTTTATCTGCACTGTTTTGCTATGTATATGCCATACCAAACTGTTATTGAAAATGTACATTCGATTTATCTGTACTGTATTGCCTATGTTCCCCTCTTCCCTCTCCTCCAGGATGCACTGTGAGATGAACAACTTGTTGCTCAGCATGTTTTTTTCCTGGTGAAACTCTCCAATAAATAAATAAATAAACTAGACATACAGGATGAGCAGAGGGTGGGGGAACCACTAGACCACCAAGGCTGTCATTTTATGGTGAAAGGTGCATTAAGGGGCTGCTGCACCTTAAGCAAAAGAACCTTTAATGGGCATGCAGATGGCCCATTAGTGCCTTGTATGCCCAATGGGCTTATTTGGGTGCTTGAGCTGAACATGGACCACAGTGGACCTTTTGCTTTCCCATTTTGTGCAGCATTATTCCCGTGAGCTGTATGCAGCCCTCTGGTCCATGCTGAGGCAGAGCACATCCACTTAGCACTGCACCGACATGGACTGATATTCAGTTGCCTAGCACTACTCCATCGGTGAGCGCTGTCCATCTGAATATCTCCAGAGCTGGGGGAGGGTTGCAAGGGTAGTGCAAATGCCTGCACTGTGCTTGCCCTGTTTTTTTTTTTTAATATTGGGACCTTAATGTTTTATCAGCAGTGAGTGCTCAATCCTGCCACTGGTCTCCCGGGATTGCCAAAATGTTATATTTTAATACTGGTGCAGGGTGCTAAAACCCATCTTCAGTCCCCCTCTTCCATCCCGATTGCCTGATTCAGTAAACATTTCACTGATAATGGATGTCTAATGCAGCCCTGGTGCCATCACCATTCTGGCTGCCCGATATGCAGTGTTAATGACCGGTGGGTGCTAGTTCCATCACTGGTCCAGCTCCCTCCCAGTTGCTGAAATTGTGTTATTTTTTGACTAGTGGTGGGTGCCCAGTCCCACCACTGGAATCGTACCTGCCCAACTACCCAATACATGAAAGATCCCCTACCCTCACCCACTCTCTAGTGCCTATGCCAGCCTCCTACCACCCACTGGCATCCACCTGTAGTTCCTTGTCATGAATCCTCAGTGCCCTTTAATGTACTCCTCTAACAGCAGTGAATACAAAAAAAGTGGGAAAAAAACAAAGTCCTAGAATGGGCATACTCGGCATGCACCTGGATTTAGTTTTTTTTCTACTTTTTTCATTTGGCCGTAAGTTGGCCATTTTTATTACGTTCGCTTGCGTGCATGCGCAAGGAACGTTTTGGGAGAGTAGCACACTTTGGAGGTGTGCCTCTCCTGTTCAATGCACTGCTCTGTTGAGCACGCGTGGCGGTCCTGCACCAATGGGTGTGGGAGCTGTGTATGACAGCGGTGGTCTTTGCTTCAAAGAAAAACACTGCTGTCATACACAGTGCTGGTAGGCCTCACGCCCCCCCCCAAAGCTTTGGTGCCACGCTGGGAGCCCACCCCAGCATGGAAAACGTCCTGCGTCCTGTGCTGACAGGGGTGCCCAATCCCCCATCGGCTCCACATCCCCCCCAAAGGCCCCCCAAAGCTTTGGTGCCACACTGGGAGCCCACCCCAGCGTGGCAAACGTCCCGCGTCGTCTGCCGATGGGGGTGCCCAATCCACCATCGGCTCCACGTCCTCCCAAATGCCCCCAGAAAGCTTTGGTGCCAAGCTGGGAGCCCACCCCAGCATGGCAAACGTCCCGCATCATCTTTTTTTTTTTAACCTGAAAAATAAAAAGCGGTCCCCGGCGCTTCTCCCAGCCCCACAACCCGCACCCACCCACTGCGCACCTCCCCCCCTCACCCCATGCCCCTCGGGCTCAGTGCGGCGATCTTCTGTGGACCGAACACGTCTGCACTCTTCAAAGCTGACCGGAACTGAGAAATTCCGGTAGCTGTATAATGGGCTGGATAGGGGTTTTCAACTTTATGCACATCTCAGGCATTTTTGGAATTTTGCAAATTTTCAACATGGGGTTTTGGGACCCTTCTCATGAATGATGTCACTGTCATGGCGTTATTGGGACCTGAAGGGTGATTTACACGATCACTGCACAGTCACTGCAGGAAATCACCCTTCAGGCCTGAACTATGCCATGTTGCTGTTCCATTCATGGAAGGATCCCAAAAAAGCCATGTTCAATGGTCTCGTAAAAATCTAAACTGTTTCTGGCGTGTCTATGCGGTTCCTATGCAGGCTGGTAAGTTCGCGAATTTTCAATATTTTCACTCCAGGTTTCAACATTGCCATTTTACCACCTCCTTATGAGCAATACGGCTTTCATTTTTCACATCCTGCCCAAAACGTGTTTCCGCCCATGTAGCGCACAATGGTGCAGTCGGTGTGCGAAATCAATGTATGGAACACATTAAGAAAATCACCATGACACTGTTCATGAGCAGAGGTCTTAAAATGGCTATGTTGAAAATTTGGTGAAAAAATTCCTAAAAAATGACTGTTTTTCGAGCGTGCATTGCGCAGTTCCTACGCACGCTCGTAGATTTGTGAATTTTCAATATTTCCACTCCAGATTTTCAACATTGCCATTTTACCACACCTTCTTATGAGTAGTACAGCTGTCATTTTTCACATCTCACCCAAAATGTGTTTCCGCCCATGTAGCGCACAATGACACAGTCGTGTGCGAAATCAATGTATGGGACACATTAAGAAAATCACAGTGACACTGTTCATGAGCAGAGGTCTTAAAATGGCTATGTTGAAAATTTGGTGAAAAAATTCCTAAAAATAACTGTTTTACAAGTGTGCATTGCGCAGTTCCTATGCACGCTCGTAAGTTTGCGAATTTTCAATATTTTCACTCCAGATTTTCAGCATTGCCATTTTACCACACCTCCTTATGAGCAGTGCAGCTGTCATTTTTCACATCTTGCCCAAAACATGTTTCCGCCCATGTAGTGCACAATGGCACAGTCGGAGTGCGAACTCAGTGTATGGGACACATTAAGAAAATCACAGTGACACTGATCATGAGCAGAGGTCTTAAAATGGCTGTGTTGAAAATTTGGTGAAAAAATTCCTAAAAATGACTGTTTTGCGAGTGTGCGTTGCGCAGTTCCTACACACGCTCGTAAGTTTGCGAATTTTCAATATTTTCACCCCAGATTTTCAACATTGCCATTTTACCACACCTCCTCATGAGCAGTACAGCTGTCATTTTTCATATCCTGCCCAAAACATGTTTCCGCCCATGTGGCGCACAATGGCGCAGTTGGTGTGAGAACTCAATGTATGGGACACATTAAGAAAATCACAGTGACACTGTTCATGAGCAGAGGTCTTAAAATGGCTGTGTTGAAAATTTGGTGAAAAAATTCCTAAAAATGATTGTTTTACGAGTGTTCATTGCGCAGTTCTGTAGCACGTCAGAATTTGCTAATTTCAACATTTTCACTCCAGATTTTCAACATTGCCATTTTACCACCTCCTTATGAGCAGTGCAGCTGTCATTTTCACATCTGCCCAAAATGTGTCTCCTCCATGTAGCGTACAATGGCACAGTCGGTAAGCGAACTCAGTGTATGGGACACAGTAAGAAAATCACAGTGGCACTGTTTACTAGCAGAGGTTTTAAAATGGCAATGTTGAAAATTTGGTGAGAAAATTCTAAAATGACTGTTTTATGAGCGTGCCTGCACAGTTCCCACGCACGCTGCTAGGGTTTGCGAATTTTCAATATTTCCACTCCAGATTTTCAACATTGCCATTTTACCACACCTCCTTATGAGCAGTACAGCTGTCATTTTTCACATCCTGCACAAAACGTGTTTCCGCCCATGTAGCGCACAATGGCGCAGTCGGTGTGCAAACTCAATGTATGGGACACATTAACAAAATCACAGTGACACTGTTCATGAGCAGAGGTCTTAAATTGCTATGTTGAAAATTTGGTGAAAACATTCCTAAAAATTACTATTTTACGAGCGTGCGTTGCGCAGTTCACATGGCTAAATGATTCAATTTTCAATATTTGCACTCCAATGACTTCCAAATACCTAAACAGCACATAGAAGCAAGCAACATTCGGCATTGACAAATGCTTGTTTATTTTTGCATTCGCTTGCATGCATGTACAAGGAACGTTTTGGGACAGTACGACTTTTTGAAGGTGTGTGACCCTCCTGTCCAATGCAGTGCTCAGTGTAACGTGTGCAACCCTACTGCACCAATGGATGCATGAGCTGTCTATGACAACAGTTTGGCTGCAGTGGTCTTCAGTTAAAGGAAAAGCACCACTGCAATTAGCAGTGGTAACGTGTGTGTATTTAGCATATTGACGTCACCCTGTTCCTTCTGGCTGCTAATAAAATCCCTCCCACTTCCTCCCTCTGCTGCCATCTACCCTGCTCCCTTGTTATTGCCCCCACCAAACACATTGTATGTGAAGACGGAGTGCACAGTCCCCATTGCCTCCAGGCCCCCCCAACAAACACCCAGGTGACATGCTGGGAGCCCACCCCAGCATGCCCATTGTCCCTGTAAATGGGAAAACTGTCCTGCAACATCTTTTGTTTTTTTAAAACCTGTGAAAGCAGAAAACCGTCCCTCGCTGTGTCTTGTGCCCCCTCCCCGAACCCACACCCACCCTCTGCATACCCCACTTCCCCCTCGCCCCATACTTACCTCCGGAGCCTGGCGCAATGATCTTCAGTGGAGTGGGAACACATCTGCACTCTTGAAAGCAGAACGCAAACTGAAGAAATGACGGTAAGCTGTATAATGGCATAAATGTTTTTTTCCAACTTAGGTGGCTATCTCGGGCATTTTTGCAAATTTTGGCACCCCATTTTCAACAGGGGGTTCTTGGGACACCACCTCATGAATTCAGTTACTGTCATGTGAGTTATTTGGTCCCCAAAGGTGATTTCATGGTCACTGCACAAAATCACCTTTTGGGATTGATTAACTAAACAACAGTGTCACTGTTAATGAGGTGGGCTTCCAAATCCAATGTTGCAAATTTAGTGAAAAATGTCAAAACCAACCAATATTCACAGTGGCGTTGCACTGGTTCCCGCACACTCATAACTTCCAGAATTTGAAATATTTTCACTCCAGATTTTCAACACTGGCATTTTTCACACCTCCTTATGAACAGTACAGCTGACATTTTTCACATCCTGGCTGAAATGTGTTTTGCACATTCAGCACACAATGGTGTGGGCACAGTGAGAAATCAATGCTCAGGACAGATTATGAAAATCACAGTGACACTGTTCATAAGCAGAGGTCCCACAATGCCTATGTTAAAAATTTGGTGACAAAAGTCCACAAAATGACTGTGTCATGAGTGTTCATTGCGCAGTTTCCATGTACGCTCCTAAGTTCGAGAAATTGTTGTATTTTCACTCCAGATGTTCAACATTGCCATCCCTTCACACCTCCCTATGAATGCTACAGCTGTCATTTTTCACATCCTGCCTGAACTGTGTTTTTGCACATGTGGAGCACAACGGTGTGGTCGCTGTGGGAAATCAATGCTCAGGACAGATTAACAAAATAACAGTGGGACTGTTCATCAGCAGAGGTCTCAAATGCTTTTATGAGGTGGGGTAGCAAAAAGGTCATGCTGAAAATTTATTGTGCAAATACCAGCAATCGCACAGGGCATTAGGGTAAAGCACCATAAGTGCCAAACACCACTGCAAATACCTGCAAGCGAATGTTCGGCATTGACAAATGCTTGTTAATATATGGCCCAAATTTGCAAGTCTTTGCCCCACCTCACAACCACATAGTTGGCACCTTGTTAATCCCATCCAAAATGTGATGACATGACACAGCATCCTAGGCAATAGGCTGGGAAGCCGACTGCCACAGAGGTTTTGGAGCCCTGCTACAGATCCCAAGTTTTCACCACAGTGTAGCAGAGAACCAGCAGCCCTGCTGCAGATCCAGAGTGCTCAGCAAAGTGCTGCAGAGAACCAGGAGCCATGCTGCAGATCCATGGTGCTCAGCAAACTGCCACAGAGAGACAGTGGCCCTGTCGGAGATATGTGGCCTTCATCTGACAACTGCAGAGACCTAGGATCCCTGCCATAGACCTGTGTCTTTTATAGTCATGGTGCAGAGAAGCAGGTGCTCTGCTGCAGAAGCATGGCCTTAGGTGAAGTGAGGTAGAGAACTAGGATCCCTGCCATGGATCTGTGCGTTTTACTGAAGTACTACTGTGAACTACAGTCCCTGGTTATTAACTATTAAATACAAGAAACGTGTACATGACTGCACACACATTCATGACTTGCTTTTTTCTAGTTTCATTGAGTCGTTACTTCCCTCGCTTTGGGACCTTGTCTACGCAAGCATGCAGACTTCCACAGCTGGTGGTCCAGCATTGACAGACATCACCTGATAATGCATCTCTAATCTTCTGACATATCTCTAGCACACTCTTGGGTAGCTGACTGTACCTCTGCTTTACTCTTTGTTGCTTCAAAAATGTAAACACACTTAGCAACTCTGCTGCAGGCATTCTCTTCAAAGCAATCAGCCCAAACCATCTCTCCTTCTGTGACATGAGGGCACACGATCTCCCTTTCAAACAGGAAGAATTTAGTTATTCAGAAATAGGGGCTGCCATTGCTTCAGGGCTTTTCTCCAAAGTCTACAAAATTCTAAGGTGGTTGGTTCTATCCTATCTAAGGTAACATCTTTACAACAACATCCTTATTTGTAGGTGCTTCCAAGATACTGTACCACATAATGTTTTTTCAAGGGAAAACATCTTTTAATGAAAGGCAGCACAAGGCACAAAACACTAATATGTGTTGCAACAGTGCAAACACCTGCCTTTTTTTTCTTTATTAAGTAGAACAGAATTTAGTTTTGAATAATGTCTTTCAATACACACTGTATCGCAATGTCCTTTACAAAGCTATGAGCAAGATACTCTTAGTGCAGGAACTGTATACAGTTAGCATAGAGCACATGAATATTGCATACAGTCATGTTAGACTCTGTGTTACTATGCCAACCAAGCTGCACAGTGGAAGTCCTTTAACTCACTACTCTGGCAACACTAGATGTGAATGGATTTGGGTTGTTGGGGGCCAGAGAGTTCCATGGACAGGTTGCCTCCTTCAGGAAGAGGGCAATTCATCCTCCACTGTTCATCTGCCACATGGTGGAAGCTGTATGGTAGCACAGTGGAGGCACTTGTTGGGAGAGACCATTGCATGCCAGCAGCCTTCACACTGGGAGAAAACTGCTTCACTGCATACCAACAACCTTCATATAGGGAAAGAACTGCACCATTCCATGCCAGCAACCCTCACACTAGGAGAAAAGCCCTAATGTGAAGGATAAGGGGGCCTCCCGCAGCCCTCTGCTGACAAATCAGCAATTCTCTCACTGGGAGAAAACTGCATCATTGCATGCCAGCAACCGTCATACTGGGAGAAAATCCCTGACCTGAAGGATAATGTCCAGCCCCTACAGCCTCCTGCAGGATTCTGCTGATAAACCAGCAACACTCACATTGGGAGAAAACTGCACTACTGCATGCCAGCAACCCTCATATTGGGAAAAAACAGCACCATTGCATGCCAGCAACCCTCACATTGGGAGAAAACTGCACCATTGCATGCCAGCAGCTCTCACACTGGGAGAAAAGCCCTGACTGAAGGATAATGTCCAGCTCCCCTGCAGGCTGTGCTGGCTAACAACAAGCAATTTTCACACTGGGTGAAAAAGCCTCTAACCTAAAGGATAGTGTCTAGCCCCCTGCTGACTAACTGGCAATCTTTACACTGGGAGAAAAGCCCTGAACTGAAGGATGATGTCCAGCCTCCTGCTGATCTCCGCTGATTGGGCACCCACCTTCCAATGAAATCCTGACCCTGTCTGGAATGTTATTCTCCCTGGGGATCCTGCCATGGGGGAACAGGAAGCTGGGGTAAACACCTAGGAAAAGTGGGTGATGGGACTAAGACAAGTACCTAGGAATGGTGGGGGGTAGAGCTAGGATAAGTACCTAGGAATGGTGGGGCTGGGGCTGGGATAAGTACCTAGGAACGGCAGATGATGGACCTGGGATAAGTACCTAGGAATGATGGGGATGGGGCTGAGATAAGCACCTTGGAATGGCAGGGGATTAAGCTGGGATAAGTAACTAGGAATGGCAGGGAATGGGTCTGGGATAAGTAACTAGGAATGATGTGCGATGGAGTTGGGATAAGTACCTAGGAATGACGAGGACGGGGATGAGATACACTCTTAGGAATGGCGGGGGACTGGGCTGGGATAAGTACATAGAAAGGCAGGGATGGGGTTGGGATAAGTAACTAGGAATGGTGGGGATGGAGCTGGGATAAGTACCTAGGAATGGCAGGGGATTGGGCTGGGATAAGTACCTGTGGAAGGTGGGGATGAGGCTGGGATAAGTACCTAGGAATGGTGGTGGATAAGGCTGGGATAAGTACCAAGGAATGGTGGGGCAGGAGCTGGGATAAGTACCTAGAGAATGGTGGGAGCTGGGGCTGAGATAAATACCTAGGGAAGTGGGGCTGGGGCTGGGATAAGTATCTAGGGAAGGTGGGGGATGTGACTGGGATAAATGCCTAGGGAAGTGGGGGCTGGAACTTGTATATATATCTAGGGAAGGTGGGGGATGGGGCTGGGATAAGTAGGGAAGGGGATGGGGCTGGGATAAGTACTTAGGAATGGTGGGGGCTGGGGCTGGGATAAGTACCGAGGAATGGTGGGGGATGTGTTTGGGATAAATACCTAGGAATGGTGGGGATGGAGCTGGGATATGTACCAAGGACTAGTGGGGATGGGGTTGGGATAAGTACCTAGGAATGGCAGGGGATGGGGCTAGGATAATTACCTGAGGAAGGCATGGGATGGGGCTGGGATAAGTACCTAGGAATGGCGGGGATGGGGCTAGGACAAGTACTTAGAAACGATGGGAGATGTGACTGTGATAATTACCTAGGAATGGTGGGGGATGGGGCTGTGATAAGTACCTAGGAATGGTGGAGGTTGGGGCTGGGATAAGTACCTAGGATTGGTGGGGGAAGAGGCTGGGATAAGTACCTAGGAATGGCGGGGGAAGGGCTGGGATAAGTATCTAGGGAAGGCAAGGGGTGGGGCAGGGATAAATACCTAGAATGGCAGGGGATGAAGCTGGGATAAGTATCTAGGGAAATGGGAGGATGGGGCTGGGATAGGTACCTGGGAATGGTGGAGATGGGGCTGGGACAAGTAACTAGAAATGGTGGAGGATGGGACTGGGATAAGTACCTGGAATGGCAGGGGATGGAGCTGGGATAAGTATCTAGGGAAGGGGAGGATGGGGCTGGGATAGGTACCTAGGAATGGGGGGGATGAGGTTGAAATAAGTACTTATGGAAGGAGGGGAATGTGGCTGGGATAGGTAGTTAGGAATAGTGGGGATGGAGCTGGGATAAGTAGCTAGGAATGGCAAGGGATGGGGCAGGGATAAACACCAAGAAATGGCGGGGAAGGGGACTGGGATACATAGCTAGTAATGCCAGGGCAGGGTCCTCGGATAAATACCTAGGGAAGGAGTGGGATGGGACTGGGATAGTATCTATGGAATGCAAGATACAGGGCAAGGATAAGTACCTAGAGAAGGTGGGGGCTGGGGTTGGGATAAGTACCTAGGAGTGGTGGAGGACATGGTTGGGATAAGTATCTAGAGATGGCAGGGACTGGGATAAGTACATGGGGAAGGCAGGGGATGGGATGGTATGAATACTGAGGAATGACGGGGATGGTACTGGGATAAGTACCTAGGGAAGGCTGGGGCTGGGATATATTCCTAGCAATAGCGGGATATGGGGCTGGAATAAATACCAAGGAATGGTGGGGGGATGGGGATATGATAACTACCTAGTGAAAGCAGGGGCTAGGGCTGGAATAAATATCTAGGGAAGGGGGATGGGTCTGGAATAAGTATCTAGGGAAGGCGGAAGACAGGGCTGGAATAATTACCTAGGAAAGGTGGGGGATGGTGCTGGGTAAGTACCAAGGAATGGTGGGGAATAGGGTTGGGATAAATACCCAGGGGAAAGCGGGGGATGGGGCTGGAATGAGTATCTAGAGAAGTGGTGATGGGGCTATGATAAGTACCTAGTGAAGGCAGGGATGGTCTGGGATAAGTGATGGGGAAGATGGGGAATGGGGCTGCGATAAGTACCTAGGGAAAGTGGGAGATGGGGCTGGGATAAGTTCCCAGGAATGGCGGGGGAAGATGCTGGGATAAGTACCTAGAATGGCAGGGGCTGGAGCTGGGATAAGTACCTAGGAATTGTGGGGATGGGGTTGGGATAAGTAGCTAGAATGGCAGGGGATGGAGCTCTGATAAGTACCTAGGGAAGGCATGGATGGGTCTGGGATAAGTATATGGGGAAGGCGGGGGATGAGGCTGGGATAAGTACCTAGGGAGTGGAGGGGAGGATGAAGCTGGGATATGTACCCAGGAATGGCGAGGGATGGGTTGGTATAAGTACCTAGAATGGCAGGAGATGGAGCTGGGATAAGTACCTAGGAATGGCAGGGGATGGAGCTGGGATAAGTACCTAGGAATGGTAGGGGATGGGGCTAGTATAAGTACCTAGGAATGGCAGGGGATGGGGCTGGAATAAGTATCTCGGGAAGGCAGGGGGTGGGGGTATGGGACTGGGGTAAGTACAGAGGAGTAATTTTGGCATAATGGTTTGGGGGGACAACATCACTCTCAGCCAGCCTTGGATCATGAGTACTATGTTACCCAACAAAAGTAAATTATCTATGGAAAAATGCCATTATTTCTATCAACATACCTTTGAAAGCGAATACATAAATACATTATACAAGCAGGACAACACTAATGTAAAACCTCAAAGAGTACCTGTTCCTTCTCTCACTCTGCCTCAAAGCACTGGAACTCTCTTACCCTTGCCATCTGTCATTCGCCGACTCATGCTGTATTTAAAAAGGAGCTGCAAAATTTCCTAACCAAATTTGTCCCTTGCTTGTGCTTTGATCCTACATGGTCCTCCTCTATCTAGTCCACTTACTACTGCCCTATCCTTACCCAGATTACCTAACCCGTTCTAATTTTGCTTCTCTGACATGTCCTCCTACCTTAAACTTTCTGTTGATTTTGATTTTACCCGAATAGTTCCTCTCTCTTTTATCCTTCTGCTCATTTTCTTTGCTTACACTTACCTGGTATTAAACCACTGTGTGTCCCTGCCATTGTTTGGGTCCCTTACTATTTGAAAATTGTACTCTGCCAGACTGCCACTCATTCTTTATTGTTCATTACTGTGTGTACTTCTCATTGTATTTTTGCTTAGCTGGATATCTTCCCTTTGTTCCCTCCCTCCTATTCATGCTACCATTTGTGTTTACCTTACATTATACCCTCAGTGCTACTCTCCAACGTTTTATGTGCCTGCATTTTCAAAGAATTACATTGTATAACTAGGTCAAGACTGTATTTCCTATTGTGTTATTTGTCTCTGCCATCATGGGAAATTGTATTACTTACCTCATTATGTTTGCTTGCACGCATACAGTATGCAAGAAACATAGTGTCATCATCTGAGTTTTCGGATGTGTGGCAGCAGTCTTCCAATTCAGTCAGTGTGTTTGCAGGCACGGCTGCAGTTCTCCAATGAATGCTGCAGCTGCCTATGACAGCAGTTGAAAATGCAGTGCCATACAGTTGAAAGGGAGAGCTACGCTTCAGTGAGCAGCGATCAGATATTGCGTGCTCACGTACGCTCCCCCCACACACACACATATTGCGTGCTCATGCTCCTCCCCAATGCACACACTGTATAGCCAACGGGGGTGCCCAATCCCCATCGGCTGTGCTGCACTCCCCCTCAACAAAGTTCTAGATGCCATGCTGGGAGCCCACCCCAGTGTGGCAATAGATCATATGGCCGACGGGGGTGCCCAATCCCCCGTCAGCTCCACTGTCCCCCCCAAGAGACTGCAGGGTGCCACGCTGGGAGCCCACCCCCGGATGGCAGCAGTCTGAATGGCCGACGGGGGTGTCCAATCTTCTGTCTGCTCCACGGCCCCCCCAACAGCCTTCCAGCTGCCACACTGGGAGCCCACCCCAGCGTGGCAAATGTCCCGCATCGTTCAAGTAATAAAAAAAAAAATACTTGAAAGAAAAAAACCTTCCCTCGCTGACTGTCCTGACCCAATCTCCCCCCACCCACACTCACCCTTTGCGAACCCCACCTCCCCACACACACACCCTCACCCCATACTTACTTCCAGAGTCTGGCGCGACGATCTTCGGTGGACCGGGAACACGTTTGCATCTTCAAAGCCGACCACGAACTCGGAAATGCCGTAAGCTGTATAATGTAATAAATAGGGTTTTTTCAACTTTAGTGCATATCTCGGGCATTTTGGGGAATTTTTTCACCAAATTTTCAACATGGGGTTTTTGGGACCCCCACCTCATGAATTCTGTCACTGTCATGGCGTTAATCGGCCCCAAAAGGTGATTTTGAGGTCACTGTGTGGAACTACCTTTTCGGGACCGATTTACGAAATGACAGTGTCACAGTTCATGAGGTAGGCCCCCAAAAACTCTATGTTGAAAATTTGGTGAAAAAATTCCTAAAAATGACTGTTTTATGAGCATGCGTTGTGCTATTCCTATGCACGCTCGTAAGTTTGCGAATATTCAATATGTTCACTCCAGATTTTCAACTTTGCCATTTTACCACACCTCCTTATGAGCAGTACAGCTGTCATTTTTCACATCTTGGCCAAAACGTGTTTCCGCCCATGTAGCGTACAATGGTGCAGTCGGTGTGCAAAATCAATGTTTGGGACAGATTAAGAAAATCACAGTGGCACTGTTCATGAGCAGAGGTCTTAAAATGGCTATGTTAAAAATTTAGTGAAATAAGTCCATAAAATGACTGTGTTACGAGCGACCATTGTGCAGTTTTCACGCACCCTCGTAACTTCATGGATTTCTAATATTTTCAGTCCAGATTTTCACCACTGGCATTTTTCCACACTTCCTTATGAACAGTACAGCTGTCATTTTTCACACCATGGGCAAAATGTGTTTTCGCACTTCCAGCGCAGAAATGCGTGGTCGCTGTGGGAAATCACTGTCCGGAACAGATTAAGAAAAATCACAGTGACACTGTTCATGAGCAGAGGTTACAAAATCCCTGTGTTGACAATATGCTGTAAAAAAAATGCCCAAACTAATTGCATTAAGGGTGTGCGTTGTGCATTTTCTACGCACGCTCGTGACTTCACCTGTTTTTTTAATATTTTCACTGCAGAATTTCAACATTGCCATTTTTTGCACCTCCCCATGAACAGTACAGCTGTCATTTTTCACATCCTGTTCGAAATGTGTTTTCTCACCTGTGGTGTCAAATGGTGTAGTCGCTATGCGAAATCAGCTTTTGGCTAACAAACCGATATTGCCACTGTTCATAAAGTGGGGGTCACAAAAAACCCATGTTGAAAATTTGGAGTGAAAATGCCAATGAATGCCTGCGGCATTAGGGTTTCTGACCATAATGCCGCAGCCTGTAGAGATTGAGTGGCATCAGGGGTGTGACTTGGGATTCTTGCCTGTAATGCTGATACCATTCCACACCCTGCAGCCACTGAGAGGCATCGAAGTGTGCCTTGGACTCTTCGGCCCCAAAGTTCACTCCACTCTCCTATACAGGACCCATCTCACTGTATTTCCTGATGGAATGGGGTGAGCATAAGGGCCAAAGCCCCAAAGGCACACCGTGACACTTGTCAGTGTCTGCAGGGTAGGGTGTGGTGAAATGGCGTGGCCGTTATGCCTGACGACCCAAGGGCACACTCCAATGCCTGTCAGTCTCTGCAGGGTGGTGGTGGGGTTGATTTCAGTTCAATACCTTACTGCCTTTCCTATTATGCAGCTCTCTAACTCCTACACTACCAATGCCAATGCCAGCAAGCAAACATTCACTATTGACAAATGCTTGTTTTTGCACTCTCTCTATATTGTATATTCTCTACTTTGTAACCTCCCAGGTTGTGCCTGCAAATAGTCATCTCTGTGGCTAGTGTGCCTCACCCAGTCAACAAAAACTAAATAAAAATAAATAAAACAAAAAAAACGAGATATTGTATCTCACCTCTACTGTCCTGGGAAATGCAGTAGACATCAGAACCCAATTAGAAATGGCATATCACAGATTACACCTCATCTGGTCTATTTTTGTTAAATATATACTAAAAATGTGCATGGGCTAGCAGGACCCACCAGCACAACAGCAATGCAAGTGGTATACATTTGGCACTGACAAATACTTGTTATTTTTCATTTTACACAGCTGTTAATTCATTTTAACACAGAAACATAAAATTTGATGGCAGATGAGGACTGCTTCACTTGACTTACCCAGTCTGCCCATTCTTCCTTACCTACATTATCACTATGGTCCTAGACCCAACTTCATCTACAGCTGTTTCTCTCTGCCCCCTTCCTTTCCATAATGACTCCTTTGAACCATTCACCCAGACCCACCTGCAGGGTAAGGGTTTGATTTTTTTTTTTTTTTATCGAAGGCTGAGGGCTGGCTGGAGTTCAGTGGGCAATGGGCAAAGCAACAAACCACTCCCCAAGTCAGGCCTTAAAAGGCCATATCCCTGGCCACTCCTCATTCGTTTTCTTCATTGCGGCCGGAGGCGCTGCTCCTCATACCTCTTCTCCTGTTCGCTGGCCTGTTCTTTGTTTACTGCATTTTAGCAGCACCTCCGACCACCGGCTCCATTCCATTTCCCTGCTGTTCATCCTACTGCTCACTGCCACTGGCCTGTGTCTCTCTCTCTCTCTCTCTCTCTCCCTCCCTCCCACACGACCCTCGTTCTCCATGTCTCCTCCAGTCCAGTGTCCATTTTTCCTCAATTGCATACCTCCATCCTGTTCCCGTCCTGGTCCGGTATGCTGAGTAGCCCCTTTTGCCAGTTCTACTTTCCCACCGTGGCTCTATGCAGCCCCCCTTTTTGTTGCCTGTGCTCATTCACCTGTCTCACTGCTCAGTGGCTGTCTGTGGCTCTTTGGTTCTCCCATCCCTCCTCCTCGCTCCATTTCCCCTGTACCTTATTTCTAGTTTCATTTCTCCTTCTCTCTCTCTTTCTCTCTCTCTCTCTCTCTCTCTCTCCATTTGCTGCTCCTGTCTCTGTTGCCTTCCCTCATCTAGGTTTGTGCTGGTGTTGCCACTGCCCAGCTTTCCCTCATACATTCCCTACTTCTTCTTCTCCCTCATTCTGTCTTCCTTTGCTCTCTCTGTCCCTTTTCCCCACTGTGCTCATCCCCACTGCTACAGAGGATGCCTCGCTCCTCTGCTTTAGTTCTCTCAACAGCGACTTCCTGTGCCCTGTGCTGTTGAGCTCCTCGGCAGTTCCTGTGAGCTGGGAACAGCGATTACTTCGCTCCTCTCGACTTCTGTTCTCCCTCTGGCCGATGCTCACCTTCTGGCCTCTCGTACCTGTTCCAGGACTTCATTTTCTACACCCTGTCTTGATGTTTGGACCACATCTACTGTTATTGCCCTGTGGGTCAGATCCCGATCTCCCTTATTGGTTCCCGGCTCCCTTTTGAAGGGGCAGTTGCTCTCTATGGGGACTGCGACTCCTACTGTTGGTTCTTGTCTGGTCTCCACTTCCCTCCTCTTGTACCTCGTTTTCTTCCTGGTACTCCTACCCTTCCTTTCCTCAACCTCAGATCAATCTGTTTGCCACCCATCCTGTTTCACATCATAGGACTATCAATCCGACTGAACTGTACGCCTGGCTGGTGTGCTCTGCAGCCTTCCTCTGGGATTTGCCATTTGTCCCTGCCCCTGCTCTCCCAGGCCTTTGCTGCTCATTGCTCTTGGTTACACCATGATGCGCTTTCTTATTTTCATCCCTGACTGTGCTTCCCATGGTGGGTGCTCGCCCTCCTCCTCCCATTCCCTTCATCCTCCATTCCTCTCTTTCTCGGACCTCTGCTTTCTTTTGGGGGCTTCCCTTTCCTGCCATCCCGCTATACCACCTTACCCTACTCATTTACATCACCTAATATTCCCGCTAATATATCACTGTGCCTACTCATCTCCTCCTCCTCTGACCCTATTCCCTTGTTCTAATCAAACCTATTCAGATGTCCTCCTGGTATTACCTACCTCACCATTGGCTGCCGGCTTCACCTGGCTGCTCTTGCTCCTACCTTCATGCAATTCTATCCATTCCTGATTTGGTTCTCAATGGACCCAGTTGGCATGCACTCCCGTAGTTACCAATCATGGGTAGCTTCCTAATGACATGAGTCTGGTTCTCCTTCACTCAGTCCGATCTCAGGGTCTACTCATTCACATCGATTAATCGAGCATACTTCTCATTGGGTTTTATGCTACCTCATCATACTGCTCTCTATTTGGAGACATGCCTTCCATGTCCATTGCTCCTTGGCTCGGGGCAAACCTGTAGCTGATGGTCTCGCTCTGCACCCACAAAGTCTGCATCTAGAGCATGCAAAGCTCAGAGCAGGGTACGTCTCCCTGGCCCATACTGAGAAGGTCTTCGCTCTGGGTGGACCTTTGGTCATCCCTCATCTCGGCGACACCTCTGGATGTAGAATTTATGCCATCCAGCTGTGAGGGGTGGGGCTGTCATCATCAGAGCCACTTTGGCTGCCCAATTGGGTTTGGAGGCACCCTCTACACTCTTCTCCTTCAGGACCACCTGTCTGTTTCGTAGGATCGCATTGGCCAGCTGAGTGCCTTAGCAGTCATCTCTCTTCTCTCTTCTCTCTTCCTTTTGAGCATTTAGTTGCAGAGACAAAGCTTGCAACCCTCAACAGTTGTCCATTTAGAAGGACAGAGTGACAGGTTCCTCTAAATTGGAATGTTTTCCTTCTTGCTCGATCTCGACCCTAAATTGCGGTAGCTGAGCCATCACTAATCAAAACATCCTTCATTCTGGAGGGAAGGGGACCTAGGCCTTGGATCCCCAGAGGTTTCCTCAAAGGGTTTTTTATCCTCTCCTCCTTGCCAGTGGTCATAATATTAGATAGGGTTGGAGTTTCCTTAGGTTCCATAGTTTAGTTCCGCTGTTTGATGGAGTTGGATGGTGGCCCCAGCTTTTCCTTCTCTCTTTAGGAATTCTGCCCTTCTGCATCTTGTCTGCTTTCATTTCAGTCATTGTCATTTTCATATCTCTTTCTTCTCCTGTCCTTCCCATCTATATCTATCACCTTAATTTCCAGTCTCGATATATTCTGATTTATCGCCTCTTCGATGCTCGACACCCTTTTGGGCATTCTTTTTGAGCTTCTTCCTAAGTTACCTTTAGCCAAAGGAATTATTCCTGTGGCATGTATGGAGGGGAACTACTCCTCTAGGGTTCCTTGTGTCATATCCCTACAGGGTGGTATAGCTCTTGGCTAGCGAGGCGAACAGCCACAATGTACCAAAGTCACACAAGCATACATCTCATCCAGTTGTGCAAGCCCATTGAAACTGATGGCTGAGGGCTGGCTGGAGTTCAGTGGGCAGAGTAACAAACCACTCCCCCAACCAGGCTTTAAAAGGCCCTCCTCCAGGCCAGTCCTCATTTGTTTTCTTTGTTATTCCACCATCCAACGCTCCTCCTCCAGTGACTCATCTCTCTTTCCCGTGGGCTTTTTCCTAAGCTACCTTTAGCCAAGGAAATTATTCCCATGGCACCTATGAGGGGGAATCCTCCTCTAAGGTTCCTTGCATCAAACCTCTACAGGATGGTATATCCCATGGATAGAGAGGTGAACAGCCACAATGCATTGAAGTCACACAAGCATACATCTCATCTAGTTGCGCAAGCCCATTGAAATTACTTTAACTTTGGTAATACAGAGGAAAACACTGGAATGCTAGGCTAACCATATAACCCCCCTAGCCAGCAGATCCCTGCCCCTACCAAAGCAGGCAACAGTCAGGCTCAGGTGGCACACAGGAGAGACACTAGCCAGCACAGCATTTTAAATCAGACACTAACTGTAGACAGTACAAACACAACCAACACAGCAAAGCAGAACAGACCACCAATAAACATAATTAAACAGAAACATCACTTACCCTTGCCTTTTGTAGACTATTAGCGCTATGTTAGCTCAAGTTGAGCAGTTTTGAGCTGATTGCTGATTGTGTTGGTCACAGTCTACTGGTAGAGTCACTGGCCCATTCCAGACACAACAGTAAAGAGAATGCCTCACAGATTGCAGCAGGCTTCTTTTCCCAGGCACTCCCTTACCCTGACTGGTGCCAAATCAAATGGCCAATAGTGTGTGGCCCCTACCAGTTTAGAACTGCCCTGTGCAAACTGGAATTCCCTTTTACCACCTCCTCTGCTTGTTTGCCAGTGTCTTGTTTTGCAAATTTGTGCACACAGCATTGTGAGTAAATGCCCCTGCGGCATGATGATGTTGCTGGCTTGCTGCTCTCCCCCCAATCACTACTCACCCCCACCCACTGCACTGCAGCACCACCAGTCAGTCCTACCTCCAGGTAATTGTTGCTTCATCATTGCTTACAGCAGCCTCCAGCAGTCCATATTCCTCTGTCCTCTGATCTGCCTTCCAAACATCCACTGCAGTGTGAGACCAACTGATGCCCTGACTGATTCAACCATATGCCCCCCCCCCAGTCACTCACTGGTGCCCACAACCCTGAACCTCTCAATCCCAGGCCATAAAACCCCAGCCTCCCCCCCACTCCAACTCCCAGGTTGGAAAGCAAAGCAGCAGCTCCTCCACAGGCATCATCGGAGGGCAGATGAGGCAACCGGAGTCGCAGGACATGACAGTCACAGTCAGGAAGAGAGGGGAAGTGAAGCAGCACCAAGCAGGCAAACACATCGATGGTAGCACTGCAGTTTTTTTCCTCGATGTGAGCAGTCAGTCTCCCACTCGCTCCTCCCAACTCCTCACTATTGACAGTGGCATGCGCTTATGCTACTTCTGGGTGCAATGTGGTCCATCACTTTCTCCCTCCCTGCTACAATTCACTCTTCTCCTCCTGGTTCTGGCCAAGCCACTTGCATAGGACTGGTCCCCCCCCCCCACCATCTAACTGTCTGGCTGCCGCAGCTCGCTGCACTCTCTTGGGGCTCTCACTCACAGGACCTGACTCAACCCACCAGTAAAATCCAACCCCTGCCCACAGAACAGCAGGCTCCTGTGTCCCTCCCAGCTCACCAGCAGGCAGCAACAGCATACAGCCTGAATGTTGGGGGTGACAAATGTGCTCACTTAAAATGTTGGGGGGGACTTGTGCCCCCTGTCCCCCCCCTATAATTATTCCCCTGGGTAAGTGCCTAGGAATGGCAGGGGACTGGACAGGGATAAGTACCTAGAATGGCAGGGGATGGGGCTGGGATAAGTATCTAGGGAAGGGGAGATGTGGCTGTGCTAGGTACCTGGGAATGGTGGGGATGGGGCTGGGACAAGTAACTATGAATGGCGGTGGATGGGACTGGAATAAGTACTTAGAGAAGGAGAGGAGTGGGGCTAGGATAGGTACCAAAGAATGGTGGTTGGTGGGGGATGGAGCTGGGATACGTAGCTAGGAATGGTGAGGGATGGGGCGGGGATATATATATACCATGAAATGGTGGGGGGAGGGTGCTGGGATATATAGCTAGTAATGACGGGGCAGTGGCCTGGGGATAAATACCTAGGGAAGGTGGGGACTGGGGTTGGGAGAAGTACCTAGGAGTGGTGGAGGACATGGTTGGGATAAATACCTAGAAATGGTGGGATGGGGTTGGAATAAGTACCTAGGGATGGTGGAGACTGGAATAAGTACCTAGGGAAGGCAGGGGATGGAGCTGTTATAAATACTAAGGAATGAAACATAGAAATTGTCAGCAGATAAGGACCGCTTGGCCCATCTAGTCTGCCCGTAAACCCTTGTACTGTATTACTGCTTCTGTCCCACCAGCTGCTGTACCTCTATGGTTCCCCTATGCCTGTCCCAATAATGCCTGAATCCATCCACAGTGCTCGCTCCCACCACCTCCTGAGGCAGACCATTCCATGCGTCTACCACCCTCTATGTGAAGAACTTCCTCACATTCCCTCTTAACCTCTCACGTTAAAATTTCATGTCATGCCCCCTTGTTCTTGTGCTCCTCCTGTATCGTAAAATGTCTCCTCCCTGCATCTTGTTTATCCCTTGAGGTACTTGAATGTTTCTATCATGTCCCCTCTTTCCCTTCTCTCTTCCAGTGAGTACATATTGAGGTCCCATAATCTTTCCTCATAAGTCTTGTGTTGCAAGCCCTGTACCATCTTAGTCGCCCTTCTCTGGACCATCTCCAGCCTATTAGTATCCTTACAAAGGTTCGACCTCCAGAACTGCACACAGTACTCCATGTGAGTCCTGGCCATGGTTTTATATAATGGTATCACTACTTCCCTCTTTGTGCTGGTGATACCCCTGCCGATGCAACCTAGCATGCCACTGGCCCTCCCAGCTGCCTTAGCACTCTGCTTTGACATTTTCAGGTTGTCTGAAATAATAACCTCCAGGTCTTTTTCCTCCTTTGTGACAGTTAGCAACGCCCCTCCTTCCTGTAGCTTTCCCCAGAGTTTCTGTGTCCCAGGTGCATAATTTTGCACTTTTTTTAATTAAACTTCAGTTGCCAGTCCTGAGACCATTTTTCAAGCTTCCCCAGACCCCTCCTCATTTTCTCCATCCCATCTGGGGTATCCACTTTGTTACAGATCTTGGCGTCATCTGCAAACAGGCAGACCTTTCCCTCCAGCCCTTCTACAATGTCTCTAATGAAGACATTGAACAGGACTGGCCCCAGGACCGATCCCTGAGGCACCCCCACTGGTCACTCCCCTCTCCCCAGACTGCACCCCATTTACCACCACTCTTTGCCTCCTGTCTGTTAGCCAGTTTCTAACTCACTTTACCACCCTTTCCCCATGCCTAGCCTACTCAGCTTGTTTATCAGCCTCCTATGTGGGACGGTGTGTAAGGCTTTGCTGAAATCAAGGTAAGCGACATCCACTGCCCCACCCTGATTTACTTCCTTTGTCAAACAGTCAAAGAAATCAACCAGATTTGCCTGACATGACCTCCCTGCAGTGAATCAGTGTTGCCTATGGTCCTAGGCTCTGATGGCTTCTAGATGTCCCACTATCCTTTCTTTAAGCAATGTCTCCATGATCTTCCCCACTACTGAGGTGAGGCTGACTGGCCTATAGTTCCCCGCCTCCTCCCTGCTGCCAGATTTGTGTAGAGGGACCACATGTGCCCTCCTCCAATCCTCTGGTACTACCCCTGTGTTGCATGACTCTGTGAACATGGCTGCCAGAGGTTCTGCTATCTCCCTTTGCAGTTCTCTTTATATCCTTGGGTGTATGCCATCTGGTCCCATCGCTTTGTCCACCTCCAATTCAGTGAGCTCCTGCAGGACTCTTTCTCTTGTGAATGGACTATGTCCACCTCTTCACCCCCTTGGCAACTTCTGTATCCCCTGCCCTTCCCCCTCTTCTGTGAATACTGAGTAGAAATATTTATTCAGTATTTCTTCCTTTTCCATGTCACCCCCCCTTGCAATCCCCTCCCTCTTCCTTGAGCCTTGCAATCCCCATCTTGTTTTTTGTCCTTTTGCTGATGTACTTGAAGAATGTATTGTCCCCTTTCTTTACTGACTGCTAAACCTTCCTCAGTCTGTGCCTTTGCTCTCCTTGCTGCTTTTCCCGCTTCCCTTAGACACTCTAGGTACTCCTCCCTGTCCCCCTCCCTTTGGATCTCCTTATATTTCCTGAACCCTTTCCTGTTTGCACTGACCTTTACTGCCACCTCTCTCTAGAACCACAATGGCTTTCTCCTTCTCTTGCCTCTGGATACCAATCTGATACATTGGTTTGTTACTTCCAGTAAGACTTCTTTTAGATGCTTCCACTGTTCTTCCACTCCCCTTCTTGCCCCCGTTCTCTCCTGAGGTCTTTTGATACCCCTCCCCATTTCAGTGAAGTCAGCATTTTTTAAATCCAAAACCATTGTCCTAGTATGACTTGAGTGAGTCTCTGTCCCTATACTGAACCACACAGTGTTGTGATGGCTGAATCCCTGTTGCCCTCCTACCTGGACATATGCAATTCGATCCCCGTTGGTGATTACTAGATCTAGAATTGCCCCATCTCTGGTGGGATCAAGCACAAGCTGCCTGAGTCCAGCCTCCTGGAGTGAATCAAGGATGTCTCTGCTCCTGGCTGAAACAGTTACACTGGTGTTCCAATCCACGTCTGGCATATTGAAATTCTCCATCAGTAGAATTTCACCTTTCTTTGCCATCTTGTGTATTTCCTCCACTAGCTCCCTGTCCAGTTCCGCTTCCTGTGCTGGAGGCTTGTATAGCACCCCTGTGCATATTTATTTATTTATTCAATTCTGATAACCAGGTACGCCCACTGAGCCCAGAAGGTCCCTTTATTCAGGTGTGACCCGGATTTAGTTATAAAGTACAAACATTTCACATATAGCGCAAACAGGAGTGCTGACCATTTTAGGTTACAATCTGGTCAGTATGCTGCTGAGTTCAAGTCTTAGTACACTGTAGGATTTTAGGCATTCATACATTAGGAATAAACAGAACTCGTACAGGAGTGGAATTAGTGTACAGACTTACAATATACAGTATACTTGATTCTCCCAGGTTGAGGTTTGTTCAGGACTGGACAGGGCCAGTACAGGTTGAGAACTAATCTTTATGGTTCAGAGTTCTTGCCCATGAACATGCACTTTTTGTTAGGTGATGTGCCCGGAGCCCAGATTGGAAAATTCCCAGGGTGGTCGCATCCTGAAGTTGTGGTGGGAGCTTATTCCATAGCACCGGAGCTGCACCGGCAAAGGATTTGGCTGCTGTGCCATTTCCAGGTTGAAAGGTGACTCACAGTGCCTCAGCCTCCCCCTGCCTACCCTGTACCTGTGTTGCCATTATATCCTCTCTGACATACAGGGCTACTCCCCTTCCTTTTTTGCCTTTCCTATCCCTCCTGAATAGAACATATCCTGTTACATTTGTTTCCCACTCATGGTTAGCTGTGTACCAGGTTTCAGTTATTGCTATTATGTCCAGGTCTCCTTCAGTTATTAAGGCCTCCATGCCTGGGACTTTATTTCCTAGGTTGCATGCATTTGTCAACATGACTTTCCAAAGTTTTACTGCCTGACCTCTCTCTCTTCCTGTTTTTGGTCCCCTGCATCTTCCCCCTTTCCTGATATTTTTCTCTTATGTTCCCGATGCCTTTCCTACTCCATTTCTACCCGATTCCAAAGATCTTGATATCAGCTCCTCTTCCTGCTCCATTGTTCTGCTTTCTCTACCAAGTGGGGTGGGCTGCCTGAATATCCCTGCTCCTGTTGCCCTCCCCCTGGCTAGTTTAAATGCTTATCAGCAAAGCATTTAAACTGTCCATTGAGGGCTGCCTTCTCATTACTGGACAGATGCAGTCCACCCACACTGTGCAGTGCCACACCACTTCAGGTGGGTCCCCAGTCCCCAGTGAAGCCATACCCCTTCTCGTTGCACCAGCCTTTCAACCTTGTGTTGAACTTACTAATGTGGAGATCCCCCCCCCCACCGTGGACTGGCAGCACCCAGGAGTGTAGCCAGACATTTTAGTTTTGTTCAGGTACACTCTTTAATTGCTGCCCCCTCCACATCTCAAAAGAGGTTCTACACAATTCATAACTGCTTGCCCTAAATAATAGAACTTTATTTTAAACTATTACAACCACTATTCAGTGGCCATGTACAACTACATCAGAAGCACATTCTCCTCCATTACTTTCTATAATTCCAAATTAAAATGGTAAAGGTTAGGAAAAAAGTCCACCATGGCTCAAGACAATTGCTTTAAACATGTACACAGATGTGTACAGTGAGTATGCCTGCCTACACCCTGGGCAGCACCTCTGAAAATGTCACAGACTTTGCTACCTTCCCCAGGCACCCTCCCAACACTGTAAAGTCCTCCTTCACCTGCTCCAAACTTACCTTATCCTTGGATAGGTCATTTGTCCCCAAGTGGATAATGACCTTCAGCCCTCCCCTCCTTGCCACAGTTTCAGTGATCCTTTGGCTGCGTTCCCCTTCCTTCCGAGCTGTGCCTCCTGGAAGGCACTTTACCTCCCTTTCCTCTCTACTATCTGTTCCCAAATCTATTCCCTGGACAATTGAGCCCCAACAGGAGCAACTTCTTCTTCCTATGGGGTTCTCTTCCTCCCACCACTGGGTCTCCCTGCTGGAGGACCCTCACCTCCTCCCTGGTCTCAGCCTTTGGTTCCTTTGCAGGGCTGTCCCATTCCTTCAACACTGTGTAGGGGTTCATGAGCTGGACTGGATGGAGGATGTGTCTCTGCCCCCTCCCCATAACCTTCTTGAGCCCACTGTAGTCCAACCTGCCATCTGCTTGGGTGGCTGTTGTGGCATTGGCTGGGGACCTGGTGGCCTCTGGGTGGGGGCGAAGGTCCCCAGTATTCCTGCAAGCTTGGCTAGAAAACTGGCAGCCTCCACTCTCAGCCCAGAGAGGTGTCTGCAAATGGGGTAGCACCGCAGTAACCAGAATGTTTTTCTGAAAACTGCTGCACCACAGCCAGAGCACTGCACCATTTCCTGCATCATCCTGTGCTTGCTGATATTCCTCCCCTCCTAACCCTTTTCTTCCCTTCTCCTTCTCTCCCTGTCTTTCTCCCCTGCTGTAGTGACTTATAGCTTCTCTCTCGCCTCCTCTTGTATGTGCCCTTGTGGACCTAGTTGCTAGCTACACCCTTTGTAATTTTGCCTATATACCAGCTAGGCTATTGCTTGTGCTGTGCTGCCTAAATGTTCATGTGTCTTTAAGTAGGTGTGGCTTGGGCTTCCACTATAAAGGTAGAGCACCTGGGGGTGGTTGGGGAATGGGGTTGGAGAATGGGGGTGGGTGGTGGGGTTGTTCCTTTGGTGCTTGGTGTCTACAAAAAAACAATCAGGTAAAAAAAGACTTTCTTCTGCAAACTACAGGGCAAAAACACAGCTTTAGTTTAAGGTAGCTGGTAGCTGCTTGCCTTCTCAGCTTCTGCAGCAAACAGAGTCCACAGTCAACTCCTGTTTGTAATCCACAGTCGCTGAAGCCTTCTTCAGCTCCTCCCCTTATCAGACACCTCTTTCATAGAGTTTCAGTAACAGCTCTAGTCAAAAATGACTGCAATTATTCTCCCAGCTAGATTACCTCCCTGGCAAATTACAGTTACACTAAGTAAAGACAACCCCAAAAACAGAGAATCAAAACACTGACTACTACTTACTATTACAGGTCCCTGAAATAAGAATTAAATTCAATGTACTCAGTAAATCACCTCCTTGCTATAGGGTAGCTGGTAGCTGCTCTCCTTCTCAGCTTCTACAGGGAATGGTGCTGGGATAAGTACCTAGGGAAGGTGGGGATGGTGCTGAGATAAGTTCCTAGAAATAGCGGGATATGGGGCTGGGATAAGTATTTAGGAATGGTGGGGATGGGGCTGGGTAAGTACCAAGTAATGGCAGGGGATGGGTCTTGGGATAAGTACCAAGCAATGATGGGGATGGGGCTGAGAAAAATACCTAGGGGAAGTGGGGGCTGGGGTTGGAATAAGTATCTAGGGAAGGGGAGATGGGGCTGTGATAAGTACCTAGGAAAGGTAGGGATGGGTCTGGGATAAGTATCTAGGGAAGGTGGGGATGGGTCTGGGATAAGTATATGGGAAAGGTGGGGGATGGGATGGGGATAAGTACCTAGGAATGGATAGGGCTGTGGCTTGGATAAGTACCTAGAGAAGATGGGGGATAGGGTTGGGATAAGTACCTAGGGAACATAGGGATGGAGTTAGGATAATTACCGAGGAATGGCAGGGATGGGGCTGGGATAAGTACCTAGGAATGGGGGGTGGGACAGGGATGAGGTACCTAGGAATGGCAGGGCTGGGATAAGTACCAAGGAATGGTGGGGGATGGGGCTGGGATAAATACCTATGGGGAAGCAGGGGCTGGGGCTGGGGCTGGGGCTAGAATAAGTATCTAGGAAAGGGGAGATGGGGCTGTGATGAGTACCTAGGGAAGGTAGGAATGGGTCTGGGATAAGTATCTAGGGAAGTTGGGGGATGGTACTGGGATAAGTTCTTAGGAATGGTGGGGTCTGGGGCTGTGATAAGTACCTAGGGAATGCAGGGATGGGTCTGGGATAAGTATATGGGGAAGGTGGGGGATGGGACTGGGATAAGTACCTTGGAAAGGTGGTGGTTGAGGCTGGGATAAATACCTAGGGAAGGTGGGGATGGGATGGGGATAAGTACCCAGGAATGGATAGGGCTGTGGCTGGGTAATTACCTAGGGAAGGTGGGGGATAGGGCTGGGATAAGTACCTAGGAAACTGAGGGATGGAGCTGGGATAATTACTGAGGAATGGCAGAGATGGGGCTGGGATAAGTACCTAGGGAAAGTTGGGGATGGAGCTGGGATAAGTACCCCGGAATGGTGGGGGATGGGGCTGGAATAAGTACCTAGGAATGGAGGGGGATGGGGCTGGGGCTGGGATATGTAATTAGAAATGGCGAGAAATGGAGCTGGGATTAGTACCTAGGAATGGCAGGGGATGGGGCTAGGACAAGTACTTAGAAATGATGGGAGATGTGGTTGTGATAAGTATCTAGTGTGGCACTTGGACTGCTGGTTCTGATTAATCTATGCTTTTTGTAATATAAAAATGTGTTATTGAGTGTCTCTCATGAGACATGCTGTTTCAGCTAAAAGATAAAAGCCAGGAGATAATTAAAGGCTAGAAGAGATCTAAATTAAGGATCTCCTGTTTATCTGGCTTAATTGTAGCTGTCAGCTGCTAGGCTGGAAAATCATAAACTTTCATGATGTTTAGAGGAAGAATACAGGATCTTACTTTGAGAAACAGCTCTTGCAGCAGGTTACACCATTAAGACTGAAGCTGGCAGGCACCAGGACCCCACGGAAATTTTCTAGCTAACAGTATCCAGCGGTGACTGCCCCCGACATTGGCCCCACTCCGACGTCAGGCATCATACAAAAGGGGGCGGTCCTCCAGAATCCTCAGTTCTTTTCCAGCCGTTGACTCGTCAGCATCGGCCTCACGGTCCTGCTCCAGCGAACGACGACCAGAAATTCCAGCATTAACTCTAAATGTCGGCATCTCCTACTCCTTCCTCAGAAGGACACCCCTCCAAGCGTACCTGTGGCAAACAGATTCCTTTTAACGATCTGCACTTGTCCCGTCTGCGGTGCCTAGGCCCAGAACACAACACCAAGGCCTGTCCATTTTGCCAGCAGTTCAACAGTCGCACCAGGATCCACAGCCAGAAGGCACTCCAAGGGTTCCTCTTGGAAAAACAACTTAAACTTATGGAAAAAGACCCTGCCTCCAGAGTTGAGTCCACCTCTAAGACTCATAATCACTGGGACAAGCACCGGGAGAAGGCCAGGTCCAGATCCCCAAACCGGGCCTTGGACTCATGTACTAGCTCCGACTCTGTGCGTTCAGACTGCTCTCCCTCCAGGGCTCGCTCTCAGCCTCCTCCTGTGAAGGTTAGGACTTCGGGCAGCTCTTCGGCTTCCTTGCATCCCATCAAGACTTCCAGGACCTCGGACTCTTCACCAATGCCCTCCTGGGCCTCCACAATATCTACTGATCACCGTTCCAAGTCCTCTTCCAAAATCACTCATTCTTCCTCAGACAAACGCAGGGAGCCCGACGCTAGATCCACATCCCAGCCTCCTAGGGGACCAGACCGCCCTCCCAGGAAGTCTAAGGACCTGACGTCCCTCAAACGGATGACTGATACAAAACGGGCTGCCGACCCGTCACCGGTTAGGTGCCCATCAGACCAGATGTCGGGCAAACACCCGACGTCGTCCTCACGTTCCAAGGAGCCGACGACTGCTTCTCCGTCACAGGTGGACACCGGTCGCCAGGAGTTTACGGAGGAAGATACAATGTTGCCTGATGACTAGGCAGGTAACAATGAGGACGCTGGACTTCTGCAGGACCCTTCACCTGACCCGGCGTTGCCCGGGAACCTGACGCCCGATACCGGTGACAGGCCAACCCCGACGCCAGGACCATCATCCAGTATGAATATTCAGGAGGTTAAAGACCTCTTCACCTTTTGGTGGGACACAATCAAGAGGGATGTTGTCCCAGTAAAAACTCCTCCGCCTACTCCTCCTCCTCCTCCTCTGCCTCCTCCTCCTCCACCACTACAGGGGCCAGTAGGAAGACCACTGACCCCCAAGGAGCCTACTCCACCTCCTAGGGGCAGGTCAAAAGAAAGGAAAAGGCCCCCTTCAAGATCTCCCTCAGGGTCTCCCAGCCCCAAGCGACCCAGACGTCGATGGTCCACTCCACAGGGGGACAACTCTAGATTTGACACCTCAGATTCCTCCAGGTCTCCTTCTCCAATCAGCATCCCATCACCTGACCCTCGAGACCTACCCAGGTCATCTCTGGATGACCCATCTTTCTCCGAAATCATGAGGAACATCCAGGAGAAAATGGGATGGGAAACGGAAGATTTAGACCCTGAACGACAGCGCCTAGCCCTTTATCTTTGGCAGAAGGATCCTAAGCCTGTGGTGGTCCCACCCTTGGTGGACACCTTTGTGGATGTCACCAAGGCAGTGTGGAAATGTACGCACTCCACCCCCACGGTGCTGAAGAAGGCTGATCACCTATACAACGCCCTGGCAGAAAGCCTGTACTTAGCGCAACAACCCCTGGCTGATTCCCTGGTCATTGCGGCCTCCCATGATAGGTCTCAATGACTACAACATCTGAGTACACAACCTCCAAACCAGGAGTCCAAGCAATTGGACTCACTGGGTAGGCTTATGTATGGGTCTGCTACATGCTCCATTAGGTCACTGAACTATCTGACACACATGGTTCCGTTTCAGAATGCCCTATGGGAACAGGGTCAAGACCTAGTTAAAATACTTCCAGATGGGGAACAGAAGGAGGAGCTTCTCAACCTCCTCTGCACTGGGTCAGACGTGGGGACCCAGGTTTTGAGAGCTGCCTACAATTTGGTGGACTCTGCAGCAAGGGGAGCAGCCTCAGGTATCTGTCTCCAGAGACATTCATGGCTTCGTGTCTCCGGATTTACCCCGGACATCTAGAAAAACATCCCGGACGTTCCCTATAATGGTGAAGTCCTATTTGGTGAAGACTCTGAAAAGGTAATCACCAAATTACAGGACGCCGGGAAGGCAGTAAGGACTGTACAGGCCATGTACAGGCCAAAATCTGGTTCCTTTCATAGGAACCAGAACCATTTTCGTGGCCGACAACAACGACAGCAGCCACGTTCTGGCTAGCAGCAAAGGGGCAACTTCCACCATAAGGCCCAACCTAAGTCTTCCCCAGGCCGAGGTCAGCGGTATACCAAACCGACCCAGCCTGCGGGGGGTTATGCCACCACAGCCTGACTCCTTCCCGGCCCCCGCCCTTCCTCTGGATCAACGGGCAGAAAAGGTCGGGGGTCGTATCACTGGCCACTTTTCAGGATGGCAGTCGATTACCATGGGTCCTTCAACTGGTCAAGAGAGGTCACTTTATAGAATTCCTTGACCACCCACCATCAAGACCTCCCCTGCTTTCCCGTTATTCAGGTCAGCATGCACTACTCATATAGCAGGAGGTGCTCGCGCTTCTGCGAAAGGAAGCTATAGAGCACATACAGAGGAGCCAGAGAGGGTAAGGTTACTATTCCCACTTCTTTATGGCCCTTTACAAATGCTTCTGCATGGTGACCCTTCCCGGTTTGATACCCATGCTCAAGCAGGGCACCTTCCTAGCGTCCTTGGACATGCAGGATGCCTACCTGCACATACCCATTGCTCGAGCACACAGGAAGTTCTTGCGCTTCAAATTTCTAGGTCACCATTATCAGTTTCAAGCCCTCCCCTTCGGACTGTCATCTGCACCTCAGGTGTTTGCGAAGTGCATGGCAGTCATAGGGGCAGCTCTAAGGAGACAAGGCCACTATATGTTCCCCTGCCTGGATGACTGGCTCCTCATGGCACCCTCTTGGGAGTCTCTGATGTCCGCAATCCACTGTACTCAGTCCCTGTTCGGGGCATTGGGCATCATCATCAATCAGGAGAAGTCACACCTGGTTCCATCACAGAATCTGCAGTTCATAGGCGTAGTTCTGGACACCGTCCAGGGGAGAGCTTTTCTGCCCCAGGACCGAGCGGAACACATCAGATCCCTCATCAGGGACATCTTGGCAAAGGAGACAGTCCCAGCCAGACTAGTCCTTTGCCTGCTTGGACACATGGCTGCGGCCATTGCAACAGTCCTGCTAGCCCGTCTCCACATGTGGGTGACCCAGTGGATGTTACAGGTACAATGGGATCAGAAGCAAGACCATTTGCAGCTTCCAATTCGGATCACGAATGCCGTCATCCGGGATTGGCAATGGTGGCTAGATTCAAAGAACCTGTCGGCAGGGGTCCCCTTCATTGCACCGTTTCCAATTGTGACGCTCTCCACGGATGCCTCAGAGTTTGGTTGGGGAGCACACCTCGATGGGGTCAGGTCTCAGGGCTCATGGACGCCCCAGGAAGCTCATCTCCACATAAATATTTTGGAAATGAGAGCAGTTCTTCATGTCCTGCAGGCCTTCCAGTAGGAGATCCCACCGTGTACTCTGCTGTTACAAACAGACAATACCGCGGTGATGTATTACCTCAACAAACAAGGAGGCACCCATTCCTATCCACTTTGCAGGGAGGCCATGAGGGTGTGGGATTGGGTTCTACAACACGGCACAAACCTCATTGATGTTCATGTCTCAGGAGTGGACAACATCATCGCAGACAGTCTGAGTTGCTCTCAGGCCAGAGTCCATGAGGGAACTACTCCAGAAGGTGGTAGAGGATCTGTTTCACAGATGGGGCACACCAGAGTTAGACCTTTTCGCATCCCCATCCAACGCAAAACTGCCTAATCTCTGCTCGCTAGATCCAGAGCCTGGTATTTTCTGGTGAGATGCGTTGTCCCTCTCCTGGACAAGCAGATTCCTCTATGTTTTTCCTCCCTTCCCATTGATCCAGAGGGTCCTTTTGAAACTCTGCAGAGAGCAGGTGACGCTGATATTTATCGTGCCTTTTTGGCCCAGACAGATTTGGTTCCCTCTGCTACACCAGCTGTACCAGGAACCTCCGGTGCCTCTGCCAATCAGCTGTCATTTATTGTCCCAGGAGGCAGGTTCTTTGGCCCATCCGGACCTTCGCTCTCTGAACCTGCACGCCTGGCTCCTAGAGACATAGCTATCATGCAGTACAGGGTCTTGCAAGAGGTAGCAGATGTTCTAGCAGCTGCTAGAAAACTGGCCATTCATGCTACATACACCATGAAACGGCGCAGATTTTGCCTCTGGGCTCAAGCACAAGGACTTTCCCCAATGGATTGTCTGGAAAGGTCAGTCCTAGACTACCTCCTGTCTCTCTCTTCCAGGCAGGCTTGGCCTACTCCTCTATTAAAGTACACCTTTGTGCCATCTCAGCCTATCATACACCTGTAGGCCTACATCCCATAACTCAGTTGGACACTGCACGAGCCTTCCTGAGAGGTGTTCTCCACCTTAGACCTCCGATTAAGAATCCTATTCCTCCATGGGATTTACCCTTTGTCCTGGAGCAGCTTATGCTGCCACCTTTTGAACCAGCCGCAGATTGCGAGCTACGTCTCCTGACATGGAAGACGTTATTTTTAGTTGCTGTTACTTCGGCCAGAAAAATTTCTAAACTTCATGCACTGATGTGCAAAGAACCTTATTTGGTTTTTCACCAGGACAGGGTGTCCCTAAGGACAAATCCAAAGTTTCTACCTAAGGTGGTCTCAGCTCTCACCCTCAATCAGGACATTGACTTACAGTGTATTTTCCTAAATGCTCTAATAGAGGAGAGGCCCTGCTGCACTCTCTAGATGTGCATAGGTGTCTAAGATACTACCTGACCAGAACCAGGCACCACCATAAATCTGATAAACTTTTCGTCTCCTTCGCCCATAGGATGATGGGAGCTCTGGTTTCTAAACAATCGCTGTCCAGATGGCTCATCCATTGTATCACGTTCCATTACCAGAAATGTAACAAACCTTTACCGGGCGCAGTTAAGGGACATTCCACAAGGGGTGGCTACCTCCTTTGCAGCCATGAAGAACGTGTCCACTTCAGCCATCTGCGCAGCAGCTACCTGGAGCACCGTGCACACCTTTATCAGGCATTATAGCCTAGACGTTGCATCACGGCGAAGAGCTGGTTTTGGTTTAGCAGTCCTTCAGGGACTCCTATCCTAGGCTTCGGTCCAACTCGTGATCTCTACCTAGCCTCCTCCCACCTGCGAGGGATTTCCAGTATTGCTTGGGAATCAGTCCTAATGGTGTAACCTGCTGCAAGAGCTGTTTCTCGAAGTAAGATAGTACAGTTACGTAAGAACTTACCGTAACAGTAGATCTTCGAGAACAGCTCTTGCAGCAGGTAGTTTCCCTCCCACCATCCCCCTCTGGAGGTAGAGTTGTTCCGATATCCCTTTCCTAGGATTAGGTGTTTCTAACACCGCTCTGAATACCTTTTGATGGCGGATCCTCAGTCTCCACTTCTGATGTCATCTAGCGGTCTGGGAGTCTCCGGCTGGAGAACTGGGGATTCTGGGGGACCGTCCCCTTTTGTATGATGCCTGATGTCGGGGGCGGGGCCGACGTCAGGGGCAGTCCCTGCTGGATACTGCTAGCTAGAAAATTTCTGTGGGGTCCTGGCGCCTGCCGGCTTCAGTCCTAATGGTGTAACCTGCTGCAAGAGCTGTTCTCGAAGATCTACCGTTACGGTAAGTTCTTACGTAACTGTACTTTATGTCACTGTGGTGCGAAGTCATAAAAGGTCCTTTGATGTCCTTGAGAGATGAAACTGCTCATGGATGAAAGAAGATATGGGAAAGGACACACTAGATCAAAGGGGGTCATGAGGAAACAAGTTTTTGCTGAGATCACCTTCTGAATGATAAGACATCCTGTTTGTATAATGTTTAATAAACAGAGGAGAAGCTGGGTGACATCATGGAGAAGGCAGGCTCAAGACAGTTGTTTTAATTATGCTGTGACTGTCCTTTAGACACACACACGTTTGGACTCTGACTCTACAACACCTAGCAGCACTGTAAGAAGAATACCTTAGCTAGGCAAGTCTATGTGTATGGTTGGTAGGAAATTGCACTTTTTAAACCTTATTCTTTTAAAGTGAGTGTACATTTTGTGATATATTGTTCTGTATTTACGTTTTACATTTTACATTTTTATTTATTTTTAGGTAAACATCTCATTTTAGAGAATACTTGGTGTGCTTTTGAAATTCTTTCTCTGACAAGTGAAGCATATATGGTTACAGTGACACTGTGCATAGCTTAATGGTAATATTAAACTGGGAAAAGATAAGAGTTTATTCTGCGGTCTTTAATAGAGTTTTTAAGGGTTCATTTTGTACACCTGGTTAGGTGCCCGTAGGCAAAAGATTATCTGGCCCCGAGCAGAATTATCGACCTATACATTGATCCGCACGCTGGAGGCTCACAGTTTGAATCCCTCTCAGAAACTTGAGACCAAAGGTTGATTTGAACCCACAAAACAGACATGAGGGTTACGCTGTTTCTGTTTCCAGTTCACAATACTGCGCTTGGAGGTTGGCACTATGGGAGCAGAGGGCCTGACCTGCTGAGTGGGGTTGTGACACCTAGGAATGCTGGGGGAAGTCATTAAGGGCTCCAAAAAAAGAATACACTGGGATAATTTAACACGTGCTGAACAAGAGGCCCTGTCAAAACTATAATTAACGAATTACATCATCATTAAACCCACTGATAAAGGGGGAAATACTGTGGTCCTTGACAGAGATTATTATATGAAGAAAGCATTAAGGCAATTAGAAGATGGTGTTACATATAATAAATTAGCTCAAAATCCAATGGTATATTATACATCGGAATTGGAATCTCTTTTGTGTGACTCATTGGATAAGGGTTGGATCACAGAAAATGATTATGATTTTCTAAATTGTGAATACCCCAGGGTTTCCTTTTTCTACCACCTTCTAAAAATTCATAAGGATTCACAAACACCACCAGGATGTCCAATAATATCTGGCTGCGGTTCCTTAATGGAGTCATTAGCCATATATCTGGACAGCTATTTGCAACAAGAAGTGATTAGATTGCAGTCATATTTAAGGGACATCAGATCAATATTACAAGAATTAAAGGGCTTTATTTGGAAGGACTCATTTTGGTGGGTTACCATCGATGTGTCCTCCCTTTACACAAGTATAAGTCACATTTTAGGAGTAGCAGCAGTGGAGAATATGTTCCGAAAGTCTCCCTTAGAATATCCCATTTATTTAATTGTTTGAGGATTAGAGCTGATTTTGATCTCCAATTTTTTTCTGTTTAATGGTGTGTTTTACAAACAGGAGGTGGGGACGGAGATGGGATCATCGGTCGCCCCTTCCTATGCCAGTCTGTTTATGGGCTGGGGGGCAGCAATCCAGGACCCTTTTGCGAATCCCTGTTTCTCTAAAATTGTGAAGTACAGGCATTTTATTGATGACCTGATTGTAATTTGGGATGGGGCTGAACAGGTGATTTTGGACTTGTGGGTTTAAGATTTACCACAGCTTTTGACAAAAATAGGGTGAACTATTTGGATCTTACTTTAATAGGAGAAATAGATCAGGAAGTCCAAACAAAAATGTTTAGGAATGAGACAGCTGGTAACAGTGTCCTACATGCGAGGAGTGCGCATCCTACTCACACCATTGTGACTCTCCCATATGGACTGCTTGTCCATTTGAAATGTAGTTGTTCTAACGATAGGGGGTTTTTGGAGGCAAAAGAAGACCTATTTTCAAGATTACTGATGCGGGGTTATCAGGAGAAAGTACTACAAAATGCCTTAGAAAAGGTAAATCACAATTTGATGTTGGATCTAAAAGAATCCATGTGGTTTTTAAACTTAGATCTTTAAAACCTAATGGATTCAACAAACAGATGGATTGGAAACCATTTCTTCATTAATATGAAGAGTGTTTTACTTTTGACTAACATTTAACATCATTGAGAAATAAAGAAGGAAAATAATATCGTGAATATTGTATATACGAACCTACATATGAACATACGAAATTACCAGCAGAACAGACCTACTGGTCTGTCAAAGTCTGCTCGATTGTGCAGCTAGCCCCTAGCAAGCATCTGCCCCTCCCCCATCCCCCTTGACCTCCCTTTGTTGTCCTCCTCGCCCATCCTTATCCACCCCTGTAAAGTGTCCCAAGCGTTCTTAAAGTCAACCACATTTTTGCTTCATATCACCCCTTCTGATAGTGCATTCCACCTCGTCATCACTCTCTCTGTGAAGTAATGCCTCCTTATCTCCCTTCTGAATCTCCCTCCCTCTATTCTTAGCCCATGCCCCCAGTTTCCCTCCCGCTTCTTAGTTTAAACACCCCCTCCACCCTCCCTTATTGATATCATTCAGGTACTTGAAGGTCTCAATCATGTCCCCCCATTCCACCTCTCTTCCAGTGTCTACATATTCAGTTCCTTTAGCCTTATCTCATAGTCCATTCCATACATCCCCTGAATCATTCCTGTCACCCTCCGCTGCACTCCCTCCAGCAGATTGACATTCCGCCTCAAGTACGGCCTCCAGAACTGCACACAGTACTCCAAGTGCGGCCTGACCAGTGACCTATAGAGGAACAAGATAACCTCCCTGTGCCTGGACGTGAATCCTCGTGCTATGCGCCCCAGCATCTTGTTTGCCTTTGTCGCTGCTCTCCTGCATTGGGCAGTATTGTTCATGCTCCCTGTTACCAATACCCCCAGGTCCTATTCCAATATTCTCTCCTTGGATTCCTAGCTCCAAAATGCAACACCTTGCATTTTTTCACATTAAACCCCAGCTGCCACTTCCCTGGCCATTCCTCCAGCCTGGTTAAGTCCCTCTATAATTGCATCCATTCCTCTTCATTGTCCACTACTGCACCCATTCTGGTGTCATCGGTGAACATGCTAATCCTGCTCACCACCCCCTGCACAATGTCCGAGATGAATAGCCTGAACAGCACCGGACCCAGCACTGATCCCTGTGGCACCCCACTCATCACAGATCTAGGCTCCGAGACCCCCACCACCACCCATTGTAGCCTACCCCATAGCCAGTTTGAGATCCAACATGCTATCTTTGTCCCCACTCCCACCCCAGACAACTTCACCCCTAGTCACCCATGGGGCACTGAATCAAAGGCCTTGCTGAAATCTAAGTACAGCGCATCCACAGCATGGCCCCCATCCAGCTCCCCCATCACCCAGTCAAATATATTTTTAATTTTTTTTTATTTATTAACTCTAGGATTAAACACCTTTGAGCAAGAACAGCTCATTTACAAAGGTTCCATGTCAAAATGTAGGTAGACAAACAGGGTGAACATCATTACAAAAAATTATACAGAAATTACATGAGGTAGAGTACATACAAGGGTGAACATCATTATTCATTATACGAGACTACACAGGTAAGGTAGGAGTAGAGCTGAAACCAGTGATAGATGTGGGGAGACTGGCTTAGACTGAGAACTACGAAGTGCTTCAGTAGACTAAATGTGATGGCATTAGAGGGGAGGAGCAGCAGGGAGGGTAACCCCAGAGGACTGGGCAGGCTAGAAGACCATTGTCAAGGAGCGAGGGGGGATTGAGAAGTGTTATTTGGGCAGAGGAAGTGCACATGGGTTCTATAAGTGCTGGTGTTGGTGGTGATGGGGGTGGGAGTAGCGGGAGGTAGCAGAGGAGAATGAAAAGTGGACTAGATAGCAGAAATTTATTGGAGAGGAGCAGGAAAGGGAAAGTCTGGAGTACTAAGGGAGGAGGAGCTTGTAAGTGAAACAATCACAGCTACTAGAAGAGGTGAGGTGTACCCTGAGCATCCGTTTGAAGGGGCCAATTTTGGGAGTAGTCAGGATATCCTGGTAGAGAGCATTATACCAGTGTGGAGCCCTGTAGGCAAACAATCTCTGTCCCATTGAGGTCCAACATCTGGGAACCTGGAAGGTTTGACTGATGGCGTTACGGGCACGCTGAGTGGTACATATATAAATTGTATGAGATATAATTTCTTTTGTGTGTTCAGTGCTTCCTATTTACTTTGGCACCATAGTAATCCTTAATAGGCTTTTTTTTTTAATTGTGTTAATAATAAGATGAAAAGAAAAAAAATATTTTAGATTGTGTAACAACATTCACTAGGTTTGTGTTCACCTCTCTCCGTGCCAGCAGTACGACATGATTTGGGAGGGAAATGATCCCTAATAGTTAGGTTTGTTATTTACAAACTGAACCCCACCTATGCTGCACTAACGAGAGCTGACAGGGATTGAGGTCTTTCAAACACTGTGATTGGAGGATCCTTTTGTGTGTCACAATTATTTTAATGAGTAAGCATTAAGCCATGATGAAGGAGGCTTCTACTGCGGAATTAACGCATGGTTGGGGGGGTGGTTGCTGAGTGCCTACAACAACCCAACCATGCATTACTTCCCTAGTAGAAGCCTCCTTCAGAGTGACTTAATGCGTTTGTAACATGGCAAGCACTGCTCAAAAGTTATTATTATACATATGGTTGATTTATAAAACAAACACATAAAAACTGGTTTAGGAAGTTCACTTTTGTTACTGTGATTTACCATAGGACATCATCAACATTATAGCATTTATCTATATTGTGATTGTGCAAAACAAAAGCACGGGTATATAAAATTTTTACAGCATTATAACATATTCTACTATCGTTTATTACTTTTGAGGCAGTACATATTTCTCTAAGTGTTGTGGAATTATGCATTGCTACATTTCAACACGCTGCTCATTGGTGCCACCTTGAACCCTGGGATTGCGTTCTACACATTCCTGCATTTTGATTAGTGCTCGGTAACTGCTACTGTGACCGCCAAGCTTTGCTAGTACCATTTACATTTACTTCTAAACATTTAGAACTAATAACTAACACTACTTTTTTAAACAAACAATGCGGCTTTCTTTTACATTTCAACTGAGTTGCTGCAAAAACATAAGCAATTCGGGTGACTGCTTAGGAGGATACTATCCACCTGCAAATAAGGTATTTTGACATACTACAGCTCAGTTATATCGATGTTTGATTTTAAAATTTTTTCTTATGAGGTTGTGGTCCAGGAAGATTTCAGGAAGCTGGGAGGGGACCTGAAACAGGTAACACATTCTGTCTCATTCTCAGAGGTGCTGCCTGTCCAAGACATGGGGGAGGCCAGGGCATTCCACATCCGAACCTTCAACTCCTGGTTGAAGGATTGGTGTAGAAGGGAAGGATTTGGCTTCATAGGGGACTGGGGCCCAACCTGGGCAGATGCGAGCTTGTATCAGAAGAATGGCCTGCATCTGTCCAGAAAGGGGACCTCAGTCCTTAGCGAGAATTTGGAATGCTTCAGCAGAGAGCATTTAAACTGGCCAAGGGGAGAGAACCAGGAGAGACAGATGGCTTAGGAACATCCCCACCATGAGAACATGCAAAAGTACAAGATTTAAACAGGAACAACTGAAGCGAGCAGTGCGGGGCAGACAGGGGAAATGTTTATAGGGGGGATAAAGGGGGGGCAAGAGCACATGAGCATGAATACTGGGGTGGAGGAAGAGGCAAAGTAGAGAAAACAGGAATAGAGGGAGAGCAGGGAGTAAAACATCGAAGTTCATGTTCACAAATGCCTGCAGTCTGGGAAATAAGGTTCCAGACCTGGAAGCCTTGATGACGGATGCAGACCTTGACAGAGCATCAATAACAGAGACTTGGTATTCTGCTAATCACGGCTGGAACATCAATGTACCAGGCTGTACACTGTTTAGAAGGGACAGGGAAGGTAAAAAGGGAGGCGGTGGCCCTGTATGTCAGAGACAGCATAAAGGCTACAGAAGTACAGGAAAGGCAGGGGGAGGCCGAGGCCAAGGCAATGTGGGTCACCCTTGAACCAGGAAATGGCACAGCAATACATACAGGGGTGATCTACAGACCTCCAGCACAGAGGGAGGAAGTGGACATGGTACTAGTGGAGGAAATTCATGACATGGTAGCTAAAGGTGAAATCCTGTTGATGAGAGATTTCAATATGTCAGATGTGTTTATTGGATCACCCAGGCAGCTGCTTCAGCCAGAAGCACAGCCATCCTGGGATCCCTGCAGGGGGTTGGACTCAGACAGCTAGTGCATGAGCCTACCAGGGACAAATTGATTCTAACTCTGGTATGGACCAATGGAAACAGAGTTGAAAGAATCCAGGTGGAAGGGCAGCTGGGATCCAGTGACCACCACATGGTGTGGTTTGACATGGAGACAGGGACTCAATTAAGCCACACTTGGGCAAAAGTATTAGATTTCAGGAGGGTGGATTTCAGTGAAATGTGTAAATGTTTAAGAGCAGCCATGGAGAAGGCAGAGGTAGTGAAGGGGATGAAGGAACAGTAGGGGAGACTAAAAGGAGCCATTATGGAGGTAACTAACCAATGCATTTTATTTTTAATTTATTTTTATTTAAATTTTGATGACCGGGTGGGTCATCTTAGACAGTCAAGTCCGTTTTTCAGGGGCGACCCGGGGAACCAAATGTTCCAAACATAAGAAAACAGTACAGATACAGATAATTATGTACAAATATCATTGGACAGTTACATACATTCATGGACTAAACTAGCCATCCCATTCATTGGGAGACAGTATAAATTACAGATCTCAGTTGCAACATAGGTGAACAAATAGGTAGATATGAGCATACAATATAATCGTAGTAGAGTCAATGAGTACATAAGTGCAGAGTATAGACGATTGGCTGTGTACAGACTCATAGCCCTAGACATTAATTATACACACCAGGAGAGTATAGGCAGCAGCTTGGGAAGTTTAGAAAAGATTAGGTACAGTTCCCATTATAGACAGGAGGCTAGTAAAATATTTTCCTATATTGTCTTTTGAAGAGAGTAATGGTCTTGCATGAGAGTAGTGAGTGTGGGAGGTCATTCCACTTTTGTGGTGCTATGAAGGAGAAGGATCTTTTTCCAATAGGCCTAACCCTAAACCTAATGCTAATCTCTGCCCTCTTTATATCCCTCTCTTAGATTTCTGCCCTTGACCGGGCCAGCCAAATCCTTCGTTGATGCAGCCGTGGCTCAGTAAGCCAGCCGCCCAGCCATCGCTGCCTGGCTGCCTCAGGATCCAGCAAGCCAGGTAAGATTTTCAAGCCCTGACTGGGGAAGCTGTGAGGCACCTTTATTGGTCCTCCGCTCACTGCTGTACACCCTGATTAGACCCCTGTGTTACCTCCTGCTCACTAATTGGCTATCTCTGCCTGCTGTATTTTTCTGTGATTCAGGGCCGCTGAGCCCATTGAATTGTAGTGTAAATGGCCGAAATGTTATGTCCGCCCCCCACCTTAATTAAATAGGCCTTTGCCACACCCTCCCTGCTGGTGGCACCTTCCTGCTTGAACACCACTTGGTCTCTCGCTAAGTCCTCCTCTTTCTCCCCTTCTCCTCTCTCCCTCCCTCTACTGCTCTCTGATTACCCCCCACTGCTGTACTGCCCTGCTCTTATACCCTTCCTTTGTGCAACTGCCTCCCTCTCCTGCCTATTTCTCCTTGCTGGCCCCTTCCCTGTGTTCTTTACTTGCCTTACTCCTACCCTCTGCACCTCCCTATCTGCTATCATCCTGACTATTACAACATGTTCTCCCCCATGTACTGTTTACTCTCCTCATTTTTCTCACTCCTCTCTTTCCCCTCTTCTACCTCCCCAGAGCCTGCTACCCCTTCCCCCTCTCAGCATCCATTTAGACTCCTCCTACCGCCGTTTTGGTACACTCCATCATGAGCTGGGCCCTCCCTCCTGGGTGCACCCCTCTGTTAATGAATGGCTGCCCTCGTCTATTCCTGTACACGGACCTTGGGCCCTCTCATCTCTCTGTCAAGTACCATCGATCCTGGACCTTCGCCAACACCTCAATGTACATTCATGCAAGAAATGGGCACGCACACTCTCTCTCAGGGAATTACATTTGTGCACACTGAAGCTCATGCTCCTCCTCTTGCTGCTGTTGGGGAGATGTTCATCCAAACCCGGCCCTAACTCTTCCAGCCCTATTTACCAAGAAAAGACCTCTGGAGCACTCTCAATCATAACTCTCAACATCTGCAGTTTACTCCCCAAGCTTGATGCACTGCAAATTTTTACTAATCAACACAACCTGGATATCCTGGCAGTTGTAGAAACCTGGCTTACACCCACTGTCCCCAATCTGGCAATCACCCTCCCTGGCTGCAATGTCTTCAGGCTGGACCAGATGACTAAAAGAGGAGGTGGATGTGCAATTTACCTCAAAGACATGCTCTTGGGACACCCCATTGCCACTGTACTCCCGGTTACTGCTGCACAGATTCTCCCTATCAGAATCTTACTGAGGGCCCACAACAAAGCCCTCACAGTTGTCACTGTTTATATCCCCACAAAAGAACAAGGGAATGGCCTAAACGCTGTCATGGATTTCACCAGGTCACAACCCCCTGACTCTGAAACCATCCTCCTAGGCAATTTTAATATAAACTGGCTTGTGCCTAAGGCAGGGACCTATAAGGATGCCAGTGCATCGGCTAACCTCACCCAGATGGTCAGCTCTTCGACCAAGAAAAACTACAAAACTGGTTCCTGCACCCTCCTGGACTGGATTCTTGCCAGCCATCCTACTCTGATCATGAACACCTCAGTCCTCCCTGACTCCCTTAGTGACCATTCCCCTGTCAGCAGTGAATGGTCTAACAAATTCCACAAGTCCCCTCCTAAAGTTATCACTAGCAGAGTCTTACCTCATGGGCAGTTGACTCACCTTAAGTCACATCTCATTCTGCAAGACTGGTCACCTATTTACAGTACAGTATGCGCCGCTTGTACCGGACTAGTTTGACATGCGCATTTATGTCCGGTAGTAGCGGTGCCGTTACATCACTTTAAAGTGAAAGACGAGTTAACGGTAACGAGAGCGAATCAGACACTTTTACAGACACTTTTACAGACACAAGAGTGAATCAGTCACTTTTACAGACACTTTTATAGACAAACATCAATAGCAACAGGGTGTAGGAAGTGAATACAGCTCTCTTAGTGATAAATTCCTTGTGTCACCCGTGCGTTATCTTTCCCATCCCTCTTCCTTTTTCTGTCAGGATTTTGGTTTGCATGCCAATCTTGTTAGAGTGCACTTTTGCTATTTAACAAGTCACTCACTGTGGATTTTGGAATTCCGAGGTGCGAGCTGAGGTCCCTTAGACTTAGCTTAGGAAGTTTGTCTATTTGATGAATAAGTTCCACTTTACGTGCTAAGGTCAGACAGGTACGTTTACAAGTGGTAGATGGCGAAGCTGGAGAAGCTGGCAGAGACTGAGACATGGCGAGAGAAGATCGACGACAGCAGGTGACACAGAAACCAGAACGTTAGTCTATTGCTATTGTTTTTCTTTTTTTATAGTGATAGCACCTGTTAATTGACTCAGTAATCTAATTAATTGTTTTAATAGTGTTCACATGTGCTCATGTGCTGATAGGCAGCTAGATATCGCACCTATTGCTGCTGCTGTATTGGGACTTTGATTGCTGAAAGACAGTTGCAAAGTAGCAGACTGGCAGAAAACCGAACGTTAAATACGGAGCGCAACGACTGCTTAAAGTGCTAGTGCTAACATAGAACCTGATGCTAAATGGCGTTTGGCAAATAGCGATTGTACGTTACATCCGAATGTCCGTTTCAAACGTGGACGGTACATTTGGCGCATACTGTACTACAGATGTTAATACTGCACTGGACTATTTTGTCAACACCTTCAATACAGCCTGCGACTCCTACGCTCCTTTTAAAAAGCACAAAGTTAAAGCACTTTGCAATCCATGTCTCTCGGCCGACCTCCTAAGACAGCTAAAATCAAGGTACCACCTTTGGGAACTTGCTAGAACCACTGGTAAGCAAGTTGACATCCAAAACTACAAACGAGCAAGGAATGACTGCACCAAATCTATCCGGGCAAAATAAATCTACCTACTTCAAGAATGCTGTCACTGACACCTGGGGTAATGGGAGAGATTTCTGGAACAATATTAAAGATGTCACTGGGAAGCAGTCCAAATCCTCCCCTACCTTGCTAAACATAAATGGGTGTACTACACTAGATCCTAGAATCATAGTGAATACCTTCAACTCCACATTCACAGATCTCAGCAGTGTTCTCCCCCATGACTTTTTCAATGATCACGACGCTCCCATTTCTCCCCCCAGCTCCTCAGCCTCTGCTAGTCCCCCGCCTTTCTACTTCAAATCAGTCAAGATGCATGAAGTTCGCTAATATGTTACTAAAGCAATCAGCAAACCCAGATCTAGCAGTGATACACTTGATCTTAAGCTGCTGTCCCTCGCCCTTGAAGAGGTGCTAAGGCCACTGACCAGTATTTTCAACCTCTCTCTCTCTCTCTTAGCCTCAGCCAGTTCCCCAACAAATGGAAATCTGCCACTGTTACCCCGATCCACAAAAGTGGTGACAGGGCCACCCATGGGAACTACCACCCAGTCTCCATTTTGCCTCCCCTCTTCAAAGCCCTTGAATGTATTGTATCAGATCAGCTCGCTGACTTTTTGGATAAATATAATATTTTGTGTACGCAGCAACATGGCTTCAGGAAAGGACATAGCACCTATTTGGCCCTGCTGGAATTCACTAGTGCCATTCATAGCTCACTGGACAAAGGTCAGCTAACTGGGTCTGTCTTTATTGATTTGACCAAGGCATTTGATACTGTCCACCACCGCCTCCTGCTTGTTCAGCTTCAGAATGCGGTGTTCTCCTCTGACTCTACAGCATGGTTCAAAAGTTACTTGGAAAACTGGACACAAAAAGTGAAGATTGCGGATGTCCTCTCCGACGCCAGACCTGTCCATTCAGGAGTCCCTCAGGGATCCATTCTGGGACACCTACTTTTCAGCTTGTTCCTGAACACCCTTCCAGATTCCTGCCTAGAACAAATCATCCTCTACACTGATGATGCTGTAATCCTTTCCTCACATCAGGATCCCAAACCGCTACAAGACAACCTCCAGCTTGGCTTTGCTTCTGTTGAAAACTGGTTACAAAGCACAAACTGATCCTTAATCATAAAAAAACAAAATCCATGATTTTTCTTTTTTTTTTTTTTACTTTTCTCTTTATGCCGCCTACCGACCTCGTCACTCCACTCATTCAGAGCCCCTACAAGCCTCGTCACCTCACCTTCCCGACACAGGAGTCTTCCCCTAGAGTGATCACCCCTCAGTAGCCCTGAATACCCCCGGATAACCTCCCAGATGGGGTGAGAAGAGGTCCCCCTTACCTTCTCCCCAGATCACGGTGGAGTGGGTGATACACAGCGGAGTCTACTCTCTCGTTGTTGGCTGCCAACGCACTCAGCGCTTAGAGGGGTCGTCACCTAGGAGCGACGGGACATTTTTTCCTTGTTCTGTTCCCCACAGTCATTGGCACTCTAGGAGAGCCAATTGGGAGGTATGCATAACGATGCAACTCCTCCCAGGGTTCCTGGCTAACGCTGCCTCTTTCCCTTGTGTGACCTGACCTGCACTGCCAACCCCGGGTTCACCCGAGAGAGAGCAGTAGAGCAGTGGGACAAGCACAGAACCCCTCCCCAGAGAGGGAGAGCCACCATTGGGTGCTCAATCCCTCCCCTGCCCACCGCTGTGGCCCCAGCCTGCCACCTAACCTGCGTCGCCGGTGTGGAGCAAGGTGTGGCATCCAGCGCCTCAACCCTCAGTGCTACCGGGCCGGCAAAATCCATGATTTTCAGCAACTCTCACAACAAGCATAAGCAGCACCTCTATCCATCCAAACCAACCATGGAGTCACTCTGGAACAGGTACAATCCTTTAAATACCTGGGGATCACCCTAGACCCTCATCTCTCCTATGGTGCCCATATTGACTGTGTAGCCAAAGCTGCTAATACCTGTCTCGGCCTACTTTACCGGCACAGACAACTTCTTACCTCAGAAGCCCTAACAGTTGCTGTCCAGAGCTCTATCGTCTCCATTATTGACTATGGACTTATTATCTATGGGTCTGCCACCACTACCGCTCTCAGACGCGTACCCACCTCCCTCAATATGGCATGTCGGCTTCTTACTGGATCCCACTGTCTAACTCATACGTATGACCTTGAAGCTCAAACTGGATGGTTGCAACTCAGCAATCGGATAAAGTACCAAACCTGCACCACAGTGAAGAAAATAACTATGTGCCTAGCACCCCCTGGAGTCTGTGCTCTTCTGCAACCTAGAAATAACCCCCGCAATACCAGGGGATCTAAACTACAGCTCCTGCAAGTTCCTCACTGTCACACAACACAAGGTCAAAGAACTTTTGCTTATAGGGCACCTAGCTGGCTAAATGGGCTCTCCAGTGACATCTCCTCCACTCCCACACTTGGTGCATTTAAATCAAGGCTCCGTCTCTCTCTCTCTCTCTCTCTCTCTCTCTCTCATTGCCTCCAGCTCCTGTGACTGCCTCAACTAGCTGACCCCCTCTTGAATATTGCTCTAGCATCATTCATTTCACTTTCCTTTGTAGTACTTGGTCCCCCTCTATGCCCTCTCCCCCCTGCCTGCACTTCCCCTGTTTGTCTTGACAATGCCCTCAGCTGCTCTGACTCCCCCTTGTTCCCCCTCCCCCACTCTCTTTTTTTATATATTTTTTTTGTAACTACATGTTTTCTGATTATTGTTCTTGTTTTGCTCATACTGTTGTCTTTTTTGTCTTACTGTATTCAAAATGTTAACCGACGAGGAACCTTTATAAAAGAGACCCGGCTCAAAGGTATTTGTAATCCTAGACATAAATAAATAAATAAATAAATAAATAAATAAATAAATAAAAATAGCTAGGCAAGTCTTGAGCGGACCCAGCATCGGGAGGTGTGAGGACCTGAATGTTTGTGGGAAGAGTTTCAGGGTTAGTAAGTTAGATATAATCGGAGGAGTTGGGAGGTGTATTAGCTTGAAGGTGGCGCAATATACTGGGAGGTTAAGTCTGGCCATGGAAGATGGCCAACCCAAATTGTTCAGCACATCACAGTGATGGGCATGAGCTGGGGCCTTAATAGCAAATCTGGCAATTCTGTGATAGGCCATTTTGAGTTAGTTCAGGAGTGTAGTCTTAGAGGAGTGGATTATAGAGGCACCATAGAAGAGGGCTGGGAGAAGGGTGGCAGAGGCAATAGTGCTTCTTGCACTACTTGAGAGGTAGGGAGCAGTGTGATATCTAGAAGGTCTAGTTTCTGATTAGTGGCCTTAGTGATATAGGTTACGTGCTCATCGAAGGATAGATACTTGTCAAGTACTACATCCAGGTATTTAAAGGAGATAACATTTTGAGTTGCATGTTAGTGTATGTTTTGATAACGGGGGGGGGCTGTGAGGTTATGTCAAAGCAGGTATGGTAGAACAACATGGATTTTGCCTTTTTTGCGTTCAGAACTAGTAGGTTATTTTTAAACCATGTTTCTAGAATCTGAAAGTAATTTGTTAGGTCAGAGTTAATACTTGAGACTTCACAGGAGGATCTATATAAGATGGCATCATCCGTATATAGCTGAACCGATGCCCCTCCACAATTCAGAGGAAGGTCATTAATGAATATTGAGAATAGGAGAGGCCCTAGGATTGATCCCTGGGGAACCCCATTGGTGATAGAAGATAAGGTTGAGATGGTACCAGCCTATTTGACACATTGAAACCTATTCTTTAAGTAGTTAGAGACCTGAGAGAGAGTTTTTGTCAAGACCAAGGTGGCAAAGCTTACAGATGAGAAGTGAGCGGTTGTCTAGGTCGATTGCCTTCGTTAGGTCAATAAAGACTGCACCGGTGGCTTTTCCCTGGTCCATATCCTGGAATATATCAGTGGTGACCCTCAGGAGAGCAGTTTCTGTCCCATGCAATTTCTGAAAGCCATGCTGGTTACTAGTGAGGGCAATGGTCTGTTCAAGGTAGGATGATAGTTGATTATAAAGTATTCTTTCTTGGATTTTAGCAATTAGACACAAGATAGATATGGGTCTATAGTTTTCGATAAGGTTGGTCAGACCACTTTTATGTACTGAAACAAAAACTGGTTTTCCATTTGTCTGGGATGGTTTGCATGAGGAAGGATCTAGTGGTTAGGCAGGAGATTGGGTAGTCAAGTGCAGGTGCACCTATTTTAAGAAATTTGGGTGGTGGGGAGCCAAATCCTGGTGAGCTGTCAGGGTTAAGTCCCCTTAACAATTCAAAGACCTCTTTTCGAGAGGTAGTTTTTAAGTGGAAGAGTGGGTGTGGAAATTCCGGGCGGCTAGCTGGTGGTGCAGGACAATTAACAGGAAGGTCGGTTTTGTAAGCATCAAGGTCCTTAAAGAAGTGATTCAGCCCTCCAGCTATCTCCATGGGTGAGGATAGTGTGGAGCCTTTTGCTGTCATTGATTGGGGGAAGATCCTTTCATTACCCTTTAGGAGCACATTTATTTCCTTCCAGAAACATTTCGGATTGGAGAGGTGTTGTTCCCGTAGTGATAGGAGATGCTCCCTTTTGGCTTTGCCTATCTTAGATTTACAAATATTGCATAGCTGGCAGTAGGTGTTCCAATCAGAGTAGAGTCTAGAGATTTTGAAAGCATGCCATGCTATGTCATGAGAGCGCATGAGGTGCCTCAGTTCTTGTGTGACCAGGGAGAGTGGGTGCCTTTTGATCTTCTTAGTTTGTGGGGAGCATAGTGGTCAAGGATGGAGGTGGAGGTGAAGGTATTGACCAGATATTCTAATGCTACGTTTATGTCAGGAAGGGAGGTTATTGGTGACCAGTCAGCTGCGGCGAGACTTGAGCAGAAGGCTTCAGCAATAAAGTTGGTTCGGTCCCCAGTTTTATGGATATTGGGGGGGGGTGCGGAGAATTATTCTTCCAGATGCAAAAAGTCAAACAATGGTCACTGAGTGCATCAGGGAGGATTCCAGCGGCCTTAATAGAATTTTTGTATTATTAGTATCCAATCTAGGAGAGTGTGCTTGCCTGACTTCATATTCAGTCTTGTGGGATTGTCGAGGAGTTGCTCCAGTTTAACATCCAGTAGGGGAGCTTGGTACTGTATTTTAAGAGGCCCAAACCAATTCAGGTTAAAGTCACTGCATATTATAGTGTCTTTCTTAGGGAGGTAGTGGAGGAATTCGGCATAGGAGGACGCTTGATTCGGAGGTAGATAGATGCACCCTACTGTTACATTCTTGACTTGGCCAAGGGTGACTGTGATAAAGACGTACTCTGCAGCCAAGTTGATCTTGAAGTCAGTTAATTCATTGACTACCAGTCCATCTGAGTGTCCTTGATAAGGCAGTATACCAGTGCCCTCGCCTAGGTTCAAACCTCTGACTTTTTGCTTGTAAAGCTAAGACACATCCAGTGTCTCACCTGAGGAGCTTAGAAGGTTTCCATCTCTAGCATAAATTAACCCCCCTCTCTCCCTTTCTGGGGACCCATTCCTGTCTGTAGTAGGTATAGCCAGGAAGGGCATTAGGATAGGGGCCAAAGGGAAAAGAAGAAAGAAACCACTATGGTTCTCTAAAGAGGTGGGAGACAAAGTAAGGTCTAAAAGAACAGGTTTCAGGAAGTATAACGGGACCCAAAGGGAGGAGGATAGGGAGGTGTACCCTGAATGTCTAAGAGGCAGGGAAGGCTGTTAGGAAAGCCAAGGCACAGATAGAGGAGGGTTTAGCACAGACTGTGAAAAAAAGGGGACAAGACATTCTATAGTTACATCAGCGATAGAAGAAAAAATGGGGGGGGGATTGTGAGGCTCAAAGGGGAGGAGGGAGAGTGCAAGGGGTGGGGTCTAGACAAGGCAGAAATACTGAACAAATACTTCTGTTCAGTATTCACTGAGTAGGGAGAGGGTCAAGGACCACAGTTGGGGAGTAGAGGCAATCGGGAGGGGGTAGAAGTGGACACCAGTTCATTCACAGTGCAGAGAGAGTCTGAGAGGAACTCACAAAGCTGAAGGTGGATAAAGCCATGGGGCCAGATGACATACACCCGAGGATATTAAGGGAGCTGTGGAGGGAAATAGCAGCGCCTCTGGCCACCCTGTTCACAGAGTCACTCAACACAGTCATGGTTCCAGAGGACTGGAGGAGGGTGCATGTAGTCCCACTGCACAAAAGTGGCAGTAGGGTGCAAGCAGGGGGAACTACAGGCCAGTCAGCCTCACCTCAGTGGTGGGGAAGATCATAGAGACACTGCTGAAAGAAAGGATAGTGGCACACCTGGAATCCGTTGGTGCCCAGGATCTGAGGCAGCATGGATTCACATCAGGAAGGTCTTGTCAAACAAATAAGATAGATTTTTTTATTGTGTGACTAGGGAAGTGAATCAGGAAGGGGCCATATATATTGGCTACCTGGATTTCAGCAAAGCCTTTGATACTATCCCACACAGAAGGCTAGTTAAAAAGATGAGTAGACTGTGCATGGGGCATAAGGTGATACAGTGGGTTAGAAACTGGCTGATGGACAGAAGACAGGGGGTGGTGAGGACAGAAGACAGGGGGTGGTGATAAATGGGATCCAATTCGGGGAGAGAGGGGGGTGACAGCAGAGTGCCACAAAGATCAGTACTGGGACCAGTCCTGTTCAATGTCTTCATTAGTGACATTGCAGAGGGGCTGGAAGGAAAGGTTTGCCTATTTGCAAATGACACCAAGATCTGCAACAGGGTGGATACTCCAGAAGGGGTGCAGAAAATGAAGAGGGACCTGGAGAAGCTTAAAAGATGGTTGGAGGTGTGGCAACTGAGGTTCAATGCGAAAAAGTGCAAGATAATGTACCAGGGTAGGTGGAACCCTGTGGAGAGCTACAGGATGGTGGGGGAGGTGCTGACCATCACCAAAGAGGAGAAGGATCTAGGGGTTATCATATCTGATGACCTTAAGATATCAAAGCAGTACGTAAAGGCTGCAGGGAGGGCCAGCTGCATACTGGGGTGCATAGGCAGAGGGCTGGCAGTATAGCCTAGAGGTTAGAGTAATGAGCTGTGAAAGAGCTTGGTACATCCAGCAGACCAGACCTGGGTTTGATTCTCACAACTCCACTTGCATACTGTGTGACTCTGAGCAAGTCACTTAACCACCCAGTGCTCCCAGGTCGCCACTGAAAACAGGGGCACTGATGCCTAGTGGGCCTTACCTGTTTACCAAAGACTAAAATAAAATAAAAAGGAAATAAATAAATTACTAGTAGGAGGCGGAAAGTGGTGATGCCATTGTATAAAACGCTGGTAAGGCCTCACCTGGAGTACTGCATGCAGTACTGGAGACTACACATGTGGAAGGACATAAACAAGGTGGAAGCTGTCCAGAGAAGGGCGACATAGATGGTGCAGGGCTTGCACCACAAAACATGATGAGAGACTAAGAGGCCTCAACATGTGCTTACTGGAGGAGAGGAGAGAAAGGGGCGACATCATAGAAACTTTTAAGTACCCCAAGGGCATAAACAAGGTGCAGGTGGGAGATCTTTTCCAATGTAGAAAATATACAAGAACAAAGGGGCATGATATGAAATTGGAGGGGAGGAAGATTAAGAGGTAATGTGAGGAAGTTTTTCTGCACAGAGAGGGTGGTGAACATTAGGAATAGTCTGCCACAAGAGATAGTAGGAGCAAGCACAGTGGAGGGGTTTGAACATGCCTGGGACAAGCACAGGGGAACCTTGGTCGGGAAGAGAGTGATCAAAAGCCGTTGACTACTTACAATGAGTGAATGCATACATGTATAGGGCCTATAGGCAGACTAGATGGGCCTAGTAGTCCTTATCTGCCAACAATTTCTATGTTTCTATGGTGCTAGGAATTTGGCTCTTCTGTGCGATGTCCACGGTTCACTGCGTGGTTGGGTGGGAAAAGACAGTACTGTAGTATCTATCTACAATGTGCTGCTACAAAGATTTTGGTGGTTTGGTACAGTACTACAAGTTGGAGTGGGCATTACTTGGGAATTAATGCCGTCTCCCACTTGTGTCATGTGTTGCCTTTCATCCAATCGGTTACTTGCTTTAGTGAACAGCTAATATAGCCATGTTACATAGTGATTTAATGACACTATGGGTTTTTCATTTATAATTGATGGGATACACCTGGCTAAAAAGGATATGAAAGGCACATTGTATTCCTTTGTTGGTCATGCCTCCTAAGGAAGGGGTTCAGACCCCGAAGTGCAGAGGCTTGAAGCGTGTGTGGGAGCTAAAATATTTTCTCTACACTGTGTGTTTATATTACTTTGTGATTTTGTCACTACAATGAAATATAAGTAACTGGACTTTTTTTTAAGTAAAACATTTTCTCACTGAATTTTTCCTGAGTCTGGAGTGCTGAATGTTTTGCTCATTGGCTTTCTATTTATCTTTTCAGCACCCGCTTTGAAATGAGAGCACTGTGTTCTGTGTACCGAGTATGGTGGGGGATGGGGCTGGGATAAGTACCTAGGAATGGTGAGAGAATGGGCTGGGATAAGTATCTAGAGAAGGTAGGTGTGGGGGGTTGGGGCTGGGGTAAGTACCTAGAAATGGTGGGGAATGGGGCAGGGATAAGTACCTAGAATGGCAGGGGATGGGGCAGGGATAAGTACCTAGAATGGCAGGGGATGAGGCTGAGATAAGTATCTAGGGAAGGGGAATGGTGCTGGGATAGGGACCTAGGAATGGTGGGGAATGGAGCTGGGATAAGTAGCTAGGAATGGCAAGGGATGGGTCGGGGGTATATACCAAGAAATGGTGGGGGAAGGGGGCTGGGATATACAGCAAGTAATGGCAGGGCAGTGGCCTGGGATAAATACCTAGGGAAGGCAAGGGATAGGGCAAGGATCAGTATCTAGGGAAGGTGCTGACTGGGGCTGGGATTAGTACCTAGGAGTGGTGGAGGACGTGATTAGGATAAACACCTAGAAATGGTGGGGGATGGGGTTGGGATATGTACCTAGGGCTGGCGGGGACTAGGATAAGTACCTAGGGAAGGCAGAGGATGGGGCTGGGATAAGTACTAAGCAATGATGGGGATGGTGCTGGGATAAGTACCTAGGGAAGGTGGGGGATGGGGCTGGGATAAGTTCCTAGGAATAGTGGGATATGGGGCTGGGATAAGTACCTAGGAATGGTGGGGCTGGGGCTGGGATAAGTACCAAAGAATAACAGGGGCTGGGGCTGGGATAAGTGTCTAGGGAAGGGGGAATGGGGCTGTGATTATTACTAAAGGAAGGTAGAGATGGGTCTGGGATAAGTATCTAGGGAAGGTGGGGGATAGGGCTGGGATAAGTTCTTAGGAATGGTGGGGGCTGGGGCTGTGATAAGTACCTAGGTAAGGCAGAGATGGGTCTGGGATAAGTATATGGGGGAAGACGAGGGGTGGGGCTGGAAGGAATAAGTACTGTACCAAGGAATGGATAGGCTGGGGCTGGGATAAGTACTTAGGAAAGGTGGGGGATAGGGCTGGGATTAGTAACCAGGGAACAGAGGGATGGAGCTGGGATGATTACCAAGGAATGGCAGGGATGGGGCTGGGATATGTACCTAGGGAAAGCTGGGAATGGAGCTGGGATAAGTACCTAGGAATGGAGGGGGGTGGGGACGGGATAAGTACCTAGAAATGTGGGGAATGGGGCTGGGATAAGTACCTAGGAATGGCAGGGGATGGGGCTAGGACAAGTACTTAGAAATGACGGGAGATGCAGCTGTGATAAGTACCTAGGAATGCTGGGGGAAGTCATTAAGGGCTCCAAAAAAGAAAACACTGGGATAATTTAACAAGTGCAGGACGTGAGGCCCTGTCAGAGCTACAATAAATGAATGACATCATCATTAAACCCTCTAATAAAGGGGGTAATACTGTGGTCCTTGACAGAGATTATTATGTGAAGGAAGCATTAAGGCAATTAGATGATGGTGTTACATATAGTAAATTGAACAGTGTCAGTGGCTCAGTAGGTAGCACACTCGCCTCTGAGGCCGGGAGATCAGAGGGCTGTGGGTTCAGTTCCCACATCTGGCACTTGGGTTAATATCCCAGTACTGACACTGTAATGCAGCATGAGAGGGGTGCTGCACTTCTGAGGTGCCGTCTTTTGGATGAGACGTTAAACCGAGGTCCCATCTGCCAAGATTGGTGGTAGTTCAGGTGGATGTTAAAGATCCCATGGCACTTATCGAAAAGAGTAGGGGAATTTTATTGAGAAGTGGACTAATACAATGAACTAACAATAGTCAAATACACAAAGAAAACAAATCAACAAGAACAGTCTTTGAATAGTAAATCACAGTTACGCCACATCAAGTCAATTTGGTGTTTGTTATAAGTATGAAGATCTTGCTTTTTAACTAAACATAAAGCCTTATGTATACTGCGAATAACCTCTTGTTTATGTATAACTTTTTGATGTAAAACAAGCATACATCTTGCTTGCCATAAGTAATAATTAATTAAAGCAAAGATTACATATAAAGTTTCTAAATGATATTTTGCATTTAAGTGAGTATTTGTGCAAAACATAATTTGTTCATATGACAATTGAATGAGTGAAGGTTCCACCATATCATAGCTAAACTAAGCCAAATGTCTGAAGAAATGGACACTCAAGAAATAAGTGTTGTTGGGTTTCAGGAACATCAAAACAGTCATTTCTAGGACAGTAACGTAAATTCAAAGCTTTGTGCTTATGATTATTTTTGACCCTAATCTGTCGTAATTACTTAGCCATATCATATCCCATACATATGAGGGTAGGCTAGGGTTACGGAGTTGTAAAGAACCCAGGAGTGATGACTAGAGGGCAGGAGGAAATATTACCTCTTTCTGAGCTTCTATTCTCCAAATCTTATCATATAAGGACCGCTTGATAAGATACAAAAATCTTGAGGAAAAAGGTTCCAAGATAAGGCCATTTTGAAACTTTCTTTACAGTACGAAGGTATTTCTAAAGACCGAGAAAGAATGTTTCTCCCATTAAGATCCCATTTATCAATACACAGAGAAAACCAGTCCATAAAATAGGGTCTCCAAATTGTATTCCCAGGTTTAAGTACATTACCAAAATTATAATGAAAAAACAAGCTATAAAAGAAAGCAACGGGATGTACCATATTAATACCTCCTTCGTGTATGGGCCTATATGTAATGCTACACTTTATGGGGTTTAGTCTAGATCCCCAAAAACCTTTAAAAAAGAAACCAAACAATTTAGTGAAAAGAGCTACGGGGGTGGAAATATGTAACTAAGATATAAAGAGGGAATAACTAAAGATTTTAATAAAACAACTCTCTTTTTCCCAATTAGGGTAAACTTCAACCTGCAACTAATCTTTCGACTTTATTCAAAGCTTCAGTCCAATTATAGGAAGCCATGTTTGGTTGACCAAAATAAATTCCTAGATATTTAAAAGTATCAGTTTAACAGGAATCCCCGCAAAAACCCCGTTTTCCGGGAGAGAGTCATGGCCAATCGGAATACCTATACTTTTACTAAAATTAACTAATGAGCCTGATACAGCTGAGAAAGAGCTCAATATCTGGATAAGATCCTCCTGTTTCGTCTTCAGGTCTAATGCTAAAACCAAGTCATCAGCATAGGCTAACAATTTGATAGACGGAGAAGTAGGAGAGCCTGCCAGACCTATAATCTGAGGAGAAAGCAAAATAGCTCTTATTAAGGTGTCAATATAAAAATTATAAAGCAACGGACTCAATGGGCATCCTTGCCGTACACCTCGGGAAAGGGGAATGGGGTTACCTATCCATCCATTAACATTGGGGAGTATAACAGCATGTTTGTATAAAGAAAGAATCCAAGATAGAAACGTTGCTGGGAAACCAAAGGCTTTTAGGACTTGGAACAAAATTCATGAGAGACTTTATCAAAGGTTTTCTCTTGATCTAGTCCTAATATCCAACCCGAACTGCGTTTTTCTCTCCTAAAAAAATAGCTCTCGTAAAAGAATAAGATTATCTTGCTGGCGCCTTCCTGGTATGCCACATTTGAGCAGAGCTAATATATTTAGCGACTTTAGGGTTCTAGCTAAAAAATTTTAGCCAGAATTTTATAGTCGACATTTAACAAGCTAATAGGTCTCCAGTTGGAAATATCAGCAATATCACCTTTTTTATATAGAAAATTAAAATAGCCTCATTCATAGATTTAGAAAGGGTTTCTGAAGACAACATTTCCTTGAATAGTGAGGTCAAAATAGGGTTAATTCCACAGAAAATGTTTTGTAAAATTTAGCGTAAGGCCATCAGATCCTGGAGCTTGAATTTGAGCGCAAAGAGTCAATGGCTTGTTGTACTTCTCTTTCTGAAATATCTGCTGACAACATTTCCCTTTCAAATTTGGAAAGCTTGGGCAAATTCAATGAGTTTATAAAAGATTCTGCATCCTAACAGACAGACAAACAGCCAAACAAGGAAAAACATGTTGTTCAACTATAGTAACTAAAGCTTCAGGTGAAGTCATAAGTTCACCTGTTGGTGATATTAAGGATGGAATTAATTTAGAATCCACCCTACCTTTACACACTTTAAAGGGTCAAGGTTACTTTTGTTTGACTGGGAACCAAGAGCTTCTTGGCCTAAAGAACTGGCTCGGTCATATTGAAATTGCCTCATTTGGGAGCAAATTGTTTCAATCTGTGTGCTATAATCCAGATGATTGGAATCAGCCAATGAGATCAGATGCTGCAACTGCTGTCGAAGAGATAAATAATTCAAGTATTTGTTATTCTGTGCAACTGCAGCTTTTTTTTGAAAGGCCAGTTTCCAACTCGACTTAGAGTCTTCCCACCAATCAATAATAGAGTCATATAATTCAATGACTGATATTCGAGCCGTAAATTCCTTATGCCAAGATTTTAAAAAAGAGGGGTTCTCTAATAAAGAATCATTTAGTCGCCAGATATTTTTTTTACATCGGGGGGCAGAACCCCAAGTAAATGAGGCTTGAAGGGCTACATGGTCAGAAAATTCAAACCCCACTGTCTGACATGAAAGAATTGACAATACTTTAGACAAGAAAATAAAATCAATTCTGGTTCGTAAGGGACCTTTAAAAAAGGTGAAACCTCCAGTTTTATGACAGTTGGGAGACTTCAGTACCTGGCTATGTATTGTTCAGAAGAGACCGAGGTGCAAAAAGGGGGGGAGGAGTGGCCCTGTATGTTAATGAAAATATCAAAGCTACAGAAATTCAGAATACACATAAGGAGCCAGAAGAACTGTGGGTCACCCTGGAAACAGGAAATGGGACAGCCATAAGAACTGGGGTTGTCTACAGGCCCCCAGACCAGAGGGAGGACATAGACACATTACTGTTAGAAGATATACAAAACATGACAGCTAAAGGGGAGGTTCTGATAATGGGAGACTTCAACATGCCAGATACAGATTGGTCAATACCAGCAGGAACATCTGCCAGAACTAGACTCATAGTGGATTCCCTGCAGGAGGCCTCAAACAACTGGTACAGCAACCCACAAGAGACAGGGCTATCCTAGATCTAGTACTGACTAACAAAGAAGGGATCACAGATCTCCAGGTGAAAGGTCACCTGGGGCCAGTGACCATCACATGGTATGGTTCAATTTGGCTACTACATCTAAATCATCCCATTCCAAGGCAAAATATGGGACTTCAGAGGAGCTGACTTTGATAAGATGGCCAACAGAGTTAAGCTAGCCCTGGCAAAAAGAAACACAAGGTGAGGAGGTACAGGCAAAGTGGGCAAGCATTAAGGATACAATACTTGAAGCAACATCCCATTGTGTTAGACAGAAGAGGAAGTGCAAAAAGAAGGAAACCACTTTGGTTCTCAAATACAGTAGCAGAAAAGGTCAGAGCCAAAAGGCTGGCCTTCAGAAAATATAAGGGAACACAGCGGATGAAGATAGGGGGCATACCAAACTGCCCTAAGGAAGCAGGTAAGGCAGTAAGGCAGGCAAAGTCCCAAACTGAGGAAACACTAGCACAAACAGTAAAAAGAAGGTGACAAGACTTTCTATAGATACATTAGTGAAAGGAGAAAGTCCAGAGGGGTATTGCTAAGCTTAATGGAGAAAGGGAGCATGGAGGAGGAGGACCCTGTAAAGGCATCTATCCTAAATTGATACTTTTGCTCAGTATTCACTGAAGAGAAGGTAGGGCAGGGCCTCACAGCTCAGCATCATGACACAGGGGAGGGAGGTGAGCACTACTCCTTCACAAAAGAAAGGGTCCTACAAGAGCTTGCTAAGCTCAGGGTGGATAAGGCAACGGTACCTGATGGCATACATCCCAGGGTACTTAAGGAGCTAAAGGAGGAACTAGCAGAGCCATTAGCAGAATTGTTTAGTGAGTCTCTGAGCACAGGAGAGGTCCCAGAAGACTGGAGAAGGGCTCATGTGATCCCACTCCACAAGAGTGGTAGCAGGGAGGAGGCGGGGAACTGAACCGGTCAGTCTTACCTCAGTAGTGGGCAAGATTATGGAAGCACTCCTTAAGGAAAGGATAGTGCAACACCTGGAATCCATAGGGCACAGGATCCAAGACAGCATGGGTTTACAAAGGAAGGTCTGTCAAACTAATCTCATAGATTTCTTTGACTGGCAACCAGAGTGGTGGACCAAGGGGAGCAGTTGATGTCGCCTACCTTGACTTCAGCAAAGCTTTTGACACTGTTCCACATAGAAGATTGATAAACAAGCTAGGTAGGCTCGGTGGGGCAGAAGTTGGTCAACTGGGTGGCAAACTGGTTGACTGGCAGAAAACAGAGAGTGGTGGTAAATGGTATACAGTCAGAAGAGATGCAAGTCACAAGTGGGTACCTCAGGGATCAGTCCTGGGGCCAGTCCTATTCAACATCTTCATTAGTGACCTAGCAGATGGACTAGAGGTAAGGCTTGTCTGTTTGCAGATGACACCAAGATCTGCAACAGAGTAGATGATCCAGATGGGTGGGCAGAATGAGAAGAGATCTGGATAAACTAGCAGAATGGTCAGAAGAGTGGCAACTGGGATTTAATGCAAAGAAGTGCAAATCATGCACATAGGGAGAGAAACCCTGAAGCCACTTATAGGCTGGGAGGGAGTTGCTAGCAGTCACAAAGGAAGAAAGACTTGGGCATCATCATCACTGATGACCTGAAATCATCCAAGCAGACCTCTAAAGCAGTAGGTAAGGCTAGGGGTGTTAGGGTGTATTAGTAGGGGTATCACAAGTCGTAAGAGGGAGGTAATAATCCTCTGTACAAGACACTGGTTAGGGCCTCATCTGGAGTACTGCGGCATTGGAGGCCACACCTTCACAAGGACATTAATCCAAATTGAGGCAGTCCAGAGAAGGGCAACCAAAATGGTGCAGGGACTGCATCAGAAGACATATGAGGACAGATTAACGGACTCAATATGTATACCCTTGAGCAAAGGAGGGAGAGAGGTGATATGATCGAGACATTTAAACACCTTAAGGGCATAAACAAGGTGAAAGAGTCTAACATGTTTAAATATAAGAAAAATAGCAGGACAAGAGGACACAGCATGAGATTAGAGGGAGGCCGATTAAGGGGGAATGTGAGGAAATTCTTTTTCACAGAAAGGGTGGTAGATGCATGGAATGGCTTACCACTAGAAGTAGTGGCTATGAATACAGTGCAGGGCTTCAAACAGGCATGGGATAGGCATAAGGGAGCAATACAAATGACTATGAATAGATAGGTCACTGACATAGCAAAGGCCGATGGCACATTTATAAGATAGAAAAAAGAAATGGGCAGACTGGATGGGCCTTGCGGTCCTTATCTGCCGTCAACTTCTATGTTTCTATGTTTCTATGTTTCTAGTACCTATAAGCATCCACTAAAAGAGCCGTGGATGTAATTTCTCTTAAAGCTACGGAATCACAAAAGAGCTTAGGGGTTTGTAAACCTCTATCTGATTGATGCAAACTACAATTAAAGTCACCTACCCATAAAAGTAACCTAGAGGTATGTAAAAAAGGACCTCACTGTATGAAAAAGAGCAACTCTTTGGGCTTTAGTTTGTGGAGCATAAGTACCTATAATACGAAACCTTTCTTGTTTATAAGAAAAATCCAATAGCAAGGCTCTACCAGGTACAATATCCACCAGTCTAGAGACATGAAATTCTGTGCTAGAGAACAGAATGCCAATGCCATCACATGTATCCGGGCCAGTGGACCAAAAGGAAGGGCCACTAGACCAGGCATGGGAAACTTGATTAAGTTCAGTATGAGTTTTTAATCTTGTGTCAACCAAACAATAAATATCATTTTTAAGGTCTTTAAGAGTCAAAACACACCTCCTAACTTTTTCTTGCCTTTAATACTGTTAACATTTAAAGAACAGATTGAGAGGAAGCCATTTAGGAGCTATTTGGAGATTTGCCCTCTGAATTGTCGATGCGCTTAGCGATTGGATCAGTGTCAGTGCCTCCTTCTAGGATCTGGAAAGGAACGGACGGAAGAAGTATCCGTATCGTCCCGCCAGAATCTTTGTCAGAGAACCGTAGAAAGAACAGCAAATTTATTATTGGACTGCCAGTTGAGGCCTATATTATCTTTAGTTCGCAAACCACTGTAAGGCCTTTTCTAGTCCTTTTATGGGTAACAGGAACAAAATTAGAAAAATCAGAGTCAGGAATAGAAGGTGGGGAGGAGGGGAGGGCATTATAACATCAGTTGTTTTAGCAGTACTTTCTTTAGAGAGGTCATTAGACTCAGAAGAGATAGTAGCTTCCTTCTGAATATGAGGATCTGAAATAGAGTTTGAGGCAGTCTTTAGGATTAGATACTAACAGAGAAGGAGGGTCATCACAGGTAGTGGTCTTTGTGCTTGCAGCTGTTGGGCAGTTGTAATTAACCCATCATGCGAAGGCAGTCTTCCTTTATATGGGATGCCCAAGGGCAGCGACCATAAGAATGACCGACTTCTTCACATAAATTACATTTAAAAGAATTAGAACATGTTGAAGAGTTATGTCCATATTCAAAACAATGACTACATCTTAGGACATCACAAGCTGAACTAAGATGTGTTCGAGGACCACATTTGAAACAGGATTTGGGTTGTGGCAGTGAAAATAAAACCTTTATCTTTGCCCAAAAGAAAAAATTAGGCAAGTATTTCGACCAGTATTAGTGGGGAATAATTTAACACGAACCTTCCAACTTCCATCCCAAATTTGTTCACTATCTAAGGTAGGCGTAGGTCGATTTAAAACTTCACACCTCTTGTTTAGCCAAAAAAGAATATCTTCAATATTGACCCCCTCATTTTTGAAAACTATGGTGACATTTCTAATTGCAGGTTTGGTCAGAGGGATAGCTTGGAAGGAAGACCAAATGGGAGAAGTCTGGAGTTTATCATATTGAGCCCAGAATCTATCCAGTCCTGAGATTTGTTTGAAACTTACATCGAATTTAGAGTTCCCCAGATGAATTAAAGCGAATATTTCAGAAGCAAAAAATTTCATAGACCCCTTTAATAATGTCTTAGCAATATATACCTATCCGGGGTACTTCCAGTCCCCTTTGTATATTAAACGTGATCATGCTCCTCCTTGGTGCAGGTCTCACCTTTGATTGAATAGGTCAGCCAGTTTTAAAACTGGCTGGTCGACCTGAATTTAGATTTTTATCAGTTTCAAACAGGGGAGTGGATGCATTTTTAGAGGGTTTAGAATGTTGGAAAGAAAGAAAAGTATCAGGGGCATTTATTTCCCTAGCAGAAGAAACACCATCAGCAATAGTAATACCAGCATTAACAGTCTTATTTCTAAAATTAAGTCCAGTGTGAACAGGTGAAGAATCTTCACCCCGGGGTTCGTTGGAGCTCTTAGAAACATTTTTCAACATGTTGAGATATGCAGGATCCTGAGAGTCTGGAGTCCAAATCCCTCTTTCCCCTTTTTCCCAGCCAGCGTTTTTAAGGGCCATATCAGGGGACCACATGTCGTGGGGATCATTAGTAGTATGAGAAGGAGGCTTTCCCGGAACCTTAAATAAAGTACCCCCACGTTTAGACCAGCCAGGGGTTTTATCCACAGAGAAAAGGAATACATCCGATTTAGAGTTAGTCTGTGGTCCAAACTGTAAGTTGAGAGAAGAAAGGACAGGACTTACAGAGACATCGGGATGGTTGAATTCAGCATGACATTCGTTCCCCAGGGTTTGAAGGTCCGATTCTGGCTCTCGGCACGACGAGGAAATCCTCAAAAGACTGCCAGCCTGCTTCCGCATAGACGCTGGTGCTGGAGATGCACTGGGATCTGTCGCAGCAATGACGTTCTCAGGGGCTTAATCGACGTTACGACGTCTTTTAGCTGTTCCGGGGGTGCCTGACCAAATGTAGCAATTTTGGATTCAATAGATTTTAACTGTAGAGCAAGAACAGAGCATTTTTCAAGGAGCTCTGAACAAACTGGGGTAAGGATGTGTTTCTCTTTCATCTCCAATTCAACGACAGTGTCAGCGTACTTATGTGCTACAACAAGACATTCCTCTGAGGCCTCTAAAGTAGATAGCACTGGGGAGGAGGCCCACTCCCCAGGGCTGCCGACGTCCATCTCCTCCGAGGGATTGTGCGATCTGGCCATCATGCGACCAGCAGCAAGGCTCCACCTACACAGAGTAGGGGAATTTCCCTGGTGTCCTGGCCAAATTTCCCTCATTCACTAAAAATACCACCAACAGCTTAATCTGGTTCAATTTCAGTTGCTTACCATCTGTATCCCCCCGGTCGCCCCTGAAAAAGGGACTTTCTAGGCCCAGTGGGCTTACCGGGTCAACAAAATTCAACAAACAAACAAACAAATTAACTCAAAATCCAATGGTATATTATACGTCGGAATAGGAATCTTTTTTGTCTGACACATTGGATGAGGGTTGGATCTCAGAAAATGATTATGATTTTTTAAATTGTGAATACCCCAGGGTTCCGGTTTTCTACCACCTTCTGAAAATTCATAAGGATTCACAAACACCGCCAGTATGTCCAGTAATATCTGGCTGTGGTTCCTTAATGAAGCCATTAACCATATAGTTGGACAGCTATTTGCAACAAGAAGTGGTTAGATTGCAGTCATATTTAAGGGACACCACATCAATATTACAAGAATTAAAGGCCTTTATTTGGAAGGACTTCTTTTGGTGGGTTACCATCAATGTGTCCTCCCTTTATCCAAGTATAAGTCACATTTTGGGAGTAGCAACTGTGGAGAATATGCTCCCAAAGTCTCCCTTAGAGTATCCCATTTCTTTTATTGTTCGAGCTTTAGAGCTCATTTTGACCTCCAATTTTTTTCTGTTTAATTTCGTGTTTTACAAACAAGGGGGGGGGACGGCAATGGGAACATGTCGCCCCCCATTATGCCAGTCTGTTTATAGGCTGGTGGGTGGGGGAGGAATCCAGGACCCTGTCACAAATCCCTATTTCTCTCAAATTGTCAAGTACAGATGTTTTCTAGATGACCTGCTTATAATTTGGGATGGGGCTGAACAGGAGATTTTGGACTTTGTAGCAAACTTGAACAGCAATACTCTGGGTTTAAAATTTACCACAGCTTCTGACAAAAATCAGGTGAACTATTTCGACCTTACTTTAATAGGAGAAGTAGGTCAGGAGGTCCAAGGAAAAATCTTTAGGAATGAGACAGCTGGTAACAGTGTCCTACATGCGAGGAGTGCACATCCTACTTACACCATTGTGAATCTCCCATTGGACTGCTTGTCCGTTTGAAACGTAGATGTTCTAACAACAGGGATTTTTTTTGAGGCAAAAGATTACCTATTTTCAAGATTATGGATGCAGGGATATCGGAAGAAAGTACTACAAGATGCCTTAGAAAAGGTAAATTGTGCAGATAGAGGGGAACTTTTAGAATATAACATACAAAAAGAAAAAAATAGAGTATCTTTAATATCTACTTATGGTCCAGTGTCCATGGATCTGAAATCAGTTATTATGAAACATTGGTCTTTGATGGGTTTGGACAAAGATTTGAAAAAAGTTAGTGAGGATGGTCCACTTATTACTGTTAGAAGGGGTAAGAGACTAAAAGACTATCTCATGAGTAGTGAATACAAAAGCCCTGAAACCGAAAACCCTTGGCTATGCAGTAAACCATGTGGCTTTTTTCCTTGCAGGAGATGTCAAACTTGCAAAAATGTAATACAAGGGAAGGAATTTTTGAATCCTAGCCCATTTGGAATGCGGAAGGTGGAGATCAAACATTTTGTGACATGTAATTATAAGATCCAAATAGTTCACCCTATTTTTGTCAGAAGCTGCAGTAAATTTGAAACCCACAGTATTGCTGTTCAACTATGCTACAAAGTCCAAAATCTGTTCAGTCCCATCCCAAATTATAATCAATACTGTACATACACCGCATACTTTGTATTACGTCACAAAATGTATACAGTAGGGAGGCGCGCAATGCTCTGACCACAATGGATGCTTAAAGACACTGTTCCTGCTCCACCCGCTTATATGTTGATTTATTTTGCTTAAAACATTAGGTCAAGTGGTTAAAAAATATATTTTAATATTGCGGACAATCTTATATCCCGGAAGTTCGACTTTACTTACTCTCTAGTACATAGGTGAAGCGGCCCATGTCTAAGGAGCCCCAGATCACAGGCAACTTGAAGGCAAGTAATCACAAAGGAGCAGTCACTCCTCAACATCTTAATGTGCCAGCCAACAAAAGGGACATAGGTGAAATTGAAGATATGCTGGCTGATCTTAAAATCAGTATCTCAGAAGTCACAGCAGTAAATGCACCATTAAAACAGGACACTGAGGAATTGAAAAATAAGCTATTGCAGACTGAAAATGTGATAGTATCATTACAAACTGACATACAACAACTTAAGGATCTTAATGCTGCCCACTCTAAACAGACTGACTTTTTATCCAGCAAAACTGACGATTTGGAGAATAGAGGGCAGAGAAATAATGTACACATCCTGGGGGTACCTGAAGGCTGGGAAGGGGGGACAACAAGATAGCGTTTCTAAAAAAATTCCTACCAGAACTTTTAAGATATAAATGGTCTGGAGCCCTTGAAATTGAAAGAGCCCATAGGTCTCTAGGTCCAAAATAGCACAGTAATTCTAAGCCCAGGCCAATTATTGCATACTTCTTAAGATATTCTGTAAAAAATGAGCTTCTTAAAGTAGCCAGAGAAAGGAGATCACTTATGTACAACAATGTGAAAATATCAGTTTTTCAGGACTTCTTAGGCGCTCTGGTTGCTAAAAGAAAAGAGTTCTGGGAAGCAAAACAGAAATTACAATGTTTAGGTCTGCAATATTATTTTAAATACCCAGCCTCATTAACAATTAAAGAGCCTAAAGGAGGTCTAGTGTTCTATGAAACTGCACATGACGTATGGGATTATTTGCTTGTACATCAAGAGTCTTACAGCAAGAAAACATTGAAGTATTCAAATAACTACAATAGACAGCAGCCTTCAAATCTGTCACGAGAGCCATTACCCGACTTTACTTCCAAATGGAAGACTTGAGATGAAGTTGCGCGTGGTGCAGCTCCTGGATCAGGCCCTCCCCCTATTACAAGACCCTCTGTAAGAGTCGATAACATCTCTCCACTTTCACACTCACCACGTCTGGCTGACGACTAACTGGCACCAAACCATCAGCAGGAAATCTAGGCAGATACACAGGAACTTTTCAACGAAGATTCCAGTAGCCAACAATAACCCCAAGAAACGTAATCGGAGTAAAGACAGCTGACACTCATCCTCAGGCTCCCTTTCTCAACAGGAACCGGAAACTGCACACATGCTAATGGAGTACCGCTCGGTTTCATCTCCCCCTATAGATGATTATGAAGAAGGAACTCTAGATGCCTCAGAAAGTATCCAGGGGGAAACATTTTTGCAAGAACACACTAGTCAAGTGACTCTTGATTTGGATGATACTGAAAACTAATTAGAGATTATTTTTATTACTATAATTGTTTGTTACCATGCCAAAGGAAATGTGTTAGAGTTGTAGGAGCTCCTTGAAGATTGCAGCTGTTTCCTGGGAGCAGTCATCGTTTTTAGGTAGTATTGCTCTTTTTCTTTTCCTGGGCTTACGATGGGAGCCCTGACCAGGATTATTTATTGTCAGTCATGGGGCAAGTGTTTATTGGAGATTTGATGCTCCACTATGTAAACAATGTTTCTTACTGGGAAAGTTACTTGCATGGCATAGGTTGTATTAAAAATATGCTTTCACACAGACCGTTTAGCTATGTCAGAGATTGAGCCTGTAACACTGGGAACTACCAAAGATCCGAACTTATCAGCATTATTAACTAGTGAATAATGAGCTCTGTGCAGCAATTTATCAAGGCTTCATACAGTACAGTGGCTCTTCATGTGCCAGTGATTTCTCATGTCTCTACTACTTTTTCTTAGCAATATGTACAGTATTATGCTTGACTCTGTGATCTCAGGAAGATGGGATGGGCAGGAGAAGACAACGACTATATACTATTATATGGCTCTGTATTTATTCTCTTTCTTTCTTTGCACACTCTCAGGAGTAGATTATACACTATTTTATGATACTATCTTTATGTGGGCAGAATGTCTGCAACTCTCAGGATGCTGGGAATTTGCTGACTGATGTTGCATGGATACAAAAAGTGCACTAGTGTTGCTCTATCTTATGGGGGGAGAGTGCCTCTCTTAAATTTCACATAATAAACATGCTTATTTCTTGCTGATGCAGGAAACAGTTACAGTCTCACCAGGGGAGCCTGCTTTGCTGACTGATCTTGCGAATTGGCGGTGGAGTAAATATAAGCACAGGTCTTGGACTAGATATCTATGAATTAGACTTAGAGCTCACCTAGGCACGTCTGAACTCCATTACATCAAAAAAAAACGTGAAGTTGCTTTTACTAATTCTTTCTTTTCCTCATTCTTTTGAGACTTGGAGTAAATCTAAGAACAACTATATTTACTGATACTTGAATGGAGCCTCAAGCGGTGCTGGGGAGAAGAAACTTTTATTTTGTTGTCCAGAGCAGATTTAACATATAACTGAGCTGACATGGTTAGACGTATTCTCAATGTTCCCAAATATGTAAGCAATAAGACAAGATGGGGTGTGCATTAGACAGTTCTAATGCACGGCTAGGGGGATGTAGTGAGGCACGAGGCCACAGGTCGAGTGCCACCAGTTCAGCCGCATTAGAACTGTTCAATGCACTTCCCCGGAGTGGCTTTGCCGCGCTTTTATAAAATGGGCCTGTGTATTCTAAATGGGGGTTCTAGTTTTAGCTGTGCATTAGACACATATAATGCACGGCTAACAACCAATCAGATTGCTTGTAATCCTTTGCCCATTTTATAAAGCATCTTAAATATTCTCAATACTCCTGGGAATAACATAGCTTATAAATGATATAGAATAATGTATATTCTCAAAATCTTAGCCATTATCACTAAAGACATATAGAATATAGCTATACTAAATGGCCTAGCAAGGTGAATTATATACAGACTTGGGTGGCAATGATATGCAACTTGGAGTCTATCTCTAGTGTTTTGAACCCTACCACCTTGGATTAAAAATCCAGTGGATAAAAGGTTGAAAGTAGTTTACCAACCTACTTAGTGTTTAGAATTAAGCTCGCTGATCTTTGTGAGGGGAAAGTCAATTATCTTTGTTTACTTGCATGTTTGTTTACTGAACTTTTACAGAAATACCATTGTGTTATAGTCATATTCTGTGATTTTAATCCCAATTTTGAGTGGCAGCTTAAAAAAAAAGGAAAAAAGCATTTTGGAATGCCTGTATGACAAGTATTTTTATTGTTCTTGCTACAATTTGATAGAACTATTATAGACAGCTTATTGAGGGGTAGTGGGGGGATTCATTTTTCTTAAAGTGTGATTATTGTCTTAATATTACTTTTATTCTGCTTTACATCTAATAAGTGACATAGACTATAAGAAGTTATATTTATATTGCATATAGTATACCTCAGGACTAAGGTACTTATCTTGTACAGTTATTATCTAGAATCTCTTAGTATTTATAGTTACGTGCATTAGTATAGTTAACATAGAAAGGATCCTTTTTATTCAGTCATATAGTTTGTGCAGTTCTTAGAACTATTTTCATTTATAGATTAATTTAGCATCTATACATTTACAATGGTAAACTATTCTCTTTTCTCTTGGAATGTCAAAGGGCTAGGATCACCTATTAAAAGGAGGTAGGTCTTGACATTCTTGAATAGAACCAAAGCTGATATAACCTTCCTTCAAGAGACATGCCTTATACATGAAGAAGCTGTTAAACCACAGAGAGGGTGGGTGAGATTGTAAGAACATGGTTGTTACTCTAAAAAAAGAGGATCCTCTAGTCTAATAAGAAAGGGAATCCATTTCCTTAAACAAACACACATAGTAGATCAGGAGGGAAGATTTCAGTTACTGGCGGGCACATTAGATTGGAAGAAAACAGTGCTTTGCAATATTTATGCTCCTAATGAGCGACAAGATGGCTTCTTCCATTTTGTGGGAGCAGCTTTGTATGACTATCCTGATTATGATATTATTATTGGTGGAGACTTTAATATCATAGTAGATCCCATACTTGATAGATCTTCTAATAAAGCTATTCAGTTTGAAACAAAAGCAAGAACTGCTTTTAACAAACTTATTATTGACCTGAATGTTACAGACATTTGGCGCCTAGTGCATCCACAGGACAGAGACTTTACTTTTTTTTCACATAGACATAGATCGTGTAGTAGGCTTGATTACATTCTAGTTTCCAGAAACATAACCAACACTGTTTCTAAAGCAGACATAGGGGATATCACAATCTCAGATCATGCACCAGTAACCATTAATTTGGAATGGAATGATAGAAATGACAAACAACACAGGTGGCACCTTAACACTACACTACTTGCAGATAAAAATGTCATTTAACAGCTTAAGCAACAGACCAAGGATTATTTTGAATCAAATGACACAGGAGAGATTTCACAAAATACTGCATGGGATGCTTATAAAGCATTTACAAGGGGACTAATAATTTTATATGCTTCCAGGAAGAAAAAGGAAAAAGAAAAGGAACTGATCTCAAAAGAAAAATAACTTAGACCTCTCAAAAAACTTTCTAAGTCCAAAAAAACTCCGGATGGGGAAGTACTTAAAAATAGCTTCCTGATTAAATACAAGATCAATAAAATGTTAACAGCTAAAGCTGAGTACTCTCTAGAACTAAACAGCAATATTGGGAATCGGGGGACAGATGTGGCAAGCTGCTGGCTGCTGGACTTAGGAATATCCAACAACAAAACATTATACCAGGCATCAAAAATTGGAAGGGGAAAGTGGTTACTGATAGATAATAAGAACATTAATGAAGAATTTCTGGCCTTCTATAAAAAAATCTATAAGAATTCAGACATATGCTCTTCACAGAACATTGAGGCCTTTCTAGGGAATGTTAATTTACCAAACCTAAGTGACTTTGACTGTGAACTTTTGGAGAGGGAAATAACATTACAGGAAATAGAAACATAGAAACAGATACATAGAATTTGATGGCAGATAAGGACCGCTTGGCTCACCCAGTCTGCCCATTTCCCTACCTAATGGATAAGCTGCAGATCCTAGCTAACCAACAGCCTGCTTCTTCCAACCTCCACCCCCCTAGAATTGCCTTATGTCTGTCCCATGCATTCTTGAATTCCACCACTGTTTTTGACTCCACAACCTCCTCAGGAAGGCTGTTCCGTGCATCCACAACCCTCTCTGTGAAAAAATACTTCCTCACATTACCTCTAATAGAAGAAACTATTAAGAATATACCCATTGGTAAAACACCTGGGCCTGATGAACTGCCAGGAGAATTTTATAAATCTCTATTTGCCATTTTAGCATCCAAATTACATAGAGTGTTACAATTTAATGAAGATTTGGAGTCTTTACCTGCTTCTATGCATAACACTTTCAGGTTCCTGGCGCCTTTTCCAGCAACGGCCACAAGCTCCCCTTCTCGCCGCGCCGCATGATTTTCGGTGCAAGTCCTCAGACAGTTACAGCTCAGGCGCAAGCAGATACTGAACTTTATTTGTATTTCATAATTTTGCAAAATTTCTAAAACGAGCCTGCTCCAGTTTGTGTTTGCCTGTACTGTGTTAGGAGTTTCTGCAGCCAGTTGAATTGTGATCTCAGAAGTGCCCCCTGTACTAATCATATTTGGGGCTGTTAGCAAGACATTAATGTGCATTTCCATGCGTGCAGCCATCAGTAAGCACAACTAGGAAACCTCTCTGTAGCCACCTGATTTGGTCCTGCTAAAGTTTCAAACTTTCTGCCAGCCCTGATTTAGTCTTGCTCAAAGTTTCAAATTCTCTGCTAGACCTGATTTGGTCCTGCTCAAAGTTTCAAATTTCCTGCTAGCCCTCTCCTTACTCGCTCTGCTCGCCACACCTAAGGAACTGCCCGCCCCCAGCTGTGAATCGTTTCTCCCTGTAATTGCCTTCTTAATCCCCCCTCTCTCTCCATTCTTCCTGCAGATACCACACCTTCCCCCCGAGGAGACCGGAGGAGGTCGCGAGGGCCAGCACAGAAGCCTTCCCTGCTCGCAGCAGCCCTGTAACAGAGATAGCCCAGGTAAATCTACCTTGCTCCTGGCAGCAGTCGCGACCGTTGGGTTCCTGGCGCCTTTTCCAGCAACGGCCACAAGCTCCCCTTCTCGCCACGCCACATGATTTACGGTGCAAGTCCTCAGACAGTTACAGCTCAGGCTAAACCCTGCCGAACGCTTCACGTTTGGCTCCCCACCGCCCCCACCACCACCCTTGGTCAGCTTTTCAATTTATAGGTATACTTAGTCAGGTGATCTGCCTGAAATAACCTATCAGCCCATTCTTCCATCAGCAGGTTATACCAACTGAACACTAGTGGCCACTGTAACACACCTCTCACTCTCTTCACTTATAATGGTATCCCTTCTGTTTACTACCCTCCTGATTTCCAGGTTCTTACACCCTGCTCTCCAACCCCCCCCCCAGAGGCACCTAGACCTCTACACTATAATTTTAACACTTCTTCCTCAGCTTTATATGATTATTGCAGACCCATCTACGTCAAGCTCTCACACTCATACCAAATTGATCCTGATGACCTATACCCACACATGATCACGCTAACCCTCACACTCACAAATGCTAAGCACTGCACCTCAGCTCTCCCACTCTGCAGACCCCAACCCCCCACCACCCATATCAGCCCCGCTAATGTTCCTCTCACAACCCTTACCCTTCTTTCCAGCATCATTCCTACTTTCCCAGTCCCCACCGCCAGCACTAAAAGCCCTACACCCTACCAGGCCCAGCGTCATGCATCCAAACTGTGCAGGTGCACCCTGCTGTGGAACACCCTCCTACTCCTATTATTATCTGGCAATATCCACCCCAACCCAGGCCCACCCCGCTCTAAGGCCTCTCCTAAACAACCTCATGGGAGTTTGTTGCTAGCCACTCTTAACATTTGCAGCCTACCTAAAAAACACACCCCTCTCCAAGGCTGGATTGCCTAGCATGCTCCGGACATACTAGCCCTATCAGAGACCTGGCTCTCTGATAAAATTCTCAATACTGCTGTCTCCCTCAGTAATTATACCTTCTTCCGGACCTGATAGGACCAGCAAGAGGCGAGGCTGTGCTATTTATGTTAAATCCTCGCTCAATGCCACCGAATTACACACCCCCGCACCTCAATTTGGAGCCCAGACGCTAACAGTCAAACTCAGGCTGGGTACTAAGACTCTCCACATCATCTCGGCCTACATCCCCCCTAGAAACCAAAAACCCACATTTGATTCTATCCTCCGCATTATCTCCCACCTACCTAATACTAGTGAAATCATCTTAATGGGTGACTTCAATGTTAACTGGCTATCCCCAGCCTCTACCAGCTTCAAAGACACTACCCGTGCACTCGATCTTACCCAAATAGTCACCTCCCCTACCAGAAGGGACCATAAATCCAGCATCTCCACACTGTTAGACCTCATTTTCACCAACAGGCCACGTAACCTCTCCCACGCAACCGTGCTCCCAGACTATCAGTGACCACTCCCGGTAACTTGGTGGTGGTCGGGTAAATGGCCCCCTGCCCCCCAAAAATGTCATGGCAGAGAAGGCTCAAAAGAGGAGACCTTGAGAACCTCAAAGCCCACCTATCTCACTGCAACTGGCTCCCCATTTACAACACGCAGTCAGTTGACACTGCACTCTGCCACTTTATAACCACCTTCAGTGAAGCCTGTGATACATTCGCTCCCCTCTCGAAGCAAGTTGTGAAAACCAGAACCACCCCCTGGATCACACCCTCGCTTCTAAACCTGCTACAACATAGAGACAACCTTTGACACAAGGCCCTCAACTCCCAACGCACCCAGGATAGACAACTCTACCGGGAGGCACGCAACAAATGTACCTGGGCCTGCGGCAGGCAAAGTGAACTTCTACCAGCAAACCCTCACCTCCTCCTAGGGGCGATGGAAAAAATTCTGGAACAACATAAAGAACTCAGTGGAAAATCCTGCTCCCCACCCTACCCTACTCAACCTTAATGGGGTTGACACACAGGATCCTGCCACCATCGCTGAGGGCCTAAACTCCTCCTTTTGGGACCTCTCCCATATCCTCCCCTTACGTCTCCCACCTGGCCCCACCCACCCTCCCACGTAGCCCCGAGCAATGTCAGCTCGCCTCCCCTTTCGGCTGAGTCATCCCATACAGTGAGGCTAAACTCTACATTACCAAAGCCATAGCCAATACCCGTTACAGCAATGACTCCCTTGATCTTAAACTCATTGGATACACTGGATGTCACACTTCCCTCCTTACAAAAATCCTCAACCTCTCGCTATGCGGTGGTCAGTTTCCTCTACCTGGAAAAGAGCCATAATCACCCCCATTCTTAGGCGGTGACCCACCAACACCAACAACTACAGACCTATTTCTATACTGCCCCTCTCAAGCTCTGGAAAAAATAGTCTCGACCAGATAACTGAATACCTTACTAAATATAACCTTCTCAGCCAGGAACAGCATGGTTTCTGGACTGGCCATAATACCCGTCACTGCACTTGCGGAGTTCACCTCATTCCTCCATGAGGCCCTCGACCAAGGCTCAATCGCAGGGGCGGTCTACGTGGATCTGACCAAGGCATTTGACATGGTCAGTCACGAGCTACTGCTCTGTGTCCTTCCACAGCTTAATGTGACCCCTGAGGCAATGGCCTGGTTCAGGGACTACCTCTCGGGACGGTCGCAGCAAGTTAGGATAAACACCACCCTCTCCACCTCCAAAACAGTTTGCTCTGGGGTCTCGCAGGGGTCTATACTTGGCCCCCTGCTTTTTACCCTCTTCCTTAACTCTCTCCCGAAGGTGTGTAGTGGTCATCTACTACTCTATGCAGATGATGTGGTACTGTATTGGAAACATTCTCAACCGAGCACCCTCCAGCTGGCCCTAGAGGGCTTTTTCTGGGAACTTGAGAACTGGTTCACAGACCACTGCCTGATCATCAACTATAAAAAAATGAAATCCATGATCTTTGCTCATCGTCAAAGCCCACATAGTCAGTTGGCACTGCTAATTAAGAACTCACTTGGCGACCCTCTGGAACATGTAACAAACTTCAGATACCTGGGCATCACATTAGACACCTCCCTCTCCTACCATAGTCACATCCAACTCCTCTCCTCCGCTGTCAACTCGAGAGTGGGCATACTCTACCGTCTCAAGCACTGCCTACCCGCTCAGGCTATGCTTCTTGCAGTCACCTCCTCCATCCTCTCCCTTGTTGACTAAGGGATTGTTATATACGGCTCCGCTGAACTCACCACGCTAAGCAGTATAAACATTACCTTGAACAAAGCATGCCATCTAGTAACAGGCAGCGACCGACTTACCCACACCTGTGATCTTTATACTTCGACTGGTTGGCTAAACTTCCAGCAAAGACTAAGGTACCACACATGCATCCTCGCAAAAAAGATACAACTTTAGATTGCTCCCAAAGGCCTACTCCCCATTATCAGTGCTGCCCCCCCCCAGGTGCACCACAAGACTCACAACTGTCCCTTCTTTTCGTGTCCCCCTTTGTAGAACATCCCTAGGGCAGAGATCCTTCCACCACCGTGCCCCTCTTTGGCTCATTACGTTACCTCCCCCTCTCTCCCAGACCCCCAGCATCTCTCTTTTCAAAACGGGCGTCAAAGCTCTACTACTTGAGAGTGCTAAATGCACGTGTGGCTAATTTTGCAGCCCACTCTATTTGCTTCCTCTCCCTACTCATCTCCTGACACAGGGCCTCTCTAGACCCCAAGTACCTGCACCCTACTAGTTTCTGTCTAAGGATTCCTAGAATGTTGATTAATGCCTCTCTGTTTTAATAAGTGCAATCCTGTACTGCATCTGACAGTACTGTAAATGTATATACTGCCTGTTTTTGTTTGTCTTAATCTGTATTTGTCCTCCTCCACCCCTTGTAACCGACGTGGAGCCTTTGCAAAAGAGTCTGTGACTCAAAAGGTTTGTAATTCCGATTGTATTCAATAAATAAATAAATAAAATAAATAAAAATTACCCTTATTCCAAAGAAAGACAAGGATCTGCTTGACTGCACTAGCTACCATCCCATATCCTTACTGAACTTGGATTATAAAATATTTGCAGCTATACTAGCCAAGAGAACCCAAACAGTATTAACCAAACTGGTAGGTAGGGAGCAAGTGGGATTTGTTCAAAATAGACCTAGTGTGGAATACTTGCATAGATTACTACATCTAATCTGGTGGAGTAATAATAAAAAGGAACCTTACATGCTCCTTTCTCTAGACATATTTAAGGTGTTTCACTCACTTCAATGGGGTTATTTATTCAGGGTTTTAAGAGAGAGTATGGTTTTGGTGATAATTTTCTATCCAGGATATCACTAATATATAATAAACCCTCAGCACTAATTATTACCAATGGTTCACTGTCTTCTTGTTTCCAGCTGCATTGTGGTACCAGGCAAGGTTGCCCTTTATCACTATATCTATTTATACTAGCATTTGAGCCTTTGATGCAAACAATTAACTGCCATCAGGAGATACAAGGGATTAAGACAGGGAAACAACATCATAAAGTGCTTGCCTTTGCAAATAATCTTTTACTCACTATTACAAATCCAAGGAATACATGTAAATATCTGAAAATACTTTTAAACGGTTTTGCCACTATCTCTGGCCTGGTCAAACATTGGGAAAAAACCCAAATGATAAATGGATACTTCATGACAAACATTCAGCAAGAATTAGACCAAATCTTGGATAAAACATGGGCCAGAGACTCCATTACATATTTAGGAATTAAAATTTCTCTGAACTTTAAAAATATGTTCCAAAATAATCGTCTTACCTTACTGAATAGTTAGGAAGATGACTTTAAATGCTGGGCTAAACTAAATCTTTCCTTAGTGGGTAGAATTAATGCAATCAAAATGATAGAAGCTCCAAAACTATTTTATTTGTTTCAAAATCTTCCGATACCACTAGATTCTGGCTTTTTCAAAAAAATAGATAATATAGTCAGAAAATTCATTCGGGATAATAAAAAACCTAGACTTAGCATCATGAAACTTACAGCTCCAAAAGAGGCTGGGGGGTTTGCCCTTCCCTGGTGGGAGAGATATTATCTTGCTTTTATTCTCAAACAAACACTAGTACATTTTTCAGGACAGGTCCACACAGTGACACAAACCCCTTTATGGTTGGACATAGAAAAACAGATCATTAGACCCCAAAATATATGTGATTATGTATTCATTAAAAGGGTTAAAATGTTCAAGATAATCCATGCTTATTAGCATCTATTAGAACCTTAAAAAGACTAATATCATAATCAATCCTAAGAAATGCTTTCTTTACTTCATGCCTTTGTGGTCTAATCCTATCTTGGGTTTTGAATGAAAGCCTTTAAGAAACACATCCTGGGTAAAAGCGGGTATACTAACGCTTAAGAATGTAATGGACCCTGCAACAAACACTCTTCTATCCTTTGCTGTCTTAAAACAGAGATTCCCAATACACAAATTGCACTTTTATTTTTATTTACAATTAAGGGAGTGTTTAGCTAAGGCAGTTCTTTCAACCGAACTTCAACTGATTAGGAACAATCAATGGGCACACATCATTAAATTACATAGACTAGGAGCCAAAGCAGGTACCCTATATAAGTGGTTAACAGATTCTCTCTCATCAGTAGCCTTGACTGACACTGCTAGAGAACATTGGGGGACAGAACTGGGAATCGACATCCCCATCTCAGATTGGAAAGACACTTGGAAGCAAGCTTGCTGCAGTTTCAAGGGACTACAAGGTAGGCTAATGCAATTCAAAATTTTGCATGGTTATTACCTGTCACCTAAGAAACCATACAATATAGGGAGTAGAGTAGACTCTAAATGTTGGCGCTGTGATCAACCTGAAGCTGACCTTGCACATATGCTATGGACCTGTAAGATTATACAACCAGGTTGGATGAAAATACATGAGATATGTTGTAAGGTCACCGGGATAGATATTCCCTTTGATCCTGTCATTTATATCTTAGGTATTATGTCAGAATGTCCTTCTTTAAGCTATCACCAAAGTATATAGTTATGCCAGGCCTCTCTTTGCTACAAAAGGACTATCTTAAGAAACTGGCAAGATAAGTTTAGTCCTACTTTGAATGAATGGCAAAATCAAGTGTCTTTACAAGCGAATAATGAGAGGATCAGCTATAACATTTTAAATAAGATTGAAAAATATGTAAATATATGGGCCCCCTTTATGACGTGGACACATTAGTACACAGAAATATGTTTATTCTATTGCTACCTTTTTATTTTCTGTGTGCCTCATAGTGGAAATCTTTTTGTCATATACCCTAGATAAGCTTACAGATGTAGGTCTATGATCTTCATTGGATTCTAGGTTCTAGGTATACTATACAAAACTGATGCAGTATAAACTTCTTCTCAAGAATAGAATAATCCAGATTATATTTGATGTCTACAGCTTTACTTTATAGTTCTCTGACTTTGATATATGTGTAGATAAGAAAACGATGTTATGACAAGCATTGATTGGTTTATGATTGTGTATTCTGTATGTTGATATTTGGAAACCTAATAAAAATTATTATGTAAAAAAAATTTATACAGTATATGCAATGACTAACTTTTTTTCCCCCCATTACCAACTTGCCCTGCTTAGTTTTGACCTCTGCAGGGTTCTCAGCATCCTGGAGGGGTCTAGCACTGGTCAAGACTCCTCCTTCCCCTTCCCCTTCCCCCTCTTTCCTTTCTACTCAACTTGTCCTTGCCAAAATCTGCCCTCTGTCGAGATTCTTAGCACCCTGGTGATGTCTATTCTCAGGTAAGTTTTCTTCCCCCTCCTTCTTTTTTCTTTCTTCTTCTATCCACCCTTTTCCCTCAGCCTAACTTGTCCTCACGTAATTCTATCCCCTGGCAGGGTTCTTTGCATCCTGGAGGGATTTCTACTTCCAGCATTGGAACCACACCCTGTGCTGCTTGGAGCTCCTTGATGTCCCCCCCACTGGACCTCATTTATTGAATAATTGCTAAATAATCTGCCTCTTAACCGGGGTCCATTCCTGCAAGGAGCTGGCTCCAAGGCTACATTAAATTTCTTTACTATACTATACTGTATAAATTTTACTATGTTCCTCAGATATACCACTTGTAATTAAATGCATATTCCACAGGTATGATACATTTAATTGTATGTTATGTTACAAATGTGACTTTGATTATTTATGATATTTTTTAACTGTACTTCTTGTTACAAATGTAATTGAATGTTTCATTTCTTGGATATGATAAATGTAAAACTGTATGTCTAATTCTTCATTCAATTATACCCCCCACCCCGGTCGCACCGGGAGACAAGCAACTCGTTGTTCAGTGTGCCTTTTTGGTGAAACATTTCAATAAATAAATAACAATGCACTGTGGTGCTCCTGTGGGAAAACATATATACGACAAACTATTAGGAGACTAAAAGAAAGAGTGCAGGAGCACCACAGAGCAGTTAATAAACATGATATGTCATATCGATGAGGAAAACATCTTTGTGAGGTTGAAAACAGGGAGACACACAGGGTAAACTATGTGGGATTTGGTCACGTTCCTCATTTGAGGATGGGGGCAATCACAATTTGATGTTGGATCTAAAAGAATCCATGTGAATTTTTAAATTTAGAACTTTAAAACCTAATGGATTCAATGAACAGATGGATTGGAAACCACTTCTTTATTAATATGAAGTGTGTTTTACTTTTGACTGACTTTTAACATAATGTGGAAATAAAGAAGGAAACAAATATTATTATGAATATTGTATATATATAAGTTGTGTGAGATATAATTTATTTTGTGTGTTCAGTGCTTCCTATTTACTTCGACACCATAGTAATCCTTAATAGACTTTTCTTAAATTGTAGAAATAATAAAATGGAAAGAAAACATTTTTTTTAGATTGTGTAACAACATTCACTAGGTTTGTGGTCACCTCTCTCCGTGCCAGCAGTACGACATGATTTGGGGGGGAAATGATCCCTAATAGTTAGGTTTGTTATTTACAAACTGAACCCCACCTATGCCGCACTAACGAGAGCTGACAGTGATTGAGGTCTTTCAAACACAGTGATTGGAGGATCCTTTTGTGTGTCACAATTGTTTTAATGAATTGATTTAATGACACTATGATTTTTTTGTAATTATAATTGATGTGATACACCTAACTAAGAAGAGTATGAAAATCACATTGTATTCCTTTGTTGGTCACGCCTCCTAAGGAAGGGGTTCAGACTCCGAAGCACAGAGGCTTGAAGCGTGTGTGGGGGCTAAAATATTTTCTCTGCACTGTGTGTTTGTATTACTTTGTGATTTTGTCACTACAGTGAAATGTAAGTAACAGAACTTTTTTTAAGTAAAACATTTTCTCACTGAATTTTTCCTGAGTTTAGAGTGCTGAATGTTTTGCTCATTGGCTTTCTATGTATTTTTTCAGCACCTGCTTTGAAATGTGAGCACTGTGTTCTGTGTATCGAGTATGGTGGGGGATGGAGCTGGGATAAGTACCTAGGAATGGTGGGGGATGGGGCTGTATAAGTACCTAGGAATGGCGGGGGATGGGGCTGGGATAAGTAGCAAGGGAAGGTGGAGGATGGGGTTGGAATAAATTCCTAGGAATAGTGGGATATGTGGCTGGGATAAGTACCTAGGAATGCTAGGGCTGGGGCTGGGATAAGTATCAAGGAATGGTGGGGATGTGACTGGGATAAGTACCAAGGTATGGCGGGGGATGAGGCTGGGATAAATACCTAGGGAAAGTGGGGACTGGGGCTGGAATAAGTATCTAGGGAAGGGGGATGGGGCTATGATAAGTACCTAGGGAAGGTAGGTATGGGTCTGGGATAAGTACCTAGAGAAGGTGGGGGATGGGGCTGGGATAGGATCTTAGGAATGGTGTGGGCTGGGGCTGTGATAAGTACCTAGAGAAGGTGAGGGTGGTTCTGGGATAAGTATCTAGGGAAGGCAGGGATGGGGCTTGGGTAAGTACCTAGGGAAGGCAGGGGATGAGGCTGGGATAAGTACCTAAGGAAGGCAGGGGATGGGGCTGGGATAAGTTCCTAGCAATAGTGGGATATGGGGCTGGGATAAGTACCTAGGAATGGTGGGGCTGGGGCTGGGATAAGTACCAAGAAATGGCGGGGGATGGGCAGGGATAAATACCTAGGGAAAGTGGGGACTGGGGCTGGAATAAGTATCTAGGGAAGTGGGGATGAGGCTGTGATAAGTATCTAGTGAAGGCAGGGATGGGTCTGGGATAAGTATCTAGGGAAGGCTGGAGATGAGGCTGGGATAAGTACCTAGGGAAGGCGGGGGATGGAGCTGGGATAAGTACCTATGGCAGGCGGGGGCTGGGACTGGAATATGTACCTAGGGAAGGTGGGGGATGGGGCTGGGATAAGTACCCAGAGAATGGGGGATGGAGCTGGGATAAGTACCCAGAAATGGTGGGAGATGGGGCTGGGATAAGTGCCAAGGAATGGTAGGGGATGGGGTTAGGATAAGTACCTAGGAATGGAGGGTGATAGGGCTGGGATAAATACCTAGAAATGGTGGGGAATGGGACAGGGACAAGTACCTAGGAGTAGCGAGGATGGGACTGGGATAAGTACCTAGGAGAGATGGGGGTTGGAGTTAGGATAAGTGCCTTTGGAAGGCAGGAGCTAGGATAAGTACCCAGGAATGGTGGGGGGCTGGGATAAGTACTTAGGGAAGGTGGGGGAAAGGGTTGGGAAAAGGACCTAGGGAAGGCGGGGGCTGGGAAAAGTACCCAGGAATGGTGGGGATGGGGCTAAGATAAGTGCCTTGGGAAGGAAGGCATGGGACTGGGATAAGTACCTAGGAATGGCTGGGGAAGGGGGCAGGGATAAGTACCTAAGAATGGCAGGGATGGGGTTGGGACAAATACCTAGGAATGGTGGGGGTTGGGGCTGGAATAAGTACCTAGGAATGGCAGGGATGGGGCTGGGGTAAGTACCTAGAGATGGCAGGGGATGGGACGGGGATAAGTACCTTGGAATGGTGGGAATGGGGCTAGGATAAGTACCTTGGAATGGTGGGAGATGGGACAGGCATCAGTACCTAGGAATGGCAGAGGATGGGACTGGGATAAGTACCTAGGATTGGTGGGGGATGAGGCTGGGGCTGGGATAAGTGCCTAGCTAGGCATGATGGGGAATTGGGCTGGGATACGTACCGAGGCATGATGGGGGAATGGGGCTGGGATAAGTACTCAGGGAAGACAAGGGATGGGGCTGGGATAAGTACCTTGGGAAGGCGAGGGATAAGACTGGGATAAGTACCTAGGAATGGCAGGGGATGGAGTAGGGGGCTGACCTAATTGAGGAAGTCAGAAATAAGTTACAAAACTGAACCTTTCTTACTGAGAGAAGAATGCTGGTCAGAACTCCGCGTCCTACCACCACTGGGAACTCTCCTACTGTTTTGAAAAGTGTCTTGGGATCTGTAACTTCCACCTGGGCAGCCACTGGAGATGTGCAGAAGGGATTTCAGTTTAACATCTGATAATGAACTCTATAGCATTCAGAAAAGGTGAGAAACCTGCTGAAGACTGTGAGCCATCTTCTGGAGGTCAGGTATGTGGCAGGTAGGTGCTGTGCAAGTTTTTCCATGCTACACCCTGGAGTTGCTTTGCCACTAAATGGGAGGAACAGTGCTGAAATCACAAAGCCTGATTTCATTGCTAACCTTTGCTTTGCCCCATTCTGCCTCAGGCTGTCAGCTGTTAAAGGGGAACAGAAGTTCTGCAGCACCCCTTGTTCAGACTTGCTCACATCCTCTTCTCATTCTGTATACATCTCTCTTGTTTTCTGTCTCCCTTGTCTTTAACCCTAGAATGGTATGTAGTCTTCCAGCATTGCTTCTGCCAATGACATCACTGGTGGTAATCAGTTTTTGGTTCCTGACACATTTTTGTAAATGTTTGTCACTCGCTGGTGAGATCCCATCTTGAGTACTGTGTGCAGTTTTGGAGGCTGCACTTCAGAATGGACATAGGCAGGTTGGAGGCTGTCCAGAGGAGGGCAGCTAAAATGCTGCAGGGGTTGTAGGAGAAGCCCTATGAGGAGAGACTGAGGGATCTCAGCACGTATACCCTGAAAGAGAGGACGGTGAGAGGGGACATGATAGAGATCTACAAGTACCTCAAAAGGATGAACAGGGTGCAGGACGGGAGTCTCTTCCAAATGAGGACCGATGTGGTCCCTCTGCATAAGGGTGGCAGTCTCATATCATTGGTAGACAAATTAATGGGAACCCTATTGAAGGAGAGACTGATGGAGTGCCTGGAGACAAATGGGCTGCAGGATCACCGACAGTATAGTTTCACACGGGGAAGGTCATGTCAAACAAATCTCATAGATCTTTTTGATTGGTTGACTAGGGAGAAGGATCAGGGGAGAGCAGTGGATGTGTCCTGTCTGGACTTCAGGAAGGCCTTTGACACTGTGCCATACAGGAGGCTAATAAAGAATCTAAGCAGCCTGGTGGTTGGGGAAAAAGTGGTAAACTGGGTATCAAACTGGCTGAAGGAAAGGAAGCAGAGGGTGGTGATTAATGGCAGTCACACCGGGGATGGGAGAGTGACCAGTGGAGTACCACAGGGATCGGTACTGGATCCTCTCCTCTCCTCTGCGTATCTTCATAAGTGACATTGTTGAGAAACAGGAGAGGAAGGTGTCTCTTTGCAGGATGACACAAAAATCTGCAACAGGGTGGACACACCAGAGGAGGTGGAAAGAATGCAAAGGGACCTGGGTAAACTAGAAGAGTGGCCTAGGGAATGACTGCTGGGATTCGATGCCAGAAAGTGCAAGGTCATGCACCTGGGAAGGGGAAACCTGGCAGCTGAGTATAAGATAGGTGGGGAGGTACTTACAGTCACCAAGCAGGAGAGAGACCTTGGAGCAATCATATCGGATGATCTCAAGGTGGCAGGGCAGTGTGACAAGGCTGCAGGCAAGCCTAGCTGGATGCTAGGGTGCATAGGAAGGGACATTTCTAGCAGGAGATGGCAGGTGGTGTTGCCACTGTATTGCTTAGTAGACAGACCCCAGCTGGAGTACTGTGTCTAGTTCTGGAGACTGCACCTCTGCAAGGACATTGACAGGGTAGAGGAGGTCCAGAGAAGGGCTACCAAAATGGTGCAGGGGTTGCATGAGAAACTATATGAGGAGAGGCTGCGGGAGCGCATGTACTCTCTGGAGGAGAGGAGAGCGAGAGGGGACATGACTGAGACCTATAAGTACCTCACGGGGGTGAACAGGGTGCAGGAGTGGAGTCTCCTTCTGAGGAGAAGGAGCACCAGAACATGGGGCATACTATGAAGCTCGAGGGGGGAAGTTTAAGAGGGATGTGAGGAAATACTTCTTAACAGAAAGGGTGGTGGATGCCTGGAACAGCCTGCCAGAATTGATAGTAGGGGCGAAGACAGTGGGGAGCTTCAGACAGGTATGGGATAGGCACATAGGTACAATAACCGGAGGAAAGAGAGCAGGGAGGGTCACCTGTGACCAAACAGAGTCCAGGGTGTGGTAGTAGGCAGGGAAAGTAGGGCAGACAAGATAGTCCTATCAGTCTTTTTCTGCCAACAAATTCTATGTTTCAACAGTATGTTTGTATGAGGAAGAGCACAAGAACCAGGGGTATCTGATGAAGTTGGGGGGAGGGAGTTTAAGAGGGGTCTGAAGAAGTGCTACTTCACTGAAAGAGTGGTAGACACCTGTAGTAGACTACCAATGGAAGTGGTGGAGGTGAAAACACTAGGGGGCTTCAAGCATGCATGGGATAGACATAGGGGAATATTAATAAATAGGCAGGGAGGAGGGAGGTCGCTGGAGACCAGTTAGAGTCTGCGAAGACAGATTAGGCAGGGACCATCTGGGCAGACTGGATGGGACAAGTGTTCCTTTTCTGCTGACAGAATCTGTTTCTATGCTTCTGTGCTCCACAGCCATCATCCTCATACTGGTCTTCTGTGGCAAGAAGAAAGGATGGGGTTTGTGGTAATGGGGTATAAATTAGTCCATCAGAAAGCTATCGGGGTAGGAGAACACGTGCTATGGCAGCACTCTGGTTGGTGTATCAAACTCATCCCATCCCAGCACTAGGCTGGCACAGTGCAAATGACATCTTGCATGCAGCACTCTGCTGGCCCATTTCTGATACACCCATTCCCCATCCCTAGCTTGGATGGGTCACACAGCTGCACAGATTCATGCACTGTCAGGTCATTGGAGGGCACTGTGGCTAGAGAGGGGCATTGGTGCATATGTGCATGTCCAATGGATACCAAGGATGCACAGAAATTGACTGTACATGTCATGTATTTTGGCATGCAGAGACAAATTTTATTCATGCATAAAACACCTGGAGATTGTCAATTACAGTAATAAAAATGTAATGAGAAAATAAAATATTTCTTTGCTTATTTGCAAGTTATTTGATCATGAAAGGCACACTCAGCTGGAGTAGCCCATTTCCAGGTGCAGGCTGGGGGTGGGTGGGTTGATTTTTATAGTGACGTGGGGGCCCGATTCAAAGACATATGGCGCAACTCGATGGCACTTGCGAGTTGCAGCATATGCCCGTCATGAGGGACCTTGTGCCAGATTCCAGAACAGCAAGGTCCCCAGTGGCTACGTCCTGTGACTTGCGGCACCACAGGCAGTGCACCAAAGGGAAGGTGCACCGCAACAGGGTGCCCCAAGCAATAGCAATGTCCTGTGACAGGGCGCAGGTCGCATCCCCACAGCCCCAAATGCACAGCCCCCCAAGGTCTGCACCTGGAAAGAATTGCCCTGCCTCGCAGGGCTATAAAGGCACCCTCCCCACACACACACACACACACACACACAGCCCCCATTCCTGCCGACATGACCCATGATCCTGGTAGTCCAGTGCCCCCCCCCCACCTTACAGTGCCAGTCCACCCCACCTCCCACACCACTACCAGTCAGCAACTGGCACAACCCACCTCTCACCTCCACATCCAGCCACCGATTGAGCTCCCTCAGAGCGCGTACTACTGTAGACAGTATGCACTCCATCAGTTATTGAGCATGTAGTGTATACAGTAGTATGCACTTGGATGGAGCTCAGATGGCAGCTGGCCATGGAGGTGAGAGGTGGAATGTGCCAATCAGCGACAATGGCAGATGTGAGAATTGGATTACCACGGCTCAGGTTGGGTGGGGATTCACTGGACTACCAGAGATTAATTGGCACAGCATGAATGCCAATAGCGGTGAGTTGGGGTTTGGGGCTTGGGGACGGGGACATGAACTGCCCTGTGGGGCAATACTTGGGGATTGAGGGGATGACATGTTCTGCCCTGTGGGGCAATACTTGGAGATTGGGGGGGAATTACATGTTCTGCCCTTCAGGGCAATACTCGGGGATGGGGGCATGGGGATGCCAGCAGCCCAAAGAGAGCTTTCCTGCCAATGGGGGATGGGTTGGGGGCTTATGTGGGATGGTGGGGGGGTGGCTCTTTGGGCACCAGGTGCAGAGGTACACCCCCAGTGGATGTAGAGTACACTTAGACCAGCTAATAGCTGGTCTAACTGTACTTAGACCAATGTCCTCTGGGGGGTTGTCTTGGAATAGCACATTTGCTGTTCTGACAGCCACCTTCTCAGAATTGGGCATAACTGCTGCCATAAACCCCCTTGTGCCATGTTGCAGGAGGTTTATGGCGTAACCAGAGGTGTAGAACAACTTTGGTGCAGGCAGCCTGTGACATCGAAGGCTGCCTTCTGGAATACCGATTGTCATAACTCATGGCGCAAAGTGCTACTTGCGCCATTTTGTTTGGTGCAAGTCACTTTGCAACATGCGTAACTGTTCTGGAATCGGGCCCGGGGTGTTTTGGGGATTGGAGAAGAGAGACAAACAATTTATCACTATCCACCCCTTTTTCTCAGTACAGAATGGATGTGGGTAAATTTGCACAGTTCCCAAAATGCATTACATTGTACTTAAATTTTGCATGTTTTAAGAAATTAGACCCCATTTTAAAAACCACTGCTGTGCCATGAACTTCAATACATGTTCAGAATTTCACGTTCTAATTCTACCAATCTAAGTGTGACTTTTATGGCTAGCCTCTGGCTCAGATATTCAAAAGGGTTGAGCATGGCGCAACAGTGTTGTGCCATACCGTAGCACTGATGCTGCGCCAATATTCAAAAAGGAAAAGTATCTTGCAAATCCTCCGATGTGCGCATCAGTAATGCATGCAGGTGCAGGTGGGGGCGTGCCCATGCATACCCTGCACAGCCCGATATTCAGCCTGGGATGTGCAGAGCCAAGCATGCGCAACCCCTACCTGCGCCAGCACAAAGTTGATCCAAAAAAAAAAGGAACAACTTATGGCCACCCACAGGTGAGCTGCTGCATTGCAGGGCGCAACACGGCAGCTGCCACCTCTGGGTGGCAACCCGAGCTCCGGCTGCACCTGGTGGCACCCCCCCCATGCCTGATCGCGGGCATTTTAAAAAAAAAAAAAGAATTCTGTCAAATATCCCTGGTGGTCTAGTGGACCGCTATCTGCCCGATCGCGGGCATCTGTATAAAAGTAGAAATAAGTCCTATATCCCTGGTGGTCCAGTGGACCGCTATCTGCCCGATCGTGGACATCTGTATAAAAATAGAAATAAGTCCTATATCCCTGGTGGCCCAGTAGACCGCTATCTGCCCGATCACGGGCATCTGTATAAAAATAGAAATAAGTCCTATATCCCTGGTGGTCTAGGGTACCCCCCCTCACCCGCCCACTGAGCTACCACTTCCCCATGTCAGCGGCGGCGGCAGCACCCACCGCCTGCCGCCCTGCAGCCTGGCTGACACTGTCGATCAGGGCTGTACACCCATTGGTTCTGGCGTGAGCCCATGGGCGTGCAGCATACCGTACTACACATTGGAATGTGGCAAATGCGGTATGGATTACTGCGCCCATTGGTTCATGCTGTGAACCAATAAGCCACAACCACGATAGTGTCGTACCGGCAGGTGCGAGGTGGCAGGCAGGGCGGTGCTGCCTCCCACCAGCTGACTGGGAGGCGGGCGGTGGGCCAGTGGGCAGGTGGGAGAGGGTACCTAGACCACCAGGATATAGGACTTATTTCTACTTTTACAGATGCTGTAATCGGCGATGCAATCCACTGGACCACCAGGATATAGACTTATTTCTACTTTATACAGATGCCCTTGATCGAGCTGTAGAGACATTGCCGGTTGCAGGGGGCATCGGTCCTCGACGGCTGCTGCCTGGCAGGGCGCCTGGCCCAAGTGGTCGGAGATCAGCGCACCTGCATGAAAATGGGGCCATAATGACATACAAATGGCCCCATTTGTGTCTTGCATACATTATGGCCTCATTTGCATGTCAAATTTTGAATATCGTGGTTGCTGTGCATGGCGCAATGGAACTTGCGCTAGCGCATCCCAACGCTCCACTCTGGCCACTTGCGCTGGCACAGTGCCATTGTGCCATGCACACTGCGGGTGGCCAGGGAGCGATATTCAATGCAGCTGAGCCATGGCGCAGCTCCATTGAATATCGCCCAGTCCACACCCCTGCGCAGCCAAGTTGAGCTGCGCCCAAGCTTGCGCCACAGCCTGGTGCAATTTGAATATCTGGGCCTCTGTGTACTGTCTCTTTAAGAGCTGCCTGGATTGCAGTTATAATTAATCTGAGAGGGAGCTCTGTTAGAAGATGTACTTGTTTGCTGATCATTTGTTAGAGTAGTAATAATATTGCGGTTTGTTCTAACATGCCTTCTTTGCAGCATGGACAGTTCTGTTTGTTTCCATCATCTTGGCCCGAGACTGTCAGAATGGGCTAATCAGTACATTTGGGACTCTAAAATGGAGCCTGCCTACAGGGGCTTGGTGGGGCCAAAACTTGTAGGAATTGTAGTTTTGGGCTTTTGGCGTCTAAAATAACTTGGAGGGGGAGCCCTTGTTATGACCGACAGACAGATCAGCCAACCGAACCTTTTGGATCTTGGGGAAAGTCCCACACTGCTTGCAGTTTCAGTTAGATCTGAGTTGGGAAGTGAAGAAGTAACAGCTCGAGATAGTTGAAGCAGCAATCCATAGTGGATCCGCATGGGAGAACTGTAGAAAGGCCTGAGTTTAGCCTGCATGCCTGCCTGCTGTCCCTGAGAGGGAACGCGTGCTTTTTTCGGACTGAATCCAAATTTGGAGAATGAATTAAACCACTGAATTGTGACCAGGCTTTAACCTGAAGAAGACTGAAGATTTTCTGAATGCGATCAGCCTGTCAGGACTTCCAGCTACCTCTGAACTCCCGGATTGTGCAGAGACTCTGTAATTACGACCGGAATGCCATTTGCCTGGTACAGTGGAATTTCCTTACATGTAAATGTGCTGTGTGCTTATAGTGGGTCATGATTTGGTTCCCCACTGTGTGTCTGAACTGTGTTTTGCTTGCTGGAGGTTATATCCAGCTCCACGGACTGAATCCGTATCCATTTCCGTTTGCCTGAGCCCTGCTACGCTGGCCCAGCCAGAATACCTGCTACGCAGAGAAAGTCATCGATGAGAGACCGGCCTGGGGATCAACCACCTGCTCAACGCCTTGAACAGGAACGACGCCTCTGTGATTTGTGTGAGCCCTGCTTCTCCAGGCACTCCAGTTCAACAGCCTGCAGTCTCAATTTCATCCTGCCTGTGTCCAGTATTGGGTTTCGTGAGTAAACATCAGGGTAGCTCTCTGCAACAACAGCTAAATCTAAAAGTGTTGTCATCTGATTGTCTTGTTGCCTTCTCTTTCACAAACTGAGCCCTCTGGCTCCAGATTACAAATAGTGTGTGTTGTGCATGTTGCTTTCTTCTATCACAGGGCCCCAACCAGCAGCAACATTCCTGGCTAGCCCACCGTTTTCATACTTGGGTACCCAGAGTGTGTGATTGTGTAGGGACTCTGAACTGCATGCATAACTGTCTGATTAATATAGCTTTTAAGCAAATCAACCTGATTACACCCCTCCCTTGTTCAAGTCCCCTGAATAAATCAGATTTAACTTTGTTTGCATTTAACCTGACTGTGGTTCCAGTTTCTGCCAAAAGTATTGTACTGTTGCTATTTGCTGTGCTTAATCTTGTTTTACAGGGGGTCCCCAGGGTTAAGCTAGAGGAACCAGCCCTGGTGGTAAGTGCAAACAGTGTGGGTAATTGCCTGGTGAATAAGGGTAATTGTGAAAGTAATTATTGTATATTGTTCAGGCCACTAGAAGGGAAAGGGGGGGGTAACAGTGTCCCAGAGGGCTGTGCCCAGATTAGCTTGACCACTAACAATCCTGACCTCTGGGTGGAGGCACCTGTTTCATTACCCAGGCCCCTTAACCTGAGGGAGATGCAACGACTAGGACAAAGGTTAGAGCGTCGTTGGCGGAAATCTGCCCTTGATGCCGACTGCCTTAGATTGATGGACCATTATCAAGTCTATCAATCCACAATCACCCGTAAGAAGGTGGAGTTCCTATCCAGGGAGATTGTGGCAGCTCAGAACCGACCAGCTCAGCTGTTCAGAACTGTGGACAGACTGTGCAACCCAGCCTATCTTCAAGTCCGGGAAGCATTTTCGCAAATAGAGTGTGATGACCTTGCTCGATTCTTTGCTGATAAGGTGGCCGACATCAGGGCAGGGCTCCAACCAGCGCACTCTTTGGGTATTGTCTGTGATCAGCATGAGGTCACTGCCCCCCGGTTTTCCTGGAGTACCTTCAGCCGTCCTGACTTCATAGATGTCATGAGGATCATCCAGGGTGTGCGCCCTACATGCTGTAGTTTGGACCCGGGACCAACTTCTCTGATCTTGGGTTGTCTCAATGTTATCGGTCCGGTCCTTGCGCGGATAGTTTGGTGTTCCTTGGAATCTGGAGAGTTTTCTAACTCTCTGAAAGAGGCGGTAGTGATACCACTTTTGAAGAAAGCTACTTTGGACCCAAACAGCCACGCTAACTATAGGCCAATCTCTAACCTCCCTTTTTAAGGGAAGGTGATCGAGAAAGTAGTGGCAGCACAACTGGAAGACCATGTGACCATCCATGACATCTATGAGCCCCTCCAGTCTGGTTTCTGAAAGAGACATAGCACTGAGACAGTGCTGGTTTGGGTGCTCAAAATGATCTCCTGATGGCTAGAGATCGGAAGAACCGTTCCATCTTGGTTCTTCTGGATCTATCATCAGCGTTTGACACCGTGGACCATGGGTTGTTATTTAGCCATCTGAGGCGCATCTGTGGAATGATGGGAATTGTCCTCCGATGGTTTACATTGTTCCTAACTGGAAGAACTTAGAGAGTGGTATCTGGAGTGTTTTCATCAGATCCAGTTTTTCTGTCTTGTGGGGCACCTCAGGGTTTGGTTTTGTCGCCCATGTTGTTCGCGGTGTACATGCTACTTCTCAGAGACATTGTAAGAAGATATGGGCTGAGGTTTCATTGTTATGTCGATGATACCCAGCTCTATCTTTCTTTTGCACCAGACCAGGATAGAGCTCTCTCAGTCTTTAATAGCTGTCTCAAAGAAATCCAGGAGTGGATGGATTCGAGCCAGCTGAAGTTGAACTCTGGTAAGACTGAAGTGATGGTTGTGGAACCTGGATGCTGGACAGGAGGTTCGGGAGGTGGGTCACCCTCTGGACTTGTTCTCAGGGGTGTCCCCCTCCTGACTTCTAACCAGGTGCAAAACCTGGGGGTAATTTTTGATGAAGGGTTGACCCTGTATTCACAGGTGTCAACTGCTGTCAAATCTTCCTTTTTACCATCTAAGTAATATCTCCAGGATTAAACATCTGGTTCCGTACAGCGACCTTCCTACTTTGGTCCATGCCTTTGTGTCCTCATGCTTAGATTACTGCAATTCCCTATACCTAGGGCTTTCAGGGGTGGAAATTTGCCACCTGCAGCTGGTGCAGAACGCGGCGGCCTGGCTTTTAATCGGATCTTCTCGGTCCTATCATATTACGCTGGTGCTGCATGAACTGTACTGGCTGCCAGTTCAGTGGTGGATCACCTTTAAAGTTGGCTTGTTGACTTTTAAAGCCCTACATGGACTGGGCCCAGACTACCTGAAAGAGCTCCTGGTTTCTTATCGCCCTGGGTGATCGCTCCTCTCAGCCGGCGAGGGGTTGCTAGAAATTCCTAAGGTACGTTTGAAATCTTCGGGGGGCCAGATCATTTATGTTCATGGCTGCCACACTTTGGAATTCTCTACCTCGTCAGTTATGGGAGTGCATGACTGTGGAGGGCTTTAAATCAGCCCTAAAGACTTTTCTGTGGCACCAGGCCTATGGTGAATGATTAGTTTGTGTAATGGTATTTATGATGTTTGTTTGATTTTAAGAATGTTTTATTCTGATTTGTTTCTGATTTTAATCTGTACGGTGCCTTGACATTTGAAAAGCACCTTAAAAATAAAAATATTATTTATTATTAACCTGCTACAAGCCAAGCAGGCAGGGGTAGTAGCCCTTGGGATAGTGCCTCCTAGGGGTTACAAAAGCTAAACTCCTTTCCTGTTCATGGGCCTGATTCTGGGTGACACTTGGTGGTGGTGGTGCAAATGTGGTGTGTAGAGAAGCACTGTGTAGTACCAGCATCAGAAACTGTGATGTGCAACAGCCAACCTTAGGTGACAGGAGTCTACAAAGTGAGTAATTGCAATACAAATCAGTCTGCACTCACTGACTTACTGACTTGTGACACCCATGTAGTTCTGGCCATGGCATAGAGCCAGTCACATGATAACATACAAAGAACACGTGGGACATGGTGCTACCACCATATTGTTCCTCACACCCACCTAACCCTCACCTTTAGCCCTGAAATCCGCTGAAGATCTTCAGAATGTTGCTGGTGTCCTCCTGACTTTCCTAGTTACACTACAGTGTCCTGACAGCTACTGGAATAACCCTCTCTGGTCCTCTTGCCACCACTGATTTCATGAAGGCCCCAATGCAGTCTTCCTTCCTTGCTGGCTCCTCCCATGGGGCCTGCTGTTTTGCAGGCAGGGGTTCCCTCTGTCCCCCACCCTGCTGTTCAGAGCTGCTGGTTTTCCTGTCCCTCCTCATGTTTAGGGCTACTGGTTTCCCTCAACCCCTGATGTTCAGGGCTGCTAGTTCCCTCTATCCCCCCACCCTGCTATTCAGAGCTGCTGGTTCCCTTATCACCTCCACCCTGATGTTTGTGCTGCTGATTTCCCCTGCCCCCGATGTTATGGGCTGCTGGTTTGCCCTGTCCCCCACACCCTGAAGTTTGGGACTGCCTGTTCCTCTTCCCCCCCTGATTTTCTGAGCTGGTAATTTCCCTTGTCCCTCCCCCTGCTATTTGGGGAAGCTGGTTACCTCATCCCTTCTTCCTGATGTTTTGGACATCTACACATTTTTTTTTAATTGGTCTGGTGTGTTTTTTAGTTACAGATTGCATAATTTAGATAAAATACCCCCAGGTGCTTTTTGTGTGCACAAATAACAAAACAAACACATAGAGTTAAAATTTGAAACTTACAAGTTTGTTAGGCCTTGTCCTAAAATAGGGTTTTTGGGGGTTGCAGAGGGAAATCGGAAACTAAATTATTACGGTTTAAAGTTTAAACAATTTGCACATGCATTGAACCAAATTACCAGGCAAGAAAACACAACTTTTTATCATGTAAAAGTTATATCTCTGCCTTTTTAATTTGTAAGTAAATATTTTTATTTAAAAAAATTGTGAATTTCTTCATAAGGATTAAAAACAGTAGAGCTACATCGTTTCAAAAACTGTCACGCACATGCACAAAGTACAACATGGTACAAAATACATGCAATATATGAAAATCATATGTGTATTATAGGGTACATGTGTTCACTGCCACACAATGAAAAAAAAAGAAAACTAGGGCCTGGTATTGAAAGAACAGGGCAAGCGCAGAAGTTTGCACTTCACCTGTGTTCCTCCCGACCATGGTGATATTCAGAAGAATAGCGCTCACTGACAGAGGGTGCTATCCAACTGAATATTGGTCTGCGTCAGTGCAGTGCTAAGTGAATCTGTGTTGCCTTGATACAAACCTGGGCTGCATATGGCTTGGCCCTTGGCTAAATTACTATGGCGGGACGAAATCGGAGTCATTACAACCAGAAGCACAGCCACCCTCCTCTGCCATAGAACCCTCACTACTCATCTCGGACGGTGTTTTAGTCACTGCTGTCCCACGAGGACAAAGCATCTCACCTGGAAATCATAGAACACTGACTGAGAGCCCGAAGAAGTGGGCAAAAGCAAGAATCTACAAGCTATCCCTCGCTGCAACCATGAAACTTCTGCTCTTGCTACTTCTATGCTCAGGCAATGTGGAACTTAACCCAGGGCCCCCAGAGGCTATTGCAGCACCATCTGACCTAGCCAGGCTCAAAGGATTAAGCTTCCTCCACGTTAATGTAAGCAGCCTACTTAAAAATATCACTATGATCCAAGCGTGGGTTAACCATACCCTACCTGATATCTTGGTGATCTCCGAGACCTGGCTTAGGCCTACTACACCAGACAAGGATATCAACTTACCCAATTACCAGCTATTCAGAGCTGATCGACAGTCTGGTGGGGATAGCTATATATGTGAAGGACAACCTCACTGCAACCTGCCTCACCTCATCATCTGTGGCGCACGAGTTCGAATGCCTATCCCTTAAAGTGGTAATCTCACATACTACATCTTTGCAGGTAATAGGATGCTATAGACCTCCTTACTGCTGGTTTCAAATTGCTATCACATCTAGGTGATACAATTGAAAAGGGGTCCCTAGAAACTATTATTATAGGAGACATTAATCTAAATTGGCTTTCCAAGGCTGCTGCTCCACTACTATCATTTTGTGACACACATGGCTTAACACAGCTCATCAACGAGCCCACCAGAATTAATAATAAGACCCCAAGTAATAGCACACTTCTGGACGTTTATCCTGGTGAGCAAGCCTCCTCTATTCTCCCATGCTGGAGTATTCTTCAATGATATCAGCAACCACTGTTTCATTGCCAGCATAAGAACAACCAATAAACCCACATCCCCCTCTAAGTTCTCAGCTAGAAGATTAAAGCAGAATTTTGACATCCATGCATATTTGACAGATATGAAGTGCTCCACGCGCTGGCAAGAATTCTACCTGGCTAAAACGGTGGATACGGCCTATGATGTTCTTAATGACATAATCATAGGAGCCCTAAACAAATATGTACCATTATCTAAAGTGTGAATAAGAAATAAAACTTGTCGATAGTTCAATCCAGACCTTAAAACTGCGCTACTAGAGAGAGAGAGAGAGACAATCTATGGAAAAAGGCACGTAAATCAAAGTCACTGTCAGATTGGGGTCAGTTCAAAAAGGCTAGGAACATATGTACCAGGAAGATCAGAGACGCAAAGGCTGCTTACTATCGTACTGAGTTGGACTCCTCTTTCCAGAACCCTACTAAATTCTGGAATACCATCAATGACATATCTGGCCATACACCAAGTAATTCGCTCCCAGCAAAGATAATTTCCAGGACAACCATTATCAACGACAGGCTAGAAGTTCTAGAGACATTCAACAATCACTTCACGACTGCAGGATTAGCATTTGACAACTCTCCTGCAAACTCAATGCAATCCCAGTTAGGCATACAATTTACAGAAACTCCGGTGACAGACTCTATTTTCTCACTACAACCAGCTACGTTGAAACAAGTGGAAGACTTGCTATGCCATCTGGACATAAAGAAAAGTGCAGGTGCGGACTCCCTCGACCCCTACTTCCTAAAGATTGCCATTCATGTACTAGCGGTACCAATAACACACTTATTTAATCTTTCATTATTACTAGGGACAATCCCTTCGATTTGGAAAACTGCACAGGTCATTCCACTATTTAAATCAGGGGACCCTTCTGATCTCAGCAACTACAGACCAATCTCCATCCTCCCTGTACTATCTAAACTGCTGGAAAAGATTGTAAGTACACAACTGAGAGCCTACCTAGAATCAGATAATCTCCTAAACCCTGCACAATCTGGATTCAGAGCCAAACATAGCACCATTATGGCCCTAGTAAAAGTAACCAATGACTGGCAATCAGAACTGGATAATAAAAATTGTATCCGTGCTGTGTTCCTGGACCTAAGTAAGGCATTTGACACAGTTGACCACAAACTGCTCCTCTCATCCCTGAAATCTATAGGGCTGGATTCACTCTCCTTGCGATGGTTTAACAACTACCTTACTGGATGGTTCCAGCAGGTTAAGGCGGAAGGTAAACTCTCCCCTCTTAAATCACTGCAAAGAGGCATACCCCAGGGATCTATCCTTGGTCCTATTCTATTCACCATCTATATCTACAACATTGATAATAACATCACCAAGGCCACTGCACACCTATTTGCCAATGATACAGTGCTCTATGTCAGCCACCCTTCTCCAGAGGCAGCCTGCAAAGAGTTACAAACAGAGTTCAATCTACTCCAATACCAACTCCTGAGCAAAAAACTCCTGCTCAATGCAAAGAAAACAAAGGCAATGTTTTTCTCTCCCCACATGCATGCAGTATATCCAGTTTCAAATATGCTCCCACATATATCCACTATCCTTGGTGAAAACCTTGAATTAGTATCAAAATTCAAGTACCTGGGAGTCTGGCTCAACAGTAGACTTTCCTTCATAGAACACGCTGAAGAACTACTAAAAAAACTTCGCCAGAGACTTGGTCTTTACTTTAGAATAAAACATTTTCTCACAAGTAATGCTAAGTTAAGGCTGGTCCAGGCCACATTTCTTTCTGTAATTGACTGCTGATATCTTATACAGTTGTTGCCCCGCCTCCTATCTGGGAAAACTGAATACACGCTATCACAGGGCATTGAGGTTTATCACAGGACTACAATTCAACACCCGCCACCATTGCTCCCTATATGCAGCAGTTGGATAGACTTCGCTTTAGTTTAGAAGGGACAGAAACACTGCATTATGGACTTTTGGAGCTATATCCAAACAAGTACCACAATATATCTCGGATTGCTTCACATAAATCACTATAAGTAAATATGCCCAAAGAAGCTACTCTTCATCCTGCTCAAAGTGCCCAAAGTCAATTCTCGCTTTGGAAGGACAGCCATTAGTTTTGTGTTGCCCTGCCTATGGAACAAATTGCAGAAAACACTAAAACTGAGTGTACCTATATCCATCACATCCTTTAAATCCATCTACTTAAGGCTTATTAAGGAACAATGCGACTGTTTTCGACAGCAGTAGGGCTAATCTTTTCCTTCTCCTTCATCTCCAAGCCTGTCCCTTCCACTAACTCTCTCCACTAACTCTATGTTCTACATTCCTACCTTACCTCTTAGTTTACCCACGATAGCATATTGTACCTTGTCCATTCTCCCTCCTTGAAACGACCACGCCCCCTGGGTCTGTGTGGTGGCTGCTTGTGTTTGTCTGTGTCTATAGCTTAGTTTTTGTGGATTTACATGTTTTTCTGCTTGTGGTAACTATACCATTCTTGCTCACTACATCCGTGAAAGTCTCCTGGACTGGATTTCTGCAAAAAATCATCATCAGGTATCTTTATTTTCATTTTAAAATCAACTTTTTGGAAGCTATCCCAAGCAAAACATAAGTGAAGCAACTACATCTGACAAACTCGGTGACTCTGGGTCCTGCTGGAATCCACATTTTCGTCTGACCTGCTCCATGATCTGTATGTGGGCTTTTCAGCAACCTGTTTGAATGACAAAGAAGCATACGGACAAAGGGATTTCACATCCTGCATATGTGCAGGCACAGTTAATCACCTTCAGGAATCTTAACATTTCAGTGACTCTGGACCTCAGCTGTTGATCATTCTTTTGGCTTTTGACTTAACCACCAGGTACCTGTCTGCAAGCGACTGGGTGCAACTGACAAACTACAACAAGGATAAATGGGCATATCGTCCTCTATTACTAACAACCTCCTTGCTCTGGGACCCTAGATGCCTGCACTGGTCAAAGCCGCATAAGCCTCAGAAGTGTAATTCTATTGACTACAAAATACGGCAACTGTCTCTTAAACTCCTACTCCTCCTCCTCTTGATATCAGGAACTGTCCACTCAAATCCTGGCCCTGTCTCCTACAGTACAACAAAGCCTGCAAAAATGGAGGGGGGGCTCAAAATTGCTACCTTAAACATCTGCAGTCTCCTCCCAAAACTGGCCTCCCTTCAAATCTTTGCCAGCCAACACAACCCGGATATCCTTGCCATCGTCGAAACTTGGCTGACACCTAATACTCCGGATCATGCCATCTCTATACAAGGCTACAAGATATTCAGGCTGGATAGAACCTCGAAAAGGGGTGGTGGGTGTGCAATCTACATAAAGGACTACCTCACCTGTCTCCCTGGTTCTTACCCCACCACAGAAACCTCAGTGCAACTCCTCCCTATCAAGATACTACTTGGTGCCCAAAACAAAGTCCTCATGATTGCTGCTGTCTATATCCCACCAAAAGATCCTGATTCCGGCCTACAGGCTGTCCTCGAGTTCATAAGTACACAACCTTCTGACATCGAACTCCTTCTCCTTGGGGACTTTAACATAAATTGGCTTGCTCCTGATGCAGGGTCAAACAAAGATGCTATCCTAGCAGCAAATTTAACACAAGTGGTAAACTCCCCTACCAGGAAAAACTACAAATCAGGGACCAGCACCCTCATTGACTGGATCCTTACCAGCCACCCTACCCGTATAACCAATTTAAGTGTTCTCCCTGACTCGCTCAGTGATCACTCTCAATAATAATATGTACCTGGACAAATAAGTTTCAGTAAGCCGCCTCCAAAACCATCTATAGCAGAGTCCTACCTTATGGCAACCTTACTCATCTCAAGACCTGTCTTAGGCAGATAGACTGGTCCTTGATTTACAAAACTCAAGATGTTGACCTAGCCCTTGATTACTTTATTACTACTTTCAACACTGCCTGTGACACCTATGCACCAGTAAAAAAGCGCAGAATAAAAGCACTCACAAATCCCTGGCTCACGGCAAAGCTATTGGCACAACTCAAAAGTAGGGATCACCTCTGGGCCACTGCAAGAGCTACTGGCACTCTGTTGGACATCCAAAAATATAAACAGGCTCGCAACCACTGTACTAAACAGATCCGCTTGATGAAGAGCTCCTACTTCAAGAATGCCCTCTCCAACTCCTGGGGTGAAGGGAAATCCTTCTGGGACAACATATGAAATATCATGGGTCAGCAGTCCAAATCCTCTCCTACAATAATGAATGTGGATGGAACCATTACATTAGACCCAGAGATCATTGCAAACACCTAAATGATACCTTCACGGACCTTAGTGGTGTCCTCTCATCTGATTTCTTCACTGATGCTAACCCTCCAATTTCTACTTCTACTACTGCCTCTCCAACCAAACCACCCTTCCATTTCAAACTAGTAAAGGCACATGAAGTCTATAAATATGTAAAGAAGGCAATTTCTAAGTCCCGAGCAAGCAGTGACACTATTGACCTTAAACTTCTGTCCCTCACTCTGGAGGAAGTACTGCTTCCCCTCACAAAAATGTTCAATCTCTCCCTCTGCTACAGCCAATTCCCTAGGAAATGGAAGGCTGCAGTTGTCACTCTGGTGCACAAAAGTGGTGATAAGTCACTGCCTGGTAACTATCGCCCGATATCAATACTACCACCTCTCTCTAAGGCCCTTGAACGCTTGGTGGCGGACCAACTTTCAGACTACCTGAAAAAGCACAACATCCTATGCACTCAGCAGCATGGATTTAGGAAAAGGCACAGCACATCGACTGCCCTACTTGAATTCTCAGGAGCAATCCACAATGCCATGGACAAAGGAAACCTAACTGGAGCAGTCTACATTGACTTAACCAAGGCATTTGATGCAGTACACCATGGCCTACTTATCAAACAACTACTATCCCTAGGGCTCTTGCAGGGTCCTGGTGACTGGGTAAAAAATTACTTTGCTCAGCGCTCTCAATCTGTAAAAGTAGCTGGAGTTCTCTCAGACTCAAAACCGGTTCGCTCAGGAGTTCCCCAGGGATCCATCCTGGGCCCCCTCCTTTTCAGCCTTTTCCTAAACTCCCTCCCCAAATCCTGCCCTGAACAAATAATCCTCTATGCCGACGATGCCGTGATTCTTGCCACTCATAAAGATCCGAACCTCTTACGCCTCAACCTTCAGCATGCTTTTTCCAAAGTTGAGATGTGGTTCCTTGAACATAGGCTGGTTCTAAACCAAAAAAACTAAATCCATGCTCTTCTCTAACCCAGAAATAAGAAACGGCAAGTCCCACTCACCATTAATACATACCTGGGAAATACCCTTGAACAAGTGCCAATTTTCAAATATCTTGGAATCAACTTTGATCAAGGCCTAACCTTGCAACTCACATTGATAGTACAGCAAAAACTATTAATCAGCGAATTGGGATTCTGTATCAGAACCGACAGCTCCTTACCCATTCTGCACTGAGGATTGCCATCTAATCCTCTATCATCTCAGTCATTGACTATGGCTTAGTTATATACGGATCTGCCACTACTACAGCACTAAGTCGCATTACAACAACCCTAAATAAGGCCTGTCGGCTGCTCACTGGTGCACATCAACGTACCCACACATGTGAACTCTATGCTGACTCAGGTTGGTTTCAACTCTCAAACCGGATAAAGTACCTTACCTGCCTGTTGGCGAAAAAATCCACTCTGGGCCTCACTCCACCTTGTATCCAAGACCTGTTATGCCCGAGCGCTAGCACCCGTTTTACCAGAAGATCAGAACACCAGCCTCTCCAAGTCCCCCGATGCCGGACTTCTCAGGGACAAAGATCATTTGCCTATCATTGCCCCCAGCTGGCTAAATGCCCTCAGCACTCATATTACTGCCTCCACCTCTCTAGGTATTTTCAAATCAAGGCTGTTCTCTCACCTTGCCACCTCCAGCTCCTGTGACTGCCCTGATTAAACCTCCTATTTTCTCACTACCCACCCTGTTCCGTTATTTGACAAAGACATGTTTGGAAACCTTTTCTCCTGCTATTGTCTGCTCCCCACACCTTTCACTTACCCTCTCTGTTCTGGACTTTTCCCCTATTTGTTTCTCCTAATCTGGCATGACCTCATTCTTGTAATAATAATGTGATTATTGATATCTCATGTCCTTTTGCACAAATGATTTGATATGCATTTGTATATGTTTTCTCGCCCTTGACACAGCACAAATTGTTGTGTTATCTATGTAACCTTTTTTGTACTGTACCTAATTGACGTGGAACCTTTGTAAAAGAGCCTCTGGCTCAAAGGTACTAATTCCTAGAACAATAAACTAAACTAAACTAAACTATATTTCTCTACCTCATCACCGTCCATCTTCACCCTCCCTTCCTGCCTACTTGCATCCCTCCCCTCTCTCTTGTTACTAAAGCCCCACCACCCATCATCTGCCGGACCTCTTGTTGTCTATTTTTCACCCTCCATCCCCTGCCTATTTGCATCCCTCCCCTCCCTCTTTTTTTTCTGAAGCCCCACCACCCATCATCAGCCACACCACTCGTTGTCTATTTCCTCCCCCTCTGACAAATCCCCCTATACAATTATATGCTAGTCACCACCTACACTGTCTCCATGCCCATATTCGTAATCCCCTCTGTTACCTTATATATATATGTAAAAATGTAAATATGTGAATTATGCCAATGTGTCATGCCTATTCACAGATATTCATGTGTTGGTATCTGTAATGACTGTATAACCTGTTCAATCATTGTATTTTGTTCCTTGCATTGTACCATATTTTATGTAACTGACCTTGATCTAACTAGGTCCATCTTGCAAATGAGCACTGCTCAACGATGTTCGCCTGGATAAATAAAGATTTTGATTGATTGATTGATATGGCCCACAGGGGATAGCGCTGCCTGAAATGGGATGACACCAAGTCCACTGTGGGCCATATTCAGCCCGAGCATGCAAATGAGCCCATTGGGCATACAAGGCACTAAGGGGCCATTTGCATGCCCATAATGGGCTCATTTTCATGGGGCACAATAGTCCGTTAGTGTCCCTGTCTCTGTTAAAAGTCAACCCTGGTGTTTAGTGGTACCACCATCCCCCCGATTGCCCAGTACATCAATTATCAACATATCCTGGTGGTCTAGTGGTACCCCTTACCCTCCCAATTGCCCAGTAAAGCAGTTGTCAACATATCTTGGTGGTCTAGTAGTACCCCCCAACCATACCTGCACCCCCACCTACCTACCCACCCAGGACCTCTGCCCGGTACCCCCTTCACCCAAAGTACTGCCCGTGAAAGTGGCGGCTGACACAGTCCTCCTGTCATCTCTTTGGCCAGCCTTTGTTTGACAGTCACGGAGTGTAATCATGTACATGATCATGCTTCATGACTATCAGACAATAGCCAGCTAAGGAAACATAGAAACATACAAAGTGATGGCAGATAAGGACATGTGGCCCAACTAGTCTACCCCTTTTCGCTACCTAATGCAATACCACAGACCCTAGCTGATCTGCAGCTTACCCTCTCTTCCCTTTTGCAAGAGTACTCATATGTCTATCCCATGCATTCTTGAATTCCCCTACCATTTTTTCCCCCACCACCTCTGCAGGGAGGCTGTTCCAAGCATCCACTACTCTTTCTGTGAAGAAGTACTTCCTCACGTTGCCCCTGAGCCTACCCCCCTTTAGTCTTATATCATGCCCTGTTGTTCTTGGGCAATTGGGGGGGCAGCTCAGCATGGGCAGGTTGCTTCAGCACAGCCTCCCTGCCTTTTGGGGGGGGGGCACAGTCTTAGCACCTAAATAAGAGGTAGTTTTAGGCGGCAATAAACAGTAGCCACTTGGAGAGCCATTTACCGCTGCCTCAAACCTTTGAAAATGCTGCTGCACCAGTATGCATGAAGGGACCCCCCTAATTTGCATGGGTTCTACAGTATTTTAGCCCCTTACGACTGCTGGGTTTGGGGGGCACTCTGGGGACCTCTGGATATGGCCCCGCCCGAGCTGGTAAACCTTTGGTTAGTGCTGATGTGAAATTTCCGCTGGTGCAAACTTTTGAATATCAGGGAACACACCAAAGAAAATTTAAAAGTACTAAGAGATGGAGGCAGAGACAACAACCGAGCAAGGACAATGCTTTTTTGTGAGCTTCTGTTGACTCCAGCAAATAATTGACAAAAATGCTGCTGTGGATTGGGATTAAGACTTTTTTCCCTCAGACGTAATTTCTGTCTGCGGTAGAGACTCAAAAAATGAACTTTTAGCTATGGTCTGACCTAAAAACATGCAGAACGGAGACTCGACAGCAGCAGCTCTGTCAAAGCAGTCTGGGCTTGCCATGCCACCCATGCCATTGGGAGATTCATCAGCCACCTTGTAGTCCCTGGAGTCAGCTGTACATGCAATTACACAGTTAATTAATCTAACTGACAAAAAACTAGACACTTATTCTAGTCTGAACGACTAGTGAAAGTGGAGAATGTGGTGAAGGTAATGGCATCAAAGAAATGAATAAAATGGCAGGCAAGGCATTCTCCGCAGTAGTGACTTCCATCAAAGATCAGAACTTTCTTAAAAGTAGGATCACGCAATTAGAAAATGCTGCTCAGTCTGTATACATTTGTTTACTTGGCATACCAGAGGGCACTGAGAGCAATGATCCAGTCACTTTCCTTGAGCGATGGATGCCAGATGTGTTGGGGAATGGCTACTCAGTCATCAGGAAAGACAGACTGGATACTTACGGCAGCACGTGACCAGAGTCCCATTTCAGTGGAGGGGAACAGAATCCATTTATTCCAGGATTATTCATGTATGACATGCAAGAGGAAGAAAGCCTTAGAAGTGGTTACCCAACAGCTCCATAGTATGGAAGTACCTCACCGACTGTCATTCCCGGCCAGGTCCCAGTTCACTTTTAGAGACACAATGTATGCTAATCCTGGGGATCAGGACTGGGATGACACAGCATCTGAAGAGGGAGCAGAGGGACAGTAGATATTTTTAAATACAAATTGTGAATATGGAATTAGGGACTTTTAGCTGCATGAGATGGGACTTGAAATAAGCAATGTATGAGTTGCCTTATAAACATTACTACTGAAACTCAGGTACAAACATTATAGGCCATCATCATTGCTTTAAAACTATTAAGCTCTTTAAAACAATTTAACAAAAATGTGTTTTTCCCCATTTCATTAAAGGTTTTAATAGTTAAAATGATGTTGGGGTATTACCAGTTGTGATATCCCTCTGCATTTAGAGTAATAAGGGCACCATGCACTGTACTAGTTTAGGCAGTAAAGTTAAAGGCCAAATAATATAGCTAAGCTCCTAGTTGGCGGTACAACGACGACTTTCAGATGGGCACTGGGAAATGCGCCATTAATAAGGCACTACTCTGTGGATTTTGTCATGGATGGTCACGCCCTGAAGCTGGAGGTACCTCATGCGGTCAGGGCAGTGTGAGGCACCTCAGTTTGTACAGCACTAAACTTCTCTCCCACAGTGCCATCTGATTGATCCATGGCAGCCCCTCTACTTCTTCAGCCTCACTAAGGGTTATGTAGCTCCTTATTACTAGTGAGACAAGCCATGGTACTAGTAAACTTGACCTGATAGAAATTACCATTCGGGAATATGGCTGTACATCTCTTTTTTTTGTAATTCAAGTTTTACTGATTTTTTACACCTCTGCAGATAATTCATACATTCAGACAATAATGTGAAAAAGTAAAACTAAAGCATTTCATATAACAAAGACTATATATGTATTTCAAGAAAAACTGTATACAATAAGATCAAGACTCTGTGACAACATATAAACATAAGAAAAAACTTCAGAATAGGTTTGTGTTAGTCAAAAGTCACACTATTACCAAAGGCCTCAATAGGGTGATTTCAGTTAATCTTATAAATAACATTTTTTTTCAGTCTGGAATCTTATACAGGGATGAATTAAGGAAAGGGTTTCATATATCATAGAACTGATCTACTCTGCCGTGTGTTTTATGGACCAATTTTTCATAGGTTGCCCTAGTGGCCAAGTCCTTCACCCATTCTGCAAAAGGGAGTGGACTCGATTGTTTCCAGTGCCTTAATAGTACATTGTTAGCTGTAATGCATGCCAAGTGGAGACTATCTCTTTTGGTAAGTGAAAAGATGGGAAAGTCTGGAATCTAGACCCAACATTATAAAACTGGCACCACTTTTGAAACTGTTGTTTAATATCCATTGGCATACTAGCCAGACCTCTTTCCAGAAGTTTTGTGGGTTTTTACAGGGCCAAATTAAATGAGAGTTGGTACCCTTTTCAGTTTTACATTTCCAACATAAATTGTCTTGTGACAAACTAAGATTGAAGAACCTATCTGGGGTATAATGCCATCTCTGAACAATTTTATACTGAACTAATCTACCTTTGGTTGCTTTGCAGGAATGGAGTGTTATGTTCTAGCTATCATCCCATTCTTTTTCAGATGTAGTCAAACTTAGTTAATTTACCCATTTTCCTTTCATTATTAGTACATCTCTCATATGAGCTCACGAAAGGCAATATACACTATTTGTCTTTGATATCATTACACCAGATAGACTGTTTTGAGCCTGGCAAGAATATCCTGCAATTGTTTTAATCTATACTTCATTTTTAGCTTTGGATGTAACATGGTTCCAAGTGTGCATGCCATATCTTTACAAATATTTGTTTTAGCTCTTCCTGGATGTAACAATAATGATAATGTAACACCAATCCTGCCATAAGATCCGTGTAGCAATTTATTTGCTGTGTTTTGGTAAATGTATTCTTGGAATGCAGTTTGATCTGTATTTGATTTCAAAAATACAATAAAAATAAATTTAAAAAAGTACTTAAAGGCAAAAATTCTTAAAAGGACATGTTAAGATTACATAGTCATAGGGCCCTCCTAGAAGCTGGAGGATTCACCTTACCTTGGTGGGAAAAGTATTATTAGATTTTTATTACTACAAAGGTTTTTCAAGACACTTGGACAGCTTCAACCCATAAGCCTCCACTACAGCTGGCTATGGAGGCTCAGCCATTAGCCCCGCATAATCTTCTGAATGTTATATTTATCCCTCTTCCTAGATCTCTTAAAGGTGACCCAATACTAGAAGGATCTGTTAGATACTGAAAAAGGTATTTCTGCAAATCAGTCAAAAACTTGCTCAACTCAGCGAACTCCCCTTATGGAACAGCATGCTTATTTTATATAAAGGCACTTCTTTGGAAGATCTCAGGTGGAACAAACTTAGGATATACAGGCTGTCTGATGTTTTAGATAAGGATTCTAAAATTCTGTTGTTCTTTGAGAAGCTCAGGGAGAAGTTTAGGTTTTATAGGTTTCACTTTTATTTCTACCTACAACTTAGGGAATCATTAAGTCCTGTACTTGATTCAAACTACTGCACTCCCTGACTTTCCTGAGTGGCTTCAACTTATTAAAATGTCTAAACTCAGGAAAGGCACTAGCATACTTTATAAAATACTTTCCCAACCTGATTTCCACCTGACAGATTCTTTGAAAGAGAAATGGGAACAGGAATTTAACATATCAAAATCACCTGAGAAGTGGGAATCAGGCTGGAATAATGTAAAGCTGTCTAGCAAAGCGCTGCAGGGAAGACTGAGTCAATATAAAAGCCTTCATTACTGTTATTACTCTCAGACTGGAAAACATGGGGCCATGGGACTCTTGCTAGCTGAAGCACATTGCAAGTATAATGCTACACATGCCAGCCTATCTCATATGCTCTCAAGTTGTCCTAAACATAATCAGTTTTGGTATCAATATTAGACACATACTCCACAACTATCAATCTGACTCTCCCTCCACTCCCAGCATTGTCTGTACTGTGCATCTTCTTCTGAGACAATCTCATGCTAAACCACTCTAAACAAGAAACAAAAATGTTGAAAACTTTGGGTTTTGGCTGCTTCACTTGGTGCCAAAAGGCTGATCCTGTCTAACTGGAAAACAGGGCTAATCCCCTCCCTGGATGATTGATTTAGAAACTTTAAATACATTGAAACAACAGTTAATAATGAAAGAATCAACTATATGCTACTAAATAAAATGGAAACATTTAATAAAATATCGGGCTCCTTTTTACATATCTTGAACAAATAATCTATAAGTTATACAGCATGTAATTCAATTTAAACATGTCAGATCGATACTGTAACTTTCATGTTAATTGTGTTTATATAGTATTCAACCAAGTTCATATTTAACATTTCCTCAGAGGCAATTTAATTTTCTTCTAGTCTACAGTGTTTGTTTATCTGTGTTGTGTTTATTTTCTTTTACTCTGTGATATTGTTATTTAACATGATGGATTTCATCCTTACACATGGACATACGAAGAAACTAGCAGAAGAAGGTAATTTGGTCTATCTGTTCTCCTTCATCCATTTAGGTAGTTTCTAGGTTTGATTTGTATAGATGTAACTGCAAGTGTTATCTTTGTTTACTATTTTATAATGTGTAAACCTTTCTACTGCTGTGTACTGCTATACATGCCTCATGACTGTATGTATACTACCTTACCACTACCTATTTACATGTATTTATATCTATGTTATGTATTCTTTATGCCTTGTACATGTATGTGTTCTCTGGACCTCCTTGTAAATGAGCCTACTCAATGGAGTTATTCCTGCAATAAATTTGAACTTGAACTTGTAATGCGGGGTCCACAGTTTTATGTTTAATACTATATAGTTTTATACTGGTAACTGATCAATCAAATTCAATTTTGTTGATATACAGGAGTAGTAAGCTTTTCTGTTCATATTTCTGATTTATAATAAGTATTCTCTATTGCATTGTTCAGTGTTATTTATTATAATTTGTTATGTCATGTTTTCTTTTAATTAACAATAAACAGTATTATGGAAAAAAGAGGTTCACAGTTTGAGCTATTGACCCTGCCCCACCTCCTCACTCCTCCCATCCTTTCCATCTTCCTCACCCTTGACCCTTACCCTTACCTTCCTCTTATGTTCTTGCTCTCCTCTTCTGTATTGTAACATGATTTTGAATGAAAAAGCAATTAACTTTTTACTGAAAAAAAAAAACAAATTCACATAGTCATGACAAAGAACCTAATGAGATCTCTAACTTGTGAAAATAGGTAATAAATGTTAATATTTTAATCATTAAACAAGTTCTAGAATTCCTTTGTGAGTACTAGAAACTGTCATGCAGACAGTGAAAAATAAAACAGTATGCCAATTATTTCACATTCATGATTTTTTTCTCTAGTGCTGAACACCATCCAGCACATAGCAAAAAATAAAACAATGCACTTTTTTTCCTTTGTGAATTCCTTCTGGACTACTAAAAAAACCCATTGAGCACATGGTGTAAATACAACACGTCAATTTTTTAATCTTTGTGAATTGTTTTTGAGTACTAAAAACCCTCAAGCATGCAGAGAAAATAAACCACTGCACTAGTTTCTTAGCATGCAGAGAAAATAAACCACTGCACTAGTTTATCAAGTTAAAGTGATACATGAACACAATTTTAAAAGTACTAAAATAGATCATCATTATTATACAGTAAAAGTTAATAGTTATGTGGTCATCACAAAAAGGTTTAACCATATCGCTGATTTGTTTTTTTTAAATATATAATTATTGTTAATATTTTAAATATATAATTATTGTTAATATTTTAAATATAAATAATTATTGTTAATATTTTAAATATATAATTATTGTTAATATTTCAATTTTTGAAAAGCTTTATGAATTCTTTCATAAGTATTAAAAACTGTTGAGCAATAAATTGTTATGGGCCCTGCCTGAAACAAGTTACAACTGCCGCTTGTTACATACAGTATCTTTCTTAAAACATAAGGTAATCAATTGCAAACAAAATATGTTAATGCATCTGTGAGGGTTTTAACATAAATTATGAAAAGGAGGGAAATACAGCATTAGTGGAAAAATTTCCTGGAACCTTGGGGATTCTGTGGCGTGCTGTTTCTCTGGGTTGGCATGATCATGTGATACTGTGCTGGCATTTTCCTAACTTGGGACTGCCTTCTCACAAAAAGCAAAATTCTGACACAAAGCAGTGTTTGGCTACAGAGTGTCGAAGTTAGAGTAATGTCAGCGCTGTATCACATAATCATTCAAATCTTGAGGAACAGCACACCACAGATTCACCAAGGCTCCAGGGATGTGTTTCCCTAATTATACATTTCGTTACTTTTTTGTTTTGTGTTTCACCCAACAAAATGTGTTGACATAGTTTTGTTTTTGCAGTTTATATACCTGCTATACATTCTATAAATCATCTTCCATCCCATAAAATACTTATAGATGGGAAACTGATTAAGTGGCAGAACCCAGATGGTGATAATTAAGAGAATTCTTGGGCATCAAGGAGATCACTAGTGGTGTGCCACGGGATCAGTCCTGGGAAAGGTCATCTTAAACATCTTTAGCTGCAGGAGAAAGGAGGTACTTCTTTCTCTATATAGGGTTCATCCTCTCCTGGAATACTGTGTAGTAGTTTTGGAGACAGCACTTAAAGAAGGACTGGGATAGAATGGAGGCAGTACAGAGGAGGGTAATCAGGATGACCGGGGGAACTGCATGAAAAGATTTATGAGGGGAGGCTGCAGGACCCAAACATGTACATGTTGGAGGCAAGACACGAGAGCGGGCTCATGACTGAGACTTACAAATACCTCCACGTGATAAACAAGACGGATGGCGGGGAACTGGTTCAAACTGAAGGGGACCACACTCACCAAGAGTAACTCCATGAAGCTGGTGTGGAGGGGCACATTTAGGAGGACATCAGGAAAGATTTTTTTACAGAAAGGGTGGTGGAGGGACAGAATAAGCTACCAAAGGAGCACATTTCTGTGACTTGAATGGGGGTTTCAAACATATGTGTGACAGAAACATGATGGGCCTTGTAAAGAGAGCTGCAAAAGGGAAGGGGTACATAGAAACATAGAATCTGTTGGCAGATGAGGACCACTTATTCTACATAGTCTGCCTATCTTCTCCCTGCCTATTCTGCCACTGCAGACCTTACTTGCTCTCTGGCCACCTCCTCCCCCCCCTGCATTGGTACCAGTCTTCCTTTATACCTATCCCATCCATACTTGAAGCCCACAACTGTTTTGAACCTGCCACATGGGAGAATGTTCCAGGTGGATATACTATATTATTCTAACAGTCATTTCCCCAACAGCCAACATCCTGAAGTCACAGTCCCAACACCTATTTGCCTGACAGTTATGAAGTTGCCTGCAGCAGAGCTTTTTTTCACATTTTGGGGGGCTTTGCCCCGAGCACCCCCCCCCCCGGATTTAGGATTACAAACTCCACCATGGGTAAAATTGAAGTGTCAGGCAAACGGGTGTTAGGATTGTGGCTTCAGGATGTTGTGTGTCAGGGAAATGACTGTCAGGATACAGTAATACTCCCTACCAGGCATCTACCATCTTCTCAGTGAACAAATACTTCCTCACATCCCTCCTAAACATCCCCCCTCCAGCTTCATTGCATGCCCACTAGAACTTGTGCACCTTATTTTCTGAAAAATGTTCCCTTCCCATAACTTATTCACCCCTGTGAGGTATTTAAAGGTCTCCATCATGTCCTCCCTCTCCCTCCTCTCTTCCAGGGTGCACAAGTTTAGATCGTCAGTCTCTCCTCATAGGACATTTGTTGTAGCCCCTGCACCATTTTTGTTCCCCTTCCTTGGATGGCCTCTACCCTGTCTATGTCCTTTCTGAGGTGTGGTTTCCAGAACTGGACACAGTACTCCAGGTGTAGACTCACCAGTGTTCGATACAATGGCAACACTACCTCTGTTCTTCTGCTGGTGATAGCTCTTCCTACGCACCGCAACATCCCACTGGCTTTCCCTACTGCTTTGTCACATTGCCTTATCAACTTAAGGTCATCCGTTATGATTACCTCTAGGACCCTTTCCTGTTTAGTGACCATCAATGCCTTCCATCCCATTCTGTACGCTGCCTCTAGGTTTCTGTGCCCAAGGTGTGTGATTTTGTACTTTTTTGCATTGAAACCCAACAACCATTCCCTTCACCATTCCTCATGGTTTTTCAAGTCTGTATTCATTCTCTCCACCCCCTCTGGAGTGTCCACCCCATTGCAGATCTTGGTATCATCTGTAAAAGGCATGCCTTCCCTTCCAGTTCTTCTGCAGTGACTCTTCTAAAGACATTATAGAGGACTGAACCCAGTACTGAGCCATGTAGAACCCTGCTGGTGGCTTTTTCTTCCCTGAGTGAGTACTGTTACCACACCCTCTGTCACCTATCTGTCAGCCAATATCATACCCATTGCATCAACTTGGTTCCCACCTCCAAGCCTCCCAGTTTTTTTATGAGCCTCCTATGTGGCATGGTGTTAAAGAACTTGCTGAAGTCTATGCAGGCCACATCCACTGCTCCCTCTCCCCATCAATTTTCCTGGTCACCCAATTAAAGAACTCTATCAGGTTTGTCTGACATGAGCTCCCTCCCATGAATTCATGCAGCCTTGGGTCCTGTAACCCACCAAATGCAAGATATTCTATCAGTCTTTCCTTTGGAGTGACTCCATTAGTTTTCTTACTACTGATGTCAGACTGACTGACCTGTAGTTGCTGGCCTCTTCTCTGATGCCACTCTGATGGAGTGGGACTACATCTGCCTCTTTCCAGTTCTCTGGGACCACCCCTGTATCTAGTGAATTATTGAATAGGGCTGTTAGCAGTGCAGCCATTACCTCCCTGAGCTCCTTCAGTACCCTTGGATGTATCCTGTTCAGCCCTATAGCCTTGTCAGCTCTTAAATCTGAAAATCCTTTTAGGACTCTTTCCTCTTTGAATGGATGTATGATTACTGCCCACCCTCCAATGGTTCTGTAACCTAAGTGTGGCACACCCCCTTCCCCTTCCACTGTGAAAACAGAAGTATTTGTTCAGGATATCTTCTTTTTGCTGATTATCTTCTCTGCAGTCTCCCCCTGCATCCCCAGCCTCACAATTCCCTCCCCCGGCTTTCTTTTTTCACTTATATATCTATTCATTGCCAAAAACTACATGAATACACTAGTTAGGGTTCAACTTAATGCCACAAAAGTAGGGAAATGTGGTGTTAGGGTTTCCAACCCTAACTCCCAACCCCCTCAAGCAGCAAAAGGATAAGACCACGTAAGTAACCACAGACAGCCATTATCAGGTAAAACAAATGACATGCAACTGTTTCCAGATGACACAAATGGAGTAGGGGCCCGCACTTCTGCAGACAGGAGCAGTGTTGCAGTGTGGGTATCATGGATTCAGCAGCAGATCTGGAAGTTTGTCAGGGGGTTGCAGTTTTGTTTAGGGGTAGTACTTGTGACACTTGGACAGCTGGTTCTGATTACTCTATGATTTTTGTAATATAAAAAAATGTAGTGTGATTGTCTGTCATGAGAAATGCTGTGCTCTTGGGATAACCCCCCCTTGCAGGTTTCAGTTCTAACAGGACAGGATATGTTAAACAGCAGATCTCTGAAATGTGATTAACTTCCAAACAATGTCACATTTTATGGGCTTGTTGTTGAGCTGTGCTTCTTTGAAGCTAAGACACAAAATATCCATTTTATGACATCCTCAGGAAGGTCAGTTAATTTCACTTGGTGTTACAAAGCTTATTACACCTCAGTGAGACCTGGCAGAGTAAGTCATAACAGTTATTTGATGTCTGTGAAGGGCAGGAAGACACACTAGATCAAAGGGGTCATATGGGGAAACAAGTTTTTGCTGATGTCACCTTATTTAAATTACCTCCTGCTTGATAAGACATCCTGGTTGTATAATTTTTAATAAACAGAGGAGGAGCTGGGTGACATCATGGAGAAGGCAGGTTCAAGGCATTTTTTTAATTATGCTGTGACTGACCTTTAGAGACATTTCTGTGTGGACTCTCTGAGCTACAACATCTATCAGCACTGTAAGAGGATAAGAATACATTAGATAGACAAGTCTAAGTGTATGATTAGTAGGAGTTTACACTATAAACTTTGATCTTTTAAGGGATTGCATTGTTTGTGATATATTGTTCTGTATTTACATTTTACTTTTTATCTATTTTAAAGTAAACCTCTATTTTATAGAGACTTCTTGGTGTGCCTTCGAAATTCTTTCTTTGACAAGTGAAGCATATATGGTTAAAGTTGACACTGTGTATAAGCTTACTGGTTTACCAAACAGGGAAAATGTAAGAGTTTATCTGAGATCTTTCATGGAGTTTTTAAGGGTTCATTTTGTACATCTGGTTAGGTGCCCGTAGGCGAAAGATATCTGGCATTTCCCTGAACAGCAGAATTATCTGAACCTGTACATTTGGGTACGCTAGCAAGAGGTTCACAGTTTGAATCCCTCCAGAACTTGAGACCAAAGGTTGATTTGAACCCACAAAACAGACAGGAGGGTTACCCTGTTTCTGTTACCTGTTCACAAGACTGCGCTCGGAGGTTGGCACTGTGGGAGCAGAGGGCCTGACCTGCTGAGTAGGTTTGTGACAGCACTTTCTGTGAAAAAAGTAAAATGTTACCTTTGAAAACTCAGATTAAGGTAAAATAGATACGTTTTGCTTGCCTAAGGGTATAGCAGGAGCTAGCTGACTACATAGTTGGATCCACTACTGCATGGTTTTCTATGTGCTGCTATGTAAATGCAGGCCCCACAGGGTCCTACCCTTCTGCAGCGAGAAGTTGGTGTGTATGTCTTACACTTGTGGTTGAAAAGATGCAGGCCCCTCAGGGGCCTGCTCTTTGACAAACAGATGTACTATTGCAATTTTGGTATAATGTATTTCATGGCACCTGCACGTCTGTAGCCAGAGGTTGATGTGTATGCCTTACATCTGCTGCTACAGAAATGCAGGTCCCTCAGAGGCCTGCTTTTCAGCAGACAGAACTGTGTGTGTGCCTTACAGTGTGGATGAGTACTTGTGACTACAGAACCACTGACCCCATAGAGGCCTGCACTTCTGCAGGCAAAAGAATTCTTGTAATTTGGGTATTGTGGATTTGTATCTGTGACTGCAGTGTCCTCTGCTTCTGCACACAGAAGCACTGTTGTGATTTTAGAATTATGGATTTATATCTGAAGCCAGAAGTGACTATGTATACCTTGCAGCGTGCGTTCCATTGATACAAATCTATGAAGGTAGTACATCAGTGCTACTGCATTTGTGTCATCTGGAAATAGTTGTATATTTGTTTGTCTTACCTGATGATGGCTGTCTATGGTTGCTTGTATGGTCTTGTCCTTTTTCTGCTGGGGGGGGGTGCCAAGTTAGGGTTGGAAATCCTAATGCCACATTTCCCTACTTTTGTGGTGTTAAGTTGAACCCTAACTGGTGCATTAACTCAGTTTTTTGCAATGAATTTGCATTCCTTTTGAGGTACTGGAATTATGCCCTCCAGGACCTGTGTGAATAGATGCAGACAATCAGGTCCCTATGGACCCTGTGCCAGTGAAAGAATCCACCTATCTACTTGAGGAAGTGCAGGGCCCATAGGGCCCTACACTTCTGTGTGGCTACGAATGCAAAGAATTTGTGGGGGGTGTGACTGGGGCTGCAGTAGCTCTGGGTTCTCTGGGCCCTGCACATCCATGTGGCTACAGATAGAAGCAGTACTTCTGACAGACTTCAAGTTGAGCAAGAAGGAATCCCCACACAGCTGTTTGAGCTTTTCTGTGAAGAATGAGGATCAGTTCCTGTGTATTTCTGGTAGATAGTGGCCCCATTTTTACTCCAAGGAGGAGGTTCCCAAGGGTAATCTACTGTTATTTTAGGGTTCTCAGCTGTGGAGCATGGTTGCTTGTGTCACAAGCCCCCTGGTCCCCAAACCTCGGGCAGCCCTGCAGGACCTCCTGTTTGCAGAGAGGATCCCCCTTTTTAAGAACTAATGAGCAGGAGTAAGGGTTTCTGGAAGACTTACCAGCCTTCCTTTTCCTAGTGGAAGGGTAGATTCTATAGTTTTTAGTTCCCTTGACTCTGTACTACTTTCAGTATTTGAATCCCACCATGACAACTGGCTACGTCTTGCCTAGGTAGTTTTATACGATAGCTGAGCAGTTTTACCTTGTGAAGGCACACAGTCTATTCAAGATCCTTCTGTTAAAATGTTAAATCACACAACCTGACCCCAGGCAGAGTTGATAAGAAAATCATAAAAGTTTACTTAAAATAAAAGCAATACAGAAATTTCTACAGTTTGGAAGAACTTTGAAATGTAGACAATAACTAAAACTGGATGATTTACAGAAAACAATAGATATGGTATTCTAAACTATGCCTTGTTTTGATGTTAGAGTTGAGACAAAATTTCAAATGTCCTTGTAGAGATGAGTCCTTAAGCAATAATCTTGTAGCAAGTGTGTATTCCAAGTCAAGTATCTGAAATGTCCTTTTTAAAAAGTCTTAGAGGTAGTTCCTTAGTGCAAAGTCTTGGTTTCCAAAATTCTGACTTAAAAATCAGAATTTTCTGTTCAGTATGGGACAAGTCAAACTTTCCACACACTCAGGTCTGGTTTTAGAGATTTTTCCAGGCCTGCACATATACTTCTGCTCTTCAAGTATATGTCAGCGGGACAGACTATCTGCCTTCCAACTAAGCTGATTTTCAACTGCTCTGCATTAGAAGTGTGTGTCTGATAATATACTTCAGGGTCATTTTAGGACACACCTGCCTTATTTTTTTCTCTGGTGTGGTGTTAATGATTCCAGGACAGTACATATATTAGGTTGCAACAGTTTACCTTTCCCTGTAGGTGTTACTGTGGTTCCATGTCAGGTTTGATGTTAACCACAATGACATCTGGTCCATGCATTTAGCTTGACCCCTGACCCCCTAGGTCACTACATTACCTTTCTCTGTCATGGAAAGCCACAGTAGGATATTTTATGCCTTCCTGGGCTATATACCTGTCCTACTGGGTCATAATGTCATACACTTAATAGCATACGGCATTATGCGTGAACCCCAGACCTGTGCGCTCTCCATGTTGGACCCCCCAGAGTTATAATCCTAAGTGGAGGGTCCAGGGTGCAGGCCCCCATAACGGCGGTTGTGGGGGGCGGAGCCCCTCACAGAACATAAAATAACAAGAAATCGCACAATGCGATTAAGTCACATGGCATTTTGCTAAGTGACATTTTGACCCTGTACCTATACCTGTCTCCCTTATCTTGAAATATAACAGGTCCACACTAGCCTTTATAGATATAACAGTTATTTTGTAGTTATCTGTTAATGGGACAGTGTCTTAATTCTAAATTACATTACAGCATATACAATATAAACCCACATAAATGGATCTGGGCCTATCATGTGACAGCTTGTAGTGTGAAAGTCCTTCAGAAAGTAGACACCGCTTTCTGGCCAGAAATTTCCAAGTCGGACACATAATTATTTTTTCATAAGATGTCTTCTTTTTCTTTATTCAATCAATAGTTTAAATGACCATTATAATAATTTAATGGGCCAGGTACACTATCAAATGAATAAAGAAAAATGAAAAAATCTTATGAAAAAATGAATATTTGTATCCAGCATGATTTCTAGCCAGAGTGGTTGCGCCATTTTTTTGTACCAGTTTTTACTCCAGCCAATGATTCCTTAGACCTGTACTCTTTACGTGGTCACTATGCTTATACCCTCTACTGTAAAGCAGGTGAAACAGTTATGAGATTGCAGCTCATTACTCAATAAAACCCTTTCTTTATACAGTAGTTGCTAAGACCTAGGCAGAAATGCCCCCTTCTAAACTGACTCGAAATAAAAAATATACATTTGTGTAAGAGTGATAACAGGGAACACCAAAGATGTGCTGTCATTGCCAGCAATATTATTATACTGAAAACATTAAAGTAATTAAAAAAGCTGCACTTGAGAAAACCAGTTCTGTTTTTTTTTACATATTATCTTATCCCCGCCTACTGGGCATGTTCCATTCACTCCTTCGGGCAGCCAGTCCTGCTGTTGCCTCTACTGCCATCTCACCATTCTGCTGCTCCAATGCTCCACTGACCCGGCATATCCCTTCACCGAGGGGGCCCCCCTGCCCCGGAGAGGGAGACAGGGAGGGGAGTATAGAGTGCCTGAGCACCCTCTTGCTTCTGGGCGGAACATGGATACTGCAGCCCTGGATGCTTCATGGCAGAGAGGTGCGGGGAGGTGGGACTGCTGTCATCCGGTTAGAGACGTGCCATCTTTCACGTTTTTCTGGAGAGCCCTCATTGCGATGCTCCTGGTAGTGCCTCCAGTCTCCACCGGGGGCCACTACAGAGCAAAGCACTTTCCCCAACCCACCCCAGGAGAGGAGAGCAGTCCTCCGGATGCTCAATCCTCTCCTCCTCTGCCAGCCCCCAGCGACCTGAGTCCGTTCCCGAACCCGGGTTGCTGGCATGGTTCAAGGTGTGGCATCCGGTGCCTCAACCCTCTGTGCCACTGGGCTGGCTTGAAAACTAATTCTAATAATAAATCATAACATGCAATGCCACTGGGCCTACTTTCAACCTGATTTGTGTATGTATAGAATAAGATGCATAAAAATAATAAGCATTTGGCCATTATACAGAAGTTGTCAAGCAGTACTTCCAATTGGGCAAGTTAGAGCCACTATTTGTTTCTGCCCCTTTTGTTATGGGAAACACTATTAACATTTGACAGGGACAGAGAAGCTCTGATCGCTACATTCTTGTATGCTTCTCACTCTGAATGTAACCAAGCACCATAAGAAGAGCAGATTGAAAATGTGTGTGTGTGTGTGTGTGTGTGTGTATGTGGGGGGATCCATAAAGAACAACAAGAATCAAAAAACAAAACAAAAACGTAACGTATGAGGACTGACTGTGGAGTTTGTGACTTCCGGAGTAGACATGAAATCTTTTAGAAATTATATGAGTGCAATGTCTGCATGAGATTGTGGGTTGGGAAATGATGAAAGCAGGTACAGAAATAACTGAAAGGTTCAGTTGCAGTCTTGTCAGATGATAGGGGTCAAACATGAGAATGTCTGATAGGACTGGTAATTTGAATGAAGACTGAAGTATGTATGTATATATGTTATTGGTACTGAAATCCACCTTTCACCTCGTATGAGCACATGCTTAGTGATGATACGGAGATGTTTGAAACTACACCAATAAAAAAAAATCTGGCATGAGATCTTTTAAATTTTTTACATAGGAGCACATTTAAAATGCTGTTAATGGGATCATAACCAGGGAATGACCCTGTTCACGTCGTGTATGAACTAGACACTTGTTTGACTGCATGTTGTTTAGTCTTAGGACAATGCTGCAAGCATTCCGACAAAAACAAACTGTACAGTAACTGTAGAATTTCTCCCGGTCCCAAACGCATCACGTTAGAAGAATCAGCATTTATATAGCGCTTTTCATACACAGTGTATCCCAAAGCACTTTACAAGCAATGCTAGACTGGTAGTGAAGTGACTGAATGTGTAGTGGCAGCCATATCGCACATCATCACCCACACACAGCCTGGATAATTGCATGAATCAGTTTATGGGAAGGGGAATGTTGGCCAGGACACCGGGAATGTCCCCTACTCTTTGCAAAGAGTGCCCTGGGTTCTTTTACTTCCACCTGGACACCCACCAGGATGGGTAGAAGGGACCTTGGTTTAACATTTCATCTGAAGGACAGCACACCCCAGCAGTACAGCACTCCCCTAATACTTCACTCAGATGCCGGCAATTTTTGAGGTGCAAGCCCAATCCCGGTGTGGGACAAGAACCCACAACCTTCTGGTCCAGAGGCAAATGTGCTACCAACTGAGCCACGCTGACACTTTTCAGATCACCCATAAATAAAACCTACACACACTTATCAGCCAGCATATCTCCACTGCTCGTCCATGTTCTGATATTACCCAAGTTGAAAACAGGAAATTATCAGTTAGATGCAATGCTAGTGCCTGTAGGGGTCTTACCTTGTAGGCATTCAGCATTGTGGTCTGGTTCTGATTTCTCTCCCACCTTTCCTGCCAAAAACTCACCATGTAAAAGACATGGATCATAACCAGTTTAGAAGGAAAATTCTGTGTGTGTGCACACGTGCACATGCTGGTGAGGGGTCATGACTTCTTTCAAGTAGGTGTAAATTACTTTGGTGTTTGACATGCAGGTCTTTCTCCAGTTTTAGTCACATTGCATTTTATTCAGTTTTACATATGGACCCCAACACACACAAACACACACACCCACCCACATGCATGCGTGTTACACACACACACATACACACACACACATATTCACCTTTCAGCTTGCCAAACTGTAGAGCCTGCTTTTCATCCACTACTCAGGAGGATTGTGTCTGATGTCTACACACTCAGATACACTTTAGACACACCAGTACACAGTTCCAATGCAGCTGTGGGCAAAAGAATGAAGGCGAGCTCTATAGAAGTTCACTTTTTTGTCTGGTTCTGACTCCTGTACCAAAATGCACTCAGAAACCAACAATGCAAAATGCAGCACTGTATCAATCTCCACTACTGTTGTATACTAAATTCATGTGGGGTTGGGAGTTTCAGTGAGGTTGTGGCAATGGATAAGGCTTGTCTTGGTGTCAATTGGGCACAGAACAGCTGAAACATTGCTGGTGCTGCAGCCTCCTGAAATACAATGTGATTCCATACTTAAGTCTGTGTTAATCAAGCTCAAACCTAAATTCTCAGTTAAAAAAATTTGGGGAAGTATGGGTTGCAAATCCAGTCTCCCCAAGGTGCCTAGAGGTACAGTAGAGGTAGAATTGTAGCCATAGTCTGGTGGAATATGGACAAAGAGGCATAAGAAAGGGGATGAATGAATGATTGTGTAAGGATGGGGGAATGTAAGGGGATGGGAATGGTGTTGGATAGGTAGGAGAGAGGTGAGGTATCAAGGTTTGGTCATTTAGGTTCCTGATTAGGGTGTGTAGGTATGACCTGATAGTATTTGATGTTTTTTGGGTGGTGCTGGGGGGGAGGAAGAGGAGGAGAGAACTGGGGGCTAGTGGGTTTTGGGTTGGGGAACTTGATTAAACTGTTGGATGTGGAATGAGGGCTTGCACCATGGGGAGGGGGGGCAGGCTCCTGATTAAATACAATTGAGGGACTTCACTCCCTCTGTTTGATGCTGTCAGGTAGCCATTTAAATGTGCTTCAAGACAGACATAGAGTTAGATAGATTGTAATTAGTTCAGTGGGAGTGAAGCTTTTCTTCCCCTTTTTTGTTCTGTCACAGTTTGTAGCATTCCAGTTGATATAAAATATAGAGATTGAATTAAGATTAAAAAATTTGAAAGCTGATTTCCTCTCTATTCTCTTGCCACTTTACTGTCTTCAACGCATTCAAATATTTGACTAAACTTTCAAAGAGCTTGATGAATACCGTGCTGTTTCACCACTGTTGCCACCATGTTTTGCAAATTGACATGCATAGTTACAATGAATATGAGCTACTGAATAAAATTAATTTGTTGTGTAATAACCTGGAGAATTTCACTTCTTGACAGTTTCTGAATTACGTTATTACACAGTAGTTCAATACTCCAGTCCCAACCATCAGAGTCAAACTGGACCACCAGTATACCTGGAAATTTCAAGGTGTCCCTACCCCAGCTGGGTACCTGGCTATCTTCAAAACTCTGGAAAAGTTGTATTTATCATCTTCTTTCTCAGTAAATGGGTTGTCATTCACTCATTGAGCGTGTATATACAGTACGCACTCATATGGAGCTCAGTCAGCAGCTAGCCATGGTGGTGAGAGGTGGGCTGTGCCAGTCGCCGGCTGGGGACGGGTCAGAAGTGCGGGGTGGACTGGCACTGCTGGGTGTGTTGGGGGTGCCACTAGACTACCAGGGATATTACGGTTATTATTATTTTTACAGTTTGCAGCACAGCAGGGACCTGTGTTTTGGAGATGGGTAACGGTCCTGGGGAAACTGAGCTGCCCTGCAGGGCTATTACCAGTGTGGGGTTTGGGGGTTGGGGGGGAGTGCGTAGCCCTGCTGGGCTAGTACAGTTTGGGGGATCAGGGGCTGGGGGTGACAGATGCCCTGTGGGGTGTATACTGTGGGTGTTCTGGGCATGGGAGGGAGGGCACATGTATTGGGTGCTGGCCCGGTGGCAGGTCTGCACAACCCCCAGAGGGCGTAAGTACACTTACACCAGCTAAATACTGGCGTAACTGTACTTTGATGGATGTCCTCCAGGGGTTGTTTTAGAATAGCAGATCTGGAGACTTTGTTGCTGCCCTTCCAGAATAGGGTGCAACAGCTGTCTTAAACCCCCTAGTGTCATGTCGCAGGGGGTTTAGGGTGTAACTGGTGGCGTAAGTCCACTTTGGCGCAAGCAGCCTGCGACACGTCGCAGGCTGCTTTACTGAATACCAAATGATGCAACTGCTGATGTAACTTGCTATTTGCTCCATTTTTATGGTGCAAGTTAAGTTACGCTGAAGCGTAACCCTTCTAGAATCGGGCCCATGATGTCTGTACCGTAAAGTTCAGTACTGCCATGTTTCTATGGTGTTTTACTTTCAAAGTGCAGACTCTTGCATCTAGATAAACTGAATAAACAAGTACTGGTATTTTAACTATTAGCAGACTGTGTGTGTGTGTGGGGGTAGAGAAAATAAACCAACACCTGAATAAATGACTAATCAGAGATGGTAAATGATTTTGTAAGAAAGTGAGCCAGAACAACTTTTTTCAGATCATAAATAGAAACAAACAGCAATCACGAGACAATTGGCTTTCGTGAATATAGAGGGGTTTCAAGTTAACATATTTTCCCAGCCCCCCCCCCACACACAGTCTGCTAGCAGTCTAAATACTAGTAGTAGTTTACTCAAGTTATCTAGATGTGAGAGTCTGTGTTTTGAAAGCAAATCACTATAGAAACATAGAGCTTTAGTTTCCCGGTAATACCTTGAGCTAGTCTACAGAAATCATGACTTCAAAAAAATGGCATAGAAAGACAGCATTATAACTAGATGGAGGGTTTGGCATATTTTCTAGGGTTCTAGCTTGGTTTGGGTTCAGCAGGGTATAGTTTGAGTTCAGTTCAGTTTGATTTGATAATTAGAAGTTTATGTTTGAGTTTAGTTCGGTTCGAGTTTTTTGTGTGTAATTTATCAGTTTGAGTTTGAGTTCTAATGAATTCACCCTACTGCCTCCATGTGGGTTCTCCTCATCTCACATAGTCTGGGTTCATGTTCAGTTCGGGTTCTTCTTTTTTTTTAGGGTTCAAGTTTGGTTCAGGTGGGGCAAAAATCAAAAAGTTCTGGTTTGGTTCTGGTTCGGTTCATTGACCAATGCTTTGTTGCACTGCAGTTAATGCCAAGCAGGGATTTGAGTATGTTGCTCTGGGGTATTTTAATTGAGCCATATTTGAAGACATGCCATTGCTGTGGAGAGCAGAGCCGTCAGCCCCAAATCAATAAATGTGAATACACTAAGTACTGCCATGGTGGTAAGCTCTCCTCTGCTGGGATCATGTGGGCAGACTGGGACAGTGGGCAGTCTGGGCAGTTAGAAACAAACAAGACCTTCAGAGGTTAAAGACCCCCTTCACTGGTGCATATTATACCAAATGCAACATTTTACAAGGCAGAAACAAATAAGCTGCATGCACTGATGCCCGATTGGGTAAGCCTTCCTCAACTGGGATTGGGGGAAGGGGTATCAATCATAGTTTACAGAATGGGTCTGGTAGTTGGATACCAAATGCTAGCAAAGGGAAAGGATGCTCCTTTCATGCTCATAAGGCATGTTTACACAGTCACATTTGCACTGGAGTAACTCGAGTGCTTGAGTTGCTCCAGTGCAAAAGCTTCCGTGTAGACACTCATTATGGCACTCCCAGATTCCGATGTAACCTGAGGACGCTGAGTGGAGTGAGCAGCTTAGAGTGGGTTAAGTTGCAGTGTGAACTGTCTGTGCCACTCACTCCACACTATCTCATCCTTTCCCATAATTTCTGTGCCCCCCCCCATGATGTAGAAGCATTCTCTCACCAGGAAGCGAGGGCACGGAGTCGGGCCCTGTGGAAACCTATATTTAAAATTATAAAAATATAAAAAGAACAAGCAGCAGGAGAAGTCAGTCTTTTATGGGTACTTTGCCCTGCTGATGTGAAATGGTTATGAGCACGACTGAAAAAGCCGCAGGTCCAGTTTCCTACATTCGGTGGTTGTGAAGGCAGTTAACAGCACTTCCTGTATGTATGAAAGGCATGGTAACGATGGGAAGTGATGATGGCAGCAAGTGCATCATCAGCGCATCACTGCAGACTGGATGGGCCTTGCGGTCCTTCTCTACCATCAACTTCTGTGTTTCTATGTTTGGAGAGCAGCTGCCCTGCCTGAAAACCACAGCCCCTCACCAGTGCAAATTGTAGCAGTGCAGACAGGGGCTGTGTAGACAGGCAGACCACGTGCTGCACGTGGTCAGAACCACACTGTTGCAGTTGGACTTTTGATGTACTACTGCCATGTAAGCACAGCTATAGAGACTCATAAATCACAAGTCAGCAGGAGTGGTTCTCACTACCAACAGGCATTAGGAGTGGACAGACTGTCAGCAGGTGCATTACAAGTGTGTTAGAGTACCACACAAAGAAAGGCAAACACTAGTGCAAGGGGGCAGACTGATTGTGGAGAACTGCAGTGTAACTTGTGTTACTGTCATGCTCCTTTAGTTGTCTCTGTTAGGAGGTTAACACATCATTACACATTATTTGTGATTCATAGCTCAGTGCTTGTGCTACATACTGTAATTGGATAATGAAGGTTTGTGCTTGGATACAGAGGCCAGATAGGTAAGTAGGGCATTGCTCTTAGATATGTAGCAGTTTGGGTCAATCTGTGCTTAGGTACTTTGAACATAGTTATACAGTCAGTGCTTATAGTACAAGTGAGCTGGATAGTCTTATGCAAAGTGCTTAGATGATTGAGCTGGCAAGCAACATTGTTATAACTTGGTTTTGGTTTGGCCTTACTCTGTATCCCACTATAAAGAATGCTTAGTCCAGTGTTATGAGAACCCCCCAAAAATAATGATATCCATGATTGTTCAGTATCCAACTGTTGAAGAAGACAAGTAGGATGACACCCCCAGGAAAATGAGTAGCAGTATAATCACCTCCTCCAACTCTGGAGAATGTGACCAGTAGCATGCAGGAGAGGAAAACCCCTCTCGGGGGGAAACCTCTGAGGACCCATGGCTACTGACCTGCCCGTCCTTCTGGGCATACTAAAGGAGAGTAATCCTAAATATTTCAATTGGCTAACCTGAACCCCAAGTTGTAGAACCCAATCCAGAGAAACGGAGAACTGAAGACGTATTGAATCGTGACATATTAGGTGAAGAAAGCAAGCATCCATTCTAGTAAACTCCAAGTTCGAGAATCCATGAGCAGGCCAGAATGAAGTAGAGTGGAATCCAAGGTCGATATGAATTTGAAGTGACGAGTTGCAGGCAGTGAATCACTCCAGCAGGTGAGGATGACTTTGCAGAGGAGATCAAGGAATCAAGGGTCAGCACCCATGTCTAGAAGGAGGACTGTTGGGTCCAGTTCTGCATGGCAAAGTTTAGAAAATGAAGGCCGTAGCGATGAAGCACAAGGACTGGCATATGCTGCGTGATCGGGAGGATGGAGCGGTAGGAACCTCCAATTCAGAGAGGGAAAGCAAGTATGTGAAGTAGGTAGAGATCATAGTGAATAGGTAGACATAGGTCAGATGTATTTCCAGCTCATGAGGCACGGAGTTTATTGTAAATGGGGAGTTAGTCATGATGACCTCTAGACCCTGAGGGCTGAAGCAGGTAGTATGAGCGAGTAATGTAATAAGTGGACCTGTAATAGGTCAGTTGTAGCAGTAAGTAAAGCTGCAAGATGCAGACGTAGTAGCTGGAAGTAGTAGTGCAAACTTACGTACAGCATAAAGCAAGGGGTATGAAGAATGATACTAGCAGGGGAATCTGAGAGCTTTGTGTGGATCCAGATGGTTGCGTAACGATGTTGACATCTATGTTTCAAAGCCAGAATGATATCATAGCTAGAATTGACTTATGAAGAACAGTCTGATGAGCCTGGAATAGTCGAGCTGAAGAGTCTTGGATGTTGGTAACTGAAGAGGCTGAGTCAAATGAAATAGCGTTGTCACAAGGTCCGAAAAGCCTTAGAGCATAAATCAGGATAGTTAAGTCTTCAGGATGAGCTCAATGTAGTGTCCTGGTAAGAGTGTAGCAATAGTAATTTCATGTGATTGAAATGGCAGGACAAAGCATCCAAAGAGTAGATGAATGAATGTCTAAACATCCAGATGCGAGTCCATAGTAAAAGAGCTTCTGGAGCCAGGCTGACATGGCAGCAGGTAGGTGCATAGCAGGATATGAGAATCTCCAGGCCCCAAGATGATGAGGCAGGTGTGGAGTAGAAGTAGCTAAACCCCCGGCGAAGGCACGTCATAGAAGTAGGCGGGTATGGTGCAGTAATATATAGGAGCAAAGGACCTCCAGGCCCATAGGGGCACAGATGTGATGTATTTCGATGACGAACCTCCAGCCCTGTGGGGCGAGGCAGGCTGCAGAGCAGTGGAAGATGACGCAACGGAAACGTCGAACAGCATGCAATGCAGAAAGAGTGAAGTAGTGAGGAATAAATGTAAATGGTATGTAATGGTGGCACATCCTGAGCCAGTTCAGTGCTGAGTAGTACTGTAGTTTTAAGGCAGACTTATGAGTAGAATAGAGCTGTAGACTGACATATCCTGAAGATCAAGGATGGTAGGGATTGCAGTGAAGAGACCTTGGTGGAAGAGTTGGCAACTTGGCGAGAGACAATAAGCATCCTGAAACTGCAGTTATTCAATGATTGAGGCAGTAGGAAGACAATATGGAATAAGATCAGCAGGGAGTCCTGGCGGAGATGGCAGTAGTAACTCAGGGGAAGTTGAAGTAGCATGGCGAGGAGCATCCAAGAGAATTGAAGCGAACATCTGATGTACTTGAGAAATAATCCAATGTAAGTTGGAAGCTTAGGGAGCGTATTTAGAAGGGTAGGTCTGAATGAAAGCAGCTCTGTAGGAAGCGTCCATGGGAAAGAAGGGGAGCTAGCCCAAAGAGAAAAGGAAGTGTGGGTAGACCACGTGTAGGACAGCCGATGAACCATAGATGGTATGATTGAATGAGTATGTCAGCCAGTGAGTAACAGAATTAGTAGCTAAACCCAAAAAGGCAAGCATGCTGCTAGACTGTTTGAAGTCAGCTAGTAAGTAAGTGAGATTGGCTGCTAGCCCCATGAAGCCAGCAGCGCAGCTGGACCACACGTAGGTCAGCTGGTAAGGTAAGTAAATAGTGGCAGCTAAGCCCCAGAAAAGGTAGCAGTACGGCTGGACCACACGTAGGCAGCGGGAAGAGAGGTAGGAGCAAATGAAGCCAAGCAGCGAAGTAAGCATCGGGGACAGTAATGAAATCCTCAGACATAGACATAGAAATCCAAAGGAGCTCAGATGGTCTTGGACAGATTGGAAGTGCGAAGACAAGGTGAGCTGCAGCATCCAGAATCCGATCGTAATAACAGAAGGCAAGACATCCTGGAGTGTGTCCAAATTGCAAGTAATGGAGAAGTTGAGATGATGGGACAGAGGCAGAATCCAAACAGGGTGCAATAGGCAATGATGGGGCACACGGCAGAGTATATGGCAGGAGTCCAGAGGTGGAAGTAAGGAGTAGCTAGGCCCATGCATTAGTAGGATGAATGGCTAGACCATGTAGGGTAGCAGAGGTAAGGAGTATCGAGTGGCAGCTAAGCCCCACGAAAGCTAGCACGACCGCAAACCCATGCAGGGTAGGAAAGGAGCAGTGAATGTAGGCCAGGCTAGGAATGAGTAGTCAGGTACGATGAGGAAACAGGGTGGCACATTACGGATGATTTTCCTCGGTGCTGCAAAAGCCTAGGGTGTAATGCTGAGTGATAACTGCATAGTCCTTTGATACGAATAATCCTCAAACATATAATATCAACAGTTTCCCAAGGCATCGTGGAATGTTTAAACACATGGCACTTTAAATCTGCTCAGTAGCTTTAAGGTAGGAAGTTAACAGTGGTCAACTCTGAAGGCCAGTGAAAGCACAACGAGCTGGGCATTAGGGAGTTAAACGCACACAGAGAAAGGAAAATGAAGCACAACATGTACTTCCAGGCAGGTCCCACAATAAAGGTGTCCCCAAAATCCTGTCAGGCTGGAGGAAGGGAAACCAACTGAGTAGAAAAGAAAGTGTGGCGTTTCCCAACCGCTGTATGAGGAGAAGAGGCCAAAAGTACTATGCAGCAGGAGAAGGCACTGTCCGATGGAAGCTTAGGGGCTTGGCAGAGAACACCAGGTAAAATAAGTGGCAGCCAGCTGCGTTGCAGCTTGTCGGAGATGAAAGGGTGAGCTGTTGATTGCAGCGGACTGGTCCAGGAAAGCAGGCACCGGGTGGAGGACAGGAAGCTACATGCAGCCAGGAGACAGAGTGCTGCGGCAGGTGCCATGGCCCTGAATGGCAAGCAAAGCAATCATGGAAGCAGCAACGGGGATGTAGAAACCCCACGAACGGTAGCGATGGTCTGTAAGAAGCCCCAACCCGTAATGGCATGAGAGAGTAAAGCGGCAATGGACCAAGCATGGAGCTGGGCTGCTCAGGAAAGAGAGGAGACAGCGAGGTATGTACAGAAAAATAGAAGGAGCATGGGCTATGCAGCGGTACAACAGAGAAAAGCAGGGTTAGGAATGAGCAATAAACACCTCCCGCCCCCCCCAAAAAAAGCACACAGACAAAAGGATGAAGGAGAATCAGGGGGTAGGGAGCCAGGAATGCTACAATAGCAAAACAAAATGAAGGCAGGACGAGAGGGTGGGAGGAAGGAACCACAAGGAGAGCAGCCATGGACCAGCAACGGCAGGTCAGCGAGTGAGACTCGCTCTAAGCAGAGCGGATGTAGCCTGCTAGCTTAAAGGAGAAGTCCACCCAGAATGTGCAAAAACATATGTTATGTAGAGTGTTTTGATATGTATGTTAAGTCCTAGTGTGTCCTTCCCTCTGTCTGCTATTAGGAGTTTTTCCTAAATTAGCCTGCTAGCTGTATGGTAGTTTTACGACCCCTGGGGATCTCCATCACAAATAGGTTTATTGGCTTTCTTTCTCCTACGATGCACCCTGGTTCATGTGACAGTGATGTAGCTATGCCCCTAAATTTAGCAGGGTCTGTCACAGCTCAGTCACAAAGATAATACTTCTTTCAGAGAAGAAGTCACATTGCTAGATTTTGGGTGAGTGTAATCATTATTATTTTTTGATATTAGTACCTTGTCCTGCTATGTTACAACCTATAGGGTGATGTTCAATTTTTGCTACTTAGTACTGGTGCAAAAACTGAAAGTGACCGAGAGGAATAGAGTAAACAGTGACATGATTCTCACATACTCACACACACACACACACACTCACACAGAGCAGAGCACAGCAAGACAAGGTACTGGTATCAAAAAATAATAATGATTACACTCACCCAAAATCTAGCAGTTTGTCTTCTCTGGAAGAAGTATTTTCTCTGTGGCTGAGCTGTGACAGACCCTGTAACAAGACACTGGCTCACTGCAGGGGTAATTAGACATCACACCAAAGGGCACTCTGGGAAGACTAGAGGCCATAAAAGAAATCAGTATGGCAACCTCCAAGGGCAATAAAACAGTTAGGGAAAGTTAGAAAAAACATCTCTCACAGCCAAAGGAAAAGAAAATGCTGGGAACTGGTTAGAACACAGAATAAAAGACTACCACATATCTTTTTCTGATTTTAACATGGAGTTTTCCTTTAAATAGGATGTGGGGGAGGAGCTCTTCCCCCACATAACTTCAGGCGATAGCCTATCATTTCTTAGCACAATAATTAGGGCTGCTGTCAGGAGATCTGGAGAGGGTCATTAACACACTGTAAGGGGTTTGTCATCCAGTACAGGTTTACAAGGGCCTCTACAATGGAACTCTTGTGGCAGTGGTTTCTCTGTTCTGTTGGTCTCCATGGGCTGTCTGAAATGTGAGGGTTGATACGCAACTGTGGAGGGAAGCAGGTTTCAATAATAAAAATCAAAGCTCTAAAACAATAGCCCAGCTGTCAAATGCTGAGCTTATCTAATTCACAGCGTTCTGCCCACCCGGTTCGGTCAGAGACCGAGCTGAGTAACTAACTCTGTTATTCAATGCTGCTGCTTGGCTGACCCCACCCTTCCACCTTCCAGTGCAGATTCCTGCATCCTGTCTGCCACCAGAGCGCCACCGTTGACCATCCCCAGATGTGATCTATGCATGAAATGTTTTTTTTCATTTGATATAATGTGACTCAATGTTGCTTTCCTGAAATCCATTGCTATTAATGTATTGTGGCTTATGTGATTTAGCTACACCTGCATAAACTCAAACAAATCAAGTTTTATGGGATGCTGCTGAGCTTACTTAATTAACTCAATTGAAACGTGCTTCTCTCTTTTTTTTCTTTTATATTTTTGAACGTGATCTGCATTCACTGTGTATGGAGGCACTATGCCCCCCCCCCCCAAAATCAACTCGTATGAAGAAATGCAATGAATAAATAATGTCTGGAGCTGAGCTTTACAGTCGTCCCTGCCTGGGTAGTCCATTTTCAGATAACCTGCTGCTGACCCAATACCAGGAGAAAAGGCAAGGAAAAGGAATACTGCTCTGCTTTGCTCCTTTCCATAGACCCTCAAACAGTTGCCAGATGTAAGGGAAGGTACTACCAGGATACAAGAGGCACTCTGCGCAGCGCAGAGCAGTGCTGAGGTAGGGAGGTTAAATAAATAGATAAAAACATTAAGTAGCACTGAACTGGAGTCCTGTACTAAACCAAAAAAATAAAAAACCTGGTGCTCCAGCCACGCTAGCACTCAGATCCTAGACTTATTCACCAACACTAGTGTCGGTATATACAACGATAACCCAATGCATAAGCTAGAACTTAAACTGCCAAAGTGACACAGGCAAACACAAAATATACTGTAAACATAAACATGAAACAGATGGATAGATAGATAGACAGACAGACAGACGGATGGACAGAAGGACAGACAGACAGATACAATATCAGATATGATTTCAGACATTGGAAATGGTTCTCTGTAATATAAAGAGAACTGTTTCCGATATCTGAAATCATATCTAATATTGTACCTGAGTCTGGTTGATTAAATTACTAATCTCAACACAGTACATAGGAATTAAACAAAAAATCTATTGGTTTTTAACGGGGACAGGGAAGAGTAGCGGTCACTTCTTGTACATTTAAATGGATGAGTATGGTTAATAAATATATTTGAAATGGTGGAGAAATGGATGGATTGTCAAAGTGGAATTTACTTGCTGGATAAATTAGAATCAGCTGCCTGTAATACAGCATGCTACAACAACTCTGACAGATGCTGAAAAAAGCACTCAAACAAATAGATTTAATATCAATGGTAAGGTTACATTGTACCACACTAACAGTGGTAATTGAATGAAGTGGGAGTGTGTGTACAGTATTTGTGTGAGTGTGTGTGTGTGGGGGGGGGTCACTGCAAACGGCAATCAAAATATCAGCTAGCTAATGTTAATCTCGTTCAGACTCAACAGAATATCACTTACAGATTAAAGAATATCAAATGAGATGACAAATAGTAGAACCTCGCTAAACTGAACCATATGAGGCTCATTCATTTAGTTCAGACTTGAGGCCATTCACTGTAACAAGGTTCCTGTGTAGTAAATGGGGTTTCAGTATAACGTATAATACTGTTCTTATGTTAGGCGGGTGAGAGAGGGAGTGCTTAGTGCCTACTTACTGATTAATTCACATTTATTTGTTTTTAAACTTTATTTAACTTTATTTATTGTTTATTGAACTTTAAAAAATATTTCAGAGACTTCTGATGGAGGTTCTCACCGGGGCTGTGAGCTGCTTTAGACAGCAAGTTTCCCAACAACAGGAGTTGGAAGGGGTCACAACCAGGCTGGCTTTCCAGCCAGAGAATACATTTCCCAGACCTTTCTATGGCTTCCTTGGGGGTTGATATTGACACTGCGGAACCTGGCTCTTCATCCTCTGAGTTGGACTCTGGTTCATGGCTGTTGTTTTCGCCGACTGCCTTGATGCAGTCATCAGTTGGCAGTGCATGCCCATCTTCTTCATCGCAACACATCCAGCCATTCAGCTCATCCTCGGCAACATCAGTGGTGAGCTTGGCTGCAAGATCTGTAATTATGCTGACATCCCTTTCAGCAGGATCAGAGAGATGAGTTAGTGGCGTTGGTGTTTCTAGTTGGCTCATCATTAACCCTGGCAGCGGTGCCACCATCCTCCTCCATAACAGACAGCTCCTCAGTCTCTTTGGTCTGTTCTTGGGGTGCCAGTCCAATGCCCGACATTGCCCATGCCTTCCTAATCATGCTAGGCTGTACATTCTCCCAGGCATCAGAAGTCAGGTACATGACAGCTTTGAGAGTGAGACCCTGCACAATTGTTTGTTGTTGTATGGCCTCATTTGGTTCATGAAGCACAGTTTACAATAACTTTTTTTTGTAGTTGTGCTTCATGATCTTGAGTATTCCCCTGGTACCAAGGCTGCAGCTTGGGGGTGGTGTTGGGCGTGAGGAAAATGCAACCGATCTCTCTTGTCTCTGGTCTTCACTAATGGCACTTCAGGATGAGCAGGGGCATTATCCAGTAAAAGTATGGCTCTCAGGGGGAGACTGAATGAATGGATATAGATAGCTAGCTAGAGATAGATAGATAGATAGATAGGTAGATAGATAGATAGATAGATAGATAGATAGATAGATAGATAGATAGATAGATAGAAAGATATGTAGGTAGGTAGATAGATAGATAGATAGATAGATAGATAGATAGATAGATAGATAGATAGATAGATAGATAGATAGATATACAGACAGACAGGCAGACAGGCAGGCAGACAGACAGACACATTATCAGATATGATATCAGACATTGGGGAACAGTTCTCGGAAACAGTTCTCTGTAATATACAAAAAACTGTTTCCGAGAACTGTTACCGATGTCTTAAATCCTATCTGATATTGTACCTGAGTCTGTGTGATTAAATTACTAATCCCAACACAGTACATAAGAACTAAAACAAATCTATTGGTCTTAAACAGAATAAGAAAGTGTGACAGTCACTTCTAGTGCATTTAATTGGGGGAGTATGGTTCATAAATATATTTGTAACAGTGGTGTAATGGACCGATTGGCAAAGTGGAATGTACTTGCCGAATAAATTAGAATCAGCTGCCTGTAGTACAACACACTACAGCCACTCTGACAGCCGCTGTGACAGACGCTGAAAAAATGGTTCTGCAAACTGCGTTTGTTAGATAAGGCTTTTCTTTCCAACGGGGTTCACTAGAATGTGTGGGGGCTATATTGTAAAAGAGAACACACCAGGAAATGAATAGAAATTTAATATTTTCTCAAGTGAAGAGTCATTTGACAGTGAAGACAGGTCACTGGTGCACAAATGCAGAAGTCGCCATGGCACAAACATAAAACTAATGATATATTTTTTCATGTTTATTAATTTCTCAAACCAAGAAAACATTTCTACTGGCACACACTGTGTATATTTTATTTATTTTCCCTGGGTAACTAGTGATCCTGGGGGGAAAAGTTTGGGGCACTAGTACAGAGATGTTTGGAGAGAGACTGGAGAGCCTCTGCCACCTACTAAAAGCCAACCTTCATATTGCCCCGGGCAGCCTGCCCACTCCCTCTGTCTCAGTGCTACACTTTCAGGATATACCGGCTTGTGCCTATAATAATAAGTTACACCACAGAATCAACCATGATTACTCTTATAAATTGGAAATAACTATTTACCCCTTGCATTTCAGTTTGTGGTGTATTACCAGCATAAGAACCTTATGTTTTCTCTTGTTTTTCCACAGCAAAACCCTCCCTAGGTAAAATGCCCCATCCAGCTTCCTAGAGTCGGCTCACCACTTCAGCTGAAGCTGGCAGCAGGAATTCCAGCTACGGCTTCAACATTCAGGATAATCTTGCTCTTTTCATACAGAAAACGTGGGTGAATAGCTCCTCTCGCTAAGCTGGGCACCATGGATTTTCGTGTACCCAGAAAACATACTTCTAACAAGTTTTTTAAAAAACAGACACCAGAATATAGTTAAATGGGTCCTGTTTAGCTAGGCTCTGGTGTTTTTTGTTTAATTACACAATTGTTATGTATTTTCCATGTTTTTTAGTTGGAGGGGGGAAAACAAGATGACAGTCTCATGGCACAAAAAAAAAAATGCTTTGTGAAGTGAGAAGCAAGTGATGAGAAACCAGAAAAAGGGTCCTGCCACATCAAAGTTTTCATTTCACACCAGAATGTTAACTCATAAACCCTACTGCTCATGCCCAGAATGGAAACCACAAAACTTTAAAGCCTTATAACTTTGTAACCATTTAATATTTTTTTCACCAGACCTTTCAAAGGCACTACCTTAAGACATCCGACATGTGCCCTGCAAGTCTGTGGAACAAATTCCTTTCCATGTAGGCTGTAGATGAGAGACAAACAAAAAAGGTTAAGTACAGGAAAAAAATTAGACATTTTCAGAAAATGACATATGCAGATCTCAGAAGCTGCACAAGCTGCCATTACAAAACTTTCCACAGATCAAGACCTTGCCTACTAGACAGCACATGCAAAATGTCAGCTAATTTAGTCAAACAGTGCCAAAGCTATTAATGTGCAAAGTTACAGTAGGAGTTTAACACTGAACAGACCACTCAACCCTAACTATAGGAGAGCAACTGCACCCTTATAATATGTACTACAGGCCTTCTTCCATCCCATAAAATACGTATATACCTATTATAATACGTGGATGGTAACTTTTCTCCATAGAAAAGGCCATTACTTATTTCTCTGTATACCTGTGACTTATCTGTCAATTACAAGTATACACCTGCACTAATCAAACAATTACAGTTATATACCTGGACTAATCAATCAATTACAGTTATGTACCTGCACTAATTAAAGCTATATACAGTACCTACACTAATCAAACAATTAATGGGACAATACTGATAGCACTATTAACACATCATTAGGAAGCTAGCTAAATCAATTAAGAAGCTGCAAATGAACCTTGAAGAAAGAAACAGAAAACTCTCCCAAATCCAGAAATTCCCCCAACTCCTACCTAGAAATTCCACTACTTCTCAGTGCAGTTTAACCCCTGCAAGGTATATAGTTTTTTAAAAACCAAGGATGGAAATGAGAAAGGAAAATGTGGGCGCACTGGGATTTGAACTCCGGACCTCTGGTATGCCGTTCCAGCGCTCTAACCATTAAGCTACAGGCCCACTGGTTACAGCGTCCGAAGAACTTCCTATTTCACAGTCACACATTCCTTTCTCTCTAGTGTTGCTTAATCTGCAACCAGAAACCAATTTAGAAATTCCACTACTTCTCAGTGCAGTTTCTTGCCTTTTTCAAAGGCAGTCAATCCGAAACATGTCAGGCAAGATGTTTTGTTTATCTTGGTGCAATAAATTATAATTTTTATCTCTTTATGCATTCCTCTTATGAGTTGGTGTGTGCCAGAACCTTATTTTGCTTACTATTATGTTGGTTCTTGAGCACCACATCCCAGTGCACACTCATTTTGGAATAATATACATATATATATATGTACCATAAGGGTTCCTTCCATCCCATAAAATACTTATATATCTATTATATGTACTACGTGTCTTCTTCCATTCCATAAAATACTTATATACCTATTGTACATACTGCAGATCTTCTTCCATGCTATAAAAAAACATAGGGGAGCAGAGAAAAACTAAGGGCCATCTCAGCAGATTGAGATCAGAAGGAGGGTGGGTGGAAGAGGCGAGGGACCAGGCAGAGGTATTAAATGAGTACTTCGCCTCTGTGTTCACAAGGAAGGGGGATGGGATATCTACAAAGCAAGGCACGATGGGGATAAAAGCGGCAGTGAGTGGGATCAGGGGAGCAACAGAAATGGAGCAAGAGGGAGGGAGAGGTACCCCAGGGGTGTCACATCAGGATAAGGATAAAAAGGCCAGTAAGGTGGAGGGGACAAATGATGCTGTCTCCACTGAAAGGGTGTGGTTAGCCCTCAAGGCCCTAAAGAAAGACAAATCTCCTGGGCCAGATGGCATTCATCTGGAAGTACTATGGGAATTGGTGGGCATACTGGCTGCACCCCTGGCAGAGCTCTTCAACAGGTCGCTTGAGACAGGGAGGGTACCTAAGGATTGGCAAGAAGCACATGTGGTGCCAATCCATAAAGAGGGGGTCGAGGGAAGTACCAGGTAACTATAGACCCATCAGTTTGACCTCAGTGGTGGGAAAATTAATGGAGAGTATACTAAAGGAACGATTGGGGGTGTCTTGGAGGAGGTGGGAGGTCTGGATAGTCGGCAACATGAGTTTGTGCCAGGTAGATCATATCAAACCAATCTTGTGGAGTTCTACGAATGGGTAACATCAGAACTGGACAGGGGGAAAGCATGTGGATGTATTATTCTTGGACTTCAGCAAGGCGTTTGACTCTGTCCTCCACAATGGTCTGGTGGAGAAACTGATGGGATTGGGAGTAGGCCCTTTGATGGTCAGATGGATTGAAAACTGGCTAGCTGGATGCACTCAGAGAGTAGTGGTCAGTGAGGAGCTCTCGAACCCTAGAGAGGTCAGTAGTGGGGTACCACAGGGCTCGGTCCTGGGTCCGATGCTGTTTAATGCATACATATTGGACATCAGGGAGGATATAGGGTGTGAAATGAGTTTCTTTGCTGATGACTCCAAGATGGGAGCAGTCGTTGAGGGGGAAGAGGGGGGGCTGGCCCTTCAAGCGGACCTGGACACCCTGGAAAGCTGGGCTCACACATGGAAATTAAATTTCAATATCACCAAGTGCAAGGTGTTACATCTTGGGTGGGGGAACCCTAAACACAGGTACACCCTGGGAGGGGAAGTGCTGGAGGTCTCAATAGGGGAAAAAGATGTAGGGGTCATGGTGGATGCATGTATGAATAACTGAGCAGTGCAGGAGAGCGGCTAGCAAGGCAAACAGGATGTTGGAATGCACCGTAAGTGGGATCACCTCTAGTGCAGGGAAGTGATTCTGCCACTGTACAATGGACTGGTTAGACCACACCTTGAGTACTGTGTACAGTACTGGAGACCACACTTGAAGAGGGACATACAGCTCCTGGAGAGGGTACAGAGGAGGGCAACTAAGATGATATGAGGACTAGGGGATTTGACGTATGAGGACAGACTTCAGGAGCTTTGCCTGTTTTCATTGGAGGAGAGGAGAGATGGGGGGACATGATTGAGGTCTTCAAGTACCTCAAGGGAATAAATAGGGTAAACATGGAGGGGATCTTTAGACTAAAGCAGGGAGGTATCACCAGAGGTCATGGTTTGAAGTAGGACGGTGGAAGGGTAAGGGGAAAAAGAGGAGGAGGTTTTTCACTGAGAGGGTGGTGGACCCTTGGAATGCAATGCCTGGCGAGCTGGTTCAGAGATCCACAGTGGAGGCCTTCAAGAGAGGGTGGGAGAGACACAGAACGTGGATGTATCAGATGATGGCCTGGCCCAGGGGGGCTGGGATGGATGATATGGGTTTCTGGAACACAAGGGGGGGGGAGGGCCTCGGCACCCAACTAGGGATCTGAGGTTTGAGCAGACTTGATAGACCATAGGGCCTAATCTGCTGGCAATTAGTATGTTAGTATTTACCTATTATATATACTACAGTGGTTCTTCCATCCCATAAAATACTTACATACCTATCATGTGTACTACATATCTTCTTCCATTTCATAAAATACTTATGTACCTATTACATGTACTACAGGTCTTTTTCCATTCTATGAAATACTCCTATATTTATCGTACTGCATGTACTACAAGTGTTCTTCCATCCTACAAAATACAAATATACCTATTATATGTACTATAGCTCTTCTTCTTCTATCCTATAAGCACCTCTGTACCTATTTACCTCAGCAGTGCAAATCGAACAATCATGTACAAACAAAATCCAATAGAATTTCAAAAAATTTTATATATTTTATCAACAACAACTGGAATTTGTACTTTTAAACTGCATCAGAACATTTGAAAACAAATTCCAGCTTTCTGATTGAGCTTATACCATTTCTCAAACATGACAAGCATAGATAAGACTTTTAAAAATGTAAACCTATAAGAGAAACAATAGTTTATTGCAAGTAGGGCCTTTTAGTTAAGAATGTAAGATTTCTGATAGAGTGTAACAAGGAACAAAAAAAAAAACAACCCTTAAACTGTTTTTGTACAATAGACACTGCTTCTTTCCAAAAGAGATTATGCGAACCATCAAGACCAACATGTCCGACTGGCAAATTAAAATGCCTTGCTCCCTCTAGAATAGCAGGCCACCTTTGTTGGGCTGTTCTGCTTCATAAGCTTATTACAGATCACCCACAGTAGTGTGGGGAACAACACTAATTTACTGTATTTGTTTCAACTGCATGTTCGGGGGTGGGGGTTTCTTTATTGACTGCAGGTTGGGGGTTGTTTGACTGGAAGAAACCAGCAAGGAACACTGCATAGTATTGTTGATGTAACCAGCAGGGAAGCGGTTTTCAGTCGGCTGCTCCAGGAGAACAAGTAAAGTGGTTATTTGAATTTTACATTTTAGGAGGAAAGTCACAATACGGGGGGACAGAATGGAGACAGGATGGAGAATGGAGGGGTTAACTGATTGTTTTTCTCACACAGCGGAGCTAATTCCCACCTGCCCACCCCAAGCTCCTCTATCCTTACAGGAGGACAACCAGGGAGGAGAGGTACACTTCTTGCACAGGAACAGGAGGTAGGGGTCTACTCATCCATTATACAGTCAGATAATACCACATCCAGAGTTGTTAGGCATCTTGCATAAGGACAGTACAAGCATGTGGAAGAGTTAAGGAAGAAGGAGAGAGAGAAGTAGGGTTAGAGAGACAGAGAGAGGAAAAAAAAACTTGCATCAAGGGCTTTAAGCCAAGAAGGGGTGGCAATCTAGAGGGAGTCAACTATTGTCCAGGAACAATAGCCTGAGGGTAGAAGGTATCAATCCAAGTGGGAGACATATATAGGCCAAGGAAGGAGATGCAGTCAGTGCAGGGGGGGAAGATGCAAGGAGTGGTGCAGTGTTGTGGATGTAGGGCTGCAATTTTCAGGAGAATGTTCTGGATCATGTGGTGCTGTCCCATCTGCAGGCACCTCTGTGGGTTGAGGGTGGAGTTTGCCAGTCTCAGAGCTGAGCTGTCAAGGATTCAGGAAACTTCCTCCCCAGCCCAGGGGCACAGGGTCAAAACACTGCATGAAACCGTGCATACATAAAAGTAAAAGGAAACATTTTTTTGCCAACAATAGCGCTTGAAAAAACAGCTAGCACTACCACCAATACAACAGGGAGCTCAACATGTACTGCCTGGATCAGAGGGGGGACATGATTAAGACATTCAAGTATATCAAGGGTATAAATAAGGTAGGGGCACAGGAGCTCCTTCAGGAGAAGAAAAGCGTCAGAGCTAGAGGACACGATGTGAAGCTCAAGGGTGGGTGATTCATAGAAACATAGAAACATAGACTTTGATGGCAGATAAGGACCGCTAGGCCCATCTAGTCTGCCCATTTCCCTACCTACAGGATAGGCCGCAGATCCTAGTTAACCAACAGCCTATTTCTTCCTACCCCCCACAAGAATTGCCTTATGTCTGTCCCATGCATTCTTGAATTCTCCCACAGTTTTTAGACCCCACAACCTCCTCAGGAAGGCTGTTCCATGCATCCACTACCCTCTCTGTGAAATTATACTTCCTCACATTGCCCCTGAACCGCCCTCCTTCTATCTTTAAATTGTGTCCCGTTGTTCTTGCAAGTCTCTTTTTCTGAAAAATGCTACCCTCTTGGACTTTGTTGATTCCACTGAGGTACTTAAAAGTTTCTATCATGTCCCCCCTCTCCCTTCTTTCCTCAAGGGTATACATATTAAGCTCCTTTAGTCTCTCCTCATACGGCTTCTCTTGCAGACCCTGCACCATTTTAGTTGCCCTCCTCTGGACTGCCTCTATCCTGTCTATGTCCTTGCGGAGATGGGGTCTCAGAACTGGACACAGTACTCCAGATGAGGTCTCACCAACTGTCTGTACAAAGGGATAACAACTTCCTGTTTTCTGCTGCTGATGCCTCTCCCTATACATCCCAGTATACCCCCAGCCCTTCCTACTGCCTTCTCACATTGCTTGCTAACCTCAAGGTCATCTGGTATGATTACCCCCAGGTCCCTTTCCTTTTTTGTTGTTGTTACTACCTCCCCCCCCCATTGTGTATTCTTCCCCTGGGTTCTTGTTTCCCAGGTGCATAATTTTGCACTTCTTTGCATTGAATCCTAGCTGCCATACTTCTGACCATTCCTCCAACCTTGCCAAGTCCCTTTTCATCCTTTCCACGCCTCCTTGTGTATCAACCCTGTTGCAGATCTTTGTGTCATCTGCAAAAAGGCATACTTTTCCTTCCAGTCCCTCTGCAATGTCACTGATGAAGACATTAAAAAGGACTGGACCCAATACTGAACCCTGTGGTACCCCACTAGTAACCCCCCTTTCTTCAGAGTGGACTCCATTTACAATTACCTTCTGTGTCCTGTTGTCCAGCCAATGTTTTACCCAGGCTGCCACCCTGGGTCCCACTCCCAGGCTGGTTAATTTGACTATTAATCTTTTGTGTGGGACTGTGTCAAATGCCTTGCTAAAGTCTAGGTAGGCCATGTCCACAGCCCCTCCCTGGTCTACTACTTTGGTCACCCAGTCAAAGAAATCTATTAGATTCGTCTGACATGACCTTCCCGCTGTGAACCCATGCTGCCTTGGGTCCTGTGCTCCACTGGCCTCTAGGTACTCGACTATTCTTTCCTTCAGAAGTGACTCCATCACTTTCCCTACCACAGAGGTCAGACTGACAGGTCTGTAGTTTCCTGCCTCTGTCTTGGACCCACTTTTGTGAAGGGGAATCACATCTGCCTTCCTCCAGTCCTCGGGTACCACACCATCCTCCCATGATTTATTAAAAAGAGTAGCCAGTGGTTTCACTAATTCCTCCCTTAATTCTTTTAGAATTCTGGGGTGAATTCCATCAGGACCCATTGCTCTGTCCACCTTCAGTTTTAGGAGTTCTTGCAGAACCCTTTCTTCTGTGAAAGGACTGGGATTGACCCCCCTATCAAGAGTGCTTCTGTTAATTGGATTAGGCACTTCCCCCTCCTCTTTTATGAATACTGAGCAGAAATATTCGTTCAGTATTCCTGCTTTTCACTGTCCCCTCTGCCCATCCACTGTTCATTCTATTCAGCCTCACTATCCCTCCCTTTGTCTTTCTCACGGCTGCTGATGTACCTATAAAGGTTTTATCCCCTTCTTAACTGAGTTGGCTATCTTTTCCTCAGTTTGGGCCTTTGCTATTCTGACTTCCCTCCTGCTTCCTTCTGCCTTAACTGGTACAGCTATCTGTCCGTCTCCTTCTGTGTTTCCTTATACTTCGAATGCTATCTTTTCTTCCTCAGCTTTCACAGCCTCTTTTGAGAACCATAGTGGCTTTTTCTTTCATTTTGATTTGTTCATTTGCTTCACACAAAGGCTTGTTGCCTCTGTGATGGCAGTTTTGATAATTCCCCATTGTTGCTCCACACCTCCTTCTAGCCTGTTTGCTAGTGCTTTTCTGAGGCACTCTCCCATCTTGCCAAAGTCAGTCCTCCTAAAGTCCAGTACCCTCACTTTTGTATGGCTTGACTCTGTAGCTGAGTTTAACGTGAACCACACTGTTTGATGGTCACTTGTCCCCAGATGGCAACCCACTTCTAGATCTGAGATCCTCTCACTGCCCCCATTTGAGAGTACGAGGTCTAAGATTGCTCCCTCACGAGTAGGTTCCAAAACTAGCTGTCTAATGCCTGCCACCTGTAGGGCATCAAGAATAGCCCTGCTCTTGGATGTGGCTGCAGCAAATGTGCTCAGTTAACGTCTGGCATATTCAGGTCTCCCATCAACAGTATCTCCCTCTCTGCCATTCTAAGAATGCCTTCTATCATATCCTTGTCCATTCCTCCCTGACATGGGGGTCTGTACACAACCCTGTGCGGATTGTGGTGCCTTTCCAGTCTCCAGGTGACCCACAGTGCCTCCTCTCCTCCCTGTTTACTCTTTGTTCAGTTGCTTTTATTCCTTCCTTTACATGAGAGCTACTCCTCCCCTCTTCTCCCCTGCCTGTCTCTCCTGTAGGTTATGTACCCTGCTATGTTAACATCCCAGTCATGGTTCTCTGTGTACCATGTTTCTGTGATCTACATGATTTCCAGGCATCCCTCTTCCATTAAGGCCATCAGCTCAGGGAGCTTGTTGCCCAGTCTACGGGCATTGGTACTCATTACCTCCATTTCCTGATGGCCTTATTCCTTTTGCCCCATCCCTGTCCTTCTTGCCTTTGTCACTTTCTCCATTTACCCTGCCCTTCTCCCTATCGACACCTCTATGTTGGTGTTTGCTGCACTTACTACTGTGATTATTTGGGGGCTAGGATTTTCCTGCTCCTTTCCAGTGCCTCCCCTTGGCTAGTTTAAAGTGTTTGCCAATAAAGCATTTAAACCTATCACCTAGATCCTGGTCCCTCCCGGACAGATGCAGCCCATCATGCCAGTATAGGCTTGCATCACTCCAGGTGGACCCCAGTCCCCAGTGAAGCCAAATCCTGAGCTCCACACCAGTTTTTCAACCACTGATTGAATCCCATGGTGCGGAACACCCTAGCCTTCCTATGCCATAGATGGGTAGCACCTCCGAGAAGGTTACGTATGCTACTTGACTAAGGCCCCTCCCAATTCCACAAACTCTTCCTGCACTTCTCTAATCCTTTCTTAGCCAGGTCATTTGTCCCTAGGTGGACAATGACATCCAGCCTCTCCCTGTGCAGCTGCTACGGCAATCCTGAGGATTCTCTCCTGTCCCTGCAAGCCATGGCACCAGGCAGGCACCTTACCTCCCTCTCCCTTCCTCCCCAGTTCTACCTTCCTAACAATGGAGTCCCCACCAGGAGTTGTTTCCTTTCCTGTAGGGTCCCCTGCCACCTCCTGTGGGTCTCCTTTGTGGAGGTTCCCAACATCCTCCTTGGTCTCCACTGTGGGTGCCTCATAGAGGAACCACACTTTGCCAGAATGGCATAGGATGTGAAGAGGTACAATGGGAGGGATGCGCCTGCTCCACCACCCTCACCTCCCTGAGCCCACTGTGGTCCAACTGCTACTCTTCTTGGCAACCTCTGAGGCAACGGGTGGTGGCACTGGTCCCTGGATGGAAGAGGAGGTCCCACAAATCTGGCCAACTCAGCCTGGAGATGAGCAACCTCCTCCCTCAGCCCAGAGAGGTGCCTGCAGATGGGACAACACCGCATCCTCCAGAACATCTCCCGGAAGACTGCTGCTCCACAGCCACTGCACTGCACCACTCCAATCATGTCTTATTTCTGGAACCTTAACTGTTTGCAATCCTTACTCTTTCCTCTGTTTTTTTTTTCTCTCTCTCCTTACTTTCTGCCTGTGTGCCATTTAATCTCCTGATTGTCCTGTTCTGAGACAAGAATATCTTATATTTCGCAGTAGACCACTTACTTGCTCAGAGGCAGACCTCCAGCAGCTAGAGGGGGCCGGAGAGCTACTCTTGCCCTTCTAGGATGTTGGGTCCTTGGTGGTTCTGTGATCACTCACTTCCTGCCCCTAAACAGGAAGTTCCTGTTGTCAGTCAAATTCTGTGCCTATAAAAATAGAACTAGCTTTGGGTAGGGGGTGGAGGGGAGGGAAGGAGGGCAATATAGTCCCAGCAGAGAAGTTCAGACACACAGCAGTCCTTTCTCCTGGTGTCTTCTGCCAAGCTATTAGCAGAAACTTTCTAAGGCAGTCTTTAAATGTAGCTTCCTTTTAGCTAAACCACTCCCCTTACTTACCAGATCTTTCTACAAGTAATTTAAACCTCACAGCAGTTAAGTCCTTTCAGTCACCTGAGATTTACACCTAGATAACTCTTCAGACACCCATTCAGTTCAGTTAACCCAAACACACACTTTTTTTTTTGTATGTTAGTTTTTTTACCCTAAATTAAAGGTCAGATACAAAAGTTCTTCTACTTTAGTCCCAGCAGAGAAGTTCAGTCACACAGCAGTCCTTTCTCCTGGTGTCTTCTGCCAAGTTATTCAGGAGCTGTTAGGATGTTCTTCTTCACTGAGAGGGCGGTCAACCCATGGAATTGCCTGCCCCGGGATGTGGTGGAGGCCAAAATGGTAAATGGGTTCAAAAACGCCTGGAACAGGCACAAATGTATCATTTCACAGAAAGGATGGGGAGGGGGGATAGTTACCCATATCAGGCAGACTAGATGGTTCTTGCTGTCCCCTTCTGCCATCAATTTCATTTTAGGGAGAGCTGCGTCCACCGAACCCCCACAAACTAAAATAACTACCTCCGGGGGTGAGGCAACTCTGGGATGGGGAGAAACCTTGGGGGGAGTTGTTCAGGAAGGGACAGGAAACAGAGAACTACAACAGTAAAAAAAAAACACAACAAATGTTCCAACACCAGGGATCAAACCCCAGTCCACTGACGCTCTGCCACCCTTCACTGCCTGTGGCTGTGCCCACTGAGCCATGGCAGCTGCTTGACTGATTGCCTGCCCAGCAGAGCCTTTATCCTCTGCTTCCCTGTGTCCCTTGCTTCCCTACCTCCCTGCACTATTATTCCGGCGCAGTTATAGCTATAGGGATAGCACTATATCATACCTCCATTATAGTATCCCTGTAGCTGTCTTTCACAATGCTATTTGTCCAGTAAGGTTATTCCCTCGCTATTCTTCCCACAACATATTGACCCGGTACCCGCCTAGGGACCACTGAGACCATAACCTCTACCTCAAAGGTTGCCCAGCAGGAGTAGTGGTTGGACCACAGTGGGCTCAGGGAGCGAGAGGGATCAGAGGCACATCCCCCATCTAGTCCAGCTTAGCAACTCCTACACTGTTTTGTAGGAGAAGAAGAGTCCCAAAATTGCACCCATGGTTGACACCAAGGAGGATGAGCGAGTGCTCCAAAATGGAGCCTCTGGGGCAGAGGGTAGAGGACCCTTAAGTAAGAGGAAGCTACTCTTGGTGGGGGACTCAATAATCTGGGGAGTGGTTCTGAGGCTGGGTGGAGGAGAAGACAGCGAGGTCAAGTGCCTTTCAGGAGGCACAGCTTGGAGGGAGGGGGAGTGAGTCCAGAGGATCGCAAGGGCAATAGTTAAGAGGGATAAGCTGGATGTCATTGCCCACCTGGGGACAAATGTCCTGGAAGGGAAGAGGGAGGAGTTAGGCAGAATTTAGAAGGACTTTGATAAGTTGAGGGGAGGCCTAAAGCAGGTACCAGACTCTGTCTCCTTCTCGGAGGTATTACCTGTTCATGGCAAGGGAGAGGCTAGGATTCTCTGCATCCAGAAATTCAACTCCTGGTTGAAGGACTGGTGTGGAAAGGAGGGGTTTGGCTTCATGGGGAACCGGGGTCCCACCTGGAGGGATATGGGACTGTATAAGGAAGATGGTCTACATCCATCTGGGGAGGGGACCATAGCCCTAAGTGAAAAGTTTAAAAGCTTCAGTGGCAAGCATTTAAATGGGTCGGGGGTCAAGGAGGGTTAGGAGACAAAATATTCCCACCCCCATGAGCATAGGCACCACAGGGATACTCAAGAGGGAAATAGTCCAGCAGAGGGCAAAATTCAACATAAAGACAAGAGACAGGGAGGATCGGACAAAAGGTGTGATCAGAACAGGGAGAGGCATAAATCAGCAAATCAGAGAAAGGATGCCACATCCTGGAGAGCCATGTGTGCTAATGCCTGAAATCTGAGCAACAACATGGGGGACCTCAAGGCGACCATGGCAGAATCTAACTTGGACATTGTGGCCATCATGAAGACTTGGTCTAATTATAACCGCAGCTGGGAAATGGCCATACCAGATTACAATCTATTCATGAGGGACAGTGCAGGCAGGAAGTGGGGAGGAGTGGCACTTTATGTAAGGGATAATATAAAGGCCACAGAGATTCAAGGGGAACAGGGAGCAGGGGACATACTGTGGGTTATGCTAGAACCGAGAACGGGGTCATCCATCTGCACAGGGGTTATATACAGACCACCAGCTCCAGGGGAGGAGTTTGATCAGCAGATGATGTTAGCAATCCAAAGGATGGCATGCAGGGGAGAGGTGCTGCTGGGCAGGGATTTCAATCTACCGGATGTGGATTGGAGCTTCCCCACAGCAGCAACAGCTAGGGGCAGGTATATCCTAAACTCCCTGCAGGGGCATTCCTTAAACAACTGGTCATAGAACCCACATGGGAAACGGCAATACTGGACCTGGTGCTTACAAATGGGGACAGGGTGATGGAGGTCACAGCAGGGAGCACCTGTGGAACAGTCATCACTGTTCAGTGGTTTTTGAGATAACTAAGGGGGCAGAATCCAGTCACACAAGGACAAGAATCCTTGACTTTAGGAAGGCAGATTTCAGAAAAATGGGAAAATGTCTAGAAGAGGCATTGGACAGAATAGGGGATAAAACAGGGGTCAATGAACAGTGGAGGCGATCAAGTCAGGGATAGCAATGGTGACACAACTCTGTGTTAGACAAGTCAGCAAGGGGAAGAGAAGGAGGAGGAGACCATTAGGTTTTCAAAAGAGGTAGCCAAAAAAGTTAAAGCAAAAAAATGGCATTCAAACAATGCAAAAAGACACAGGAGGAAGGGGACAGAGAGAGGTACCAGCAGAAACAAAGGGAGATAGGGAGGGCAGTTGGGGAAGCAAGGCAGAAACAGAGGAATGCATTGTGAACTCGGTGGCGAGGGGGAACAAAACTTTTTACAGGTACATCAGGAAAAAAGGAAGGCAAAGGGAAGGATTGTGAGGCTGAAAAGGGAGGATGGGTATAGTGCAGAGGATGGCAAAAAGAAAGCAGACATACTGAACAGATACTTCTGCTCAGTTTTCACAAAGGAGGAGGTAGGACATGGGCCAGAATCAAACAGAAAGAGTACAGAAATGGATACATCTCTCTGTCCAATGGAAAGGGAATGAAGGGAACTGGAAGCAATAAAAGTTGATAAGGCTATGGAACTGGATGGGGTGCACCCAAGGATACTGAGGGAGCTGAGAGCAGAGTTAGCAGAACCTCTGACAACCCTGTTCAACCAGTCACTGGAAACAGGGGTGGTACCTAAAGACTAGAGGAGAGCTGATGTAGTCCCTCTTTAAAGTGGAAATGAGGAGGAAGCAGGGAACTACAGACTGGTCAGCCTGCCTCAGTAGTGGGAAAGATCATGGAAACACTACTAAAGGAAAGAATAGTGGAACACCTGGTGGCCAACAGCCTGCAGGATCTAAGGCAACACAGTTATAGCGGAGGGAGATCGTGCCAGACTAACCTCATAGAATTCTTTGACTGGGTCACCAGGGAGGTGGAGGAGGGGGGCAGTGGATATGGCCTACCTGTACTTCAGCAAGGCCTTTAACACCATGCTGCACAGAAGACTGTTAAGCAAACTGGGGAGCACAGGAGTGGGAACATTGGTGGTAAAGTGGGTAGAGAATTCTCTGGACAATAGGACACAGAGGGTGGTGGTAGATGGCAATCACTCTAAGGAAGGTAGGGTGACCAGCGGGGTATCACAGGGATTGGTGCTGGGTCCAGTCCTCTTCAATGTCTTTATCAGGGACACTGCAGAAAACCTAGAAGGGAAAATCTGCCTGTTCGCTGATGACACAAAGCTCTGCAAGAGGGTAGACATGCCAGAGGGTGTGGAGAAAATCAGGAGAGATCTGCAGAAGCTTGAGGATTGGTTGAGGGATTGGCAGTTAAGTTTCAGTGCTAAAAGATGCAAGATAATGCACACGGGCACAAAAACCCAGAAACAACATATTAACTAGGGGGGAGGAAATAGTAAGCTCCAAGCAGGAAAGGGGCCTAGGGGTTATCATCTCTACTGACCTCAAGGAGGGTAGGCAGTGCAACAAGGCAGCAGGAAAAGCAAGCAGAATGCTGGGATGCATAGGCAAGGGAATCACCAGTAGGAAAAGGGAGGTGATAACTCCACCGTACAAGACATTGGTGAGGTCATACCTCAAGTACTGAGTCTAGTTCTTGAGGCCTTACTTGTGCAAGGACATAAATAGGGTGAAGGCGGTTCAGAGGAGAGCAACCAAGATGGCCAGGGATTACATCACAAACCCTATGGGGGTAGACTGAAGGACTTAAATATGTACTTTCTGAAGGAGAGGAGGGCTAGAGGGGATATCATTGAGACATTTAAGTACCTCACAGGGAAGAACAGGGCGTAGGAGGGGGCACAATTTTAAGATAGAGGGGGGATGACTCAGGGGTAATGTGAGGAAGTATTTTTTCACAGAGAGAGAGTGGTGGACACATGGAATGACCTTCCTGAGGAGGTTGTGGGGTCAAAAACAGTGGGGGAATTTAAGAATGCGTAGGACAGACATAAGTCAATTCTAGTAGGAGGTAGGTGGAAGTAGGCTGTTGGTAAAACTAGGGTCTGCCGCTTATCCGATAGGTAGGGAAATGGACAGACTGGGTGGGCCAAGTGGTCCTTGTCTGCCATCAAAGTCTATGTTTCTATATTTCTGCATTTCATGAATATACAGTGTTTCAGAGAAAAAGATGCTAAAGGACGAGGGGACAGAGGATGAAACTGGAGGGAGGGAGATTCAGAGGAAACATAAGAAAACACTTCTTCACAGAGAGGGTGGTGGACAAATGGAACAGCCTGCCAGAGGAGGTAGTTGGAGTAGAAAAGACTACAGGATTTAAGAATGCATGGGATAGGCATGGGGATACTGACAGTAGGGGAAGGGGTAAAAACCTAGTTACAGGAAAGCTTGAAGAAGCACAGTCACTAGCGTTAATGAGCAGACTAGGTGGACCGTAGGCCCTTATCTGCCAACAACTTCCATGTATCTATGAGATCTTTTGGCAGGTATGCAGTCAGTCACTCAGATGCTGAGCTTTACTTTCTGTGACACCTTATGAACTATTTTCTCAAGACATGCCACATCAGGTCTTATGTTCACTATAAGAAATTGTTGGGCATAACTCAGAAGGACAGCCAAATTATAACCAGGAATCCAAAATCATGAGGTGAAGTGATGGCCATATTTTAACCAGAAATCTGAAATCAAGAGGCGAAGTGATGGCCATATTTTAACCAGAAATCTGAAATCATGAGGTGAAGTGATGGCCATACTATAACCAGGGATACGAAATCATGAGGTGAAACTTTCAGCTCTGAGTTCTGATTTTTCACGCCTTTTCTTCAGGCTTTATCCTTCATTGAATACTTTTATAGTTCACTTGAGCAGTAAAAGTTGCAGAATCCAGGTGATAAGAGGAAATTTACTCATTTCTGTGTAAGCCTGCTTCCCGTTTCTTTATGTATTGTAAACTTGTTACAGTATTTATGCCTAAGAAAATTCTTTAGTCTCTGAGAAAGACGCACATCTGTTTACTGTGTATTCATTTCCTTCAGTACCTGTAGCTCAGTGGTTAAATGGGAAATGCTTGGATGCGGGAACTCTTAACATCCCAATTTCTAGGTGGTGGAACTATCATTTCTAGGTGGTGGAGCTCTCCTATAGTCGTCAATGGAAAAAGATGACAGATGTGGTGGAACCATTGTGCAATTTGTTAACAGGTGGTGGAACTGGGTTCCTGTGAGCTCCTGTCCAATTTAACCCCTGCTGTAATTCCCCTCAGTCTTTATTGCTGAGTATATTTGCATGCAAGCTGGATATATGTGGTCCAGATTTGACCTGCACGTCCTACTGCTTTCCCACCACTGAAAATGTAACCCATCGTTTGCGACTTCATAATCCCACAGAAACAGACTGAGATGTCACATCAAGGTATATGACTTCAGCAGTGAAAAAACAGCAGAAAGAGGTTAAAATATAAGCTGAATTCTCTCTCTCTCTATACATATATATACTGTATATACTTGCACGGTGTTTTTTTGGGAGCTTTCTGAGCATGTTGAGTTAAGGGTACTGACTTATGGACGAGTACTCGTGCTGAAAAAAAAGTTGCTTGCTAACAATGCTAACAATGTGTGTAATTTGAAAATGTTGTGCACACCCTATTTCATGCGAAGGATAATTGACTTGTGCTGAAAGACTGTTAGCAACTCTGCTGGTGCTTAATGACCTGTCATTACCTGCCTTTGCTGTTTGTGATTAAATAACTAAGTGATTAGTGTTAAATAACTAAGTGATTAGTGTTAATTCTGTATTAAAACCATGTTCAAACTGCTGTTTGTGTCAGCTCAGAATGCCCTGAGTCAAATGAAAATGGAGTTCCTATACTGCTGATTTTTTAAACTTTGTGTTGTACAATACGTGGAAACGCATACTAATGCCGCCGCTGAAAGAGAGTTTCATGTAAATGAAAAATTAGTATGGGACTGGTGAAAAAGAAAAACTGAGCTTCAGTCAGTGGACAAAATTATGAAGAGGATGAAGATCAGCACCTCACCTGCTGCAGCAGTTTAGTCAGAGCTCAGTGAATGGGTGCTTGAACTTAGACAGCAGGGGTACACAGTAAACCTCACAAGCCTAATTGTTCTGTCTCTTATCCCCCTGTCTTATCAACACTAGGCCTGTCCATCCCCTTATCCTTCCTTTCCCAACCTCGGATAGGAGCTCACTACCCCTGGGTTGTGACATCCTACCATGCCCCGTATTTTATAGCATTCAATCCCGGGGCTTACACGTACTCCTTTTCTCCATCTACCTTCTCTACATCCCATTTTACCAACTCCTCTCTGTGCACCGTGCCCTCCTAGCCTTTATCCCCCTACCTCCCTCCCTTCCCCCCCACCTTCACCTCTACCTGGTGTATATTTTTTTTTTTTCTTCACTTCCTCCTGCAACCTTAGATAACCTGCTTTATCTTCCTATAGACACTTCTATGTATGTAAATACCCTATAATCTGTACAATATATGTATAATTCTATGTACATATGAATTTCTTTTTCTTCCTCTCTGTAAACAGTATTGTTTGTATTGCCTTGTAAATACCTTTGTTGCCCTGTATATACAATTGTTTATACTCCACCCAGGTCCATCTTGCAAATGAGCTTCTGCTCAACGATGAACGCCTGGTTAAATAAAGACTTGATTGATTGATTGAAAGGCTTTGACAATATTGAATAAATTAGGTCTCCAGGGCATTTGCACTGGTAAATTTCTTGCTTCTGCTGGGTGGTGTACTAGGTTTATGCAGCGCCATGGTTTATCTTTGAGGCAGAGAACACACATCGTGCAAAAGCTGCCAGCTGATGTGAATAAAAAAGTGGACAATTTCCACCACTTTGTTTTGAATGAGAAAAAACAGCACAATTACCACCCCATATCAATTGGGAACATGGTTGAAACTGCGATTAGCTGCGACCTCTACTCAAACAGAACTGTCCACATTAAGGGTGAGAAGACAGTAACTGTCCTTACTTGTGCAGCCAAGAAGAATCACTTCACAGTAGTTCTCTGCTGCCTTGCAAATGGGAGCAAGTTTAAGCCCATTATTGTTTTTAAGAGAAAAACGCTACCTAAAGAAAAATGCCAGCTGGTGTTCTGGCAGCAGTGCATGGAAAGGGCTGGATGGATGAGGTGCTGGTGGACGAAATCTGGAGCAAGAGACCTGGGGCACTAATACATAAGCAAAGCCTGCTTGTGTGGGACATGTTTCGGGGGCTTCTAGTAGATTCAGTCAAGCAGAGTCTAAGAAAAAGAATGACACACACTGCTGTGATTCCAGGGGGCTGTACATCCCTACTGCAGCCACTTGATGTAAGCCTGAACAAACCCTTCAAAGTGAGAATGAGGGAGTACTGGCGTCACTGGATGATCACAGGTACATACACACTTGCTTTTCATTTGTATTTCTTAGTACATAAGGGTAAGGGAAAGGATATTTTTTTGTACTCCAACTGTGAGAATTATATTTTTTTTTGCAGGGATCAAGGAGTACACAAAAGGAGGGAATATAAAAAAGCCAAGTTTTGTAATGGTATGCGAGTGGTACGTGATGCCTGGAATGTCATTCCCTGTGAGGCCATCATAAAATCATTTAAAAAAATGTGGCATTTCAAACAGCTTGGACGGCACTGAGGACCATCTATTATATGAGGATCTAATGGGTTCTGATGCAGACTGTCCTGACGATGTTGAGGCAGAGGAGATAAATGCAGAGCTAGAGGACATGTACAATGACGTTATGCTCTCTGAGCAGCAGCTGCATATGTTGTTTGCATCAGATGACGAAGATGACACGGAGTTCTTCGGGTTCAGTGATGGGGATTAATTTAAAACCAAGAGACTTAATGAATGATAACGCTATTATTTTAAATAAAACGTTTTTTAACACATACCTCGTTTGATGTTCTCTTATATCGTATGCACGTGCACACAATTGGTATGCTACATTAGCTCCCCGACTTACATGCGGGTCAAAGAAAAAAACCTACAAATTACGTTTGGAATTATACCCCCCTGACTTATATGCGGACCGACTTATGTGCGAGTATATACGGTATATTTTACAAAGTTTTCCAATAAACTAGAGAGTACCTGTTTTGCATATGAGGAATTTGCTCAGCTCCAGTCACAGCAGAAAACTCTTATTCACCTGTGAAATAAAAATGAAATCCACACCAGGACTAGAATCTTGAGGTGACAGCTAGAGCGCAACGCGACCAGATTCAACTAGTCTTTACACAGTTCTTGGCTTATGTTTTAGGGTAATAATGGTAATCAGAATATGACTGCTTAACAAGAAATACTTGTGTTGTGCCCATGGAACTGCATTACATTCTGTGTTGTGCTATATGGGATTTGTCCCTACTGCATTGCCTGTCGTGTGTGTGTGTGTGTGTGTGTGTCCTGTGTTGGGGGACGCATCTGTTGAAAAACTGCTGACAGACTAAAAGAGAGCATTTCAGGTCTGGCAGTGCCTTTGAAAAGGAAATGTCAAATGAACCTGAGACCCTCTGCCCTCATAACTTACTGGGGCTTGTTTGCCAGGGACAGTGGCTACTGGATCAGATGGTTCCATGTCATAACAGCAATCGTGGAATAGCAATTGCCATTACGGCTAGTGTACATCACCAAAAATGAATTTCGGCAATGCACACTCTTGTCAAGGATAAAGATGGCACCTGAGACCTATGGGTTTTTAATTAATAAGGGGGACAGTGCCCCCCCGCACCCCCCCTACTAATGGATTCTCAGCTCCAGGGGGGTGCATGTCAGGGGGAGTGTGTGAAAAATTTAGGAAAATAACAAGCCATTCGCCGGAAAAAAAAACATGTGTTGTGCCGGACCCGAACCCTGCACCTCCCAAGCGACCTCCTGTTTGGCAGCTGCCTGCCACACCCCCTCACACATACCTTCCTTTCCCTTCCCCCTCTTGCGTGTGTATACGCACGTACATCTGTTCACCATACTGCTCCCACCCCGGTATCCGCTTGCTACCCTGCCAGGTAGCCCTGTACACAGGCACCATGATTTAGTCACCCTTTTTGTAAATGCTCAACCATAGTCGCCCTGTTCACAGTATACCAGATCAGACAGCCTGACTACAAGGGATGGCACACAATCTGTTTCATAGTCAACACATTTCTTTCATGGGTATTTTTTTTTTTTACTGACAATCAACTGGGTTTGCTGGCAAAAGGGGGTGGCCTGTCCAGGACATGCTGGAGCATGTAGCCCACAGTAAGTTAGGGGTTTACCTTCTCACTTGGTTGGTAGAGCAAGAGTAATAGTTGACATAATTAATGGGAAGGGGGGCCTGGCCCTTGGACATTGGGATCTACTGGAATGGACTCAGAACCTTGCATTATGGAATGGCTGGCAAGGTACTTTGATTATCATATGTACAATCTGAGCAAACCAATAAGGGAAATGGGTTCAACCAATGAGATTTGAGAATCTTGTCCCTAACACTGTCAGTGTATAAATGTTTATTCATTTATTTAAAAAGTTTTGCCAGGAAGACATACTGAGCAGAGTACTGCTCGATTCCAGATGCGTTCTGGGGGACAGCAATGTGCAGGTTCGAGAACCTTGTCCCTAACACTGTAAATGTACTAATGTCATAGCAATGTGTAGGTTCAAGAACCTTGTTCCTAACACTGTAGATGTACTAATGTCATAGCAAATTGCAGGTTTGAGAACCTTGTCCCTAACACTGTAAATATACTGATGTCATAGCAATGTGCAGGTTCGAGAACCTTGTCCCTAACCCTGTAAATATACTAATGTCATAGCAATGTGTAGGTTCAACAACCCTGTTCCTAACACTGTAAATGTACTAATGTCATAGCAAATTGCAGGTTTGAGAACCTAGTCCCTAACACTGTAAATGTACTAATGTCATAGCAATGTGCAAGTTCGAGAACCTTGCCCTTAACACTGTAAATGTACTACTGTCATAGCAATGTGCAAGTTCGAGAACCTTGCCCTTAACACTGTAAATGTACAAATGTCATAGCAATGTGCAGGTTCGAGAACCTTGTTCCTAACACTGTAAATGTACTAATGTTATAGCAAACTTCAGGTTCGAGAACCTTGTCCCTAACACTGTAAATGTATTAGTGTCATAGCAAACTGTAGGTTCGAGATCCTTGTTCCTAACACCAAGGCCCAGATATTCAAACTGCACCAGGCTGTGGCACAAGCCTGGGCGCAGTGCAACTTGGCTGTGCTGGGGCATTGACTGGGAGATATTCAACGGAGCTGCCCCATGGCACAGCATCATTGAATATCGCACCCTGGCCACCCACAGTGTGCATGGTGCAGTGGCACTGCACCAGCACAAGTGGTCAGAGTGGAGCAGGGGGATGCGCTAGCGCAAGTTCCGTTGCGCTATACACAGCAACTGCGATATTCAAAAGCGCACATGCAAATGGGGCCATAATCTATACAAGGTGCAAATGGGGCCATTTGCATGTCATTATGGCTCCATTTGCATGCAGGTGCACCGATCCCTGGCGACTTACGCCTGGCACCCTACCAGGCAGCACCCTTTGGGGACCGACGCCCCCTGCAGCTTGGCAATGTGCCCCACAGCCTGATCGCAGGCAGAAGTAAAATATTAAACAATCTAACATCCCTGGTGGTCCAGCGGACCGCTGTCAGCCCGATTGCGGGCTTCAGTAAAATAAAATCCTATCCAATATCCCTGGTGGTCCAGTGGACTGCTGTCAGCCCAATCGCGGGCTTCAGTAAAATAATAGAACTCCAGTATCCCTGGTGGTCCAGAGGACTGCTCTCAGCCCGATCGTGGGCTTCAGTAAAATAATAGAACTTCAATATCCCTGGTGGTCCAGTGGACCGCTCTCAGCCCGATCGCGGGCATTTGTATAAAAAACAGTATGGCCACTATCCCTCGAGGTCCAGCGGACCCCTTCCCCCACCACTGATCCCACCACCCACTCCCCCAGTCAGCAGCGGATGGCAGCACCCCACCGCCTGCCTTGCCACCACCGACTGACACCGTCGATGGGCTGTATGCCATTGGTCCTGGCGTGAGCCAATGGGCGTGCAACCATACCGTACTACACATTCCAGATATGTGAATGGATCCATTTACATATCTGGAATGTATCGGCTCTGTTCTGAGTACACCCATTGGCTCACGCTGTGGACCAATGGGCGTGCAGCCTACTGATGGTGTCGGTCGATAAGCACGGATGTGGCAGGCAGGTGAGATGCTGCCACCACCGCTGACCGGAGGCGGAGCGATGAGGATCAGTGGGCAGTGAGGAGGGGTCCGCTGGACCTCCAGAGATAGTGGCGTACTATTTTTCTGAAATGCCAGCGATCGAGCTGATCCACTGAACCACTAGAGATTGAGTTCTTAACTACTGAAGCCCGTGATCGAGCTGAAAAATCACTGGACCACCAGAAGATGTGGGAGACCGGTATTTACTGAACCCGCGATCGGGCTGAGAAACGTATTGATTCTATTATTTTGCGAAGCCCACGATTGAGCTGAGAGTGCCACTGGACCACCAGGTATTGAGAGTATTGTTTTCACAGAAGCGATCAGGAGCTGACAGCAGTCCGCTGGACCACCAGGAAGTTAGGAGAGTCATTTCTGTCGGTATGCCCACGATCAGGCATGAGGTGGAGCAGCCGGGTGTAGCCAGAGCTTGGGTGGCCACCCACAGGTGGCAGCTGCTGTGTTGCACCCTGCAATATGGCAGCTCACCTGTGGGTGGCCATCCATTGTTCCTCTTTTGGGGGGGATCAACTTCGTGCAGTGCAAGCAGGGGTTGCGCATGCATGGACTCAGCACATCCCGGGCTGAATAACGGGATGTGCAAAGTATGCATGGGCATGCCCCCCCTATCTGCGCCGCATACATTACTGATACGCTCTGGCGCATTGGGATTTGTGCCAGGCACAATTCCTGTTTGAATATTGCGATGGGGCGCATCAGTGGGCTGCACATGGCGCAACACTGTTGCTCCATGCGCAACCCCTTTGGATATCTGGGCCTCAATGTACAAATGTCACAGCAATGTGCGAATGTGAGAACCTTCTTCCTAACATTGTAAGTATACTAATGTCTTACAAATTCGTAGGTTTGAGAACCTTGTCCCTAACACTGTAAATGTACTAATGTCATAGCACACTGTATGTTCGAGACCATTTTTCCAAACACTAAATGTACAAATGTCACAGCAATGTGCAGGTTTGAGAACCTTGTTCCTAACATTGTAGGTGTACTATTGTCTTAGCAATGTGCAGGTTCGAGAACCTTGTACCTAACACTGTAAATGTACTAATGTCATAGCAAACTGCAGATTCGAGAACCTTGTTCCTAACACTTTAACCGTAATAATGTCATAGCAATGTGCAGTTTCAAGAACCTTGCCTGTAACACTGTGTAACCACCAGGTCCCCTGGGGTTACTAGAATCCCTTCAGTGTCAGTGCTAGGTAGGGAGAGGCAGCTGGTGCATAACTAGTTAAATGGGTTTTGCATCTACTCATTCTTTTGTTTACTTGGCCTCAGCTGAGATGAGAGAGAGAGTGATGAGCTAATCTGGAACTCTCACAGTAGCATAAACCAGCAGCTGTGAGTGAGTGAGTTTTTAGAATCTTGAGTCAGTTGTAGTCAGTGGAAGTTGGTGTAGTGAAGTCAGTGTGTAGTTGGAGCTGTAGCTTGAAGTGAGAGGAGTGAGAACTGCTCAGCTGAGGGCTCTGAGTGAGATCCTTGCTTTCTTACCCTAGTCCTGATATTCTCCAGTCTGCCAAGTGAAGTGGTGGAAACCGTTGTCTACAGCAGGATCTCCTGATTTTCATCCCCAGTGGGGTGAAAAGGACTGTTAGTGGATGGATCCTAGCAGCAATCCCCCTTTTTGATCCAGAATGTTTGAAACTGCCTGTAATGTTCTAACAGTGAGTAAGATCTGACTTTTCAGCTGCCAAAAGCAAGTACCAGTTCTGTTTAGAAGTGTGAGACTGTTTATAGAAACATAGAAACATAGATATTGATGGCAGATAAGGACCGCAAGGCCCATCCAGTCTGCCCATTTTTTCTACCTTATGAATGTGCCATAGGCCTGTACTCTGTCAATGGCCTATCTATTCATACTCATCTTTATTGCTCCCTTATGCCTGTCCCATGCCTGTTTGAAGCCCTGCACTGTATTCATATCCACCACTTCCTGAGGTAGGCCGTTCCATGCACCCACCACCCTTTCTGTGAAAAAGAACTTCCTCACATTTCCCCTTAATCGGCCTCCCTCTAATCTCATGCTGTACCCTCTTGTCCAGCTCTTTTTGTTATATTGAAACATGTTAGACTCTTTCACCTTGTTAATGCCCTTAAGATGTTTGAATGTTTCAATCATATCACCTCTCTCCCTCCTTTGCTCTAGTGTATACATATTGAGCTCCATTAATCTGTCCGCATATGTTTTCTGATGCAGTCCCTGCACCATTTTGGTTGCCTTTCTCTGGATTGCCTCCATTTTGTTAATATCCTTGTGCTGGTGCGATCTCCAGTACTGCACGCAGTACTCCAGATGGGGCCTAACCAGTGTCTTGTAAAGAGGGATTATTACCTCCCTCTTACGACTTGCGATACCTCTACTAATACACCCAACATCCCTCTAGCCTTACCTGCTGCTTTAGTGGTCAGCTTGGATGATTTCAGGTCATCTGTGATGATGATGCCCAAGTTTCTTTCTTCCCTTGTGATTGCCAGCAACTCCCTTCCTAACCTATAGGTGGCTTCAGGGTTTCTCTTCCATATGTGCATGATCTTGCACTTCTTTGTGTTAAACCCCAGTTGCCACTCTTCTGACGATTTTGCAAGTTTATCTAGATCTCTTCTCATTCTGCCCACCCCATCTGGATCATCTACTCTGTTGCAGATCTTTGTGTCATCTGCGAACAGGCACACCTTACCCTCCAGTCCAACTGTAATGTTACTGATGAAGATATTGAAGAGGACTAGCCCAAGAACTGATCCCTGAGGTACCCCACTTGTGACTTGCTTCTCTTCTGACTGTATACCATTTACCACCACTCTTTGTTTTCTGCCCACCAACCAGTTTGTTACTCAGTTGACCAACTTCTGACCCACCCTGTGCTTACTCAAGTTATTAACCAATCTATGTGGAACAGTAGCGAAAGCTTTGCTGAAGTCAAGGTAGGCGACATCAACTGCTCCCTTTTGGTCCACCACTCTTGTTACCCAGTCAAAGAAATCTATGAGATTAGTTTGACAGGACCTTCCTGTTGTATACCCATGCTGTCTTGGATCCTGTGATCCTATGGATTCTAGGTGTTGCACTATCCTTTCCTTAAGGAGTGCCTCCATAATGTTGCCCACTACTGAGGTAAGACTGACTGGTCTGTAGTTCCCTGCCTCCTCCCTGCTATCAGTCTTGTGGAGTGGGATCACATGAGCCCTTCTCCAGTCTTCTGGGACCTCTCCTGTGCTCAGAGGCTCACTAAACAGTTCTGATAATGGCTCTGCTAGTTCCACCTTTAGCTCCTTTAGTACTCTGGGATGTATGCCATCAGGTCCCATTGCTTTGTCCACCCTGAGCTTAGTGAGCTTTTGTAGGACCCTTTCTTTTGTGAAGGGACTAGTGCACACCTCCCTCCCCACTGTGTCCATGATGCTGAGCTGTGGGCCCTGCCCTACCTTCTCCTCAGTAAATACTGAGCAGAAGTATCTTTTTAGGATAGATGCTTTTCCTTGGTCCTCCTCACACTCCCCCTTATCCCCTTTGATCTTAGCAATACCCCTTCTGGACTTTCTCCTTTCACCAATGTATCTATAGAAATTCTTGTCACCTTCTTTTACTGTTCATGCTAGTGTTTCCTCGGTTTGGGCCTTTGCCTGCCTTACTGCCTTCCCTGCTTCCCTAAGGAAAGTTTGGTATGCCTCCGTATCTTCATCCCGCTGCATTCTCTTATGTTTCCTGAAGGCCATCCTTTTGACTCAGACCTTTTCTGCTTCTGTTCTTGAGAACCAAAGTGGTTTCCTTTTCCTTTTGCTGTTGCTTTTCTCTGTAACACAGTGGGATGTTGTTTCAAGTATTTCATCCTTAATGCTTGCCCACTTTGCCTGTACCCCCACACCTGTATTTCTTCTTGTCAGGGCTAGCTTAACTCAGTTGGCGTTGGCCATTTTATCAAAATCAGCTCCTCTGAAATACCATATTTTTGCCTTGGAATGGGATGATTTAGTTCTAGTGGCCAAATTGAACCGAACCATGTGATGGTCACTGGCCCCCAGGTGACTTTCTATCTGGAGATCTGTGATCCTTTCACCATTAGTCAGTACTAGATCTAGGATAGCCCTGTCTCTTGTGGGTTGTTGTACCAGTTGTTTGAGGTCTTCCCCCTGCAGAGAATCCACTATATGTCTAGTTCTGGCAGATGTTCCTGCTGGTATTGACCAGTCTGTATCTGACATGTTGAAGACTCCCATTATCAGAACCTCCCCTTTAGCTGTCATGTTTTGTATATCTTCTAACAGTAATGTTCTCAGTTTAAAGTTGGCTGACAAGTGTGATGTCCGGAATTATGACTTAGTCACATTGTTCGGGACTTTAGTTCTACCACTACCAGTGTAGTGTGTGTTAATGCAGGATGTGAAAGTTCATTCCTTAAAGCATTTCCCAAGTGTGTTTAAGATGTTTAAGGTGTAACTCTGAAGAATGGCTGGGTATGGATTTGGGAGCAAAGGGTGGGCAGGCCCCCATCTGGAGTAACCAGTTCAGGACTACAGGTTTAGTAAGGGCACCTGGTTACTTTGGACATGTGTCCAAAGTCTGAAGAGGATTTTACCCCTAAAGTGGGTTGTGCAAGCAATTAGCCGATGTATATTCAGTTATGGCCAGTGCCACTAGAAGTATTTCCAGTTGTGGCCAGTGCCACTGGAAGAAATGTAATATGAAAAATGGGAACACAAGGTGAAAGAGTTCTGTCAATAAATGTGTGTCCAGTTGTGGCCAGTGTCATTGGAAGAAATGTAAATGTCCTATGAAATATGCGATGCCCTTACAAGATGTTTAATGTCCTATGAAATATAGGAATACGTAGAGTTCTGTCAGATAACAGTCATTTTGTTGTTCTGCAAATTCCTTGTGCCACAATGTGTAAACCTTGGGGGTCCACCCTTCCTTTAGAGAACATCTTTTGGATTAAAGTCACACTCTAGAACACCAAGTATGGTTTGGACAGTTACGTTATTGCTTCCTGTGTGTGGATTTACTGGGTACCCCTCCAGAAGTATAGATCTAGCATAGCCCTAGCAAAATGTTCTCTCCCCAGGACCTGTTTTTTTGTAAATACTTAATAGGTCATATTTGCTTTTGTACACCCCCACACCTTGAGCTCTAGAGTAATGAGCCTGATATACATTCCCAAAGCTAGGGATGGCATCAATTGTCTAGCTGCGTTTCTGGAGTATCTGTGTCCAGTTAAGGGTGCCAGGGGTAGCTAACTGTGTAAAGTAGCGGGGGGGGGGCGGTCGTTACAAAAAATAGGGACTCGTCTGGTGATATTTAATTTGGGGAGAGAACTAGAGATTTTTGCTGAGGGTACATCTTGCATCTTTCTGTCTGGTAGTGGTGTAGCGCAAACAGAAAGGAAGCTTTGGAGAAGAGGACTTTTGCCCAGAAAAGTGTCATCCAAATGTGCTGCTTGTGTGCCTTCTAGTGCAGTAAAATAACAGAGTGCTGCTTGTGTGTTTTCAACTTGCAATGGACAGTAAGGCATTGAAGTGTGTATCCTGGTCTCTGTATCAGAAAGTGTTTACAGAACTTTTAAAATGCAATTTTCCAGTGCCAGAAGTATTGTGGACTTTAAGGAACAGACTCAGATATGTGTCCTGAAAGTTTCATGTGCTTTGTGTGCAAATTGGGGGAGTCGCTTGAGAAATTGTCCAGAAACTGTGGTAAAAATGGTCAAAATGGCACTCCTGCTGCTGAAATTGCAGCTGAGAAAAAAAGTTACAGTTTAAATTTTCTCCTGCATAATGATTGCCGTGAAGAAAGAGCAAGTGGGGGAGAGAGAGAGAGAGGCTCATTTGCATGGCGTTGACTGACTGGTGTGACAGTAACCAGTCCGGCCCCCCGGTCAGCGTCTGAGAACTGCAGAGTGTTTGAGGAGGAGAGAGAGAGTAGCATGCTGGTTAGACCAGTATCAACCATCGAGGGGCTTGTGAGCATTCTAAATTTTAGTAAACAGACTAGTACAGTGCAATTTCGGGCTCAACCCATTGTCCGACTGACTGGAGAGTGATTGAGGCATTTGTGGCTATGATCGGTGGGACCACCAGCCCATTTCATCCTAGGTGCCTTCCTAGGATTGGCATGAGGCTGAAATTTCCATTGGAGGGGACCAGCTACTAAAGTCAGTGAGTAAATAAATAAAAGTAACAAACAAACTATAAGCCAGCAGCTGTGAGTGAGGGAGGTTTTAGAATCTTGAGTCAGTTGTTGTCAGTGGTAGTCGGTGTAGAGAAATCACTGTGTAGTTGTAGCTGTAGCTTGAAGTGAGTGGAGTGAGAACTGCTCTGCTGAGGGCTCTGACGAGAGCCTGCTTTCTCACCCTAGTCCTGATATTCTCCAGTCTGCCAAGAGAAGTGGTGGAAACTGTTGTCTACAGCAGGATCTCCTGATATTCATCCCCAGTGGCGTGAAAAGGACTGCTAGTGGATGGATCCTGGGGGCAATCCCCTTTTTGATCCAGAATGTTTGAAGCTACCTGTAATGTTCTAACAGTAAATAAGATCTGACTTTTCAGCTGCCGAAAGCAAGTACCTGTTTGGTTTAGAAGTTTGAGACTGTTCTTAGTTTAAAGTTGGCTGACAAGTGTGATATCTGGAATTATGACGAATTCACATTGTTCGGGACTTTAGTTCTACCACTACCAGTGTAGTGTGTGTTAATGCTGGATGCAAAAGTTCATTCCTTAAAGCATTTTCCAAGTGTGTTTAAGATGTTTAAGGTGTAACTCTGAAGAATAGCTGGGTATGGATTTGGGAGGAAAGGGTGGGCAGCCCCCCATATGGAGTAACCAGTTCAGGGCTACAGGTTCAGTAAGGGCGCCTGGTTGCTTTGGATATGTGTCCAATGTCTGAAGAGGATTTTACCCCTGAAGTGGATTGTGCAAATAATTAGCCAATGTATGTTCAGTTGTGGCCAATGCCACTAGAAGTATTTCTAGTTGTGGCCAGTGCCACTGGAAGAAATGTAATTGTCCTATGAAAAATGGGAACACAAGGTGAAAGAGTTCTATCAGAAAATGTGTGTCCAGCTGTGACCAGTGCCACTGGAAGAAATGTAAATGTCCTATGAAATATGGGATGCCAGTACAAGCTGTTCAATGTCCTATGAAATATAGGAATACGTAGAGTTCTGTCAGATAACAGTCATTTTGTTGTTCTGCAAGTTCCTAGTGCCACAATGTGTAAACCTTGGGGGTCCACCCTTGCTTTAGAGAACATCTTCTGGATTAAAGTCACACTCTAGTATACCAACTATGGTTTGGCCAGTTATGTTATTGCTTCCTGTGTGTGGATTTATTGGGTACCCCTCCTGAAGTATAGATCTAGCATAGCCCTAGCAAAAAGTTATCTCCTCACAACCTGTTTTTTGTAAATACCTAATAGGTCATATTTGCTTTTGTACACCCCCACACCTTTTGATCTGTAAAGTAATGAGCCCTGGTATACATTCCCAAAGCTAGGGATGGTACCAATTGTCTAAATGTGTTTCCCAAGTATCTGTGCCCAGTTAAGGGTGCCAGGGGTAGCTAACTGTGTAAAGTAACTGGGGGGGGGGTACAACTGTAAATGTACTAATGCCATAGCAATGTGTATACCATCGCCACGTGAATCCTTTGCAGTAAATGTACATTACAGCGACAAATCAACAATGTCACTGTACAGGACCAAAGCAGTGTGCTTTGTGGAGTTGCATCTCTTTCCCAAATCAGCTCTGACTCAGAGTTGATGATAATAGTCATTAAGTGCGGGGGCAGGCCACACATGAGTTGTGGTTGGCAAGAACCCCACACACAAAAGGATGCTTTTCCCCGATGGCTGTCTGCCAACTGTTGGCATAACAGCTGTCGCTGTGCTTGTGGTCAACAAACTTTCTGTTGAACCACCTACATGGAACCATAGCAATGTGCATTTTGGAGAATCTTGCTTCTAACATTGTAAGTGTATTAATGTCTTAGCAATGTGCAGGTTCGAGAACCTTGTTCCTAACACTGTAAATTTACTATTTATTTAGTTATTTAACCAGGAATAGCACACTAAGCTGAAAGCTTTTTTTACAGGAGCGACCTGGGAGCACAGGGAATTTAAGTGACTTGCTTAGGGTCACACAGTATGCAAGTGGAAGCTGTGGGATTCAAACCCAGGTCTGGTCTGCTGGATGTTACCAGATTTGCAGCTCAGAGCCTTAAAACCACTGCACTATACTGCCTCCCATAATACCATAACAAACTGAAGGTTCAAGACACTTTTTCCTAACATTAAACATACAAATGTCACGGCAATGTGCAGGTTGGAGAACCTTGCTTCTGACATTGTAAGTGTACTAATGTCTTAGCAATGTGCAGGTTGGAGAACCTTGTAGCTAACACTGTAAATGTTCTAATGTCATAGCAAACTGTTCCTAACACTGTAAATGTACTAATGTCACAGAAATGTGCAGGTTCGAGAACCCTGTTTCTAACACTGTAAATGTACTAACATCACAGCAATGAACAGGTTTGAGAACCTTGTTCTGTAAATGTACTAATGTCATAGCAAACTGCAGGTTTGAGAACCTTGTCCCTAACACTGTAATTGTACTAATGGGTTTCATGTCATAATGGCAAAAATTATACGGCAACTCGCAGAATAGCGAGTACATTTCACCAAAAGCAAATTTCTCTATCTGGCCAACACACTGCATTCCAGAAAAGTGACAGCCATGGACAATTTAATTTAAACACACTAGAAGGGGATACAAAACAAAATCTAACATCTCCGTAACAAAAAAAACTCACCTGCAGCTGGTCCCAAACCCAGAACCATCACTGCTCTAGGTGGTGTCAGTAACCACCACACCAAGTGGCCAGCTCTGCAGCAGTGGGCTGCACTCACCTACTTAACTCCCAGCACTATTCCATTACCCCCAGTTAGTCGCTCTTGCTCTTTTACCTTTTTACCCTGTTTTATTCCCTTACACTTGCTATTCCCTTCTCTCACTATATCCTCCAGTCAATAATCCCTCAGGCACGCAAACTGAGTCGCTCATATATGAGTTGCTCAGTTTGTTTTGCCCACATTACGGGATACCGTACTAATGTCTTAGCAATGTGCAGGTTTGAGAATCTTGTTTCTAACACTGTAAATGTACTAATGTCACAGCAATGTGCAAGTGTGAGAACCTTGTTTCTAACACTAAATGTATTAATGTCAGAGCAAACTGCAGGTTTGAGAACCTTCTCCCTAACACTGTAAATGTACTAATGTCATAGCAATGTGCAGGTTCGAGAACCTTGTACCTAACACTGTAAGAGTACTAACATCACAGCAATGTGCAGGTGTGAGAACCTTGCTCCTAACACTGTAAATGTACTAATGTCATTGCAAACTGCAGATTTGAGAACCTTGTCCCTAACACTATAAATGTACTAATGTCATAGCAATGCGTATACCATCACAGCAGCGAATCCTTTCCAGCGAATGTACATTACAGCAACAAATCAACAATGTCGCTGTACAGGACCATGGCAGTGCATTTTGTGGAGTTGCACCCCATCCCCAAATCAACTCAAACTCAGAGTTGATTATAATAGTTATGGGGGGGGGTGCAGGGACAGAGCCTCCCACACGGTGGATGTGGGGGGCAAAGCCCCCCCACCCACAAAAAAGACACTTTTTCCTGACGGCTGTCTTGTGACTGTTGGCATAACAGCCATTGCTGTACTTTCAGTCAACAAACTTTCTGTCAGACCACCAACATGGAACCATAGCAATGTGCAGGTTTAAGAACCTTGTTCCTAACACTGTAAATGTACTAATGTCATAGCAATGCGTATACCGTCACTGCAATGAATCCTTTACAGCAAATGTACATTACAGTGACAAATTGACAATGTCACTGTAATGTACCTGCGGGACCATGGCAGCGTATTTTGTGGGGTTGCACCCCCTCCCCAACTCAACTCTGACTCGGAGTTGATTATAATAGATACAGGGTTGTGTTGGGGGCAGAGTCTCCCACAAGGGGGGGTGGAGAGTGAAGCCCCCCACAAAAAGGACACTTTTCCTGATGACTGTCTGCTGACTGTTGGCATAACAGCCATTGCTGTGCTTGCAATTGGCAAACTTTCTGTCGAACCACCGACATGGGACCATAGCAATTGCAGGTTCGAGAACCTTGTTCCTAACATTGTAAACGTATTAATGTCATAGCAAACTTCAGGTTCAAGAACCTTGTCCCTAACATTGTAAATGTAATAATGTCATAACAAACTGTAGGTTTGAGCCCCTTGTTCCTAACACTTAATGCACAAATGCCACAGCAATGTGCAGGTTTAAGAACCTTGTTCCTAACATTGTAAGTGTACTAATGTCTTAGCAATGTGCAGGTTCGAAAACCTTGTTCCTAACACTGTAAATGTACTAATGTCACAGCAATGTACACTTCTGAGAACCTTGTTCCTAACACTGTAAATGTACTAATGTCATAGCAATGCATAATACCGTCGCTGTATTGAATCCTTTACAGCGAATGTACATTACTGTGACAAATCGACAATGTCACTGTAACGTACCTGTGGGACCACAGCAGTGCATTTTGTGGAGTTGTAGCCTCTCCCCAAATCAGCTCCGACTCGGAGTTGATTATATTAGTTATGGGGGGGGGGGTGATCCCTCAACAAAAAGGGCACTTTCCCCTAACGGCTGTTGCTGACTGTCGGCATATCAGCCGTCACTGTGCTTCGGTCGAGAAACTTTCTGTAGAACCACCAACATGGAACCATAGCAATGTGCAGGTTTGAGAACCTTGTTCCAAAAACTGTAAATGTGCTAATGTTATAGCAAAGTTTAGGTTTAAGAACCTAATCCCTAACACTGTAAATATACTAATAGCATAGCAAACTGTAGGTTCGAGACCCTTGTTCCTAACACTAAATGTACAAATGTGACAGCAATGTGCAGGTTCAAGAACCTTATTTCTAACATTGTAAGTGTACTTATGTCTTAGCAATGTGCAGGTTCAAAAACCTTCTTTCTAACACTGCAAATATACTAATGTCATCACAAACTGCAGGTTCAAGAACCTTGTTCTTAACACTGTAAATGTACTAATGTCACAGAAATGTGCAGGTTCGAGAACCTTGTTCTTAACACTGTAAATGTACTAATGTCATAGCAATATGCAGGTTCAAGAACCTTGTTTCTGACACTGAAAATGTACTAATGTCACAGTAATGTGCAGGTTTGAGAACCTTATTTCTAACACTGTAAATGTGCTGTCATCACAAACTGCAGGTTCAAGAATCTTGTTCCTAATACTGTAAATGGACTAATGTTGCAGAAATGTGCAGGTTCGAGAACCTTGTTCCTAACACTGTACATGTATCAACATCACAGCAATGTGCAGGTTTGAGAACCTTGTTCCTAACACTGTAAATGTACTAATGTCATAGCAAACTGCAGGTTTGAGAACCCTGTCCCTAGCACTGTAAATGTACTAATGGGTTCCATGTCATAATGGTGAAAATTATACGGTGACTTGCAGAAGAGCAAGCACATTTCACCAAAAACTAATTTCTCTGTCTGACCAACACACCACATTCCAAAAAAGCGATGACCATGGATGATTTACTTTAAAGTTTAAACACACTGGAAGGGAATACAAAAAAATATCTAACATCTTTGTAACAAAAAAACATCACCTGCAGCTAGTCCTGAACCCAGGAACCATCACTGCTCTAGGTGGTGACAGTAACAACCACTCCAAGCAGCTAGCTCTGTAGCAGTGGGCTGCATTCACCTACTTAACTCCCAGCACTATTCCATTACCCTCCATCAATCACTCTCACTGTTTTACCCCTTCCCACTGTTTTATCCCTTCACACTTGCTATTCCCTCCCCATGTTATATTCTCCAAGTCACTAATCTCTCAGGCACGCAAATTCAGTCACTCATGTATGAGTGACTCAATTTAATTCGCCCACATTGCAGGATACCATACTAATGTCTTAGCAATGTGCAGGTTCGAGAACCGTGTTCCTAACACTGTAAATGTACTAATGTCATAGCAAACTTCAGGTTCGAGAACCTTGTCCCTAACATTGCAAATGTACTAATGTCATAGCAAACTTCAGGTTCGAGAACCTTGTCCCTAACATTATAAATGTATTAATGTCATAGCAAACTACAAGTTCAAGAACCTTGTCCCTAAAACTGTAAATGTACTAATGTCATAGCAAACTGCAAGTTCAAGAACCTTGTCCCTAAAACTGTAAGTGTACTAATGCCAGAGCAATGTGCAGGTTCGAGAACCTTGTTTCTAACACTGTAAATGTACCAATGTCATAGCAAACTGCAGGCTTGAGAACCTTGTCACCAACACTGCAAATGTACTAATGTCATAGCAATGTGCAGGTTTGAGAACCTTGTTCCTAACACTGTAAGTGTACTAACGTCACGGCAATGTGCAGGTGTGAGAACCTTGTTTCTAACACTAAATGTACTAATATCATAGCAAACTGCAGGTTCGAGAACCTTGTTTCTAACACTGTAAATGGACCAATGTCATAGATAACTGCAGGTTTGAGAACCTTGTCCCTAACACTGTAAATGTTAATGTCATAGCAATGTGCAGGTTCGAGAACCTTGTACCTAACACTGTAAGTGTGCTAACGTCACAACAATGTGCAGATGTGAGAACCTTGTTCCTAACACTGTAAATGTACTAATGTCACAGCAATGTGCAGAATTTATTAATATTCTTTTTTGTAATAAAGTTGTGGTGTTTCTTTGTTCCAAAATGGTTGCTGTGAGTCATTTCGATGACTGTAGAGGGGGCACTAAGGCTGTTGTGGGTTAAGGTGGGGGAAAGACAAATGTTGGACCAGTGGTGCAGAGGGCTGAGGCACTTGTGCCTTACCTGCCCCCATGTTGGTGATCGGGGTTCAAGAATGAGCCTGGGTCACTCGGTGGTGAGCCGGGGGGGTGGATTGAGCATCTCAAAGGACGTTCTCCTTCAGGGAGGGAGGATTGCCTGCTCTGCTGTGTGATTACCACCTAAGTGAATATAGGTATAGGTTGTAAGATTGAGCAGCGGTTAGGGAGGGAAGGTGCTCCCAGCGGAAGGCATCACACACAACACACCTCAAGCTGCCACACCTCCCAGAGTGGCTGAGGACCGACGAACACAGAACAGTGGAAACCAGCCTGACCTGCAAAATGAAGTGTCCTCTCCTTGCAGGCTCCACACCCACCTATGGGGCACGTCATTCAGCAACCAAGCTAAACACCTCCCAGGAACGGGGCTACCTGGAAGGCTCTGGCATGGGGTAATCTGTAGGGCACTGCAAGGGTGAATCAGTAAAGTCCCAGGTATGGTGGGCTGATGGGGATGAGGGAGAGGAGGCTGAGTGGTGCAGGTTGGGGCAACCAGGGGATAAAAGGAAATGATAAAAAAAAGGTGGGAGAAAGACAGAAAGTCACACACACACACAGAATATGAATAAGAATTCCTCACACTGGTACACTTTCTTTCTTGTTTTATTTATTTATTTATTTATTGTGATCTCGGGATTAGTACCTTTTGAGAACAATCTCATTACATAAGTTCCACGTCAGAGTTAGACAAACAGTGTAAGCAGAAGTGATTGCTGTTAAGCAGCAAGAATCAAATACCAAGTAAACTATACATACAATGTTAAACTTAGGCAAGTAAGGTAACAATACATCAAGTTGGCATTGTACAATGTATGTAAAAATACAATTAGAATCACGGAGAGTGAGGGGTAGTAAAGGTAACAGTTAGGTATAAGACATACATAATATGTAGGAAGACTTACATAGGGCAGGGAGAATACATCAGCCAGATAGGTTTCGTCATAAGGGGCAGGGGGAAGAGGATATATTTACAAGTTGTGGAAACAGGTCCAGGTGGCAGACAAATTTAGGGATGAAAATTGGGGAAAGATAAAGGGACGATTGGAGGAAGATATATTAGAGGAGTGGATAACTAGGGGAAAATTGCTTTGGAAGGCCAGGAAATTAGGAACCAAGCATAGAAAAACTGTGGGCCATTTAAGGGTTGCCCTGGGAGGAGAATATACAGTACCAAGCCCCTGTAAGAGTGAAGAGATCAGTGAAAGCAGTCACAGCTGGAATTTGCAACAATGTTGTTCTTTATAAGTAGGGATGGGAAGGATAACTTGCAGTGTAAGAAAGGAGTAAACTTGAAATGCAAATTATTTAATCCAAGTAATGCACTTGCAGGGGGGTCTTGACAGGATACCATTAGTGAGTTATAATGTCCACAACACAAAACATATTAACAGAGTAATACAATAACAATAACATCAATAAACATACAGAAAATCTAAATACATAACTTCCCCATACTAATTAATGCATCTGACAAACCTATGGACAGAACAAACTGCAGCATGTCCATTTCTACATTGAGATAGAAGTTAATATAATATACTATATGCATTGGGGATGCCCTTGTTTTTAAACACAAAACCAAAGATCCAATTGTCTGTTCAAAAAAAAACAGAGCAAAAATGCCTTCTTACACCAGCATTAAGCTTGTGACCCCATCAAGTTTACTAGGTATTTATGGACAAAAGAAGGCCGAGGCCCATCGAGATTGTCCCCCACCCTCTGGGGTAATTGGATCAGTGGCAGTTTACCCTGAAGCCAAGTGTCAAGACCATTCTTGAACTGGTTCATAGTTTTAGAGTCAACTAGTTCCTGTGGAAGGGTATTCCAGATTTTAGCCGCTCTGATCGTAAAGAAATTATCCAGTTGATTTGTTTTTGCTTTGCAAATCAAGATCTGTCTAATTGTGACGCCTAGGTACTATGCATCTAGTGGATAGTTCCAAACCATGTTGGAGCATATGTACTGGTGATTTGAGAATTTTATACAAATATAAGATGTCTCCCCTAGTTCTGCATTGTTGCAGTGAATGTGAACCTGTTTCATGAAGTCTCTGTGAGTAATCCAGGGATGAGAGGCGAGGGACCATTTTGATTGCGCTCCTCTGTACTTTTTCTAGACATAAAATATCTGTTTTTAAGTAAAGGTTCCAAAAAGAGGATCCGTAGTCTAAATGTGGTCTTACTTAGGTCCTATAAATGGGCATTATACACTGTTCTGTTCTGGTAATGAAAGTACGCTTTATTCTTTTACGCAAACCATTAGCAGAGTGCACAATTTTTAAACAATGATCTGAAGAGGAGAGTTTATTGTTGACTGTGATTCCTGAATCTCTTTCTCTGTTGGATGTCTTAAGAGGAGTATTATTAAGGTAGTAAGTTTGTTGGGGATTATTTTTCCAAAATGCAGTACTACACATTTATCTGTGTTGAACTGCATTGAATTAGTTTGGGCCCAGAGTTAGATGGTTTCTAAATACAGACTTAAAGTATGAGCATATTCTGAGCTGACTACTCTTCCTCCCAATTTGATGTCATCTGCAAAATTTTGTAATGTGTTACCGGAGTTTATCTGCATGTCGCTAATGAAAATGTTGAATAATGTGGGTCCAAGCACTGATCCTTGGGGCACTCCACTGGTGACTGACCCTGGGTAAGAAAGGAAGTTACTGGTCTTTACTCTTTGGGTCCTGTTGGATAACCAGGTGTTGACCCATTTTACCAAGCAGTCAGAGAATCCTAATACTGATAATTTACTAACTAGTGAGCTATGTGGAACAAAGGCATGGCTAAAATCGAGGAGAAGAATATCCACAGGAATGTTAACATCAATGCTTTGACTTATATGGTTGCAAAGTTAGATGTACAGGAATAACCTGCTCTGAAACCATGCTGGGACTGGTCACTGATGTTTAATGTTTCTATCTCCTTGTCTAAATAGGATTTTATAATTTTCTCCATGACCTTACAGATGAGAGACGTTAAGCTTATAGGGCGATAGTTATGGGCATGGGATCTATCACCCTTTTTAAATATAGGGGTAACGGTTGCCTGTTGCCAATCTTCTGGGATGCTACTATCTTTCAACGATTTGTTGAAAATTGCTGATAGGGGATACGCTATTTCTTCCACAGTTTCTAGTAGTACTCTGGCGCTAATATTGTCTGGTCCATGGCCAGTGTTTTTTTCAGGGTTTTTAAGGCAGAGACAATCTCGTCTCGGGTAATAAAGTAACTTTTACTATGGGTATCCTTGACTGGTAAAGTCACGTTTTGTGGATCTGGTTTTGAAAAGACAGAGCAAAAATAATCATTTAAGTGATTTGCTATATCTGTTTCAGATGTAAGAGTAGTACTTGTACTAATTATGGGACCAACAATTTTTGGGCTAGATTTTTTATTATTTAAGTAAGAGAATAATAGTTTTTGAGGATTTTTGGTGTGAGCCAACCTAAATTCTAATTTACTTTTGGATTTTCTAATCACGTTTTTGACAGTAGATACTGATTTTTTTGCACGTGGTATAGATTTTTGTATTGTTTATTTGACTGCTAGTTTTTAGTTTTTGAAATAGTTTCTGTTTTTTATGGATCTGAGTCATGATTGTTTTGTTCATCCATACTGGAATTTTACCTTTCTTATTATATCTTTTTTTGACGGGAACATAAATTTCTTCTAGATCGAGTATAAGAGATTTAAACAACAACCAGGCTTCCTTGCCTGTACAGATTTTGAGGATGGTATCCCAATCTATTTTGCCTAAGGATGAGCTTATATTATTAAAGTCTGTCTTTTCATAGTCCTTCAACTATGAATAATTTATCGGCAGTTTGGGCCTATATGATACTTTAAACATGATAGAATTGTGATCACTAGTGCCCAGGGGTGCCAACATTTCTAGGCTGGATATTTTTTCTCCAATGTTTGTGATAAGGAGGTCCAGAATGTTAGTTTCTCTTGTTGATGAGTCAACAAGTTAATCAAGTCTTAGGTTAATAAGGGTAGTGATCATTAATTTTTCATGTTGATTGGATCCTTCTAATACGTGTCAATTGATGTTAGGCATGTTAAAGTCTCCCAAGATTATGACATCTCCCTGATCTGCTAGGTGAGAGACATCTTGCAGTAGCTGGGTAGTATAGGTAAAATCAGTTGGGGGAGATAGCAATTACCTAATATGATTTGGGGTAATCCCTCCAGATTAATTTTCACCCATAAGGCTTCCATTGTTGTTTGTAGATGGCATTCGTATGATGGAATATCTTGATTTACATAGATGCAAACCCCACCCCCTGCTTTTTCTACATGATCTTTGTGGTAGAGTTTATATCCTGGTATTTCCTTGGTCCAGGTAGAAGATGGATCCCACCAGGTTTCCATTGCAGCTATTATAGCTATTTCAAGATCTATACAAGTAGCTGTGAGTTCAACTAGTTTAATAGGACCGAAGGATCTTGAGTTTAGAGAAAGGATTTTACAGTGGTTAGACTTGGTTTGGGGTTTATTTAGACTGTTGGGAATTTTCCCACTCTCCCCCTGCTTCAATAGTTTAAATGATTCTCGATATGGGATTAGATGCTTCTTCCAAGCGTAGTACTACCCCTCCTACTGAGGTAAGTTACATTCAGCGGGGATGTAAACCCTTCCCAGGCACTGGCAAAGTTATTGGTGAGTGTCTGGAGGGGATAGGATTATCAGGTTACACTCAACGGTTGTAAACCTTTCCCAGCTATCAGCAAAGTGATAGGTGAGCACCTGGGGGGACTATCAAGCTACACTCAACAGGGATGTAAACCTTTTCTACCACCAAAGTCATTATTGAGTACCCGGGGGAATGGCATTATCTAGCTACACTCAACGGGGCTGTAAATCTTTCTCATAAACCAGCAAAGTCATTGGTGAGTACCGTGTGCATGTCACACTGCTACAATGTAGCGTGGCAACATGTGCTATGTGCACGTCGCACTGCTACAGTGTGGAGAGGCAACATGTGCCAGGTGCATGTCACACTGCTACAGTGTAGCATGGCAACATGTGATGGGTACATGTCACACTGCTGTAGTGTAGCCCAGCAACATGTGATGGGTGCATGTCACACTGCTACAGTGAAGCATGGCAACATGTGATGGGTGCATGTCAAACTGCTACAGTGTAGCCTAGCAACATGTGCCCGGTGCATATTACACTACTACGGTGTAGCCCAGCAACATGTGCTGGGTACAGATCATGCTGCTACACTGTAGTGTGGCAATATGTGCTAGGTACAGGTCATACTGCTACAATGTAGTGTGGCAACATGTGCTGGGTGCATGTCACACTGCTACAGTGTAGCATGGGAACATGTGGTGGGTGCATGTTACACTGCTACAGTGTAGCCCAGCAACATGTGATGGGTGCATGTTTCACTGCTACGATGTAACCCAGCAACATGTGCTGGGTGCATGCCACACTGCTACAGTGTAGCATGGCAACATGTGAGGATACAGGTCACACTGCTACAGTGTAGCCCAGCAACATGTGCTGGGTGCATTTTACACCGCTATGGTGTAGCCCTGCAACATGTGCTGGGTGCATGTTACACTACTATGGTGTAGCCCAGCAATATGTGCTGGGTGCATGTCACACTGAATCATAGAATCATAGACATCTGAAGGCAGAAAAGGACCCTTCCAACCCATCTAGTCTGCCCATCTCTCCCCTTCCACATACCCCCCTTACCACCTGCTCCTGCACTCCCCCTATACTCAGACCCACATGCCTGTCCCATGCCCTCTTAAATTCCTCCACCATTCCATCCCCCCCACTCCATCTGTCAGTACCTGTCCAGGGCTCCAGCACCCTCTCTGTGAAGAAGTGCCCCCTCCCATTTCCCCGTATCTATTTCCTTGCAATCTGAGGCTGTGCCTTCCAGTTCTGGTTCCCTTTTCCCTCTTTAGCAGACTCCCTTCTCCTACTTTATTTAGTCCAGTTACATGTTTAAAGGTTTCATGCATGTTCCCCCTTTCCCTCCTTGTTTCCAGCATGTGCAGATTCAGCTCCTTACACCTTTGCTCGCATGTCTTCCCTGCATACCCTGCACCATCTTTGTTGCCCTTCTTTGAACCCTTTACAATGCATCTACATCATTGTGGAGGTGTGGTCTCCAGAACTGAACCCTATACTCTAGCTGCGGCTTCACCATAGCTTTGTAGAGGGGCATTATTACTTCACTCCTTCTGCTAGTAATGGCCCTGCCTATGCATGCCAACATTCCATTTGCTCTTCCTGCTGCCTTGCTACATTGGAACTCTACCTTAAGGTTTGAGGAGACTATGATCCCCAGCTCCCTTTCCTGTTCTGATTTTTTGATTCTCCCCCCTCCCAGCGTGTACCCTGTTTGTGTGTTTATACTTCCTTGGTGCATCACAGTGCACTTCTTGGCATTAAATTTCAGCTGCCACTTCCTGGCCCACTCCTTGAGCATCTTAAGACCCTTCCTCATGTCCTCCACCCCCTTCAGGGTGTCTACTCAGTTGCAGATTTTTGTATCATCAGCAAATAGGCACATCCTCCCTCTCATACTCTCCACAATATCACTGATGTAGATGTTGAAAATTTGTGAACCCAAAACTGACCCCTGGGGCACCTCTTTCCTTACCCTTGCCATCTTGGAGTGCACCCCATTTAGTACCACCCTCTGAGTTCTCCTTGCTAGCCATGACTCCACCCAGCTTGCTATTTTCCCTCCCAACCTCATGCTTTCCATCTTGCTCACCAATCTTCTGTGGAGAATAGTGTTGAAGGCCTTGCTGAAGTCCAGATAGGCCACGTCCACCACCCCTCCCTGGTCAATTATCTGAGTCACCCAATCAAAGAACTCAATTAGGTTGGTCTGGCATGATTTCCCCTTGGTGAAGCCATGCTGTCTGCTGTCCTACAAGTCACACTCCTCCAGGTAATCCACCACCCTCTCCTTGATTAATGCCTCCATTACCTTCCCCACCACAGACGTGAGGCTGACTGGGTGGAAGTACTCCTTCAGCTCCCTGCTACCTCCCTTGTGCAAGGGCATCATGTCTGCCCTCTGCCAATCCTCCAGCCCCCTCTTCATATCCGGAGACAGGTTGGAGAGCCTTGGCAAGGTTGTGGTTGGTTCGTCCCTCAATTCCCTGATCACTCTGGGGTGTAACCCATTAGGACCCATTGCCTTGTCCACCCTTTGTCTATCTAGCTCTGCCCTGACCCTATCCACAGTGAACAGGCTCTGATCCACCCATTTGCCTCCCTCCTCCCCTTAGACTTTAGCACGAACCCCTGCCTTCCTCCTCCTCCGTGAATACTGAGCTAAAGTACTCATTTAATGCCTCTGCCTTCATGTAGTCCTGTTCCAAGCTTATCCCTCCTTCCCCTCAGTCTAGCAATCCCCTGTTCTGTTCTTCTCCTCTCATTCACATATCTGAAAAATGTTTTATTCCCCCTCTTGGCCTTTTTGGCTATTTTCTCCTCAGTAGCTGCTTTTGCCCTTCTGATCCCCCCTGCCTGCTAAACTCCTCTTCTCCCTGTACTCCTCTCCATTTTCCTCTCTGAGTGTCCTCTTAAATTTTCTGAAAGCCCATCTCTTTTCCCTGACTGCCCCCACCACCTCCCTAGTGAAACACAGTGGTTTCCTGCCCCTCTTGCTCTTCCAGACCTTTTTTCTGCACATTTCTGCTGCTTCCTGAACAAAACCCTGATAGTTTCCCATAATTCCTCCACTGTCTCTGTATTCACCATACCTTTTTTCTTTTTTCCTATCTTTCTCATCGTATCAAAGTCCATGTGTCTGAAATCCATGACTGTCATACTGGTTTTACTTGTCTCCCTCCATGCCCTAACCCTGAACTCTACCATGCTGTGTTCACTGGTGTACAAGGCTTCTCCAACCCTTACCTCCTCCACAATCTCCCTGATAGTCAAGACTACATCCAACAAGTTACTACCCCTCACTGCTACAGTGTAGTGTGGCAACATGTGCCAGGTCAATGTCACACTGCTACAGTGTAGTGTGGCAACATGTGCTGGGTGTATGCTACGCTGGTACTGTGTAGTGTGGCAGCATGTGCCAGATGAATGTCGCACTGCTACTGTGTAGTGTGACCACATGTGCCAGGTCAATGTCACACTGCTACAGTGTAGTGTGGCAACATGTGCCAGATCAATGTCATATTGCTAATGTGTAGTGTGGCCACATGTGCAGGGTGAATATCACACTGCTACAGTGTAGTGTGGCAACATGTGCTGGGTGAATGTCACACTGGTACTGTGTAGCATGGCAGCATGTGCCGGGTGAATGTCACACTGCTACAGTGTAGTGTGGCAACATGTGCTGGGTGACTGTCACACTGCTACAGTGTAGTGTGGCAACATGTGCCGGGTGAATGTCACATTGCTACTGTGTAGTGTGGTAACATGTGCCCAGTGAATGTCACACTGCTACAGTGTAGTGTGGCAAAATGTGCAGGGTGAATGTCACACTACTATGGTGTAGTGTGGCCACATGTGCCAGGTCAATGTCACACTGCTACAGTGTAGTGTAGCAAAATATGCAGGGTGAATGTCACACTGATACAATGCAGTGTGGCAACATGTGCCGGGGTCAATGTCGCACTGCTACTGTGTAGTGTGTCCACATGGGTCAGGTGAATGCCACATTGCTACAGTGTAGTGTGGCAATATGTGCCTGGTGAATGTCACACTGGAACTGTGTAGCATGGCAGCATGTGCTGGGCGAATGTCACACTGCTACAGTGTAGTGTGGCAACACATGCTGGGAGAATGTCAGACTGCTACTGTGTAGTGTGGCAACATCTGCCAGGTGAATGTCACATTGCTACTGTGTAGTGTGGCAACATGTGCTGGGTGAATGCTATGCTGGTACTGTGTAGTGTAGCAACATGTGCACGGCGAAGGTCACACTGCTACTTTGTAGTGTGGCAACATGTGCCAGATGAATGTCACACTGGTACTGTGTATCGTGGCAGCATGTGCCAGGTGAATGTCACACTGCTACAGTGTAGCACGGCAACATGTGCTAGGTGAATGTCACATTGGTACTGTGTAGTGTGGCAACATGTACCGGATGAACGTCACACTGCTACAGTGTAGTGTGGCAACATGTGCCGGGTGAATGTCACACTGGTACTGTGTAGTGTGGCCACATGTGCCAGGTCAATGTCACACTGCTATACTGTAGCACGGCAACATGTGCTGGAAGAATGTCAAACTGCTACTGTGTAGTGTGGCAACATATTCGAGGTGAATGTTAAACTGCTACAGTTAATGTGTCAACATGTGCTGGGTGAATGTCACACTGCTACAGTGTAGTGTGGCAACATGTGCCGGGTGCAGGTCACATTGCTTCTGTGTCATGTGGCAACATGTGCAAGGTGCATCACGCGATGCTACAGTGTAGTATGAAAATATATGCCGGGTACATGTCACACTGCTACAGTGTAATGTGGCAAAATGTGCTGGGTGAATGTCACACTGCTACAGTGTAGCGTGGGATTCCATGTGATAAGATCAAAAGCAAAAAGGGCAAAGGAATTACAGCGACGGCAAAAGAGCAATGCTGTAAAGGGTGACTGTGAATAAACAGCAATCGCCGAAAGGATGACAACACTATTTTACTTTTCTGCCCCCACACTCCCCATCTATATATAATAAACTCCGTGGGGGGACTAAACTTGGGGGGAGGGGGTTAAAGCTGAAGGTTGCTGAATAAGCGATTGCTGTTGTTCTCAGTCACCCATTTGCTGCCACTGTTATTCCTTCACTGTTATTGCAGTTGCTGTTTTATTTTCACTCTTATCTTGGGATACCTAGTGGGGCAACATGTGCTGTGTGCATGTAGTGTGGCAACATATGCCCGGTATATGTCACAGTCTATAGTGTAGTGTGGCAACATGTGCAGGGTGCATGTCAGACTGCTACAGTGTAGTATGGCAACATGTGCCAGGCGTATGTCACACTACTACAGTGTAGCCTGGCAACATGTGCCAGGCGTATGTCACACTACTACAGTGTAGCCTGGCAACATGTGTCGGATGCATGTCACACTGCTACATTGTAGTGTGGTAACATGTGCTGGGTGCATATCACACTGCTACAGTGTAGGATGGCAACATGTGACAGGAGCATGACACACTAATACAGTGTAGTGCCGCAGCTTGTGATGGGTGCATGTCACATTGCTACAGTGTAGCATGACAACATGTGACAGGTGCATGACACACTGCTGCAGTGTAGCATGGCAACATATGCAGGATATGCCAGGTGCAAGTCACATTGCAACAGTGTAGCCCTGCAACTTGTGCCAATGCATGTCACACTGCTACAGTGTAGCACAGCAACATCTGCCAGGTGCATGTCACACTGCTACAGTGTAGCACAGCAACATTTGCCAGGTGCATGTCACACTGCTACAGTGTACCCTGGCATCATGTACTGGATTCATGTCACACTGCTATAGTGTAGCATGGCAACATGTGACGGGTGCATGGCACACTAATGCAGTGTAGTGCAGTGGCATGTGATGGGTACATGTCACACTGCTACAGTGTGGCGTGGCAATTGTGACAGGTGCATGACACACCACTGCAGTGTGCTTGGCAACATATGCCAGGTGCAGATCACAGTGCTACAGTGTATTATGGAAAGCGTGTCGGGTGCATTACCACTGCCACAGAGTAACATGGCAGGATATGCCAGGTGCATGTCACACTACTACAGTGTAGCCTGGCATCATGTGCTGGATTCATGTCACACTGCTATAGTGTAGCATGGCAACATATGACAGGTGCATGACACACTGCTGCAGTGTAGCATGGCAACATATGCCAGGTGCAGATCACAGTGCTACAGTGTAGCATGGAAACATGTGTCAGGTGCATGTACCACTGCCACAGAGTAACATGGCAGCATGTGCCAGGTGAAGGTCACACCACTACAGTGTAGCCTGGCAACTTGTTCCGGGTGCATGTCACACTGCTACAGTGTAGCATGGCAACATCTGCCAGGTGCATCTCACACTGCTACAGTGTAGCCTGGCATCATGCGCTGGATTCATGTCACACTGCTATAGTGTAGCATGGCAACATGTGATGGGTGCATGGCACACTAATGCAGTGTAGCGCGGTGGCATGTGATGGGTGCATGGCACACTGCTACAGTGTAGCATGGCAACATATGACAGGTGCATGACACACTGCTGCAGTGTAGCATGGCAACATATGCCAGGTGCAGATCACAGTGCTACAGTGTAGCATGGAAACATGTGTCAGGTGCATGTACCACTGCCACAGAGTAACATGGCAGCATGTGCCAGGTGAAGGTCACACCGCTACAGTGTAGCCCAGCAACTTGTTCTAGGTGCATGTCACACTGCTACAGTGTAACATGGCAACATCTGCCAGGTTCATGTCACTCTACTACTGTGTAGTGCAGTAACATGTGCTGAGTGCATGTCATACTGCTACAGTGTACTGTGGAAACATGTGCTGGGTGCATGTACCACTGCTACAGTATAGTGTGGCAACATGGTGCAGGTACATGTCACACTGCTGCAGTGCAATGCAGAAACATGTGCTGGGTGCATGTACCAGTGCTGCAGTGTAGCGCGGCAACACATGCCAGGTTCAGGTTACACTGCTACAGTGTAGTGCAGAAACATGTGCTGGATGCATTTCATACTGCTACAGTGCAGCCCAGCAACATGTGCAGGGTGCATGTCACACTGCTACAGTGTAGTGTAGCAACAGGTACCGAGTGCATGTCACACTGCTACAGTGTAGTGTGGCAACATGTGCTGGGTGCATGTCAAACTGCTGTAGTGTAGCATGGCAACATGTGCTGGGTTCATGTCACACAGCTACAGTGTAGAATGGCAAAATGAGCTGGGTGCATGTCACACCACTACAGCGTAGCCCAGTAACATGTACTGGGTGCATGTCACACTGCTACAGTGTAGCATGGCAACATGTGATGGGTGCATGACACACTGTTACAGTGTAGCATGGCAACATATGCTAGGTGCAGGTCACAGTGCTACAGGGTAGTGCGGAAATGTGTTGGGTGAATGTACCACTGCCACAGTATAGCATGGCAGCATGTGTCAGGTGCTGGTTACAGTGCTACAGTATAGCCTGTCAACATGTGCTGGGTGCATGTCAGACTGCTACAGTGTAGTGTGGCAACATATGCCCGGTATATGTCACACTCTATAGTGTAGTGTGGTAACATGTGCAGGGTGCATGTCAGACTGCTACAGTGTAGTATGGTAACATGTACCAGGTGTATGTCACACTACTACAGTGTAGCCTGGCAACATGTGCTGGGTGCATGTCATGCTGCTACAGTGTAATGCAGGAACATGTGCTGGGTGCATGCCACACTGCTACAGTGTAGTATGGAAACATGTTTCGGGTACATGTAACACTGCTACAGTGTAAGGTGGCAATATGTGCCAGGGACATGTCATACTACTACTGTGTAGTGTGGCAACATGTGCCAGGTGCATGTTACACTGCTGCAGTGTAATGAGGCAACATGCACTGGGTGCATGTCAAACTGCTACAGTGTAGCACAGCAACATGTGTTGGGTGCATATCATACCGTTACACTGTAGTGTGGCAACATGTGCTGGGTGCATGTCACACGGTTACAGTGTAGTGTGGCTAAGCATGTGTATGGTGCATGTTCCACTGCTACTGTGTAGTGTGGCAACATGTGCCGGGTGCATGTCAAAATGCTACAGTGTAGTGAAGCATCATATGTTGGGTGCATGTCACACTGCTACATTGTATTGTGGCAACATATGCCAAGTGCATGTCACACTATTACAGTGTAGTGCGGCAACATGTGCAGAGTTCATGTCACTCTGCTACATTGTAGCATGGCAATATGTGCTGGGTGGATATCACTCTGCTACATTGTAGTGTGCTAACATGTGTCGGGTGCATGTCACACTGTTACAGTGTAGTGTGGCAATATGTGCTGGGAGCATGTCACACTGCAACAGTGTACCATGACAACATGTGTCGGATGCATGTCACACTGCTACATTGTAGTGTGGCAACATGTGCTGGGTGCATATCACACTGCTACAGTGTAGGATGGCAACATGTGACAGGAGCATGACACAGTAATACAGTGTAGTGCCTCAGCTTGTGATGGGTGCATGTCACATTGCTACAGTGTAGCGTGACAATATGTGACAGGTGCATGACACACTGCTGCAGTGTAGCATGGCAACATATGCAGGATATGCCAGGTGCAAGTCACATTGCAACAGTGTAGCCCTGCAACTTGTGCCAATGCATGTCACACTGCTACAGTGTAGCTCAGCAACATCTGCCAGGTGCATGTCACACTGCTACAGTGTAGCACAGCAACATTTGCCAGGTGCATGTCACACTGCTACAGTGTACCCTGGCATCATGTACTGGATTCATGTCACACTGCTATAGTGTAGCATGGCAACATGTGACGGGTGCATGGCACACTAATGCAGTGTAGTGCAGTGGCATGTGATGGGTACATGTCACACTGCTACAGTGTAGCATGGCAATGTGTGACAGGTGCATGACACACCACTGCAGTGTAGCATGGCAACATATGCCAGGTGCAGATCACAGTGCTACAGTGTATTATGGAAACGTGTGTCGGGTGCATGTACCACTGCCACAGAGTAACATGGCAGGATATGCCAGGTGCATGTCACACTACTACAGTGTAGCCTGGCATCATGTGCTGGATTCATGTCACACTGCTATAGTGTAGCATGGCAACATATGACAGGTGCATGACACACTGCTGCAGTGTAGCATGGCAACATATGCCAGGTGCAGATCACAGTGCTACAGTGTAGCATGGAAACATGTGTCAGGTGCATGTACCACTGCCACAGAGTAACATGGCAGCATGTGCCAGGTGAAGGTCACACCACTACAGTGTAGCCCGGCAACTTGTTCAGGTGCATGTCACACTGCTACAGTGTAGCACGGTAACATCTGCCAGGTGCATGTCACACTGCTACAGTGTAGCCTGGCATCATGTGCTGGATTTATGTCACACTGCTATAGTGTAGCATGGCAACATGTGATGGGTGCATGGCACACTAATGCAGTGTAGCGCGGTGGCATGTGATGGGTGCATGGCACACTGCTACAGTGTAGCATGGCAACATATGACAGGTGCATGACACACTGCTGCAGTGTAACATGGCAACATATGCCAGGTGCAGATCACATTGCTATAGTGTAGCATGGAAACATGTGGCAGGTGCATGTACCACTGCCACAGAGTAACATGGCAGCATGTGCCAGGTGAAGGTCACACCGCTACAGTGTAGCCTAGCAACTTGTTCCAGGTGCATGTCACACTGCTACAGTGTAACATGGCAACATCTGCCAGGTTCATGTCACTCTACTACTGTGTAGTGCAGTAACATGTGCTGAGTGCATGTCATACTGCTACAGTGTACTGTGGAAACATGTGCTGGGTGCATGTACCACTGCTACAGTATAGCGCGGCAACATGGTGCAGGTGCATGTCACACTGCTGCAGTGCAATGCAGAAACATATGCTGGGTGCATGTACCAGTGCTGCAGTGTAGCGCGGCAACACATGCCAGGTTCAGGTTACACTGCTACAGTGTAGTGCAGAAACATGTGCTGGATGCATTTCATACTGCTACAGTGCAGCCCAGCAACATGTGCCCGGTGCATGTCACACTGCTACAGTGTGGTGTAGCAACAGGTACCGAGTGCATGTCACACTGCTACAGTGTGGTGTGGCAACATGTGCTGGGTGCATGTCAAACTGCTGTAGTGTAGCATGGCAGCATGTGCTGGGTTCATGTCACACAGCTACGGTGTAGAATGGCAAAATGGGCTGGGTGCATGTCGCACCACTACAGCGTAGCCCAGTAACATGTACTGGGTGCATGTCACACTGCTACAGTGTGCATGGCAACATGTGATGGGTGCATGACACACTGTTACAGTGTAGCATGGCAACATATGCTAGGTGCAGGTCACAGTGCTACAGGGTAGTGCGGAAATGTGTTGGGTGAATGTACCACTGCCACAGTATAGCATGGCAGCATGTGCCAGGTGCTGGTTACAGTGCTACAGTATAGCCTGTCAACATGTGCTGGGTGCATGTCAGACTGCTACAGTGTAGTGTGGCAACATATGCCCCGGTATATGTCACACTCTATAGTGTAGTGTGGTAACATGTGCAGGGTGCATGTCAGACTGCTACAGTGTAGTATGGTAAAATGTACCAGGTGTATGTCACACTACTACAGTGTAGCCTGGCAACATGTGCTGGGTGCATGTCATGCTGCTACAGTGTAGTGCAGGAACATGTGCTGGGTGCATGCCACACTGCTACAGTGTAGTATGGAAACATGTTTCGGGTACATGTAACACTGCTATAGTGTAAGGTGGCAATATGTACCAGGGACATGTCATACTACTACTGTGTGTAGTGTGGCAACATGTGCCAGGTGCATGTTACACTGCTGCAGTGTAATGAGGCAACATGCACTGGGTGCATGTCAAACTGCTACAGTGTAGCACAGCAACATGTGTTGGGTGCATATCATACCGTTACACTGTAGTGTGGCAACATGTGCTGGGTGCATGTCACACAGTTACAGTGTAGTGTGGCAACATGTGTATGGTGCATGTTCCACTGCTACTGTGTAGTGTGGCAACATGTGCTGGGTGCATGTCAAAATGCTACAGCGTAGTGAAGCATCATATGCTGGGTGCATGTCACACTGCTACATTGTATTGTGGCAACATATGCCAAGTGCATGTCACACTATTACAGTGTAGTGCGGCAACATGTGCAGAGTTCATGTCACTCTGCTACATTGTAGCATGGCAATATGTGCTGGGTGGATATCACTCTGCTACACTGTAGTGTGCTAACATGTGTCGGGTGCATGTCACACTGCAACTATGTAGCGTGACAACATGTGCTGGTGCATGTCACACTGCAACAGTTACAGTGACAAATGTGCTGGACTGTCGGCACACTGCTCCATTGTAGTGTGGCAACATGTGCCAGGTGCATGTCACACTGCTGCAGTGTAGTGTGGCAACATGTGCCAAGTGCATTTCAGACTGCTACAGTGTTGCACGGCAACATGTGCTGGGTGCTTGTCACACTGCTAAAGTGTAGCCCAGCAACATGTGCTGGTTGCATATCATACTGCTACATTGTAGTGTGGCAACATGTGCTGGGTGCATGTCACACTGTTGCAGTGTAGTGTGGCAAGATGTGTAGGGTACATGTCACACTTTTACAGTGTAGTGTGGTAACATATGTAGGGTTCATGTACCACTGCTACAGCATAGTGTGGCACCATTTGCAGGGTGCATCTCACACTGTTACAGTGTAGTGTGGCAACATGAGCAGGCTGCATGTCACACTGCTACATTATAGTGTGGCAACATGTGCCGGTGAATGTCACACTGCTACAATGTAGTGTGGCAACATGTGCCAGGTAAATGTCACACTGCTACAGTGTAGTGTGGCAACATGCACACCCAGTGCATGTCAAACTGCTACAGTGTAGCCCAGCAACATGTGCTGGGTGCATACCACACTGCTACATTGTAGTGTGGTAACATGTGCCGGGTGTATGTCACATTGTTACAGGGTAGTGTGGTAACATGTTCTGGGTGCATGTCATACTGCTACATTGTAGCGTGGCAACATGTGCTGGGTGCATGTCACACTGTTACAGTGTAGTGTGGCAGCATGTGCTGGGTGCATATCACACTGCAACAGTGTAGTGTGGCAACATGTGTATGGTGCATGTTCCACTGCTACAGTGCAATGTGGCAACTTGTGCTGGGTGCATGTCACACTGCTACATTGCAGTGTGGCAATGTGTGCTGGGTGCTTGGCACACTGCTCCATTGTAGTGTGGCAACATGTGCCAGGTGCATGTCACACTGCTGCAGTGTAGTGTGGCAACATGTGCCAAGTGCATGTCAAACTGCTGCAGTGTTGCATGGCAACATGTGCTGGGTGCTTGTCACACTGCTAAAGTGTAGCCCAGCAACATATGCTGGGTGCATATCATACTGCTACATTGTAGTGTGGCTACATGTGCCAGGTGCAAGTCACACTGTTGCAGTGTATTGTGGCAAGATGTGTAGGGTGCATGTACCACTGCTACAGTGTAGTGTGGTAACACATACAGGGCACATGTCACACTTTTACAGTGTAGTGTGGTAACATATGTAGGGTGCATGTACCACTGCTACAGTGTAGTGTGGCACCATTTGCAGGGTGCATGTCACACTGTTACAGTGTAGTGTGGCAACATGTGTAGGGTGCATGTACCACTGCTACATGTAGTGTGGCAACATGTGCAGGCTGCATGTCACACTGCTACATTATAGTGTGGCAACATGAGCCGGTGAATGTCACACTGCTACAATGTAGTGTGGCAACATGTGCCAGGTAAATGTCACACTGTTACAGTGTAGTGTGGCAACATGCACCCCTGGTGCATGTCAAACTGCTACAGTGTAGCCCAACAACATGTGCTGGGTGCATACCACACTGCTACATTGTAGTGTGGTAACATGTGCCAGGTGTATGTCACACTGTTACAGGGTAGTGTGGCAACATGTTCTGGGTGCATGTCACACTGCTACGTTGTAGGGTGGCAACATGTGCCGGGTGCATGTCACACTGTTACAATGTAGTGTGGCAATATGTGCTGGGTGCATATCACACTGCTACAGTGTAGCATGGAAGCATGTGCTGGGGGCATGTCACACTGCTTCATTGAAGTGTGGCGACATGTGCTGGGTGCATGTCATACTGCTTCATTGAAGTGTGGTGACATGTGCTGGGTGCATGTCACACTGCTACAGAGTAGTGTGGCAACATGTGCTGGGTGCATATCATACTGCTACATTGTAGTGTGGCAACATGTGCAGGGTGCATGTCACACTGTTACAGTGTAGTGTGGGAGCATGTGCTGAGTGCATGTCAGATTGCTACACAGTGTAATGGCAACATGTGCTGGGTGCATATCATACTGCTACATTGTAGTGTGGCAACATGTGCTGAGTGCATGTCACACTGTTACAGTGCAGTGTGGCAACATGTGCTTGGTGCATGTCACACTGCAACAGTATAGTGTGACAAGATGTGCTGGGCACATGTGACACTGCTACATTGTAGTGTGGCAACATGTGCTGGGTGCATGTAACACTGCTCCATTGTAGTGTGGCAACATGTGCCCAGTGCATGTCACACTGCTACAGTGTAGTGTGGCAACATGTGCCAAGTGCATGTCAAATTGCTACAGTGTAGCATGGCAACATGTGCTGGGTGCTTGTCACACTGCTACCTTGTAGCCCAGCTACATGTGCTGGGTGCATATCATACTGTTGCATTGTAGTGTGGCAAGATGTGCTGGGTGCATGTCACACTATTACAGTGTAGTGTGACAACATGTGTAGGGTGCATGTATGAATGCTACAGTGTAATGTGGCAACATGTGCAGTGTGCATGTCACACTTTTACAGTGTAGTGTAGCAACATATGTATGGTGCATGTACCACTGCCACAGTGTAGTGTAGCAACATGTGCAGGGTGAATGTAACACTGTTACAGTGTAGTGTGGCAACATGTGTAGGGTGCATGTTCCACTGCTGCAGTGTAGTTTGGCAACATGTGCAGGATGCATGTCACACTGCTACATTGCAGTGTGGCAACATGTGTCAGGTAAATGACATACTGCTCCAGTGTAGTGTGGCAAAATGCACACGGTGCATGTCAAACTGCTATAGAACAGCACGGAAACATGTGCTTGGTGCATGTCATACTGCTACAGTGTAGCATGGCAACATGTGCTGGGTGCATGTCAGACTGCTACAGTGTAGCTCAGCAATATGTGCTGGGTGCATACCACACTGCTACACTGTAGTGTGGCAAGATGTGCCAGGTGCATGTCACACTGTTACAGTGTAGTGTGGCAACATGTGCTGGGTGCATGTCACACTGCAACAGTGTAGCATGGCAACATGTGCTGGGTGCACGTCACACTGCTACAGTGTAGTGTGGTAACATGTGCTGGATGTATGTCACACTGCTCCAATGAAGTCTGGCAACATGTTCCTTGTGCATGTTACAATGCTACAGTGTAGGGTGGCAACATGTGCTGGGTGCATGTCACACTGCTACAGTGTAGTGTGGCAACATGTGCTGAGTGCATGTCACACTGCTGCATTGTAGTGTGGCAACGTGCTGGGTGCATGTCACACTGCTACAGTGTAGGGTGGCAACATGTGTCAGGTGCATGTACCACTGCTACAGTGTAGTGTGGCATCATGTGTTGGATGGAGTCACACTGCTACAGTGTAGGGTGGCAACATGTGTAGGGTGCATGTACCACTGCTATGGTGTAGTGTGGCAACATACGCTGGTTGCATGTCATTCTGCTACATAGTAGTGTGACAATATGTGCTGGGTGCATGTCACACTGCTACAGTGTAGGGTTACAACATGTGTCGGGGGCATGGCACACTGTTACTCCATAGAGCCACATCTGCGAGCACTTACTGGGGATGTTAGTGGGTATTAAGCCTAATAGCACCTGCTAACCTCTGACTGAGCAGTCTGCATGGTACCACATTTGCAGGGGTGGACAAACTGAGAATTGCCATTTTGGGTGGTGGGTGTTGCAGTGGGTTTGCACCACACCTGGTTGTGACTCTAAATTGAGTTTCAAGGGCCAGATACTCAGTGGTTAACACTGATACTAATAAGGTTTGTACTGGAGCAACAGGGATTTGCGGCAGTCACTGTGGGTGGGGCTGTATTCAGAGGCCCCTGTAGCCCATGCTAAATTCATTAGTGCCCAGGTGCTATCATGCTGCTGCGACCATGCAAGTGGGGGTGTCCCTTCCTGCATACAGATGCAACGACATGTTCATCGGTTTGCAAAAGCGGTAATCAACACCCAAAGTGCTGCTATTTATTGCTGCCAAAAACCACGTTGACTGGTGCAAAGCCTATGCTCCCACACCACCGACGGTGGGAAGGCTGTACTGGAGCCACATGCCCCTGACTGCCTGTCATACCAATGAGGTTGGAGGCCCTGGGTGCCCAGTGGCACCCTCCACCCTTCACCTCCCATTCCATGTAGTGTACAATATGTCTGGTGTCCCACACCTTCCCAATTGTGGGAAAGCTGTACTGCAGCTGTACACCCCTAATTGCCTGTCACACCAACGAGGCTGCAGGCCCTAGTGTCCAGTGGCACCCCCCCTTGATCATCTCCCCAGTGTATAGTGGCACCCCTCACCCCCGATTACCCATCCTGTAGTCATTCACCATCTCCCTGGTGTCTAGTGTCACACCCCACCCCAGATCACCCATTCCATGCATGATGACCATCTCTGTCATGGCTAGCGGTTCCACTATCTCCCTGATCATCCAGCCCATGTTCATTGACCATCACTCCATCTCCCTGTCTAGCATCACCCCCACCCCTGATCAGCCTTCCCATGTTTGTTGACCATTTCCCTGGCTTCTAGTTGCACTTTCACCCCCCCAAGCACCCATCCCGTGTTCATTGACCATTTCTCTGGTGTCTAGTGTCACCCCCTACACCCTGATCACCTTCCCTGTGTTCCTTGAATATCTCTCTGGTGTCTGGTGGCAGCCTTCACCCCCAATCACCCGGCCTGTGTTCATTGAACATCTCTCTGGACACTCCCACCCTCCCCGGGCACCCGTGAAGAATGATACCACACCCTGGTGTCCAGTGGTACCCCCTGCTCTAGCCCCCAAATGCCCTTCAAAAGACATACCAGTAAGCACTGGTGGTCCAGTGGCCCCACACCTGACCCCCTCTCAGAACACCACTTATCCAACACCCCCCTTACCAGGGTATCTGGGGATGTGAGTGGAAAGTTAGAATCTCGATATGGCGACCAGCAGAGTCCTCCCCTCACCTCCTTGGCCATCCACAGTATGAACTGACAGTGAGCTCACATACAGTGTACTGTGCACCGTCTACTGTACATCGTACTTTACACTGTCTACTGTACACTGTACTGTACACCGCCTACTGTACACTGTCTACTGTACACTGTACTGTACACTGTCTATTATAAACTGTACTGTACACAGTCTACTGTACACTGCACTGCACATTGTCTACTGTGCACTGTACTGTACTCAAACTCACTGTCAGCTCATGCTGTGGCCAGTCAAGGAGGTGAGGGCTGTGCCAGTCGCCATATTGGGATTACAATTTTCCACTCACAGCTCCAGACACACTAGTAGGGGGTGGGCATTGGATGGTTGGTGTTCTGGGAGCAGGCAGGGTGGGTTGGAGCTGCTGGACTGCCAAAGCTTACTGGTATGTCTGTTGACAGGCATTTGGGGAGTTGGGGTGGGGGTACCACTGGACACCAGAGTTGCTCATCATTGTTCACAGGTGCCTGGGGGGGCTGCCACTAGACACTGGGAGATGTTCAACAAACACAGTCTGGGTGACTGGGGGGGGTGGGTGGTACTACTAGACACCACGGAGATGTTCAGTGAACATGGGCCGGGAGTGTAGGGGTGGGTGAGACAGCTAGCCACCAGGGAGCTGGTCAACAAACAAGGGACAGGTGATCAGGGGTGGGGGCTACCACTAACCACCAGGGCTATTGTGCACTACATGGGATGAGTGGTCAGTGGTGGGGGTGCCACAAGACATCACGGATACCTAGTCATGCTATGGGACTGGTGTTCGGTGGGGGCGTGCCACTAGACACCAAGGATTCCTTTTCATAATATTGGATGGGTGTTCTGGTGGGTGCCACTAGTTATGAGGGATGCCTTTTCATAATATAGGATGGATGTTTGGGGGGAGGTGCCACTAGACATCAGGGATGCCTTTTAATAATATGGAGAAGGTGTTTTAGGATGCCACTAGACACCAGGGATGACATCAGGTGCACGCAGGATGGGTGCTAAAGGACTGCTGCTCACCATGCAAATGAGTCCATAATGGGCATGCAGATGGATCCGTAGCACCTTGCATACCCAGTGGGCTCATTTGTATGGTGCGCCTGAATGTAGCTCACCTGGGTCTCGGAGCTATCCAGTCTGGGAGCGCTATTTCCTTTGGGCTGGATACAGCTTAGGTCCATGTCATGGCAGCGCGGTCTGACTTAATATTGCACTGACACGGGTTGCTATTCAGTCAGATAGTGCAGGTCTGCTAACCAACTGACTATAGCAGCTGCTGGGTCGGGCACTAGTGCATGAGCAGCATAAACATCTGCGCTGCATTTGCACTCCTTTTTGAATATCGGGGTCCAGATGTCTAGCTTGGATTATAACAGCAAAAATTATCCATTTGTTGTTTTAAAATAAAAAAAAGCTCTTATAAATTTTTTTAACTGATTTTAGTCTAGAAAAAATAAGCCTTTAATTTTTGAAAAGGGTTTTAGTGTGTGTATGAACAGTTATAATTCTGTTACTAATTTACGATACTAGTTACAAGCTGTGATGCTAGTTTCTACTTATGATACAGTGATTTTATGATTGTTGTAATACTAGTCACTATTTATGATACTGTAGTTATTTCATAGGTTTCATAAGTAAATTGGAGCAATTGTTCTAGATCAAAGATCCATATACTCGCCACAGAGTTAATCATACCCAAAAATGTTATTACTAATCAAGTACCTATCTAGCCTAACCTTAAACTCTTCCATTGTCCTGCTAGCAACTATATCGATTGGGAGCACATTCCAGATCTTTGTGACCCTAATAGTTAGCCAATGCCGTCTCCTAATTGTGTTTGCCCTTTCCCTATATATTTGTAATGTATGTGCTCTGGTGTTACATACCTGTTCCTTCGGAACCAGGTTTAGTTGCCCCAATAACAGTGTATCGTTTAAGGCCCTAAAGATAAAACACATATCGCCCCTCAGTCTTCTAAACTCAAGGGAATACAATCCCAGGGACTTAAGTCAACTGTCATAGTTCAATCCCTGTACTTCTCTTATCTGATGTGTAGCCTTTCTTTGTATCCTCTCCAAAGATTTAATATCACCCTGTCCCCAGGAGGCCCAGAGCTGAGCACAGTATTGGACATGTGGGTGCACCAATGAGGTGTACAAAGGAAGCAACACCTCCCTATTCATACTCTTGATGTGCTTATGTATACAATGTTGAATACTACTAGCCTTTTTAATAAGTTGATTATAATGTGGTCTAAAACTAAGATTGTTAGTAATGTTTATTCCCAGGTCTCTTTCTTCACTGACTACTTTTAGTACAGAATTCCCTAAACTGTATTGGTATTTTTTATTTTTTCTCCCCATGTGCGTCACTGTGCATTTAGTGAACCATGGTCTAGGGCCCAGGCTTCCAGATTCACCAAGGCAGACTACAAAAGTCCGCATCCTCCTTATTTTCCACTATAAGTCCAATGTGGGTATCGTCCACAAATTTTGAAAGCCATATATCATATTCTGTACTCATAGATCCAATGAACAAGTTAAACAAAGATGGTCCCAAAACTGAGCCCTATGGGACCCCGCTAGTCACATCCAGCCAACTAGAATACTCCCCTTTTATACACACCCTCTGCCTCCTGTTTGACAACCAAGACTTGATCCATAGAGTGATATTTCCTGGTATACCCAGCTTGATCAAGGCTTCGATCAGTTTATCATGGGGGACTTTATCGAACACCTTGGCAAAGTCCAGAAAGATGACATCCACTGGTTTCCCCTTCGTCCAGAGTTTTGTCCACCTTCCCATAAAACTCTAAGAGATTTATCTGACACAACCTCCCCTTTATAAAACCATGCTGTGTTGGATCCATAGTACCCATTTTAAGTTGGAAATTAGTAATATAGTCCTTAAGGTTTTTTTCCAATATCTTTCCCAGCATCGATGTCAGGCTGATTGGCCTATAGTTGCAAACCTCTTGTCTTGACCCTTTTTTGAATATGGGGATAACCTCCACCTGTTTCCACACGTCAAGGACAACTCCTTTTTCTACTGACCTCTGAAAAATACATGTCACAGGGCCAGCCAGTTGTTCAGCCAGTTCTTTGAGCAACCTGGGATGTATTTTGTCAGGACCCTGTGCCTTGTTTTGGTCTAACTGAATAAGTATTTTCTCCACTTCTTTTTTTATTTATAATGATATTAGGATCGCGATCGTTATGTTTGTGAGTAGTATTTACATTACCCCGATTAAAAACAGTGGCAAAATATTTGTTGCATTCTTCTGCCATTTCACTATTTTCAGTTATTAATCTCTGGTTCACATCAAGAAGGGGGCCTAATGTTCTGTCAGACCCCCTTTTATTGTTTACATATGCATAAAACGACGTGTAATTATCCTTAACCCTACCTGCTAAATTAAGCTCATAATTTCTTTTGGCCTGCTGTATTCTTTTCTTGGTGGTCCTAAGACTGATTTTATAGTTATCCCAACTAGACTCATCCCCACTCAATTTGGCCCTTTGGAACATTTCATTCTTGTTTTTTATAGCCCTTTTGACTGGATTTGTCAGTCAAGGAGGGAGGAATTTTTTTGACCCATTATATTTAATGTTTGTGGGCATGTACTTTTGGACCAAAGTATTTGTTTTTGTAATTAACAATTCCCACATACTAAGCACATTTTCACCTCCAAAATCACTATCCCATTTCCAGTTGGACAAATCCTTTTTCATACCATTGAAATCCGTTTGATCAAACCTATGTATTAGAGTCTTCCCACTGGTTTTTTTATAGGTCCCAAGTACTTAAAACTAACCATTTGATGGTCACTTCCTCCCGGGGGGGGGCAGAACTGTACAGTTTTGAATCAAGTGGCCCATATTACTTAGGACTACATCTAGGATATGACTGTTTCTGGTATTCTCCTGCACATACTGGTCCAGCCCTGCTAGATTGAATATCTCTAAGTATTCTCTTTCACTAACCGTATTTGTTTGAAGGCTAGTTATGATGCTGTTTACTAGTCAAGATACTGTTATTTTAGGATTATGATACTAATTATGATGGCTAAGATACTAGTTACAAGTTATGATAGTATTGCAATATCTTGCTAGGAGATGAAAATCATTTCCATTCATGTTGCACATTATACAATCGGCAAAAAGATACGATATTGACCAGAATAGTTATATAAGGTTGCAAACTCACAGAAGAAGCAGGTAAGGTGATGCTTGCTTCATGAATCCATAGAATCTCACTGAATGTCATCCTTACCTTGGTCCTTTTCAGTATATATATATATTTTTCTGTAAGGCACTCTGAGCCTCTGGGAAAGGGCATGTATAAAAATAAACTACTACTACTACTACGGGGGAGGCTTATGTTCTACCGCCCACTCTGAGTGCTTCTGGGAACACTATCTCTGCAGTATTCCTGCTATGAGAGGGGGGGGAGGCTTAAGTTCCACTGCCCACTCTCTCGGTGCCTCTGACAACACTGTCTGCACAGTATTCTCACCACAGGGGGAGAATTATGTGTTCCACTGCCCACTCGCTGGGTGCCTTTGTAGGCACTGCCTGTGCAGTACTCCCACTAAAGGGAGAGGGTTATGTTCCACCACCAACTCTCTGAGTGCCTCTGGGAACACTGTGCAGTATTCCCACTGCAGGGAGATGGGTTATGTGTTTCACTGCCCACTCTCTGGGTCCCTCCTATGTTGGGGATGGGAGCATCACTGATGCAGCCTGTGGCTCGATGGGGTTGACTACTCCCCCCCATAGCCCAAGTGATCAGACCTTGGGAGGTGGGAGAGACTTTGAGGAAGAAAACTGTGTGCTGCTGGCATTTGACTTCTTCCAACTGGGCAGCAGCATCTCTGGTCCTGGGAGTGCCACTGACATCCTTATGCCCTGTGAATGAACATGTGCTTTTTCTGTATAGCTTTTTACCATCAGGGCTTTGGGGTAGTCAGGCTGCGGTCCTTCTGCAGAGGATCTTAATCTGCCTAGTTCTCAGGGTTTCATTGAGCCCCATGTTCCATGTTCTCCCCCCTTGTTATTCTGGGACCCCGAACATGGTCATGTATGTGCATGGAGGCATGCATATGCTCCATGGCTCCAGTGACGGTCCCATCCTCCCACCTGGCCTAACACCTGGCTCCCTTGTTGGCTTGGCGCTGCCACCTAACCTCCACTTGGTGGCAGCCAAGAGTCGGGGAAGCCCATGTCCCTCCTTGGGAGAGGAAAGCTGCATTGCTGCAGCTCAACCCAGCTCCTCCTCCTCTGACCCCCGGTGACTCAGGCTCATTCCTGTGCCTCCGCTGTCCACGCCACCGGGCTGGCCTGTGAATGAACATGTTATCCCATATCAGGCATCTCCCCCAATCCACAGTCATAACTGGCCCTACTGGATGGGGATTTCCTGTATGGTGTTCTGAGTAGTGGCAGTTGTCTGGACTGGAGTCCAGTGTGCCAGTACTGTGATGGTAGCCGACACATGGGTGGCCCGTAGAGAAGGAGTGCTTGAGGCATGGCAATTCAGGGGTTAATAGTAAATTAATAACAAAGACACAGCCATCATTTAAGCAATAACGATTGAGAAGGTGGTAATTTCTGAGTGATTATTGACCAGTTGGAGGGATAATCCAATAAAAATGATTGGCTTTGAAGTTTTTACTGCAGTTCTAAATCTAATCACAATATCAACTTTTGTTTTGCAGGTTTTTTTACTTACTTTTTGTGTTTCTGTGGTGTGTGCAGTGTGGCACGGTAATGTTGTATATTTAAGACACTGCATGACATATTATGTCAGTTGGCAACTGACTTGGTCATTTCTAGCAAATTTATGACCAATCCAGTAGCAAATCAGGAGCCTCGCTAGGCTCATGAATATTTAACTAGACATACAACTGTGAACACAGCCCAGAACATATTCAACATATTTGCACATGCAATCTGGTTACAGCTAAAGATTTTCAAACCATTTGAGGGTTTAAACTTTGCATAGGGATCTAGTGGAACAACACCAGTATTTATAATTGTTATAGATTTGGTTGCTGCCCCTAATAAAAATGTTTTAAATTGTGTATGAGTAAATGCATTGCACAGTCAAATGTCTGAGATATTTATTTATTTAAAGGTTTTACCAGGAAGGTGTGCTGAGCAGACTACTGCTCAGTTCCAGATGCGTCCGGGGTGGGGTGGGGTGGCGAGTACATATATATTAGACAGTGTCCAGAAAATATTACAACATATCTTACAAGGTGAAGTGCAGTACAGCAGTTAGTTGTACGAGGCATATGACAATAAAATATAGAAACAGTTATAAGGGATATGACAATAAAATATAGTAACAGTTACATAATATAAATATAACACTGTTCATAGAATTCCTGTTTTCAGAGGCTAGAGCTAACATGGGTGCATGTGCAGATGGAGGAGAAACGTGCTCTGAGAAGGGAGTTAAGGTGCTGACTGGGGGAGGTGTGCCAAATATCCAGGTGGAGTGAGTGCTATAGTTTAGGCATGTGATATGAGAACGCTGACTGGCCTGCCGAGGTGGACATGAGTGGAACAGGCAGGAGATATAAGTTATTTTTCCTGAGTGTGTAACCTGGGAAAGTAGGGGCTGAGAGGACAGAGGCGAGATATGGAGGGAGGGACTGTGCCCAATATTTGGCCGTGATGCTAGCACAGTGGGAGTGTTGCCAGTCCTGAAGCGAGGGAAGGTCTAAGGTCCGGTATAGGACACAGTGATGAGTGGTAGGAGGATAGTCAAGGGCAAGACTACAGAGGGAGTGGAATGGGGGGTTCAGTCTGGCTAGGGTGGACTTTGAGGTGGCACTGTATACTAATCACCATAGTTGAAGATAGGGAGAATTATCTTCTGCACAATTGCGTGGTGAGCCGGCAGTGGGATGCAGCCACAATTGCGGTACAAAGCCCCCAACTTGGGGTGAAGCTTTTTGTGGATGGCATCAATATGTGCAGAGAAGTCTGGGTGCTGGTCAAGCCAGACCCCGACATATCTGCAGGAGGTGCAAGTCTCAAGAGAAGTCCCATTCAGGGTGTGGAAGGAAGGGGTGGAGGGGAGCCTTGAAAGTCTCTGCCTTGTGCAGAAGGTCACAGAGACAGTTTTCTTGGCATTGAGAAATAGCTGATTTGAGTGAAACCAGTGCTGAACTTCATTGAAGTCCTGCTGTAGTCTTGTCACCACATCAGAGGTTGAGGGGCCGGATGTGTACAGTGCTAACATACTAAAATGCCAGCAGAGTCGGTCTTATGGTCTATCAAGTTTGCTCGGGCCTCAGCACCCTGATTGGGTACTGTAGCCATCTACCTGGCTCCCTTCCTGCTTACCCCATCCTGTATCTGCCACATACATGTGAATGGATATGTGGGGGCAGACAGAGGGCAGGTCATTGATGAAGATGGAGAACAAAATCAGTCCAAGGTCTGAGCCTTGGGGTACACCAGAGGTAACAGGGAGGGAAGCAGAGGTGGTGTTACCAATTCTGATGGATTGGGATCTGCCTATCAGGTAGGTATGAAACCAGCTGTTGGCCATACTTGAGATCCCTGCAAGACAGAGCTTGGATAGAAAAAGGGAGTGGGATACAGTGTCGAAGGCTTTAGCCAGATCAACAAAAATGGCTGAGGTGATATGGCCTCTATCCATACCAGTGAGGATGGAATCAGTTAGTCTTAGGAAAGAGGTGGTGGTGGAGTGGGACTTCCTAAAACAAGACTGGTAGGGTGTGAAAAAAGAAGAGGAATCAAGATAGGAAGAGAGTCATGAGAGGACTAGGTGTTCTTGGATTTTAGCCAGAATAGGTAGGAGGGAAATTGGGCAGTTATTTCCAGGAGCAGAGGGGTCACCGCCTTTAGGAAGGGGGATGACTGTGGCATGCTTCCACTTGGTTGGGATAGCAGCTAGAGAGAACGAGAGGTTATAGAGTGAAGCAAGAGGTGTGGCGATGGCGGGAGTCAACAAATATGACAATTTGGAATCCAGGCCAGTGGGGCATTTGACATTGGAGGGAATAAGGGTGAGTAGAGCTTTGTAAACTTCAGCCTGGGAAGTCAGATGGAAGGTGGAAGAGGGGCCAGCTGGAGCAGCTTGGTTGGGGGGAGTAGGGTTTTTCGGGTCAGGAGTGAGAGTGGCCAAAAGTGATGAGGTACATTCTGTAAAGAAGGAATTGAATTGAGAGGCCACTTCGAGTGGGTCTGTGATCGTGGTGCCACCTACATTTAGAGGAGGGGTGGGGGGCTGTGAGGAAGGGGAGAATAGTGATTTAACCACCTTCCAAAATTTAGATGCCTGGTTTAAGTTGATGTGGAAGGTGTCTCTGAAGTAGTTGGCTTTTGCCCTATGGATTTGTCTTTTACAGGCATTTCATACGGCATGATAATTTGTTGGTGCACGAGTGAGCCGGAGACCTTGACGGCCTTCCAAGCCTGATCCCTGGCCCTGAAGAGGGCCATGATGTCCGCAGAAATCCATGGCATGGGGCACCTCTCACCCGAGCTTGTCTGAGAGGGCATGAAAGTTCCAGACTGCAATGAACCTGGACTTGAAGTACTCCAAGGTGGAGTCGATTGAGGTAGCCTGGGGGATGTAGAACCAATTGTTTGCCAGGTCATTTAGGAGAGATGCAAGATCCAAGGATTTAAAGGATCTTGACAGGATGGTTGGGGAAGGGGTGACTTGGGCCTGTGTATTTTTCTAACTGAGTAGATCATGTGATGGTCACTTAAGGAGTCTGGTAACAGTCTTGAGGTGAGTATCCGATGTGGGTGGGAGGTAAGGGACCAGTCCAGGACAGAGTGGTTCAGTGAATTGGGATTATATCATATGGGCTCAGTGATATGTTGAGATAGGTTTAATGCTACCACTTGGTTGTGCAGCTTGGAGCTACTGCTTGAGAGCCAGTTCTGGTTAAAGTCTCTGAGGATATGTAACTCACCCCTTGAAGCCAGTGATGTAAGGATGTTCAGGTGTTCCAAGATGGAGGGTGCAGTGAAGTCAGGAGAACAATAGGATCCAGCAATAAAAATGGGGCTAGTGTGGGTAGGGAGAGTTTAATTAATAAAGCGTTGATGGTTTGCATAGGCATTGGCAGTGGGACCGGGGTAAACTGAAGCAATGAGCTGATGTGCATGGCAATGCCACTGCCTCTTTTGTTGCCAGGGTGGTCGTGACGAATAAGGGTATAGCCAGGAATTGCTAATTCAGCATCCTGATTGTATGGTTTCAGCCAGGTCTCAGAAATAATCAGTCTGTCAGGTCTTAAGGAGAGAACAATTGGTTGCAACAGGGTTAGTTTGTTTAGAAGGCTGCAGATATTTAGGTGAGTGAGTTTTAGGCCTCGGGGGAGTTGGGGGGTGAGGTTTGGACTGGGGGGGGTTGGACTGGGGTTAGGTTCAATGTCCCTGGATAGAAGGATTAAAAGTGTTATCAGAATTTTGCTTTTGGGCAAGGCCCATAGAAGCTTGGGAAAATAATTTGGCCCTAAATATTCAATGAATCTCTATTGAGCCAAGGAGGAGGCAGTATAGTGCAGTGGTCTAAGGCTCTGAGCTGCAAATTTGGTGACATCCAGCAGACCAGACCTGGGTTTGAATCCCACAGCTTCCAGTTGCATACTGTGTGACCCTGAGCAAATCACTTAATCTCCTTGTGCTCCCAGATTGCTCCTGTAAAAAAGCTTTCAGCTTAGTGTGCTATACCTGGTTAAACAACTAAATTAAAGGAAAACTGAGAAAGCTTTTCCTCTTTAGGAGTGGCAGTTCATTCATGGGTGGGAGGCAGGGTGCATACTCAGAGTCAGCATCCTCCCTTCCTATCATCTCGGTTGTTGTTATTGTAGATTTCCCTTTAAAAGCTTAGACCAGCAGTGAGTCAGATATGCACTCAGCTACAATAGATCAAACAGCTTTCCTGACCTTAACTGATTCTATAATATGGGCCCGAAGAATTTAAATCAACTCTTTCTCTTAAGTCAGGCTTCACTGAAGTGTAGTCGGAAGTGTACGACAGGTATGGAAAGAACATGAGATTTTGGAGGCTGATAAGATAAAGTAGATAACTTAAAGAAATTTTCAAACTGGAAAAATGTAGTGCAACACTATTTTGGTTTGTTCATTCACTTCCACAGTGAGGTTTGAGATTCTGGAACAGAGTCAGTATTTTTGCCCTCATTTTCCACTGATCATTGAAAAACCTTGGGCCACGTTCAGGACCTGCTAGTTAACTATTAGAGATTCTTTTTCCATTCACAATGTTATTGAAAGAACTAGAAATAAAGCAACTTTCATTTGATATTTAGTAATAAAGCAAATGTGCTGAGTGAGTGAGAGAGAAGGAGAAAGAAAGAGAGAGAGAGAGAGAGAGAGAAGTTGGAGACAGACTAGGTCACAATGAGGAAATAATATAGTAATGTGTTATTAGAAAATGAAAACTAAAAGCAAAGGCGAGATCAAAATACTTCTATTTCATTAAGCCAATTATAATAAAACAAAATCTACTGCAGTGCTGCAGAAGTAGCTGAATGGAACAGGCAGTATGGGAAACGTGCCACTGGAGCGAGAGAGGGGGAATCTACAAGATGTTATAAATATGGTAAAAATTAAATATAGCACTACAATAAGAAACATTGTAACAAAGAGTGAAACCCTATGTAAATACCAAAGTCAATATCACAAACAATTATGGTTGAGAAGATCATGTATATTTAAACAATAAGGAGAGACTAGGGTTATGGTAATGTTCGGTTAATTACCCTCTAGGGGTGTAATGTGGCATGAGGCACAACTGAGTGCTACATACCCCTAGAGGGTGATTAACTGAACATTAACATAACCCCTGGAAATGCCGTATTGCTGTTATAAAAGTAGATATTTTACAGCAGAACTATACCCTGTTTAGAATTTGATTAGATTAGACATATATGTCAACCTAAGATTAGCATAGGCCTAATAAAATGTTTACAGCCAGCCAGGAAGCTTTGCTTCACCAACCCTTTTTATAAACTATATAAACTGTGAGATATAGATACAACATAGATAATTTCATGTTTCTATGTGTGATGGAGCAGTGGGTAGGGCAGTGGGATTCAAGGATGTATGGGGAAAGGTGCTGGCAGCAGGACGAGGGAAGTAATGTTGTCACTGTGTCACTCACTGGTGGGATCCCACCTGGAGTATTGTGTCTGGTTCTGGAGGCTGCACCTCAGAAGGGATATGGACAGGGTGGAGCAATGGACAGGAGAGCCACTAGAATGGCGTAGGGATTGCATCGAGCACTGCGGAGGCAGACTGAGGGATCTCATCATGTACACCATAGAAGAGAGGAGAGCGAGAGGGGACATGACGGAGACCTACAAGTGCCTTGGGGGGAGGGGTGAACAGGGTAGAAGTGGCTGTCTCTTTTGGATTAGGGGGAGCATCAAAATGCAAAGACGTGCAATGAAGCTAAAAGGGGTGAAGTTTAAGAGGGATATGAGAAGGTGCTACTTTACTGAAGGAGTGGTGGACACCTGGAACAGACTGCCAGCTGAAGTGGTGGAGTTGAAAACAGTAGGGGGCTTCAAGCGTGCATGGGATAGACATAGGAATATTAATAAATAGGCAAAGAGGAGGGAAGGCCACCAGAGTCTAGTTAGGGTCTGCGGAGACAAACTAGGCAGGGACCATTTTGGCAGACTGGATGGGCCAAACAATCTTCCTGTTGACAAATTCTGTTTTTAAATTTCCATATGGCTAGAAACAGAATACTTCAGTATACAATGAAATCCAGCACTTAAGGGAAAAATGAAGACACAGAAAAACAACAAATGCCTGCTTGCAATAACTACTGCTGCAAAATTAGATATGTGAAAAAGACACCTACAAGGATCTGTGTGATATGGTAGCTTGTGACTTAATAGCTAGTTTAATCGCACAACCTTTTGTGGCCTTTGAAGTCTCTTCATTAGGAATACCATATATTTGTGAGGAGACATGACAATATAGCAGTGCAATGAAAAAGTTTTTTTTCTCAAAAAAGCTAGTTTCAGCTACAATTACTAAAAATATTATTATACTTGTCAAATATACTTGTGTATGCACCTCCTATGCGGTGCACTTTAAGCCTTTTTTATTTTCCCAATCCTAACCCTTTCTAGGTCTACAGTGCTATGTCTAGGCAAAATGTGGCAGCTGTCTTTTTTCTTGAGACAAAAACACTAAATAAAAACATGTATAAAATACTCAGAGGTTGGTGGTGTTGGAACATTTGCCACCAAATAAAACTGGAAGATGTCTGGAATATTTATAAAACAAAAAAAAGGTAAAGTCACATTTTTGCCCAATTTTGCTGCACTGCTGCTTTAAACTATGTTACCCCAGTGAAGGTATCATTTCTGTCTAATAGATCCTTGTGATTTCTGTTGGATTACACAGCAGCCTTCTAACATTCTGAGAAAAATACAGGAATCTGTTGGACCACTAAAGACCTGAAATGGATTAAACCTAAAGAAAAGGATGAGGGAATGGCAAAATGCTAAAATGATCATTGGGTATCACGGAAACATAAAAAAATGTTAGCAGAAAAAGACCATTTGTCCATCTAGTCTTCCTTACTTTACCCTACCCTACCAGGTGCATAATGTCCAGTAATGTCTAGCCTAGTAAAAATCACTTTTTACAAAAGACATGGGCGGGCAAATTAATTGTTTTTTTTAGTTCTAAGGAGAGGATATTGATGAGTTACATAGTATGCTTTCTAGTGATTACATAAGTAGGCAGTCATTCCTTTGCATTACCTTCATCTCTGTGTGTGAAAGTAACCATGGATCGGAAATATGTCTTGAATCTGGCCTGTTTCATTTAGGGTCCCACCATCTTTTTTCCTGGAATTCCTACAGTGCACGTGTGAATAATTATGTTGGTGCACTAAGACTTGTGTGGAACTGGTCAATATCCACCACCACCCATTTGTGAGTGGAATGCTCACACAAGTTGAATCATTTATGGAATGAGTGGTCACACAATCTGAACCATCTGTGAAATGATTACTCACACAAGTCAATCCATTTCAGGACTGAATTCCCACACAATTTAAATCATTTCTGGACTGAATGCATGCAAATGTTATACCATTTGTGGACTGAATACATACAGTATACAAGTTGAACAATTTTCGAGCTTAATGCATGCACAAGTCAGATGGTTGTCTCAGTTTCATTTTAAATATGAAGACTAATTTATTTAAAATGAAGGCATTAACTTGAAAGACAGTTGGTCTGGTTCAGAATAATTTTCTTTGTTCCATATAGTGAATTTTGATCACAATTTTTTCACTCCAAAAATCTAAACACCCTATCACTCATTAAAATGAGGTTACTTTTTTTTTGTTCCATAAAATTCTTCAAGGCTTCTCTTTAAAATACTATCACAAAATATATTGCATACTACAAAAAAAAAAACTCTTTCTCCACACCACATCCAAAATGTATGGCATGTAAACTCACCCCCTCATAAAAGTTACATATCTTTTTCTAGATACACTTTCCCATTTATAATGAAGTCATTGGGATACATTATCTTCATGCTCCAGTGTGTATAGTAACTTTTTACCTGTCTAATAAACAGATGATTCATTGCCAGTGAGGTTCATTGAGTCATTGCTAAACATTGATGCTAACTGTGCATGCCTTCAGAATCACTGTATGGAGATGAAACTGCAGAGGCTTTGGATTCCCCATCACTACAGCACTCAGTCCTTTGTCTTGGAAGTTGACAGTTCAGGGATTGGCTGGTGAAAATCTACTTCATTCCTAGAAGGTGCTGAAGAATTCAGATCAAGCAGTCCCTGCAGATGCTTGATGTAATTTATTGCAGCCCTGAGGGTTTCAACTTTGCTAAGTCGTTTATCTGAAAATTCTGAGGGAAGGTGTTCTCTTAGGCGAGCATAGCCCTCGTTCACACAACGCACTCGTTGTCTCTCTCTTTCATTCCTTTTTTTAATGAAGGAAGGTTCAAATGAACAATCATAGACCCCAGAATAACTAGGTAAAGGCATGTAGGAAAATTGACCTGAATAACCATAGTTGTAGGCTTGTTCTAGATAAGATGAATTATAATAAAATGGCATACCCCCTCGTTTTCTGAAAGGTATCTGAAGGTGTTCTGTACCCATGGCCCCCAGGTCTGGAAAAGAGCATTCTGTCCAGAACTGAATTTGATGTATTTGTATCCATTACAAATTAAAGTGCAATTTATACCCCAGACCTCTTATTACTTGGAGATGAGTTAAAGTCCCAGAGATTGACCCTGATTGCAAAACAAAAAAACATTCTTATAATTTTAATGGGCATTAAAATTCTTCTTAAAATATTTTAGAAGCACCATTAGCATGTGTTGCAAATGCTGATATTATGAATTTATTCTAAATATAAATATGAACCAAATCTACAGACAGTATCCAAGTGTTCTGATCCATGGCCACATGTCTTCTGATTCTCTCTTCAGATGTTTGTAACATACCCTCCAATCCCTTAGAAAGTTGTTCTATCAGATCACATCTGAAAAGCATGTTGTAGTCTTCAACTATGTTTCTCAAAGTCCATAGTTTCCAGCAGGTAAATAATTCGCAGGTTAAAGAATATCTTCAAGCTTTTGGAAAAGGAGATCACCCATTCCATCAAATAACTTTTGACATGGTAATAACAGCCACGGTCACTGTGTGCTTAAATTCAACACATAGCCAGTGTATTTACTGCGCTGTAATGCAAGTGTTGTAGTTCATATGTTCGCAGCAGAGTATAACTGGATCTCTGTTTCAACCCAAACAGATCTTCTATGGAAGACTGCATGGGAAGTTCATAGGATTCCCAAAGTAAAGGATGTCTGTAATGTCTTTCAAGTGTTGTGAATTCTTTTTTTCTTCCCAGATTGCAGTACTGAATTAAAACAATAAAATGACAAAATGGATATTGTTACTGTGAGTTTTGAAGTTGTGTGGACATGTATTACAATAGCTCACACTAAGAGTAGAAAGTCTTACTCTAATCCTCCATGTTGATAATGCCACTGGGGAAAGGGATATATATATATATATATATATATATATATATATATATATATATAGTATTACATGCAGTGGGATCTCAACATATCCAATAACAGTTTCTGCTGTTTCTTTAGTACAAATATATAGCAAAGAGGTACACAAAGCAATGCTAGCTTTATACCATAGAAATAGTAGTAATTTATTGCAGTATTTAAGTTAAACCCAACCAAATCTAAATCTACTGTATAAAAGAGCAATGATGATTGAGGTTACCTAAGGTAATGTAGTCCAGAAATCATAAAATACTGTGCTGTCCACTAGAATCTAACTCACTGGGAAAGATTTCAAAGTATACTGCATAACAAATCAGATTAATTGTCACTGAACTACACAAAGGTTCTTCAGTATCTAGCAAGATATCAGAACATAAACTGATAAGAGCACTTGATCCTGGCATATGGGTCTGTGGAACCATGGACCAGAAAGTCCCAGGATCCTAGACTCCAATCCCACAGAAGCCTTGTGGCCATTGTATGAGTTTGATCAAGCCACGTGACCTCCTGGTGGTATCTGCAAATCCTCCATGTAATTTAATTGGGCAGTGCTAGGACCCCACTGTAAACAATGGCCCAGATATTCAAACTGCACCAGGCTGTGGCGCAAGCCTGGGTGCAGCTCAACTTGGCTGCGCAGGGGCGTGGACTGGCCGATATTCAACGGAGCTGTGCCATGGCTCAGCAGCATTGAATATCGCACCCTGGCCACCCGCAGTGTGCATGACGCAGTGGCACTGTGCCAGCGCCAGTGGCCAGAGTGGAACATGTGGATGCGCTAGCGCAAGTTCCATTGTGCAAGGCGCAGCAACCATGATATTCAAAAGTTGACATGCAAATGGGGCCATAATGTATGCAAGGCGCACATGGGGCCATTTGCATGTCATTATGACTCCATTTACATGCAGGTGCGCCGATCTCTGATGACATGCACCCAGTGCCCTGCCAGGCAGCAGCCATCAGTGACCGATGCCCCCTGCAGAGCGGCAATGTGCCCCACAGCCCGATCGTGGGCTGCAGTAAAAAATAGAACAATCCAAAATCCCTGGTGGTCCAGTGGACTGCTGCCTGCCGGATCACAGGCTAAGTAAAGAAAATATAAAGCCAATATCCCTGGTGGTCCAGTGGACCTGTCTGCCCGTCCAACCGCGGGCTAAGTAAAGAAATGAGAGATCCAATATCCCTGGTGGTCCAGTGGACCTGTCTGCCCACCTGATTGTGGGCTAAGTAAAGAAATGAGAGATCCAATATCCATGGTGGTCCAGTGGACCTGTCTACCCACCCAATTGTGGGCTGAAGTACAATCTAATGAAACCTATCACCCCTGGTGGTCCAGTGAACCTCCCCTCCCCACCTGCCCACTGATCCCCACCGCCCCGCTCCCTCCCCAGTCAGCGGCGGGTGGCAGCACCCCATCACATATCTGGAATGTGTAGTATGGTATGGGCTGCATGCCCATTGGCTCATGCTGTGGACCAATGGGCGTACAGCCCTACTGATGGTGTCAGTCAGCAGGTGGCGGGGTGGCCGGCGGGTGGGGTGCTGCCGCCCGCCGCTGACCGAGGGGGAGCAGGGCGGTGGGGATCAGTGGATGGGTGGGGAGGAGGGTCCACTGGACCACCAGGGATGATAGGATTTATATTTGATTTACTTAGCCCGCTATTGGGCAGGCAGACAGGTCCATTGGACCACCAGGGATATTGGATCTCTCATTTCTTTACTTAGCCCATGATCGGATGGGCAGACAGGTCCACTGGACCACCAGGGATATTGGATCTCTAATTTCTTTACTTAACCTGTGATTGGGCGGGCAGACAGGTCCACTGGACCACCAGGGATAATAGGATTTATATTTGATTTACTTAGCCAGCGTTAAGGTGGGCAGCACTCCACTGGACCACCAGGGAATTTTGATTAGTCTTTTTCTACTGATGCCCACAATCAGGGAGGGGGGCACCACCACAGAAGTGCAGCCGGAGCTCGGGTGGCCACCCACAGGTGGCAGCTGTCGTGTTGTGCCCTGCAATGCAGCAGCTCACCTGTGGGTGGCCATCCATTGTTCCTTTTTTGGGGGGATCAACTTTGTGCTGGCGCAGGTAGGGGTTACGCATGCATGGCTCCGCATGTCCCGGGCTGAATATCAGGCTGTGCAGAGTATGCATGGGCATGCCTCCCCCCCCACCTGCGCCTGCATGCATTACTGATGTGCTCCGGCGCATCAGGATTTGTGCCACGCAATTTCCCCTTTTGAATATTGTGCCGGGGCGCATCAGTGAGTTGCACATGGCGCAACACTGTTGCGCCATGCGCAACCCTCTTGAATATCTGGGCCAATATGTTTTCATCTGGACTGAGCTATCCTTTGTACCAAAATCACAAAATAGTAATAATTGCACATTGCTTGATCAAGCCTGTTACACTATATCTGAGAATGCGAGATGTCACAGATAAAGGCTCTAAGTGTGTAGGAAATGGTTGTATCACACTGCATAGCACCATGAGGGGATGAGACTATATTTGTGTGGTTTGGATGTCTCAGTACCTTGAAAAATAAAAATAATTGTGTTGGTGTTTTTTTTCTGTTTCACTGTACTTGGAGTTTAGGTCTTTCCTTTTATATATTTTAAGAACCCTACCATTTTGTTGTCAGTACACCTTGGGATGCTGAATGGCTCTCTGAGGCCCCCCAACGCAGATCACTTAGGCATTGTTGGTTTTTATTCAACTGTAGACACAGGAGTCATAGTTATACTTTTATCAAAGAATAATAAGTCCAAAGACCATCATTTTCATGATATATGCAGATTAACCTAGTCCCCTTCCCTTCCCTCCCCTCTCCTCTCCTCTCCTCTCCTCTCCTCCCCTCTCCCTCCTCTCTCCTCCTCTCCTCCCTCTCCTCTCCTCCCCTCCCCTCTCCTCTCCTCCCTCTCCTCTCCTCTCCCCTCTCCTCTCCCTCCTCTCTCCTCTCCTCTCCTCCTCTCTCTCTCCTCCTCCCTCCCCTCCCTCTCCTCCTCCTCCCTCCCTCTCCTCCCCTCTCCTCTCCTCCCTCCCTCCCCTCCTCTCCTCTCCTCCTCCCCTCCCCTCTCCTCTCCTCTCCTCCCCTCTCCTCCCTCCTCCTCCCCTCTCCTCTCCTCCCTCCTCTCCTCCTCCCCTCTCCTCCTCCCTCTCCTCCCCTCCCCTCCCCTCCTCCTCTCCTCTCCTCCCTCCCCTCCCTCCCTCCCTCTCCTCCTCCCTCTCCTCCCTCCCTCCCCTCCCTCTCCTCTCCTCCCTCCTCCTCCTCTCCTCCCTCTCCTCTCCTCCTCCCTCCCTCCCCTCTCCTCCTCCTCCCTCTCCTCCCTCCCCTCCCCTCTCCCTCCCTCTCCTCCCTCTCCTCTCCTCTCCTCTCCTCTCCTCTCCTCTCTCCCATTCCATTGTATTTTTCAGAAAGGCTCTAAATAAAGGTTGCACTAGATATCTCCTCCTGAGAAAACAGAATGTTAAAGCTACAGGGACAATGCTAAGCAAATACTGGCATGGGAAAAGAATACTGACAGATCACAGGATCCTGCAGATGTGTTTGATTTGCCATTCTCTTGCATTCTGGCAATTTATTTACCCAGGAGAGCCCATTTAAGATGCCTCATCTCATTTTCAGCGGGGTCCTAGGGGGCAGATTTAAAATGTTTTTCAGGGAGTAGCAGTTTTGTCAAGGGTGTAGCACATTCTCCAGAAACATGTAAAAAAAGTACCTTTGAAGACTAAAACTAGGCTAAACCAGCTACTGGTTGCTGGCCAAAAGTGAAAGTGGTTACTACATCAATATATAGCTGGACCTACTACTGTGGCAGTTGTGTTTCTACCCATTTTTGCAACTGGGAGAACTGTAGACCATGGAAGCCATTGGACTTATTCAAGATGACACAGCAAGCCAGAAACTATTTATAGAGGCAAGGGGACTTGCCGTGGATCACACGATAACTCAATGACATGGAGTCTAGAGGACTTTCTCAGGATCATGCAGTAAGCCAGTAGCTGTTGTGTGATCTAAACTTGCAAGCTCATTTAACAGCTTAGTGTTCCAAGAACTAGACCACACAACCAGAAGATTATTTGATTAATTTTACTGCTAACCAGGAGAGACAGGGGTGCCCACATTCAGGAGTGACAATACAGACTTCTGCACAATTTGGTATGAGATCATTCAGATAAGCATACCCTGGATATTACTAAGATCCTAGGACAAGTTGGAAAAGATCTCACTGCCACCAAAGAGTATATAGTTAAACTACAGTGCCTTATTGTAGAAAAATGCACTTAGAGACATCAATGGAAACAGAAAAGTAAAAGCAAACACTGCCTCCTGACTAAAGATCAACCATCAATAAAGCTGACAAGGAGGATTGGGCAGTGGACATTTGGTATGAAGGCATGCTAGATGTTACAGGTGTAAACCCATCCCTACAAATGATGCTACTCTGTATGAGTACCAATTTACAGGGTGGGGGCAGGTGGCTAGCCCATCCAATTATTGTTATGGCAAAAGAGCAGATCCATATGGTTCACTGCTTATTGAATCACGGTCAAGACAGTTACGCAGTTGAAAGAGGAATACAACTGATCCCCAAAAGACTTCTGGTGCTAGCTACAAATTAAAAGTGCCCTATGACAGGAATTACATGTGCAACTTTGATCTAAACCTAGCCTCATCAACCTGCTTCTAAAATGTATTTTTTATTTATTTGTAATTTCTGACTAGGAAAGGCACACTGAGATAACATAGCTTGTTTGCAGGTGCATCTTGGGGGGGGGTCTTGTAAAGCACACCCCAAAGTCATTGTTGGGTGACATTACAGCACCCTCAATTCCTCTTACCCATCTCCAGCATAAAAGGCAAAACAGGGTGAGAATGAGAACACAAACTCAAGGCCTACATACCTTATTGTCCCAATATAGAAATAATGCCAACAATGCATGTATAGAGCAGGTATCCCGTAATAAGGGTGAATCAATATGAGTACTGACAATAAGAGTGACTGCACAAATATAGTGATTGTACAAATTAAGCGACTGTACAGTTTGAGTGATCGTGGTAGTTAATAAGCATCGTGGAGTTATTTTTAAGTAGGAGGGGTGCAGGGGGCAAAGCCCCCCACATATCATGTTGTGAAGTGTATGTGAACTGTTACATGATGGCATGTCCCTCGCACCTCCCATATGTTAAAATAACAAACTCCAAGATGCACATTGAGACTAAACCCCATGGCAGCACTTGCTCTGTAAAGCTGTCATCACCCATGTATTTGTGACTGTGCTCCATGTAGAATTTATGCTGGGTACTGGACAGTGTACAGCACTGCTTCATTTGTTTCAGGTCTCAGATGCAGTCTGTATGGCAAGACTTACCTTGAAGAAAGCATCAAAATATCCCACTGATCAAGAACACAGTACAGCATTGTGAAAGGTAGACTACGATGCAGTTCTGTCATGTTCACATGTGTGCCAGTGCTTATGTGAGAGCATTGTTCCGCTAGGAAGGGTTACAATGAACTTCTTTGTGTCAACAGGTGGGGGCTAAAATCCTTAAAACTTTATGGCACCATATACCTGGTGATTGCCCCTGCCGACTGGTTTGGCTACTTTGTTTTTAGTATTACAGTCGCTGTATTGACCATCGCTAGAGTTGGCATGCATGGTATTTGTGTTCGGCGAAAGTCATTCACTGTTATGCGTTTTGCTGTTATATCCTCACTGTTATCACACAGAACCATGGAGCGATGAGTGCAGTCAACTTGCCAATGCCCCTGTTAAGACAGGACTCAGACAATAGGACACTGATGGGTACAGTATGGAGCCTGCAGTTTGGGAATTCCCATTAAGATAGGATGCAGACAACAGAACACTAATGTGCAGCGATAGTAGAACCTGTAGTTTGAGCACGCTACTGTTAAGACAGAGCTCAGACAATAGGAGAGTGGTGGAGCATGCAAGTTCTGAGACACAGCTGTTTCTATAGTAGACATGCATGCTCTTTTTAGTTTTGGTAATTTATTTATGCCCCTTGCTGACCTGCACCCATCCACTGGTCCTTCCAGCCCTGTCACCCCAGCATCCACTGGGACTTACCTTCTCTGGATCTTCCCCCAGGGCTTGCCCCCCAGCAGGGTCAGTGGGGCCCCCCTATAGCCCCACTAAAACAGGATCCAGTTCTCGAGAGGTGCCCAGCTGGCCTGATGCAGAGCCTATGAGGGACCAGTTTCATCCCACCAGTGGCAGTCTTTTTCTCCCTTTTTCACCCCTGGTGCAGAGGAGGCAGTGTGCAGTGATATCAATGGCAGTGTCACTCACTCTCCTGCATGCAGCACGCTGGGCATCTGCCATGCTTCTGTCCACCCATCTGCAGTGTTGGTGTACCAGCCCCCCCAACCTCCGCTAGGGGCCAGGCTAACACCGACCAATGATCCCCTCCCAGGAGGAGGAGGAGAGCAGTCCTTGGGATGCTCGATCCTCCTTTTTCTCCAGCCGACCCTCCAACTCTAGACGTCTCTCCGACCTCCGGTCATCGGTGCTGCAAGTGGTAGCCCTACTGCTGCACTGGTGGGTTGGCACTCATGCATACTCTTCTTGTCATTCTTACTGTAGTCTAAAGGCAATAATTCACAGGGTGTCACATGCCTCAAGTCCTTAATGGGTGAACTTCCCCATTCAAAATATTGGAGCTGTAGTGAAGAGGAGGTCGACCTCTCTCATATCATATGGGAATGCAACAGAATTCTTGACTACTGAAAGAGAGTCCAAACTGGATCCTCCAAGGTCCTCTTGCTTACCATCACCAAATCATCTCAGATCACATTGTTATGTATAGTGTGGTCCTCTTATACCACCACCACCACCACCATAAGACACCCTTTCCACCATCTTCTTCCCACAACACAATCACAAAGACGTGACCATATCCGCCCAGCATAAGAAATAACATGACCAGCGATATAAATAAATAGTTTAATAGCAGACAGTAGGACACTGATGTGACCTGACAGAGCCTGCAGTTTGGAAATATACTTGTTAAGATAGTTAGCAGACAATTTCTTTATTTATTGAAATCTTGTATTACAAGTACCTATGAGTCAGAGACTCTTTTACCCAGGTCCACATCAAAATAACAATACAGTACAATACAATAATCACAGAGAGGAGATAAAATGAAAGAGTTCAAATAACATTGATCACAAGCATGCTAGTTCTGGATTGGTGGGTTAGACAATAAACAATGGAAGATAACATTAATGGGAGCAAATAGGTGACACAGTTACATTCATACTTTTGACTGACAGGAGCAACAACATGGAGAAAGCAGATGGCTTTGTCAGCAAGGATGGGCAGCATTACCCATGGGCAACCAGAAGCTGGTTTTGTCGGTTAGGAAAAAAAATTGGAGAGATTGTTAGTTAAACAGGGGGCAGCCCTTAGAAACACTAGGAAGAGGGCAGGCCTAGGGAATATAAGGCATTGGTGAAGACTGAGAAAACAGTGGTGGGTGGTGTGGACAGGATAGGGAGGGTAGGGCATGGAGGGAAAAGAGAGGAGGGACAGGATAGGATAGTTGGGGTGCTAAGTGGGACAGTCACAGTGGCTGCACGTGACCAGGTGCTGCCTAAGGAGATGCTTAAAAGGACCAAGCTTGGTTCATTTAGGATAGCTATAATGAGACCATTTAGCCGGCTAGGAGCCCAGAAGCTAAAGGAATGTTGGGCATGTGAGGTGCTGCAGAAAGGGACTTGGAAGGCATATCTAGATGCACTCCTGGTGCTGTGTGAGAAAGGATTGTGTGTGAGAAGGTGCTGGGAGCTGGGAGGAGTTAGGCCCAAGCTGATTTTTTTTGCGTATAAACAGGTATGGTACTTGATCCTGTTTCCGAGGTTTAGCCAGTTTGTTCTGGAGTACAAATTGCACATGTGTGTGCGGATATGAGAACCAGAGACCAGATGACAGGCTTTGTTGAGGGTTGTGTTACTTCTTTTGAGGGCTGTTTCGGTGGCAGCGCCATAAATGAGTAGGCCATAATCCACAATTGAGAGTATGGAGCTCGTAACTGCAGTTAGCAGTGCTTCTTGGGTCATGCTGTTTCTATGCCTAAAGTCTCCATAGCCTACAGTTTACTGCCTTGGAGACAGTGTTGATGTGGTTCGTGTATGATAGAGCACTGTTCAGTGTAACACCGAGGTATGTAAAGGTTTGGACATGTTCAATTTGGACATTGAGGTTGTTGAGTACGGTAAGAGTGACATATTTAAGTCTGTGGTGGGGGCTAGCGAAAAGCATGGACTTTGTTTTTTATAGTTCATGATAAGTTTGTGTTGAGTGAACCATACTTTAAGAGCTGAGAAATTGTCTTGTAGGCTGCCGGCTAGAGAATGCAGGTCTGGGTGGCTGGAGAATAACACCACATCATCCATATAAAGGAGTAGATTACCAGGGCAGGCCTGAGGGAGGGAGTTCAGGAAGAAGCTGAATAATAAGGGGCCCAGGCTGGAGCCTTGGGGAACTCCCGATCGTACGGGTTGACTGGAGGATAGTGTATCAGTGATTTTAACCTGCTGAGTTCAATCTTCTAGGTAGTTTTTGAACCAACTCAAGGTCTCAATGGAGGCCTCAATGATACCGAGGGAGTTAATGAGGAGGGAGCGATTTACCATGTCGAAATCCTGTGTGAGGTCAATGTACACTGACCCCACAAGGTGACCATGGTCGAGAGCTTTGTGGGTAAAGTTAGTATATTCAAGTAGAGCGGAGGTGGTGCTGTGGCTTTTTCTGAAACCATGATGCTCTGGGCATTGAATGTTATGTTTGGACAGGTAATCTGAGAGCTGGTCTGCAACAATCCATTCTAGGGCTTTAGATGGGAGGGGATGAATATAGGGTGGTAGTTGGTGTGGAGGGCTCTATCTCCACTCTTGTGGATAGAGGTCACTACTGCAGTTTTCCACCGTGAGGGGAATTGCCCGAGACATAGTAACTGATTCAGGATTTTTGTGAGGGGGATTAGGGCCACATCCAGTGTTAGACGTAAAAACTTAAGGTCCAGGGAGTCACTGCTGAAGTGTGATTTTCTGAGGACCTTGAGTAGGTATTTTTTGGCAGAGCTTGGGGAGACTGCTTTAAAGTAAAAGGGTAGATAAGTTAGTGAAGGGGCCACGTCCTTGGGGTCAACAGGCGGGGAAGGTGGGACAAAGAAGTCTGAGGGGGGAGTACTCCACTGAGGTCTGTGAAAGTGGAGTTAAAGGTGTTGGCAATTTGCAATGGGTCTTGGATGATACTTCCATCAACGTTGAGCATGGTGGGAGGGGTTTTGCTTGGTTTACCAGACAGCTCTTTTAGGTTGTCCCAAAACTTCCTGATATCACCCCAGGAATTTGAGAGCGCTTCCTTGTAGTGGGCCATTTTGGCTTGCCTGATTTATTTATTTAATTTTGGTAACTGGGTAGGCCCACTGAGTCCAGTAACGGTCCCTTTTTCAGGGGCGACACGGAATTAATTACAGACACTTCAAAATGTAACATTTGCAGAATTACAGAGACAATATTTTATAAATCACATGGAAAGAAAAACAATTAACAATGCACAACAATTAGCAACACTTGTTAATACACTTAAATACATTTGTGAATACACCCACTCACTGACAGATTTATTTGAATCAAGATGTACAAAGCTGAGATATCAACTGTGGCAAGTGCATTGGTTTAGCTCCAGCAGGTGGGCCTAAAGTCCCCTTTTAGATCCCCTTAAAAATTACACACCTGGAGATTTGTTGGAAGCGTGTTCCAGAGGGAAGGGATGAAGACTAAGAAAGCCCATGACCCTTGGGCAGACATCACTCTGGGTACCATGAGGAACTGTCTACTTGAGGACCTCAGTGTTCTGCCATTCTTTTTTGTTGTCAGCAACTCTGCCAGATTTGGGGAAGGGGGGGCACTGGCCAACCTGAGCTTGTAAGCTAGGCAGAGAGATTGGTATTTTAATCTACCTTCCAAGGTGGGCCAGGATAGGGCTTGGAGGACCTGACAATGATGTTCTTTGGAGGGGGGGGCCTGCGGCAAACCTGCAGATTATATAGTACAGGGTTTGGAGCTTCTGCATCTCAGTGTTTTTAACAGAGAGCAGTACCGGGGAACCATAAAATAGGGTGGATAGGAGGGTATCCCATGATATTGGCACTGGGGAAAGGGCACCTACAATGGCAGCGACCCCTTCCCCAGTACTTTACAGGGATAGTCACAGGATGGTAGGGTGGTCGGATGGGGGGGTGAGTATAGCGACAGGATGTTGCAATACGTACATGCATGGGGGTGGTGGAAGAGGGCATGAACAGCAAGGGGCGGGAGGGGATGTGAGGGGTGCCACCATGGTGGGTTGCCGAGCTGACCCTGTGGTGTGGTGGGTGGGTTGCTGGCATCGGTCTGCAGGATACTGAGTTCAGGTCCAGGCGCTGGTGCATTTTTGCTGCACCTGGCCCACACCTTTTTTTTTTAATGTTTCCACCCCCCCAACATGCACCACCCTGGAGCTGAGAATCTTTTAGTAGGGGGGTGCGGAGTACAGCCCCCACAAAAAACAGTAAAAAACTAAGTCCCTGGCGCTGTTTTTTTTGTTATAATTTTTATTTATAGATTTTATGCATAGTTACAGCACATAACAACTCCTGTGCAGCACAGTCCTACATATGACATCAAACAGATACAAGATGTTCAGATAAGAGAGACACTGCAACCTGTGGGCAAGATTGGGGGGAAGAGCTATATAAGGTAACAACAAAATTATTATTTTATCATATGGCTGTTACTACCAATGCTCTTCATGTGGAAATTACATTCTCAATCTCACGTAACACTGTAAAATGGGCTATTATGCCCTTAATCAATATACTCTGAATATCATAAGCTCAATAATAATCCCCCGATAAGCTTCCCTAGCATCCACATATAATTTACTGATATTCCATTTTAGCCTTCCATTCATTCGTTTTGGAAATTATTGTAAAAGGTCCCTCATGCTGTATTAATGGACAGCAGTAACGTTAGAACTGTAAAAAAGAAAGCAGGCATGTTCATGTCCAAAATATGTCCCGAAGAGGGTAGCCTAAATGTTGGGACCCATTTAAACCTGATCCCATTATTTACCAGACTACAACTGAACTGCCATAACCTCCCTCTAAGTGACTGGATTTCCACAACATAACAGGTATGAAATTAATGCCCATTTCCATCTCACATATCAGTTCAGGTTTCTCCCAGATCTGATTCTGCCGAAGAATCACCCTCACGAGCCGCTCTTTCAATTTCTAGCTTTTGCACCAACTTTGCAGCCTCTTTAGGATCTGTATAAATAAATGCCTTCTTGCTGACTGTAACGTGCAGGTGGGCTGGCATCAGCAAATTATTTGGAACCTCCATCGCTCGCAGTTGCCTCCGTATCACATCGAAGCCTTTCTGCTTCATCCTGGTAGCATAGGACAGGTCAGGGAAGAACAAAACTCTGGAACCCTCCATCTCTAGGCCCCGTCTGGCTCATGCTGCCTGAAGGATCTGGTCTCGTACTACCACAGAGGTAGTTACTAGCATCACAGTCCTGGCTCCTTTTGGGGAAGTAGGTGGTCTCCGGGTATTAACTTGATATGCTCGAACAATCAGTCCCTGCATATTTAAGCCCAAAGTCTCCGATATCCATCCATCCAAATAGCCAGACATGTCCTCTTCTTCAAAGCCCTCCGGTAATCCTATGATCCTGATATTAGCAGCTCTAGTCAGGTTTTCTAAATGCTCCAGCCTGGATTTAATTAAACTTTACTCTCACACACATGTTGCTGCCGTCGCTTGGACTCTTTCGGCAGAACGCTATGCTGTCTGAGCTGTTTCTACCAACCACTCCAGTTTTTGTTCAGCCTGTGCCATTCGTGTGTGGTATGTGTCCATTTTGTGGTCCATCAGCTGGACCATTTTGGTCAGACTTAATAGCGCCGACTGTAGAGTTTCCAGTGTCACAGGGCCAGGTTCCCCTACCGTCTCGGCAGGAGCAGCAGGCAAGTTCCCAGGCGTATGCGGTGATTTGGAGGCCCCGCCACGAGGGGCAAAGAAGTTAGCTTTCTGCACCGTATTTTTCCATCCCATATTGATAAGTTTGGTATGTCTGGATAGCTCTATACCTCCTGTGACCCAAACTGATAAGTTTTAAAGGCAAATCTTGGGAGATTAGTTAAAACCTTTGTACAAATAGATGCTGAAGTGGGAGCTCCTCAGAAGTACGTCTCATCAGCTAGGTAGTTAGCTGTGCCAGAGGTGTCAGAGTGGCGAAAAACATTTTCACCACTTTGACTTCGCGATAATGGCGATCATCTTTAGGCTTTCACCATTATTACATAGATCTGGTAGGAGCGTACCTTGAGCAACCTTGAGCCGGGAGTCCTGTGTAAGATAGGGACTAAGGTGATACAGAAGCCTGAGCTTCTGTTCAGTGTCTTAGTGAACAGTTCAGTGTCAACCCTGAAGGTGCAATCCTGATCAAGGGTAATTCCTAGATACTTTATGGACTCAACTACCTCAACTCTAGTCCCAGTAGATAGTGAGAGGGTCAGTTTGGTAGACCTGTCTGGTCCAAGGTTCTTTTGGCCAAATAGCATAGCCTTAGTTCTTTGCTATTTAGGACCAGCTTATTGTTATTCAGCCATCCCTTCAGTTCCTGGAGGTCTCTGGACAGCAATCTGTTAAGGGCGTCAGGGTCATTTGTGGATCTGTATAGCACTACATCATCTACGTACACGGTGAGCTTTGCCTCATCACAGAAAGTAGGCATTTTTTTAGTAAATAAAGAGAATAACAGAGGCCCAAGGATTGATCCCTGGGGGACCCCACCTTGTACTGCACAGTTATTCGATATGACGCTCTGCTATCTAACTAGTTGGGACCTTCCCTGGAGATAGTCAGTAAACCATTGTACCGCCAGACTATCTAGGCCGATCTGTTTTAATTTTGCAAGGAGTAGTTGATGATCTCCCAGGTCAAATGCTTTGGTGAGATTAATAAAGAGCACATCAGTTAGCATTCCATTGTCCAGAGCAGAAAATATATCCGTGGTGATATTTACAAAGGCAGTATTTGTTCCATGGTTCTTTCTGAAACCATGTTGTGCAGCAGTTAATATGTTGTGTTTCTCAACATATTCCACTACCTGATTATACACATCCCTCTCCGTCACTTTACTTAGAAGGGACAGGAGGGATATTGAGTGGTAGTTTTCTACCAGTTCTCGAGATCCACCATTGTGGATAGGTGAGATCCGGGTGACTTTCCAGAGAGAGGAAACTTTCCTTTCTAGGAGGGAATGGTTGAATAACCATGAGATTGGTGAGGCAATGACAGAGGCTGCAATATTAAGTAGCATGGGTTCTAGTTTATTATACCGCCACTGCTCTGTGGGTTTTGATCCCCTTTAGTAATCTTAGGACCTTATTTCTGGAGATTAATTTGAAGTGAAAGTCCGGGGTGTTGGGATTGCCTTTGTTGGTGCCTTGGGGGGATTCAGGTGGCCCAGGGCAGTAGGTGTTGAACTTATCCAGTTCTGTGAAGAATGTGTTACATACCTTGGAGGCATCAACAGGGTTCTTGTGACAAGTTCCTTTTGCTACAATATCACACCCTTTTTGTTTGTTGCAGCCCTTAATAACAGTATTAATCTGTGCTCAGAAATTTTGGGGGTCAGAAAGATTCTTTCCTGAATGTCTCTGAAATGTCATTTTTTGGCTCTTTTTAACTTAATTTGACATTTGTTTCTGAGATCCCTGTATTTCTGCCAGTCTAAGGCTGGACCTGAAGATTTGAATGTACCCCAAGCTCTGGGGGCAGGAGTTTCTGGCTGTTTTGTACTGCTGCCAGTGGATTTGAGTGCCTGTAGCTTGGGCTTTGTGCCAGAGGTGGTCTCTGTCAGCCATATGGGTGAGGAGGGAGGAAGGGAGGGAGAAATCCAGGGATTGTTCAAAGCTTTTTGTCTCTGCTTTTTTAGAGGAGCAAAGATGTCACAGGCTAAATTGAAACTAGCAATGAAGTAATCCAGGGCATGATCCACATTGGGAGCAGAGTCCAGTAATGACCAGTTGTGGTTCCAGAGATGGGCTAGAAACTGATTTAGTTATCCTTTCTTGAGGAAGCATTGGTGTGTAATTTTATTTGGTAGTTTGGGGGATTTATTGGACCAGAAGCAGATATGGGAGAGTGGTCACTGAGGGAGTCAGGAGAACCTCAGTACCAGTAATTTTATCAGGCGGTTGGTTGGGATGAGGTCTAGCAAGGTACAATTACCTGTCCTGGGATTATGTCTTGTTGGGAGAGTCACAGCTTGGGCCAGATAAATGGCTGCGATATCATCTCGTAGACATTGGCCTCGGGTGCCAGCCAATTTACTTTGAAGTCCCTGAGGAGCATTATTTCAGTGCCAGGGGAAGGTTAGATAGATAATCAATAATTGCTGTGAGACCCCTGGCATGGTCACACGGGGGGACATAGCAGGCAATGATTGTGAGGGTTTTTCAGTGTTGCCCAAGGAGTAACTTAAATGCAAGTGCTTGTGAGCTACTGCCAGTGTCAATTTTAGGGAGCACGTGCCCATTGAGTGAATCTTTAAGGTAGAGGACACATCCTCCGCCCTTTTCCCAATTCTGTCATTCCTAAATATCATGTAGCCATCTAGGTGGATGGCACTATCAAGCACTTTAGGAGAGAGCCAAGTTTCAGGCAGAGCTAGCACATCGGGTCTGCGTTAGGTTACCCAGGCCTGAAGGAGATCAATCTTCTGGTGCAGGCTTCTAATGTTAAAGATGCCAGCTTAATGGCTCCTTGAAGAGTGTTGTGAGTTTGAAAATGATGCATAAGTCTGGAGTTTGGGTGCAGGTTTCCTGCAATAAGTAGGAGTAATAAGGAATTCCATATAAATAGGAATTTGAGGGCTTTAAGTAGGGTTAAAGGTTTGTGATTTCTGGGTTTGCAGACAGTTGAAAGGAAGTGCAGGTGAGAGAGGTAGGGCAGAATTAGAACGATGGGGCGGTGATGTTTTTAGAGGTGGAGATCATAGGACTAGATGGGGGATGGGGTGGACTGCGGGACACTGTTGGTTGCAGAGGCCACAGTGGTGCCACAACAACGATGTGGTTGGTGTGGCAGTTTCTGTCCAGTGGGGACCTGATAATGGAGTGGAGTACATACTACCAAGATAGCCATGGGTACTAGGCATCTCAGTGATGCCATCCTTGGGTACAGGTTGAAAATGTACTCGGGATGAACTAGGGATGGGCAAACACTTGGAAGTGTAACTGGGTGATGGTGGGAGGAGGTGGAGTGGGCAAAGGCTAGGACTGGCACCAGGGTTGTAGGGAATAGGAAGGACAGTGACACAGAATGGGTGGAGGAGTTGATAAGAATTATTGAGTGGGTGATGGTCTTCTAGCCAGTCAGCTGAGAACTGATGGTCTTCTAGCCAGTTAGTTGAGAGCAATGGCCTTGAAAGATAAAGGTTACAGTCCCTATGACAGGATGGAGTGTGCAGAGTTTCTTTCTCCTTGAAGAGGTACATGCCCCTTTAAGAGGGTAAAGTGAAACTTGATTGGGGATGGGGCATGCCACTTGGCACCAAAGTGTATTTAATAGAGGACGGGGCTGGGCTGGATGGGGCAAGGGTGGGTGGGTGGAACAAAAAACACACCAAGTTACAAGTTTAGGAGCACACAGAGTGCTGCGGTTGGACTGGGTTTAGGCTGCAGTTCCAGATTCAGGGCTCCAGGAGAAATTCTGCCAGTCGGAAGCACTAGGAGAGAAAGGCACCAATTTTAAAGTCATTGATGTCTGTTCTCCATACCTGAGAGTCGTGGGGGAGCCGGTGGGCAGCTGCGCCTAATCCAGGAGAACTGAACTGCAAAACGGTTCGAACTGAGGTCAATTTCATGCCTGGTAAGGGCAGGAATTCCCTGCAGAGAGAGGGATGGAAAGAAACTTTAATACAAAGGCAGAGGAGGGAGGGTATCCAGTACAGCACAAGAGGACAAAAGTATTGGGAGGGACTCGGCTAAATCGGGGGGGGGGGCTAGACAGGGGTGAGCAGTGGTTGCTATGTGAGTGGCAAATGCTGCAGGGGAAAAATTTGCAAGGGCTGTGATCCATAAGCTGTTTAAACACAGCAGAAAGGAGATTCAGTTGTCAGCAATTTTACGGGCTAAGAGACTATAGGTTCCAACACAGTTAATCATGGTTAAACAGATTAGCCAGGCAGAGAAACTTCACTTCAGCATTCAATTCAATTTAATTTAAAACAAGTTAGCCAGGCTACTAAGCTTTAAATTCTAACACAGTTTAACATCTTGATGGCTAAAAAAATTCCAAGAAAACAAGATAACCTGGCTCTGCTCTTAAAAATACACAAAGTTACAAGTTTAGGAGCACACAGAGTGCTGCAGTTGGACTGGGTTTAGGCTGCAGTTCCAGATTCAGGGCTCCAGGAGCAATTCCACCAATCTGAAGCACCCGGGAGGGAAATGCACCAATTTTAAAGTCACTGATTTCTGTTCTCCGTACCTGAGAGTCAGGGGAGTCGGTGGGTGGCTGTGCCTAATCCAGGAGAATCAAACTGCAAATGCTGTTTGAATTGAGGTCAATTTCATGCCTGGTTAGGGCAGAAATCCCCTGAGAGTCGGGGGGGGGGAGCCAGTGTATGGCTGCGCCAAATCCAGGAGAATCGAACTGCAATCGCAGTTCAAACTGAGGTTGCTTTCACGCCCAGTAAAGGCATGAATCCCCTGAGGAGACTGATGTGACCTGACAGAGCCTGTAGTTAAGGAATTACCTTTTTAAGATGCTTGGCAGACAGTAGGGCACTGATGTGAGCCAATAGAGCCCGTAGTTAAGGAATTCCCTTTTTTTTTTTATTTGTTTTTGACTTTATTTCCCTCCGGTCATGGCTCATGGAACCTCTCTCTTGGGCATCCTGCCCATATCCTGCCCGCCTGAGGTCTCCTCTGACTGTGCCTCCTCTCTCCCCCCCCTCCCTGCAGCCAGCTCCCCTGGTTTAACCCATCCAGGGTGGGTCGCCTTTTCCTCTTTGGGCGCTGTTCTAAATCAGTGTCTGGCTGCAGGTTAGGGCCCTGAAGAGGAACTGGAAGGCCAGCCGAGATGAACCCAGCAGAGGGCATGGAGGACAGGTGCCATCGCCTGTTCCACGGAGCCAGTGTTTTTCTTGTTCTGGTGGTGGTCTCCTTCCCCTCTTGGGTGGGCACGCCTGACGCAATGGCACATGGCAACCCCACCTGCATCAGCCACGCTGTACAGTGTGTAGCTGATGCACTGCAGTGTTCCCGAGCTCCACCGGGAGCCACTGGTGCGCTGGGCTATCCCCCACCCTTCCCCCAGGAAGGAGATCCACCCTGCGGGCGCTCAATCCTCGACCTACCCCTGCTAACCATCGCGCAGCCTCGCCATGGAACTCGGTCACCGGTGGTGTGCGAGGTGTGGCATCCAGCGGCCAACCCTCAGCGCCACCAAGAATAACAGAGGCCCAAGGATTGATCCCTGGGGGACCCCACCTTATATTGGGAAGTTATCCGATATGGCGCCCTGCTATCTAACTAGTTGGGACCTTCCCTGGAGATAGTCGGTAAACCATTGTACCGCCAGACTATCTAGGCCGATCTGTTTTAATTTTGCAAGGAGTAGTTGATGACCTACCAGGTCAAATGCTTTGGTGAGATTAGTAAAGAATGCACCAGTTAGCATTCCCTTGTCCAGAGCAGAAAATAGATCCATGGTGATATTTACAAAGGCAGTATTTGTTCCATGGTTCTTTTTGAAACCATGTTGTGAGGCAGTTAATATGTTGTGTTTCTCAACATATTCCACTACCTGATTTTACACATCCCTCTCTGTCTCTTTACTTAGAAGGGACAGGAGGGATATTGGGTGGTAGTTTTCTACCAGTTCTCAAGATCCACCTTTGTGGATAGGTGAGATCAGGGCGACTTTCCAGAGAGAGGAAACTTTCCTTTCTAGGAGGGAATGGTTGAATAACCATGAGATTGGTGTGGCAATGACAGGGGCTGCAATATTTAGTAGCTTGGGTTCTAGTTTATTATACCCCCACTGTTCTGTGGGTTTTGATCCCCTTTAGTAATCTTAGGACCTTATTTCTGGAGATTAATTTGAAGTGAAAGTCCGGGGTGTTGGGATTACCTTTGTTGGTGCCTTGGGGGGATTCAGGTGGCCCAGGGCAGTAGGTTTTGAACTTATCCAGTTCTGTGAAAAATGTGTTACATGCCTTGGAGGCATCAACAGGGTTCTTGTGACAAGTTCCTTTTGCTACAATATCACACCCTTTTTGTTTGTTGCAGCCCTTGATAACAGTATTAATCTGTGCTCAGAATTTTTTGGGGTCAGAAAGATTCTTTTCCTGAATGTCTCTGAAATGTCATTTTTTGGCTCTTTTTAACTTAATTTGACATTTGTTTCTGAGATCCCTGTATTTCTGCCAGTCTAAGGCTGGACCTGAAGATTTGAATGTACCCCAAGCTCTGGGGGCAGGAGTTTCTGGCTGTTTTGTACTGCTGCCAGTGGATTTGAGTGCCTGCAGCTTGGGCTTTGTGCCAGAGGTGGTCTCTGTCAGCCATATGGGTGAGGAGGGAGGAAGGGAGGGAGGGAGAAATCCAGGGATTGTTCAAAGCTTTTTGTCTCTGCTTTTTTAGAGGAGCAAAGATGTCACAGGCTAAAATGAAACTAGCAATGAAGTAATCTAGGGCATGATCCACACTGGGAGCAGAGTCCAGTAATGACCAGTTGTGGTTCCAGAGATGGGCTAGAAACTGATTTAGTTGTCCTTTCTTGAGGAAGCATTGGTGTGTAATTTTATTTGGTAGTTTGGGGGATTTATTGGACTAGAAGCAGATGATGGGAGAGAAGTCACTGAAGGAGTCAGGAAGAACCTCAGTACCAGTAATTCTATCAGGCCAATTGGTTAGGATGAGGTCTAGCAAGGTACAATTACCTGTCCTGGGATTACGTCTTGTTGGGGAGGTCACAACTTGGGCCAGATAAATGGCTGCGATATCATCCTCGTAGACATTGGCCTCGGGTGCCAGCCAATTTACTTTGAAGTCCCTGAGGAGCATTATTTCAGTGCCAGGGGGAAGGTTCGATAGATAATCAATAATTGCTGTGAGACCCCTGGCATGGTCACGCGGGGGGACATAGCAGGCAATGATTGTGAGGGTTTTTCAGTGTTGCTCAAGGAGTACCTTAAATGCAAGTGCTTGTGAGCTACTACCAGTGTCAATTTTAGGGAGCACATGCCCATTGAGGGAGTCTTTAAGGTAGAGGACACATCCTCTGCCCCTTTTCCCAGTCCTGTCATACCTAAATATCTTGTAGCTATCTAGGTGGATGGCACTATCAGGCACTTTAGGAGAAAGCCAAGTTTCAGTCAGAGCTAGCACATCGGGTCTGTGTTGGGTCACCCAGGCCTGAAGGAGATCAATCTTTTGGTGCAGGCTTCTAATGTTTAAAGATGTCAGCTTAGTGGCTCCTTGAAGAGTGTTGTGAGTTTGGGGACGATGCATAGGTCTGGAGTTTGGGTCTATGTTTCCTGTGATAAGTAGGAGTATTACGGAATTCCATATAAATAGGAACTTAAGAGCTTTAAGTAGAGTTAAAGGTTTATGATTTCTGGGTTTGCAGACAGTTGAGAGGAAGGACAGGTGAGCGAGGTAGGGCAGAATAAGAACGATGAGGGGGTGAAGTTTTTAGAGGTGGAGATCATAGGACTAGATGGGGGATAAGGGTGGACTGCGGGACACTGTTGGTTGCAGAGGCCACAGTGGTGCCACAACAACGATGTGGTTGGTGTGGCAGTTTTGGACCAGTGGAGACCTGATAATGGAGTGGAGTACATGCTACCAAGATAGCCAAGGGTACTAGGCATCTCAGCGATGCCATCCTTGGGTACAGGTTGAAAATGTACTCGGGATGAACTAGGGATGGGCAAACACTTGGAAGTGTAACTGGTTGATGGTGGGAGGAGGTGGAGTGGGCAAAGGCTAGGGCTAGCACCAGGGTAGCAGGGAATAGGAAAGACAGTGACACAGGATGGATGGAGGAGTTGATAAGAATTATTGAGTGGGTGATGGTCTTCTAGCCAGTCAGCTGAGAACTGATGGTCTTCTAGCCAATTAGTTGGCAGCAATGGCCATAAAAGATAAAGGTTACAGTCCCTATGACAGGATGGAGTGTACAGAGTTTCTTTCTCCTTTAAGAGGTACATGCCCCTTTAAGAGGGTAGAGTGAAATTAGATTGGGGATGGGGCATGTCACTTGGCACCAAAGTGTATTTAATAGAGGAGTGGGGCCGGGCTGGATGGGGGCAAGGGTGGGTGGGTGGAACAAAACACACCAAGTTACAAGTTTAGGAGCACACAGAGTGCTGTGGTTGGACTGGGTTTAGGCTGCAGTTCCAGATTCAGGGTTCCAGGAGAAATTCTGCCAGTTGAAAGCACTGGGAGAGAAAGGCGCCAATTTTAAAGTCATTGATGTCTGTTCTCTATACCTGAGAGTCGTGGGGGAGCCGGTGGGCAGCTGCGCCTAATCCAGGAGAATTGAACTGCAAACACAGTTTGAATTGAGGTCACTTTCATGCCCGTTAAGGGCAGAAATCCCCTGCAGACAGAGGAAACGGAAGAAACTTTAATACAAAGGCAGAGGGGGGAGGGTATCCAGTACAGCACAAGAGGACAAAAGAATTGGGAGGGATTGGGCTAAATCGGGGGGGGGGGCTAGACAGGGGTGAGCAGTGGTTACTACGGGAGTGGCAAGTGCTGCAGGGGAAAAATTAGCAGGGGCTGTGATCCACAAGCTGTTTAAACACAGCAAAAAGGAGATTCAGTTGTCAGCAATTTTACGGGCTAAGAGACTATAGGTTCCACCACAGTTAGTTATGGTTAAACAGATTAGCCAGGCAGAGAAAGTTCAGGTCAGCATTCAGTTCAATTAGATTTAAAACAAGTTAGCTAGGCTACTAAGCTTTAAATTCTAACACAGTTTAACGTGTTGATGGCTGAAAAAATTCAGAGAAAACAAGATAACCTGACTGTGCTGTTAAAAATACACCAAGTTACAAGTTTAGGAGCAAACAGAGTGCTGAAGTTGGACTGGGTTTAAGCTTCAGTTCCAGATTCAGGGCTCCAGGAGCAATTTCACCAATCAGAAGCACCCGGGAGGGAAATGCACCAATTTTAAAGTCACTGATGTCTGTTCTCCGTACCTGAGAGTCGGGGGAGTCAGTGGGCGGCTGTGCCTAATCCAGGAGAATTGAACTGCAAATGCTGTTTGAATTGAGGTTGATTTCATGCCTGGTTAGGGCAGAAATCCCCTGGGGGGGGGGGGAGCCAGTGGTTGGCTGCGCCTAATCCAGGAGAATCAAACTGCAAATGCAGTTCAAACTGAGGTTGCTTTCACGCCCAGTAAGGGCAGGAATCCCCTGAGGAGACTGATGTGACCTGGCAGAGCCTGTAGTTAAGGAATCACCTTTTTAAGATGGTTAGCAGAAAGTAGGACACCGATGTGAGCCAATAGAGCCCGTAGTTAAGGAATTCCCTTATTTTTTTTTATTTGTTTTTTACTTTATTTCCCTCTGGTCATGGTCCATGGAACCTCTCTCTTGGGCATCCTGCCCATATCCTGCCCGCCTGAGGTCTCCTCTGACTGTGCCTCCTCTCTCCCCCCCCCCTCCCTGCAGCCAGCTCATCTGGTTTAACCCATCCAGGGTGGGTCGCCTTCTCCTCTTTGGGCGCTCTTCTAAATCAGTGTCTGGCTGCAGGTTAGGGCCCTGAAGAGGAACTGGAAGGCCAGCCGAGATGAACCCAGCAGAGGGCATGGAGGACAGGTGCCATCACCTGTTCCATGGAGCCGGTGTTTTCCTTGTTCTGGTGGTGGCCTCCCTTCCCCTTGCATGGGCATGCCTGATGCAATGGCGCATGGCAACCCTGCCTGCATCAGCCACGCTGTACAGTGTGCAGCCCATGCACTGCAGTGCTCCCGATCTCCACCGGGAGCCGCTGGTGCACTGGGCTATCCACCACCCTTCCCCAAGGGGGGACAGCCACCCTGTGGGTGTGCAATCCTCGACCCACCCCTGCCGACCCCTGGCACCTGAGCTCATTCCTGAACTCAGGTCACCGGTGTGGGGTGAGGTGTGGTATCCAACGCCTCAACCCTCAGCTCCACCGGGCTGGCTCGGAATTCCCTTGTTAAGATAGTTACAGACAGTGGGACACTGATGTGACCCAACAGAGCCTGTAGTTAAGGAATTCCCTTGGTGACTGGATTCTCAAAACACTCTGAAGGTGCAAAACCATCCACAAGTCCCCAAAAGTTCTGTAGTTGTGGAAAAAAAGGGGGACATTTCATTGAGTGGTATACACAAAACTTCCGTAGCTGCAGAAAAAATACACTGCGGACTGTGGAAATAAGTGCAGCTGCAGAAGTTCCTGAAGAAAAAAAAGCTATTGAAAAGTATGGCGTATCCCTTTAAAGACTATTCTCAGCCAGTGTTTTTTCACAGTTGCGGAAAAAATGTTGCACAAATGCTGCATCACAGAGAGTGAGGTGTAACTCTCCCTGAGCAAAATACAGTGTACCAACAATTGAGATACAATTATAGTGGAGGTTCAGGCACCAAGCAACAGCAAACCAGTTTAATTTATATTTTGTAGGTTTTTACCCCTTTTTTGCCCACCCCTGTCTTGGGCACGCACATATGGGGGCACTTGCACACCGCGCTTCGAGATGCCTTCTCTATGTGCTGCCACCTCCCTCCTATGCCACCACCAGACCTCCACTCAGTGGCTGTGGAACTAGGGGGTAACAACCTCCCCAGGAGAGGAGAGCTGCTGTTAGGCTGCTCAGTTCTGCTCTCTCACTCCCCCCCCCATGCAGGCTCCCCGACAACCTGAGGTCATTCCCAAACTCAGGTCACCGGCATGACACAAGGTAAGGCAGACTGCCTCAGCCCTCTGTGCCACTGGGCTGACTTAAACTGTGTATTTTTAATTTGTTTATAGCCCCCCAAAAGAAGCCAATTAAGGCAAAATGTTGGGATTGTTAAATAAACAGATTTGATTGAGAGCATTTTGTGTAGTGGCCTTTTTGGCCCAGAGCGGCCTAACCAGTACTACAGATCAGACTGTCTCCCACCTTGAGGAGGTGAGCATATTATGGGCCCCCAGGTGGTATGCCTGAAGTGGGGGTCAGTCTACCTTCCACCCCGAGAAGGTGAGTATCTTCTGGACTACCAGGTGGCACTCTTGCAGTGGGGATCAGTCTGCCCTCCACTCTAAGAAGGTGACTGTCCTGTGAGAACCCAGGTAGTGCACCTGCAGTGGGGATCAGTCTGTCTCCCACACTCGAGGAGGTGCATGTACTGTGGACCCCCAGGTTGAGCTCCTGCAATGGGGATCAGACTGCTTCCCACCCCAGGAAGGTGAGCGTCTCATAGTAGTAGTAAATTTATATTCATAAAATTTATGGACATGGATAATAAAAGCTCCATTGAGCAATGCTCCTTTCCAAAGAAGTCCCTTTTTCACTATGTAATAGGTACTTATACAATACATATAAATTATACTCAGAAATACATATACAGTAGTTGTACAATAAATGAATAGACAGATAATTAATACAATCACAACAATAAATTATGTAAAGGATTGTCACATCAGGTTACATTCTCTAAATCTAAACAACATTGTAAAGGTACTGCAGCCCTACCACAAAAACACTTTTTTAAGGAGCCCAGGCAAATAATTAAGTTTACTCCCGAAGGTAGATGGGCATAGAGTTCCATAAGGCAGTTTCTCTGTAAGATATTGAAGACTTCCCGACTCCCAGATTACATTTTGAGACTATATATTCCAGATCCCGTGCAGATCTCAGACTCTCCCTGGTTTCTCTGATCCTGAAAGTGTCCAGAATATATCTGGGCAATTCTCCCTTCTGTAGTTTAAACATAAAGGCCATAAGGTTCCAATTTTTCCTTTCCTGGAGCCTTAACCAATTCAAGGAAGGGCCAGCACTCCTGGAATTCAATGTAAAAACTTTCAGTGAGAGAACCAGTGCCCCCTGGAAGACCTAGTGGTCGAGGCGCTAGGGGCTTATTTGTTCTGTTTCTCCTGACTATGGATTAAACTCTCGCTGAAAGTTTTTGCATTGAATTGCAGGGGTGCTGGCTCTTTCTTTCATTATTGTCTTGGGTGGCTCCTTAGCCTAGCACCCCCGCCTTTGGCTGAGTGCAACAAAATTTATTTTTTCTTAACCAATTCAAGGTTCTATATAGGTCACAGTGGTGTGTGCTCCTGGGGGCATCGAGGATGAAGCGAGCTAGTCTATTATACATCACATTGAGCTTGACCAGCTCTGTCCTCGATGCCCCCGCATATACAATGTCCCCATAATCTAGGACTGGGAGAACAGTAGCTTTAATAAGTCTTTTGCGTACTTCAGTGGGCATAAAATGTTTTAGCCTATAAAGTATTCCCAGTTTTCTACTTAGACTTTTTACTAACATATCAATGTGTACATCCCATTTTAATTTGTTATCCAGCCAGACTACCAGATACTTATATTTTGTGGCTTGACTCGTTGTATATGTACACTGTCCAATGTTTGAATCTCTAGGGGGGCATTATTTTAAGCTCCACTGTCAAAAAGCACTGACTACATCTTTTTAGCATTCTGGATCAGCATATGTTTCCCAAAAAAGGAATTGCAAAAATGCTTCTTGTAACTTAGTTTGAATATTCTCAATGTGCCCCCAGGTGGTGCTTCTGCAGCTGTAATGAATTTGACTCCCTCCCCAAGGAGGTGAACATTGAGTGGGTCCCCCAGTGGTGCTCCTGCTGCTTGGATCAGTCTGACTCCTGTGGAATGCTCAGACCTCCTTCCCCCAGACTTATTCCTAATTCAGGGTTGCCAGCGCTGCAAGCGGCAGCCCATACACTGCACCAATGGGCAAAGTGGTGTCTTATTCCTAACTTACTCACTGTATAATATGTTCACCTGCTTATTTACTGATTGTATAGTACTGTATGTTCAGCTGCTTACTTACTGACAATAACATGTTTACCTGCTAAATTAACTGACTATAATATGTTCACCCTATTCTTGAAACATGACAGTTACTTATTGCTTACTTACGGACTGTATAATCTGTTCCAATAGTCTTAAGAAAGGGACTGCAGCCAAGGAAGCACAATGCCTGGTCAGATAATTAGACATAAACAGCAAGGAGACTGGCACCTGTAAACATGATGTTTTACCTTTGGAAAACAGTTCTTCCTCGCCAGCACAAGCACTGTAGTCACAGACCTTATCCTTATGACAGAGCAAAGGCCGATGGCACATTCATAAGGCAGAAAAAGAAATGGGCAGACTGGATGGGCCTTGCGGTCCTTATCTGCCATCAACTTCTATGTTTCTATGTTTTATAACAAAGTCCACTTTATTTTTGGATAAAAACAGACAGCAGAACAATGCAGTTGTGCAAATTAATGCAAGGTTTGTGCAAAAGATGCTGAAACTGTTGATTCAAAAGTCCATACAGTGCAAAGTGCAAACAGCTACTTAAGCAGAAAAAATGGGGCAAGTGCATTGTTCTGCTGTCTGTTTTTATCCAAAAATAAAGAGGACCTATGGTAAAAAAATATATCCATTCTTTTTTGCCCACAAAATGGCTGTGCACTAACTTGTTCTGCAAGGTTGGAACTTTCCTGAATGACATACTTGGGTGGGTGTCTGAGATCTTGCTCAGTGCTGGATCACTGACTAAGATGCCCCGATGTTTATTAATGATTTTTCTTATCAAGGGCACATGACTAGAATACGTAGTGACAAAATTAAATGTATCACTATTTGTCTCTACCTGAGCTTTGCCTTGCAACAGGTTCAGTCCCCCACCATAAAAGGAACACTTCATGAATATATTGGCCCCACTACATTATTCTGTCTCTGAATGGGGTTTCCCTCTCCCTCTGACACAGTCATTTTCCCACTTCCCTACATATAAATTCACTACTGAGGGTGCACAAGTTGCCCCCATTACTGTTCCTTTAATTTGTAGAACAACCTTTGCAGAACAAGTTAGTGTACAGCCATGTTGTGGACAAAAAAGAACAGATGTGGCTTGAAAAGAAAAAAGGCTGTGTCCGCTGCAAGACCTGTATGTATTGTGAGAATGTGAAAACATGTAACTCTTTTACCAGTGTGAATACTGAGGTAGTTTTCTACGTCAGGCAACTCACTACATGCAGTACTGCGGGTGTCATATACTTAGCACAATGTACATGTGAAGCCTTTTATGTAGGCAAAACGACTTGCCTCTTCAAACAAAGGTTGGGCGAACACATGAGAGGATTGAACGAAAAGATCTACTGTATGCCACAGCAACACTTACTGCTGAGGCTGTTGACTTATCGGAGCATCGCATTAGTTTCACAATAATAGACTAAGTCTGCAGAAACCCAAGAGGTGGCAATGTTAACAATCTCTTACGAAAAAAAGAAACGTTTTGGATTTTAAAGTTACATGCAACCAAGAGGCTGGGTCAATTAATTGTACTGTGTTAAATGCAGAACTGTTTTACAGTGACAGGCACCAATGAGTTTGAAATGTGAATTGTGATGCCATAATGTGTCAGTTACTCATTTAGTATTTATTGTGGTATTGTAAGTAGTGCAACAGCCTTTGATAAAGGATTATTTTTAAGCTGAAATGCGTCAGGTGTGCACAGTGTGTTCACTGTGGGTCATTTTTTTTATTTTTGTAATAAATATTTTAATAGAAATTTAGGCTGTGGGGCCTCCTTTTTAAAGCTGGTGCAGTTCCCAATTTTCCTATGTTTTTTTTATGCAGGTATCTTTTGTGAGCACCACCATCCCAGTGCGCACATTCTACCTTTGTTTTACTTCTTGAGGGAGTTGGTTCCATGCCTTGGCTGCTCTAATTGTGAAGTAGTGATCTCTCTTGTGAGTATTTGCTTTGGGAATAGCTAATTGTTTGTTGTGGCTTCTTACATTTTTTCTATGGATCACATACCAGAAACCACATTGTGTTGATAGATCTGATCTTGTATTATCTTATACAGCTGCAATTAGTCACCCCTGCTTCTTTTATCGTCTAGGCTAGCCAGGTTGGTTTTGTTTAATCTACATAGCAAGTTCAGTTCCTTATTTTAGGGATCAATTTGGTAGACCAGCGCTGCACCCTTTCCAAGAGATTAATATCCTGCTTAAGGTATGGACTCCAAAAGGGAGATCCAAAGTCTAGGTGTGGCCAAATGTAGGTTCTGTATAGGGGCATGATAAAGAATTCACTTTTATTGACAAAGGTATGTTTGCAATGCTGTTTTTTCCCTCATTAGTTTTATGTTATGTTGTTATATTACTGCTTATTCATGAAGTACACATTTAAGCATAGGGCTTAATATTAGCTGCCTCCCATTTAAGGATACTTAGAGCACCCATGTTGCCAATTGTTACATTGCTTGGTAGTGCCATGTAATTCCAGGGACAGTCTGGGAAACCCTTCAGTTTGTGGTAGAACCTAATGGTGTGCAGAAGTCTCCTGGTACCCTGAATAAACAGACTCTATTTTTATTTTATGCATCCATCTCAGTCATTTGCATGGTCCAGCAAGGCATCTGCCAGAGCAGTGAGAGATGGGCATGGCAGACTTGAAAAGAAGGTAAGTTTCTTTGTGACAGACCAACACCAAAATGCTACATTGGTAACCGGGAAAGGCACACTGAGCCAAGGCTCATTTCCAGGTGTGACCTGGGGGAAGGGAAATAAGGAGGAACAACTTACATAGCAAAACATGGATACAAATTACATATCAAAAATGTTGATAAAAGCATAAAAAATACAATGGCAGCAGCAAATGGAGTGCAAACATAAAATAGCAACATAAATACAGCAATGATATGATGGCTAGACATAAGTATAGCAAAGTGCATAGTGCATATTGGGGTGGGGACTATGCTAAAGAGCCTCAAACAAAGGGGAGCTGACAGGAGATGGTCAAGGAAGAGGATTTGAGATTAGGAGGGAGATTTACAGGAAAAGGAGGGTGCAAGGAGTTGTCCTAGTTGATATCTAAAGGCAGAGAGTGAGGTGGAAAGGCGGATGTGGAGGGGAGCAGATTCCAGAGGGATGGGAGGTGGTCGGAGAAAGCAACTAGGCCAGCAGATGAGTGATGGTGGGGAATGGAGAAGGTGTGGGGATCCCTGGAGTGGAGGGAGTAGGAAGAGGAGGGAACAGGGGAGATGAGGGAGGATAGGTAGGATGGAATGCATATGAGCCAATATTTGGTGATGAAGGTGGCACAGTGGGACAGGCAAGGTGAAGGGAGAGGAAGGACAGAGAGGGAGGAATAAAGGAAGCAGTGATGAGTGTGGAGTGGAGAGTTGGTGGTGAAACAGCAGAAGGTGTTACAGAGGGTATCCAGTTTGGCAAGGGTATTTGGTTTGGCAAGGGAGAAGGAAGGGGTAGTACCACAGATCACGTCACCATAATTATAGATCAAGAGGATCATTTTGGTTACCAGCTCCTGGCAGATCTGGAGGGAGAGGCAGTCCTTGTTATGGTGCAAGGCACCAGGTTTTGGGAAGATTTTGGCATGAATGGCGCCAATGTGGATGGAGAAATCGAGCTTGCTGTCAAGCCATACTCCAAGGTACTTGAAGGTGGGGGCAGCCTCCAGAGGGGTGCCATCAAGCATGGAGAAAGCCTGGGGACATGACAGCCTAGCCAGTTTCTGACTGAATATGTTCACCTACTTACCTACTGACTGTATAGTATGTTCTTCTGCTTACTTACTGACTGTATAATATGTTCACCTCTTTACATACTGACTGTAAAAATGTTCACCTGCTTATATACTGACTATATAATATATTCAACTATATAATATATTCACCTACTTATCTACTGACTGTATATGTTCATCTGATTACATACTGACTGTATAAAACATTCACCTACTTACTGACTATATGTTCGCCTGCTTACTTACTGATTCTGTATGTTCACCTGCTTACTTACTGACTGTATAAAATGTCACTTGCTGATGTACTGACTGTATAAAAATGTTCACCTGCTTACTTACTGATTATAATATGTTCACCTGCTTACTTACTAACTATATAAAATGTTCACCCAACTGCTCACTTACTGACTGTATAATATGTTCAGCTGCTTACTTACTGACTGTATAATATGTTCACCTAAATCTTGGAACATTACAGTTACAGTACTTATTGATTACTTACTGACCATGTAATATGTTCACTTGCTTACTTACTAACTATATAAAATGGTCACCCACATGCTCACTTATTGACTGTATAAAATGCCCAAATGCTTACTTACTGACTTTATAATATGTTCACCTAAATCTTGGAACATTACAGTTACTGATTACTTACTGACCATATAATATGTTCACCTACTTACTTACTAACTGTATACATTCATCTTAACCTTGTATATAGTTGTAACAAATCTCCCCTGCTACGTCTCTCCTCTAGGGTGACAAGCCGTGTTCTTTCTAATCTTTTATTGTAAGTTAGATGCCTCAAGTTGGGAATGAGTTTTGTAACCCTATGCTGCACTTGTTCAATATGGTGTACGTCTTTTTCCAGATGAGGGTTCCAGAATGGGGAACAGAAGTCTAGGTGGGGTCTGATGTAGGTTCTATAAAGGGGAAGGATGCACTGCTCACTTTTATTTACAAATGAACGTTTAATACAGTTCATTAATATACTAGCTGTTTGCATGATCTTATTACAATGACCTGTCTGAGTAAATGTGTCACTTATTATGATCCTCAGATCTCTCTTTTGAGACTGCTCTTAATTTTTGGTTTAGCAGTTCACATGTTAATAGGGGGTTATTTTTTCCCATATGTAATACCACACATTTGTTGAGGTTTAGGCATATTTTATTTTTGATTGTCCACGTCTCTATGATTTTGAGATCATTCATAAGAGCTGATTGTTTAGGTACTGTGTCCACCTTAGGCTTTCAACACAATACCAGTGCAGCCTCGTGTGTACAGGCTGTCAGCACAATGCCAGTGCACCATTATGTGTATGGGCAGTCAGCACAATACCAGTATGTCATCTGATGTATAGACTGTCAACACAATACCAGTGCACTGTCATGCGTACAGGCTGTCAACACAATACTAGTGCACCATCATGTGTACAGGCTGTCAACACAATATCAGTGCACCATCATGTGTACAGGCTGTCAGAACAATACCAGTGCACCATCATGTGTACAGGCTGTCAGAACAATACCAGTGCACCATCATGTGTACAGACTGTCAACACAATACCAGTGCACCATCATGTGTACAGGCTGTCAACACAATACCAGTGCACCATCATGTGTACAGGCTGTCAGAACAATACCAGTACACCTTCATGTGTATAGGCTGTCAGCACAATACCAGTACATTACCTGATAGGCTGACAACACAGTACCAGTGAACCATCATGTGTACATGCTGTCAACACAATACCAATGAACCATCATGTGAATAGGCTATCAACACAATACTAGTGCACCATCATATGTACAGGCTGTCAGCACAATACTACTGCACCATCACACTCACAAGCTGTGAGCATAATTCTAGTGCACCATCACATACACAAGCTGTAGGCACAGTACCAGCACATCCTAATGCACACAGGTTGTCAGTGCATTGTTATGCTTACAAGCTTTTAGCACAATACCACTACACCACCATGCATGTTTGCTGTCAAAACAGTACCAGTGCACCATCATGGGTATATGTTGTTAGTGTCACAAACCCACTCAGCAGGTCAGGCCCTCTACTTCCAAAGTGCCAACCTCTGAGCGTTGTCTTGTGAACAGTGTAACAGACAAGGTAACTCTCTTGTCTGTTTTTGTGAGTTCAGATCAACCTTTGGTCTCAAGTTCTGGAGGGATTCAAACTGTTAACGTCTTGCTAGCATACCCAATGCACAGGCTCAGATATATCTGTCTTCAGGGGGCCAGATATCTTTGCCTATGGGTACCTAACCAGGTGTACAGAGATTAACCCTTTAAAACTTTAATAAAGACCTCAGATTTAAAACGCTTCTCTTTCCAGTTTGGTACCACCATTCAAGCTTATGTTTAGTATCTGCAATAATCATGTACTTTTCTTACAAAATAAAAAGAAGTCAAAGACAGACCAAGTAAGTTCTAAAAAGAATTTTACTAAAATAGTTAAAAATATGTGAAACACAAAATATAGAACTCTTATATCAAAAGACATACAAATCTTTTAAAAAGAAACAAGGTTTAAACAGTGCAAATTCCTACTACAGCACTTAGTCTCTAAATACTTGCTTAAGTGCTCACCGATCTTGCTTGGTCAGAGTCTAGGTAAAAATGTGTCTCTGTAAAACAGAATTATTCCTTAAACAACTGTATTGGCCAACCCCTTTTTGGTGAGGTCAGCTAGCTCCTCTGTCAGATTATATTTAAAAATATATCTAATAAAAAAGTAGTCTTTTCAAAGTATCAATTTTGCAATCTTCAGCATGACTCATGTTTCAAATGACATCTCTTTTGATCCATGCTGCATCCTCCTCACACAGGCTTCATATGAGCATTTACAACCTCGCACCCCTGTGTAATAACCTGGGTTTTCTCTTCAACGTCATTAAGCTTTTTTTATGATTTCCCTCTTACCAAAGTTAACTAAAACAACTCTGTAATTAGCTCCTGGTCTGCCATGTAACACACTGTATCTAAAAACTGAGTTTGTGTGATACACATGCTGTCAGCATTTCTCTTAGCTTGCATCTGTCAGCTGAAAACTGGGGTGGTGGTGGTTGAGGTCACTCCTACAGCATTAGATTTTTCAGCAGAGATAGTCATTAATACATTTTGTATTAAAAAATATTATACAGCACTCAGAACTGGCTGTCTATGTTACAGTTAGCACAATACCAGTGCACCATCACACCTTAAGGCTGTCGGCACAAGACTAGTACACCATCTTGTGCACAAGCTGTCAGCACAATACCACTGCACCAGCATACACACACACACACACACCACAATACCAGTGTACCATCATGTGCACAAGCTATCAGAACAATACCACTGCACTATCACAGACACAGGCTGCAAGCACAGTACCAGTGTACCATCATTTTGCAGACTGTCAGCACAATACCAGTGCACCATGATGTGTATAGGATGTCAGCTCAGCACAATGCCAGTGCACCATCATATGCACAAGCTGTCAGCACATTACCTGTGCACCATTATATACACAAGCTGTCAGCACAATACCTGTGCACCATCATACACACATGCTGTCAGCACAATTGCAGTGCACTATGATGTGTACAAGCTGTCAACACAATACAACTGCACCGTCATGCCCACAGGCTGTCTGCACAATACCTGTGCATTGTCATATGTACAAACTGTCATCACAATCTCAGTGCACCATCATGCACTCATGCTGTCAGCATAATACCAGTGCACCATTATACACACAAGCTGTCAGCACAATTGCAGTGCACCATTATTGTACAAGCTGTCAGCATACTACCAGTGCACAATTATGGACAACATTTTTCAGCACAATACCAGTGTACAAGTGTGCCATCATGTGTACAGGCTGTCACCACAATACCAGTGCACCATCATGTGTATAGGATGTCAGCAAAAAACACCAGTTTACCAACATAAGCACAAGCTGTCAGCACAATAACAGTGCACCACTATAGACAGAAGCTGTCAGCACAATTGCAGTGCACCATCATGTGAACAAGCTGTCAGCACAATTCCGTATGCCATCATGTGTACTGGCTGTCAGCACAGTACCAGGGCACCGTCATGTGCACAAGCTGTCAGCACAATACTAGTGCACCATCATATGCAAAAGTTGTCAGCACAATACCAGTGCACTATCATGTGTACAAGCTGTCAGCATGATCCTACTGCACTATCACACACTCAGGCTGCAAGCACAGTACCAGTGCACCATCATGTGTACAGGCTGTCAGCACAATACCAGTGCATTATCACATGTACAGGATGTCTGCATAATACCAGTGCACCATCATCTGCACAAGCTGTCAGCACAATACCAGTGCACCATTATATGCACAAGCTGTCAGCACAATACTGGTGCACCATCATATGCACAAGCGGTCAGCACAATACCAGTGCACCAATATACATATATCTGTCAGCACAATTGCAGTGCACCATCACGTGAATAAGCTGTCAGCACGTTCCCACTGCACCATGATGTGCACAGGATGTCAGCACAATACCAGTGCATGATTATGTGCACAGACTGCCAGTACAGAACTAGTTCACCATCATGTGCAAAAGCTCTCAGCACAATACTAGTGCTCTGTCATGTGCACAAGCTGTCAGCATGATACCAGTGCACCATCACACACACAAACTGTCAGCACAATACTAGTGCACCATCATACACACAAGCTGTCAGCACAATGCCAGTGCACCATCATACACACATACTATCTTGTGGTGCCCTGTCAAGTAAATGGGAGATGCCTTTCGTGAAACTAATGCATGCTGTTTCTGCAGTAATCACATCTGAGCTGGTAAGCTATCAGGCAGCAACACCCAGCTCAGTCACAGACCTTGAAACTTTCTTGGCCTTGGCTGAGATAAAGATTACAGTACGAATGTTATGTCCTTCTTTAGGGAACAGTAATGCCATGCAGGGAGTACAGAATGGCACAAAGAGTACATTCAAAGAAAGCAGACACTATAGCTGTTATCATATTGACTGTTAGGCAAGCACTGATGACACCCCATGCAAATAGTAAAATAAAAGACAGTAGCAGAGAGTGCATTGACTGACATGCAACATGGGAACTAAAAATATGTTTTGTTTCTGTGGCATAACAACTACGTTGCAGATGGTGATCATCCAGGCAGTCACTCATAGCCTCACATACACACAAGACCACCAGTGATTTGGCAGTCCCTTAGCTGACGTGCTAAGTACAAAATAAAGCAGACTGAAATCCCATGGCAAAAATCTCACTTGGACTGTAGTCAGTGGATGTGCTTCCAAACAGCATCAGCTAGCATCACATGCATGCAAGAAAGCACATACAGATTAATAATAGCCTTTTGGATTCAAACTATTTTTCTTCTTTATATCACAAAAACTTCTGGACTTCTGAAATGGATTATACCCATCATTGGTTGATTTCTAAAGCATTTCTGTGATTGGCATCATTCAAAGTGCTGCGGTACATAATTCCCTTTTGTGTTCTGATTTTATTTCTTCAGTTACTTAAAATGTTTTAATAGGAAGAACTCCTGTTGAGACAGGAGGGCTTCCAATTACAAAGGTGTTACAGGTAGAACATGGAAAAGGTTTAAGAATAAGCATACCACAGTTCTTATATTCAGGACTTGCAGACTTTGAAAATACAATTTGTTAAAAACAAGTATGCATCCTTGGAACTGGACTTGAGCTCTTAGGCAGAACCTACGGATATGTGTCTAGTGATGTACCTTGTACTTTTTTCACACTGCATTGACTATAACTATACACATTTCTAATTTGCTCATATGTTGATGGACTATATTGCTTGTACTTTACTTAATAATGTATAATGTTAATGTACTTTTTAATTCTTTTACCTACTGTATTTTCTTTTTCATCTCCTCACCCCCCAGGACACATCTGGAAATGAGCTGTTATCAGCTCAGTATGTATTTTCTGGTTAAACTTTTGACATAACTAAATCGACAATAAAATATACAGGAGAAGGATCATGTGAGGTGGGAATGTAAAGAAACAGACCTGAACCCACCCCATTTATTGCAATCCTTGGTTAAAGTACTTCACCAATCATAGAGACGTCACCTAGAACCTGAGTGCAGGAACTGAGACATCCTTAATAGCAAATGTGATGCATGAAGTGGGGGTACTTTGCATTTTGTGGAATATTTGATGCAGAACCTCTGCAAAGCAAACATAAACTATCCCCTTTCTGAACAGCTCATTCCTCATTTGAAGTTATAATCATGTTGTAGCATCACATGCGTTGCCATGGATATAGAAACACAGAAACACAGACTTTGATGGCAGATAAGGACCACTTGGCCCACCCAGTCTGCTCATTTCCCTACCTAGTTGATAAGCTGCAGATCCTAGTTAACCAACAACCTACTTCTTCCTACCCCCACCACCAGAATTGCCTTATGTCTGTCCCAAGCATTGTTAAATTCCCCCTGTTTTTGACCCCACGATCTCCTCAGAAAGGCCGTTCCATGCATCTACCACCCTCTCCATGAAACAATACTTCCTCATGTTGCCCTGAGCCACCCCCCCCATCTTCAAATTGTGCCCCTTGTTCTTGCACATCTCTTTTCCTGAAAGATGCTACCTCTTGGACTTTGTTGATTCCTTGAAATAGAAAGTTTTCTATCATGTCCCACCTCTCCCTCCTTTTCTCGAGGGTATACATAGTATGCTCCCTTAATCTCTCTTCGTATGTCTTCTGGTGCAAACCCTGCACCATTTTAGTTGCCCTCCTCTGGACTGCCTCCATCTTGTCTGTGTCCTTGTGGAGATGGGGTCTCCAGAACTGCACTCAGTACTCCAGATGGGGTCTCACCAACAGTCTGTACAGAGGGGTAACAACTTCATGTTTTCTACTGGTGATGCCAGAAATTTACGATCCCTTCCACTCTTAAATAATAAATAATTTTTTTATCTCAAATAACCAGATTGGGTGCTGCAGAGGTAAGACACTGCACCATGTGGTGCACATCTGATTTTGGATAACTTGGTGCATCTCTTTACATCTGGCATATTCAGGTCCCCTATCAACAATATACTGCTGTGATGTCACAAGCAGACTATTAGGACCTCAGATTGGCAATTGGAAACAGAAGCAGAAGCTGAACAAATGACTTGCTTCCATACAAATATCCTTAGTAATAAACAATGGAAGAGGTGAAATACAGGAATAATATGAAATATAAGCTGAACTGTGTCTAAATATTGCTATGTTTCCAAGTTCTCCTGTAGGCATTGGCTGCTCTTTGTCCAACCCTAAAATAAAAGCATACTTTACTTTAAGCAGAACTCTTGAGTCACACTTCACAAATCTTTAAGCCCTAAGAGTAGAGATGTTGTGAATTTTTAAATTGCAAGTGAAATTAAGACGAAGTTGCCAAATCTGCCTGTGTAGATAATTTCACGAAGTTTTTCTGTTTAATAGGAGTTTCACCATTGGTAACTTAACCTGGCAACCTCGTCTGTAACTTCTCCTTGGGGTACACTAAGGTGACGCTGGGTCAAAATGAAGCTACTGATGCACAAAAGTCTCAAGGTCAGCAGTCCCCCTGTCCCCCCTCACTCCATAGCAGCCTGAAGACCCTATGCCATGCCCCCCCATGGTACCACCACCACAGGCTGCATCCACTCATCAATCTCAGTCAGGAGCAATTCTAAATTTTCTGACCTGCGTGTGATCTAGTTACACTCCTCACTGCCAGCATGACATGTTGGAAAATACCCAGAGTGTTGCTACCACTGTAATTGGGCTTAGCACAATTCTTCTCCCTGACCAGAGTCAAATACTACCCCAGGTACCCAGTGTGCTGCAATGCACAGAAAGGAGCTACCAGCTGTTTGGCCACTGGACCACAGATCCATACTTTGGACCTATTATCCAGATCAGGCTACGTGCCACCACCAGCAGTCAAGAGGACACAAGCAGCCTCATCATTGGTCACTGCTCCTAATCCTGAACCAGAGATTTTGCTACCTCTTGGACTAATCCTCTTGTTGCTGCCTCCCTTAGCACCCACCAGCACAGATGCCACAGATGTGGCAGAGAATTTAATTTGCCAACAAGAATGCCACCACTACACTTTCACCAACTACTTTTTTTGCTACTACTACTACTACCAGCCCCAGAGCCCATGGATGATGGTGCTGCAGAGGTAGTTTTTTAAGTGCAACAACATTCTGCCCCACAGATCCTATTTTAGATGCTTTGCCAGCATCTCTCCCTTTACTTGAGCTTCTCTTTCCCGTCATTTTATATATTTAGATTCTTAATATTGCAAGGAAAAAAAACACTGCAGTAGAACTAACTACGGCAGCAGACAACACCTCACCAGAGGGATTAGTAGTCTTTTATTCCCCTTCCTGGCTTCCCAGAATCAAAGATTGTGATGTGGTGGTGGTTGATTTCATACGGGCAAGAAAGTGTTATAACTTGGTAGAGGCCCCTGCTGTCATACTTCATCCTGGGAGAGGGGTCTGCATCCCCAATCTGATCTATAACCACCTAATATTTCAAAGGCTGCCTTTGTTTGTCCTTGCACACATCCAATTATTTATTGTTCTCCAAGTATGACACTTCCTTGTTAACAGAAGTGTCACACCCATGTGCAAATGTTTATTTTTCAGTGGATTGCTCTATCCAAGGCATAAAAGCTTGTTTTCTGTAGGACCTGCCACAGCTGATGAAGGGCTCTGTGTAGCCTGAAAGCTTTTATTCTGTAAATTTCCTGTTGGTTCAGTAAAAGATATCAAATCACCCACTTTGTTCATCTTTTTGTACAAGGACCAATATGGCAACAAATAATTCTGTACTCTTAAGTTATAGAAAATGTTTGCTTTTTACAAGTAGCCAGTTGCCCTATTTTATATCTGAAGGACTTTGATATTTTGCCAAATACTGTACACGCTGTCCTACCTCAATATGCAAGGCATAATAGAACTGCTTTTTAACTGCTGGCCAATATCTCAAAGGCTATTGCGCTGTTACCTCCTTAGCATTGTGATCTCTCTGACGATGACGTAACCAATGACCAGGTAGGGTCACTCATTTGTAATGTTTGTCTGGAAGGTCAAAATACTGATGGGGTATTTATGATTTACTGTATAATTTATCAAGAGTAAATGTAAGTAGAATTACCAGGGCAGACCGAATGGACGTGATGCCTTTTCTTCCCTTACCTTCCATGTTTCCGTTTCATTCTTTTTCTTAGTTACCTTGTATAATAATTTGTACTACTAACAGCATTGCTTATTCTGATTCATGTTCTTTTCATCTTTTATATATTTCTTTTATATTATGTAATTGTTTGTTTTCTGTCTAATTTTACTGTATAGTTACCCAATGTAAAGCATTTATTTTATGATATATTTGTATGAAAAATGTGTCAGTGGCTCAGTTGGTAGCACACTCATCTCTGGGGCTGGAAGATCAGATAGTCATGAGTTCTAGCCTCACACCAGGCACTTGGGGTGATAATTGTAATTGACACTGTAGTGCTGCACTGATGAGGTGCCATCCTTTGGATGAGACATTAAACTGAAGTCCCTTCTACCAATCTCTGGTCACTGTCCATGTGGAAGTAAAAGATCCCATGGCACTTATCGAAGAACAATAAGGTTTTCCCCAATGTCATGGCCAATGTTCCCCTTGTCAATAAAACAGGTTCATGCACCCCACCCCTCAAGATATGCAAAGATAATGAAATGTGCTTCATAAAAAAAAATGAATTTCAGTAACTTTGCGGAGCTGGGGACTGCAATTTGCATCATTATTCACCAGGTGGGTTGGCCAGATTTGTGTGGTGACTGGTCAATTCACCTGACAAATAATAAGGCAAATTGTGTTGGAATAATCCTTCCTAACACCCTGCTGGCACCCTCCTTCTTACCCCCCGACCTGGAGAACATGATGCTGCCAACCCCCTTCGGACCCCTGCCGTTCTCCTCCTCCTCCTGTCCCCACCAGCACCCACAAAATCTACCTGCAAATAAAGAAACTGGTTCCCCAGTGCAGAGTGTCTTTTCTGTTCAGTACCAACTCCCGTCTCATAATGGCTTAATGAATGGGTGGTGATGACTCTGCTGTAGTAAAACCTATCTGGTTGAAAATTCAACCAATCAGGTATTCATTCATGCCATTTATGAGATGCAGGTCAGCAATGAACAGAGCAGATGCTCTAGCGAGAAACTATTTTCTTTATTTGCTGGTGTTAATAGGTGTAGGAAAGAAGGAGTGGTGGGGACCAGAAGGGGGTTGGGTGGGGGACTGGGAGTAAAAATTAAAGACAGTGGGACTCAGGTGTGGAGAGGTGGGGGAAGTGTATTTGGTGCATGGGTGGGGGAAGGGATTAACTGTTGTAACTGACTACCACAGGCAGCCACCAGCTGCAGTGCGTGATGTTCAGGGGGAGGAAGGTGCCTGTGGGAGGATGGAAGGGAGTTGATTTATATTTTTGGGTGTGGGGAGGTACTGGTTTTACAGCAGAGTGGGTGGGGGGAATTTTTTTTGGGGGAGGGAATCGACCAGCAAATTTGGCAGGTTTGCCACACAATTCGCAAATGTTTTTGTGAATACAATTATCGCAGATTTGTGCCACCTCATTGGTGAATTAAAAATTTGCAATATCTCCACCCACCCCCAAGGAGGCACATGAAAACAAGTTATTACAGCTTAGAATCTCTTTCTTGGTCAAAAATTACAAATAAATAATAAATAATACAAATGCTAGGCAGGCCTCAGGTACCCCTTCCCTCTATTCCTTCTTAAGACTTACCTCAGCAAACAGTTTGCTTCATGCTCCTTCGGCACCCGCCACCCCACCTTCCTCCCTCCCCCAACTCACGGTCCCGTGAGTTTCCCTAACAGTCACTAGTAATGCGGGCTGCCTGACCATGCCCCCTCACACCCCACCATTTACTCCAGCAAGTCTTCTCTGTTCAGCCTCCCTCACCCCCTATTTCTCCCTATACCTTATTGCTCTTCTTCCCCCACTCTTCACCTCCACCGCAGTATCTACCTGTCTCTCATACCTCCTTTCTTCACCCCACTGCCAGCTATCCCCGTCCCTCTGAACTACTGACAAGGCACTTTGTGGCTGCTCATTCCCCCTTCCACCCTCATAAAGTGCTTTTCTTGTTATTTTAACTTGTACCTATGTTTTGAGTTATTCTGTAAGTTCAGAATCCAAGCTGTATCGTTCATTGTGATGTACCTTTGCTTTCTCCTATTGTACTTTATTTTGCAATCTATGATGTGGAACCTTTGTAAAAGAGCTTGCACTCAAAGGTCTTTTCTGAATCACTAAATAAACAAAAAAATATAAAATACATTCTTTTTTTTTCTAATTAGTTTATTGCCTTTTCCTACTGACGCTCCCTTCAGCCCAACTGGTCCCCCCAAGCTCCGACATCCCAGAATCACTGGGGCTTACCTTATGCCCAGCCCGGGAGCGGAGCTTGCAGAGGGTTGGGCATCATCCCACAGCCAGCAGATCCATTTTCTCTGGTTTTCTCCCTTCTTTAACCCCGGGGCCCCAAGAGTAGAGGTGCATGCTCGTGGAGGCACACATGCGTACTACAGCCCTGGTGACAGCCCCTTCCTTCCTCCCTCCCTCCCATTGGCCTATTGCCTGGTGCTCCCTCTGGTCTGCACTGCCCCGGCCCCCACCGTGAAGCAGGCAAGAGCCGAGGGATACCACCTTCCTTCCCCGGATAGGAGAGGAGAGCTGCCTCTCGGTGACTCAATCCAGCTGCACACCCTACCCCCATGACCTCCGATGGCCCATGCTCATTCCAGAACATGGGTTGTTGGCATGGCGCAAGGTAAGGCATCCAGCGCCTTAGCCCTCAATGCCACGGGGCTGGCACTATAAAATACATTCTTAATGTGTAAGCAAAGATTGTTCTCAGTAACAAAAAAACTCCCTTAATTTTCAGATAATCAGTGTGACTCTTAGGTGTGTTGTTTTATTGTACAATTAACTACTGATCTTGAAGGTATGTTTACATGTATGTTTTTGTATTTGTGTTAACCAGGTCATATATAAAAAAAAAAGGGGTATATCTTTAATGTGGCTTTTCTGGTAAAATAAATTTTAAATAAAAACAAGGAAATAAATTAAAGTGTAATTTATTGATTATAAATCTATGTAATATTTTGTTGAAATAGCTGCTGTGTCTATCTGGATGGATTATAATGTCAAATAATAAATAACATACAGAATTTGTAATATACATTTGTTTTGTTTGTCTTGCAAATGATGAACATCAATATTCAACTGAATTTACTACAAGTTAAAATGACTAAAGTGTGCTGCTTTGCAACTATTCATCATTTTTTACAACAGAACTTAAAGCAATACATGACACTTGTGTTGATGTGTGCCCTTTTTGGTGGAAATTGTCAGTGCAGAAAAAGGCCTGCAGTCCATCTGTCTGCCCAGAGATCCTAGCTAATAGAATGCCCAGACAAGATGGAGCAGCCTGTGGATACCCCTTTGTGGGACCCACCCCTTGTAACTAGTTGTAATTAACCACACTTAACTATGTAACAATTGTTTGTATTGCTCAATTCCAAGTTCAACCTATTGACTGTTGTATGTACACCCTCCTCCCTTGTACCCCCACCCCCCCAGGTCGCACCATGAGATGAACATCTTATTGCTCAGTGTGCCTCTCCTGGTGAAACATTTTCAATAAATAAATAAATGTTCCTCCAGTGGCCCACTGGAAAGGAATTTGGTGGATCTGGTTTCTCTCTGGAGCACTTTGTGTTGCGCTGAGTATTATTCACATGGGCTTCAATTATACATTTCATCATTCTTTGAATAGTTGCACAATATTAATGTGAATTTATCATGTAACCTAATTAATATGAATAGTTCCATGTCAAGAGGGCAGACTGAGGCAACATGAATGGGAGAAAACTGGTACAGTATAAATCCAGACATAAAAACATGATTTTATCCTTACTGTTTTATTTTATAGTTGATTTACCCCAGATAGCTTGCTGGAGATGTAATATCTCATTTTCATGAGGGTCCTCCTGTTGCTACCAAATTTGTTAGCTGGGCGTCCTGGAACTCTGGGAGGTGAAGTGACTTAACCAGGGTTACGTAGCAAGTGAGTACCTCTGGTGGGGTTTGAACCTGGGATGTCTGGCTCAAATGCCTATGGTCTAACCACAATGATAGATACACAAATATGTTCATAATGTACCCAAAGAAGACTGGTAGAACAGAACCCTTGACCCTTTTGTCCACCCCCCATCACTCACTCTTTCTTTCTCCCTCTCTCTCCCTCTCTGTCTCTCTCTTTCCCCATGCTATTCTCTACTTTATTGAAAGTTGTCCAAAACACGTAAATGGGCAAGAGAGTCCACTCCTTTTCTGGACAAATATTTTCTGGACCTCATATTTTATTCAATCTGAGTATATTTTTGGAAATTTTAAAAATGAGTTTTATTGTTTTTAATATCATATTAAATAATCTTTCTTCTTGCAGTGGAATACTTCCTCAAGAGCAACCATCATCTGTATCTCATTCTGTTACTACAGCATGCTATTTCACTAGTCAATTGCTATAGTCTGAAACAGATTCGTATAAAACAGAATGTACTTTATGTTTAAAAAACAGGATAGAATTAATGCATGCAGCATAGACACACTGATCTGCAAATTAACAATCACTCACCTGAATCCCAAGGTTTCTAACACTTGATCGGTAGCAGTGACTGCAAAACCTTATTGGTAACTCTCCAAATTTGTTTAAATACACAAAAATGAACAGTTATTCAAAGCTGTCTGATGGAACTTCTCTTTTTACAGCGGTAACAAACTATGAACAAAATGCTGAAGTTGCAGAATGTTAAAAGCTCACTGTCCTTTGTTTCAAAGTCCTTTCAGTTCCTTTCAAGCACATTCATCCTTGTAGACAGCTGGCAAAAAGAAGTTTGAAGGTTGTTTTGTGAAGTCAAGTGGAATAGTTTCTGTGTGACTGCGACTCAAGTAAATGAGATAAGATCAAAGCCATCTAGACTCTCCTGGGCCTGGTCCCTTCCTTCTCCTCCACCTCCACCTCTGTGGACTACATCAACACGTTCAGGAACTCTTTTAAAGGCATTTTTCTTGAGGGTTGAACCAGATCAAATTACTAAGAAAAAGGCTTGATTATTTCACATCTACAGGTGAATGTTGTAAACATACTTGTGGGCACAGTGTATGGAGGTGTCAAAGAAAACTGTGTTTCCAGTGCAGATAGTTCATATACATCTCAGTAAATGACTTCATTTAATACAGACTATGAAATGTGTAGGTCACAGCTTCCAGTTGCAAATGGAGAACATCTGTATTAATTTGATTTAATGCTTTTACCATGTCATATAGTACTATGACAAATATGTGCCATGATTTCAACTCCTTTTGTCAGTGCTATGCATCTAGAACTCTGAATATCCAGTTTTGTTCAAATCAAGCACAAACAGTACCTCAGATGGTGAGACACCATCTACAGCAATGATGGCGTTCTCTAAGCTGTACAGTGCATGCCAGAGAATAAACAGCATTTTTTATGAGTTCTCTAAGCCATGTACTTAATGTCCATTACACCCACTAGTAGCTAGACATAACACGGATTTATACAAAATTGGTAAATGGCCATGACCGTTAAACTTAGAAATTAAGGTTGAATTTAGAAAGAACCAATTTGCTGTCAACATTTTCACATATTTCAAATCAGATTTTGAGTCAAAGCATTAAAATGTATATACTGTACAATACACAATAAAAATGTTGCCCCTACAGTAAATGTCATAGAAACATGATATATTCTCCAGACTTTGATTTGCTTGTTTTTCTAAACATAGCTATTAAAATGTTTTTTTTTTTTCAATTCTTTTTTGCTCCTTGGCCTCAGACTCTCTCCAGTTTAGGCACTCGACTGCACCTCCATCGCACCCTATCATAGACTCAGTCCTGCCATCCGGCTCCCCAGCTCCTCTACCACTCGCCCGGTACCTGGTCCCCCAGATTTAAGCCTTCAGGGGTGGGATCATCCTTCTTCTTGGATGACCTTTCTGCAAATCTGGTCAGGCAATCCGGGGTGGAGGGAGCACCAAAGGCAACGCCGCGCTTGGCGTTGGGTGTGGGGGGTCTCACCTTCGCCTACCAGAGCCAACACCATTTTTCAGTAGTAGTTTCGAGCTCGGACATGCAGTGATGTCTCTACACGATGTGTGCATGCACCCATGCACACTTGCGTCCATCCATACAGCTTTTCCCTCTATACTGAAACCACTTGCTGTGAAACCCCAAAGCTGCCACCTATAGGGGCCACTAGAGCAGCGGCTTGAATGAACCCCAGGAAAGGAGAGCAGTCCCTGGGATGCTTGATCCTTTCCCATCCCAGCTGACCCCCGACGACCCAAGCTTGTTCCCAAACATGGGTTGCTGGCATGGAGCGAGGTGTGGCATCCAGCGCCTCAACCCTCAGTGCCACCGGGCCGAGCTATTAAAATGTTAATGCTACTAATGCTGAAAACAAAAATATAATACTACAAATGTTTAAATAAGCAAACAGATAACTCTGCTAATTTTTCAACTGGGTTAGTCAATTAATTCCTTGATTCTGTTTCGGAAACCTACCTGTTTCCCATGCAGAATCACAAATGTTAGGAAGAAATGTAACACAGTGTGAAACATGCCTCATGCAGCATATTCTTTGAATATTTAAGGCTAGCAAGGTGCAAAACAAGTCAAAAGAGGAGAAAGAGAAATGATACATAGGAACAGCCTGTCTATTCAGTGGGCATGCTATTGATAACTTGATTCTGATGTTGATGGTGCTCCTATGTGTGCTGCTTCAGTCCTGTTACTGGCGGGGTCACTCCTTATGTTGTTGGGGATGCTATGTTGCTGCTTACTCTGTACTCAGGGGTCCTCCTGATGTTGTTGGGGTGCTATGGGTGCTGCTTCAGTCCTGTTACTGACAGGGCCTCCTCATGTTGTTGGGGGTGCTATGGGTGCTGCTTCAGTCCTGTTACTGACGGGTCCTCCTGATGTTGTTGGGGCTGCTATGGTGCTGCTTCAGTCCTGTTACTGACGGGGTCACTCCTGATGTTGTTGGGGATGCTATGGGTGCTGCTTCAGTCCTGTTACTGACGGGGTCACTCCTGATGTTGTTGGGGATGCTATGGGTGCTGCTTCAGTCCTGTTACTGACGGGGTCACTCCTGATGTTGTTGGGGATGCTATGGGTGCTGCTTTAGTCCTGTGATAGATAATGTTACTACTGATGTTGATGGGGCTATGGCAGGTGATGCTTTAGTCCTGTTATTGAAAGTGTCACTGGTGATGTTGATGGAGATGCTGTTTCAGTCCTGTTACTGATGATATCACTACTGATATTGACTTTTTTTTTTAGTTGTTTAACCAGGAGTAGCACACTAAGCTGAAAGCTTTTTTACAGGTGCAACCTGAAAGCACAGGGAAGTTAAGTGACTTGCTCAGGGTCACACAGTATGCAAGTGGAAGTGGTGGGATTCAAACCCAGGTCTAGTCTGCTGGATGTCGCCAGATTTGCAGCTCAGAGCCTTAAACCACTGCACTATACTGCCTCCCTCTGGTGCTAGTGTAGTGCTGCTTTACTCGTGTTATTTATAATGACAATACTGACACTGGTGTTTGTGTAACAACTGTGGGTATTGCTTTAGTCTTCCAATTGAATAATGCCACTCTAATGCTCATGGTGCTGTTATGGACACTACTTCAGATTTCTGATTTATAATTCCACTACTGATGTTTGTGGTATTGCTTCAGTGCTGTTATTTAGGATGTCATTGCTTGTTTTGTTGGTGCTGCTGTATGATAAGTCTTGCTTCAGTTGGTTACTGATGATGTCACTGCTAATGTTGCAGGCACTACCATGGGTGCTGCTTCAGTACTGTAACTGATAATGTCCCTGCTAAAGCTGGTCATTCTTCTAAGTGTGCTGCATCAGTCCTGTTAGGGATGATGTCACTTTTGGAGTTTCTGGTGCATCTATGGGGGTTGCTCCAGTTATCTTATGGACAGTGTGCCTGTTGATTGTAGTGGGTCTACTATGGGTGTTGCTTCTGTTCAATTATTGAAGATGTTGCTGCCCACCTGGATTGTGCTGTGATCAGTGTGGCTTCAATCCTGTTACAGGTAGTGGCACTGTTAATGTTGCTGGTGCCACTATGGATACTACATCAAGTCTCTTACTGATGCTGCTGCTGAGGTGGATGGTGCTTCTGCACTCCTGTTACTGATGAGGTCACATCTGATGTTGATGATGCTAATATGGGCACTGCTCCAGTCCAGTTATTAATGATGTTGCTGCTGCTTGCTGGTGCTACAACGGGTGCTGTTTGAGTCTTAGCATTGAAGATAGCCCTGTTGATGTTTTTTGCAGATACTATGGGTGCTACATCAGGCCTGTTAATTGATGGTGTTTTTGCTGATGTTGAGAATGCTACTACAGGTGCAACTTCAGTCAGCACTGATGATGTTGCTGCTGATGTTGGTGGTGCTAATATGAGTGTTGCTCCTGTCCTGGTACTAATGAAGCCACTGCTCATGTTCATGTTGGTACTATGGGTGCTACAACAGGCTTATTATTAATGGTGTTACTGCCGTTGTTGAGAATGCTTCTATGGGTGCAACTTCAGTCAGTACTGATGATGTTACTGGTGAGACTGATGGTGCTAATTTAGGTGTTGCTCCTGTCCTGTTATTGATATGGCTACTACTGATATTGAAGTTTGTGTAACAACTATGGGTGCAGCTTTAGTCCTGCAATTAATAATGCAACTAATGTTGTTTATTAAGTTTTTGTGGACTGGGTAAGTGCAATAAGAGCAGAAGGCCTATTTTCGAGCATGAACTGGATACATAAGTTCAAAGCAACAAAAAAGCTAGAAATGAATGTATTTCTTCTTAGACAGAACAATCACTAGTATCGGTGCTGATGCAAAATGCGTAGGATCCAAGATGGTGGCTGCACACTGTGTCTAGTGAGGAGAACTGACAATAGCAGGGTTGGAAAAAGTCTTATGTAAGGTAGAAAAAGGTATGCCACTATTGCCTTAGCATTCCAATCTTTCCAGTCGAACTTGTGCCACATCTTGGTCGGTACTGCTGCCTTGTGTTTCTTTCTGTTTTGCAGGAAAACAGACCTTTTTGGATTATTGGCCGTCAGAGCTTTCAGAGCTATCTGGGCCACTCATAACCTGCATGCTACAGTGGTAATATAGCTGTGGAGGAGCTGTGAAGAAGAAGAAGGCCAAATGGTAGCTGGGCCTGAATTTTTTTTCCACACGGAGAGACAGCCCTTTGGACAGGCTGAAACAGTGTGCAGCAGTGCCTGGGAACTGAGTATTTTCTGTATATTTACAGCCAGAGAGAGAATGAATATGCTCTTTGCTGCCCTTACTGCAATTATTTACTGACCAGATACAGGGGAGTGTATTTATACATACTTTTAACTTTATACTTTTTTGTTCAGACTGTTCTACCTGTGAAAATCATCGATGTGAAAAGCATCACTGCAGCAACATTTCACTACTGCATTGGGTTGTGCCTGAGTTACCACTGCTTGTGTTTTCAGTACATTTAAGTACATTTTAAGCTCATTTGTATTGTAGCTTATGTGACACTGTAAACTGTAAACTGAAAACCGAAGTCCCATAATCCAGTATAATACTCTTTATTTAAAATAAAAACACTGTTTGTTTGCAAGAACTGTTAGGATTGTCAGGACTAGAACCAGTTAGACAGGTTGTTTTCTGTCTCGATTACCTGCTCACTTGCTCAAAGGTGCATGCTTGGCGTTTGATAATCAGACACGCCATTTTTGCTATTAGCTGCCTCACGTTTGCACGATGAGTAAGCGCAGTTTTGGTAATAGATTCGGGTTCTTCTTGTTGACCAGCATTTGAGCACGCTGAGAAGTATGCTGGGGTCCTGACTAAAAGTACCGCAATAGCTACTCATTCACCCGCGTTAGCTGTTTGAGCCATGTGAGTTGGCTCGGTTTGCAATGCTAAGACGTTAAAGACACCAAAAAGCCACTATAGCGGTGTGAGTCTGTGAGGCCTCAAATATGAGCTGACTTGGGTTTCATTTGATGCAATGATGTTTTTGTGAGTACTCCCTGCTCCTTTACTATTTGTGTTGTTAGACATATCTGAGGTCTCCAGCTGTGTTGCAAGCTGATTTTATGTTATTTATCACTTGATACTTGCTTATTTTTATGTTAAATTTTACAGCATTTAAACTCTGGAAGTGTGAATTGAATCAAACAAGCTATTTATTTTATGTTTGTATGCTAGCTATGTGCTAGTTATTATATCAGCATATATCTTAGAGTGTATTAACTACCTCAGTGTATTTTAGTATATATTAGAGGAGCACTGGAGTGATTTTAGACTGACTGGAGTTCCTTCTGATTTTTGTAGAAATTCTCTTGACTGTGCTTCATCCTTGGATGAGCTATCTACATATCAACCTCAGAGGCTTATTGGCTTTTCCGGCTTTATTATAAAAGTCCTAATCAGAAGCTGTCTTGGCGTTCGACCTGAAATTAATTTGTTGGCATGGACTGTGTTTTGGGGACTAGAACATAGATCAAAGGCCCACAGCAAGGGCTCGTAATTTCCCATGAATAAGGACTCAGATCCAGCTCTTCAAGTTTTCAAGTTTCTAAGTCCTTTAAACATACCAGTTTAAGAGAACTCTGAGGACATTTGTTTACTAATAACATATTTGGGTCATATAGCTTGTACTGAAATTGAATTGAATTGCTATACTTTTTGCTTTTCATAATAATTCTGATTTGGTGGATATTCATTTTTTTTCTAATTATGCTGTTTTCTAGAATCTTAATTAGACTTCAACCTTTAACATGATTTCAACAAGAAGTAAAAATAATTGTACCCCAGACTTAACTAAAAACCAAAGGGGCAAGGTTAATTTTCCTAAGATATTAGGAAAACAAACAATATGCATAAAAGACCATAAAGAAATGAAGGGAAACCTAAGGGAAAATATAAAAAGAAAATAAAAAAAAAAACTAAAACTGTGGAAAACATGGTAAAGACTTCAGATGACAATAAAAGCTTGTTACAGGAAGGCTGTCTTTCTTATAAACAGAAATTGAAACAGATCAAAATTACAGATTACTTTAGCAGAAAGGGTAATTTTCTCTTAAGTCTGTTGACAACTAGAACTGACATTTCCAAGGGGCAAACACCACTTATTACCTTGGATACACAAACTTTAGAATGTCCAGTAGTATCTGGTAATGCATCTACCATGGGCAGTAATAATGAAAGCATACAGTTCATTGGTGAGGATAATTTATCCATAATAACTGGTGATTGGGACACTTTAGTCCCTTACCCTAGCAGTATGGCTAGTTTAAGTATTAATGAGACATCAGGTGATTATCCAAAGGCAGTTTTTTCTGCTCATCAATATTCAGTAATAACTTCAGATTCAGTAGATAAGAATCTTCAGTATACACCTTTTTTGTCTCCTCTTGTATTAGAAAACAGGGCTAAAAGGAATAATACAGAATATATGAACGGGGATTTATTACCTGTGATACAGGAATTGAGCCAGACAATAGAAGGGTTGAAAAGGTTGGACCTTACCCTAGTGGATTTTCCTGGATGTCCAAGAACAAGGACACCAGAGCAAACTGTTGGGATAGGTACCCCACAAACGTAGACCCTAAGAGAAAGAAGGGAAAATTATGACAAAGGACATTTCACAAATGAAGGACAATTTATTTCCTGTACAAATCTCTCCAAGCAAATGGTGAAGATAGCTAAAAACCCTTACTATGTGAACATAATGATCTTGGAGAATATTGCAGCACTCCAAGAGGAGTTATCTACCTTGAGAGCAGATGTTTCAGAAACAGGATAATATTAGATCAGGTACTTAATGTGATTGCTCAGGAAAAACAGGGAAAATCAGACATGAGCACTCAAATCCAACAGAGGACAAGTCCTCTGAAAACAAATTTGTACAAATGGATTTGCCGGCTCCTTTTATAAAAGAAAAGTGTATAGACATGCAGAAGTCAAAAGAACTGACAAAATCAAGGAAAGGGACAGAAAATTTAAAAAATCTAACTAAGAATAAAAATAAACACAGTCGGGCAAAAATGAGTAAAAACCAGCAATCAAATATTTTAGAAAAAACTGAGGAAGGGAAAAATTATGAAATATCCCCACAGGAAGAGCTTATATATGATATACAAGATGTATCGGCTGTGTCTGATAGGGACGTTATTAATATTAATTCTGGAGTATTGTCACTGTTTGGGAGGGAGGTCATTGCCCCAGGTTATGATCTCGAACCCATCTTCTCCCATACTGGAGATAGTATACCTGCAGTGGGTCTGCTCTCATTTAACAATTTATTCAAAGAAATAGGACAGGGAAAGGAGTATTTCTTTGAGACTTATGGCATAAAGCTGATCCCCGATGAGACAAATTATATGCTTACAAGCCATATGAAGTACATGGTGGGTATTAGCCAGGATGAAAGGGACTTTCGAGTTTCACGTCTCTTAAACCCAAAGATCACTGACTGTGTCATGATTTATACAAATTCATCTGTGCTTCCAGCATAAATATGGTCTAAAGGAAATTTGATACAGTCAAAGGGAATTTTGATAAGTGAACCTCAGTTAGTCCCAGTGTCACTCCCAGTGGAAACAAATGGAACACATATAGATCCAGTTAAGAGATGGGATCCAATTATAGAATTCCTTTAAAAAACAATCAATATTTATGAAAATAATAAAAATAGAGAACAAAATGATAAGCTAATTTCAATTTTTGGTTGGATTACTAGGGGAGAGAGAGATTTAAGAACTATTGGAAAAGAATGTATCTCATTTCTGACTCCTTCACTTGATGTAGAACTAACTTTACAATCCATCTCAAACATTAAGATAAGGAGAGATGAGATTGAAACCTCTCAAATAGATCTGACCTTTACATCAGCAAGATCTGTACAAGCTATTATGGATAAAGCAGTGACACTTGATAATTTGGGCATTCTGGCGACTACGCGCAGGGAATTTTGTAGGGAATGTGAAATAATTTCCAGTAATGATAACCTGAAGGTGGAAACTTTCAATCAATCAATCAAACTTTAATTAACCAGGCATAAACACCATTGAGCAAGCTCATTTTTAAGGTGGTCCTGGACATTAATATAATTCACAGTCAAAAATAGGGTTGACAAGGACAAAGTATTGTACATGTGGAGGAAGATTCAGGCCTATACATACATAGCTAACATAGATAACACAGTTACAAATTCATATCAAGTAAACATGAGAGGTAAAAATTTAATTCCTAGATAGTCACCAATATATGGCAGTTATTACCTCATGAAAAAAAAATATATAGGAAGGGAAAAGGAGGAGAATGTATATGGGACAGGGGTGGGGACAGGATGGGGGGAAGAGAAGAGGGGCTGATAAGTGCTAGGTACCCCTAGTGGAGATGTGAGTTGAGCAGGTTTCCGTGACATAGGATTTGTGGGAGATACTAGGGGCTTCGGGTACATATTCACCTAAAACAGCTACAGGTTTCCTTAAGGTACTCAGCTATTAGTGCTTTGAGACTGAATGGACCAGGAAGGGATGAGAGTTTAAGTGAGCTTTGCAAAGCATTCCATAAGGACGGGAATGAGAAGTTGATTGCAGCTATGCCATGGGTTGTTTTTACTCTGGGTATCTGGAAGCAGAGTATGGAGAAGTGTCTCAATCCATAGGATCCCTTGGCACGTTCAAAGAAGCTTGAAATGCAAGCAGAGAGTTTATCAGACAGAGCTCTAAAGAACCAGAGAAAAGCGTTCCTTTTTCTCCTTGTTGAGAGAGAGGACCATCCCATCTCTTGGTACAATAGGCAGTGGTGGGTGCAAGAAGGCAGGTTTAGGATGAACCTTAAAGTGGTAAAGAGTGTCAAGTTTGTTGAGCACAGTTGAGTGGCAATGGTTGTAGAGAAAGTCAGCATAGTCCAGTAAGGGTAGGAATGTGGATTGCACTAGTCTCTTTCTAGCTTCTTTGGTGAGTAGGTGCTTAATGCGGTAGAACACGCCTAACCGCTGCCTTAATTTTTTTGAGACCTCATTTAGATGGCACAGGAAGTTAAGCTTATTGTACAGCCAGAACTCTAGATATTTGAATGTATCTCCTATTTCAAGGGGTTCACCCAATAGCGTTAGAATCTTGTGATTGTGTGTTGGTCCTGAGGCTGCCTTTGGCGAGAGGATCATGGCTTTGTATTTTTTGGTGTTGAGTAGGAGCTTATGTTTGATAAGGTTATATTGGAGAGAGATAAAATCTTGCTGTAGGTCCTTATGGGCCAAATCCAAGGATGAATTTGTGGTGTAGAGGACAGTATCATCTGCAAATAGGTGCACATTAGCTGTGCACAGTTGTGAGTCAAGGTTGTTAATATAAATTGCTAATACGATAGAGCCCAGGGTAGAGCCTTGGGGGACACCTCATGGAAGTGTTTTTAGTGGAGACAGTTCACCTGAGGCTTTAACTTGTTGTAACTTTTTGGTAAGGTAGCTGGTGAACCATTTAATGGCAGTCTTATCGAGACCAATATTGCACAGTGCATTAAGCATAATATTGTGGTCCACAGTATTGAAAACCTTACTAAGATCAAGGAAGAGGGCAAACACATGCTTCTTAGAATCCAAGGCAATTTGCCAGTCAGTGGTTACTTTTGCAAGGACAGATACTGTGCTATGTTTAGTTCTAAAGCTGGACTGTGCAGGATTTAGCAGTTTCTGTGAATCCAGATGCTCTCTAACTTGGGTGTTGATGATTTTTTCCAATAGTTTTGATAGGGTAGATAGTATGGAAATAGGCTGGTAATTGTTCAGGTCACTCTGATCCCCAGATCTGAATAAGGGTATGATGTGTGCAGTTTTCCACGGCACAGGTAGTTCACCCTGCATCAGGGAGGTGTTGAATAAATGGGTGATGGGGGCCGTTAAGTAGTAATGGCCTAATTTTAGGAAGTAGGGTTCAATATTGTTGGCACAGGCACTCTTTTTTCTATCCAGTGACAATAGGAGGTCCTCTACTTGTTTAAACATGACTGTATGGAAGCTGAAGGAGGAGGGATGAGGTTGGTTGAGGTTAAGGTTAGGATTAGAGTCAGCAGTGGAGTCCCCTAATGGGCTGAGCTTGTTGATAGGCAAGGCATCAAAGGCCAACCCAGCTGTAGCAAAGAGTTCATTGAGTTGGTCTAATATGGCAGCTCTGTCTGCGAAGGTAGATCCATTGGACACTATTCTGGCTGGAAGGGAGTCATCAATAGTATGACCTTCAACCTCTTTGAGGATGGACTAGAATTTGGCAGAGTTGTTTTTGTTGTCTTCCAGTGCTGCTTGGAAATATCTAGTTTTTTCCAGATCTAATTAATTTGGTGCAGGTGTTTCTAGAGGCATGAAATGCTAGCCAATCAGCCTGCAAATGAGATTTCCTCAATCATTTCCACCAATAGTCTCTGTCCTTGAGCGCTTTCTTCAGAATAGGAGAGAACCAGCCGGGAGGTCTTTTTTTAGCCTTGATCAGCCTTAGGGGGTCATGTTTGTCTATTAGATCTTTTAAAAGGCTATGGAAGATATTAAATGCCTGAGTGAGGGAAGGGGCTAGGTAGAAGTCCTGCCATCTGATGTTACCCAGGTCTTTCAGGAAGGCATTCTGGCAAAACTTTTTCAGACATCTTTTCAGTTTGAACTTGGAGGCTGACTTTATTTGGGGAGAATGTCTGATGCAGCCAGTGGCACAGTGATCACTTAGGTTGTTAAAGAAGCCTCCAGTATGCAAGAAGTTATGGGGTTTGTTGACTAACATGAGGTCTAGAAGGGAGCTTTGCTCAGGGTTTTTTTCTGTTGGGTCTGGTGACTGCAGGTGTTATTTGTACCAGCCCATTGCATCACAGAAATCCTTGAGCTTCTTGGAGCTCTCATCATTCCAATTTTGGTTGAGCATCCCCATTAGACTACACTCGGTGTTAGCTGAATCGATTAGGCTTTGGAGATGTGGTAGGAGGGCCATGCCACCAGAAGGCGGGCAGTAGCATGCAGCAATAAGGAGTGCCTTTTCATTGGAGAGGGATCATTTTAGTGCCAGGCATTCAAATTATTTAGCCTTAGAGGTGCAGTCAACAACTGTGACAGATAATTTACTCTTAACATATATTATGACCCCTCCCCCTCTGGTTGATCTATCACATCGGTAGGTGCTGTAACCCAGTAAGTTGATAGCTTTGTCTGGGGTTGATGGCATAAGCCAGGATTCCAATATCATAAAGAAATCAGGAGATGCATGTAGAGCCCAGGTCTGAATCAGGTCAAGCTTCTTGAGTAGACTACAAACATTCACATGGAGGAAGCTGATATCTTTCAGGATAGAACAAGCCTTACAATCGGCATGACATACCCAAGCAGGGCAAGAGCTTAAAATACTATCATGGAATATAGAGGGGCTCTCATTAAAACTTGCTGATAGTGATACATGTTCTTTTTTAGAGTCCTTTGATATATTATGTTTTCAGGAAACTTGGAGCTTGACACAGGAAAATAATGTTATTCCTGTTTTTTCTACAGTTGGAATACCGGCTGATAAAAGTAAGAAACCAGATAGGCCCAAAGCGGGTCTTGCTATTTTTATTAAAACTTCCCTGGATTTTGCGGTAACAGGACTTAAGTCTAAGGGGGATTTAATATTGACAGTTAAACTTTGCAAACATCCTTTTACATTAGTAGTTTTTAATGTTTACTTTCCACCAAAGACCAAAAATAAGGAAGATCCATGGTATCAATTTGAAAAGGATATGAATCTCATTTTGGAGCAAAGTGGACACCTTCCATTTTTTATCCTGGGTGATTTCAACACCTGAGTAGGAGTAAATGATTTAGAAGATAATTTCTATACTGATTTTGTGGCGAATATAGTGGAATCTAATCCAGGATTAGCAATACAAAGAAAATCAGAGGATAAAAAGTCAAACATCAGGGGCAGACATGTGAATACTTATTTTGGAGAGCAAAACTTTATTCTCACAAATGGCAGAACTAAGAAAGATAATATGGAAAGTTACACATTCATGGGTCCAAAAGGATATTCAACGATATATTTATTGTGGGTTAACATAGAGGGGGCAAAGATATTTCTGGATATGGAGATTTTGGATTGTTCAGAATCAGCACATCTTCCTGTCTGTGCAAAATTTATTATTGAGACTCTTAGTCCAAGTCAAAATGAGACCTTATCTTCTATGGAAATCATTAATCTCAAGAGAATTAAATGGTATAATCATTCCATTTACATTTTTCAGGAAATGTTTTTATATGGGTTTCCAGCTGAATTGAGACATGACATACTTTCAAATGATAACTTAAACAGTATCTCAGAAATCTGGGATAGGTTAATAAATCATATTAAACCTGTTTGCAAAACAGCCTCCACCAAGGTGTCCAAGCCTCGTACATGGTTCAATAATAACTGTAAAAAAGCTAAATCCACACTTAATCATAAAATAAGAGCGGTAAAGGAGAATAAAAACAAACAAAAAATAAAATAATTAAATCAGGTTAGGGAAGAGTATAATACATTTTTGGAACAAGAAATATATAAATACTATAGATCACAGTGGGATAAGTTGCAGAAAACAATACTGGAGAAAGACACCAAGGTCTTTTGGAGGCTGGCGAGTGGTAGCCATGGTCAATATCATAATAAAATTCATACATATATTACACCTGCAACATGGGAAAAGTATTTTGAAATGTTATATTTTTCAGAAAAAGAAAGGCTGGAGCCAACTAATTTAATTTTGGCTTTAACTGAAATTCCATCTGTACCTTTCAGTTTTAGTGATGGTGAGGTCTGTCAGGCGATATTATTACTCAAATTGAATAAGGTGCCAGGACCTGACAGTATAATTGAGGAAATATATAAAACATTTATACAGTGGTGGGTACCAGTATTGAAAACATACTATAATGCAATACTGCAAGGCCAGGATATTCCATTGAGCTGGCTTGGCAGTATAATTTTTCCAATCCTGAAAAAGGGAGATCCCTCTAGTCCAAAGATGTACAGACCAATCAGTCTGATAGACATCTCACAGAAAATATTTTGTAAAATTCTATTAAATAAAATTCAGGATTGAATAGACGGAAATGAGATTCTTCGCGAATATCAAAATGGATTTCGGACAGGAAGATCCACAGTAGAACATTGCTATGTCTTGAGACATTTAATATGGAAATATGTGACGGTGAAGCATGATAAATCATATTGTTGTTTTGTGGACCTGACTACAGCTTTTGATAGAATAAGCATGAACTTGCTTTGGGACAAACTAAAACATCTTAATATGGATAGTTCTTTATTAAACATAATAATCAGATTTCACAGAAATACCTGGATGCAGGTACAATATAATCAATGGGGGTCTTTGACATCTTCCATTAAAACAAATTTAGGTGTTAGACAAGGGTGTATACTGGCCCCAGTCCTGTTTAACTTATACATAAACTCGATACTACAAGACCTGGAAAATATAGATTTTCATTCACCTAAAATAAGGAAAAATAGGGTGTCACTTTTAGCCTATGCAGATGACATTGTCTTGTTTTCAACTTCTCTGTTAGGCCTCCTGAGAAAGTAGGATAAATTTTCTGCGCTATGCAATAAAGATGGTCTGCTAGTTAATGAAAATAAAACTAACATTGTGGTTTTTGGAAATAGATCTAAGAACCTATCTAAGGTTTTTATAGAAAAAGCTTAAATAAATATAGTTAAAACATATGATTACCTTGGGGTATGCTTTTCCCAAAATACAACTTGGAAGGAACATAGCGATTTTGTTATATCTAAAACTAAAATCATATCTAATGCTTTTAAACAATTCAATTCAAAAATGGGAAAAGCCTCCATATTGGGAATTTTGAAAGTAATAAATGCAAAAATTAATGCTAGTATAATCTATGCCTCAGAAGTATGGGGAAGTTTTAAATTAGATGATATTGAATGTGTAATCAATAAGCTTTATTGTTACATCCTAATGGTCCCACAATCTGTGCCAAAATAAATTTTATGCCTTGAACTGGGACAACTTTCTTTAGAAACACTAATCCTGGAGAAGCAATTTCTACTCTTGCTAAAGACATTTCAGTTGTCTGAATAGAGAATTCCAAGATGGTGCTTAGAAGAAGAGCTACATTATGCCTCTATGAACTTCATAGCACCTAGTATCCAACTTATTAAGAATGAATTGTACCCAAGGGGGTTAGGACATTTTATGAGAGATATATATTACAAACCATTGGAAGAAATTATATCTCTGGTTAAGTTCAGAGTTAGAGACATAGCTAAAGCAAAGGACATGGAAAGAATAGCTACCCTAAAAATTATAGATGGTATAAAATGATAAAGCAGAAAGATGGATTGGATCCTTACTTACCTAGACTAACCAATCCTCAATCTAGACATATAATAACCAGATATAGAATGGAGTTATACAAGGCAAATTACATCTATTTTGGACAAGGAAGAGGAAACATAGATTCCCCTTTTTGTCCTTGTGGGAATCGATTGGAGGACGATTTGAAACATGTACTACTGTTGTGCCCCTTCTATAGTTCAAATAGGAGAAAGTGACTAGGGGAAATTCTGGCAGGCACTGACATCCCTCCTGATCAGTTGGTATCTTTATTCTTCAAGAATACAAATATATTCATACTGGAGAAATTAGTAAAATTGTTATCCATTTTACACCTGTGAAGATTGTGCATAAAATGTATACTCATGTCTGATATTTATTAATGTATTTATGGTTATTGTGAAATTATATGATGTCAATACTCATATAAAATTTTAGATTTTGTAAAATCTTTTGCTGAACAATAAAATATTGATGATGATGATGATGAACCACTGGTATCTTCTGGCCATTTCCAAAAATAATCTTTTACAGTTCTTGAAATTACATCTTAATAGCTGTAACATTTGAACTAGTAATCAGAGAAACTTAAGTTTTGTTTTGTAATGAAAGCTTGGAGTCCATTTAACATGTATTAATCCTAACAGTACAGTTCTACTGTGTTGCTACATGTCTATATAATACATTGCTAAATATGACAGTACTTTACAAATTTAGTGAACCATTTTATTTTTTTATATCAATACATAACAGTTTTTTTTATATTGTACTGTCATATTGATATAACTACTTAGCAGACTCCAAGCTTTCATTAAAAAAATTAAAGCTTCCAGCCCAAGCAATTCCAAAGTTATCACATTTTAAAGAAATTATCTTTTGAAAGGTCTAACTTTGGAACTGTTGGGGCTAGAAATTTTTTTTATAAAAGCTTTCAGTCCAGCCATTAACAATTAGCTCAGACAATAATCTGTTTATGTGTCAATAGTATTCTACATGTATCAATACTATTTGACCCTGCTTTTTCAGTACATTACTTGATACATGATTTTAGTTGTGACACAGACAAAAAATGGCAAATACATAGGGCCAGATATTCAGACATGCACCCAAGGATTGCATAATGATGGCGCAGTGCAATGCAAATGCGCCATGTGGGAAAGAACGCCATATTCAGAAGATGCACCACCGAAATGCACCAGTGCAACCAGACTGAATATAGCAAAGATGCACTGCAGTGCAACCACAGATGTGCCAGCCCAACCATGAATGCCTGGGACCATGTCAGAACACACAACCCAGTGGGCTGAATAATGGCAACAGGCTACAGGGACACACAGGCAAGGAAGCACAGGGGCATAGGGGCACATGACCCCCACCAGCACAGCACAGCAGAGTACAGGAGTGCACCATCCTGGAGGCAACACAGGGCACCAGAGGATGGTGCACACAGTACCTCGGCCCACCAACCATGGCACAAGCACCAGGCCAACACACCAGCACTGCTGGCACACCAATGGCAGAGATATGCAAGAGATACCCACCAGGCCATACTGCAGGGTGCCATGGCCAAGGTGCCAGGAGAACACACAAACACAGAGGTCCATGGCCCAGGGGTGAGGGAGGCACAGGCCACCACGGGGCATACAGTCCACCACCCAGAGTGGGGAAGGGCACAGCACTGTGGGCCACACTGGAGGTGGGTAGCATGACAGGCAGACAGAAGAGCAGGCAGAGGAGGGCACAAGGTGCAGGAGCAGTCTCAGGCCACTGTGAGACACATCACACAGGGCCACACACAGGTTAGGGACATGGGGCACTTAGCCGGTGCACGCATGTGCATTGGCCCAAGGGTACAGCAGCGGGACACCAAGGACATGACCAAGCACAGCACAACAGACACCTGCAGCATGGCTCCATATGCCATTTGCAAAGGAAACACAAACACAGAGATGTAGCAATGAAAAGGCTTTAATAACAATGTAAATAAACACAGGTGGGCCAACAGGAAATTATTTACAGTAAACAAAGGGGACTGGGGAGGGTCATTGGAGGTGGGGGATAGGGTCCAGGGGCTATACAATGGGATGTGGGTATGGGCAGGGCAACAGGGGAAGGTCAGGACAAATAGGGGCTGTGCCCCAATGACAAGGGGCTACGGTTAGCTACAGCCTGCCGCTACTAGCTGGTGCATCTCCCTCTGCACTGCCATGGTCACATGAAGCAGCCACACCAACAGATTTGCCATCCTCCTCTGCTGTACCAGGATGCTGCACAAGGCCTGCACCACTCTGCCCATCCTCCACTGCAGCCATACCATGGGAACACCTAGGAGAAGGGACAGAACAGGTAATAAGCGACATGCCCAAGTGATCCCCAGCCCACCCACAGCATACACTGGACATCGGAGGCACACACCAGTGGATGGATCACCAAGGTCCCACACATGGAGGTCTGCACCAGCCATCTACACAGCACCACACTGGTGCAGACAGGCACACAGGGCCAGTACAGTGGGTGCATTGGCACATGCAAGGCACACAACATGGACCACAGGCACCTGTGGTCATACACACAGTGGATGCAGCACACTACCCCGGGTGGCACAGTGGATATGGGCATGGTACAAGCACATGCAGCCCAACACTGGAACACCCACCGGACATTGCACCCACCACGGCAGCGCCCACACATGGCTGTGGTGACCATGTCCAGACCCTGCAACTAACAGAGACCCACACATACACAGTACAGTAATGGGAACATGACTACCTGGCTGCTGCCATCCTGCTGACCCAGCTGCTGACCTATCAGCGCGCCCTTGTGCCGTGGCTGCCCTGGCCCATCTGTGGTCCTCTGGTCCTGTGGATGGAAATGAGAGAGGTGGACATGAGTGAACAGTCATGCACAAACAGCCCCCTCACACAGCCCTGCACATGATCCTGGCCTGCACGGTATGTGGCATAGTGCACCACAGCCAGCTGCGCCATAGGCCAGTGCGTCATGATGTGCGAGCATGTGTGATAGGCAACTAGCACCACATGTGCATGGGGGGCATATCACGCAATGCAGATGGTTGTATGATAGGCTAATGCACCGGTGTGTGCATATGTGCACTGCAGGCCAGTGCACCATGCACTTGCGGAACATGTGCCACATGATTGCTCTGGTGCAATATGATTGAGCATGGTGCAATAACGTGATATTCAGTTGCCGTATGCAAATCGCATCATGAGCCTATGTGCTGCGCAATAGGGTGCATTAGCATATCATCACCATTGCGCACAGGCTCATTTGCATGCATTGCGCCTTATAAGCGCCACGGCACAACACAGGTCACGGATCAGTATTGTAGCCTGTTTGGTAAGGGGATGCTAACACTGGGACTGATAGGCTCATACCTACACTGCAATGGAGCACTGTATTGTGCCATACTGCCACTGACCCCCTGTGCTGTCACTGTCCAGAGGTAGCAGAATGTCTGAGGCAGAGGGAGAGGAGGAGTGTGGGCCTTCCCACAAGTGCAGGCCCAGTTTCAATAAAGAGGAGCAGCAGGCCCTGTTTGAGGCCTATCTTGACAGGGAGGACCTGCTGATTGGTGCCATGGGTACATCACTGGAGAGGTCGGCTGGGTGGGATGCAGTGGACACCTATGTGAAAGCCCATGGCAGACACCAGAGGAGTGCCCAGGAATGGGGATGGACAAGTGCCACATCAAGGAGAAGGTGGCAGCCATCAGGGCATCATACAGCAGGACTGGTGGAGGACCATCCACTGCACTGGCGCTGACGGTGACAGAGGAGATGGTGGTGGCTACCATCAGCCGTGCTGCCATAGGGGGCATTCCTGGTGGTGGATTTCAGATGGGTGGCAGCCCCTCACAGCACGGTGAGTCAACACATAACATGCTTGGGTGGTGTATATGGGCTGTACCATGCAGATGGGCCTGTTGCCATGCTGCATGGCCCGTGTGTACATTGTCTGCAGCTGTGCATGGCACACCGGTGGATGGCAGCCACGGCAGCATGCTCACCTGGGTGCGGGTACCACCTGTATGGGTGCTACAGCACCACTGACTCTGTGTTCCTCCTTTCCAGCACCTTCACATTTCCACGGAGTGGTCCAGGGGGAGGATGCTGACATGGGTCTGGAGGAGGTGGTGCTGTCGACATTCACGGGCATCCATGGCAGGAACCAGCCACGATGCAACAGTGTGAGGACTGTTGGATGTCCTGGGGCTGGAGTCAGATGATGAGCTGTTGGAGCTCCTGCTGGGTAAGAGCCTGCCTGTGCTTTACGCAGGCACCCAGCTGTGAGGCATGTCCGACTCTGATGATGATATCACTCTGATCCTGGACAGCGCCTGGCATGTGGTGCCAACCATGGTCCAGGGAAAGAAGCAGGCACCATTGGGGCTTAGTGCTGTGCCTGCAGCTGTGCAGCCACCCCAGTCCACACCAGCACAGTGGTGTGTGGTGCCACTGCTGTGCCTGGTGAGGGGGGTGCTGTTGCAGGTGTAGCTGTGCTGGGCACAGACCAACAGACGGTTGGGCAGAGGTGGCAGGATGAAGTCACCACTGGGCAGTGTGCCACAGGAGCCACCGCTGGTGCGCTCATTGCCACACTACCCCCTGTGCCGTCCCCTGTGCAGCGTCCACCTGAGCAGGGCGCTGACCAGCATGCTGCATCTTCCCCAGCAGGCCGGCTTCCAGACCAGGATGCACAGGATGCTGACCAGCTGGCAGAGCACACCCAGCTGCTGTGGGCATCCATAGACAACCAGGCACTGCTTGCCATGGAGATCCGTGCACTGTGGGCTGAGGTGCATCAGCTGGCCGAGTGTCAGGACAGAGGACATGCGCAGCTCATTGATGAACTCCGCCAGCTGCGGGAGACCATGACCGCATCTCTGGACCACATGACCGGTATCATTGCTGCTGGGTTTGCATCACTGGCAGCCACTGGGCATGGCCATGTGCATAGGATCCCCTGCAGTGTGACATCAACTCCACGGTCCTGGCGTATGGCGACCCCTGCATGGCAGATGCCGGGTTCTGACAAGGCCATCCCTGACACCCCCAGCGTGGGGCTGTTCAGCCGGCTGCACACCCCAGCAAGAACCCAGTCATGTTCTTAGGCCTCCACCTCTGCGGGTGTGTTGAACACTCCCCCATTGGCCGTTGCACAGCCCACAGCTGCTGACCAGTGTGGTCGCGGCAGCCCACATGGCCGTGGTGGATGTGGTACCATGCGATTGCCCTGATGTGTGTGCTGCCCTTCCCTGCTGTCTGCTGATGCTGCCCAGTGCACACTTGGGTGTTGGTGGTGCCCTGTGCATGTGGTGGTGTGCATGTGTGGTATGGTGCATGCCCCCTGTGTGTGCTGACCAGGCTGCTGGGCCTTGTGGCATGGGTGTGATGAGGGCAGCTCTCTGCCAGCTGTGCCTGTGCACCGGTGTCATGCATCTGATCCATACCACGTTCTGCAGCCTGTGTGTGTGTGTGCCCATGCCTGTGCTGTGTGCTGTGTGTGTCTGTGTGGCACTGCATCCACCATGCATGCTGTGTGTGCCTCTGTCCCTGCATGCATCCTTATGTGCCTGTCCAGCCCTATGGGTGGGGTGGTGATCTGTGCAGACCCTGCACGCGTGTCATTACACTTACCTGCATTCTCCATAATGCTCCTGTGTGATGGTGGCCCTGTGCCTCCTGGCCTCCGCTGCCAGCCTGGGGTCCCACCTCCTGATGTGTGGCTGCACACCCCCCTCCAGCCCGTCTTCACCATCCTCCCCACTGCTATCTCCCTCATCCATCTGGACAGCTATCCCACAGGTCAATGGCCATGTTGTGCAGCATACAGAAGGCCAGGAATAGGCCACAGACTTTCAATGGACTGTATTGTACGGCACCACCTGACCTGTCTAGGCAATGGAACCACATCTTGAGCATGCCGAAGACATGCTCAATGATATTGTGCATGGCGGTGTGTGCCTCATTGTATCTCTCCTCCCTGGGAGAGGACAGTCACCAGTAGGTGGTGAGCAGCTAGAGCTTCAGTGGGTATGCACTGTCACCTGTGTGAGGAGAGAGCATGGTTATCTCTGTGCTGTGCTTGTCCCACCCCCTCACCCCTGCTGCCCTCTGCCCCCTGCACCCCACCCCCCATGTCTTCACCTTCCTCCCTCAGCATTCCTGCACCTGCCTCCATCCCCGTGCCTTGCTCACCTAACAGGTGCCCTGTGGGGATATCCCTATGCTTGAATCTCTGGCACAGCATGGAACTGTGCCAGATGTAGTCATCATGTGCACTACCATGGTGTGTGGCGCAGACATTGATGATGCACCCCATGGCATTGCACACCACCTGGCAGCTGATGGATGGGTATCCCTTGTGGTTGATGTATACTGCCCCTTGGTGGTGTGCATATAGCCATGTGGGTGCAGTCTATAGCCCCTATCATGCCCGGCATGTGTGCCATCCTGTGGAAGTCCTGCAAGTTTGCTGTACATTCTGCCTGTGTGCTTGGGAGTCATATGAACTCTGAAGCCTGTGGCAGCAGAGCATTGAGGAACTGTGTGAAGAGATGGGACATGGCCAACTGGGGGTTCCCTGTGGTGGCACCCGTTGGTCTCTGGAAGGTGCCCGTGCAAGCAAGCACATCACTGCTGTCACCTTGGTCTCCACAAACATAGCATGACTCTGTCTGGTGGGTGCCTGCAGCTCATCACTGCACAGCTCACAGAGCTGCCTCAGAATTGCCCTGTTCAGGTGGTACTGGCCCATGATCTCCACATCACTGTAGTCCTCAAAAGTGAGGCAGGCACGGTACCGTCTGTGTTGGGCATACTACTGACGGGCCCCTCATTGGCCATGTTGCTGTTCCTCCCTTCTCCTCACACCCCTCATTACCTGCTCCCTCAGAAATGGTGCTGTGTCCATGCTGCTGTGCCTAATGCTCAGGGTTGCACATCTGCTGTGTCTGTGTTTGAGCCTGTTTTTATAGGCTCAAGTCCAACTGGCGCATCCTGTGGTTTGCTCCTGACTTGTGCCATGGATTTGGGTTGAATATGCCATTGCGCCACATATTCATGAGAATGCCCCCTTGCACTTGCGCTGCATGCATTACATTTGTGCTGCGGTGCAATGAGATGTGCGCTGCGCAGCTGCAGTGGTTGCATATTGCTCTGTGGCGCAAATCTGTAGTTGTGCTGGTGCAACTCGGTTGTGCCATGCGCCACTGCTCTGAATATCTGGCCCATAGTGTCAAGTCTATTTATTTGTAACAATAAGCTTAGAAATACAATTTTTTGTAACAATACATAAAGTTATATGATCGTTTAAAAATAAATTTAATAAAAAAATGTTTAACTTTTTCTAAGTTTTGGTATTACTACACAATTTAATTAGTAATGATGTCATTTTCAGCTTAATTTTCATGCATCTTATGATCTTAATAGTGTGGCAAACATTTCAGCCCCCTACACTACCAAAGTTCTCTTGCAGCACCAGAAGATAATAAACAAATTATATATACAATTATTAAAAAATAGAGAAATAATACAATCAAAAACAACTGTAAACAGAGGTTATAATAAAATTATGTCTAAGCTAAATTATTTCTAAGCTTAAGTTTAAAACTTACAAAGAAAGATGCAGTTCTGAAATCCAGAGGAAGACAATTTCAGAACTGAGAAACAGTAAACATAAATGATTTATGCATTACCCTGTGGGTAACAATGTTTTTCATCAGAAGTGATTCATTATGGTCTATCACTAGATTTAGCCATGTTTTTGGATGAGTGGATCACTGCTTTTCCAGTTTTGAAGAATAAGTTTCCTAGCATTAACTAATAATAAATCCAGTAAGGTTAACACATTGTTATCTGCTATTAGTACAAAGCTACTGCGAAAAAGAATGATTCCCAGACCGTAAGGGAAAGCCAATCCTGAAATCTTGCCTAGCATTGATAACACTGTTGTCCAATATGAGTCTAGCTGTTTACAACAGACGATCACGTGTAAAAGGGGATCCTAAGTCTATTTTTCACCTGGGACATTTATTTGTAATATTTGTGTTAAACTTATTTAGTTTCTTGGGGGTATAATATACTTGATATCATATATCATACTGATTTTGCTTCAGCTTTGTGTTCTTTGAAACATCTAAAGTTTTAAGTAGTATATTATTCCATCTCTCTTCTGTTAAATCTGGTCTTAAGTCCGATCTCCAGCTATTGTATAACTTATTCAATGGTGGTTTATTTTTTTGCACAGATTGGTGATACAATTGCCCTATGAGTTTCTCTTTTGGGCAATCAGATGCTAATTCTTCCTCAAATGAGAACATGACTGTAGTAACTTAGAGGAAAACTTTTACTACCAAGAGGAAAAAAATCTCTGCATTTAAGAAAATATGGGACCCTAATTATTTAAAAGCATAATAAGTAAAGAGATAAGTCAAGCCCTTTACTTATTCCAGTAACAGGAGTCTTCTGTTAGCAGGAATAGAGGAAATGTGGCATAGGGTCAGCACAGCAACCAAGAAATAAACAAGCAAAAATACCTGACAGGGTGGGCGGTATTGCCCAATACCGCCCACCTTGGAAGGTATTATTGCACTTAGAACATGGAAAGTAACTGAAAAAGAACTGTCTGACACAGATTTTTAAGTTTGCAACCAAATTAATTATTCTTTATTTAACATTTTTCACTGTGGGACAAAAAATAGTCCCTAAAAAAGAAAAGAAGAAAACACATTTAAACCACCCTGAAGTACATTTTTATGATGGGGAATGGCTAAAATAATAACTTGAGACCACACCATTTGAAGTTAACCTTTAAATAATATATGTTTACTTTTTTTTTCCTTGTGTGGCTTAGAGTGGAAAAGAAAAAAAAAAGCTGGTTGTTGTCAGTTTCAAATCTGACAAGATCAGTGATGCTCCTGCTTGAGTTCATTCCTAGTGGCACTGGGTGCATTTTTTTTTAATGAGGAAGTGTGGCATGCGAGTTTCAGCAAGATATGGGGGAGGCACAGAACTGCTGAGGAGAGAGAGAGAAGGTTTTTAGCTTGCATCGAGGTAGGTAGATTGAGCTGGGAGAAAAAACAAGACAATACTACAAGAAAACAATACATTTCTGTGATTTGCCCATGTTTTGAACTTCATATTTTACTTTGATAAACCTATACGATCGAGCAGAGGAGTGGTGGTGATAGGTAAATGGCAGCACTAGACGGTTGCCAGTGAGGTTCTGATAGTAAGTATATTTCCATGGTGCCAGGAAGTTAGTAAACGAATTCTGAAAATCACAGACTCATTTCTGTATATGTTTGCTCATGTTCCTGGCAGTCGAGCACAGGCTCGGGTGATCAAGAATGCAGCTGCTCCCGCATTTCCCCAAGTCCTGCTAGCATATTATTATGGAGCGGCTCAGGAGTCTACTTAAAAGCGATCACTACAGCTCCCCAAGCAACAGAGTCTCCTCTCCAAAGTCAGCAACTCAACCCTGTGTGCTGGTGAAGGATGACAGAATATCTGGGGAAACAATGGAAGGAAGTAAAAAAAAAAATGGGATGATTTGTCAGTACTGCCGGTAGCGGACAGTTTTACTGCATTTTGTCTGGTTCATTTTAGTGGGGCCCAGACGTGGTTAATGAACTTTCCCCCGGTTCCATTGCCCATACTAGGAGATGTGCTGCTGGCTTGTAGTTTGGAGGTTGGCGGCCAGCTTTGTGTAGTAGCGTGACAACATGTGAACTGTCTGGACTCTGGAGTTTGATTTCAGTGAAAAGGTTCAGTTTCTTTTAAGTTGAATTTTATGTTTGGGAATGATTTTGACACGGAGAGATAGGTCGACCATATGTGTGTGTGTGTGTGTGTGTATGTGTGTGTGTGTGTGTGTGTGTGTGCGGGGTGGGGGGGCCTCTGAGTTACTCCTGGTTGGCCCAATCTCCATTAACAGAGAAAACAAACCTGGTGATTTTACTATTTCAAATGTTCTTGTGCCCAACGTTATTGGTGATGCGGTCATTTTTACATACACTTTTAAAACACAGGCTCTGTTGCCTGATACATGCTCACCTTGCCAGGGCTATCAGCCAATCAGAATCCGGGATTTAGTTAGACCATTTTCTAAGCTCTGTTGGAACATGATGACTGGTAGCTTCTTCCCCGAAAACAATAGGGTTTCAAGCCTATGTCTGATTCCACAAAAAAAAAAAAAGAAAAGAAAAAAGAAGTGATTCATTACTAACTTTTAAGCAATTGGCACATTCACTCAGTCTGTACTTGAACAATTTGTACTGTTGTGTTTTATATAACTATGTATTTTATTTGTTTTGTGATATTTTGTATGTTTTGTACTTTGTATTGTCGCCTAAAAAATTTCAATTTTGTCCATAAGCCTTCATTTTAAATACATTTTATAAATGAAAATGAAATTGTTAGATTTCAGGGTTTTGATAACCTAGGCTAGCTTTAGTAGGTCAGAAAACACCTGGGGGATTCAATGAGCATCAACTTGCTCATGGTGCAACCATGGGTGTTGCTTCAGTCGGCATGGGGTCATAATGTTGCAAGACATTATGCCGCATGGCAAAATCGTGCTGCCAATACAGCGTGATTTCTGCCATGAGGCATAAGTCTTTTTTTTATGGGGGTCTCCACCCCCACCCCCGTTACAGGGCTGTGCTTTCAACCCCCTCCCACTAAAGATTCTCAACTCCGGGGGGAAGGGTTTAACTCGGGGAGCGCACAATGTTTAAAAAAAATAAAACTTTCTTGGACCGGGAATCAAACCCAGTCCCAGACACAGCACCTGGGTTCCTGCTGCTGTGGCTCAGTCCAGTGAGCCACGGCAGCTGCTGGGCAGAACTGATTCCTAACAGAGGTCTCATCTTCTGCCTGAGAAAATGTGAATGGTGCAATACCACATACAGCAGTATATGCGGTATTGCACCATCTGCTCACAGCTACAGCGCTGTACCAGTTTAGCCATAATTTCATACACTATTAAGCATGCAACATTATGACCCATTAGGGCTTCAGTCCTGTTATCAATGATGTCACTGCTGATGTTGTTGGTGCTATTATGGATGCTGCTTCAGTCCTGTTATTGATGGCTGCACTGGTGATGTTGCTGGTGGTACAGTAGTTGCTGCTTCAGTCCTGTTATTGATGATTGCATTGCTGATGTTGATGGTGGTACAGTGAGTCCTGTGTCAGTTTTGTTATTGATGGCTGCATTGCTGATGTTGCTGGTGCTAGTATGGGTGCTGCATCAGTCTTGTTATTGAAGATGTCACTGCTAATGTTGGTGGTGCTACTATGAGTGCTGCTTCAGTCCTGTTATTGATGGTTGCACTGCTGATGTTGCTGGTGATACTATGAATATTGTGTCAGTCCTGTTACTGATGCTTACACTGCTGATGTTGCTGGTGTTAAGAGTATTGAATCAGTCCTGTTATTGATGATTGCACAAGTGATGTTGCTGGTGGTACTAAGAGTATTGCATTAGTCCTGTTATTGATGGTTGCACCACTGTGAAAAAGGGCATTTTGCTCATCTGTTCTACAAGTACAAAAATGAAAATGAAAATTATGTTGATGTGGCTACTATAGGTGCTTTGTCAGTCCTGTTATTGATGGTTGCAGTGATGATGTTGCTGGTGATACTATGAATATTTTGTCAGTCCTGTTATTGACGGTTGAACTGCTGATGTTGCTGGTGATACTATGCATATTGTGTCAGTCCTGTTATTGATGGCTGCACTGCTGATGTTGCTGGTGCTACAGTTGGTGTTGCTTCAGTCCTGTTATTGATGGTTGCACTGCTGATGTTGCTGCTGCTACTATGGGTGCTGCATCAGTCCTGTTATTGATGGTTGCACTGCTGATGTTGCTGGTGCTACTATGGGTGCTGCATCAGTCCTGTTATTGATGGTTGCACTGCTGATGTTGCTTGTGATTCTATGAATATTACGTCAGTCCTGTTATTGATGGTTGCACTTCTGATGTTGCTGGTGCTACTGTTGGTGTTGCTTCAGTCCTGTTATTGATGGTTGCACTGCTGACGTTGCTGGTGCTACTATGGGTGCTGCATCAGTCCTGTTATTGATTATGTCACTGCTAATGTTTGTGGTGCTACTATGCGTGCTGCTTCAGTCCTGTTATTGATGGTTGCAGTGCTGATGTTGCTGGTGATACTATGAATATTACGTCAGTCCTGTTATTGATGGTTGTACTGCTGATGTTGCTGGTGCTACTATAGGTGCTGCTTCAGTCCTGTGACTGATGTTTGCACTGCTGAAGTTGCTGGTGCTACTAAGAGTATTGCATAAGTCCTGTTATTGATGGTTGCACAACTGATGTTGCTGCTGCTATTAAGAGTATTGCGTCAGTCCTGTTATTGATGGTTGCAACACCAGCAACACCTGTGAAAATGAGCATTTTCCTCATCTGTTCTACAAGAACAAAAAAAAAATGAAAATGAAAATGAAGTTGCTGTGGCTACTATAGGTGCTTTGTCAGTCCTGTTACTGATGGTTGCACTGCTGATGTTGCTGGTGCTACTATTTGCTGCTGTGTCAGTCCTGTTATTGATTATGTCACTGCTAATGTTGTTGGTGCTACTATGGGTGCTGTCTCAGTCCTATTATTGATGGTTGCACTGCTGATGTTGCTGGTGCTACTAAGGATGCTGCTTCAGTCCCATTATTGATGGTTGCACTGCTGATGTTGCTTGTGATACTATGAATATTGTGTCAGTCCTGTTATTGACGGTTGCACTGCTGATGTTGCTGGTGCTACTATGGGTGCTGCTTCAGTCCTGTTACTGATGTTTGCAGTGCTGATGTTGCTGGTGCGTCTAAGAGTATTGCATCAGTCCTGTTACTGAAGTTTGCACTGCTGATGTTGCTGGTCCTACTACGGGTGCTGCATCAGTCCTGTTATTGACGCTTGCACTGCTGATGTTGCTGGTGCTACTGTTGGTGTTGCTTCAGTCCTGTTATTGATGGTTGGTGATGTTGCTAATCCCACTATGAGTGCTGCATCAGTCCTGTTATTGATGGTTGCACTGCTGATGTTGCTGGTGCTACTATGGGTGCTGCATCAGTCCTGTTATTGATTATGTCACTGCCAATGTTGGTGCTACTCTGGGTGCTGCATCAGTCCTGTTATTGATGGTTGCACTGTTGATGTTGCTAGTGCTACTATGGGTGCTGCATCAGTCCTGTTATTGATGGTTGCACTGCTGATGTTGCTTGTGATACTATGAATATTACGTCAGTCCTGTTATTGATGGCTGCACTGCTGATGTTGCTGGTGCTACTGTTGGTGTTGCTTCAGTCCTGTTATTGATGGTTGCACTGCTGATGTTGCTGGTGCTACTATGGGTGCTGCATTAGTCCTGTTATTGATTATGTCACTGCTAATGTTCGTGGTGCTACTATGAGTGCTGCTTCAGTCCTGTTATTGATGGTTGCAGTGCTGATGTTGCTGGTGATACTATGAATATTATGTCAGTCCTGTTATTGATGGTTGCACTGCTGATGTTGCTTGTGATACTATGAATATTACGTCAGTCCTGTTACTGATGGTTGCAATGTTGATGTTGTTTGTGATACTATGAATATTACGTCTGTCCTGTTATTGACGGTTGCACTGCTGATGTTGCTGGTGCTACTTTTGGTGTTGCTTCAGTCTTGTTATTGACAGTTGCACTGCTGATGTTGCTGGTGCTACTATGGGTGCTGCATTAGTCCTGTTATTGATTATGTCACTGCTAATGTTTGTGGTGCTACTATGCGAGCTGCTTCAGTCCTGTTATTGATGGTTGCAGTGCTGATGTTGCTGGTGATACTATGAATATTACATCAGTCCTGTTATTGATGGTTGTACTGCTGATGTTGCTGGAGCTACTATGCGTGCTGCTTCAGTCCTGTTTTGCTGATGTTTGCACTGCTGAAGTTGCTGGTGCTACTAAGAGTATTGCATCAGTCCTGTTATTGATGGTTGCACAACTGATGTTGCTAGTGCTATTAAGAGTATTGCGTCAGTCCTGTTATTGATGGTTGCAACACTGTGAAAAGGCATTTTCCTAATCTGTTCTACAAGAACAAAAAAAAATGAAAATGAAAATGAAGGTGCTGCGGCTACTAAAGGTGCTTTGTCAGTCCTGTTATTGATGGTTGCACTGCTGATGTTGCTGGTGCTACTATGGGTGCTGCATTAGTCCTGTTATTGATTATGTCACTGCTAATGTTCGTGGTGCTACTATGCGAGCTGCTTCAGTCCTGTTATTGATGGTTGCACTGCTGATGTTGCTGGTGCTACTAAGGACGCTGCTTCAGTCCCGTTATTGATGGTTGCACTGCTGATGTTGCTTGTGATACTATGAATATTGTGTCAGTCCTGTTATTGATGGTTGCACTGCTGATGTTGCTGGTGCTACTATGGGTGCAGCTTCAGTCCTGTTACTGATGTTTGCAGTGCTGATGTTGCTGGTGCTTCTAAGAGTATTGCATCAGTCCTGCTATTGATGCTTGCACTGCTGTTGTTGCTGGTGCTACTATTGGTGTTGTTTCAGTCCTGCTATTGATGGTTGGTGATGTTGCTGATCCCACTATGGGTGCTGCATCAGTCCTGTTATTGATGGTTGCACTGCTGACGTAGCTGGTGCTACTATGGGTGCTGCATCAGTCCTGTTATTGATTATGTCACTGCTAATGTTGGTGGTGCTACTATGAGTGCTGCTTCAGTTCTGTTATTGATGGTTGTACTGCTGATGTTGCTGGTGCTATTATGGGTGCTGCTTCAGTCCTGTTACTGATGCTTGGCACTGCTGAAGTTGCTGGTACTAAGAGTATTGCATCAGTCCTGTTTTTGATGGTTGCGCAACTGATGTTTGCTGTTGCTATTAAGAGTATTGCATCAGTCCTGTTACTGATGGCTGCACCACCAGCATCACCTGTGAAAATGAACATTTTCCTCATCTGTTCTACAAGTACAAAAAATAAAAATGAAAATGAAAATGATGTTGCTGCAGCTACTATAGGTGCTTTGTCAGTCCTGTTACTGATGGTTGCACTGCTGATATTGCTGGTGCTACTATTTGCTGCTGTGTCAGCCCTGTTATTGATTATGTCACTGCTAATGTTGTTGGTGCTACTATGGGTGCTGCCTCAGTCCTGTTATTGATGGTTGCACTGCTGATGTTGCTTGTGATACTACGAATATTGTGTCAGTCCTGTTATTGACGGTTGAACTGCTGATGTTGCTGGTGCTACTGTTGGTGTGGCTTCAGTCCTGTTATTGATAGTTGCACTGCTGATGTTGCTGGTGCTACTATGGGTGCTGCTTCAGTCCTGTTACTGATGTTTGCAGTGCTGATGTTGCTGGTGCGCTAAGAGTATTGCATCAGTCCTGTTACTGAAGTTTGCACTGCTGATGTTGCTGGTGCTACTATGGTTGCTGCATCAGTCCTGTTATGATGATTGCACTGCTTATGTTGCTAGTGCTACTATGGGTGCTGCGTCAGTCTTGTTATTGATGGTTGCACTGCTGATGTTGCTAGTGCTACTATGGGTGCAGCGTCAGTCCTGTTATTAATGGTTGCACTGCTAATGTTGCTGGTGCTACTAAGGACACTGCTTCAGTCCTATTATTGACGGTTGCACTGCTGATGTTGCTGGTGCTACTATGGGTGCTGCATCAGTCCTGTTACTGAAGTCTGCATTGCTGATGTTGCCGGTCCTACTATGGGTGCTTCTTCAGTCCTGTTATTGATGGTTGCACTGCTGATGTTGCTGGTGCTACTGTTGGTGTTGCTTCAGTCCTGTTATTGATGGTTGTTGATGTTGCTGATGTTACTATGGGTGTTGTATCAATCCTGTTATTGATGGTTGCACTGCTGATGTTGCTAGTGCCTCTATGGGTGCTGCCTCAGTCCTTATATTGATGGTTGCACTGCTAATGTTGCTACTGCTACTATGGGTGCTACATCAGTCCTGTTATTGATGGTTGCACTACTGATGTTGCTAGTGCTACTATGGGTGCTGCGTCAGTGCTGTTATTGATGGTTGCACTGCTGATGTTGCTGGTACTACTAAATGTGCTGCATCAGTCCTGTTGTTGATGGTGGCATTGCTGATGTTGCTGGTGCTGCTATAGGTGCTGTGTCAATCCTGTTATTGATGATCAAATTGCTGTTGTTGCTGATGCTACTATGGGTGCTGCTTCAGTCCTGTTTTTGAGGGTTGCATTGCTGATGTTGCTGGTGCTTCTATGGGTGCTGCATCAGTCCTGTTTTTGATGGTTGCACTGCTGATGTTGTTGATGCTAATATTGGTACTGCACCAGCCCTGTTATTGATGGTTGTTGATGTTGCTGATGTTACTATGGGTGTTGCATCAGTCCTGTTATTGATGGATGCACTGCTGATGTTGCTAGTACTTCTATGGGTGCTGCCTCAGTCCTGTTATGATGATTGCACTGCTGATGTTGCTGATGCTACTCTGGGTGCTGCGTCAGTCCTGTTATTGATGGTTGCACTGCTGATGTTACCAGTGCTACTACGGGTGCTGCGTCAGTCCTGTTAGTGATGGTTGCACTGCTGATGTTGCTGGTGCTACTAAAGGTGCTGCATCAGTCCTGTTTTTAATGGTGGCATTGCTGATGTTGTTGGTGCTGCTATAGGTGCTGTGTAAGTCCTGCTATTGATGATCAAATTGCTGCTGTTGCTGATGCTACTATGGGTGCTTTCTTCAGTCCTGTTTTTGAGGGTTGCATTGCTGATGTTGCTGGTGCTTCTATGGGTGCTGTGTCAGTCCTGTTATTGATGGTTGCGCTGCTGATGTTGTTCGAGCTACCATGGGTGCTGCATCAGTCCTGTTTTTGATGGTTGCACTGCTGATGTTGCTAGTGCTACTATGGGTGCTGCATCAGACCTGTTTTTCAGGGCTACACTGCTGATGGTGCTGGTGCTAGTATGGTGCTGCTTCAGTCCTGTTATTGATGGCTGCACTGCTGATGTTGCTGGTGTTACTATAGGTGCTGCTTCAGTCCTGTTATTGACGGCTGCACTACTGATGTTGCTGGTGCTACTATAGATGCTGCTTCAGTCCTGTTATTGATGGTTGCACTGCTGATGTTGCTAGTGCTACTATGGGTGCTGCATCAGTCCTGTTTTTGATGGTTGAACTGCTGATGTTGCTAGTGCTACTATGGGTGCTGCATCAGACCTATTTTTCATGGCTGCACTGCTGATGTTGCTGGTGCTAGTATCGTGTTACTTCAGTCCTGTTATTGATGGTTGCACTGCTGATGTTGCTGGTGCTTCTATGGGTGCTGCATTGATCTTATTATTGATGGTTGTTAATGTTGCTGATGCTACTGTGGGTGTTGCTTCAGTCCTGTTATTGATGGTTGCACTACTGATTTTGCTGTTGCTACTATGGGTACTGCGTCAGTCTTGTTATTGATGATTGTACTACTGATTTTGCTGGTGCTACTAAGAGTATTGCGTCAGTCCTGTTATTGATGGTTGCACCACCAGCATCACCTATGAAAATGGGCATTTTGCTCATCTGGTCTACAAGTACAAAAATTAAAAATGAAAATGAAAATGATGTTCCTGGGGCTACTATAGGTGCTGTGTCAGTCCTGTTACTGATGGTTGCACTGCTGATGTTGCTGGTTCTGCTATGGCTGCTGTGTCAGTCCTGTTATTGATTATGTCACTGCTAATGTTGGTGCTACTATGGGTGCTGTGTGAGGGTTGCACTGCTGATGTTGCTGGTGCTACTATGGGTGCTGCTTTCATCCTGTTTTTGATGTTTGTACTGCTGATGTTGCTGGTGCTACTATGGGTGTTGCATCAGTCCTGTTATTCATGGCTGCACTACTGATGTTGCTGGTGCTACTATGAGTATTGTGTCAGTCCTGGTATTGATTGTTGCCCTGCTGATGTTGTTGGTGCTATTATTGGTGTTGCTTCAGTCCTGTTATTGATGGTTGTTGATGTTGCTGATGCTACTATGGGTGCTGCATCAGTCTCGTTATTGATGGTTGCACTGCTGATGTTGCTGGTGTTCTGTGGATGCAGCTTCAGTCCAGTTATTGAAGGCTGCATTGCTGATATTGCCAGTGCTACTGTGGGTGCTTATTTAGTCCTGATATTGATGGTTGCATTGCTGATGTTGCTAGCACTACTACTGGTGTTGCTTAAGTCCTATTATTGATGGTTGTTGATGTTGCTGATGATACAATGGGTGCTGCATCAGTCCTGTTATTCATGGCTGCACTGCTGATGTTACTGATGCTGTTATGGGTGCTGCTTCAATCCTGTTTATGATCTTTGCACTGCTGATGTTGCTAGTGCTTCTATGGGTGTTGCATCAGTCCTGTGACATAGAAACATAAAAGCTGACAGCAGATAAGGGCCATCCAGTCTGCCCATTTTTTTCTATCTTATGAATGTACCATAGGCCTTTACTCTGTCAATCACCTATCTATTCATACTCATCTGTATTGCTCTCTTATGCCTATCCCATACCTGTTTGAAGACCTGCACTGTATTCATATCCACCACTTCCTGAGGTAGGCTGTTCCATGCATCCACCACTCTTTCTGTGAAAAAGTGCTTCCTCGCATTACCCGTTATTCGGCCTCCCTCTAATTACAAGCTGTGTCCTCTTGTCCTGCTATTTTTCTTATATTGAAACATGTTAGGTTCTTTCACCTTGGTAATGCCCTTAAGATATTTGAATGTTTCGATCATCTCACCTCTCTCCCTCCTTTGTTCTAGGGTATACATAATGAGTTCAATTAATATGTCCTCATATGTTTTCTGATGCAGTCCCTGCAGCATTTTGGTTGCCTTTCTCTGGACTGCCTCCATTTTGTTAATGTACCTGTGCAGGTGCGGCCTCCAGTACTGCACTGAGTACTCCAGATGGGGCCTAACCAGTGTCTTTTGAAGAGGAATTATTACCTCCATCTTACGACTTGTGATACCCCTGTTAATACACCCCAACATCCCCCTAGCCTTACCTTCTGATGTTATTGATGGTTGCACTGCTGATGTTGCTAGTGCCACTATGGGTGCTGTATCAGTCCTGTTTTTGATAGCTGCACTGCTGATCTCCTCTTATTGATGGTTGTTGATGTTACTGGTGCTATTACAGGTGCTGTTTCAGGCTTGTTACTGATGGTCACATTGCTGCTGTTGTTGTTGCTGCTAGAGGTGCTGCATCAAGTTATGTTTTTGATGACCGCATGCTGATGTTTCTCATGCTGCTATAGGTGCTGTATCAGTCCTGTTATTGATGATCACATTGCTGCTGTTGCTGATGCTACTGCAGGTGCTGCTTCAGTCCTGTTTTTGAGAGTTGCATTGCTGATGTTGCTGGTGTTTCTATGGGTGCTGTGTCAGTCCTGTTATTGATGATTGCACTGCTGATGTTGCTAGTGCTACTATGGGTGCTGCATCAGTCCTGTTTTTGATGGTTGCAGTAATGATGTTGCTAGTGCTTATATGGGTGCTGCTTCAGTCCTGTTATTGATGGTTGTCAATGATGCTGGTGCTACTACTGGTGCTGCTTTAGACTTGTTATTGAAGGTTGCATTGATGATGTTGCTGGTGCTGTTATGGGTGGTGCATCTGTCCTGTTATTGATGGTTGCATTGCTGTTGCTGCTGGTCCTACTGTAGGCGCTGCATCAGTCCTGCTATTGATGGTTAAATTGCTGCTGTTGCTGATGCTTCTATGGGTGCTGCATCAGTTCTGTTATTGATGGCTGTTGATGTTGCTGGTGCTGCTACTGGTGCTGCTTCAGGCTTGCTATTTTGGTCACATTTATGATGTTGCAGTTGCTACTATAGGTGCTGCATCAGTCATGTTATTGATGGCTGCACTGCTGATGTTGCTGATGCTACTATAGGTGCTGCTTCAGTCCTGTTATTGATGGCTATATTGCTGATGTTGCTGGTCCTACTATAGGTGCTGTATCAGTCCTGCTATTGATGGTTATTGATGTTGCTGATGCTACTATGGGTGTTGCATCAGTTCTGTTATTGATGGTTGCACTGCTGATGTTGCTGGTCCTACTATAGCTGCTGCATCAGTCCTGCTATTAATGGTTGAATTGCTGATGTTGCTGGTGCTTGTATGGGTGTTGCATCAGTCCTGTTATTGATGGTTGCATTGTAGTTGTTGCTGGTCCTACTATAGGTGCTGCTTCAGTTCTGCTATTGATGGTTAAATTCCTGCTGTTGCTGATGCTACTATGGGTGCTGCATCCTTCTGTTATTGATGGTTGTTGATGTTGCTGGTGCTACTACTGGTGCTGGTTCAGGCTTGCTATTGTTGGTCACATTGATGATGTTGCAGTGGCTACTATAGGTGCTGCATCAGTCATGTTATTAATGGATGCCCTGCTGCTGTTGCTGATGCTACTAAAGGTGCTGCTTCAGTCCTGTTATTGATGGCTGTATTGCTGATGTTGCTGGTGCTCCTATGGGTGGTACTTCAGTCCTGTTATTGATGGTTGCATTGCTGTTGTTGCTGGTCCTACTATAGGTACTGCATCAGTCCTGCTATTGATGGTTGAATTGCTGCTGCTGTTGATGCTAGTGTGGGTGCTGCATCAGTCCTGTTGTTGATAGTTGCACTGCTGATGTTGCTGATGCTATTATTGGTGTTGCTTCAGTCCTGTTATTGATGGTTATTGATGTTGCTGATGCTACTATGGGTGTTGCATCAGTTCTGTTATTGATGGTTGCACTGTTGATGTTGCTGGTGCTTCTATGTATGCTGCGTTGTTCTTGTTATTGATGGTTGTTAATGTTGCTGATGTTACTATGGGTGTTGCTTCAGTCCTGTTATTGATGGTTGCATTGCTGTTGTTGCTGGTCCTACTATAGGTGCTGCATCAGTACTGCTATTGATGGTTAAATTCCTGCTGTTGCTGATGCTACCATGGGTGCTGCATCAGTCCTGTTATTGATGGTTGTTGATGTTGCTGGTGCTACTACTGGTGCTGCTTCAGGCTTGTTATTGTTTGTCACATTGATGATGTTGCAGTGGCTGCTATAGGTGCTGCATCAGTCATGTTATTGATGGATACACTGCTCTTGTTGCTAATGCTACTATAGGTGCTGCTTCAGTCCTGCTATTGGTGGATGTATTGCTGATGTTGCTGGTGCTCCTATAAGTGCTGCATTAGTCCTGCTATTGATGGTTGAATTGCTGCTGTTGCTGGTCCTACTATAGGTGTTGCTTCAGTCCTGTTATTGATGGTTATTGATGTTGCTGATGCTACTATGGGTGTTGCATCATTTCTGTTATTGATGGTTGCACTGCTGATATTGCAGGTGCTTCTCTGAGTGTTGCATCAGTCCTGTTATTGTTGGTTATTGGTGTTGCTGATGCTACTATGGGTGTTGCATCAGTCATGTTATTGATGGTTGTACTGCTGATGTTGCCAGTGCTACTGTTGGTGTTGCTTCAGTCCTGTTTTTGATGGTTGTTGATGTTGGTGATGCTGCTATGGGTGCTGCTTTAGTCTTGTTTTTGATGGTTGCACTGCTGATGTTGCTGGTTCTTCTATGGGTGCTACGTTGATCCTGCTATTGATAGTTGTTGATGTTGCTGATGCTTCTATGGGTGCTGCATCAGTCCTGCTATTGATGGTTGAATTGCTGCTGTTGCTGGTCCTACTATAGATGTTGCTTCAGTCCTGTTATTGATGGTTATTGATGTTTCTGATGCTACTATGGGTGTTGCTTCAGTCCTGTTATTGATGATAATTGATGTTGCTGATGCTACTATGGGTGTTGCATCATTTCTGTTATTGATGGTTGCACTGCTGATGTTGCTGTTGCTATTATTGGTGTTGCTTCAGTCCTGTTATTGATGGCTATATTGCTGATGTTGCTGGTGCTCCTATAAGTGCTGCATCAGTCCTGCTATTGATGGTTGAATTGCTGCTGTTACTGGTCCTACTATAGATGTTGCTTCAGTCCTGTTATTGATGGTTATTGATGTTGCTGATGCTACTATGGGTGTTGCATCATTTCTGTTATTGATGGTTGCACTGCTGATGTTGCTGTTGCTATTATTGGTGTTGCTTCAGTCCTGTTATTGATGGTTGTTGATGTTGCTGATGTTACTATGGGTGTTGCTTGAGTCCTGTTACTGATGGTTGCACTGCTGATGTTGCTGGTGCTTCTATGGGTGTTGCATCAGTCCTGTTATTGATGGTTGCATTGCTGTTGTTGCTGGTCCTACTATAGGTGCTGCATCAGTCCTGCTATTGATGGTTAAATTCCTGCTGTTGCTGATGCTACTATGGGTGCTGCATCAGTCCTGTTATTGATGGTTGTTGATGTTGCAGGTGCTATTACTGGTGCTGCTTCAGGCTTGTTATTGTTTGTCACATTAATGATGCTGCAGTGGCTACTATAGGTGCTGCATTAGTCATGTTTTTAATGGATGCACTGCTCTTGTTGCTAATGCTACTATAGGTGGTGATTCAGTCCTGCTATTGATGGCTGTATTGCTGATGTTGCTGGTGCTCTTATAAATGCTGCATCGGTCCTGCTATTGATGGTTGAATTGCTGCTGTTACTGGTCCTACTATAGGTGTTGTTTCAGTCCTGTTATTGATGGTTATTGATGTTGCTGATGCTACTATGGGTGTTGCTTCAGTCCTGTTATTGATGGTTGCACTGCTGTTGTTGCTGGTGCTTCTGTTGGTGTTGCTTCAGTCCTGTTATTGATTGTTGTTGATGCTGCTGATGCTACTATGGATGCTGCTTCAGTACTGTTATTGATGGTTGCACTGTTGATGTTGCTTGTTCTTCCATGGGCGCTGTGTTGGTCCTGTTATTGATGGTTGTTGATATTGGTAATGCTACTATGGGTGTTGCTTGAGTCCTGTTATTGTTGGTTGCACTGCTGATGTTGCTGGTGCTTCTATGGTTGTTGCATCAGTCCTGCTATTGTTGGTTATTGATGTTACTGATGCTACAATGGGTGTTGCATCAGTGATGTTATTGATGGTTGCACTGCTGATGTTGCCAGTGCTACTGTTGGTGTTGCTTCAGTCCTGTTTTTGATGGTTGCTGATGTTGGTGATGCTACTATGGGTGCTGCTACAGTCCTGTTTTTGATGGTTGCACTGCTGATGTTGCCGGTGCTTCTGTTGGTGTTGCTTCAATCCTGTTTTTGATGGTTATAGATGTTGCTGATGCTACTATGGATGCTGCTTCAGTACTGTTATTGATGGTTGCACTGCTGATGTTGCTGGTGCTTCTATGGGTGCTGCATTGGTCTTGTTATTGATGGTTGTTGATGTTGCTGATGTTACTATGGGTGTTGCTTCAGTCCTGTTATTGATGGTTGCACTGCTGATGTTGCTGGTGCTTGTATGGGTGTTGCATCAGTCCTGTTATTGATTTTTGCATTGCAGTTGTTGCTGGTCCTATTATAGGTGCTGCATCAGTCCTGCTATTGATGGTTAAATTCCTGCTGTTGCTGATGCTACTATGGGTGCTATATCAGTCCTGTTTTGATGGTTATTGATGTTGCTGGTGCTACTACTGGTGCTGCTTCAGGCTTGTTATTGTTTGTCAGATTGATGATGTTGCAGTGGCTACTATAGGTGCTGCATCAGTCATGTTATTAATGGATGCACTGCTCTTGTTGCTAATGCTACTATAGGTGCTGTTTCAGTCCTGCTATTGATGGCTATATTGCTGATGTTGCTGGTGCTCTTATAAGTGTTGCATCAGTCCAGCTATTGATGGTTGAATTGCTGCTGTTGCTGGTCCTACTATAGGTGTTGCTTCAGTCCTGTTATTGATGGTTATTGATGTAGCTGATGCTACTATGGGTGTTGCTTCAGTCTTGTTATTGATGGTTATTGATGTTGCTGATGCTACTATGGGCATTGCATCAGTTCTGTTATTGATGATTGCACTGCTCATGTTGCTGGTGCTTCTGTTGGTGTTGCTTCAGTCCTGTTATTGATTGTTGTTGATGTTGGTGTTGGTGATGCTACTATGGGTGCTGCTTCAGTCCTGTTTTTGATGGTTGCACTGCTGATGTTGCTGGTGCTTCCATGGGTGTTGCTTCAATCCTGTTTTTGATGGTTATTGATGTTGCTGATGCTACTATGGGTGTTGCATCATTTCTGTTATTGATGGCTGCACTGCTGATGTTGCTGTTGCTATTATTGGTGTTGCTTCAGTCCTGTTATTGATGGTTGTTGATGTTGCAGATGTTATTATGGGTGTTGCTTGAGTCCTGTTATTGATGGTTGCACTGCTGATGTTGCTGGTGCTTCTATGGGTGTTGCATCAGTCCTGTTATTGATGGTTGCATTGCTGTTGTTGCTGGTCCTACTATAGGTGCTGCATCAGTCCTGCTATTGATGGTTAAATTCCTGCTGTTGCTGATGCTGCTATGGGTGCTGCATCAGTCCTGTTATTGATGGTTGTTGATGTTGCTGGTGCTACTACTAGTGCTGCTTCAGGCTTGTTATTGTTTGTCAGATTGATGATGTTGCAGTGGCTGCTATAGGTGCTGCATTAGTCATGTTATTAATGGATGCACTGCTCTTGTTGCTAATGCTACTATAGGTGATGATCCAGTCCTGCTATTGATGGCTGTATTGCTGATGTTGCTGGTGCTCTTATAAGTGCTGCATCAGTCCTGCTATTGATGGTTGAATTGCTGCTGTTACTTGTCCTACTATAGGTGTTGCTTCAGTCCTGTTATTGATGGTTATTGATGTTGCTGATGCTACTATGGGTGTTGCTTCAGTCCTGTTATTGATGGTTGCACTGCTGATGTTGCTGGTGCTTCTGTTGGTGTTGCTTCAGTCCTGTTATTGATTGTTGTTGATGCTGCTGATGCTACTATGGATGCTGCTTCAGTATTGTTATTGATGGTTGCACTGCTGATGTTGCTTGTGCTTCCATGGATGCTGTGTTGGTCCTGTTATTGATGGTTGTTGATGTTGCTAATGCTACTATGGGTGTTGCTTGAGTCCTGTTATTGATGGTTGCACTGCTGATGTTGCTGGTGCTTCTATGGTTGTTGCATCAGTCCTGCTATTGTTGGTTGTTGATGTTACTGATGCTACTATGGGTGTTGCATCAGTCATGTTATTGATGGTTGTTGATGTTGCTGATGTTACTATGGGTGTTGCTTCAGTTCTGTTATTGATGGTTGCACTGCTGATGTTGCTGGTGCTTGTATGGGTGTTGCATCAGTCCTGTTATTGATGGTTGCATTGCAGTTGTTGCTGGTCCTATTATAGGTGCTGCATCAGTCCTGTTATTGATGGTTGCATTGCAGTTGTTGCTGGTCCTATTATAGGTGCTGCATCAGTCCTGCTATTGATGGTTAAATTCTTGCTGTTGATGATGCTACTACGGGTGCTGCATCAGTCCTTTTATTGATGGTTGTTGATGTTGCTGGTGCTACTATGGGTGTTGCTTCAGGCTTGTTATTTTTTATCACATTGATGATGTTGTAGTGGCTACTATAGGTGCTGCATCAGTCATGTTATTAATGGATGCACTGCTTTTGTTGCTAATGCTATTATAGGTGCTTTTTCAGTCCTGCTATTGATGGCTATATTGCTGATGTTGCCGGTGCTCTTATAAGTGTTGCATCAGTCCTGCTATTGATGGATGAATTGCTGCTGTTACTGGTCCTACTATAGGTGTTGCTTCAGTCCTGTTATTGATGGTTATTGATGTTGCTGATGCTACTATGGGTGTTGCTTCAGTCCTGTTTTTGAGGCTTGCACTGTTGATGTTGCTGGTGTTTCTATGGGTGCTGTTTCAGCCCTGTTATTGATGGTTGCACTGCTGATGTTGCTAGTGTTGTTTCAGTCCTGTTATTCATGGTTGTTGATGTTGCTGATGTCTCTATGGGTGCTGCATTAGTCCTGTTTTTGATGGTTGCACTGCTGATGTTGCTAGTACTACTATGGGTGCTGCATCAGTCCTGTTTTTGATGCTGCACTCTTGATGTTGCTGATGCTACTATGATGCTGCTTCAGTATTGTTATTGATGGTTGTTGATGTTGCTGGTGCTACTACTGGTGCTGCCTGAGGCTTGTTATTTATGGTCGCATTGATGATGTTGCTGTTGCTACTATAGATGCTGCATCAGTCATGTTATTGATGGCTACACTGCTGATGTTGCTGATGCTAATACAGGTGCTGCTTCAGTCCTGTTATTGATGGCTGTATTACTGATGTTGCTGGTGCTCCTTTGGATGGTGCGTCAGTCCTGTTATTGATGGTTGCATTGCTGTTGTTGCTGGTCCTACTATAGGTGCTGCATCAGTCCTGCTATAGATGGTTGAATTGCTGATGTTGCTGATGCTAATATGGGTGCTGCATCAGTCCTGATATTGATGGTTGTTGATGTTGCTGGTGCTACTACTGGTGCTGCTTCAGGCTTGTTATTGGTGGTTGCATTGATGATGTTGCAGTTGCTACTATAGGTGCTGCATTAGTCATGTTATTGATGGCTGCACTGCTGATGTTACTGATGCTGCTATGGGTGCTGCTTCAGTCCTGTTATTGATGGCTGTATTGCGGATGTTGAAGGTGCTCTCATGGGTGGTGTGTCAGTCCTGTTTTTGATGGTTGCATTGTTGTTGTTACTGGTGCTGCTATGGGTGCTGCATCAGTCCTGTTATTGATGGTTGCACTGCTGATGTTGCTGGTACTACTATTGGTGTTGCTTCAGTCCTCTTATTGATGGTTATTGATGTTACTGAAGCTACTCTTGGTGTCACATCAGTCCTGTTATTGATGGTTGCACTGCTGAAGTTGCTGGTGCTACTCTTGGTGTTGCTTCAGTCCTGTTACTGATGGTTGTTGATGTTGCTGATGCCACTATGGGTGCTGCTTCAGAACTGTTATTGATGGTTGTACTGCTGATGTTGCTGGTTCTTCTATGGGTGCTGCATCAGTCCTTTTATTGATGGTTGCACTGCTCATGTTGCTAGTGCTTCGATGGGTGTTGCTTCAGTCCTGTTATTGATGGTTTCACTGCTGATGTTGCTGGTGCTGCTGTTGGTGTTGCTTCAGTCCTGTTACTGATGGTTGTTGATGTTGCTGATGCAGTGAGTGCTGCTTCAGTCTTGTTATTGATGGTTGCACTGCTGATGTTGCTGGTGCTTCTATGGGGGCTGCGTCAATCCTATTATTGATGGTTATTATTGTTACTTATGCTACTATGGGTGTTACTTCAGTTCTGTTATTGATGGTTGCACTGCTGATATTGCTAGTGCTACTCTGGGTGCTGCATCAGTCCCATTATTGATGATTGCACTGCTGATGTTACTGGTGCTTCTATTGGTGTTGCTTCAGTCCTGTTATTGATGGTTATTGATGTTGTTGATGCTACTATGGGTGTTGCTTCAGTCCTGTTATTGATGGTTGCACTGCTGATGTTGCTTATGCTACTATTGGTGTTACTTCAATCCTGCTATTGATGGTTGTTGATGTTGCTGATGCTTCTATGGGTACATTTCAGTCCTGTTTTTGATGCTTGTATTGCCGATGTTGCTGGTACTACTATAGGTGCTGCATCAGTCCTGTTAGTGATGGTTTCATTGCTGCTGTCCCTGATGCTACTACGGGTTCTGCTTCTGTCCTGTTATTGATGGTTGCACTGCTGCTGTTGCTGATGCTACTATGGGTGCGGCCTCAATCCTGTTATTGATGGCTGTATTGCTGATGTTGCTGGTGCTCCTGTGGGTGCTGCGTCAGTCCTGTTATTGATGTTTGCATTGCTGCTGTTGATGATTCTACTATAGGTGCTACATCAGTCCTGTTATTGATTGTCACATTGCTGCTGTTGCTGATGCTAGTACGGGCGCTGCTTCAGTACTATTTTTGATGGCCACACAGCTAATGTTGCTGGTACTGCTATATGTGCTTGTCAGTTATGTTTTTGATGTCTGCACTGTTGATGTTGCTGATGCTTCTATGGCTGCTGCAACAGTTCTGTTATTGATGGTTGCACTGCTGATGTTACTAGTGCTACTATAGGTGCTGTCATTTTTGTTTCTGATGGTTGCACTGCTGATGTTCCTGGTACTACTGTGGGTGCTGGTTTAGTCCCGTTATTGGTGGTTGCACTGCTGATGTTGCTGGTTCTACTATTAGTGCTGCATTAGTGCTGTTGTTAATGGTTGCACTCCTGCTGTTGCTGATGCTACTATGGGTGCTGTGTCAGTCCTGTTATTGATGGTTGTTGATGTTCCTGCTGGTACTATAGGTGCTGCCTCAGTCCTGTTATTGATGATGTCACTGCTGATGTTGCTGGTACTACAGTGGGTGCTGTTTTAGTTCTGTTATTGATTGTTGCACTGCTGATGTTGCTGGTTCTTCTATGGGTGTTACGTTGATCCTGCTATTGATAGTTGTTGATGTTGCTGATGCTTCTATGGGTGTTGCTTCAGCCCTGTTATTGATGGCTGCACTGCTGTTGATGCTGGTGCTTCTGTGGGTGCTGTGTAAGTGCTCTTATTGATGGTTGCACTGCTGATTTTGCTAGTGCTACTGTAGGTGCTGTGTCAGTTCTGTTACTGATGGTTGCACTGCTGATATTCCTGGTACTACTGTGGGTGCTGGTTTAGTCCCATTATTGGTGGTTGCACTGCTGATGTTGCTGGTTCTACTATTAGTGCTGCATTAATGCTGTTGTTAATGGTTGCACTCCTGCTGTTGCTGATGCTACTATGGGTGCTGTGTCAGTCCTGTTATTGATGGTTGTTGATGTTCCTGGTGGTACTACAGGTGCTACTTCAGTCCTGTTATTGATGATGTCACTGCTGATGTTGCTGGTACTACAGTGGGTGCTGTTTTAGTCCTGTTATTGATTGTTGCACTGCTGATGCGACTAAGGGTACTGCTTACAGTAAGTTCTGTTTTTGATGGCTACACTGCTGATGTGACTATGGGTGATGCTTAATTGTGTTATTGATGGTTGCACTGCTGATGTTGCTGATGCGACTATGGATGCTGCTTAGAGATGTATGAAGTTGGCAATCTTCACTTTATAAATTAATTCATGAAATTTGCCAGCTTTATGACATGGGGAGTGCTGACTTTTTGAAGATTTTAGCAGATGAAGTGGCAGTTTTTTGTAAATTCACCATTGAAGTTATACATTCTCTGATAAAGTTGCAACTTTGGCTGATGCTGCCTGATTTCCACCTGAAAAAAATGCCACTTTTCCAGGAAAACTAATGGCAAAGTGGTAAAATGTCAGCTTGGCAGACAAAGTGAAACTTAACAATATCTTTAGTGCTGTTTCCGTCCTGCTTGATATTATTTGTTTATTTAAACTCTGATAAGTGCATGGGCTGGAAAGCCCCTTTACATTGTTGACCAGAAAAATTAATAACACAGGAAAGAAAACATCTAACAAACATAACAGAAGTAGAAACATCATTTGGAGTTACAAACAGATTATGTGCAATGACAAAAATAATTTTAAAGTTAGTAGTTTTTTTAGCTTTTTTGTAAATGTATAAAATTACATAGTTTGCTTCATGAGAGGAGGCAACTACAGCAATTACAGTACAAGGTGGTACACTGATTAGGCAGTGTGACCAAGACACTCCAATGTTAGGGGATATGAAATATTAACTAGATATCGAATGTTAGGTTCCACGTCAAAATGGCGACTGTGGAATGACGACCCATGAAGAGGGTGCAAATCCCACAGCACAATGAAATTCAACAAAGTTTTTTTGTGCCTGGGGCTTTGCCCCCTGCACCACCCTTGTGGGTGGCTTCACCCCGCCCCCTTTTATTTATTATACTAATTCCAGGGGGGCTATACCTTGGGGTTGGGGAGAACTGCCTGTTTCCTGAAAGTGTTGGTGCTGTGGTTCCATCGCCCTCTTCACAGATCGCTCTTCACAGTCACTGTTTTGATGTGCTACCAAATGTTACATTCATAGGAGCACATGCAGTCAACAATAACACAGAAATGGTGAGGAAACTGTGATTCAGAGTTGGTGTACACTGCAGGGCAATTCCAAATAAAAATCTTGCATGCATTACAGCCTAGCATGTTGATACAACAGGCAACTCAGAGACTCACACATTTGTTTTTAAGGGTATTGAAAAGGTATGCCCTAGTTCAAGGCAGTGAGTAACTATGACAGGAAAGTCCTCCAGAGGCAGGTGTTCTAGATTTTTCAGCTGGCAGCAAATGAATGGCCCAGTCTGAACTTTGACTTCAGGCTAGAATGCCTTCCTTAAAATATTGAATAGGTATAAAAATAATTTTGTTCTGTTTTGTCTCCTCAGCTTTCCATTCCCAGAATTTTGATGAGCTCAGTTGTACCAGACTGAAGAAGGCCAGTATTTGGAGACATGAATACTTCATATAAGCTGCAGCAGCATGTACCTTCTGTGACTATGTTTTTGAGCTGTACCTCCTTTAAAGTTATTAATTGTATTATGAAATTATGATTATGGAAGGTATTCTTACAGCTTTGTTTTACCATCATTGTTTTTAAACTTAGATGGTATGATTAATATTGTATTTTACTTTATTATATATGTTATACTTTGTATTTTAGTTTTTCACTAATATTCATATATTTTGCACAGTCTTTATGGCATCTTCAGAGACAACAGTTTTTAAATAATGTTCTAAAATACACTGGGAAGGATTTTCAAAACATGGTGCCAGGGTTATGTACAGTCCTGCACCACGACACTTAGGTTCTGCCAGTGCACCAAACTCTTCACTGCAGCTGTGCCCAATTTTACAATCTCAAGCACAGTTGCGACAGTTTCCACAAATTAAGGCAGCTTGCACCAAATATCTAGCACAAACTCCATAAAAATGGCCCCCAGGATTGCCACAAATTAGACCAGAAAAAAGTTGATAGAAAATCCCGTTAGATCACCACAAACCCCATGCACTGTATCATCGGTGCACTAGGGTGTGCAGCGATCCAAGACTTCTGAAAATCCTGCCCTCTGTCTTTGTAACTGAGACCCTATTTATGTTGTCATCTGCAAGGTGCCAATGACTTTGAGAAAGCATTGTATTAATGAAAAACACATCAGGTGAGCTGTTTGTCCAGTGGGGTCTTTTTGAATTGCTTTTTTGCTGGACCAAATAAAGGACTTAGCACTACAGTTCAAGTGCCCGTGAATGAATCCAAGGTGGTGAGTGCTTCATTTCTCTGAATATATCACACAGAAATGTATATCAAAAAATAAACATCCCTGTAAAGTTTGTAACCAACCTGTTCACGGGTTCTTAGATTCTGTCCATTGTGAAGTCCAGGGTGATATATAGGCCTTTTAGGAGCTCCACTGAGCTTTCTCATCTCCTCACATCTTCTGTACCTAAACCAGACTGTACACCCAACAACTGCAAAAACAGGTTAAATAGAATTATCTATGTTTTTCTATCCAACACTTGGTCCATAGCTACTTGGGCATCTGAAAATCTGCACGGCTGGGGTGAATAAATCAGAAAAGATGAATCTGCACCCATCATGTCTGGATATACCAGACCCAATCATGACACCGGAGAGAATAACAGAGATGAGTCAAGCTAGCTCATCAGTTCCCTCTCTCATGTCTCACAATACCAGCCTGCAGTATTGCTAAGTGTGCTGGATTTGCCAGTTCCCCAGGGCCAAACTAAGAGGTAGAATCTTGCACTACAATGCCAATTGGTGCCAATGAAACATTTAAGAAGTCATTCATTTTAAACCCCATGCTACCAGTATGGCTTCAACCATGTATAAGCAACATGCAACCAAACAGAAGATTGTGGTTTGCTATGAAAGAAAAAACAATGTTTAATTCCAAAGGGGATTAGGTATTACAACTCACAAGTAATAACTTTACTTATACATTAACTTTAACCCACTTTAGATGGTACAGATGTCCAGTTCAACAGAGTGAGAATAGAAGCTGTAGTCTCTCGTTAAGGTCCCTTTTTTCCTGATATATCTATTTTATAAACAATTATACAAGTAAACATTCATGAAGTAGAAATCAGGGAATCTATAATCATAGGTATTAATATTCCAATATGCCAACCTGTACCCAGTGCTCAGGCCTCTCCTTCGGGTGGCTTGGTCTCTTATTCTGAGGTGTGGTGGTGATTTTCTAGCCACTGGAGACAGTTACCAGCTTCTGTGGTGTCAGTAAACATGTAATTGTTAGAGCCCACTGTGAAGAGATGTTTGACTAGGAAGAGCAGGGTAAAGAGATTTCCAGTTCTCAGAGTTGGCATTTCACCCCATCAAAAGCCTTGTGCCTAGCCTTGTGGCATAGGCAAGGTCAGGGAAAAACATGACTAGAGAGTCCCCCCTCACAGATGATGCTGTTTCTCCATGCATCCTTCAGGACAGCATCCCTTTCTGCAGAAGAAGTGGTTGTGAAAAGTAAGGAGAATGGGCCTTTATGAGAGTCTCTTGCATGCCATGGAGTTATTCTGTAGGCTTTGAGGGTTGTAAAATCAATGTATCCAGCTTGCTGCATTATCCAGCACTGAACAAATTTCCTTGGGTCAGGGTCTTTAGCTTCCTCTGGTAGGACCACTGTATGGACACTGACAGAACAGGTCATGGTCTCCATTTGTTTGAGTTTGGTCTTTACCACCTATTGTTCTTTAACTGCCATCACAGCTGTAGCTAGGGTTTTCCCTGCAGTGGTGCTACTGTCTTTCATAGAGTCCACTGTTGCTTCAATCCGTCAGTGTCAGTGGCTCAGTAGGTAGCACACTCGCCTCTGAGGCCGGGAGATCAGAGGGCTGTGGGTTCGGTTCCCACATCTAGCACTTGGGTTAATATCCCAGTACTGACACTGTAGTGCAGCATGAGAGGGGTGCTGCACTTCTGAGGTGCCGTCTTTTGGATGAGATGTTAAACCAAGGTCCCATCTGCCTGGATTGGTGGTAGTTCAGGTGGATGTTAAAGATCCCATGGCACTTATCGAAAAGAGCAGGGAATTTCCTCGGTGTCCTGGCCAAATTTCCCTCATTCACTAAAAATACCACCAACAGCTTCATCCGGTTCAAGGTCAGTTGGCATTCATCTGTATCCCCTTCCCCCGGGTTGTGCCTGAAAATAGGCAGGATTTGTCTAGTGCACTTACCCGGTCAACAAAAACTAAATAAAAAAATTAAAACCCTGTGCTTTGTTGTTGTTCATTTTTCATTGCCGGTATCAAGCTTTTTGTCCATTTTCATTCTGATTGTATGTATTTATTTGAATTTTGATAACCAGGTGAGCCCAGTGAGACAGACAAGTCCTTTTTTCAGGGACGACCTCCAATTAATAACATACATTGACTGAATAGCACAATATATACAGAGTAGGACAACAGAAGAGAAATTATAGTGAAACAGTCAAACATCAATGGTACATAAGTTAGTTACAATCAGTTTAGGATATATACAAATCGGAAGCAAAGTACATGTAACCCCCCCCAAAATATGGGGGCTTACCTGATGTCCATCCTCCTGTTTTGGCTCCTGCTGTGGAGCACCTCCCAGTTGCCTGCCAGTTTTCCCCAGTTCACCACCACAGCCAAAGTCCTGAAAAGGTGCCCAAGTATCTGAAGAACAGCACCAGTGTGAGTTTTGCCTTTTAAGGGCTTCAGTGCTAAGTTGTGACCCTCCACTGTTTGGGTTAGCACTCTGGTGCTAGTGGGGTTCATGCATGCACTGACGTTCGCCTTTGATCTCCCGTCCGCTTGGTTTGCGGTCCATCGGGAGAGTGTCCAGTGTGCCTGGTCCCTGTGTTGGGCAGAGTGGGGACCGGTGACCACAGCCTGGCCAAGAGAGCCCTTTCTCTATTTTAAATAAAGAGCACCATGAGCTCTAAGTGTGAAGGGCTCATATATATTAATAAGTGCCTCATAAATATTAATAAGGGCACTGCTGTCTCAGGGCTACAAGTTTCGGTGGCCGCTGCGATGGTGTAAATAAATATTTAAAATTGCAGTGGCTGCCATGGACATGAAAGGGGCTGAAAGCAAAAAGGGGGAAAAAATTTAAATGACTGTATTTTTCCTGTCTGCAACAGTATAACGTTGGGACTCAACTACAATGCCTGTCTGCTACCTAGGGGCACTTAATTATGGCAGCAGCAATAGGCAAAAAAATGATCAAACTGCTAAAGCTGGATAGCGTTCTTGAGGGCACACAAGCAGCTATTGAACTGTGGGGCAACCAGAGTTGAAACCACATACTCATAGAAGGAAGGGAAGTAGGTGCAGAGTCGAGGTGGAGGGTGGTGTCACTGAATGCTCAAAGTCTTGGAAACAAGATGGCAGACCTGCAGGGACTATTAGCTGAGAGAAAGGTGGGTATAGCAGCAATAACTGAGACATGGGCCACACCACACCATGATTGGGACCTCTCAATCCCTGGATACAAACTATACAGGAGAGACAGGGCAATAAGCAAAGGGGGGTGGCAGTTTATATCAGGGATGGAATAACATGCACAAAGGAGGAGACAGAAGGGGAAGAACACTGTGGCATCAGCTAAGGTCCAATACAGGGAGGAAGGTGAGACTGGGGTGGTTTACAGACCACCCAACCAAGAGCTAAGTTTGCATTTGCTGGAAGCTGCAGGGAAGTGAGAAGTGCTAGTGGTGGGGGACTTTAACCTGCCCAAGGTGGACTGGAGCATACCAGCCACATCCTGTGCCAGGAGTCAGGTGATATTAGAAACAATGCAGAGTGTGTTCCTGACTCAGGGTGTCACAGAGCCCACCAGTGAGAGGGCAATCCTTGATCTAGTGCTCATAGATGGGGAGCACATACAAGACGTAACAGGCAAGGAGTTCCTGGGTGGTAGCGACTATTGCACAGTGTGGTTCAGGTTGAATATGGGCAGGGAAAGAATCCCCACCAGGACCAAAATCCTAGATTTCAAGAGGGAGGACTTCAGGAAGATGGGTGAGGTGCTAATGAGGCACCTGGTGGGTGTCACAGAGGATATGGGGTTGGACCAAAAATGGTCCCTTATCAAAGAAGAAATACTGTCTGCCACAGAGGAATGTGTTGGGCTGAAGAAGAAGAACTCAGGGGCCAAAGCACCCAGCTGGTTTAGCTCTGAGATTGCCCAAGCAGTGAGGGACAAGAGGTCAGCCTACAAGAGATACAGAAAGACCGAGAGAGAGAGGTTGATAGGCAAAACTACCTAAGGCTGGCCAAAGTGGCAAGCAAAATATAGCAGCAGGCTAAGGCACAAAAAGAACTGCAGATACCTGAGGGAATCAAAAAGGGGGAGAATGACTTCTTTCATTACACAAGTGAAAAAAGGGACAAAGAAGGATGGGATTGTTATACTAAGGAAAGGTATTGAACGATTACATCTGCTCCATCCTCACCGGGGAAAAAGACGACTGGTGCCTGCAGGGGAGAGAAGGGAACCAGGGAGAAGGGAGCAAGGATGTGGTGATAGAGAAGGATAGAGTGAGGGAGGGGCTCCTAGCACTGAAGGTGGAAAAATCACCAAGCCCAGATGGCATGCATCCAAGGGTACTGAGGGAGCTTGCAAGTGAGCTTGTGGGGCCACTGACAGGCCTGTTCAATAGTTACCTGGAGTCAGGCATAGTACTGTAGGATTGGAGAATGGAACATGTGGTGCCCCTCCATAAGAGTGGCCCCAGGGATAAGCTGGGGTATTATAGACCTGTCAGTCTGGCTTCAATCATGTGCAAGCTCATGGAAACCATACTTAAGGAAAGGTTGGTAGGGTATCTAGAGGAGAAAGGTCTCCAGGATGAGAGGCAGCATGGGTTTGTGGGAGGCAGATCATGTCAAACAAATCTGATTGACTACTTTGACTAGGTCACTAAGGTAGTGGAATGGGGCCAGGCAGTGCACAGCCTTTATCTGGACTTCAGCAAGGCCTTTGACTCTGTACCCCACAAGAGGTCGATCAGGAAGCTGGGGATCTCAGAGTTGGGGAGAAAATTACTATGTGAGAAGAAAACTGGAAGAGGGACAGGACCCAGAGGGTGGTGGTAGGGGGAGAGATATCCAGCATGAGAGAAGTCATCAGCAGGGTCCCGCTGGGCTTGGTGCTGGGGCTGGTGTTGTTCAATGTTTTCATCAATGACATTGGGAAGGGCATTAAGAGCAAAATATGCCTATTTGTGGATGACACCAAACTCTGTGGGAGGGTGGATACAGTGGAAGGGATACATGACCTGCAGGAAGACCTGAGAACACTTGAGAGGTAGTCAGGGATTTGGCAGCTTGAATTTAATGCCAGTAAATGCAGAGTTATGCACATTGAAGCCAGGAATCCAAGGACTGAGTACTACCTAGGGAGGCGGTCCAGGTAGCAGCAACTGAGGAGAAGAAGGATCTGGGAGTGATGATCACTATCAACCTAAGGCATGCCATGCAGTGCAAAAAAGCAACAGAAAAGGCAAACAAAATTCTGGGGTGTATAGCCAGAGGAATCAGCAGTAGGCAGAAGGAGGTCATACTGTCCTTGTACAGGTCATTGGTGAGACCTCATCTAGAGTACAGAGTAAGATACTGGTGTCCATACTTTAAGAAAGGCATCAACTGGCTGGAGACAGTCCAGAGAAGGGCAACTAAGATGATTGTGGGTCAGCAGGGTAAGACATATAATGAGAGGTTGGGGGCCCCTGAGGATTTACTTCCTGGAGGAGAGAAGGGAGAGAGTGGGCATGATAGTGACCTTCAGGTACTTGAAAGGGATAAATAGGGTGGATGGGAAGGGTCTCCTCAAATTATGTGGCAGCCGAGCCGCAAGGAGACAGTCTAAAGCTGGATGGGGGGAGGTTTAGGAGGTAGGTTAGGAAGCACTTCTTCATGGAAAGGGTGGTGGCCAGTTGGAATGCACTGCAGGAGGAAATGGTCTCGATGAAGTCAGTGAGCAGCTTTAAGAGAGACTGGGGTAGGCATAAGGAGGAATTGTGGGGCTTGGGGGGGCAGACGGGGAGGAAGAAAGGATAGGGGAAGAGGGTGCAGGATCAGTAGTGTAAGCTGAGGACCCTGCAATATGAGCAGACTGGATAGACCAAATGGCTGTCTTCTGCTGGCTTCTTCATATGTTCGTATGCACCACCCTTTGAAAATCCAACCCGTGGTCTCCAGAATTGGACACAGTCTCACCAGCGGGTCTCACCAGAGCTCTATACAATGGCAAAACCAGCTCCCTCCTTCTGATGGTGATACCCCTCCCTATGAACCCCAACATCCAAAGGCCTACCCACTGCTTTGTCGCACTGCCTTGTCACCTTGAGATCATCAGGTGATCACTCCCAGGTCCCTTTCCTGTTTGGTGACTGTCAATACCTCTTCTCCCATATTGTACTTCACCTCTGGGTTTCTGTGCCCTAAGTTGCCAAGCTCTTGACCACTCCTTGAGTTTTCTCAGGTCTCTGCACATTCTCCCCCCCCCCCCGAGTGTCCATCCTATTGCAGGTTTTGGTGTCATTTGCAGAGAGGCAGACCTTCCCTTCCAGCTCATCTGCATTGTCACTTACAAAGACATTAAAGAGGACTGATCCCAGTACTGAGCTCTGTGCACCCTGTTGGTCAACATCCCTTCCCTGAAGTGAACTCCATTTACCACCACCATCTATCGCCTGTCCCTTAACTAGTTTGTTACCCAGTTTTCCACCTTTGGACCCACCCTAAGCTGCCCAGTTTCCTTATGAGCTTCCTACTTGGAATGGTGTCAAAAGCCTTACTGATATCTATGTAGGCCAAGTCCACTGCCCCACTCTGACCTATTTCCCTGGTCAACCAGTCAAAGAAACCTATCAGATTTGTCTGACATGACCTCCCCCCACCATGAATCTGTGTTTCTTTGGATCTTGTAACCCACTGGATTCAAGATACTCCACAATCCTTTCCTTTAGAAGTGACTCCATTAGCTTCTCCACCACTGATGTCAGGCTGACTGACCTATAATTGCCAGCCTCCTCCCTGCTACCACTTTTGTGGTGCAGGACTACATCTGCCCTCCTCCAGTCCCCTGAAACCACTCCTATTTCCAGTGAGTTGTTAAATAAGACCATCAGAGGTATAGCCAGTACCTCCCTGAGATTCCTCAGTACCCTTGAATGCGTCCCGTCTGGCCCCATAGCATTGTCCACTTTCAGATTTACAAGTCCTTTCAGGATTCTCTCCTCTGTAAAGGGGCTTGAGTTCCTCCCTCCTCGTCCCCCTATTGCTTTTATGTGGCCCATCTCTTTCCCCTTTCTCTGTCATGACTGAACAAAAGTATTTGTTCAGGATATTTACTTTCTCCTGATCCTCAAAGTATTTGTTCTTGATATATGCTTTTTCCTGATCCTCCTCTGCAAAGTCTCCACCTGCCTTTCTTCACCTCACAATCCCTCCCATAGTCCTTCTCTTTTCACTTATGTATCTAAAAAATGTCTTGCCCCCTTTCATTACCCCATGGGTTATTCTTTCCCCAGTTTGTTCCTTTTTACTCCTCACCACTTTCCCTGCCTCCCTCTGCTTCCCCAGTACACCATCTTGTCCTCTTCCTTCTGCATCTATTTTTACCTCCTGAACGCTACCAATTTAGTCTTTACCTTTTCAGCGACTTCCTTCAAAAGTGAAAAAATACTATTGGTGGGGGAGGGTAATTGTTTCTAATAAAGAGCCACAATTTGTCTTTTTTTTTGCTCCTTCTCAGGCCCCCCCAGCCGGCCACTTCTTCAGGCCGCTGAGGCCCACTGCCATCACTCTGCCCCATTGCCATCCACCGCCCCTCAGAGCCACATATCCTGGGTGTGGCAGGGTCGGCCCAGACACTTCTGGGCTTTGTAGTGATGGGGACCAGTGGCCATCATCTGGTCGACCAGGGGGCAGTATTCTGCTTTTTCTGCCCTCCCCACTCCCCTCCTCCCTCCATGGGCCAGTCACGATGGCAACCTGGGGCGGGGATGTTCAGCGGCATATTGAGGCATCTCACCACCTAGAACGTCACCCAAACCACCTCCAGGTGCCAAAGTCCCTCCCCTCCGGGAGGGAAGCATCCAAAGGATGCTCTGGTCTCTCTCCCTGCCGGTCTCTGCACCTGACACTTGGGCTCGGGGCGCAAACCCATGTTGCCAGCGTGCCAGGTGAACCCCTTCACTTGGTGCCATACAGCTGGCTCCCATAATTTGTCTTTTTAATCTTCTTTCTTCTTTTTATTACTGTACTTCAATGTTTCACTCTCTCGACCATTTTCAAGGGGATTTAATTCAACATCTACAATAAAAAATTAAATGCTTTTTTTATAGTACTTTGTTGTGTTAATTTTATACATGCATACAAATCAAATATTCAAAATAATGTAAAAGTTCATGGTTTTACTGCCTCAGGTGCATAGCTTCTGCTCAAGTGATGTATTATGCTTTCATTTCATTCCATAATGTTATTGATGTAATTAAAAAAATAAAACTTTTTTGTTTATTTTAAATTTTATAAAGATCACTCCATTTCTCATGCATTTTCTGTCACCACCACCTCAAGTGCTACTAAATTTACATGATCTAATAGCTGTCACCCAAATCACTCCATTTTGTGCTGGTGTCTGTCTACACAGAATATTTCAAATGTGTTTAGTTTTAGCTTTGTTTAGGACCTTACGTCCATCCTGTTCATTAGAGAATAATACAAGGTTTGGTTTTAGAAAACTGATATAAGTTTTTATATTGCTGTTCACTTTCTGAGTGTGATATAGTACACTGTGCTACAGGATTTCAAGGTTACCATAGTTTTCTATTCCTCCTGGGATGCTGTGCTGTTGTGCAGTGGGGGTGTGGACCACAAATGACTTCCTCTTGAGCCCGCAGCTCCTCCATCATCTAGTGATGTAGGATGTCACGTTGGCATCCCAAATGGATGCACATTTGGTTGCTAGGCAACTGACACCACTCACTGCTGATTAACCAGCGAGCGGGAGACTGCTCTTCAGGCTATCAGAGACACCTAAAGTACAAGTCTCGGGTCTGAGTTGCATTCACAGCACTGCATATTTATGGAAAATACTATACATATTACACTGAATGAGACCAAGATGTAAAGATACCATCACTTAGTTACACAGACAATGTAATTATGCTTTTCTGAAGTCAGAAAGGATGAGGAACAGAATATTTATTTTGAGTGGATCGGGGGGGGGTTCTCAGATGCAACTCGCATGCTATGCATATTATATATAGGGCGGATATTCAAAGGTTGTGCCATGCGCAATAGGGTTCGCATCTTGGAGATCAAAAATATGCCATTCTGCCATATTCAGCGGGAAGCAGTTGCGCTACCGAACACATGCTGAGCAACAGCGCAATGCAAATGAAGGCATGCGCAACCGAAGGGGTGGATCCATGCATAAAGAGCGCAATGTGATATTGAAAGGCTTGCATAATGTGCAACAGCGGATCAGCCGGAAGGTGCGCCACGGCGGAAATGAGCCAAAATAAAAAGGCTCAAGGAAGAGGCGCAAGAACACTACAGGGGAGCCACATGAGGCAGGGAGACAGACAAGGTGACAGTGGCAAACAGTGCAGGCCAGGGAGTGCACAGGAGAAAAGAGGGACAAGGGAGGGTGTGTGGGGCCACAGACTGCAGAGGCCAGTAGGTGTACCCGGTGCAGTCGAGGTAGCAGTCAGGACAGCGGGGGTAACAGAGCAACAACAGCCAGGGGGACCACAAGCCAGGAAATGGACAGTGCCAGCTTCTTCATGGAAGCTGTAATGAGGGGAGATGAGCGCAGCAGGGGGCGTGGCCGTGGAAGGACGTCGTCGGTGACCGCCCCAACAGGAACGATGCCGTGCCCATCAGCTTTGAGCTGTACACGGATGTAGAGATTGTGGGCTGGTACCGGCTGAACAGGGCAATACTAAGGTGGCTCTGTGAGCTGTGCAGTGATGTGATGCAGGCACCCTCACGATGGAGTCACGCTTTGTCAGTGGAGACAAAGGTAACAGCCTGCATGTGCCTGCTCACCATGGGTACCTTCCAGAGGCCGACAGGGGACACCACAGGCATAACACAGTCGGCCACGTCACGCATCCTCACCCAATTCCTCAGTACACTGCTGCCACATGCTGTGGAGTACATCCATTTCCCCAGCACTGCGGCAGAGCGTACAGCAAACATGCAGGAGTTCCACAGGGTAGCACGTATGCCTGGCATGCTAGGGGTGATAGACTGCACCCATGTGGCTATTCGCACGCCATCTGGCCCCGATGGGGCAGCATACCGAAACCGGAAGGGTTTCTCGAGTGTCAACTGCCAGGTGGTGTGTGATGCCAGTGGGCGCATCATCAATGTCTGTGCCACACACCCTGGCAGAGCACATGATGCCTTCATATGGTACCAATCTGCACTGTGCCATCGATTCGAGGTGGGGACATCCCCACAGGACATCTAGTGGGTGAGTATGCATGTAGGAATGCAAGGTTGGGGCAAGGTGTGGAAGCCACAGGTGCCATGGTAGTGGCACACAGGGATATGGGCAATATGGACCTGTACATGATACTAATCTCCACCATCTCCACACAGGTGACAGCCGATACCCACTCCGTCCCTGGCTGCTCACACCCTACCGGCGGCCCATGACCCCATCGCAGCAATGCTATAATGAGGCACATGCCGCCACATGCAACATCATCGAGCGGGTGTTTGGGATGCTTAAGGCATGCTTCTGATGCCTAGACACCTTCGGCGGTGCCCTACAGTACAGCCCCTCAAAGGCCTGTGGGATATTCCTGGCCTGTTGTATCCTGCACAATATGGCCAAAGACTGTGGGATAGCTGTACAGGTCGAGGAGGGGGACAGCGATGGGGCCGCCGGTGACGCCGGTGATGATGGGGATGAGCAGCCCCTTGGATGGCGGGACCCCGACTGATCCGGCAGGCCCAGCTGCACCGGGACACCATCACGGAGGAGCATTTTGCACGACACAGGTAAGTCAAGGGTCATGTGCAACCAACACTGTCTAGGCGCAACCCACAGGCACACAGGGTAACACATCAGGGGTGCATGACAGCAAGGGGAGTGGTAGGGTCCAGGCGCACAAACACACCATCAGGGAGGGGTGAATAGTCATATGGACACACACACACCAGGCACAAAGCGTACATGGGCAGGTGCACAGCAGAGCAGGAACAGACATGGCAAACACACGGATCAACAGACCACCCCCACCACCTGTACTGTCAAAGTACATGTGTCAGATGCTGGGCACCCTTGCACCTTGGTGTACAGTACAATGCAGGCATCATCATGCACACGCACCTGTGGACAGCAGTTGGGTGGGTGTGCAGGTGGTCCGTGTGTTGACGTGTTGGGCAGGGCACTCACCAGTGCACTGCCCACCATGACACACATTGCACACAGGGCAGCATCAGACAGGGCCCGCACTGGGAGACAGGTCACTCAGGTGGCACTGTGCCACAGCCACCTCGGATGTGTGGGCGGCCCCGCCGTGTCCCAGCAGCACTGGCAGGCTGATCATGGGCCACATGGGGTGGCACCGATGGATCACCAGGGGTCCCACTGTGCGATCGCGACCTTGTCCGCACAGGGGTGTGCAGCATGCTGAACATACCTGCACCAGGTGTGCTCGGGATGCCCACAGCAGAACCCGGCGTCGACAGTCTGGGTGTCGCACGACGCCGGGAATGGGGAGTGGAGAGCGTACTGTGTGGGGTGTGTGGTACAGGGGCACCTGACTGTGTGCCCAATGTGGCCACGACAGAGACCACTGCCTGGGTCAGCCTGTCAATGGCGGCGGTCACATCCGTCCATAGTCTGACCATCTCTGCAAGGATCAATGCATTGTCCCTGCTGTTCCACTCCACAGCCATGCACAGTGCCTCCACGCACATTGCAACCCGCATCTGCTGCTCTACTGATGCCCGCAGCAGGCAGGTGTGCTCGTCCAATGGGTCCTGTGCCACATTGGCATTCTGTCCCCCAGGGTATGGAAGGGCCTGATGCTCAACACCCCTTGAGGGTGGGCGCTGTTCACCAGGACCAGGTATGGGCAAGTCAACAGGCGGTGTGCATGTGCCACCACTGGACCCTGTACCCCCAGATCTGGTGGGTGACTGCTGCTGCTGCCCCTCCAACTGCTGTGCCCCAGGGACCACTCATTCCACTGCTGTGGCCGCAACAGTGCCAGAGACCTGCACAGCCACTGGTGCTGCCCCACTGGTGCTGACAGGCACAGTCTGGGACTGTGCTGATGTGCTGGCACACACGTTGGAACCAGCTAGGTCCAAGGGCATGTGCTGGCCTGCTGTGTGTCTGTTATGAGACACACACGTGTCACTGCCCATTGCAGTCCTTGCATCATCTATGGTGCAGGTTCGTGCAACAGCCACAGTCATAGCGTGCTGGCATGCTTGCATGCCAGACTGCTGAGACACAGGCTGTGCACCCCCCACACCTGACTCACCGACAACAGAGGTGGCAGCCAGGCGTGCATGCTGGTGCAGTGCATGCCGGCTGGCAGCAGAGGTGGATGGACCCTCCACCAACACTGGCAGGTCTTCCACACTGCATGGTCCCACCACCACCATCCCCTGCAGACGAACAGGATCTGTAACAGAAAGTGAGAACATGTTAGTGCATGTGATCAACCTCCCCCAACACCACCACCATGTCATACCGTGCAGTGATGGGCTTCCACGGTCTGGAATCCACCTCCTGGTACACCCTCTATAGCACTACGCTGCATTGATGCAGCCAGACGGTCCTCCGCCGGGGTCAGCTCTGCCACCTCTGGCTGGCCACCGCCTGTGGCAGCGCGTGCGGCCCTGAGGGCTGCCACCTTCTCTTTGACCCATCTCTGGTCTGTCCCCATCTTTTTTTTGCATTCCTGCACGGAGCGCTGGTGGCTTCCGTGCAGGTTTACCGCACGGGCTACCCCCCTCCCATGCAGCAGCACGGGCCTGAGGGGTGCCCCGCCGTCCACTCAGTAGTGGCTCCTCTTCCAGGTAGGCCTGGAAGAGTGCCTCTGTCTCTGACTTGGTGAAGTTGGGCCTCCTCTTTCGCCCACCATCTTCATCCTCACCTGGTCTTTGCTCGGTCATGTCGGTCTGTATGGGTGGAAGTGGACACCTGTCACTGTGCAGTCTACAGCGTTATCCCATGACCATTGCCCAGAACATCACACAGCTTGCAACTCACCTCTCACCTGCAGTACTCCAATCTGGCCAGCGCAGTCCACTGTCGCATATTTATAGCGCAATGCATGCAAATTAGGAATGGAGCAACTGTAATGAGATGCAAATCGCGCCACTGCACCTTTGAATGGCTGATCAGATGATTTGCATGTGTCGGCTGAATATCGCGCCGTTGCGATTTGCGCAATACGGTTGAGCCGGCTGAGCCAATGGCGCTTTTCTGTGACTGCGTAGTACACCGCATTGCGCATGCCCAGGTAGCTTACGCAGGCGTCTGCCATGCTGATGATGTGCTGTGCGCGATCAGCAATTCTGGACATGGCCACCATTGTGCCAGTGGTGCTACAGCGCTGGTCACAAAATGGCGCTGTGGCACAACTGCGCAATATTCCACTGTGGCACTGGCACGCAGGTGACCGATCGTGCAGGATGTGTAGATGTCCGATGGCGCTGTGCGTGGCCTTGCGCCACTGACCCATGACCTTGAGCCCGACCTTTGCCCCCTGGCGCTGTACATCTGGCATGTGTACGGCTCTATCGCGCTGTTCGGTGACAGCACGATGTGGACCGACAGCGCTGTACGAACAGCACGATAGGGACTCATGGAGTTGTATTGCGCAACATTTCCACGTGGGGTTGCCGTGCTGTGGAGCGCCATATTGCCACTGTATAACTGTGGAATGGCACGCAGAAGAGCTTGACAGTGGGGGGCCTTGGAGCTGGCAAACCTGGTGACTGTGGTGGAGCCACACCATGGGACACTGTTTGGGGGAGTGCCCCTGCAGATGGCACGCACCCATGTGTGGCAGCAGGTGGCAACTGCCCTAGAGCAAGCCACTGGGCGGAGGAGGACTCCTGAGCAGTGCAGGCACCGCTATAGTGACCTACAAAGGAGGGAGCGTGCTCTGCTGGAGCGCCTCAGGTCTCGTGCCAGGAGGAGCATTGTGCCTAGGCCAGGTGGGTGTGCTGTGTATGCACAGGTATTGTCCGCATGGGTGACACTGTGTAATGTGACCTGTGCATGGGGGTGGGTTGGGCTATGGTTTGCTGTGAAGGTGTTTGCAGGTGTGTGCTGTTTGGGTCTGGTTGTGAGGGCAGGCACACTCAATGGGGCAAGGGGCTGTCTGCTTTGGGATCTCACTGATGTGTTTCTCTTTATTTGTCTCCCACAGGCGTGGAGGAGCGGAGGCGGGCCCAGGCTGAGGCATGGGATGGCGGTGCCGGGGTGCCTGGCAGAGGTGGTGTGCCACAGCCGCAGCAGCAGCAGCAGCAGCCACAGCCACAGCAGCAGCAGCAGCCGCAGCAGCACCAGCAGCAGCAGCAGCTTGATGAGGTGAGTGTCATTACATCATGGATGCTATTGCATGCTGGGGGCACGGCCACCGTCCATGGACTACACTACCATGCACGCAACATGTGAGTCATCACTGTCCAGTGGCACTGCATGTGTGTGTGTGCATCACTGGTGGTCCATGCATGCACTGGGCACATGGCTGTGGCACTAGCATCCCACCACGCAGCCACGTCACTGGGCAGCCTTGTCGTGCTGTGATGGACATGGGCGGTGTGAGTGCAGTGGTACACATGGCTGTTGCTGCCTGGTTGGGCATGTCTTGTGCACGGTCACTGTGGGTGGGTGCAGTCCATCACAGGAGTGGGGCACTTGGCTGTATGCCATGCATGATGGGTCGGATTCAGGAATGTGGACAGTCACAGCCATTTACTCTGATCCCTTGTCCTAGGTATCCAGATCCTGCGTCGCATCGAGCGAGCACTGCGGAGGCTCACACAGGTGGCCATGGATTCGCACGCCATCCTTCTGGACATGCAGCGGCATGGGATACGGCACCGGAGGAGGCCCCAGGCACAGCACCAGGCGGAAGGAGGGCAGGCTGCCGGCCGCGGTAGCTGCCCATCACCACACCCCACCTTCCCTCTCCTGGTTGTTCACCCCTGCCCCTTACCCACCCCTACCTTATACCCATACCCCCACCCCTGCTTTGTATATATGTACATAGTTGCTTTGTTGTTCTTGTTATTCTTATTCATTACATTTATATTTTGATATGAATTCTGTGGTGGTCTCTGATTTGCAGCTGGCTATAGGTGCTCAGTTGCAGTGGTGTGCATGGCATCTGGGGTGGTATGGTCATGGGCATGTATGTGCGTGTGCGTGGGGTGGTGTCTCTGGTGTGGGTGTGGCTTCCACTCAGTATTGCCGTGTGCTGCCACCCACTGCTGGGTGCTCATGGTGGGTTTGGCTTGTATAGTTCTGTGGTTCACGCGGTTGCAGTGTGCCGGGGGGGCCTGGGGATTCCTGCAGTGCTGGTCACTGCACATGGGTGGTGTCTTGGGGTCACAGTGCTGGGTGTGCTGTGCACACAGGGGGGAGCTGCTGGACACTGGGGTGGTCCGCCCCCTTTGTGTGGCACTCTCAGCTTGCCAGTGGGTGTGCTGCAGTAACACGGCCGGGATGTGCTTTCTGTGCTTGTCCCCATGGTCTGGTGGCTGTTCCATCCCTCCGCCAGTTATGCTGTGCTTGGGGTGTGGGGGTACATTGTTGGTTCTGCAGTGTGTCCCTGTGCCCATCTGTGGCATGGGTGGTGGGCCCCTGCTTACCTCCCTGGTTGTGCAGTTCCATTGCTCTGCTGCTGGGGGTCTCTTTGCTTGCGCTATGGCACCTCTGGACTGCTCAGCTGGGCTGCCTTTGTTGCGCTATGGCGCATCATCTCTGCTCAGCTTCCCTTCCTGGTTGCGCTATGGCTCAGGTTGTGCGATATTCAGACGTTGGCTGGTTGCGCAATTTGTTTTGCTCCATGTTTGAATATCGCATGTATTGCACTTGTGCACAATTGACTTGTGCTTGCTCCTGCTGTTACGCACTTTTTGGGCGCAGTTTGAATATCCGGCCCAGAGTGTATAGTGGAATGTTGTTCTGTATAGAATTCCATCCCTTTCAAAATGCTGTTCTACCACAGTTTCAATGTTATGGAATGCTGTTCTACCCTACTGTGGTAGAACAGCATTCTAGAACCTCTAGAGACTGCATGAGTCAATTTCATTTTGAAAGCAAAAGATCTCACAAAACACATTTTTCACGAAGTACTATACACTATAAAAAATACAGGATGAGCAACTCTATGCACAACCAGTGTGTTTTGCCACCTCAGGATTCTGATTTCCATGGACTTCTCGAGCTTCGCTTTCAAGGTCAGAGGGAATCAGAATCCTTCTGTGGCAGAACACACTGGTTCTGCATAGTTGCCCATCCAGTATTCTCTATCTCTTTACATCTTAGTTTTATGCCACTAAAGATGATTTCTAGATGTTATACTAATGTAAATTATTCAATAAAACCAACATTCTGACCATTTTGTTCACATATTAAGTTTACAATGAACTTATTCTAAAATCTTGGATCTGCATAGAAGACATACAGGTGGAGAATCATGTCTCTCTTAATGAGGTTAGCCTTGCCCCTGAAATGCAGGCCTCCAAGCAAGAAAGGCTACTCATCTTTCTGTAACAGAAGCTGGACTACATAGAAAATCAGAGCTGCCATGAGACTCCGAAGTGGGTGGGCTTATCACAGGGTTTAGAGGAGGATCACCCCAAAGTCTTTTTCAGTAAGCTCTTTAAGGACATTTTGGCACCAAAGATATTGAAGTCCCACCGGGTCCCCACTGGCCGTCTGGACTCCACAGAAAAACCCAGATTGTTTAATGAAGTTTCATAAGTTTGTTGATAAAGAGTTAGTCCTCAAAAAAAACATAAAAGAGGGAGGAATAAAGTTCCAATCTTATCCCCTGCAAGTCTACCCAGACATAAGTTCAGAATTATTTGCTGGAAGCCAACAGTTCAATGAAGTCAAAGACCGGCTCTGTCAAAAGAACTTACCCTTCATGCTGTTGATGCCAGCCAAGCTTCAGGTCACTGTGAATGGGAAACAACATTCTTTCACAGAACCCTCCAAAGTGATGAACTTTGTTAATTCTTTGAAATGTCCTGTAGGTGACTTTTTTTACAACTGCAGGATAGCCGCATCTTTGGTGCTAGCTGAGGGACTACCTGTTAATTGTAAGTAGTTTAACACCATAAAGAGCCCATTTTCAAATGGCTTCTGCCTCAAGATGGAAAAGCTACTTCTTAACCCATCCTGTTGCTCTACTGTTTAATACTTTGATGCCCAATTTGTAGGGAGATGTCAGACATTTTTCTGGATTCTCCACGGTGCCACATGTGCTGGACTGGGGGTGCTCAGTTCAGATAAGCACAGTTAGATTGCTGGCAGCGTCTACTGATACCCTGTTTATTTTTGGCTATGCTAGAGGACAAAGCCTATATTTGTCTCCCCATTATTGCATAGCTTCATATTCCTAGAAGACTGAACCCATGACCATGTGGAAGCCGCTTTCTGTTTCCTTGGATGGGAGCACAGGAGATAGTTGTCACCACCAAGCTCTCTGTAATACTTTATTAGACTGCATAGACATGTGGGATATGGCATTGAACAAACCCTTTATGTCCTAAGACACTGTTTTTAGTTTCTACGTTTTCTTTACCTTTATTAAAATGGACACCGATGGCACAGAGCATCTTACCTGAGATGGGGCTGCTATTCAGTGTCAGTGGCTCAGCAGATTGCACACTCACCTTTGAGGCTGGAAGATCGAAAGGTTGTGGGTTCTAGTCCCACACCAGGCCCTTGGGGTAAATCCCAATACTGACACGGTAGTACATCATGAAAGGTATGCTGCACTCCTGAGGTGCTATCTTTCTGATGAGACATTAAACTGAGGTCCTGTCTGCTCTGGTGGTTATTCAGGTGGATGTTAAAGATTCCATGCCACTTCTTGAAAAGGAGTAGGGGAATTTCATCAGTGTCCTGGCCAAATTTCCCCCATTCACTAAAAAAAAAAAAAAAAAAAATATATCACCAGCAGCTTAATCTGGTTCAATTTCAGTTGGTTACTCCCCACCCCCCTGGTCACCTCTGAAAAAAGGACTTTTAGTCTCAGTGGCCTACCCCGGTCAACAAAATTCAATAAATAAATAAATTTAGTATTCACCAGATGGGAGATTGTTATAAGGGAGGAGTAGCAGTATCCTTGCAGTGCTTCAGTTTTCCAATGGCAGAGGGCTGTTCTTGTTTAAATAGAACTTATAGTGTTAAGATAAGTGGGGCTTCTTTGTGGATTCAGCAGTTCACTGTAATGGTCTGCCTGAGACCCCGGCACTCTGTCCCCTGGTCCTGCATCCCCCTCCTTGAATCAACTCTGACTCGGAGTCGATAATCCTTAAGTTTGGGAGGTTCGGGGGCAAAGACCCCCGATGGAAAACAACCGTAGTCTCCTGCTGGATTTCTGTCAATCTCAACTAGCAGTCGACATAAATCCATCGCTGTGATGTCGGTCAACAATGTAGTTGTCGAACCAGTATCATACAGCCAACACATTCATGTCAGTATGAACACTCCCTGATGAAGGTTCCAGTGCACTGCTTTTGGTTGTGCTGTAGGATTCAAAAGTTCATCTACCTCAGTGATAGGATCTGGTGTGCTCCCCACTGGCTTTAGCAGTACCATAACCATGCCTTTTGTATTCTCCCAATGCCTGGAAGATGTAGCACTAGAGTCCGGATCTTGTACTTCAGACAGTAACAAATAGTTTATCTGCACTTTGTACACTCTTGAGCCCATTTGAGCCAAAAAAAACAGAGGCCCACATTTCCTCACAACAGTTTCACACCCCCAGTTTTCCCTTCCCCTCTAGGAAGCAACATACCTTTACCTTGTCCTGAGATTTGAGTTCTCGCAGATTTTTCTGACCCTTCTCACGCTGTGCTTTTTGTCTCTCGTGACTGGTTTCAAAAAATGCACAGGAGCTTGCAGGGAAGATACCTCCTCAGCCTGGTGGTGTACATAAAGTGTGGGGCTACTGCAGCTAAACAGTTCCCCAGTAGTAAATACACTGAAAAAAGGAAGGAGGGATGTCTAAAGCAATTCAGGGGGAAAGAATACAAATATAGGATGTCAGCAAGCTTGCTACAGGTGTGGCGGGATGTATTCACTTAGTATCTGCAAATTTAAAAATGAAAAATGCAACCAGTGTCTCAAATTTGGGCATAGTGCATGCAGTTGTAAAACAAGGAGGGCACCCGTTTTAGCACATGGTGTAGAGGAGAGTTGAGAGATAAGCAACACGCTGAAGATGACTGTTTTGGGCTATTTACAGCACACACAGCAAGTGAAGGTGAAAAAGGGATAAACATTAAAATGCACTTAGATGGTAGCCCTGTGAATATGCAGCTGGTCACTGGAGCAGCAGCAACAATAGTTCCAGAGACAGTCTACAGACAAAATGTGTCCCATATTCCTTTGGAGAGTGCCTCACTGTAACTCAAAACTTACTTGACAGAGGAAATTCCTTTCCTTGGAAAAGTAAAAGTGCAAGTTACACATGGAGAGCAGTTGACTGTGTTGCCACTGGTTATAGCTAAGGGAGATAGGCCAGCATTACTGGGATGGAACTGGCTTAAACATATCAGACTAAACTGGTCAAATGTTTTCCAGGTAGCACAGAGTGTGACTTCACCAAGTGGCACAGTAAAAGAGATTTTGATGAACCATAACGCTGTATTTGAGGAACGGTTGGGGCCCATAAAGAATTTTAAAACAAAAATAAAGTTGCAACCTGGAGCAGAACCTTTCTTTCAATAGCCACAGCCTGTGCCTTGTGCTCCTTGTGAGGCTGTAAATAAAGAATTAATAAAGTTAAAATTCAGCAGCATAATTTCCAAGGTGGGGCGAAACAGATGGGCAGCACCAGCTGTGGCAGTACCGAAATCAGATAAGTCTCTTTGTATATGTGGTGACTATAAAGCTGCTATAAATCTGTGTTTTGATGATGAAATGTATCCATTTCCAAATGCTGAAGATGTGTTTGCCGCTCCTGCAGGTGGGATCTATTTCACAAAACTGGACTTGTCAAATGCATATCAACAACTGGAATGGGACTCGGATTCTGAGGAGTATCTGACTATGACCACTCTTCGGGGATTGCACAGATACCGCAGATTATCATGTAGCATTTCTAGTGCTCCTGCTGTTTTCCAGTCAGTAATGGACTAAATTTTGCAAGGACTGGATTGTGTGGTGTGCTTCCTAGATGACATTTTGATCACAAGCCAATCAAAAGAGGAACATTTAAAGGTACTGGGTGAAGTACTTACCCGGCTTGAGTCCTATGGGGTCCAGGTAAAGCTGGAGAAATGTAAGTTTTTACAGCACAGTGTGGAATATCTGGGACATGCAGTGGATATGGCAGGGTTGCACCCTAGTACAGAAAAGGTTACGGCCATAGAGAAAGTGCCCTAGCCCACCGATGTCACTGAACCTTGATCTTTCCTTGGATTACCGAAGTATTATGGTTGTTTTTTGGAAGGCTTGGCAACTATCCTGAAACCTTTACATGAGCTATGACAGAGGGATAAAACTTGGGAGTGATCAGCTGAATGTGAAGTGACATTCAATAAATGCAAATGGTAACTTTTAAACAATCAAGTCTTGGTGCATTATGATATGAAGAAGCCTCTGAGATTAGCCTATGATGCCTCACCATATGGGGTGGGGGTAGTGATAGCCCATGTAACAGAAGATGGGAAAGAAAGGTCTATTACATTTGCATCAAGGACCTTATCCAGTAGTGAAAGGAACTATGTGCAAATTGAGAAAGAGGCACTTGGGTTAATTTTTGGAGTACGTAAATTTCACAAATATCTTTATGGTCAAAAATTCACACTTGTTACTGACCATAAGCCTCTGGTGGCCTTTTTGGGCCCAAAGTCAGCAATGCCTGCACTAGCAGCTGTAAGGATGCAAAGATAGGCATCAATTTTGCTTGCATATCAGTACAGTATTGAATATCAGAAATTGGGAGAACATAGAAACATAGACAGTGCCGGCAGAGAAGGATCTCTTGGCCCACTTAGTCTGCCATATTTTCCCTACCTACAGTGCTACCACAGACCCTACTTGATCTTTGGTCTCCCCCCCTTGCCTTATTTCTAAGATACCCTTATGACTATCCCATGCATGCTTGAATCCTGTTACCATTTTAGCACCTACCACCTCTGCTGGGAGGCTGTTCCAGGCATCCTCCACCCTTTCTGTGAAGAAATACTTCCTCACATCTCCTCTGAGTCTCCTCCCCCAGCTTCATAGCATGATCCTTTGTCCTTGAGCATTTTTTTCTATGTAAAATACTACCTTCATGTACCTTATTAATACTTGTGAGGTATCTGAATGTTTCTATTATGTTCCCCCTTTCCCTCCTTTCCTCTAGAGAGTACATATTTAATTCCTTGAGTCTTTCCTTGTAGGGCTTCTGATGCTGGCCTGCACCATTTTGGTTGCCCTCTTCTGTACCGCCTCCACATTATCTGTGTCCTTCCAGAGATGGGGCCCCCAGAACTGGACATAGTACTCGAGGTGGGGCTTCATCATTGATCTATACAGTGGTAACACTACCTCTCTTTTTAGGGCTGCAGTGGGCAGAGCCATACAGACCTATTGCTTTCAAAAAAGAGCTCCACATTCCTTGCATTCTTTGTGAATGAACAACATGGTGAAGTGTCAACACAGTCACCTCTGCAACAATGGTGAAGCACTCTGCTTGCTGTGGACAAGAAAGTATGTTTGAAAGAAAGTTTGTTATCCCTCCACCTGACTCTCCCTCTCAGCACCCAATACCCCCTGAAACATAACAGTGACACTGGGGGTGCCCAATCCCCCAGTGTCCCAATGAAGAATCCTCAATGTTTTTTTTCCCCACAGCGTCCCCTCACTACTGTGCATGCACAGTTATTTCTTCTTCTTCTTCTTTTTTATGTAAGCACCCCTTCAGGAGTTTACTAGTTATCTTCCCATAGTAGGCAGGAAAAGCATTGGAGCTGATAGGTCTGGGGTGTTGGGACTGCCTGCCACCAGCAGGGGGCCTCAGACCTGTAGGGTATAGGATGGGTGACTTTGGTGCATAGTGGGGGAGTAGCCTTGGGGAAGACCATAAGGAAGAGTCGGGTTTGGCCTGCAAGTTCAGCCGGAGGGTTGTGGCGGGGCCAGAGTGGGCCGCTTGCCAACCTAGCCCTACACTCTCGAAGAGCTGCGATGGTTGTGTGACAGTTCAGGCAATAGATAGCAAGGAAGCAGTGGAGCACTTGTGTTTTGGACCCACCGGTGCTGTGTTGGGAGCCAGAGCCCGGAGTAGATGCAATTGGAGCCAGCTAAGTGATCTCTGGCACCTTGGTGTGGGTAAGCACTGATGGGGGTCCTGTGGTAAAAATTTATTGCCTGTGGGTGAGTGCACTCCAGGAGCCAGTGGGATTTCCATGGTTGGGCCTGCTATGACATAGAGGGCTTGAGGTGCGGTCCAGGGGTGGCAGCCTTGATTTTTGGGGTTGTAGTGTGGCAGACTACCTCTTTTCCTAGTCTGTGGGGCCACTGCAGTGGTTGGGACTTCCTGGTTTGTGCAGCCTGTGGAGACATGAGGAGTCCTGCATAGGGAGTGGCTGGTTGGGACCTCAGATGGGGTGGCAGGCCGCTTTGGTGCTCTGTGTGGCACAGCAGCTGGGTCCCCTGGGTGAAGGTAGTCCTGAAATTGGAATCGCTACACGAGAGGAAAATTCCTGTCATTACTGGGAAAGGCCAGGGGTTTATGTAACAGCCTGGGGAGGCCCAGATTTCAGGCTTATGGCATCAGTGATTGGGTGGCAGGAGGGTTTTCGGTAGTACTTTTTATGCCATAGGTATCACCGTGAAAGGAAAGCAAGAATGCCTCAGCTTTAAAGTTTTTTGTTCTGTATTTAAAGTAACCCCAAGTTTAGAAGGCAAGTGAAGAATGGGATTGGGATAGTAGAAATGTCTCATGCTGTCTTAGTGCTGCCTAAGTCTGAGTATGATTGAAACTAAGAGAGAGAGATTGGGTATAAGCCTGATTGGGAAGAAATGAAGGAAGGAATATGAATTGAAAGTGCTGCTAATATACCAAGTATCTGTATGTGAGGCCTTTTCGGTCTACCAGTTTAACAGTGCTGCTGTCAGGAAGGTAGCCTTTCAGCTCAAGGGGATTTTTGCATGAAACACGGTTAATCTGTTGGAAAAAGAGATTGCTGCAGGATTTATTGTCTGGCTCCATACCCGTGAGAATGTTACCACCGTTGTATGAGTACCCTCAAACACTCTGTGGAGTAGTTTATCTGATTATTCATTTATATTAAATTAGTTTTGCACTTTTGATTCTGGCGTGAACATTGAATTTAATTGAAAAGAACTGTTCATGTTTGCTGTTAATGAACATTACCCCTGCAGTTAGCACACTGAAGTGAAGTTTGAGATACCTGCTCCCCAGCAATGCGGAGCCATCTCACAACAAACAAGAACCAGATAATGAGAATCTTTATTTTCTTGGACTATGTTTTCGGCTGTATCGTACCCCCTCCCAAAAATTTACCATCTGGAAACCCCCAGACAATGTGAGTGGGGGGCTTACAATGTGGGGACTTGTCTGGGATTTGATAGGTGCTTGGGGAGCTTGAAAAGTTTTTGCCTGGACACTTTGGGAAACTTCAGGAGGAACTGCTGGAAGTTATGGCATCATGTTGGACTCATGGAATTTCATGCCTTCGATGCAGCACCATTTTCTGTCAGCATGGACTGTTTAGCATACAGTTAAAGTATGCAGAACTTTGGGACAATATGCTGTTCACTGGAGGTGACTGGGCTGGGGCCAGAGGTCATGTTGCAGGGGTAGGAGCATTATTTTGTGAGGCTCAGGGAACTGCACCGAAGGGTATGTACCTAAAGGGAGAAATCGCTTGCTAAAAACTCTGTATAAATTGAGCAGCAGCAGCAGCAAGAGCTTTGAGGAGCACCATAATGGCTGAGGCTTTGGGTGATGGGAACAGGATGGTTCTTGTTCCAGCCTCACTCCTTTCCTGGCTTTTGGAGGTGATCCAGAAAGGTGGAACTCAGGAGAAATGCATAATCTGTCACCACGCTGGAGGACTGGTAAAAGTGTTGCCTGTGTGCCTGGATTGTGCCAGCAGTGGATCATCTCTTCCAGTTTGGCCAGCCATCCAGTATTAGCCAGCCTGGAGTTGATCTACCATGACTGCCCTCATCAGCATGGATGCATCCAGTTTAGAAAACTGGGACGAGGTGGGAGCTGCGGCTCATGAGGTGATTTCTGGGGAGAAGGGCGTTAGCTATCTGCCTAGCCCTTCTCCTCCATCAATACCTGACCCTCCCCATGGCAGAGGGAGAGGCCAAGGAGTAGCAGGAGGGTTCAAGCTAACACAGCCCCCTGTTGAGGGCCCTCACCCCTCAGCAGCAGGCACCCTGAGGAGCCCTAGAGGACCTCCCCCTGTGGCTATAAGGGTTGCAGCTGCTCAATGACCAGATGTGGAGATAGAGGAGGTCATATTTGAGGAAGGGTCCAGCATGGTGGAAGATCATGAGGGAGTGGACACTATACCCCCTCCACCTGGTGGCCAGCCCAAGTCCTACATGTTTGACGACCCACTGTGGGAATGGAATATTCCCTGGCCTTACCATTTTCCCCATTGCTGGTACCCCAACACCATTCCTGAGCTGCATCAGGCCTGCATGCAGTGCAGAAGGGACATGGACACTCTCCACACCACTGACCCCTGCTACTTGCAATACATTTTGGGGAGTTGGTTGTTGAAAGGTGCTGCCCAAAGAACCAGCATGTAGAGTATTCTGGACTGGTTACAGGCCAAGTGTTGGGTGTGACAAAAGCTCAGGAAAGAGTATCCAGGTGAGAGTTACCCCTACCTGTGTGAAATGGTGTGGGACGTCATAGAGGAGAAAAGGGAGGACTGAGTTTTCCATGGAGCCTTGGACAAGGTCAAACAGAGAAGCCATGGAAATGCCATGGATCTGGGAGGGCATGAGCAGGAAGCCATCAAGAGGGCAAGGCAAATGTGCAACTCAACTGTGTGGACAGGAGTGACCCTGTTCAAGACTTTTGCTATGATTCAGGGTGCAGAGGGACAGAGGACCAAGTATTTGTGAGGATAGTTCTGGGGAGGAGTGTACCAAGCCCGACCCAAAACTGTATTTTGCCTCAGGATCATAAATGGTGCCCTGTTCATTGGACTGTACACAGATTGCCCCTGCAAGATCTTTGTTAGATTGGTCTACTTTCTTCCACCGATGCAGGCTTTAGCATGGGGTACCCTGGGCAAGACTGTAGACTTTGGACCCTTAAAGATGGAAGCTGGGAGAGATCAACCCTTTTGTTTACTGTTTAAAAATTGTTTAAATGTTTTACGGGGTTGACTCCCCAGTAAGTAAACCAAATGTCCTTTACCATTTTAAAGCTAAGAATTAATGTTTTCTTGTTGAAAAGGAAAATTAGAAATGAAAAATGATGTGATATGCTTAGACCTGTTTCTGGGAGGTGGCTGAATTAGAAGGTGCCCCTCCCAACAATTGTTAGGCTTTAATGTAGGGTGAAAGGTATGTACAGCTAGTATGAGTGAAATGAATATAGTCAGCCGAAAGTTATGTGTGGCAGAGTGTGAATTTGTGGGTGAGTGGTTAGCTATAGATCTGTGGAAAAACTGTTTTAAATTGTTATGCCTTTCCATAGTTATGCCTTTTAGTAGCAGTGCAAATATTTCTGTTTGTAGAAAATGACAGAGTTTGCAAACTGTGTTATAGTGTATAGTGGAGTGTTGTCTGTATAGAATCCCATCCCTTTCAAAATGCTGTTGTACCACAGTTCAAAGATCATGGAATGTGATTCTACCCTACTGTGGTAGAACAGCATTCTAGAACCTCTAGAGACTGCATGAGTCAGTTTCATTTTGAAAGCAAAATAACTCACAAACACATTTTTCACACAGTACTATACACTATAAAAAACACAGGATGAGCAACTCTATGCACAACCAGTGTGTTTTGCCACCTCAGGGCTCTGATTCCCATGGATCTCTCGAGCTTCACTCTCGAGGTCAGAGGGAACCTGAACCCCTCTGTGGCAGAACACACTGGTTGTGCATAGTTGCCCATCCAGTATTCTTTATGTTATTAATGTTTTGGTGGGTGTGTACCTTTAGTATCCATTCCTGGCAGCAGCAAAATGCTTTACTAAGTCTGGGTTAGTATGTAATGGTACTATGAGGGAGGGACACCTCTGCTGCAGTACCTGTCAATCCATCCATGGAAACTAGTGGGTGGATTGCCACAATGCCCCAAAGGGAGTAATTTGGTGTAGAGTAGATTTGAGTTGGTTTTGAGAGTACATGAAATACCACTCTCTTGGCGGTGTAGCCGGTTTCATGCCCTGGCTCTTGGGGGAGGGAGAGATGCACATATCTCTGGGTGGGTGGTCAGTGATGTGGCCTGGTCGGCGTTCACCAGGAGGTAAATGTTTTGTGTTGCGGGGATGTGTAAGCACCCCTCTGGGAGCTTACTAGTTAACTTCCCTTAGTAGGCAGCAAAAGTGTTGGAGCTAATAGGTCTAGGATGTTGGGACTGCCTGCCACCAGCAGGGGGCTCCAGATCCATGGGGTATAAGACGGGTGGTTTTGGTGCATAGCAGGGAAGCAGACTTAGGGGGAAGACCATAGGGAAGAGTAGGAGTTGAGCCAGCAAGTTTGACCGGAGGGTTGTGGCAGGGCCAAGGTGCCCTGCTTGCCACCCTGACCCTCCTCCCTTGAAGATCCATGATGGTTGCATGGAGGTTCCGGCCATAGATAGTAGGGAAGCAGTGGAGCACTTGTATTTTGGACCCATCGGTGCTGCGTTGGGAGCCGGAGCCCAGAGTAGATGCAATTGGAGCCCGCCAAGTGATCTTTGGCACCTTGATGTGGGTAAGCACTGATGGGGGTCCTGTGGTAAAACTTTCTTGCCCATGGGTGAGTGCAGTCTAGGAGCTGTTGGGTTTTCTGTGGCCGGGCCTGCCATGGCAGAGAGGGCCTGGGGCATGGTCCAGAGGTGGCAGCCTGGATAGTTGGGGGTGTAGTTGGCAGACTGCCCCTTTTCCCCAGTCTGTAGGGCCACTGCAGTGGTTGGGGCTTTATGGTTTGTGTAACCTGTGGAGGCACGAGGAGTCCTGCATGGGGAGTGGCTGGTTGGGACCTCAGGTGGTGTGGCAGGTTGCCTGGGTGCTCCATGTGGCACAGCAGCGTGGTCCCCTGGGTGAAGGCAGTCCTGAAATTGGAATTACTGCATGAGCAAAAAATGCCTGTCTTTACTGGGAAAGGTCAGGGGTTTACATAAGAGCCTGGGGAGGCCCAGATTTCAGGCTTGTGGCATCAGTGTTTGAGTGGCAGGAGGGTTTTCAGTAGTACTTTTTAACCTGTAAGTATTGCCGTGAAAGGAAAGCAAGAATGCCTCAGCTTTAAAGTTTTTTGTTCTGTATTTAAAGTAACCCCAAGATAAGAAGGCAAGCGAAGAATGGGATTGGGACAGTCTAAATGTATTGTGCTTTCTCAGTGCTACCTGAGCCTGAGTATGATTGAAACTAAGAGAGAGATTAAGCATAAGCCTGTGTTGGGAAGAAATGAAGGAAGGAAGGAATATGAATTGAAAGTTCAGCTAATAGACGAAGTATCTGTATGCGAGGCCTTTTCAGCCCACCAGTTTAACAATGCTACTGTCAGGAAGGTAGCCTTTTGGCTCAAGGGGATTTCTATATAGGTGTTTTTGCTCCCCCCAGTAGGTGACTCCGATCCCTCCCTCAGAGGGACCCGATCTCTGGCCACACCGTTCCCCGGCCCAACACCTCCCTAGTTTCCTCACAGGTTCCCCTCCTGTGGCAGGGCTGGGGTGAAGGGGCACCAGCTTTACTTCTACCCCTGGAGTGAAATCCAGACTTTGGGGGGGCCAGCTGGGATGCTGGTGCGGTCATCATGGAGCTTGCCAGCTCCTTTTTCTGTTTTCTCCCTTCCCCTCTCCCCACCAATGTAAGTATGCTGGTGCATGCCCTTCTAACCTGTACTACCCTCCGGCCACTGCCAGGGGGCAGTCAGTGAGCAGGATGGCAAACCTCCCTCCCCTGAGAGAGGAGAGCAGTCCTCTGGACGCTTGATCCTCTCTCGCCCCTGCTGACCCCATGGTGGCCAAGGCTCATTCCTGAACCCTAGTCGCCAGCGTGGTGCGAGGTGTGGCATCCAGTGCCTCAACCCTCAGTGTCACTGGCTGGTGGGTCAAGGGGATTTCTACATGAAACACCGTTAATCTGTTGTAAAAAGAGATTGCTGCAGGATTTAGTATTAGACTCCATATCTGTGAGAACGTTCCCACCATTGTAGGAGTACCCCCAAATGCTCCATGGAGTAGTTTATCAAATTATTCATTTATATTAAATCAGTTTTGCACATTTGATTCTGGAGTGGACATTGAATTTAATTGAAAATAACTGTTCGTGTTTGCTGTTAGCAAACATTGCCCTGCAGTTAGCTCACTTAAGTGAAGTTTGAGGTACCTGCTCCCCAGCAACGCAAAGCCATCTCGCAACAAGCAAGAACCAGGTAATGAGAATCTTTTTTTTCTTGGACTGTGTTTTTTGTTGTATCGCAACTCCTCTCCCACAAATTTACCATCTGGATACCCCCTAGACAACAGGAGTGGGGGGCTTACATTTATATATATTGATATCCCGCCACCCTCCCCTCTCTCTCAGCACCCACCACATCCCCAGAAACATAGCAGTGACAATGGGGGTGCCCAATCCCACAGTGTCGCTCTGAGGAGTCATCCTGGTTTTTTTCCCCCACAGGGTCCCCGCACTACCTTGCATGTGCGGTTATTTCTTCTACTTTCACTTTCTTTTCAATGATGTATAAGAACATAGAGATATCACCATGATGTATAGGAACGTGATGATATCACTATAACTTATAGGAACATGGAGATATCAGTGATATCTCCACTGCCTGCCTCAGATACTACATTTTATCTATAGTAATATCCCAAAACATATGTATATACTGTATGTATGTGTGTGTATATATATATATATATATATATATATATATATGTATATGTAAGTATATATATATATATTTATAAAATGGAGGAGGTGCTCATCCTCCAAATCCAGTATTCTGATAGTATAAAACACATCACATGACCGTATGATATCAGAGCGCGACCACACACCTGCACTTTTACCCCCCCAACAACAATTTTACCATTTTATAAGATAGATAACCCACTTAGATTGCGGTCGCCGCCTCGATATACGCGAGACGCTTTGGTGTTGACACATCTGCCTGCGGCCCTGCAAGGCGCATAAACGCACACCAAGGCCTGTATATATCAAGACAGCATCCGCATACCCAAGAGTGGGTTATCTATTACATATATATATATATATATATATATATATATATATATATATGTATATAAACAAAAACAAGGCGCTAGCCAGTATGTGGTCTAAAAGCAAAACAAAATGGTTATATTAAATGCACACTGAAAATAGAAAATAGAGTTAAAAATCTACGTTTCGACCTTAGGTCTTCTTCAGGAAATATCTAAAAGAGAAAAAAAAAACAAGTTAGTGTAGAGGACAGGTAAAATGAGAGAGATATATATGTGGAGAAAGAAGAAGGGGGAGGCTAAGGGAGAAGAAGTGATAAATGGTAAGATTAAGAGAGAATCTGTGAAACAAAAAAGGTGATGATGGGAAAGGTAAAGCATAATGGGAGAGAAAGAGCTGGGGAAGTTCCCAGGTGGAGACTAATTAACAGGGCCTTGTAAGAAGGCTGAAAGGTGACAAATGTGTGGGAAGGAGACAGAAATGGAGACATATGGTGAAAATGAAAACTAAATGAGTACAAAACAAATTGACTTTAGGGAAAAAGGGATGGCTGAAAGATAGTGGAAAATAAGTCTATCATTTAAACCAGAGGGCTGCTGGGAGCCAAGGCAGATGATCAGCTTGGCTTCCATGTTTTTTCTATGGTCAGGATCCCGGAAGCCCTGCTGAAGGACACAAACAGAAAGGTCATTGACATTGTGGTCCCTGGAGATAAAGTGGGATACAATGGGTTTAGCAATTTCACCATTCCTGACTGCTCTGTAATGTTCCCTGAAATGGTCAGCAAGACGCCTACCAGTTTCTCCGATGTAAATAGCTGAACACTTCCTGCAAAGAATACAATACACCACATTAGTGGAGGTGCATGAGAAGTCCTTGGTGATATGAAAAACACCTGTAGGCCCTCGAATCTCAGTCACACTGGAAATAAATTTGCAGGTGTAGCAGCGAGCCCTGTTGCAAGGTTTGGTACCTGGGGGGGAGGAACTGTTAGGAGTGGGTAGGCTGCTTTTAACCAGGAGATTCCAGGTTAGGTGGCCAGCGGTAGGAGGCAATAGGTGGTTCTGTAAAGGAAGCACCAATGTTAGGGTCAGTTTGCAAAATGGGAAAGTTACTAGTGATGATCCTGTGAAGAGAAAGTGTGCTCTGATGGAAAGGAAGAACTAGTGGAATTCGCCGTTGTTCTTGTGTGACAGTATCCCTCCCACGGGGTCAAGGTTACGGGGCATGTTACTGACCCGGGAGAGTGCTCTGTCCACTGTGCTTTTAGGGTATCCCCTGTTGATAAAAAAAACTATGCATTATTTGGGTCTGCTCAGCAAAATCATCCTCTTCACTGCATAACCTGCGAAGTCTAAGAAACTGTGAATAAGGCAGGCCATTCTTGACATGTTTAGGATGGAAGGAGCTATGGAGGAGGAAACTGTGAGAGTCAGTGGGTTTGTAATAGACTGATGTCTTCAGACCAGTGTTCTGGACTGAGAGCTGGATATCCAGAAAAGGCAGTGTAGAGGAAGATACTTCAACAGTGTACTGAAGGGAATGATGGGCTGTGGTGAACTTGTCAAGGAAGACTTGGAGGGTCTCCCTGGAGTAGGAGGTGGCCCCCACACAGTCATCAATGTAGCGTTTGTAGAGTTCAGGCACAGTCCCTGTGAATGAGAGAAAAAAACGTTCCTCCACCCAACCCACAAACACATTAGCAAAGCTGGGACCCATCTTGGTACCCATGGCAATTCCACTGACCTGCTGAAAAAAACTGTTATTAAAAGAAAAAGCATTGAGTGTAAGAACCAGTTCTGCCAGACGAGTTAGTGTGTGTGTGTGTGGGCGGCTGCTGGACTTCCCGCTTGTTCAAGAAATGCTGCAAGGCTGTCAGACCATCATCATGGGGGATCACTGTGTAAAGAGATTTGATGTCCATGGTAAAGATGAGCTGATGAGAGTCACTGAATCTGAACCTGTCAAATAACTGGAGAGCATGGTTAGTGTCTTTAACATAGGAGGGCAGGGACTCAACAAGGGTCTCATGAGGCCATCCAAAATGCGGAGATGTGGGATGTGGGGCAGGAGCAGGCAGACACTATGGGACAACCCGGTTACCTGTTTTGTGGATTTTGGGAAGAAGATAAAACCTGGATGTCTGGGGATGCTGAACTATGAGTCTCTTAGCAGAAGCAGGGAGCTCATTGTTTTCAATAGAAGAGGTGATGGTGGTGGTGACCTCCGTCTGATAGTCAGCAGTGGGTCCTGTGGAAGAGAAGAATAAAACCTGGTGTCAGAGAGTTGCCGTGTGGCTTCCGTGATGTATAGCTTCTTTTGCCAGACCACAACAGCACCTCCCTTATCAGTTGGTTTAATAACAATATCATTCCTACATTGTAGAGATCTGAGGGCTGCAAGCTCACCAGGTGTCAGGTTGGAATGGTTGTGCCTGCAATGAAGATTAAAGTTAGTGGTGTTTTCCATGCATTGGTTAACAAAATAATCAGCGTGCATTTAATATAACCATTTTGTTTTGCTATATATGTATATGTCTATACTGATATCCCCCATCCCCCGCACACAACCCTCCCTCTCAGCACCCACCACTTCACCCCCCGGAAACATAAGTGTCACACTATGGAATCCTTCATGCTTTGTTTTTTTTTTTTTTTTTATTAAAACCCTGTAAAAGAAAATGGTCCATCAATATCTTTTGTGGCTGTAACAGCCCCCACCTGATCCTCCTACTCAGCACCCACCACCCCACACCTCCACCAAGCCCTTACTTACCAATCAAGAGTCCAACACTATAATCCTCTCTGGACCATAGACATGTCTTCACTCTTCAAAGCTGGACCACAAACTGAAGAAACAGGTATGCTGTTCAAGGTATTTCAGTGGGGTTTGGAACGTAATGGCATACCTTGGGCATTTTGCATATTGTATATTTGGCCCAAATTTTCAACATGGCTTCTTTGGGACCCTACCTCATAAACAATTGAACTGTCATTAGGCAGATCTTCCCCCGAAAGGTGATTTTGCGGTTCCTGCATGAAAGCATCTTTCGGGCAGGATTTGAAAATGTTATCTTCCTTTGTTCAGGAGGTGGGGTCAAAGAAGGCTATATTGAAAATTTGGTGTATAAATATTTAAAAATGTTAAAGTTATGAGTCTACACTGAATTTTATGAATGCAGGCTCCTAACTTTGGTAATGTTTTATATTTTTACCCCAAATTTATGACATAACCATATTTCTCCAGCACCCTATGAATGTGACAGCTGTCATGTTTCAGGTCCTGGCCAAAATTTGTTTTTTTTTCATCCCAGAAGGTGATTTCATGGTCCCTGTGCAAAATCATCATTTGGGCAGGATTTGAAAATGTTCTCGCCCATTATTCTTGAGGTAGGGTCATAAGAAGGCTATGTTGAAAATTTGGTGTATAAATATTAAAAGACATTAAAGTTATGAGCCTACATTGAATTTTATGAATGCAGGCTCCTAACTTTGGTAATGTTTAATATTTTTACCCCAAATTTATGACATAACCATATCTCTACAGCACCCCATGAATGTGACAGCTGTCATTTCTCAGGTCCTGGCCAAAACGTTTTTTTTTTTATATCCTGGAAGGTGATTTCATGGCTCCTGTGCAAAATCACCATTCGGGCAGGATTTGAAAATTTTCTCTGCCATTATTCATGAGGTAGGGTCATAAGAAGGCTATGTTGAACATTTGGTGTTAAAATATTAAAAAACAACAAAGTCATGAGCCTATGTTGCATTTTGCGAATGCCGACTCGCACCTTTGGTAATTGATTCATTGTTTTCCCCCCAAAATTCACAACATAGCCATATCCTTACGCCACCTCATGAGTGTGACAGCTGCCATTATTCAAATCCTGCCCAAAATGTGTTTTTACGTCCCGTAAGTTGATTTTGCAGGCTCTGCGTGAAATCACCTTTCGGGCAGGATTTGAACATTTGCTCTGGCCTTCTTTATGAGGCAGGGTCATAACAAGGCTATGTCGAAAATTTGATGTACAAATATTACAAAACAGCAAATTTAGGTGCCTACGTTACATTTTGCTAATGAAGGCTCGTAACTTTGGTAATTTTCAATATTTTTACACCAAATTCCTCACCTGCAGCCCTATAGGCTGTGGCCAGAATTTGTTCTGCAGGTGATGCCTCTCCCCTCCATGCACCTGAGCATCCTGCTTGCTTTCCCTACTGCCTTATCACACTGCTTTGCTACTTTCAGGTTATCAGAAATGATTACCCCAGGTCCCTTTCCTGTTTTGTGGTTGCCATTACCTCCCTGCCCAGTTGGCATGTTATCCCTGGGGGTTCCGTGCCCCAAGTGCATGAGTTTGCACTTTTTTGCATTGAAACCCAGTTGTCAAACCCTTGACCAGTCTTCCAGCTTTTTCAGATCATCCCTCACTTTCCTCCACCCCCCCCCGGTGTGTCCATTCTGTTGCAGATTTTGAAATGCACAGCATTTGCACTTTATTTTCTTTGTCATGTCTGATTATTGGGCTGTGCTCATTGCCTAGGAGCGCTGATTCTTTGGAACGGTCTTTCTGTATGCTGCCTCCCTACATGATGCCTCTGAGTGCACTAAATTTGTTTTTTAAACCCTGTTTTTCTGTTTACTACTTGATTGCCTGTAGAGTATGAATTGCTAATTTTTGTTTATTTATTCACAGGAAGATTCGGTCACTGTGTTTGAACACAAGTGCTCTTTTACAAAGGTTCCACATCAGTTTACATTGTTCTAATAAAGACAGAGACATACAGTCAAGGCAAATTCCAGAGGCAATGTTTGTCAAGGTTTGCTTGTTTGCAGATGACACCAAGATCTGCAACAGAGTAGATGATCCAGATGGGGTGGGTAGAATGAGAAGAGATCTGGAAAAACTGGAAAAATGGTTGGAAGAGTGGCAACAGGGGTTTAACGCAAAGAAGTGCAAGATCATGCACATAGGGAAGAGAAACCCTGAAGCTACCTATAGGTCAGGAGGGGAGTTGCTGGCAATCACAAGGGAAGAAAGAGATTTGGGCATCATCATCACAGATGACCTGAAATCATCCAAGCAGACCACTAAGGCAGTAGGTAAGGCTAGGGGGATGTTGGGGTGTATTCAGGTGTGTAGCAAGAAATTTCCATTTTGTACACAATCTCCAACAGTTACACCCCCCAATTAAAAAATGTATACATCCCTTCCAAATGGCACCCCCTTCCAAACAAGTCAGATTGTTGTCAGATGATTCCTCTACTCTCTAAAGAGGTTATACATGTATCATATCCTCCTCAGTGGCCTACACTAACCCAAATACTACAGATTAGAATGATAATATTAACAGAGTGGCTTATGGTTTGTGACAGGCACTCAACAAAACTGTACACAAATGTGTACAGTGAGTATGCCTGTCTACACCCTTGGGTGTATTAGTAGGGGTATCACAAGTCAGAAGAGGGAAGTAATAATCCCTCTTTACAAGACACTGGTTAGGCCCCATCTGGAGTACTGCATGCAGTACTGGAGGCCACACCTTCACAAGGGCATTAACAAAATGGAGGCAATCCAGAGAAGGGCAACCAAAATGGTGCAGGGACTGCATCAGAAAACATGAGGACAGATTAATGGAGCTCAATATGTATACCCTAGAGCAAAGGAGGGAGAGAGGTGATATGATCGAAACATTCAAACATCTTAAGGGCATTAACAAGGTGAAAGAGTCTTACATTTATTATTTATTTATTTGCTTTTGGTAACCGGGTGAGTGCACTAGGCATAAGGATGCCTATTTTCAGGCACGACCCGGGAGGATACAAGTCAAATACAATAAGCAACAACAATGTGATGCAGCACACAACATAGGTAATACAAAGTGAAGGTGTCAGTAACATGTTTCAGTATAAGAAAATTAGCAGGACAAGAGGACACAGCATGAGATTAGAGGGAGGGTGATTAAGGGGTAATGCGAGGAAGTTCTCTTTCACAGAAAGGGTGGTGAATGCATGGAACAGCCTACCTCAGGAAGTGGTGGCTATGAATACAGGTCAGGGCTTCAAACAGACATGGGATAGGCATAAGGAAGCAATACAGATGAGTGTGAATAGATAGGCCATTGACAGAGTACAGGCCTATGGCACATTCATAAGGTAGAAAAAATGGGCAGACTGGATGGGCCTTGTGGTCCTTATCTGCCGTCAACTTCTATGTTTCTATTCAATAAGCATACATAAAACTGAACACAGTTGATATTAAATAAGGACAAGTTCCAGGCAGCAAGCTGTGTACAGAGGCAGTAGGTACAAACGCAGACTGATAGGCCTGCTTTTCAAAAGTATTAGAATGGCGCAAAGGACTTGTGTCAAAAGATTTTGATGCAAGGGGTGACTTGCGTCCCAGTTTGCATCATCATGATTTTCTAACGCAGCTGTGTCAAATCCCAACACAGCTGCACCAAAGCCCCTTTAAACCAAGGTTACATCAAACAACCAGGTTCACCAGGTCACAAGGGGGCTTGTGCCATGGTGGGGCTGCAACATCCCCTTTTTTGGGGATTTTATAAGCTGTGGATGCAGCAAGAGTCACCACTGGGACCAACCAGGAGGTGGTCTAAGTGGCTTGCACCAGTGGGAAGGGGTCTGACAATGGGCTGCCAGGGGCAGAAGGGGCTCGGGAGGTGGCATGAGGGTGTCAGAGAAACAGCTGGGAATGAAGGGGGTTATGTGGCACCCGGCGGGGTACGTTTGCTGTTATATTAATTTGCTAATGTCTATCAATACGTAGTATATTACTACACAGTACTGTACCTATCAATTAAACTGTACTACTGCACTGTGTTACCACTATGATGCCATGTTATACGAAACTATCACATGCCCCTCCTTGGCTATGTTGGAGTTATATGTACAGTATGCACAGTTTAATTAATAGGATCAGTACTGTGTACTAATGTACTACGTACTGACAGACATTAGCAAATTAATATAATAACAAATGCACCCCTCTGGGTACCACATCACCCCCTTTATTCCCAGCTATTTACCCAACCCCCATGCCACCTCCCGTGCCCCTTCTGCCCCTGCCCCCACCTGTCCAGCAGCTTTGCCACCTCCACAACAATCCCGGATCCTCTAGTGTTGTGCCAAGCAGGAGGTGGGGGGTGGGGCCGGATCCCTGTGGCAATTCCCGCAGGTACATTGACTCTTTGGTGCAGCTGTTGACTTGCAATAAACCTGGGGAGTTTGGAGCAGGGACCCTGATTTTTCTAAAATCAGGTGCCGGGTCCCTGGTGCACCTGGAGTTTGCCACGACCCTGGAGTGATGCAACTTGCATCACTCTAAGGGCTCTGTGTTAATTTCTAATGCAGCTCACAGAGATCTTCTGAATTGACCAATCCTGAGAAGGCTGAGCATGGTTGCTGGCAATTCATTTAGGCAGTCTGCAGCCCTTGCAACAAAGGGGCATTTACCCAGCTGAGTTCTGTGAGGCAGTTCAAGGCTATATTCCTTGTATTATATTAATTTACAACAGGGTGGAAGCAGTTTTTTAGAGCAGGGTGTCTTAGGCCTAGCAGTTTTCTTGGCTAGTATAAAGGTTTGCAACTTAATTCTGCTAGGTAGGTGTAGCCAATTCATTTGTGCATAGAGGGTACATCGGTGGGTGCACTAGTCAGCCCCTAACACAAAGCAACAAGCATTATTGCAGGCCACTCTGTTTTTAGAACTAAGTGACAGGCCACTGTGCAAACAGGTAAACCATAGTGAACTAAGGACAGGATGGAACTGGACACTGTCAGTCGCCTGGTGTCAGCCATAAAGTTGCACTGGTTTCTGTAAAGGCCATCCATCCTTTTGTTGACTGCTGAAATCAGGCAATCAACATGGGGGGCAAAGGATTGAATGTTATCCGCACCACTCCAAAATCTTTAAACGTTTTACTGGTTGAAGCTTCTGACCTTTATTGTTTAAGATGTTAAGAGGAGGGGTCTTTCTCTTCATCTGTGGGCTGCTGAAAACCATGGTTTTTATTTTTTGTAGTTGAGGAGTAGTATATTAATAGAGAACCAGTTTTCTAAGGCATCAAAATCACCTAGTAGGCTAGAGATAAGGTTACCAGGGTCATATTTTTAGTGTAGATGACAGCATCATCTGCACATAGTAGAACTTTGGCTGATCAGCAGACATCAGGCAATTGGTTGAGGAGGAGGCCAAAAAGAAGAGGACCCAGAACAGAACCCTGTGGCACACCTATGGATACCTTTCAGGTGTCAGACAAGGAGCCATCAATTGTCACCTGCTGTGTGTGTTCTGACAGGTCACTTTGGAACCAGACTACTCAGTCCCTAGACAGACTGAGGCCAAGAAGTATACTGAGCAGGAGCCTGTGGTTAACCAGGTTAAAGGCCTTTGTTAGATTGATATAAATAGTTCCAACAAGCTACCATTATCAAGGGCCTCATACAAGTAGCTGGTATAATTTATCCTTGCTGTATCAGTGCTATAGAGTTTCCTAAAGCCATGTTGCTGGTTGCATTGTAATTTGTACTGTTTAAGGTAAGCAACTTGCTGATCTGACACAGTTTTCTCCAGGGCCTTAGACAGTGGGGAGAGGATTGAAATGGGTCTGTAGTTGGCCAGATTGGAGCCGTCACCATTTTTGAAGACTGGTGTGACCAGTGCAGATTTCCATTTCTCTGGGAACTTGGAGTACCGTAGAGAGAAACTGAAGATTTTGGAGATGGAATAGGAGAATTCCTCCAGAGCCAGGGCTAGTAGCTACATGTCAAAACAGTCCCCATCTACCCTGGTTTTACCAAGTACCTTCCTGATATATTTGAGTGTGTCTTTGACTGTGACAAGTCTGAAGTAGAATGTGGAGTGCCTTAGGTCAGGGTCCTCCAAGAAGGACTATAGGTCCTTCCTGGTCAGTGCCACTGCAGAGGGGCTTGTCTGGTACATTGGGGATGACAGTACTGAGGTCTGTGAAAGCTTTGTTGAATTTACTGGCCGTCTCTTAAGGTTCTAGGACCTCTTTCCCATCACCCATGAGCATTTTCAGAGGTGTATCTTCCCCTTGCCATGAAGCTGCAACACATTCTCCCAAAATATTTTCCCATTTCCCCAATTTTGGGTTTGTTGGGCTTTGTGCACTATAACATCTATGTACAATTTTCCCATTTAAACATTAAACGTCAATGGTAATAATTTCCTGGTTGACTGTTCCATAGATACATAGATACATAGACAGTGTCGGCAGATAAGGGCCTATGGCCCACCCAGTCTGCCCATTTAAGTTTGTAAGTTCAGTTTATGTTTTCCAGGCAGTCTGTTGCCCCTTACCCCTGACCTCCAGAATTCCTTTATGTGTATCCCATGCATTCTTAAATCCCGTGATTGTTTCAGCCCCCACCACTTCCTCTGGCAGGGTGTTCCACTTGTCCACCACCCGTTCTGTGAAGAAATTCTTCCTCAAGTTTCCTCTGAATCGTCCTCCTCCAACTTCATCCCATGCCCTCTAGTCCTGGAACATCTTTTTCGCTTAAAATAGTACATTCCTGCACCCTGTTTCTTCCTGTAAGATACTTGTATGTCTCTATCATATCCCTCTCTCCTCCTCTCCTCCAGGGGAGTACATGTTCAGTGCCTTCAACCTGTCCTCATAGGACTTGTGATGCAATCCATGCACCATCTTTATTGCCCTCCTCTGAACCTTCTCTACCCTGTCTATGTCCCACGTAGGTAAGGTCTCCAGAACTGCACAGTGTACTCCAGGTGCGCCTCACTAGTGTCTTGTATAGTGGAATTATGACTCTTTTCCTGCTGGTGATGCCCTGCCTATGCATCCCAGCATCCTATTTGCTTTACCTGCTGCCTTGTCACACTGTTTCTGCCTTGAGGTCATCAGAGATGATAACTCCAAGATCCCTTTCCTGCTTGGTGCATGCTATATCCTCACCCCCAACTGATATATTGTGCCAGGGTTTTTGTGCCCCATATGCATTATCTTGCACTTCCTTGCATTGAATTTCAACTGCCAAACCCTGACCATTCTTCAGGTTTCTGCAAGTCCCTTCTCATTCTGTCTACACCCTCTGGTGTGTCTACTCTGTTACAGAGCTTTGTGTCATCAGCTTAACAGTGAAATTCTGCCTTCTAGGTCCCAAGAATGTCACTGATGAAGATATTGAATAGTACCGTCCCAGCACTGATCCCTGTGGTACCCCACTGGTCACTCTTCCTCTGTGGAGTGACAGCCATTTACCACCACCCTCTGTGTCCTGCTGCCCAGCCAGTTACCTACCCACCGCACTACTGTCCTGCCCACACCCATATTCCCAGTTTGTGCAATAGTTCTATGTGGCACAGTGTCAAAGGCCTTGCTGAAGTCCAGATAGGCCATGTCCACTGCCCTCCCCTGATCCACCTCCCTAGTCACCCAGTCAAATAATTCAATGAGGTTGGTCTGACATGACCTTTCTCTGGTGAAACCATGCTGCCTTGGGTCCTGTAGTCCATTGGCAACCAGATGTTCCACCAATCTCTCCTTCAGTAGTGCTTCCATGATCTTCCCCACTACCGAGGTGAGGCTGACTGGTCTGTAGTTCCCCGCTTCCTCTTTGTTCCCACTTTTGTATAAGGGGACTACATCTGCTATCCTCCAGTCTTTGGGTACCTCCCCTGTTTCTAGTGATCGGCTAAACAGGATAGCAAGAGGTTCAGCCACCACCTCTCTTAGTTCTTTAAGGATCCTGGGGTGCACCCCATCTGGCCCCATTGCTTTATCAACTCTTATTACTTCCAGTTCCTTCAGGACCCTTTCTTGTGTAAAGGGACTTGTGTCCATTTCTGCAACATTCTCACCCCTTGTACTCCATTCAGACCCATTACCCTCCTCTTCCTCAGTAAAGACTGAGCAGAAATACCTGTTCAATATGTCAGCTTTACTGTTGTCATCCTCCACACAGCCCCCATCCTCCCCCTTCAGTCTCACTATCCCTCCCTTTGCCTTTCTTTTTTCACTTATGTACCTGTAAAAGGTTTTGTCCCCTCTACCCACTGATTTTGCAATGTGTTCTTCTGTCTGAGCTTTGGCTTCCCTTACTGACCTCCCTGCCTCCCTTTGCTTCTCCTGGTACTTCTCCCTATCCCCTTCTGCCTGTGTCTTTTTGTATTGCCTGAATGCAATCTTTTTGGCTTTCACTTTCTTTGCTACCTCTTTGGAAAACCATAATGGTCTCCTCTTCCTTTTCCTTTTGCTAACCTGCTTAATACATAATTCTGTTGCTCTTGTAATCCCCATTTTAAATACTTCCCACTGTTTCTCAACCCCTGATTCCTGCCCCATTCCCCTCAATGCCTCTTTCAAGTATCTCCCCATTTTCTCAAAGTTTGCCCCCCTAAAATCCAGGATACGTGTTTTTGTGTGGTTTGGTTCTGCTCTTTCTGTGATTTCAAACCACAGTGACTGGTGGTCACTGTTCCCCAGGTGCTCCCCCACTGTTACCCCCATCACACTGTCCCTGTTTGTGAGCACAAGGTCCAGTATTGCCTTCTGCCGAGTTGGTTCCATGACCAGTTGCTTGAGGAAGGCACCCTGAAGGGAGTCCAGGATAAATCTGCTCCTAGTTGATGCTGCTGCTGGGATGCTCCAGTCCACGTCTGGAATATTGAAGTCCATCTCTCTGTAAAATGTTGGAATTCCTGCAGACTTGAGATTTGTCATGGTACTATGCCCGATAAAGTATACTCTTTGTATGTGGTTACTATGATATCCTGTGTGCATATTTATATTGCCTGTAATTTCTGGATTATGCATCAGTTGCTTAATGCTGTTACACTGTGCATTTATCACCCTGTGTTCATCCTGTGTGTTTTCAGACAATGTATGAGTTTGCCTGTTCTCTGGATTTGCCACTAGGTGGTGCTGTAGCTTTACATAAAGGCAGATGGTGGTTGCAAAGTCAAGGAACTTCCTCACATTCAGTAGAGAAACACTGTGTGTGGAACACATTAAGAGATCCTCTCTAAAGTCCTTAGTCATGTATGAATTGGCAGTACAACTTTAAATGTAAACAAAAGCAATGATAGGGTAGCCTTCAGTACGCCCTGTTGTGACTGCCTGTCAGTTTCCATTTTATTCCAAATCCATCTGTAACTAGGCAACGGTCTGCACCCCTTTTCTGCTCCATGCTCAGATCAGAGTTTGGGCACTTTCTGCTGTCATTTCAGTCTTAACAAGCATTTGTCAATGCCGAATGTTTGCTGATTGTTAAGCAATGTGTTTTTTTAAGTTTGAGCCCAACTTTTGAATACTCATTTTAGGATTTGCCTTATAGACATGACATGTACCATTTGTGGTATATTGTCCGAAATGTCATTTTTTCACCAGAGGTGCGAAAACACATCTCATCCAGGATTTTAAAAATGACATGTCATGTTTATTAGGTGGTGTGGAAAACAGACTATGTTGAAAGCTTGGAGTCAAAATATTGAAAATTAGGGAAGTTATGAGCAAACAGTGAAATAGTAAGTAAGTAAAACTTTATTTTTAAGCGCTTTTCAAAACCAAAGCTCTGTACAAAGGATTAAAACTAACAATTTAAAAAGACAACAAACAGTTAAATAAACATTTATAAAATCATTCACCATAGGCTTTAAGAAACAAAAAAGTTTTGAGCTCCAATTTAAATCTCTCGATGGTCAGGCATTCTCTTATCCGACGAGGTAGAGAATTCCACAGGGCAGGGGCAGCATAGGAAAACACACGTGCCCCCGATGTCTTTAAACGAACCCTGGGAATCTCTAACAATCCCTCATTGGTGGATCACAGTGAGCGAGAGGGGCAGTAGGGAGTAAGAAGATCTTGCAGATATTGAGGTCCCTGTTTGTGTAGGGCTTTATAGATCAGTAACCCGACCTTAAAGGTAATCTGCCACTGAACCGGCAGCCAGTGCAGTCCGCGCAGCACAGGCATAATGTGACTAGTTCTAGATGTGCCAGTCAAAAGCCTGGCCGCCACGTTCTGCACTAGCTGCAAGTGGCGGATATTAACCCTTGGTAGCCCTTGGTACAGGGCATTGCAGTAATCAAGGTGGGTGGTCACGAAGGCATGGACCAGTGTAGAAAGGTCAGCCAGAGGAACCAGGTGTTTCACCCGGGCGATATTCCTAAAATGATACAAGGAAGACTTGATAATGGCAGACACCTGCGATTTCAGGGTCAAGCAGTCATCAATAATAATGCCCAGATTATGCACCTGGTCTGAGGTCGAGAGCTGGGCACCATCAAGCCATAAGCCAGATGGAAACCCAGCCCTATGACTTGCCTCAAGGCAACCTGGATCCACAACCAATGCCTTGGTCTTATCCAGATTTAACCTCAGCCAGCTAGCACTCATCCAGTCTTTGATTTCAGACAGACAGCTGTTAAGCATGGAGATCGCATCATCTTGTCTGGGAATAAAGGACAGATACAGCTGGGTACCATCTGCATAGCAGTGAAAACCCAGACTGTATCACCTAAAAAATAGTGTAATGTTCAGTCATAACCTGGGCATTTTACCATATTTGTACACTACATTTCCAGCATATCCTTCTTATTACCCTACCTAATGAACCCGGTAGGTGAAAAATTTCAGATCCCTGCCAAAACATCATTCAGTGCCACCAAAACGTCATTCCGCACCCCAGGTACTAAAACACATTTTGGCCATGATCTGAAAAATGACATCTGTCACATTTATGAGGTGCTGTGAAGAAATGGCTATGTTGAAAATATAGACTCAAAATATTGAAAATTACCAAAGTTATGAGCCTGCATTCACAAATTTCAATGTAAGTTCATAACTTTGTTTTTTTTTTTAAATATTTTTAAGCCAAATTTTCAACATAGCCTTCTTTTGATCCCACCTCATGATCAAGTGTGAAGAAAATGTTCAAATACTGCCTGAAAGATGATTTTGCACAGCCACCGCAAAATCACCTTTTGGGACAGAGTTGCCTAGTTTCACTGTCATTGTTCATGAGGTGGGGTCCCCAAAAAAGCATGCTGAAAATCTGGGTTAAAAAATATTCGGTTAGCAGTCGTACCCATATAACTCAACAACTGCTCCACCCATATTACACTTACCCTCCAAACATGTGTTGGGGAGGGTTGGGACTTTACAACATAGACAGAGAACTTTTGTCATGCAGTATTTTAAACATGTCACTTACTGCAAGTTACTTGAGCTGTATCGTGGCTGGCTGTTCCATAGCTTGTTGTAACCCATTAGCAAACAAGGACACAAATCCACCTACAGTAGCCCCCTTGCTAATTTTGGGAATCAGAGATTGAGGATGCTGGCTTATCTGTGTGTGTGTGTGTGTGTGTGTGTGTGTTACGAACACCAAGAGCTCAGGCAGGGCACAAATGCCTTCTCTTTCGGCACAGAGTCAAACTTATAATCTGGACTGATTTGGCAGCTAAAGCATCACTGCTTGGACACAGAATATTTTTCCTGATGCATGTGTGTGCATTTATTATTAATATTTAATTCTGGCACAGGATAAGTTCCATGAGGTCTAAGTCACTTTTGTTTAACATCCCTGTACAAAACAAACAAACAAAAAAAACAACAAAAAAAAACTACTAGACCGACTGAAATAAAAACAACTACAAACAGCATTCATTTAATGTTTGAGTTGTTATGAAAATGCATCACTGTTTGGGCATGTCGTATTTTTACTGGGGCATATGGCCCCTCTTTCCCCATTTTGGAACCACCTTGGTTATCATTATTTTTGCAGCCAAAAGGCAAACTGTTAAGGGATGTGATTTCTTGCACCTGTTGTCACTTCCCAGTTGGTTTCAGGCAGTCTGCTATGTCTCCTGCATTACCATACACCCTAGGAATGACCATTTCCAATTGCAGAATAAAAGTTTAACTCCCCATGGATACATATGGATACATCCCCTGGAAATTGGTGGTGGTGGGGGGATCCATGGAGCTACAGTGGTAAACAATAAACATTACCTTGTAGCATATTGCACAAGGACACCATACTGCACAATAAACAATATAGTTAATAAAATGCACTAATAGTGAGCAGTGTGTCTAATGTTTTGGCATCTGTCAAAATAAAGACAGACAGATTGACAGACAGACAGATAGGCAGGCAGACAGATAGATGTGCATAGATAATGGTGCTGCTTCAAAATACTGCAGTGAACGCATTGACAGATAAAACTCATAATTCATGAATTAGCTATAATGGTCTTACCAGTGGTGTGTGGGGATCAATGTGTATACTAGAAGAAAAGAGAAGACCAGCACCTGCCTAAGTAAATTCCAGTAAAATGCAGGAAAAAATCCATCCAAGCTTAATACAAATGCCAACTTCCTCAAGGTACCTTTGAGAAAGCACGCATGTGCGGAACGCCTCAGGTGTGACGTACAAGGAAGTGTAATACCTTGAGGGAGTTGGCATGTCACTGTGTATTAATCTTGGATGGATTTTTTTCCCTGTATTTTACTGGAACTTACTTGAATTTTACCACATGAAATAAAATGAGCACTAAGGAACTGCTCTGTGGTGAGTCCTCCATGCTTCTATTCCTATGAGGTGGTTACATTGATACTGATTGTGTGTACACAGCTGATAGCCTTAGGCAGGTGCCAGTCTTCTCTTTTCTACTAGTGTGCATTTAATTGACCTACTGGCACTGCTGAACCTGGTGCGGTCATACCATAACACTAACTGATCAAAATGTGTAGTTTGGTACAAAACATTAATATCACCTGTCCCCACTATTTAATGTTTTCTTTACTTCTCAGTGTTTTGTGTGCTTTAGCTTAAAACTACATTTCTTTCCATTACAAACTAGGGACTATCTTACATTTTCTGAGTTTTAATTCTAGCTTTTATGTGGATATAACTTGCTGTACGTGGGAACAACCTGAATTATTTTCTCCCATCAGTTTGAAAATAACAGGTATAGTTCCTATAAAATATAAAAGTTATGGTGAAATGAGTTTGAATTTTCAAACACATACCTATTGATTAAATATTTTCATTAAATTAGAGACCAGGCTCAATGGTGTGAACATTCACATAAATACCCCACTGCGACAATTCAGGAGGCTACCAGTAGTCTAGTGTTCAATCAACTTGTGGTGCATTGGCACTAGATTTGCAAGCAAATGTCTTAATGGTCTTTCATGTATGTAGACAAGTCTTACAGGATCTTTTTTTTTTTTTAATTATCACAGCAATTTACATGCAAATCAATTCAAACATTTGCATTAGGTAAACATTTGTTGTAATTAAGTATCGTAGAATGGAGTGGTTGGTCTAAGGGCACAAAGTAGATATTTTGTTAGTGTCATACAGACTGGACATTGTATTATCATATAGAATTAGGTAGTGCTGGGCAGACTAGATGGGCCGGTAAGCTTTTTTTTTCTTTTTTCTGTTGACATCTACCTTCTATGTTTCTATTCAGGAATATCCACCAGCAAAGTGGAGGCACTAGGTCATCATAGCAGAGGGCTAGCTCAGCCCAAATGTATTTATATCAGTACTTTACATCGCAAGAAGTCAAAGACATTTTCCTGAAAGTGTCGTTCTGTCATTCCATATCAAATTCTTTGTACCTTACAAGCCCTTTCCGTAATGAAAACCTATTGAGTTTTTCACCGCAGATTATTCTTGGCCCACATTAAATAACTGCATGGCTGCTAGGTCAGGTTAGTACCATATATGTTAATAAGCAATGTGTTGCCCAAGTGATATCTCATGAAATGATATTACTAGCAGTCTTGCCCATATAACTCATCAACTGCTCCATCCATAGTACACTGACCCTCAAAACATGTGTGTTGGGAAGGGTCAGAACTCTACAACATAGACAGAGAACTTCTGTCATGCAGTATTTTAAATGTCACTTCCTGTAAGTTACTGAGCTGTATCGTGGCTGACTGTGCTGTAGCTTGTTGTAACCCGTAGCAAACAAGGACACAAATCCACTTACAGTAGCCCCCTTGCCAATTTTTGGAATCACAGATTGAGGGTGCTGTTTCTTTTTAATGAGTATGGCCCCTCTTTCCCCATTCTGGAGCCACCCTGGTTATCATCATTTTTGCAGCACAAAGGCTGCTGTCAGGCAGAAGAAATCCTGCACGTCACTAGGGGCAAAGGCTACTGAAAGGCTGGCTAGCGTGCAAGGCAGTGAGGTGATCACAGCAGAAAGTGGAGCCAGGTGTCTGCACCCATGGGCCCCATAATGTTCTGGCTTGTATGTATTTAGTGGATAAAAATATAACAAGGGAACCAAAGAATCCACACTCGAGACTTGCACCATGCTGCCCCTCTGTGCATGATTTAAAATCGCCTTCCCCCTTAGATAATTTTTCCTTCCACTATACCAGAAGATGAACAACCGGGTGGTGCAAAATTTTAAAAGGCTCACAAAGCCCTAATCTGACCACTGAGTTTCTCAGGTGGTGGTGCACCTGATCCATATTGCTAGCAAAGTTAATAATCAAGAGGGTTTAGAACACAGTTGAAGGAATTAACTGTCAGAGACATCAGCCCAGGGCAGCCTAGCGGACTTGTTTTAATATTCGTGTTACAGTCTGCCAGGCAGTCTTCGGCAGATGTCTCTAACACTTAATTCCTAGAGGGACCAGGAGACGGGGAGGGGGAGGCGGTGGTCTTGTTGTGATGCCTGACAGTGGTGTCCTTCCCAGATTAGTTTGCACTAGTCAGGGCAGTTCAAATTGCGCAGTATGATGATGCTGGTGGTGATGGCGGGAGATGTGCTGCTGCTGACTGTGAGCAGTGGTGCCTACCTTAGTTAGATCTGTCTCTCTGATTATTGGCAATGGGCAGGCGGGAATGAGGAGACTCCTTGTTTCCATTGCTTTCTGCCAGCAGCCCCATCCTAGCTCATTCTCACTGGGTGTGGGTGGCGTAGCTTGGGGGGTAGCAGTAGCAGTAGTCAACTAGAGGAGAAGAGCCCCGCACATACCATGCCATGGAGCAGCTCTCAGGTAACACACTCCACACCAGCCTGGCTAACAAACCCATCCTCACCCAGACATGGGCAACGTGATGTCAGAACAATCACAGGCTGGCAGTAGGGGCTGGATGATATCCTTTTTAAAAAAAATTTCTGTGCTAGAAGGTCCCCAAGTAGAATGTGCCTTTGCCTATTTGAACATTGTTAATCGTTGGTCTACATGATTTCTTTTTGCTGTTACATTTGTTTCAGGAAAAGCTACGTGTGTGTGTGTGTGTGTGTGTGTGTGTGTGTGTGTGCGGCGTGTGAGAGACAGACGGCGTGTGAAAGACTGTCAGGAAGGCTCCTGCTGTTGAAAGCCGATCAGCTGTTTGCTGACTGGCTTCATGCAAATCAAAGGACTGAAGCACTCTTTGTTTGGAGCGGCTTTGGTCCTTTGAAGTACACAAAGTTTCCACCCAGCAAGCAGTGAGTGGTGTCACCACCACACTGTGTTGTGATTGGTCTAGACTGCCAATCCCCTTGCAGTTTCAACTGCACTGCACTCAGCAGTGACACGCACCCCAAATCCCCTTGTACTTGTCACAAAACGTTTGGTGTGCAAGCGCAGCAAACGTAAAAAGGACCAGCTGTAGATTGTGATACTTTTTATTGGACCAACAAAGAAATTTTACATAGATGTTACAGTACAAAAAGATTTTGGGGACACATAAGGCCAGTGTACATGGCTGCATTTACACTACAGCAGTCCAAGCGCTGGGATTGCTGTGGTGTAAATGGAACCATGTAGACACTTACCCAAACACAGAAAGTCATTCTTTGTTGCTGTTCTGAACTGTTGTCATTTTGGAGATGTGTTCCTGAATGAGCAGCATAAACAACCGTGTGGACAGGCTGCACCACTCACTCCAATGCATGAGGGATGCTTCCAGCATCCTCTCAGCTGATGTTGCCAAACAATTGCCTGCCCACCAAACCCATGCTCCTTCTCCAGCATGGCTTTCACCAGTGCTGAGAAGGGCCACATAAACGTACTAAGAGGAGGAGTGTGGGAGTTCAGGGCAGCACTGGAGCAGTCAGAGAATTCAAATGGAGCAGCTGTGTAAACATGGCTATAGGTCCTTTCATCAAGTGTGTTAGCAGACTGAGCAAAAGAAGTTTTGTAGCAAAGGCTGACGTTTAAGAATTAGCATAGGGAAAGGCAAGAAGACATTTAACACCTTACAACTGTATATGTGTGAGGGTTAATGATAGAGGTATGAGAAGGGTCAGAGGCAGGGAAAGAAAAAGAGTTAAAAGTTTAGGGGACAGAGAGAGAGGATTGGAGGGAGGAGAGGGAGAGAAAGAGAGAGAGAGAGAGATAGAGATAGAGAGAGAGAGAGAGAGAGAGAGAGAGAGAGAGAGAGAGAGAGAGACAGAGCAAGCGAGAGAGAGAGAAAGAAAGATTTTAAGTGGGTAAATAAACAGAGTAATCTAATTGCATAAGTTATGATGCAATTACATGGGTCTGAAGTCCCACAGTGTGTCATGCACTCTGTCTCTGTTTACACCATCTTGTTTTGAATCAGTCTTTTGTGTCTTTTTTTCCTCTATAGTTCTGAAGCTGTCTTTAAGTACCAGTTAGCGATGCAGTCAATTTTTGCTACACCAGCAACATGGGTGGGAAGTGAGGAACTTCGCACTACATGTAGTGGGACAACGTTTCTGAAATGTCATTCCAATATCATATGCTGAGGTTCTTTTTAAAAAAACAACACTGTTTTAAATGCATCACCCACCTCCCACTCACTGTGGCAAACTGCTCTCACCTCTCTCCTCCTCCATCCAGGCCTTTTAAAGATAGCACCATCAACATGCCACCTTAGCACCCACCTTCCTCCTCCCCCTCACACAGTCTGGTGAAGTTGCTTTAAATACAGTGCTTCCTCCTTTATGCACCCCCCCCTTTTATTTGCCAACTTCATTTGCTGCCAGTGTGAGCTCCTATTCCATTTTCTGGAAATATTATTTCCCCCTTTAAGAGCCACCCTCTTTTATCCACCAACCTCTTTTATCTGCCAACATTTAGGATGTACGGAGGTTGGCAGACAAAAGCGGATCTGTGTTCATAGATCCCTTCCCCACTGACACCACATAAGTACATGCATACCATCCACATCCCCAACCCATACCTGTCCTGCCTGACTCATATAAATCATAAGGACCCCCTACTCCACCCTACTACCCTCTAGCACCCACCTACCCCCTCACATTTCTAGTGAAGTTTGTAAAATCACATAGAACCCTTCCCTACGCACACCACATTAATACATGCATACCATCCACACCCTCAACCCATACCTGTCCTGCCTGAATCATATAAATCATAAGGACCCCCTACTCCACCCTACTACCCTCTAGCACCCACCTACCCCCTCACATTTCTAGTGAAGTTTGTAAAATCACATAGTGCCCTTCACCACCTCACACCATGTTAGCTCATGCATACTGCCCACATCCCCAGCCAATACCTGTCCTACCTGAGTCATATAAACCATAGGGACCCCCACCCAACCCTACTACCCTCTGCCACCCAACCGCTCTCCTCCCCAGCCCCAAATGATATGGATACATTAATATTGCAGGCTGGCCTGTAAAAGAAGAATGATGTGCACACCTATAGTACCACCTGACTGGCTGACAAGCAGCCAATCAAGTGTTACTGTAGGTGTGGAGATAATTGTTCATTCCTTCTGTGTAGAACATAGAAACATACACTTTGACGGCAGATAAGGACCACTTGGACCACCCAGTCTATCCATTTCCCTACCTTTTGGACATGCTGCAGATCCTAGTTAACTAACAGCCTACCTCTGAAAAGAGAGGATGCCTCACTCCAGTGATGGACAGTTTTCTTGTTTTACAGGCCAGGGAAGCTGGGTAACAGAGAGTGGTAGTGTGGAGGCTCCCTATGGTTTATGTGACACGAGTGAGACAGGAACAGGGTAGAGGGAGGTTTGTGGTGTGTGTGTCTTACTAATGTGATGAAGGTATGGGGAAGAGATCTATGTACTTTCACAAACTTCCCCATGATGGGGGGATTGGAGAGTTGAGAGTTAGAGGGTAGCAGGGGGCACTATCTTTAAAAGGGTCTGGGTGCTGGGAGGGTTGGGAACAGTTTGTCATAGTGAGTAGAGAATGGGTTACATATTTTAAAAAACATCCTTTAAAAAAAGTAACTCCTGTGCCTAATTTTTATTGGTGAAGGGCTACTTTCTCCGGTGAAAACTACACGAATTGGCACTTTGCTGATACCTTCACTGGTAAAGTACCCCTAAGCATACCCCGTCTTCACCAGGTGAAGGTGGATACTTCCAAGCAAAAGAAAAAAAAACACCAACTTTGCCCCTCATGGAGCAAAGTTAGAGATATTTTGTGAAGTACTTCACAGCGTGAATTTCTTCGACTTCGCACATCTCTAGTACTGAGTCCAGAAGTGAGTGATTAGGTTGGATGAAGTAGTCTCCCACTGGTGTGCGGGTTATCTCATTTGACCTGTCCATGACATCCCTATCATGGCCCATCCTGTGCTTGATCATGACCCACCTGTAATGATTTCTCCAAATGGGCACAGTTTTTCACCTTTCTCTCTGCAAGAAGTTTACAGCACTTTGCTGTCTCTAAACCCAGACAAAAGCAGCCCTGGTTATTGATCCTAAGATCCTTTGTATTTCCACCCCTGCCATTGCCCTCCCCCTCACTCACCTGCCGAATCTCCCTTCCTCCTCAGGAATAGTACCCCAGGCTTGGAAAATGGCTAAGGTCATTCCCCTCCACAAAGGTGGTGACCCGTCCAGCCCCAGGAACTACCAAACCATCTCTCTCCTCCAATCCCTTGCTAAACTCCAAGAATCACTTATATACTCTAGGGTCTCTGAATTCCTCACCATCTCAGGCACAATCTCTCCATTGCAAGCTGGTTTCAGGAAGAATCACTCAAACACATCCTCCTTACTGCATGTTATTGATGCCATTCTCGCTGGTATGGACAAAGGTCATATCACCTCTGCCATTTTTATTGACTTAGTTAAAGCCTTTGACTTGGTGTCCCACCCACTACTGATCCACAAGCTCCACTCAATTGGTTTAGCCACCCCAGTAGTAAACTGGTTCAGTTCCTACCTAACAAACCAGTGTCAGTCTGTTCAGGTAGGCTCCACACTATCTTCTCCCTTCCCAACCCTTGCCAGGGTTCCCCAAGGCTCCATCCTAGGCCCTGTCCTATTCTCCCTGTTTATTAATGACCTCCCCTCAGTGTGCTCATACGCACAAATCCATATGTATGCAGATGACACAATTATCTATGTGGGACCCTCAACCCTTGATGTAGAGGCTCCCCTCCAAAGAGATTTCAACAGCGTGTTGCATTGGTTCCAAACTAACAACTTGTGGGTAAACACAAAGAAAACCATCTCAATGACCTTTGGGTCAAGACAGAAACTCTCAACTATCCTGTCCCCCCTGTCTTCTCAACCCTTGATTGTTCCCCTCTCATAAATGTATCTGCATACAAACACCTTGGAGTATGGCTAGAAAACAAACTCGACTACTCAGTCCATATTGACGCAATGCAGGCCAGGCTTTGCCCAAAACTAGGTGTTATGTACCATAATAAGGACTGTCATTCTCTTCCCATGCATCACAAATTGGTCACAAAAACCATCCTCCCCATTCTAGATTATGTAGATATTGTCTACAGCTCCACCCCTGCCTCTTCTCTTGCCAGACTCAACACCCTCCTAAACTCTTTTTGCTGTTTTGCCACTGACTCCCCATTCCGCACTCATCACTGCTCCCTCTACTTCTCACTTGCTGTTCTCCCCTCTCCCACAGCTGTCGGATGCACTCCTTAGCATTAATTGCCAAATACTGGTTTGGTTTACTACCTTTCTATCTTTCCTCACTTCTTTCCCCAGCCAGCTACTCCCCTTACCCACTCCGCTCCACGGCGTACCATTCTTTTTCTCTTTCTCACCCCAACTCCTCAGCAGGTCAGTCTGTCTTCTCCTACCATCTACCCTTTCTTTAGAATCAACTCTTGTCTTACTCTCCAGCTAGCCTCTTCACTCCCAGAGTTCAAGAACCGGCTCTGAAGTGAACCGACAGCCTCATGCCACTGCCTATAGCCTCTCACTGCTTTTAGCTCTAAGCTATCCAGGTGCTTTGTCCTTCTTCATTTATGCTTTTGATATATATATATATATATCTATCTATCTATCTATCTATCTATCTATCTATCTATATCTATATATATATATATTTATTTGTATTGTGTTCTGATTTATCTATGTACTGCACTCCTGAATTTTGTACTTTGGCTGTATTTTAGATTTTCACTGTTATGTATAATCCCCTTATTTCTGCACTTTTGTACTTACGAACTGCACTCTGCATTTTGTAGTCTGACTGTATTATTATATGTTTGTTTACTATGTAAATTTCACTTTGTATCTTGTTGCCTACTGTTTTCCCCTCCCCCAGGTCACACCTGTAAATGAGCCCTGGCTCAATGTGCCTTTCCTGGTTACCAAAGTTTAAATAAATAAATAAATATGGAATGCCTGTGGAGATTCTTCCTGGTTTGAAGGGGTTGTTTGAATGGATTTTGCACACTTTTTAATCTCTGCATGATAATAAAGTGATTACTATCAAACCAATAGTGGACAAGGGAGGTGCAATAGTGGTAATGAACACCTGTGACTATGGCACGGAGACATACATCAATTGAACGATAACAACTACTATCAACATCTCTTGTCTGCTCCCATACTTAGATTTAGAAGGGAAATTAATGATGTTTTTATATTTTTGTTAAGGATGACAGTCTTTTACCATCACACATTGTTGATTACCTCACAGTCTCCACTACTGTAAGAACATCATTTTATTGCATACCTAACATACGTAAAAGGCTAGTGGATGCACCTGCAAAGCTGATTGTTTTGCACAATTGCATGCTTGCTGAGCCTTTGGACACATTGGTGTAAACTTTCATGATAGAGTTTGTTGTATCTTACTGAATGACCACCATTAATGTCTACTGTTATTGCCATATTCTTACAACACGTAGAGTATGTTACTCATATGATTGACTGCAGTGACTTCAACAGCCTGTTATTGCTAATAACAGCAGTTAGTCCCAGCTCCTTCTTTGCATAGTACTTATCTCTACTCTCTAAAGGGAGTAGTACTCACAGGCTTATGTGTTGTGCTTTAACTGTTTGTATTGCATTCGATATAAAGGGGGGGCTTGTAACTGCTTATCTGAGTTGTCATATGCACTGCTCAGGCATATGCCTGCTCACTTGCTAACAGCAGTCTAGGTTATTTAACTAGACTCGCCTTGTTTATCCCTGGGTGCTCTATTCCTGGCCTGATTCTCCCCCTTCCTGCCTGTAATGTACTAGCTCTGGTGTCGGTGGCTAACAGTAGCCAACTGCTCTTCCTACCTAGTTCGAGCCACTCCACTCTGGCTATGGCTCTGAAAGGTTTGCTTAGTGATGCCTTGTATTCTGCACTAGTTCTGCGGCTGAACTATATTATCATTCTACCAGTCTCTCCACTAACCGGATGTCCCAGTACAGAGGCTCCACCACTACCACAGGTCGCAGTTCCCTGTGGTCTTGACCCCCTGCTATTGGCAATGCATGGGTTATACAGAAAGGGTAGGTATTACTAATACTTAGCTATCTGTGGCCTGCAGAAGCTAGACCTAGCAGAAATCTCTGTATTAGGGCTTACTAGCCCTCCTGTTACTTTTAGCTGATGATATTGAATTGAATCCTGATCTTTGCCCTCCCAACTTTAAGACATCCTCCCCCTCAGACTTCAGGTGGTCCAAAACTTGTGGCCTTCAGCTTGTATACATGAACATCAGTAGCCTTCAGCCTAAGCTCCAGGAATTGGAAAGATGGGTTGATGTGTGTACCCCAGACCTAGTTATGATATCTGAGACTTGGTTAAAACCCTATGCACGCCCTCATGAGGATGATCTCCTTGGCTACAACACATTTAGGAAGGATAGAGTGGGTAAGAAGGGAGGGGGAGTCCTCATACACACAAAATCTTCACTAAATGCTACCCCAGTTAACCTCCCAGCCCAAGATGGGTGAGACTGTGATGCCATCTCTACATACAATCTGTCAATCAATTGTGGATAGGCCAATAGGGGAATTTATTCTCTTGAGGACTTTAATATCAATGAGTCTCCAAGTAGGGGTTATGAGCCTAAGTCAGCTGTGCTTGAGGCCCAACTCATCCAAGTATTCAGTTATGCCAAAAGGCTTAACAATAAGTTTGCCAACCACACTTTACTAGACTGGGCCCTTGTCTCTAATCCACTAAGAGTTAGAGCTGCAGGAATTTTTGCTGATTCTCTCAGTGATCATTCCTTATCTTCTACATATGGAAGAGCAGTGTCCCCACACCCCTTCCCTGGTGTTTCCTAGCCAGGATTACTCTAAATGTTACCATTCCTCCTTCCTGGCCTCCTTATCCAACATCAAATGAGCCACTAGTAAATACCTGCCTAACACTGAATCTACCCTAGATTTCTTTGTTAACTTCCTGTCAGCTGCCTGTTCACCCCCCAAACAGGTCTGGGTTAAATGTCAGCACTCCAAATGGCTTATCCCAGATTTAAGAAAATGCTTAAAGCTCGGGGATAAGGTGTGTGGTCTTTTCAAGTCTACTGGCCTCATGGTGGATTGGGTCAAGTACAGGGTGCTTAGGAATACCTGTAAAAAAGATCTCAAAAGTGTCAAGAGAAGTTATCTTAATCAGTTGCAAAACGAAGATTTATCAGACCCCCAGATGTTCTAGGTGCAAATGAATACTCTTCTGAAAGGCCACTCTGACTCCTCGGAAATTGATATAGTGCTGGATGATCAGTCTGTCGGTGGCCCCTTGGCTGCAGCCAGTGCTTTTAACAATTTTTTCACTGATCTGGAGAGATTCAAACCTCCCTCTCTTGGTCCTACCTCCCTCCACCCCATACCTCCTTGAAACTGAAAACTACCCCTGAGTTCCACTTTCATTTGGTTATTCGGAAGGAGGCACTAATTCTCCTAAAGTGACTGAAAGTGGAAGGGTCTGCAGGTTTTGATAAACTTGAGTCTAAGCCCTTAAAAGTTGCTGCCTCTGTCATTGCCTTCCCAGTTGCCATGATTATTAATAAATCCCTTCTTGTAGGGTGAATCTGTGAATGCTGGAAGACTGCCATAGTTGTGCTGATGCACAAGAGCGGTTCTAAAGAATCTGTGGAACACTACCATCCCTTTTCTCTCCTCTGCTCCATCGGCAAAATTCAGGATTAGCTTGTCTATAACTAGGTCCTTAACTTCCTGGAACAGAGGTGCCTGTTGTTGGATAGGCAGCATGGCTTCAGGAGGCACAGTGGAATGGACATTACCTTTGTTAAACTGACCTTGGATATCCTGGAAGCCATGGACAAAAGGCTGCATACCAGTGCAGTCTTTGTAGACCTCACAAAAGCTTCTGATTTGGCTAACCATAGTCATCTTCTAACAAACCTAAAGCTGCTAGGTCTTGATGCACTTTCCTGCCATTGGTTCTCCAAGTACCTAAATGGTAGGTCCCAATTGGTCAGGTGGAAGGGCTTACTCTCTTCAAAAAAAGAACATCTCTGATGATGTCCTCCAAGCCTCCATACTGGGCCCACTGCTATTCTCTCCATTTGTTAATGGCATGCCAAGGAACTGTGTGTGGGGGGTCAAACTTACTGTTGCATGCAGATGATGCATTCTTTACAGAAATTCTAGGGATCCCATCTGTCTCAGTGCTCAGATTGCTGCAGACCTCCTAGAACTAGAAAACTGGTTTATGACCAATAAGCTTGTCCTAAATGCCAAAAAGACTAAGGCAATCTTGTTCGGCCCTAGAAACTTGGGTCTATCCAGGCAAAACCTACTTTCTCTCTTGACCTCCTCTGGAGCACTTTTAGAAGTAGTGGAGTTCACTAAATACCTGTGGGTCTACTTGGACCAGGAACCTTCTTATAGAACTCTTACAGACCATGTCACTCAGACCCTTCAACAAAAATGGGCTTACTCTACCACTTTGGCAAATTTATAACTGGGGGCCTCATGGCTTGTCATTTCTACTGGTACTCTACTTCTCCTTCTGCATTATGGTGCCCCCATCTTGTAGTCCCTGAGGTGCTGTAAGCTGAATAAGATCAAAGTACTCTACAGTAAAATTGGGCACTTTTCTGCCAGAGCTCCACCCAGGGAGCACCATTGCAATGCACTGCACTCACTGAAGTGGCCTTCACTAGAGGGCCATTTGGAGTACTCTTTCTTCTGCCTGGCCTTTAAGCATGACAGGGTCTCTCCTCTCCCACTCAACCTATATGACAGTCTAGATCAGGCAAGCTCCTCGTGGGGGGCTTGCTAGCATTGGGTGAACCCCTTGGCACTGGTAGGAGCTTTGGCGCCTTTGGGAGATTTGTGGTGCCTGCCATTAGGGGACAGCACCTTTAGGAAGTATATAATGGTTAGGAAAGCATGTGGACAGGAGAGAGAGGTAGAGTCAGTGGTTGGAAGCAGGGCAGTCTCCCCAGCTTTAGGCAGGTCAGCCTACAGCTGCAGTGCGCTGGGCCACTTGGAGAGCTCCATGGGAGGGAGCGAGTCAGGCAGTAATGGTCGTTGGGGTTTCAGGGGTATTGTTAATAGCATCCCCCAAGGTAAAAGACAAGAGAGGGAGTAAGATGGGTGGAATCAGTGGAAGATCAGAAGGCCGGTAGGAGTTTGGGGGCCCTGGATCCTTTAAGTTTTGGTGTACTGGGCCAGTGGAGCTGTTGTGTTGGTGGCAGGGCTGCAACAGGGGCTGTTGGTTGGTGGCAGCACTGGCGTGCTTGTTTCCTGGGTGGTACATTGGCCTGGGTTGGAGGATGGAAGGGGGAACACAGCCTGCGACTCAATGGGGCCTGTCGTGTCTGTGTCTGGGACAGGTCCCGGGACCCACCATGTCCGTGTCTGGGGTGGGTCTTTAGACTGGTAAGGACTGTGTCCTCAGGAAACTAGGAAACACAAAGGTGGGAGCCACTGCACTGTCTTATTTGAGTGACTCAGCTCCGGTGGGAGAACTTGAGGTGGAAGTCCTGGTATCAGTGGGCACTGGGAACAACTTCTGTAGGGAAATGTAGGACTGGTCACTATATTGGGAGCAGCCGTGGAGGGTAGGCTGCTCATTGCCCCAGGGATAACTCTCCCTGGTGGCACCAGAGGAGTTAAACACTTCCCTGCTGAAGAAATAAGGAACGGAATGAATCTGGGAACTCTGCAAGACAAGAAATTGGGATTGTCCCCAATAGGACTTCAGGCGGTACTTGACCTATTGAGTGTGGAGACTGCGTATGCGACCAGTCCGGAGGAGGCAGTGGTGGCCTATCATTGGGCCATCGGTGTCAATCAATCAATCAATCAATCAAATCTTTATTTATCCAGGTGAACATCATTGAGCACAGCTCATTTGCAAGATGGACCTGGTAAGGTCAAGGTTCAATTTACATAAATACATAATATAATTCAGTATACACACATTCTAATCAGACTATACACTAAATTCAGGTGTAGTGGTAATCAGGGGTGAGGGGAAGGGGAGAGGGAAGTGGTGTACATGGCTAGTGGGGGAGGAGGAAGGCGGGGGAGGCCGATACTGTGGTAGGGATCAACAGTGGGCCTATGAAGAAGGCAGGAGGCCAGCATTGGGGAAGTGTATAACAGGGGTATTAGGTCTGTGATGTATGATAAGGAATTAAGTGGAGGTGGATGGAAGGAGAGGTGTATGGAGTGTGAGGGGTGGCGACTCTTGGGAAAGGTGGATAGCTTCCGCAGGTGAGTCGGCTATCTGGGGAGGGAGATGGATAAGATTAGGAATACTCTACTGTTTGCGGAAACAATTACATTTTTCTTTGATAAGCCTATAATACAGATATTTAAAGGATGTAATTGAAATGTGTCTGTTCACTTTCAGTGTCTTCTGCATTGTGTTCCATAAGGCAGATAAGACATAGCTGATGGCAGATCTACCATATCGAGAATTGAATTTGGGCACTTTAAGCATGATGAAGTTTAGACTTCTTAGGGCATAATTACTTGATGTGGCTTGTGTGAAGCAGTCTGAAACATATTTTGGTAGCATCTGGGTTATTGCTCTATAAGTCCATAGTGTGGCATTCCTGTCTCTTCTAAATTGGAGCGAGGTCCATCCAACTGCAGCATAGAGCGAGCAGTGATGAGTGCTGAGAGGAAGATCTGTAATAAACCTCAAGGATCTATGGTAAAGTGTGTCCAGTTTGCTCAGATATGAGTTGGGGCAGCAACCATTTAGGAAATCTGCATTATCTATTACTGATAGAAATGTGGCCTGGACCAGCTTCTTTTTAGAATCGCTTGTGAGAAAGTGCTTTATTCTGTAATAGAGTCCAAGCCTCTGTTGGAGTTTTTTTAGCAAATCTTCCAGATGTTCCAAGTAGTCGAGTCTGCTGTCTACCCAGACCCCCAGATATTTGAATTTTGTGACATATTCAATATTTTCACCAAGAACAGTGGATATGTGAGGGAGATTGTTTGGGATGGAGTGTCCGGCTTGTGTTTGAGAGGAGAAAAACATTGCCTTGGTTTTTTTTGTATTTAGCAGAAGTTTTTTTCCAGAAGTTGGTGTTGTAATAGGTTGAATTCTGCTTATAACTCTATGCATGCTGTTACAGGAGAGGGGTGACTGACATACAATACTGTATCATCTGCAAACAGGTGTACAGTGGCTTTGGTAAGGTTATTGTTGATGCTATTGATAAAGATGGCAAATAGGATTGGGCCGAGGATGGATCCTTGGGGTACTCCTCTTTGAAGAGATTTGAGTGGGGACAGGTCTCCTTCAGCCTTCACCTGCTGGGTCCTTCCCGTGAGATAGTTATTAAACCATCTAATGGAGTTTGAGTCGAGTCCTGTGGATTTCAGGGAGGAGAGGAGCAGTTCGTGGTCGACCGTATCAAATGCTTTACTCAGGTCTAAAAATACAGCAGAGACACAATTTTTTTTGTCCAGTTCGAGTTGACAATCATTGGTTACTTTAGCCAGGGCTGTGATGGTACTGTGTTTGGCTCTAAATCCAGATTGCGCTGGATTTAAAAGATTAACCTCTTCAAGGTATCCTCTTAGTTGGGTGCTCATGATTTTTTCCAGCAGCTTGGATAGCACAGGGAGGATGGAGATTGTCCTGTAGTTGTTGAGGTCCATGGGGTCCCCTGCTTTCAATAGTGGAATAACTTGGTCTGTTTTCCAGATCAATGGAATAGATCCTAATTGTAATGAGAGGTTAAATAGGTGTGTTATTGGCACTGCTAGTACTTGTATGGCAATTTTTAAAAAATAGGGGTCAAGGGAGTCTGCACCTGCACTTTTTTTGATGTCCAGCTGTGATATTAGTTCTTCCACCTGCTTCAGGGTGGCTGGTATAAAGGAGAAGGTGGATTCAGTTACCCGTGCTTCAGTGTTCTTTATACCTAACTGGGATCGCATTTGGTTAGCCGGAGAGGTGTCGAATGCTAGACAAGCGGCTGTAAAGTGATTGCTAAATGATTCCAAGACTTCCAGTCTATCAGAGATGGTTCCCTTTCCATTGTGTATTTTGGCTGGGAGTGGGTTGCTTGGATCATGTCCTGATATATCTTTTATAGTGTTTCAGAACTTGGCAGGGTTGTGGCAGGAGGAGTCTAGTTCAGACATATAATAAGCAGCCTTAGCATCTCGTACTTTCCTGCTGCAGATATTCCTGCCTTTTTTGAACAGCTCCCAGTCAGTTGATATCTTAGTTTTTCGTGCCTTTTTCCATAGCTTGTCTCTGTCAAGGAGGGTGGCTTTAAGGTCAGGAGTGAACCAATGACAGGTTTTATTTTTGATGCGTACCTTAGAAATTGGTGCATGGATATTAAGGGCACCTGTAATAATGTCATTTAGCACCTCATATGCTATCTCCACTGTGTTTGCTAAGTAAAACTCTTGCCATCATGTGGAGTGATTTATCTCTTCCAGATATGCCTCAATTTTGAATTTTTGTTTTGATCTCCTCATTGTGAACTTAGTGGGGGATGACGACTTACATGCTGATCTTATTCCCGCAATAAAGCAGTGGTCGCTGATGTCATTGAATAGTACTCCAACATGCGAGAAAAGGTGAGGCTTATTCACTGGTATAACATCTAGCATTGTGCTGTTGCTTGTATTCTTTTTGTTGATTCTGGTAGGTTCATTTATGAGCTGTGTAAACCCATATGTATCGCAGAATGATATTAAGGGTGTAGCTGCCTTGGAGAGCCAGTTTAGGTTTAGGTCTCCTATAATTATAGTTTCTTCCGTTCCCTTTTTGATTAAGTCACCCAGATGGGATAATAGCTTGAGGTCAGCTGAGGGAGGCCTATAGCAGCCGATTAGTTGCAGCGATGCAGTGTGGGAAAGGGCCACTTTGAGGGATAGGCATTCGAATTCTTTTACCATGGATGATGAGTCGAGGCAGGTTACAGATAGGCTGTCCTTTACATATATCACTACACCACCACCCCTAGTTTGGCGGTCAGCTCTGAATAATTGATAATTAGGTAAATGTATGTCTTTGTCAGTTGTGGCAGGCCTGAGCCATGTCTCGGACACTACTAGTATATCTGGTAGGGTATGGTTAACCCAGGCTTGGATCATCATGATCTTTTTTAGCAGACTGCATACATTAATATGGAGAAAGCTTAGTCCTTTGATCTTGGCTAAGTCTGTTGGTGCAGTGATTGGCCTCTGGGGTCCTGGGTTAAGTTCTACATTTCCTGAGCAGATTAATAATAGTATCAGTAGTTTCATAATTGCCGCAAGAGATAGGTTAAAGATTCTTGAAGTTGCCCGCTTTTTTTTTTTTATTCTGGTACCACCTTGTTTGCCATCCAGATGTGGAGCTTTGGCCTCTTGTCAGAGTGCTGATTAGTAATCTTACAGACAGGAGCATTGAGTATTTTTCTGTGCAGAATTGAAGCAAGGTACCATAAGATAGTAAATCCGACTGAGTACCTCCATAGTATCTGCTCCATGGGTGACGTTGTAGCATTGGGAAGTCATATATACATACCCAGTCACCAACAATTTGATCACACTCATCCGTGTCTGACCTCTGTCTTCTTGCCGAAGGCCCCCTTGGTTTGATAGGGAGCTTAGGGAGTTAAAGATCAAGGGTCAGAGGTTGGAACGACGATGGAGGAGGTCTGGGCTGATGGAGGACTAATTGACCATGAGGTCACATTATGTTGACTATCAGGGCAATCTCCTGAAAGAAGGCAGATTTTTTGTCAAGGGAGATTGCTGCGGCAAGGAACAGACCTGCTCAGCTCTTCCGTACGGTAGATGGGCTGTTACATGTAGCCTGTCTCTGGGTGGGAGCAGCAGATTCAAGCACAAGGTGTAAAGAGTTTGCTCTGTTCTTTGCTGACAAAGTGTCCTCTATCAGGACTCAGTTCTCTTCCACCACAGCCTAAAGGGATTGTGGGGTTTGACCTGGGGCATGCTGGGGCATCCCTCTCGTTTGGGCTGAGTTTGATCCAGTTGGAGTGGAGGAGGTGGCTGACATAATCTTGAAGCTGTGACCAACACATTGCAATCTGGACCCAGGCCCAACCTGACTTTTGGTCAGATGTGTGGACCTGATAGAACCTGTAGTTGCTGGGATTTCTGGAGTTCCCTTGAGAGTGGGGTTTTTCCTATGGCATTGAAAGAAGCCTTGGTTAGACCCCTATTTAAGAAAGCCTCGATGGACCCAGACTATATCAGCAACTACAGACCAGTCTTGAATCTCCAATTTTTAGGGAAGGTTCTAGAGAAAGTGGGGGCCATTCACCTGAAGACGTGTCTTGTCTCCTCCGACACTTACGAGTGTTTTCAGTTTGGGCTTAGATCAGGGCATAGCATGGAGACCACCCTGGTGAGGATGCTTAATGATCTCCTAGTGGTGAGAGGGGGAGAGCTTACCATCTTAGTCCTTCTCGATCTCTCGGTGTGGACTAACAGAAATGTCATCAACTAGTTTAAGTACTTTCTCATGGATAGGGTGCAAAGGGTGACAATGGGGTTAGCCTCGTCCAGCCCGATGCCTCTGTCTTGTGGAGTTCTGCAGGGGTTGAGCCTGTCACCCTTGTTGTTCATGGTGTATATGCTGCCACTGGGAGACATTATCAGGCAGTATGAGCTGGGTTTTCATTGCTATGCTAATGATATCCAGCTATACCTGTCCTGTGCACCCATAAACCAGTTGGCGGCTTCAGTGGTTAACACCTGCCTGGAGGAGATCCAGAACTGGATGACTCACAACTAGTTATGACTAATCCCTGACACGACAGAGGAACTAGATCCAGGCTGTGGAGGAGGACTTGGGGTTCTCCCAGATTTGTTCTGGGGGGTGTTTCTCTGGTCCCCTCTTTCCGGGTTAGGGATTTGGGTGTGTTCCTTGATGACACCATCTGACGAACTTCTACCCTGGTACATGCTTTTGTCATGTCCAGGCTGGACTGCTGCAATGTCTTGTACCTGGGGCTATCTGGAGGCAATCGCCACCAGCTGCAACTGGTGTAGAATACAGGGGCCAGGCTGCTGACTGGTGTTTCGAGGTTTGACCATGTCATGCCTGTCCTCTGAGAACTGCAGTGGCTGCCAGTGAGGTGGAGGATTGTCTTGAAGGTCAGATTGCTGACCTTTAAAGCCCTGCATGGTGGGGGGGCAGCCTTCCTGTAAGACCTTCTGATTCCTCATCACCTGTCTTGGGCTCTCTCTTCTGCCGAGGGTTGCCTCCATGTGGTTCCCAGGGCTAGGTTGCGGCATTTGGGGGATCTTGCTTTCTCAGTTGCCGCACCAGCCTTGTGGAACTGTACCAAAATATCTAAGGGAGGTACCCTCTGTGGAAACCTTTAAAAGAGGCCTAAAACCCTTTTGTTTCACCAGGCATTTGATTTAAGTTAATATTAGAATACCCAGACTGCTGATTTATTACTAATTTATTTAAGCAATAATGCCTGACAGGGTGTGTGTTGTGCTGGGATAACGTCACGCCTCAGGTGGTTGGGCACGAGGCCGCAGGCCGAGTGCATCCAACTGAGTCGTGACGTTATCACAAATGACACACACCCTGGAGGGCATTATTGCTATTATACAATGGCTCATTGTTATACAGAATAAAAAATTAATTTTAAAGATGTTTTTGTGTGGAACAATATTTAAGTTTTTTAAGAGAAGAGGAAACAATCCATGGGATGCTCAAGCAGATCAAGCTCATCTACATTGGTTCACAGTGAGACTGAGACTAGACCCATGATGTTGTGCTGGGATAACATCACAGGTCCAGCCCAAGACTGACCAATCAGAGTCCAGGATTTTTCCTTGCCATTGTACAATAATGTTTTATTGTTCTTCTTAGTGTTGTTTTAATATATGATAGATATAATTTTTATACTGATCTCTGCTCTATATGAAAAAGTGTATCATATGTTATGTTTATGGATTGTTTTAAGATTATGTTAAAGTGCTTCGAGCTTCTGGGAAGGAGCGCTATACAAATAAAGTTTATATCTATCTATCTATCTATCTATCTGTCTGTCTGTCTATCTATCTATATATCTATCTATCTGTCTATAGATGACAAATCAAAAGATGATGGGCAGAAATATGGTGAAGGAGATGGGGCAGAGCTCAACCTGAGCCATGCAGGTACAGACCTCCAGGAAACAAGTAAAATATAATGGAGTCAGGTAGAATAACTTCTTACAATGTCAGGGGTCGTAGCAGCCCCATAAAATGTTCAAGGGTGCTGAATGAACTAGGAAAACTAAAGGTTGAGATGGCATTTCTACAGGAAACTCACCTAAACCAGAAAGAGTGAGCCAAACTTAAAAGATCTTGGGTGGGGACGGTGTTCCATGTAGATTTTCAGAAACAGGACTACAAAATAGGGGTGGCCATTCTCTTACAAAAAAACGCCCCTTCATGGTGGAAGAAGTTAAAGAGGACACAGAGGGGAAGTATGTAATGGTAAAAGGGAACTATCGGAACTGACCATGTACACTATTAAATGTATATGCCCCGAACGATGATAAAGAGAATTCTACCTTCATTAGAGGGATGGTGTTGGGAATGTCTCCCCCACTAGGAGATCTATACATTGTGGGGGGGTGATTTTAACGTGGCCCTAGAGCCAGAGTTAGACAGATCAGGCACAAGCAGAGGCAGGTTGAGTAGAGCGGCCTCTATAGTAAAAGCAATCAATAGGGAATTGGGGCTCAGAGACACCCTGGAGATATATGACTCCAAAGATTAGGGACTACACCTGCTGATCCACACCACATGCCTTGTACTCAAGGATAGAACTTTTCCTGATCCCAACAGAATGGCTACATGCAGTTAAGGCATGCCCTATAAAACCCAGGACTATATCAGATCATGCCACAGTGGTAATGGATATCCACATAGCACCCCAAAATAACTCCTCAACTTGGTGCCTTAATGTCTCACTGTTAAATGGACAGGAATACAAAGATATCATAGATCAATGCATAAAGGAATATGGGGAACTAAATCCAGAGGGTGATAAAACAGCTGTAATCTGGTGGGACAGTATGAAATCAGTTATCATAGGAAAGCATCAGTTATGCTGCAGGTTTGAAAAAACAGAGATTAAAAGAACAAAATGAATTAGAGTAAACATTTTTTACTATAGAAGCAGAACATAAAATAACACTTTGATTGTGCTTACACAGCTGGATGAGATGATGTTTGTGTGACATGACTTATGTTGTGAATATGATTTATGCGGTGGCTTTACACCTCTCTATCAATGGGATATACCACCCTATTAGAGTACGACGCAAAGAACCCTAGAGGAGGGTTCCCCCCATAGGTGCCGTGGTGATGATTCTGTCGGCTAAAGGTAGCTTAGGAAGAAGCCCAAAAATAATACCTAATCGGGTGTCAAGCATCGAAGAGGCGAGGATGATGAATGAATGAAAACTGAGAAGATGATTAAGGCAGACTTATTAAGGAGAAAGGGGCCACCATCTGCCTCCATCCAACAGCAGGACCTAACTAATTAATGTAAGACAGCATGTTTAACCTAAGGAAGCACTAACTCTAACTAATATTATGACCATTGGCACGGAGGAGGAAAAGCCCCCTTTAAGGAGGAAACCTCTGGGGATCCAAGGCCTAGGTCGCCTTCTCTCCAGGCTGATGACATTTGATTTAAGGATGTATATCATTTAAAGAGTAGGATTTGTTAAGGAGAAGGACACGAGCAGGGAAGAGGATGACAGGATAGGGGAAAACCCCAAAAGAAAGCACAGATCGAAGAAGGAACATGAGGCAGCAGGGACCTGAGAGGGTATGCTTGAGTAGCTGATGGGAAGCAGTAGATCCATGCAGAAGGCTGAGGAGATGTAAAAGTCAGAGCCATGTAGAAGACGGCTCCATGTAGAAGTTGGTAGAGCAAGGGGCTCGGTTGATCAATGTGAGTGTGAGGAATAGGAGACAGGAAATTAACTTGAATGAATTAAATAGGATCCTCGAAAGGAGGTAGAGTCATAAATGAACTTGAAAAGGAATTTGAAAAAAGGTGGAGAGCCTCCAACCAGCCCTTAGCAAAGGGCAATGGACAAGAGGGCATGATGGAGGGAAGCCATGAATGGAGTGAATCCTTGATGACAGGTACGAATAAGGTATGGTGAGATATAGAAGCCCTGAGTGGAGTGAATCCTTGATGGCTGATGATGGAACAAAGCCATGATTGGAGGTTCGATGAGATGAGGAAAGGTTATTGATGACTGGAATCAGGAATCTGATATATGAGGCAGGAGAGCTGCAGATCGATGAGGTGGCATATGACCAATGATAGGTAAGCCCAAAAGAAATATCAATTGAAGGCCAGATGGAGGCGGCCGAGGAATGCAGAGAGTGAGTGAAATAGAGGAGCAGGATAAGGTGCTCCAAAAGAAAGCAAAGATCGGAGGAGGAGAGGAACGGCAGGCAGAGGGCAGGTCGCTGGATGAGTGAGGGATACCCAAAGGTGGGCATGAGAAGTTGAGGGAGTAGGTTGAATGAGAGGTATGCTCGAATGAGTGATGTGAGTAAGTAGACACTGAGGCCAATAAGGCATGCCTGGAACCAGAGGGAGTCAGGAACCTGAATACATGTGGCAGGATGGCCGCAGGTCGATGAGGTGGCATATGAGTCATGATAGGTATGCCCAAAGGAATATCGATTGCAGGCCAGATGGAGTCAGCCAGAGACAGCCAAGGTGATGGCAGGATAGGGGAACAAACCCTAAAGAAACAATGGGTCAGAGAAGGAGAGGAACCTAAGGAGGATATTGACCAACAAACTGAAGCAAAGACGAAGGCCAGCAATGAGGTCGATGAAGGAACAGGTCGGGTGGCCACAAAAGCTCAGACGTACATCCCCTCGCCCACAGTCAAGAAATCGAAGCTGAAGAAAACCATGATTGGGGGGGTGCAGCAACATCTGGACTGTGTGCTGCTATGCGAGCAGACTTGATAGACCATTTGGGATACACTGCTGGCACCTTAGCATGGTAGCAGAAAAACTGCAAGCCGAAATCACCAAAATAACAAGTCCTAAAAAGAAAAGGTGACACTTACAGAGTCTCCCCAGACAAGGTGGAACAGGCCATTTATGTGGCAGAGGCAAAAGAAAGTAAGACACTGAATGGTGAATGGGGTGCAGAATGGACTGAAAAATTACTGTGGATATATAGCCTCAGAATGTAAAACTAGAGAACATGTGAACACAAATGGTAAAAGGATTTTTTTTAGTTCCCTGATTTGTAGATTGCATAACAAAAGAGAAAAGGCAGACAGCAGAGAGAAATAAATAAATAAAATAATGCAAACCATACGGTAATATATGCACTGAAACTATAGAACTAGATTGCATACAACATGTTTTGAAATATCGAAGTTCAAATGCTTAATAGTAGAAGTAAGTAACTGATTATAATTTACATGCTCATTACTAGCATGAAGACTGCATGAAGAAGATCACAAGAGGAGTGAAAAGTAAGGGAAATAAACATACAAATGAGCAGGAAACCTGTGGCAAGGAGCTATCGAACAAGAAAAGGTACTCACGTATTCATATTCCCCAGCAAATGAAGGACAGGAGGAATGAAGTGTGCCCATGGTTTCCCTCATGGTGTGCTGCAGGGCTCTTCAGAAGCAGCCACATTAATGCAATAACAGTTCAGCCAGGACACACTGGCAGCAATGGGAGGGAGACATGAACGCTGCATGAGACAGAAAGCAGAATGCCATCCAACATGTGAGCAATGTTGCAGTTAGAATGGATGGGGCAGAAGGTGGAATGGGGGGGGGGGCGAGCACCGGAGGAAGGCAGCGGCAGAACTGAGATAGCAGGTGCTCGCAGAAGGCCCGGGAAGGCATATGAGCTGGAGGGCAGAGTGGGTGATGGCACACCAAGCCCCAGAATTTGAAGAGGGGCAGGAGAGGTCAGGACCAGAGCGACAAAGCAAATGCGTGGATGCCGTGCTGCAAAGAACATGGGCAGGGAAAAGCCGGTAGGAAACCTCAGGGCTGAATCTCATCAGGAGCTAAGCGGAGCCGCCCACACAACTCCTTCTCCAGAGTAGCAGATGTGAAAGCATTGATGACGCCAAAAAGTAAACCATGGTCATTCCGTAGTAGAGCACACACGCAGCCACATGGACCATGCCGCTGAGCCAGTGTGCTGGCAGTAGAAGGGAAATAGATGAACTAGAGAGGCCAAAGAAGTGGAGATGAACAATGGGCAACCGGAGGTAGCTGCGAGACAGGGGAAAATGCAAAGAATGCCATAGAGTTGTAGGAGAGCAGCGCCTCCAGCTGCAAAAAGAAATTAATCCTGGGAAGGTCCAGGGTGAGCTACCTGATAAAGCCTGGTGGGGAGTGACGTAGTTGCTACATCCAATCGAACCTCAGGCTTACTGCCTTCCCATAAATAAGGACCTTAAGAAAGAACTAGATGAACTTAGAAATGAATTAAATAAAATGTTAGATGAAAAGATAAAGGGCAACCTTCGATATTTTAGGCAACATTTCTCTGAGGCTGAGAATCAGGCTGGATGATTGCTGGCCTGGCAATTATGAAGGGAAACAGCTAGCAGACTAGTCCTATGGATCAAGAATTTAGCCAATCCACAAAAATTGGAGACTGAACCCCAAAAGATAGCAATGGAATTTGTGAACTTCTATAAACAGTTTTACTCCCAGGGCCCAATAAAAGACTATCAAGAGAAGTTAAATACATTTTTTAATAGGGTTCAGGTAAACAAATTGTCACAGGAAGTAAGGGAGATGTTAGATGCCCCACTCACACTACTGGAAATAACAGACGCCATATTGGGGTTAAAAGTAGGTAAAGCACCAGGGCTAGATGGAGTGGCTCCAGAACTTTATAAAACGTTCAGGGATAAACTTATCCCTCACATGCAAAGGGTGTTCACTGAAGCGTGGGGAAGGGAGACAATTCCCCCATCCTGGAACTATGCACAGATAACAGTGATTCCAAAGCAAGGGAATGACCCTACCTCATGCAGCTCATACTGACCAATCTCCCTGTTAAACGTGGATCAAAAGATTTTCCCAACAATATTAGCCAGAAGACTACAGGGCCATGTAGGATCTCTAGTTCACCTGGATCAAACAGGTTTTATAAATGATATGATTATCTATAACATTTGTAGACTAATTTAGTAACGGAACAGCGGAAAAAGCCATTTTTATGGACGCAGAGAAAGCGTTCAACTGATTGGACTGGAGATTCCTACATAGAACTCTGAAGGAAATGGGTTTCGGTACAAACTACAGGGAAACCATTCAAAACCTATACTCAGCCCCTCAGGCAATGATTATGATAAATGAGGTGTTGACAGAAAGATTCCACCTGACAAGGGGCACAAGACAAGGCTGCCTGCTCTCACCCCTTTTGTTTGCTTTTTGCTTTTTGCATAGAGCCCATGGCCATAGTGATCAGAAACAATGTAAACATAAGGGGGTTCACAATGGGGGGAGGGGAATCATAAAATATCCATATATGCTGATGACTCCTTGGTTTTTGTCACTTCACCCTGCACCTCCATACCAAAGGGAATTAGAGGAGGTAGGGGGGATCTCAGGATACAAAATACATTTAGATAAATCTGAAACAATAAAAATTAATGGAAGTGGATCCAGGGAGCTCATGAATGGCTTTCCATTTAGATGGGCAACACAGAACACGGTGTGATACCCAGGTGTGTGCATATCAGCTAACTTTAACACTTTATTAAAATTAAACTATGAAAAACTGTTTGTGGAAATCAAGGAAGGTTTAAAAAGATGGTCAGCACTACCCCTATTCCTGGGCGGTAGAGTAGCTGTCTTTAAAATGAACATTGTTCTTTGGTTCCTTGTCCTCTTTCAAGCTCTGCCTGTAAAGATTCCTGGGGTCTTCTGGATGCAAGCACAAAAACATACTATTTCTTTTGTCTAGTCCAATGGCAGACATAGAATAAAAAAGAGAGTTCTAATGCTCCCGAGAGAATAAAGTGGCCTGGCACTGCCATATCTTAAATTATATAGCGGCACAGCTGGCCCCAGTGGACTCATGGCTGAAACAGAGGTCAGATACCGATTGGAGAGAGAGAGAGGACCAGCAGCTTGCCAACATCCCACTGTTCACACTCCCCCATGCCACAATAACATCACAACTTCTTAAGGCTATACCCAACCCCTGGACAAAACATACAGTGAGGATCTTGGTCAGGGCTAGGGAAATCACTGGCTCCCCAAATGATGCTGGACCTCTGTTGACCATCTTGGGAGACACAGAGTTCCCCCTTCCAAAAACAGATAATGCATTTGTAAGATGGAGCAGACTGGGTCTGAAAAGATACCAGTCCTTAATCAGGAATCATATGGTGACGCCCTTTCAGGAACTCCAAGAAAAATATAATCTACCTAATACAGACTTCCACAGATACTTGCAAGTGAAGCACTACATACAGTTGGAACGGAGGCTAATGAAAATAGAGAGGGACATTACCCCCCTGGAGGGTTTCCTATATTGGAAAACAATGCTAAGAGAAAGGGAGGGAACAATAGCTCATGCATATAAGGTACTACTGGCAGACATGCACCCAGAGTTTATGATGTTAAGACACAAGAGGGAGACAGAGGCCGGTATCACCATAAACGATGGAGACTGGTCACATTTGTTGGAGAAGGGGTGGAGAGTTGCAGCATCACCCACCTGGAGAGAGTTCAGGTGGAAATGCCTCACTCGAAACTTCCATACTCCAACAATCACTTCCCACTTTGCAGAGGGCAATTCCAACTTATGTTGGGGGGGGGGTTGTGGACAAATAGGCATGCACTTCCACATTTTCTGGGGATGTCTAGGGCTCAAGGATTTCTGGTCCAAATCCACCATGAATTGGGTAAAATATGGGGGGTTAACATTGAATGTGAATTTAAATATCTGATACTAGGAATAAAAGTCAACACAATCAGGAACAACTTTCAACAATGCCTATTTAGGATGCTGTGTACATCAGCACCCAAAGGAATCTCAGCAAATTGGTTCAGGCCCACCCTCCTCATTTGAATCTTGGATAACAAGGGTAAACAGCATACCAGAATGGAGGAGATCACATCCAAGCTCAGGCTAACAATAGATAAACACACAGACATTTGGGAGAGATGGGTGTCAAGGGAAGGAGTGTCAATCCAAAACAAGGAGGACACAACTCCGGGACGAGAGGTATGAAGATAAATACAACAGCTTGCCCTGTCTCTTTAGACTTAAAAACAAAAGCCTAAAAATTGATATGATTAAGATGATATAGTCTACATTGAGACAGACAGATATGGTTTTACATAGCTGATAAATATTATGGCCTGTTCACCGATATGTAAATATTTTGAATAGTTAAAGCTTTTCATTTATGAACAATAAATACAGATAAACATAGGTAAAGCTCAAAACACAGAAAGTATTAAAGGTAACATAAGGAAAGAAACACGTTTAACTGAAGAACACAATTGTAACCATACTTGCAGATGGAAGTAGTAAGCAGGTGAATATTATAAGTAGATTTTACACGGAAAGGACACATATGTTCACTTGTACTTTAATTTCATAATGAGAAATGAATGTAAATGAAATGAAATTTAGAAGAATATCTGTATAAATGAATGTATATAACCATCTTTATAATAAAGCTGAGTTTAAGAAAAAAGAACAGAGAGGAAACGCTTTATTATATTGCATAATATGGTGAGGAAATTTCTATGTGGCGACTCATCACCCAGATTGTCCTTCAGACTGAGAGCTCCATATTCAGAAGAGGGTTTTGGTTTTCCACACTGGGAAAAATGCCATCTAGCCTTCCTATTCAAACAGGGGGTTTTGTACTTAGATTCCTCAGGTAATAGTAATTCCCCCTTTTGGATAAAGGTAGAAAGGCAATTAGTAACCCCACATAAATGATCAGAATATCTGTTTGCCTCTCTACACCCAAATCATAAAGGGACACTGTCAGCCCTTTAATTACTTTTGTCTGCTGGTATTCCTAAACATGCCTGCACTGATTGCAGCAGTCCCTCTTGTGATGCAATATACATGGCAGCACTTTATTCCAACTTAAAATATTTACTTTTACTAATCATACTGCAAAGCAAACCCCTCTCTGTTTGCTCCTATTTATCGCACCAGATGCCAAAACATGGTTATATTTCTAAATGGCGCTCATACAACAGTATAACAAAAGCTGAACTCGGGAAAGTGTTTCTTGTTTTGAAATGGGCACTCAAAGTTAGGTAAATCATGGTCTGAAAGTCGAGTCATGATACTGGGCATGCGCTTATGCCTATGTATATGCTTCAGTGTGCATGTAACATTTATGTACATGCCCAATATTACAGCTCAACTTTCAGACTGTGATTTACCTAACTGTGAGCACCTGCTTCAAAACAAGAAACACTTTCCTGAGTTCAGCTTTCTTTATAGTATCAACAACTGTGTTTAAAGTTTTAATGTATAAAAAACATTGAAATGTTCCCTGCTATGGCAGTTTCCCCTTGTAACCCTCCCCCCCCAAGGTTGTGCATGAAAATGGGCTCTGGCTAAGTGTGCCTTTCCAGATTAACACATTTCAATAAATACCTATGACCAAGAGGCATACATACAAGGATACTAAAGGATACCTGCGGTAGGGTGTGCACCAATAATAAAATTCCACAATACTAAAGGATGCTTTGGGTAGGGTGTGAACTGATAACCTAACACAATGCTGAAGGATACTTGTGTTTGAGTGCACACCAGCAACATACCAAAATACCAAAGGATAGTTGTGGTAGGGTGCAAACCAATAACCTATCACATAATAAAGAATACTTGTGGTAGGGTACACACCAATAACTTACCGCAATACTAAAGGCTACTTGTGGTAGGGGGCTCATTAATAAACTACCCTATTACTATAGGATACTTTTGATAGGGTGCGTACCAATAACCTTCAACAGTACCAAAGGACAGTTGTGGTAAAGTGCACACCAATAACCTACCACAGTACTAAAGGATACTTGTGGTAGGGTGGGCACCATTAATCTACCATAGTACTAAAGGACACCTGTGGTACAGTGTGCACCCATAATCTACCACAGTACTAAAGGACACCTGTTGTACAGTGTTCACCCATAATCTACCACAGTACTAAAGGATACTTGTGGTAGTAGGGTGCACACCAATAACCCACAGTAGCACAATACTTAAAGACACTTGTTGTAGCATATGCAAGCAATAACACATGATAAGGTGTGGGTTATCTCCTGACAAGAGCACACCCAAGTGTGTTATGAGGCATGAGGTGCTTGTGCCGAGTGCCTTTTGCACCTGGGCGTACTCTTATCAGGAGATAACCCACACCTCAGAGTGTGTTATTGCGTTTATAAAATAGGCCTCCCGAGTAATTATTGTATGGGTAAAAAAAAAAAACATAAAAAAGTCAAAAATATGAAAAAAAAGAAGTTCCAATACTTCAAATAGTGAAAAATGTCCCCCTAGTAAGTTCCTTTCAAAGTGTTTCAGTGGCAGTAGAGGGTATGTTTTCCTGAGGTTATCTGTCTGTCAGTGCTGTGTTTAGTACATCCCCCATTCACAATGTTTTTTGTTGTGTTTTCCTACATTCAGATGGTGAGAGCCGTCCTTTCCCTGAGACCTAATATTCACTTTCACTGTCAGGTGCGAGCAAGCATGTCTGCCGATGCTGCTGCCTCTCATCCCCATACACGATCAAAAATAAATAGTGGCACAAATAAAGAGTACCAATTTTGTTCCATTTTTTTACAGAGTTTTTTTTTAATCAGGTAATGAAATCAGGAAGTGTATGCTTATCGACAGTAGTATTGGGAGCAAGCGTGTCCGTTAGCAGAAGCTGTACAGTGCGGTTGTAAACAGCAACTTCTGCTTTGCGGTGCCTGTGTAGCCAGAATACTTATGGTTTATTTATATATTTAGAAAAAAAAACAGTTCTATAAGAAACAGCTGAGGAGAACGTAGACTGCAGTTGCTGGAAATGGACCGATGATGCTGAGTTTGTGATAACCTTCACCGGTCTCTCAGCACACTTTGAAATGCTGAGAGGAGAGATCTATATTGACTGGGGTAGACGGGCAGCAAAGAAAAAATAAGCAGTACCAAATCTGCAGACTTTTTTGTCATGGAGGAAATGGGGGGATGTTATATTTACAGGGTACATGTTTCTTGATGCCAGTCAGGTGCCTTGACAGAAGTGTCGTTTCTGGTGAGCTGTGCCACTGTATGTTTTTTGCTTACAGTTGGCACAGTTCAGTGATACCTTGGTGTTATGGAGCCAGGCACAGAAGGTTAGTGCCGGTTGGCTAGTACATCTTCTGATAAGGACACAGCTCAGAAGATGTACTAGCCAATTGGATTGTTGGATTTCTGAAGCTCATTTTACAAGCACCATTTACCTACTATGTACTAAAGAACACTTGTAGTAGAGTGTGCAACAATAACCTATCCCAGTATTAAAGGAGGTTCTATGTGATAACGGTGAGTGCTGAATGGCGACCTGCGTTATCATGACGTCAGGGCGGCGAAAACAGTTTTGCCACCCTGACAACCTCAGCGTATGGAGGAGCGTCACTGGGGACTCAGTCCTTTTGCTTTCTGTGGGGGGGCTTTGCCCCTGCACCCCCTACTTAAGTATTCTCAACTCCAGGGGTGCATGTGAGGGGCAGCAAAAAAAACAAGTTTCGGGCAGGGCACAACAAAACTGCAGTAGCGCCCGGACCCAGACCCGAACCCGGAACCCCATGCACTGCAAGTGGAGGACAATCCCTGATGCCACAGCACAGCTCAGCAGCTGACCACAGCACCACCCCCTACATCCTCTCCGCCCCCTCCCAGGCCACGCTCGCCATACTCGCTCCCCCTCCACGCATGCACATATAGCAACATCCTGTCGCTACAGTCGCCCACCCCACCACATCCAGTTGCCCTCCCACCCTTGCCATTTGGGCTTTCGCCCACATCACATCGACATTTCGGACGGCGCCTTATTTCAGGCGCCAATGTCACAGGCTACCCTAAAGAATAGTTGTGGTAAGGTGTGCACCAATATGCTATCACAATACTAAAGAATACTTGTGGTATGGTGAGTACCAATAACCAACAACAGTGCTAAGGGATACTTGTGGCAGGGTGTGCATCAATAACCTACCACAATACTAAAGGATACTTGTGGTAGGGTGCACACCACTAACCTACAGTAGCACAATACTAAATGACACTTGTAGGATATGCACCAATAACCTACCACATACTAATGAACACCTGTGGTAGGGTGTGCAGCAATAACCTTCCACAATACTAACAACTACTTCTGGTAGGGTGTTCACCAATAACTTACCCCAGTACTAAAGGATACCTGTGGTAAGGTGCACACCAATATGCTACCACAATACTTAAGGATGCTTATGGTAGGATGCACATCAATAACCTGTTACAGTACTAAAGGACACTTGTGGTAGGGTGTGAATCAATAATCTACCACAGTACTAAAGGATGGTTGTGGTAGGGTGTGAATCAATAATCTACCACAGTACTAAAGAACGGATGTGGTAGGGTGTGCACCATTAATCTACCACAGTACCAAAGGACGGTTGTGGTAGGGTGTGCACCATTAATCTACCACAGTACCAAAGGACGGTTGTGGTAGGGTGTGCACCATTAATCTACCACAGTACTAAACAATGGTTGTGGGAGGGTGCGCACCAATGACCTTTGATATCAAACTATTAAAGGACTCTTGGTGTAGGGTATGCACCAATAAATAACCACAGTGCTAAGGGTCTCTTGTGTAGGGTATGCACCAATAACCCACCCTAGTACTAAAGAATACTAGTGGTTAGGTGTGCAGCTATACCCAATTACAGCACTAAGTGACATTTATGGTAGGGTGCACACCAATGACCTATCACAATTCTATGGGATAGTTGTCATAGGGTGGGTACCAGTGTTACTTACAGTGGAAGTCAAGCATACATGCATCAAAAAGAACTCCAGAAACTGCTAGGATATTCCACCACAATGTTGACTGCACACAAACATGTTGAAAAACCTTTGCTTTAGGCAACAACAGTAGAATCCAGACTTCCGCACAGGACTGACATTTCATGCTGTCACCATGCTTTTTACGACTGTGGGCAGAGCCTACAGGAGTATTTCATGTACAAAAGGAGTGATGTCATGTTTTCTGTCCGTGGAACTGACTGAAGGTGTAAATAGTCTCCTTCGCCTTACCCTCCTCCAAGAAATGTTTTCCGCCCTCAAATAAATATGCTTTCGTGTTAGTCAATGGTTGCAGGGTACTACTTTCTTTCTTAAATGGGTGGTACAAGAACTGGAACCTGAGTAGTGGGAGGCAGCATTGTTTTTTGGGAGGAAGAAGGTCCACCCCACCTCCACTCAAGAAGCTCTAAAAGGTCCATCCCACCTTTTTTTATGTGGGAGGAGCAGGAGGTGGATCTATCATACTGAAAGAAGACTCACTAGAGTTTGGGGTGTGGACCAAGGAACATCACATCTGTGGAGTCCCTGCATTTTGTTAAGGACTAAGAGAACAGATAATTGCCTTCAGACTGACTTAAAAACCCTTGGAACAAATGATTATCAGAGTCACCTGGTGACTCAAAGGAAACTCTAAGAAATGTCTGAAACTACAGCTTAAGGATTCAACTTCAAGGAAACCCTTGGAACAAATGATTATCAGAGTCACCTAGTGTCTCAAAAGGAAACACTAAGAAATGTCTGAAACTACAGCTTAAGGATTCAACTTCAAGGAAAATAGACAACTTTCAAGTATTTCTTAAACATTTATATACTAAAATTGGACACAGTACTTGGTAAACACAGTCTGTGATGAAGTGCATTTTTCTTTTTAAGTTTGAGAAGTGGAGTTGACTTGCATATGTTAAAAATTCCAGCTGCAATTAGCAGCTACTGCAGTTGTGAAACAAAATGCTGTCTTTTGTTTTTTTTTTCCTATTTACTTTTTTTTTCCTGGCTCAGTTTATATCAGTGAAGAGCTGCCATCCAACTGGACAAGCTATTTATCACTCATTTTTCATTCAAAATAACATAAATGTGGTTTCACATTTTTACCATGAGGGAAACAAGATAAACCATCATGGTTAACAAATACATTCTTTGACACCTCTGAATGAATGGGGTAGTTTTTTTAACATTCCTTTTGAGTTCATTTCTATTGGAACCTGTTATTCCAGTTTTTACGACTGTGCTCCTGGAACGTTCTGCATGACAGGTTCCCTTCGGCACTTCACAGCACCTCATTAAGCCATGTGACACTACTATCTTTGCAGGACATTGCATACTGTAGCAATAGACTCAATTTTTTTTGCCTTTTTCCAAATAATATACCAACTTCATTCTCAGGCAGTCAGTTCTGGGCTAGTGTTAATATTCTACTGAATTTTCTTAACTTGAAGTTTGTGACTATAGGTGTTTATAACTGAATGATAATTACCACATTTGCTTCTCTTGCAAATAGCCAGGCCTTTGTGTGTCTAATTTATGTTAGACTTACTGTAGGTTACACATAGAATCTGAATAATTTACAACATGCTGCATTGTGATTCAATTAACTGATAAATGGGGATTTTGGTTTCTTTTGCAAGTTCACTTTTCCTGACCATGGATATACTAAAACAAAAATTTCTCAACAAAATGTTTTTAAATAAATTATCTGGTTTGGGGGGGGCGGGGCTGCTACAAGCAGAATGGGATTTCACAGATGAGGGAACTCACAGCAGCAGAAAAAGAAGCATGTTGCAGGGTTTTAAATAATTGATTAGCAGTTTTTTTCTTGGGTTGATACTAACTGTATAGAAAGTATTTATATAGATTTTCTAGAAGTGCTGTGTTTGTTAAACACAGTGAGGCAAGAGCTATTAATTTTCACAACGTTTTAGCACTTTTACAAGCAAAATGCTAATCAATTTTTAGAGTTAAATAAAACCCTTTACCTGATGCCCATTTTTAGGCCTTATATAGTAATATCTTCCTTCAAGAGAACAGCTTGTAATGAAATGTGTTGAATTTACATTGGCATTTGGGCATATGGACTTTTCTATTATATGAATTTTGTGTGTGAACTGTATATCAGTCTCTAAAAAAAAACACACATCAAATGTCTTCAAAAACTTGTCTCAACATTGTGTTTATCTTCCACCTTGTCACAACATACAGTTGTCTCAGCAGTGTTTTCAGTTAGGGTACAGTACCTTCATGTATATGATGGCCTGGTTCTGTTGAGCTGATTGCTATAACAGTGCATAGAATAAAATGCAAAACATATAGGTAACTGTAGTACAGAAGGTGGCATTATTTTTAATTATACAATGACAAGGAAAAATGTAAGAAGCTGATTGGCTGCTAACCCATTGAAACATTGATGTTATTACACAATAACATCACCGTAGCTTTGGATTTGGATCATTCCTTGCATTTTCTCTTAAGAAATATTTTTCCACACTAACAAAAACATCCTTTAAAATGTATTTTTTATTCTGTATATAACAACAAGCCATTGTTTAATTGCAATGAGGCACTCCAGGGTGTATGTTATCTGGTAATAATGTCACTCCTGGGGTGGTGGAAGCACTTGGCTTTGCCTCATGTTTCAACCCACCCCAGAAGTGATATTATTTATGCCCTTTCTCAATGTACTGTACTTTGATTCAGTTAGTGTATATGCAACAGCCTTCATGTGAACACTCAGGGATTCTCTTTGACTCCTGATGTCTGTTTGCTTTAGCTATTGTATATTGTTTGAACTGCTTTGGTCTTCTTGATGTGGTGCCTGTGTCCCTAAACTATGTAATCTATTTATCTACTGCTACCCATGTATCTCCAGTGAATGATTGTTATAACTGTCTGCTCTCCGAGTCATTGTTTTTTGACTTGTTAACTGTGCTGTCATTGTATTAGTTTCAACAAGGTGCCTTTGTAAATGAGTCTCTGACTCAAAGGTTTGTAAATCTGATATTTTTTAAATAAATAAATAAATAACTGTTTATGTTTAAGCTCATGAAACACCCTTATCTAGTTAGTGCATTCACAGTCGTAGTGGCTCTGCCAGAGTTTGTTCAAAGTGTGAGGACAGGGAAGAGTGATCTTATTTATCTGCTCTTTCTTAGAGCTGTATTAGCTCAAATAACAAAATCTATTTACTCAGTTTATATCCTTGATCCCATATGTAATCCAAAACCCCATATGTGCATTTACAAATACATATACCCATATTTGCAAGAGATGTTTAAAAGTAAAGAGAGAGAAAAACTTAGTAACTATTTAAAAACAGCAAACCTTTGCACTGATTTCATGCATACTACAGAGACAGTAGCACATCTTGCACAGAGTCAGATTGTAAGTGTGATATTTACCTCAGGGTGTATTCATGAATGTGCAGGTTGCGTACTCACGATGTATCTTAGATGTGTAGGCAATCCTAAATTGGAATGCCACACTGCAGGGCTCCAGTGGACCCCCAGCAGCATTAACAGCCTGTGTGTGAGGCCAGTGAAAATTCGATCACATAGCTATGCACACAGGTGGTTCAGGGCATGCCAGTGTGCATATCAGCACACCGCACCATGCACTAAGTGCTGGGCAAGAGGGGCATGGGTTACATGAGGGTAGACACTGCTGTAACTGCTATGTGCTTGACCCAAAGGAAACCCAATGGTTGCAGTGGACCAAGAACCCCCTCCACAGTGCTGCCCCAGCCCACCAGGCTGACGGAAGGCTGGGGGCACCCAGTTGGGCACATGCCCATGAAAGTGGAAAAGTTGGGTCTCATGCCTTCCCAAGATCCTCTTTATGCATACAGGAGGGGATCTTATGCATACAGTAAAGGCATCCCATTGGATGACTGCCTGTACCCCACAATCCACCACCCATGCAGCTGCGATCCACCCCCACTGCAGCTGTGCACTGGGGGGGGGGCAGGGCCATGCATAGGTGCCCTGCATGTGCTCATGGTTCTGAATACTGCGCACCCTGTGCCTGTCCAGGGCCACGTAGCTACACAGGCATTATACATGTATTTTGTGTGTATAACCTGCACGTTGATGACTAGACCCCATTATCCATAATAGTGCAATTTATGATAGATTGCACAGTTCCTTATTGTCGCATACTGTAGTTTGTGAATTAGGAGCTGAATCCATTAAAAAACAGGAACTGAAAACAAATAATGAGTAAAGAAAAGGTAGAGAGAAAAGAGAAATGTAAATGTCACACTTAGAGCTCAACTATATACAAAATGTGCTGCTGTCTATGTACTGTAGTATGAATGAAAACAGTGCAAAGTTTAGCAGTTTTTGAATTGATACTAAGTTTTTCTCTCTCTTTATTTTTAAACAAGTCTTGCACATATGGGTATATGCATTTGTAAATGTACATGTGAGTTTTTACATTATGTACGGGAATAGGTATATAACATGAGTAAACTTATTTTTTTAAGTTTGAACTAGTATAACTTTAAGGAAGCCCAGTATAAATGCAGGTACCGTTTCCTAGTCTCACACCTTGAAAAAGTGCAAGAATAGCTTGAAACATTGGTCCTGTGGGGAGGCATGGATTCTACTGTTGCTGACTAAAGCAAAGGCTTTTCAACGTATTTGTATGCAATAAACATTATAGTGAAATATCTTAGCAGTTTCTAGAGTTCCACTCCAGTGTGCATGTGACTTCCACTGTACTGTAAGTACCATTGCTGGGGCTTACGCACAGTGTTGATGAGAATGGCTGCTTGAAACTACAGCTGCTGCTCACCTATTCCATTCATTTATTAATTTGCATGTTTTCTGCATCTAAGGGCAGTATTTCTTTATTTAATTCATTAGCGTTTTATTTGGTCTATCAAATTTCATAAAAATTTACTTTATTTTCTCAGTATTTAAAGTTTTGCAAGTCCTGTTCCATTATGGCTCTGATGACTGGCAAGTCCACAGCAGATGGCCCCAAAACTATCTCAAGTAACTGTTCAATGGGAAACTCATCTAACAGTAAGTATGACATTCAAACCATTAAGGACATGTTAGCCTGTATCAAAATTGACATTACGGATATGAAGCGTGCCATGGGTCTCCTAAGAAACAATACAGATGACAATACTAAAAGGGTAGCAGCTTCTGAAAATAAAATAGTGCATCTAGAGGACTCTGTAACCTTTTTAGAAGATAAAATTGAACATCAGAATGATCAGGTCCAGTATTTATTCAAGAAAGTTGATGACTTGGAAAATAGTGGGAGGTGCAGCAACATACATTTAGTTGGTGTACCTGAGGGGCTGGAAGGCACCAACATGACACTGTTTCTCCAGCAGTTTACACCAGAAATCCTGAATTACCAGTGGCCTTGACCCCTAGAAATTGAGTGTGCCCATCACTCCCTAGTATCTAAACCACAGACTGATAATAGACCAAGGGCAATTATTGTTAATTTCCTACGCTTTTCTATAAAACAAGAAGTACTGAAATTAGCCAGGGAACATAAACAACTTAATTGGAAAAGAGAGCGTGTCTATTTATTTCAAGATTTTTCTACTGAGGTGGTTGAGATGCAAAAGGCTTTCTATGAGGTTAAGAGACAGTTAAAGAAATATAGGTTGTCATACGATTTCAACTATCCTGCTGTGCTTGTGGTGTTATTACTGGGCAGCTACCCACAGTTGTGTGAATACGCTGAACAAGTGTGGGACATAGTTAACAGCTATCCAGGAAAATCGTTTGACTGAACCGCCATTACTCTTTCAAACAGCCCTCAACATTCTAGTGTGGCTTAAGACTCAATCTGTCAATCAAGCAAGAATTCTGCAACCTCCCCTTCACAAGCCCACAGCAGTTCACCACTGCAAAATCACAACAAACTGCCTGATCAGAGGCTTATTCAATCAAGCACACATTTGCCATACTCAGCAATTGTAAAGAATCTGAAAAATGCTTCAAAATCTGCGGTTTTCTCCACCATCACTTGTAGAAGCAAGCCCTCAGTAAAAACTTATTTTCTCACCGTCAGCTGCAGCACGGGTTCTGTGCCAAAAAGAGGGGCCATGGCAGAAGTAGAGATCATTGTCTGATACCTGCTAATCTTGCTTGTTCGCCACCCATGTTGTATCAGGAAGGGACTCAACAACTTGATACCCTGTGGAGATGCATTCCACCTGATGTTTATTTCCTCTCCTCCCCATCATGACCGGTGGATAGGTCGCATAAACATAGATGTTATTTCCAGTTTCATGCTAAGCTGAGGGGAAATCTATGGACTGAGCCGGAGGACTAATCCTCCCTATTTGACTAATGCTTCCAAACTATATTTTTGTTACTTATGTTTATGTTTATGTTTCAGTTAAATGTTTAATGCTTAAATGACAGCACGTAGCCAATGTCTACTCCTGTTTTTTAAGAAATGTTAATGGTGAAGAAGCTACATTTGCAAAATCCATTTGTGGGGGCACTGGTAAGTTTCTAATCTTCATACTGCAACTGTTCCTCTCAAAAAGATTAGCTGCTGTTTCCATCAATAGGTATTTGTCTTGTTAAATATGTGCTTGTCTTTCCTTGTTGCATTAACATGAATATTTAAATATCTATGTAACCTCTTAATCTGCTTCATTTATTACAGCAATGTCACTACAGCATTTTGCGAGCAATTACTTTGTTGCATACTATGTCACAGCTTTAAAAATTACTTTTCCCATTTACTAACGACTCAGTCATATCAAACAGGGATAATACTCACATGCTGTTCGATTTGCAGAGTTATGTATAGTGTCATTGCTGCATATGGTTTACATGAATATCAATCTTTAGCTCTTTTTTTCCAATTCTATTTAATGTTCCTCTGCACAGTGAGGGTTGGTACCTTGTCCCCCCATATGGGCCCTGATCGTGGACCCTCAACTCTTCTGGCCCGGCCTCTGCCATGACTCATGAGAATGGAGAAGACCGTGACTTGCCCCTTATGGGAGCCCCACCAGTGGGGAATGAGGGGGGGGACTGAAATCACCTAGGCCCCTGCCCTGTTAGCCAGGCTTTGTTTGGCTGGATAGAGGGAGCCCATTGTGGGTGTCCTAAGTGCATACATAGAGGGTTTTTTCCTTATGTGAACCCCCAGGAACATGGATGTGCAATGATGTCCATTGCATAACAAGCATGCTCCCATGCTTACCTGCAGGACATCCGCCACCGCCCCAACCCTGTTAAAAGGCATCCCTGGCTGCAGCACCCCAGTCTCCATTGGGAGTTGCAAGTTGCTGGGGATTAACCACCCCCCCAGGAGAGGAGAGCAATCCTCTGGATGCTTGATCTTCTCCTCCACCTGCCGACCCCTGACGTCCCAGGCTGGCTCCCAAACCCAGTTCACTGGCATGGTGCAAGGTAAGCTCTTCAGTACCTCATCTCTCAGTGCCACTGGGCCAGCTTATAAATCTTAAGCTCTAATTGGCATTCAGCTCTTCCTTATATTTGAAGGGCCGTACAGCCCTCTAATTATGCTTAATGTATATGGACAGCCTTCTCTTTTGAGTAACCTTAATTTTTATACCAAGCTGATTTTTATTATTCTGCTATCTGAACAAGAGACAGGGGGCTGGTCCCCTGCCTCCTAGCTATGAGATTGCTGAATCTGTAATAGACTGCTTCTAGCAGTGGAGCATATAATTTTCAAATGTGGATCTATACCTCATGTTTATGTCTGTTAGCAGGAGGTAGTTTACTTTTATTTTGAGTCTGAGGGAGCTGTGACAGAACATTTAACCACTCTACCTCCCCAGACTATTAGATTGTGATACTGCAACAAAGCCAACATCATAACTACATTACTAAGCACTTGAAACTATACAATTTATTCTCCCACTGTTGAGTACTCCAGTATACATGTCATACATAGTAGATATCGCATTGGAATAAAATATTTTCCACTGAAATATCAAACATTCTACAAACTCAATGAGCTTAGTTATGTTCCCATTAAATTGATGGATGTGGCCAGCCTGGTGGTGCTAAGGGTTGAGGCGCTGGATGACACACCTTGTGCCACGCCAATGACCCGGGTTTGGCAATGGATTTGGGTCACTGGGAGCAGGGGAGGGAAAGGATTGAGCATCAAGATGACTATTCTCCTTTCCTGGTGTGGGTAGTGAGCCTTGCCTCGCTCCATTAGTGGGCCCCCGTGGAGATCAAGGGCACAGCATGGAGCATGTTGTAGAGGGGTGGAGTGACGGCAGATGTCAGCACTACATGTGCAGACATCATGGCACGTCCATGCTCTGGGGAAACCGAAGCTGGAAAAAACTCTGGCACTCAGTGAAGGCAACGGCGACCTCCAGGGATCTTGGCCCACACACCCAATACTGGACTTTTCCCCAACCAGTTTCTCTCGAGCCCCTTTACCCTTACTCCAGGACCCGGCTGACTTGATTTCAGAAAGGTCACCCAGGTAGGTGTCAGGAGGTTGACCTGGGGGGCTTAGATCTGGGGACCAGCTGGATCTGAGGGGTTGGGGTGGGGTAGGGTGTCTCTGTCCCTGGTTCCCTGATCAGGGGAGGTTTCAGGTGGGTGGTAGGAGCCCTGGTTGAGTGGGGTTCACCTGAGAGATGCCTGGGACTGTCGGGTGTTAAACACAGAAACATAGAATTTGACGGCAGATAAGGATCACTTGGCCCACCTCATCTGCCTATTTTCCTACCTAACAGATAAGCTGCAGATCCTAGTTAACCAACAGCTTACTTCCTCCTACCCCCCACTAGGACTGCCTTATGTCTGTCCCATGCATTCTTGAATTCCTCCACTGTTCTTGACTCCACGACCTCCTCAGGGAGGCTGTTCCATGCATCCACAACCCTCTCCGTGAAAAAATACTTCCTCACATTACCTCTGAGCCGTCCTCCCTCTATCTTCCAATTGTGCCCCCTTGTTCTTGCACATTTCTTTTTCTAAAAGATGCTACCCTCTTGGATTTTGTTGATTCCCTTGAGGTACTGGAAAGTTTCTATCATGTCCCCTCTCTCCCTTTTTTCCTCAAGGGTATATATAAACTCCTTTAGTCTTTCTTCAGTATGTCTTCCGGTGCAGACCCTGCACCATTTTGGGTGCCCTCCTTTGGAGAGCCTCCACTATGTCTGCGTCTTTGCGGAAACGGGGTCTCCAGAACTGCACACAGTACTCAGATGGGGTCTCACCAACTGTCTGTACAGAGGATAACAACTTCCTGTTTTCTACTATTGATGCCTCTGCCTATGCATCCCAGTATCCCCTCAGCCTTCCTTACTGCCTTCTCACATTGCTTGCCCACCTTTAGGTCATCTGATATAATTACCCCCAGATTCCTTTCCATTTTTACTGTTGTTAGTATCTCACCCCCCCCATTGTGTACTCTTCCCCTGGGTTTTTGTTTCCAATGTGCATTACCTTGCACTTCTTTGCATTGAATCTGAGCTGCCATACATTTTTGACCATTCCTCCAACCTTGCCAAGTTCCTTCTCATCCATTCCTCTCCATCTTGTGTATCAACCCTGTTGCAGATCTTTGTGTCGTCTGCAAAGAGACATATGTTTCCTTCCAGTTCCTCTGCAATGTCACTTATAAAGACATTAGAAAGGACTGGTCCCAGTACTGAACCCTGCGGTACCACACTAGTAACCCTCCTTTCTTCACTGTGCACTCCATTTACTGCTACCCTTTGAGTCCTGTTGTCTAGCCAATTTTTTATCCAGGCTACCACCTTGGGGCCCACTCCAAGGCTAGCTAACTTGTGTATTAATCTTTTGTGTGGGACTGTATCAAATGCCTTGCTAAAATTTAGGTAGGCCATGTCCACAGCCACTCCCTGGTCAACTACTTTGGTCACCCAGTCAAAGAAATCTATTAGATGTGTCTGACACGACCTTTCCACCGTGAATCCATGCTGCCTTGGGTCCTGTGCCCCACTGGCCTCTAGGTACTCAACAATTCTTTCCTTCAGAAGTGATTCCATCATTTTCCCTACCATTGAGGTCAAACTAACTGGTCTGTAGTTTCCTGCCTCTGTCCTGCACCCACTTTTGTGAAAAGGAACCACATCTGCCCTCCTCCAGTCCTCAGGTACCACCCCATCCTCCCATGATTTGTTAAAGAGAGTGGTCAGCGGTGTCACTAGTTCTACCCTTAGTTCTTTCAGAATTCTTGGGTGAACCCCATCAGGCCCCATTGCTTTGTCCACCTTCAATTTTATTAGTTCTTTCAGAACCCTTTCTTCTGTAAATGGATTGGTATCAACCCCCGTCTTCAGAGTGTTTCTCTTGTTTGGTTTAGGTACCTCCCCCTCCTCTTCCTTTGTGAATACTGAGCAGAAATATTTGTTCAGTATCCCTGCTTTTTCACTGTCTCCCTCTATCCACATTCCCTCCCCTTTACTAAGCCTCGGTATCCTTCCTTTGGTCTTTCTTCACTCCCTAATGTACCTATAAAAGGTCTTATCCCCCTTCTTAACAGAATTGGCTATCCTTTCCTCAGTTTGGGCCTTTGATATTCTGACTGCCTTCCCAGCCTCTTTCTGCTTTAACTGATAAAGTTCTCTGTCCTGCTCCTTCTGTGTTTCCTTATATTTCCTGAATGCTATCCTTTTCTCCTTAACCTTCCCTGCCACCTCTTTTGAGAACCATAGCGTTTTTTCCTTCGTTGTGTTTTATTGATTTGCTTTACACAAAGGCTTGTTGCCTCTGTGATGGCTAAATAGGGTCTACAAAAAAAAAAAGGATGTAAGTCTGGTTAGGTCTATCAATATCGAATTAAATGCTCCAGCCTATGGTATTACTTCGTCTTTGTTATATGCAGGTTGTTCTTTTCCAAAAATATGGCTTTTGATTTTTACTGCTAATTAGTAGTGCAAATTTACATTAAACAAATAGGTGTAGCAGTCAGGTTTCAATGCTACCTGCAATTGTTTATCTTGCTTAAGTGACTACTGTGTTTCATGTAGTCACATAGTTCTCATTAGTGTTAATTGGCTCTAGATATTTTGTGCTTACCTTTATATTGCTTTAAACTATATTAATCTAGTGACTTTGAATGTTATAAATTTAGGTAACTTTACATTGTCTTTTATAATATTTTTAAGTGGAATTTTTGGTAATACGGTTCACCGTTTTATTTTGAATTTTTAGTTTATATTTTATCTTTTTTCCTTTCTACTTACATCTTAGCTGCTCTAAAATATCCAATATTAACAAAATTCTTAAGGCTGTTTCATGGAACATTAAAGGCTGCAACAATCCAGTTAAAAGAACAAAAGTTCTGTTTTTTCTTAAATCCCTGAAAACTGATATTGCCTTTATGCAGGAGACACATTTAACTTCTGGAAAAACTGCTAAGCTTAAAAGATCATAAGTAGGCTTGATTAATGGGAGTTCTTTTAACTAAAAATGCAGAGAGTTATGTATATTGTTTCATAAGAATCTGAATGCCACTGTTAATTCCACTATCACTGCTCCAGAAGGCAGATTCCTCATTACTAAGATCAACATAGAGGATAGGAAGCTATCTTTGATCAATGTGCATGCCCCTAACAATAATTACTGAGATTTGTTTGCCTCTTTGGCAGATAAGATTGCCAGTAATACAAATGAGGAAATGATTATTGCTGATGATATGAGTACTGTAGCTAATGCTTTTGTAGATAGTACCTATATGAGTCCTGCAGACCAATCAGTTTCCTCCAATGCCTTTAACAAATTTTACCATGAGTTTGGCTTAGTCAATACATGGAGGATAATCTATCCAAAGGATAAGGACTATACTTTTCAATCTGCTAGGCATGGCTGATTTAGCAGGATAGATTACAGTATCATTACTAAATCACTCCTTTCAGGCCTCACCACACAAGTAATATAGGTAACATAATCAGTTCAGATCACACCCTTGTATCTGTGGGTATTAGTTTTGGTCATATCTCTCTGAAAGAAGCTGGAAATTCAACTGCAGTTTGCTTAATAGCGGTGAATTTTCTCCATGTCTTGGGGACAAAATAAAATCCTTTTTTGAATTTAATGATGATAATGTGGTAACTGAGCTTACTCTTTGGGATTCTTTTAAGGCTTTCATAAGGGGCAGAATAATTTCCTTTTCATCGCACAAGAACAAACTTGGGGAGGCAGAACTATTTAATCTTGAGAGGAGTTTGAAAACCAAAGAAAAACTATTCTTGTAAACTGGAACCAAAAACTTGGTTTTGCATAGAGAAATAACTGGCCTCAAATTTGCCATCAATACCACCCACAATCAAAAAAAGCTGAGTATGCATTATTTTGCTTAAAACAAAGCTACTGGGAAGTAGGGGAGGTATATAAGAGGCCCATAAGTTGAGGAAGGCATCAGAGGTATCTAAGATAGCATCTATTAAAAACAAGGACAGATTGCCTGTCTTTTCAGTCAAGCAAATTGTTGATATATTCAGAAATTACTACTCCAAACTATATCAGTCTGAGGTTAACTTTAACCAAGGCAATTCAGATCTATTTCTAAATTACCTAAAATGTCCCTTAATCTCAGAGCAAGACAAACAATCCATAAACAAAACTATCTCCCAAGGTGAAATTACAAAGGACATCTCTTCTTTGCTTGCGGGTAAAGCACTTGGCCCTGATGGCCTAACAGGGGAATCTTTTAAGGCTACTATCCAACAGCTGGCCCCTATTCTACATAGAGTTTTTAATTTGTGCCTCTGATTCTAGAACCCTTCCTTTATCTATGAGAGAGGCTACTATTATATTTATTCCTAAGAAAGACAACACACCCTAATTATGTAATAATTACCACCCAATCTCATTAGTTAATGTGGATTGCAAAATGTTAGCCAAAATAATGGCAAATAGACTAAACAAAATTATTCAACTATTAATACATCCTAATCAGGTTGGCTTTGTGTCTGGATGTCATAGCTCTGACCTTTTGAGAAAAATTATCCATATGATTCATGCCTCTAAAACAATGAAATTCCATCCTGTTCTGCTTTCATTATATGCAAACAAAGCCTTTGACTGGCTAGAATGGGAATTTTTAATTAACATTCTTAATAGTTACAACATGGGGGAACAGTTCTGCAAGTGGGTACAAGTCCTGTACTCCGAAGTTTATGCAAAGGTTAGAATCAATGGGCTCTTCTCTGATAAATTCCCCATTTTTTGCGCACCAGACAAGGATGCCCTCTTTCACCACTTTTGTTTATTCTGGCTATAGAACCATTCCTTATTAAGATAAGGATGACCATCTCCATCTCAGGCATAATCATAGGAAAAGCTCAAAAAATCTCAGTATACGCAGATGATGCACTGCTTTCGATTACCCACTCAAGAAACTCTGTACCTTCATTACTAAAAATCATCCAGGGGTTTTCAAACTTCTCAGGATTTAAAATTAATTTTAATAAATCTGAGGCTCTCCTCCTAGCAGATAATATAGACAAAAATGTTTTTAACCAGAACAACATTAAAATTGCTTCAAGTGGGATTACATTTCTTGGGATAAACTTAACTTTAAATATCTCACAGATCATTCACAGCAATTTCAATGTCCTCTTAAACACTATGAAGTTAGATATGGTTAGATGGAGTAAAATGGTATTATCATTTTAGGGGAAGATACAGGCATTCAATATGATGCTTGCCCTGAAAATCTATAACCTTATACAACATTTACCAGTGCTTATCCCACATCTCTTCTTTAATAAGATTTATTCTCTGATTAGGAATTTTTAATGGAAAATAACTCCTCCTTCTCATATTCCCTTAGTAAACTCCAACAACCAAGAGACAGGGTGGCTTTAATCTTCCAAATTTTAGACGTAGACATGTCTCATTCATAGCAGGGCAGTGCATTAAATCATTAAGGTTTTGTAACAAACATGATACACCAGGAAGGGCATCATCCCAGAACAATCCTATATTCAGGAACACCCAAGATTCTTGAGTTCAAATCCTAGTTTAAATTAGGTTAGTAAATCCTTTCAGGAAATAGCTATAGCACTGGCATGGGACACAGGTTCTTCTCATCATCATTCCATTTGGGGTAATAGGCTCTTTACAGATAATGGCAAATGCGTGGACTGGGTTAGTTGGAAATCAAAGGGCATCCTCTTTTTAGATGACTTCATTGAGACTTTCCTTGGCCTTTCTGATGCCCTTTTCACAATTATCTCAGAAATTTATTTTGCCCAGAACATAATTTCACAACTATTTATAGCTTAGAGAAATACATACAACAATTATCAATAAGGGTGTGGGTTTTCCCTCAGTACATATTTTAGATAATGGCCACTAAACCATTTACAAAATGAACGCTGAATCTAAACCTAGCCCTTTAGACTATTTGATATCCAAATGGGAAGGTGAGTTAAAAACTACAATTTCTCCTGATGAATGGAGCCATGTATAGAACATGACCTTGAAAGCATGCAAAGAAGGCAATGGCAGACTTATTCAATACAAAAGTATACATAGATGGCATTATTCTCCATGTAAATTGGTGGAATTGGGTCTTTCCAAAGATGAGTCATGCTGGAGAAGTTTATCTGAGAAAGGGACACTTTCCCATATTCTATGGTCCTGCACTGGGGTTGGGTGAGAGTTGCAAATTCTGCTTCATGGAATGTCTGCAAAATGTTGTCAATTTCAGGGAAATTTCAGAACTTTCGCCATTGGTAAAACTGGGATTTTCTGTGGATTTTCACCCTTGTTCCGTGGACTTTTTTGTGAACTGTGGAAAAATGCATATAAACTGTGGAATTTATTCTATCTACAGTTTAATGAACGGTCAGTGAATGAGCGTGTGCTTGTACAATTACGTGGTCATTCACTGACAATTCAGTGGGCCACCAGTAGTGGAGGAGAGAGGAGGGCTGCACCAGTAGCAGTTCAGAAGGAGGTGGGGAGCAGGGTGGTGGCAGATGAACTGTCAGGGTGGGGGGGTCCACTAGACACCAGGGAATTGGGATTACTTTTTTTTATAAGGAATCAGGGATGGGGGGTCCACTAGACATCAGAGAATGCTGGGAGTAGAAGGGGTTAGTCGGTGGACTGCCAGCTGTTTTTTTGTGGATTAAAGGAATCCAAAATAGGGAGGGGGTCCACTATACACCAGGGAAATAAAATGTTTTTGGGGGCTATGATCAGTGGGTGGGGGGACCACTAGACACCAGGGAGGGATTGGAGTTTTTGTTTCTTCTTTACTGGGACCCATGAACTGTGATCCCTGGACAAGGGGGTGGGTACCACTAGACACCAGGGATCAGGGATTTTTTACTTGGGACCAATGATCAGTGGGTGAGGGGGGTACTAGACACCAAGAGGGTCCAAGGGAGGGATAGGAGTTTATTTATTTATTCATTTATTTACCGGATTAATGAATTAAACTGTAGTTAAAAAAGCCTCAGAACTGACCACTGGCAGTGATCTGTTCTGCAGATTTTTTTCCCCGCAGTTTAATAAAGTAACCCACAGTCTGTATATTTATTCCACAGTTTTAAGGTGGAATTTCCATGAAAGTTGGGAAAATGATTTTCAAACTTTCATGGAAGTGAAATTCTCACTTTCGTAGAAATTCCGCAGGCAGAATTTTTTTTCACACACCCCTATCCTGCACAGCTTTAATACCCTTTTGGAGAGATATAATTTCAATCTGTTAAACTGTAATTAAGAAGCAGATTATCTGCTCTGCTAAATTTGCAATATTGGGCATTGGTTCTCCTCCCTTGCTACCCTTCCCCACTTCCATCCGCCCCTCTATCCCCTGCTACTCCCCATCTCTCTCCCACACCCACCTACCATTCTACCCCCTCACCTCCCACCTACCATTTCACTCCCTCTCCCACTCCTCACCTCCTGCCTCCCCCTCCCTATCATCCTATCTCTTGTTACTCCACCCCAGACTACCTAGCACTTATCTTTCTGTTCTTGCACTTACAACAATGCCAAATCCTTGACTGTCTACCTCCCTTTTCCCCACCCCTCCTCCTCTTATCCCCCACCCCTTGCTCCACTTATGTCACCTCTAGGATGGTTTTCATTTGTATCTGTGTCCTGCTATATATACACATGTATTGTTAATTGTGCATTGTTATTTGCCACTGACTGTTTGCTACTGTGCTAGTCTATACACATGTACTGTCTTTTGCTACTAAGTTAACTTCCTGACCTGTATTGTATCTTACCTCTGCTTACTCTATGTTAACCTCCTTACCTTATATTGTATCTTACCACTGTTTTGCTTGCACCCATTGCTGACACAGAACCTTTGTAAAAGAACCCTTGGTTCAAAGGTATTTGTAATCCTAGTAATAAATAAATAAAATAACTTTTAGAATACACAGAATGCCAGAGAATTTGGCTTAGTGCTGCCTTTATTTCTGCCAAAAATGTGATACTCAGGCATTGGAAAAGTATCTATCCTCCCTCCATAACAGAATGGTTACAGGACCTTTTGATTAGAGCTAGCTACAAAAGATTAGCATATGTTAAAATGAATAGGTTAGATACATTTTGACATTTGAGAACCCTTTTTAAACTCTAAATTATTTTAATAGTTTTCTCCAAAATTGTTACTTTATCTTTGTTTCTGTATGTTTTGAATTTCATAGAATGTATACTGCTGTTCTTCGGTTTTAAAATTGTCATTTGTAATTGCATGTTTAGAAAGCTTGGATGGTTGTTGCTTTTTCTCTCTATATTGATTATACATCACTCCTACCACAACTATCCTTTAGTACTTTGTTCAGTCATTGGTGTGTACCCCACCAGAACTATCTTTCAGTACTGTGGTAGATTATTGGTGCACACCCAACCACAATTATCCTTTCATACTATTATAGGTCACTGGTGTGCACCCTACCACAAATATCCTTTAGAATTGTGGTAACGTAGGTTATTGACTCGCACCCTATCACAAATGTCTCTTAGTATTGTGGTACTGTGGGTCAGTGGTGAACACCCTTTCACAAGTGTCCTTTAGTATTGTGATACTGTGGGTCAGTGGTGCACACCCTACCACAAGTGTCATTTAGTATTGTGATTGTGTAGGTCACTGGTGTGCACCCAACCACAAGTATCCATTAGTACTAGGGTTGGGTATTGGTGCACACCCTTTCACAAGTGCCCTTTAGTATTGTGGTACTGTATGTTGTGGTACTGAAGGTTACTGGTGCATACCTTACTACAATTATCCTTTAGTATTGTGGTACTGTAGATTGTTGGTGTGCTCCCTACCAAAAGTGTCCATTAGTATTTCGGTACAACTGGTTGTAGAAGTAGAGCTCATTGGTGTGCATCTTACCACAAGTATCCTAGGAGTTTCTGGAATTCCTTTCCGGTGTGTGTATGTGCTTAACTTCCACTGTCAGTACTTTTTGTATTCTCGTTGTGAGCACCACAACTTTTTTTGAGCTGCCTTTCTGCATTGGGTGTGTACCAATAACCTACACTAGGACAGTATAAAAGGATACTTGTGGTAGGGTGCACATCAATATCCGACCATAATACTGAAGGATACCTGTGGTAGCCTGTGCACTGATAACCTACCACTGTACTAAAGAACACTTGGGACAGGGTGCACACCAATAACCTACAACATAACTGAAGAACACTTGTGGTAGGGTGCACACCAAGAACTTTATTTATTTATTTAATTTATTTATTTAAAAGCCTCATCAGGAAAGACATACTGAACTAACAAGAGCTCATTTCTAGATGTGTCCTGGGGGGAAGGGAAAGGGGAGTACACTTGAAAATACACAGAGCTGAAAACAACGTGTTACAGCTGTAAACAGCAGAGGAATAAATACTAAAGCAACTATGTACAGTAAATTGTGTACGTGGATTTAATCCATGCAAATTAATACATTTTTATTTTTATTTATTTATTTATGAATTTTGTTGGCCCGGTAGGCCCACTGGGACTAGAAGTCCCTTTTTCAGGGGTGACCGGGGGGATGGGAAGCTACAGATAGTAAGCAACTGAAATTGAACCAGATTAAGCTGTTGGTGGTATTTTTAGTGAATGGGGGAAATTTAGCAAGGGCAAAATTACATAGATAAACAGTGTGAGAATTCGTAAACCATGCACCACTGCATTGAAAAGTATAGCTGCAACCTGAATGTGTGCCAGCACTGGCTAGTAGTAGAACAATGCATGTTACAGTAGGGGGTGGGGAAGGGAGGGAGAAAGCAGGCTTGATGGGGAACATAGAAGCAGAGTTACGGTCAAGGACTAAGAGAGTTGAGTTTGGTGTGGAGAGGGAGGGAGAGATAGATGAGCAGAAGGATTAGGTGTAAGGAAAGAGGTGGAGGAGAAAAGGAGAGGAGAAGGGGTGGTGTAGGGAAAGGAGGGCAGAGAGGAGGGGGGAGGGTGAGATAGTAGAGGGAATGGGATAGGATTGTGAGAGGAGGGGGAGGAGGAACAGGGAAGGGGTGGTATACAGAAAGGAAGGAGGGTAAGAGATGGGGAGGAGATAGATTGGATGTAGGGGCGAAACTAGGTGAGGTTACAGGTTACAATTGCAGGGGTGGGAGGAGAGGCTATGCAGGAGGAAGGATAGAGAGTAGAAAGAGGTGGCTGAATAGATTGGGAGAGGGAGGGAGTTCCAGAGCTTAGGGAAGTGGTAGGAGAAGGCAGACTGGCCAGCCACGGAGGATCTGGGGGGAGTGCAAGGGAGTGGGAGCTGTGGAGGGCATAGGTGTTGGGGTGAGGCAGGGAGAGGGTAGAGGATGGGTAGGAAGGAGGGAGCCAAGTCACTACTTGGCAACAAATGAGGAGCAGTGTGCTATATGCCTAGCTTCAAAGGAGGGAAAGGAGAGGGACGTGTAAAGAGTACAGTGATGAGTACGTGTAGGGCTGTCTAAAGCAAAGTGGCAGAATGAGTTAAAGAGAGAGTCCAGTCTATAAAGTGTAGATTTTGGGGCAGAGCTGTAGACTATGTCGCCATAGTCAAATATGGGGAGGATCATATACTGTACGACAGCTACACGGGCCGGGAGTGGGATGCAGCTGTGGTGGTGGTACCATGCTCCCAATTTAGGATGGAGTTTTTATGTATTGCATTAATATGTTCAGAGAAGTCGAGGTGGTTGTCAAGTCATACCTGGAGGTACTTGAAGGATAGTACATTCTCAATGGTGGACACATCAAAGGTATGGAAGGAGGGGGGACTGCCAATCCTAGAGAGCTTTTGCCGAGTGCTGAAGGTCATAGAGATTTTTTTTTGGTGTTAAGGGTCAGCTGATTTGAGCAGAACCAGAGCTGGACCTTGTCAAAGTCCCATTGAAGGCTGGTCCCAGGTCAGCAGGAGAATGGTCAGAGGTAAATAGGACTGTGTCATCAGCGTACATGTGAATGGATGCTGAGGTGCAGGCAGCAGGAAGGTCATTTAGAATGACTGAAAATAAGATAGGACCAAGGACTGAACTTTGAAGTACCCCAGTGGTGATTGGGAGGGGAGGAGAAAGGGATTCCCCAATATGGACTGATTGGGACCTACCCATGAGGTAGGAGCAGAATCAGTTGGTGGCTGAGATGGAGCGTCATGTTGCAGAAAGCTTAGATGGGAGAAAGAGATGGTCAACAGTGTCGAAGGCTTTGGCCAAGTCAAAAAGGATAGCTGATGTGACTTGGCCCTGATACATCCCTGTGAGAATAATATTAGTTAGTCGAAGGAGGGGGGAAGAAGAGGAGGTGGAGTGTTTTTGTGGAATCTTGACTGGTACAGAGGGAAAAAGGAGGAAGAATCAAGGAAAGGGGAGAGTTGAGATATCACCAGATGTTCTTGGAGTTTGGTGAGGGTGAGGAGGAGGGAAACAGGAAGATAGTTATAAGGAATAGATGGGTTACCACCTTTAGGGAGGGGAATGACTGTGGAATGCTTCCAGTTAGATGGGACAGAGGCAGAGAAGAAGAAGAGGTTTAAAAGGGCAGAGATGGGGATACCAATGGCAGGGGCTGCCAGGTGCAAGAGTTTAGGATCAAGCCCATCAGGGCTTTTACTCTTGAGTGGGTTGAGTGCTAGTAGGGCATTGCTGGTGGCATGAGGTGTGATGGGAGAGAAGGAAAATTGGGCAGATTGTGGGGGAAGAAGGGGAAGGGGGTGTTGAAGCTGGTGGAAAGGATGAGCAGAGGGAAGAGGCACAGGAGGTGAAGAAGGTGTTGAATTTGCTGGCCACTGAGAGTGGGTCAGTAATGGATGAGTCATTAGAATTTAGAACTGGGATAGTGGGTTGGGCCTTGGGAGAAAAAAAGGGCATGGATAACCTTCCAGAACTTTGAGGGGTGGCTGATATTGGTATCGAAAGTAGAGGAAAAGTACTCTGCTTTGGTTAACCTAGTGGCTCTGGTGCAGGCATTGTACAGGGCATGGTATTTTTGTAGGTCCAGGGAGAAACCTGAGAAATTGTACTCCTTCCAAGCTAAGTCCCAGGCACACAGGCAAGATAGGAGTTCAGCAGAGATCCAAGGGAGGTGGGAGCCCCTGATCCTGGTTTTTGTTATGGGGGCATGACGATTCCAAGTGGAGAGGAATTTGGATTTGAAGTAGTCAAGGGCATTGTCAACAGTGCTAGAGGCTGATACAGGTGACCAGTTGGTAGCAGCCAGATCATCAGGGAGGACTGATAGATCTAATGATCTAAAGGAATGGAGCAGAAACATTTTTTTTTGGGGGGGGGGGCTTGGGATGGTGGATTTCCCGGACACAACAGATCATATGGTAGTCACTGAGGGTGTTCGGGAGAATGCCAGCAGCAGTTATGTGGTGGGGGTGAGATGTGAGAGCCCAGTCAAGCAGGGTGTGCTTGAGAGATTTTTGGTTGAGACAGGTAGGCTTAGTGACCAGCTGCATTAGGTTTAGAGATATGGTATTGTGATATATCCTAGGTTGAGGAGGGGATAGCCAGTTCAAGTTAAAATCATCTAGTATGATTAATTCCCAAGGGGAGGAATGGGAGGAGATGGTGGTGAGGAGGTCTGAGACAGAGGAGGAGGAGAGACCAGGGAAGCAGTACACTCCTGCAATGAAGATGGGAAGTAAGAAAGGGAGAGAGAGTTTTAGAAGGATAAGTTCATAGGCTGATAGGAGAGAAATGGAAAGAATACTTGTGGTAGGGTGTGCACCAGTAACCTATCCCAGTACTAAAGGATGCCTGTGGTAGGGTGGACACCAATAACCTACCACATAACTAAAGAACACTTGCAATAGGGTGCGTACAAATAACTTACCACCGTACTAAAGGCTACTTATAGTAGGATGCACACCAATAAACTAAAGTACCACAATGCTAAAGTGTACTGGATGTAGGGTGCATACCAATAACCTACCACAATACTGAAAGATTTTTGTGGTAGTGTGCACACCAAAGTGCACACCAGTAACCTGCCACAATACTAAAGAACACTTCAGGTAGGGTTCACATTAATACCCTACTGCAATACTAAAGGATGCTTGGGGTAGTGTACACACCAATAACCTACCTAAGTGCTATACCCATCTGCTCAGGGGTCCCTCATGGGTCTGTCTTTGGTCTTATTTTCTTTTCCATATTCTGGAATGACCTTCTCTCTGTCAGTTCATCTGTGTCCATTCACATGTATGCTGACGATACAGTTCTTTTTGCATCTGCCTCCTCTTCCCATGATCTTACCTCACAGCTACAGCTGGATTTTGACAACATTCAGTGCTGGTTCCAGTCTAACCAACTATCCCTCAGTGCCACAAAAAAGTTTCCTTGACTTTTAAATTCTAAAGGTGCTGTGTTCAGGTTACCCTTCCCCTTAATGGAGTCCTTTTTAATATACTGCTTGTGTCATCCAGTAAAAAAGACCAATCCCACTGTTCAAAAGTGATTTGGGATGAACTCTACTGTAACACAAATGTAAATATTTTTATTCTTTTTATTTTGCTTTTCACTAGAGATGGACAACAGTTTCATGACCACTGTTTCCCATGCAGCGACACAAGCAAGAAAGAGACATTTCAACATTCTTATACAAAACAGAGACATGAGATAAGACAACATATCACTTGTACCAGCAATCATGTGGTGTATTTGTTCCAATGACCTTGTGACAAACTCTATGTGGGGAAAACAAAGCAAAATCTAAAGGTGCGCATCAGTGAACACAAAAGTGATGTAAGAAACCATGATGAGAAATCTAATGTGGCAAGATATTTTAAGTCTGCAGGCCACCTGTCTCATCATTGAGATTTTGGGGCTTGGAAAAAGTCCAGGATCCCACCAACATCGGAATGGACTGGGACACAGTGTTAAGAAAGAGGTAAGTGTACTGGATATTCACATTGGACACTATAAATCCAAATATAGGTCGGAACGAGGATTGGGATTGGGGCTTGTATCCATGACCCCCTGACATGGCATAAGGACACCAGGGAAACTGAGATTGATTATGACACTCTGGATTTGTGTAGAGATACCATTGACGCTCTTTGGATCTGTGTATAGATATTACTACAAAAGGTATAAAACATGAGAAACTGTACTTGGCAGAAAGATTTACTAACATAGTATCCAATATTTTGTAGGATGAAAGGTAAACGAGGATAAACAGCAAACTGCAACATAAGGAAAGTGGCAACAGAACGCTAGGGGTATTCGAGCAAGGCACTGCTCCCCTTAAGTATTGCCACTAGATAAAGAATAAAATATGAAACATCTAGTATAACATTAGTTTATTTTAACATATTAGTTCTATGTGGTAAATTAAAATAATTTCAAGAACATTTTCTAAGTCACTTTGACACCAGCCGAGGGTGGGCGTGACCTACCACTGGTAAATTACCTTCCCGTATTGGAGGCTCTGCAAGGTCTTAGCCCTCTGTACCACTGGAGGGCTCAAATTGCTCTTATGGGGCTGAGAGTAGCTTGGCTGGGCTGCAGCTGCAGTCATGATGTCAGTGATGATGTCACCCCTCCCCAATTAGGGCATAAATAGTGAGTGGGTGCTAGGGAACACCACTCCACAAACAACATGGAGGGTGTTTCTATGCAGGAAGGTAAGACTTGCACACACACAGGTGCTACCAACAAGGAGTAAGGAACAATGGAAAGTGTAGAAAAACTTGAGAATTGAAAGGGCCTTATATGTTTTGTCTAACGGAGACAAGAAGGAGTAAAGACATAAAGCATAACATAGAACAAGGAAGTGGAGTTAAAGCATTTCAGGTCAGTAAATAAGCATGGACCTCTCATTGGGAAAGTGATGATTGTTTTAAGAATATAAAAAGTACTGAGACAATTGTGTACCCTTTTGTCTAAAATGAAGGAAGGACAAGCAGCATTACGAACTGTGTGTGTGTAAAAAGTAACAGAGCTTGACTACTTAATGAAGGTGAGCATTGTCGCTCAGGGAATGCTAGGGTGGAGATTTATTTTGAAAAGAAAAGTAAAAATATTGCAGTGTGTACTAAGAGAAAGCACTTAGGAGGTCTTATGTTTTTGTACACAGAAAGGAAAAGAAATCACAAAGAATGGTATGAAGCATATGCGAATGAAACGCTAATGTTTTTATCTACTTTGAGCAAGGTGAGCAGATTCACTAATGAAATAAAATGAAAAGCATGTCAGGCTAATTAACAGGGAGAAGTTAAAGAGGCAGTATGTTTAACTTAGCTCCTAGAATGTTACTGTGAAATTGTAATTGGCGATAAGCATGCCAGGCTAATTTACTGGGAGAATTTAAAGAGACAGTAATTGAGCTCCAGGAATGTTACTGTGAAAAAAATGAAATTGTAATTGGTGCGGGCATTATAGTGTGTGGGGTCTTTCACTTGCTGAAGAAAGATAGGAACTGTGTATATCACAAATGTAGAGAAACTAACAAGTATTCTTGTGGCAAGGGGCACATGTGAGGGTGTTGTATGTAATATAGGAAAGAAAGGTTTAAAGACTCAGTACTGAAATGTAATTGATCATTTATAAATGTTTTAATAGGTGTACCACTGAGGGCCTGATGAAGTAGCGTGGCCATGAAACTGTTGCCCATCTCTAGTGAAAAGCAAAATAAAAGGAAAAAAGATTTACATTTGTGTTGGAGTGGAGTTCATCCATGACTTTTAAAACCTGACAGAGGCTTACCAGACTCACCTCTCTGCCATTATTTTGCACCATTGATGGTACTGTGATTAAGAACACATCCTTTTTGAAGCACTTCGTGGTCTGGCTTAGCTGACATCTTGATTTCTTAGTGCGTATTGATGCCGTACACCGTTAGCTCCACCCTGAGCTTGGTGCACTGTATAGGAACAAAGTGATCACCTGCTTCCTGCCCACCAAGAGATTATTTAAAGATAATTCTCCCTGTTTTTGACTGTGATGTCAATCTTTATAGTGGAGATCCTAAATCCTCCCTTGCCAAACTGGACCCCTCTTTCACTCTTTTTCTCATTTTGCTTTAACTGTCTTCCCCTGCCCACCACTGCTCACTCTATTCTGCACTTTCACTCCCCTTTTCTTGATGCCAGGTTCCTTTCTCATTGTACCTCCTTTACATCCAAATTCTGGTTTTGTCCCCTTCCATCTTAACTTACATCCCTACTATCCTCTCCCTCTTCTTCCTCCTACCTCTCCACAATAATATTTCTCATTCCCTCTCTGTTCCATCAAGAAAATCTTCTGTTGGTCAATCTGCTTTCTTGTATCACTTTCCTAAACTCTAGTCATCCCTTCTCCTGTCAGTCCACTCTGCCTCCTCTGCTTTCCCCTTAAAGTCTCTTGTTCATGACTTTTCTTTTCCCACCTACAAATGTCCATGACCCTTTAGGGTCTGATCTCCTGGTACCGTCCACCTCTGTCCGGGATCTCCGCTCCTCTGGTGGTGGCCTCCTCAAAGTTCCGAGAGCTAGGTTGAAATCAGCAGGGGATCGATCCTTTGAAGTTGCTGCTCCAGCTCTCTGGAACTTGTTGCCGCTCGAAGTGAGAGAGGCCCCCACTATAGAGGCCTTTAAGAGTCGTCTTAAGACCTTTTTATTTGTGCAGGCTTTTGGAGTTTAAGTTATATGTATGATATTTTAATTCTAATGTACATGGTATGACATACTGTATAGTTTTTGTGCGGCGCCCAGAGCCTCTGGGATTGGGCGTCTTTTTAAATAAAATTGACTTTGACTTTGACTTTGACTTTACATCTTGTTCCCCCCCACACTAGTTATGCCTTCATTTTGTATCCCTCATCCCAGGTTATACCTGTATAGGTAGTTTCCCACTACCTATCATAACTCAATTATATCTACTACATGTTTCTTTGACTCTGAGGTACCGAACAAAATATGTTGAAAATTCTTTGTCAGTAACTATACCCCACGCCTGGGACATTATCCAGAAGAAAGTAAAATTGGTAACCATTTTGTCTATTTCTTGTTTTAAATCTGGTATTAATAGATTATTACATACAGAATGTGATTGTTATGTATGAACTTATGTTTAATATTTTACGGTCTTTTGAAATGTCATTTTTTAATTGTGTAATTTGTACTGAGTATGTTATTGTATGTTTGATGTTTAATGTCAGACGCAATTGAAAAAGAAAGTTTACTCTCAATTTGCCATCCAGCCAATAAATGAAATGAAAATGAAAATGAAACATGTTGTACTGATTTGCCTTCAATAGTTATGATTATGCTCCTTTGATATACTATATTGCTGTATATGCTTTCTATTTTTGTAATGTAACATTATTACTGTTTAGTTTTTCCCACCTTTTACTCTATTTCCACTTCCCCTCGCCCCAGAATACATCTGGAAATGAGCTGTTAGAAGCTCAGTATGTCTTTCCTTGTGAAACATTTGAAATAAATACATACATACATACATATAGGGGTCCATTCGCGTGCCCGACTCTTGTTTGCCTAACATGAATATCCCCGTCTAAAAATTACCATCACTCTCCATCGCCTGCCTGGATTTTTCCTGACATCTAACCACCTGATCATTACATCTTCCCGACTTCCCACCTCCCAGACAACTGCTCACATTACAAATGCATCACATCCCCCTGACTTCCCACAGTGAGTATTCATTCATTATTAGTGAGTTGTTTTCAAAAGTTACAATGTACCTGTTATTTTCAAGCTATTTGACTCCAATGCACCATGCTCTTACAGCTGACAGCTACACGCTCCGCTCTTCCAGCTCTCCCAGCTCCAACTGTTCAAAGGTTTAAAGGTCCCATTCCCAGTCTTGGTGTATGATTGGATCAAATCAGTTAAAAACAAACTTTATTCTTTTAAAACTTAAAAACTGTAACTGTGCAATGTCCTCTGGATGGGATTTAAAGCACCAGGTTGTGCGTGACCCCACATACTGTATATAATCCTTGGCAGACTGCTGCTCTAGGTCTGCACCAATGTTAGTGATCTTTTCTCTCTCTTTACATATTTCTTTTTAACTGGTGACATTGGCAAACCACAATTTATTTTTTCAATCGTGCTGTCAGTCGCAAACTGCTCATTATACAGCGCCTCAACAAATCAATAAATTCTGATGTGGGCAGCCCCCACTATTGTTCTCAAGCACCTATGCCATGCTTGGACCTTGTTTTGAGTGTGCAGTGCTCCACTGATCATTTGACTATGTACTGACCAAAATTGTGGGGGGAATAATGGTTGTGTCCTCATGGTGGTATTATTCCTCATTCGTCTTCTTACACGTCCCAGTACATGTCTCCACACCATTCTACAACCTCATGGCTTTCTGTTGGCATATCATTTTTTATGTTGGAAAACATTTCAGGGATCTGTTCATGGGGTAGGAATGCTAGTGCAACCAATTGCTGCATTTTAAGGCTGAATTCAGGATCTGTCCCATACTTTGCTGCAAGCCCACATCCCTAGACCTTACACCAGATAATTTGGCCTAGATGGAAGAGGCAGCCTTTGTTCTCTGCATCTGGGAATTCCAACTTACAGGTGTTGATTGCTGCCTGCTCAAAGTCGGTTATTATAAACCTTGGAGACAGACTGAAACCATGCTCGTCTGCCACATCCTCTAAGTCCTGTAACATGCGCAAATAACATTCATGTGATTTCGTGGACATTAAAGCATATGCTAAAGGAAAAAGTCTACATGTTTCAGGTGTTCGTATGGGAGCATGTATTGAGTATAGCTGGAGAAATAGGTTAGGAACAGTTCTAAAGGTGCCGTCCATAATCCAAAAAGATGCACAACTGAGCTTCTCATTGTTTTTTTTTTTGGTTGTGAACAAACATATTTTTTCAGTGCCACATGTTGAATCTCTGGCAAGAAAAGATTGCCCATTAACTACTGTAAACTCATGTGGTATACAGACTTCTTCTAGGGTTTTGGGCTCTGGTGTCATGTTCTGCTTTCTTGCCCATTTAACAATTTGCTGTAAAGAGTATTTCTGGCATACTATGCCTGACCTCTGGTGGCACCTTTGAAAGCTCCGTTTGTATCAACTGGGCCAGTGGGTCATGCGTGATCACTGCTCGGTGTTTCAATAAAGCTATTGCATGTGCCACAGGGGTGTCATGAGTGTCTGGTAAATGATTATGGACAGTAGTCCCCTGCAGGTGATGTTATCCTCCCACTGACACAGTGGAAGCTCTACTATGACAACCTGCAGTTTTTTGATGTTAACAACACCAATAACATAATTCAGACCTGTTCTGCTCCTTTACATAAAGATACCCCCCAATATTCGGCTTGTCATAACCTCGCTGAGACTTGACAACTTCACAGACTTGCGGCTGAGCTTCTTGAGTTACTGTTGCTATTGTGACTGAAACTAACTTACAGAAAACTGCAACAGCAGCTGCTATATGTATACTTGTGGATGCTAATTGAATGATTGAATGCTGGTGTTTTTGAAATTGAGCCACATCACATAAATTGTGTACTGTGTAAGGTAAGATGGAAGTGGGCAAAAGATAATATGGGGATATGCTTCTGAGGCCAAATATACAGCGCTGGCACTTTTGAAATGGGAACCCATAGTTGGGGAGTCATGCGTTGGGACATCTAGAGTTGGGCAATCATACTAGACCCTACATATATACATGCATAAATGATACTTGTGGGAAGGTGCTCACCAATTACCTACAGTACCACAATACTAAAGGATTCTTGTGGCAGGGTGCGCACCAGTAACCAACCACAGTACTAAAGGGTAATTGTGCATTGTGTGCAGTAATGATGTATCACAGTACTAAAGGACATTTGTGGTAGGGTGTGTACCAATAACCTACCACAATGTTGAAGGATTCTTGTGGTAGGGTGCACATCAATAAACCGATAATCCACCACAGTAGTAAAAGATACTTATAGTAGTAAAAGATACTTGTTGTAGGGTGGGCACCATTAACTTTCAGTATCACAGTACTAAAGGACACGTGGTAGGGAGCATATCGATAACCTAAAACAGTACTAAATGACACTAGTGGTAGGGTTCTCACCTATTACAGCAGCACAATATTAAAACATACTTGTAGGGGGGTGTGCACTAATAACCTAACACAATGCTAAATGGTACTTGTGGTAGGGTCTGCTCCAATAACCTACCACAAACTAAAGGACACTTGTGGTAGGGATGCACCAGTAACCTACTACAATACTAAAGACAACCTGTGGTAGGGTATGCACCAATAACCTACCACCATATTATAGGATACTCATGGTAGGGTGCGAACAAATAACCTGTCACCATACCATAGGATATTTGTGGAAGGGTACAAACCAATAACCTACCACAAACTGAAGGACACTTGTGGTAGGGATACACCAGTAATCTACCTCATACTAAAGGAAACTCATGGTAGGGTATGCACCAATAACCTACCACAGTACTAAAACTAGATGTGGTAGGGTGCACACCAATTACCTACCACAGTACTAAAGACTAATTGTGTTAGGGTGCATACCATTAACCTTCAGAACAACAGCACTAAAGGACTCTTGCTGTAAGGTACATACCAATAACTTAACACAGCATTAAAGATACATGTGGTAAGGTGCGTACCAATAACCTGCCACAGTACTAAAGGCCACTTGTTTTAGGGTGTGCATTAATAGCCTACCACATACTAAAGGACACTTGTGGTAGGGAGTGCACCAACAACCTACCACATACTAAAGAATGCATGTGGTAGAGTGTGCACCAATATCCTACCACAGTACTAAAGGCTACTTGTGGTAGGGTGCAGACTAATAGCCTACCACATACTAAAGGACACTTGTGGTAGGGAGCATTCCAATAACCTACCACATACTAAAGAATATTTGTGGGAAGGTGTGCACCAATAACCTACCACCATACTACAGGCTACTCATTGAAGGGTGCTCGTCAATAACCTACCCCAGTGCTAAAGGATACTTGTAGTAGGGTGGGCACCAATAACTTACTACAGTACTAAAGGATAGTCATGGCTGGGTGCTCACCAGTGACCTTTCACAATTCTAAATGATACTTGTGATAAGGTGTACACCAATAACCTACCTCAATACTAATGGACACTTCTGGTAGTGTTCACAAACATATTTCAGTACTAAAGGACACTTGTAGGAGGCTGTTCACCAATAACCTACCACAGTACTAAAGGATACTTATTATAACATGCACACCAATGAGCTACAGTACCAATATATTAAAGAATACCTGTGGTAGGGTGTGTACCAATAACCAACCACAGTACTAAGGGACAGTTGTGATAGGGTGAACACCAATAACCTACCACAGTACTAAAGAATACTTGTGATAGGTTTGTCACCAATAACCTACCACAGTACCAAAGAACACTTGTGGTAGGTTTCTCACCAATAACCTACCCCAATACTAAAGGCAGCTTGTGGTAGGATGCACACTAATAACCTACAGTAGCACAATACTAAAGGTCACATTGTAGAGAAGTAATTAAAAAGGCAATATAATTATGGGGTGTATAAGTAAGAACATAAAAAGTAGGGAAAATGAGGTTATACTTCCACTGTACAGAGCACTGGTTAGGCCATATCTTGAGTACTATGGACAGTTTTGGGCACCACATAATCAAGGCAGTATTGCACTTTTGGAGAGTGAGCAGAGAATGGCCACCAAAACCATATGAGCAGAGACTTATGGAGTAAGGAATGTATTCTCTTGAATACAGAAGACTGAGGTGGGACCTCTGCTTGGTATATACAGCCGTTACAGAACAGGATTCATGGGAATACATTGGTCTGGTAAAGAAAGAAACTGACAGGAAAACCAGACATGGATATCAGCTAAAGGGGGAAACATATAGAACAAACAAGAGAGGAGCATGGATAAATGAAAGGGTGGTGACTATCTGGAATGGTCTCCCTGAAGTAGTGGTAAATAGCACAACTATGGACTCCTTCAAAAGGGCTTTGGACAAATTTGTAAGGAATAAATATCCGAGTAATGACCATTAAGAAATGATGAGTCAAAAAGGCTTATGCTTATAGTCTCATACGGATCCTATGAATCCCTATGACACTTGCTGTAGGGTGCGCACCAGTAAAGTACTATAGTACTAAAGGATACTTGTGGTAGGGTGCACACTAATAACCAACCACGGCCAAAGAATGGAACATGTTACTCCCAGAAATCAGGAAAGCAGCAACTATTAATTAATTGAGATCCCTAGTAAACAATACTGTAAAGGATACTTGCACTTGTCATTGAATAAATTGTGTTTGAAATATGTGTGAATGCTGAATTATGTATCTAGATCTGTATTATATGGTAAAATGCCATTTGTTTTAATTTGTACACCTCCTATGTAACAAAGCAGGACAACTTTGTAAACAGTGCTACGAAGTCCTAATAGTTCTATCCTGTTTAAAAATAAAGCTCTATCTATCTGTGCATTTATCTTATCAATCTATGTATCAATCTATCTATCTATTGATCTATCTGTCCTAAAGGATACTTATGGTAGGGTGCACACTAATAGCCTGCCACATACTAAAGGACACCTGTGGTAGGGAGTAAATCAATAAACTATCACATACTAAAGAATACGTGTGGTAGGGTATGCACCAATAACCTACCACAGTACTAAAGGCTAGTTGTGGCAGGGTGCTCATCAGTAACCTACCTCACTACAAAAGGATACTTGTGGTAGGTGCACACCAATAACCTAACACAATACTAAATGATGCTTGTGATAGGTACCTAGGTACTTAGGTATGGTAGGGTACCTTTGGGGGAGGTCTCAACTCGTCAGATGGCAAGGAGCGCAATCAGAGAATTGCCAAATTACAGATAGTGTTCTGCAGGGGTCCATCCTGGAGCCCTTGCTATTCTCGATTTTCATAAATGATTTGCCAAATCACTGTGGTGATGCAAACATACTGCTATATGCAGATGATGTAGTGCTCTACAGGTCATCAGATGACCTAGGCTTTTTAAACAGCACATTGACAAAGGACCTGCAACTCCTAAAGGCTTGGCTGGAAAGCGATAGACTTGTGTTAAATTAAAAAAAATGAAGGCAATGCTTTTCTATCCCACAAGCCTGAGGCCGGATAGAACCTCAATTCTAACTCCAAGCCTCAGAAATGGCTCATGGATCCAAGTAGTAGATGCCATAAAATACTTAGGCCTAATGCTGGACCACGACTGCACTTTCAGGCTGCATATCGATCAGATGACTAAGACTCTGAATCAGAAAATTGGACTTCTGTACCACCTAAGCCCGTTCCTCACTCAGGCCTCCAAGCTAAGGATTGCCAATGGAATCCTCCCCCCCCCACCCTGCTGTATGGTTCACCAGTGCTACTCACAGTCAAAGGCAGGGAAATACAAAAACTTACCACCCTCTATCACAAGGTGTGCTGATTTGCCACTGGGGCCCAGCCAAGGGTACACCACTGCCATGTGCTCCAAGCCCTGGCCTACTCTGAAAGGGCGCCTAGAATATCTATCCCTGTGCTTAGCCTACAAGCTATGGTCAGATGAGGCTCCACTTAGTTTGGCCAAAATGTTATCTACCAAACAAAATGCCAGACCCCTTCAATCTTCAACCCATCAGCTACTCATGGTGCCTAAAGTCTGGTCCACCCAGGACAGAGGTCATTCTCTGCCAGCATCTCCACCCCTGGAACTCACTTCCTGATAGTGTACAGACACATAATTCCCTTGGGGGTTTCAAAAAGGGACTCAGAGCTCACCTTCTAGAACTCAACCAATGCACTTGCTATCACTGAAACTGGCACTCCCATATGATATTTACCTCCTTACTGTCACTGTGTCTGTAATCATTGTATGTCACCTATCTGTCTTAGCTTATGCTGAATGCGCTTATTGAAACTTACCATAAGGTTAGTCTGATACTGTGTTACAAACATAGTCTCACCTGTTGTATTCCAACCTTTGTTCTACTGTATAACTCACAAAATATTGACCTGTTACTCTAATGTAAAGATGTGTATTTTTGTTTCTACCTGTGTAATGTAAAGACGTGTACTTGTCTCTACCTGTGCTTAATCTCGGGCCACCCCTGAAAATGGGACTATCACTGTCTCAGTGGGTCTTACCCGGTTACCAAAATTTTAATAAATAAATGTACACTGAAGGTGCTTCAAGTCTCTCCCCCGCCCCCACTATACAGTGGTATTCCAGGTGTCTTCTCAAGAATCCGTATAATTATCCAGCAACTTTTTAAAACAATCAATACTAACTGACAGTCTATTCCAGTAATTTATCACCATTTGAGTGTAATATGCACCTTGTTGGTAGGGTAGGTTGTGCACCAGTAAACTGCCACAGTTCTAAAGAGTGCCTGTGGTAGGGTGTGCATCAATAACCTATAAGAGTACTAAAGGACACTTGTGGTAGGGTGCACACCAATAACCAATCACAGTACTAATGGACACTTGTGGCAGGGTGTGCACCAATAACCTACCACAGTACTAAAGAATATTTGTAGTGTGCATGCCAGTGAGCTGTAGTACCACAGTACTAAAGAATACTTGTGGAAGGGTGCATACCAATAACAAACCACACTACTAAGGGACACTTGTGTAGGGTGCGCACCAATAACCTACCACAATACAAAAGGATACTTGTGGTAGAGTGTACATCAATGAACTACAGTACCACAATACTGACACTTGTGGTAGAGTGCACACCAGTGAACTACAGTACCACAATACTAAAGGACACGTGGTAGAGTGCACACCAATGAACTACATGCCACAATACTAAAGGGCACTTGTGGTAGAGTGCACACCAGTGAACAACAGTACCATAATACTAAAGGATACTTGTAATAAGGTTTGCACCAATAACCTATAGTACTACACTATTAAATGATATTTGTGGTAGTCTCTGCACCAATAACCTACAACAATACTAAATGGTACTTGTGGTAGTGTGCACACCAGCAATCTACCACAGTACTAAAGGACCCTACTGGTAGGGTGTGCACCAGTAAGCAACCACATACTAAAGGACACTTGTGGTAGGGTGTGCACCAATAACCTACTACAATACTAAAAGACACTTGTGGTAGGGTGCACATCAATAACCTACCACAGTACTAACGGCACTTGTGGTAGGGTTCACACCAGTAACCTACCATAATACTGAAGAATACTTCTGGCAGGGTTAGCACCAATAATCTAGCATACTACTAAAGGCAAGCTGTGGTAGGGTGCACCCCAATAACATACAGTATCACAGTATTAAAGGACACTTGTGGTAAGGTGCACACCAATAACCTACCATATTCCAAACAATAGTTGTGATAGGATCTGCAACAATACCCTACAGTATCACAGTGCTAAAGGACCCATCTACAGTAGTAGGGTACACACCAATAAACTACCCCAGTACCAAAGGCTATTCATGGTAGGGTGTGCATTAATAACCAACAGTAGCACAATACTAAAGGATACTTGAGGTAGGTTGCACACTGATAACCAACCACATACTAAGGTGCACTTGTGATAGTGTGCACACCAATAACCTACCACAATACTAAAGGACACTAGTGATAGGGTGCACACTAATAACCTACCATGGTGCTAAATAATACTTCTGGTAGAGTTCTCCCCAATAACCAACACAATACTAAAGGCTAGTTGTTAGTAGGGCATATACCAATAAACTACAGCACCACAATTCTAAAGGAAACTTGTGGTGGGGTGCACACCAGTAATCTATCACAGTACTACAGACTGCTTATGGTAGGATGTGTACTAATTATCTACCACAATACAAAAGGCTACTTGTGGTAAGGAGCACACTAATCACCTGCCACAGTTCTTAAGGATGCTTGTGGCAGGGTACGCACCAACAGTCTGTAACAGTACTGAAGGACACTTGTGGTAGGGTGCACACTAATAGCCTACCACATACTAAAGGACTCTTGTGGTAAGGTGTGCACCAATAACCTGAAGGGCAGGGGGCCATTTTGTGAAGGGAGGGAGGTGGACACTAGTAATTTTTCAGAAGAGAGAGTCCTAAAGGGACTCACTAATATAAAAGTGGAAAAAACAATGTGACCAGACAGGGTACAATTCCAGGATATTGAGGAACCTCATGGAGGTACTGGCTGCACCTCTGACAATCGTATTTAACAGCTCACTTGAAACTGGAGTGGTTCCTGATGCCTGGAGCATGGTAGATGTAGTCCCACTTCACAAAAGTGGTAGCAGGGAGGATGCTGGCAATTATATACTAGTCAGCCTTACATCTGTGGTGGAAAATTAATGGAATCACTACTAAAGGAGAGGATAGTGGAATATATTGAATATAATGGGTTACAATACCTAAGACAGCATGAATGGGAGATCATGCCAAATTAATCTGATAGATGTATTTTATTGAATGACCAAAGAATTAGAGCAGGGTGGAGAGGTGGTTGTGGCCTACCTAGATTTCAGTAAGGCATTTGACACCATTCCACATAAAGATTATTATGCAAGCTGAGTAGCTTAGGAGTTGGCCAAAAGGTGGTAAACTGGGTAAGAAACTGGTTAGGGGACAGTTGGCAGAAGGTAATGGTAAATGGAGTTCACTCTGAGGAGGGGAGGGTGATCAGTGGGGTACCTAATGGATCAGTGCTGTGACCAGTCTTCTGTAATGTCTTTATAGATGACATTGCAGAGAAGCTGGAGGGGAAGGTCTGCCTCTTTGTGACTGACACCAAAATCTGCAGTAGGGTGGATACGGTTCTACGATGCTGGTTTTACAACACTTTTGTCGACTGGCATCTTAGTGATGGGATTTATGTCAACTGCAAGTTGTGGTAGACATAAATCCTGTATGTCTCCCAGTCCTGTTTTTCTAAGGGGGGGCTTCACCCCACCGAACCCCCCATGCAGTGGGCATTGCCCCCCCACCCCCTATACTTTGGATAATCAACTCCAGTCAGAGTTGATTCAGGGAGGGGTGCAGGACTGGGAGACAATGTACCCCTGTCTTGGGTGCACTAACACAGAGACCTGTCGGCAAAGTGTTGATTTTGCCGACATCGAGGTATGTCCTTGTGTTGGTGTCACTGTCGGGTCAGCATACTGGGTGGGTACTCTGGGGGGGGTGGAAAGAAGAGACCTGAGAGAACTTGAGGAGGGTCAAGAGCATTGCAGCTGGGTTTCAGTGCAAAAAAGTGCAAAATAATACACTTGAGGCACAGAAACCCACAGGCAAAGTACAAAACAGGGGGAATGATATTGATAACCATCAAGCAGGACAGAGTCCGGGGGTAATAGTCTCTGATGATCTAAAGATGACCGGGCAATGTGACAAAGCAGTTAGGAGGACTAGTGGGGTGCTGGGATGCATAGGGAGAGATATCACAAAAAGAAAGAGGGATGTGGTGCTGCCCCTCTATACAGCAACCTCACTTAGAATACTGTGTACAGTTCTGGAAGACACATCTCTGCAGAGACATAGACAGAGTGGAGGCAGTCCAGAGGACCGCAACTAAAATGGTGCCTGTAGGGTCTGCATCAAAAGCCCTAAATGGAGAGTCTAAAGGAACTCAGTATACACACCCTGGAAGAGAGGAGGTAGAGGGAGGATATAAAGACATTTAAATACCTCAGTGAGATGAGTAAGGTACAGGAGTAAAGTATCTTTCAGAAAAAAAGATGCACAAGAACAAGGGGACATGCTATGAAGCTGGAGAGGGGGAGATTCAGGGGAGATATGAGGAAGCACTCCTTCACAGAAAGAGAAGTGGATTTGTGGAACAGCCCACTAGCGGAGCTGGTGGGGATGAAAACAGTGGTAAGGTTCAAGAATGCATGGGATAGGCATAAGAGAATCTTAATGGAAAAAACTGGGGAGGAGGGAGAAAAACCCAGAGATGAAGTATGGTCTATGGTAATACTGTTGGTAGGGAAAAATGGGCAGACAGGGTGGGTGCTGAAAAATTCTATGTTTCTATGTAACCTACCACACTACTAAAGGCTACTCGTGGTAGTGTGCATACTGGTAATTTATCACAATACTAAAGGACATTTGTGGTAGGGTACACACCAATAACCTACCTTGGTACTAAAGAATATTTGTGGTAGGTTTCTCATCAATAAGCTACCACAATACTAAAGGACATTTGTGGTAGATTGCACACCAATAACCTACAGTATCACAGTACTAAAGGACACTTGTGGTAGGGTGCACACTAATAACCTACCACAATACTAAAGAATACTATAGTAGGGTTCTCACCTATTACCTACCATAGTACTAAAGGCTAGTTGTGGTTGGGTGCACACTAATAACCTACAGTACCACAGTACTAAAGGACACTTGTGGTAGGGTGCACATCAGTAACTTACCACAATAAAAAATGTTATTGATTTTATAATAAGGAAGAAAAATAGTACAATACAGTTAATTGTTAACCAAATTCCAATCAACAATATAATGAACAAAAGAACTGTATTAAAAAAACAACAGTAATATTAAGTATAGCTAGAGTCTATGGGCAAGATTTTCAAAGGGCCCTTAGAAAGACGCAATGTGTGTCAAACATCCACCATGCGTTATGTCCTCCACCTTGCATTCAATCTTGAGACCTGGTTCAGTTCTCAGTGGTTATTACTTAACTATAAAAAAATGAAAACAATGTTCCTCTTGAGCCCTCAGCTTAAGAGGAGGTACCCTTTCCTGACAATCACAAATAACAGATCGGGTCCACTAGAACAAGTGCACTCCTTCTAGTACCTGGGCGTCTTGATTGATGACACCCTCTCCTTTGGGCAGCACATAGACATGGTGGTGAAGGCAATGAACACCAAACTGGGCATCTTGTTTAGGCAAAGGAAAAGCCTTTCACCTAACGCCCTCCGACTCTCCATCTCTAGCTTCATTCTCCCATTGTAGATTACGGGCTGGTGGCTTATGGAGCGGCCACTGATACGACACTCAAGAGGGTAGTTACAGCCCTAAACAAGGCGTGCAGGTTACTACTAAATGCGGACCGCCTTACACACACTTGCGCACTTTAGGAGCAATCCAAGCTGCTATCCCTCTGCATCAGAATCTGATACCAAACCTGCCTCTTAGGGAGGAAGGCCATGCTTTGCCAGACCCCACCTTGCATCTCTGAATTGGTAACGGTAGCCAATTCCAAGTACAGCACCAGGAGTACGAAGCTTAACCTGCTAAGTGTCCCATTGTGTAGGACTGCTCTGGGACAATGATCTTTCTCTTACAGAGCACCACTTTGGCTTAATGAGATCCCACCAGCTTCACTAAACACTGTAAACCCGGGTTCTTGGACTTTTGGTGACTACTGCTGGATTTGAACGTTGGAGGAGGACAAACTGTAAACCCGGATTACGGTCAGACCTTTCTTTTTGTCACCCTGTTTTGATCCAAAATAAAGTATATTGGGCAGTGAGATTGCCTATTCAACAGTTTATATCAAAGTTAAAATTTGGTGGTCTTCGTAAGGGTTGTGTGAGAGATAGCACCTGGAAGACTGTTATATCATCTTCCTGAAGAAGTGAGAGTTCTCCAGGTTTAATACTTTCAGAACTTTGAGACTATTAGTGACTGCTTACTTTGGCCTATTATCCTTACATACTGCCATAAACAGCTGGATATTATTTTTTCCATTGTCATCGAGATTTGGAGGGGGACACTTGTGTGGAAGTTTATACTTGTGATTGGGGATTTGGTTTTTGGTGCATGGTAAGTGATTGTGGTGAATGAGCTTATTTAAGATTATTTATTATTTATTGAAGTTTGATGACCGGGTAGGCCCACTGGGCCCCGAAGGTCCCTTTTTCATGGGCGACCCGGGAATAACAGTACATGATATTATAAACAGTTGAAACATTTGCATATTATAGTGAGAGTTTTTTTATTAATTTTTTTATTTATTTCAAATTAGGATTAATACCTTTGAGCCGGGGGTTCGTTTACAAAGGCTCCAAGTCAACAAGCAATACAAGACATTTACAGGTGATGAAACATTGCAGAACAGAAAGACATCAACTAACAAGTGGTATTAATGTGCAGTTACAACATTAAGCAGGGTACAAGAAGCAAGGAGAAACACGACCACACTTCCAGAGAAACATATTAATGCAGCACTAGTTAAGTGCAGTACAGTGTTTAACAATGATGTTACAGTTCAGACGGGGTGCTCCCAGTCTGCAGAAATGCATGTTTTAGCAGCCAAGGTGAGGCTTTGTCAAGGGAGGTAGTAGGTGGTGGGAGGTGGGAGGGGGAAGTGGGCAGTTGTGGAACAGGAGGGTGGGAGTGAGGGAGGGTAGCATTTGATGGGTGTAAGAACCACTTTCCGAGGCCATGAGTTAACAGAAACACTGGCAGTCAGATTTGCTGGCAAGAAGAGATTGAAGCCCATTTTTAAAGTAGCCAAGTCTGGGGGAGTTGGCAAGGTCTGCAGGCAGATCATTGAACCATTTAGGCCCACAGTAGGAGAGGGATCTTTGACCAAGGGTGGTTCGTTTGAAGGGAACAGTTAGAACAGTCCTGGAGGCACTCCTTGTGCATTTAGATGGTTGTGCAGGCTCAAAGAGGGCTGAAGTAGCCATAGGCATGGACCCCATCAGGGACTTTTTCGCAAGGAGGCAGGCCTGGTATTGGAGTCTGTGGTGGAGTGGGAGCCAGCCAGTTTCCTTGTATAGGTCACAAGAGTGAGCCATTTTGTGTACTCCCAGGACCAGTCAGCAGGCCTTGTTGAAGATGGTTTTGACCCTTTTAAGTGCTGTGTCTGTGCCTGCCCCATATATGACGTAAGTAATAATACCTGACAGGGTGGGCGTTATTGGGATATAACGGACTGCCCAGGGGCATAATGAGGCCCGACGCTGCAGGCGGAGGGCCTTATAGCCCCTGGAAGGTCCTTTATATCCCATAATGCCCACCCTGGAGGGTATTATTACACTTAGATAATGGGGTACAGGAGTCATTGTTTAAAAAATATTTATATAATTATACAAAAATTTAAAAGGGACATTTTATACTAAAATAATCCCGGTGGTGGTGGAATCACCACAGGAGGTGCTGCTGTGTTTCTGTATGTGCTATGTGGTTGTGAACTTGCTTTGTTTCTTGGCAGAGAGGAGAGGAGAGCTGCTTTGTGAGTTTGTTTTGGTTTCTCTCCCTTTTTTTTCGGTCAGTGACAAAGGCAATAGGGAAATACATAGAGAGGAGAGAAGTTTATTTTAGCTGCTTCGACAGTTCACCAGAATGGGGGAATGTTGCTTCGTTGTGTATATTTCATGAGAGGTACTTTTTTTATTGTGCTCTGAAACGTGGTGTGATTTCTTCGGTCAGTAAGAGTTGACTGTGTGAGACGGAGTGCAACCGCACTCAGTAAGCAAAGTTAAATTAGTAAACAAAAAAAACAATACTGTTGTAGGTTTTGTTTTTTGGGGGCTATCCTGTGGTAGTGTCGATGGAAATTAGTCTCGCTAAGCGAGCGGGGCAAAAATGGCAGCTTGTAGTTTTGAAATTCAGGGTGCCCAAGGATCGTTTAAGTAATAGGGCACACTGAAATGGATCTCGTTTTTTACTGGGCCGTTATTAAGAAATAACAGCCTGGGTGGCAGGTTGTTGCAGCCAATCTGGATCCGAGTTTCACTTCTCCCATTATCTAAAAGACCATAATCCACAGATGAGAGAATTGAACTGCACGTAACAAGTTTCAGGGCAGCCGGTGTCATTGAGGTGCTATGTCTGTACAGGATGCCAAGCTTCATGTTGGTGGACTTTACCAGTTGCTCAGTATGGGCAGTGAAGGTGAGGGTGTCATCAAGGTGAATCCCTAAGTACTTGAATGTATTGACTTGGTCTAGTACTTCTCCTTCGCTACTAAGTATATGCAGTGTGGACCCTTGAATCTTGCTCTGTGGGGTGCTGAAGAGCATGCTCTATGTCTTTCTGTAGTTGAGTAGCAGTTTATTTCGGGTGAACCAGGATTCCAATGCACGAAAATTGTGCTGAAGTTCAGAGCTTGTGTATGATTGGTTATACGGTGATTGACTGGTTGTTGTTAGTGTTGTGATTGCTGCTGCTGCCTGTGATGTGCTGCAAGGGTAAAATAAAGGTCAGGTGTTATTCCCCCACCAGGCTCAGGGACCTCCGTCTCTTTGATTGTCCCCTTTTGTCATCGGAGGCTTATAGGAATTGTTGTGCCTTGGGGATAGTGAGAAGAAGGAAAAAAGCAGGGGAGCTGGGCCTGGTGAGGGAATGGAGACGGGCAGTGGAATAGAGGTAGTAGGGACATGGAGATGCCCTGGGGCAAAATGGGTCCAGAACAGGGGTCCTCCCTGTCTGGTCCCCATACTCAAGGGCTCTGCTGAGTGCAGGCAGGTAGCGCAATCTTCTTCGACAGCTCATCCTACTCGGTTGGTATTGTGTAACACCAGGTCTATCAAAAACAAGACTGAGATAATGGCAGATCTTGTTGGGACATTAGACCTGGTGTGCATCACCGAGACTTGGCTGGATGAGAATGTGGGCCCAGTATTGGCCTTAACTGTTCCAGCTGGGTACTTGATGATACACAGCCTGAGGATGGATCGTAGGGGTGGGGGTGTAGCCATTTGTTTTAAAATGGAACTGGGTCTTGTGAAAGTGCCAGTGGGGTCCACCCGATCCTTTGAGTATATCATGGGTGCAGGTGTGGGATGCAGGATACTCCTCATCTACCGTCCACCCAGGGATGGGAGAGAATTCCTGCTGGAGAACGCAGACTTCATTATCGATGAGGTATTGGGATCCCCCAGATGGATAATTTTGGGGGATTTCAATGCCTGGGTCAATGATGAACTCTCACATTTTGGTCAGGATCTCCTCCAGCTTATGATGTCACTGGGCCTCATACAGGTTATTTCCTCCGCAACCCACATTGGTGGTCACTCATTGGATCTGGTGTTCCTCATGGGGATGGAGATCTCTGACTTGGTGGTGGAACCTGTCAGTTGGTCTGACCATCACTCCATAGGATTCAGTTTCGTGGCTCTCCCCAATGGGCCTGCCCCTATGGAGAGGGTCCAATACTGCCCTTTGAGGGGGGATGACCCCAGAGGGCCTAATGTTGGTGCTTGATCTATCGGGCTTGTCAAATTAAAGAATGGGTCCGGGGGATCTTGTACTCACCTATAATAGGGCTGTGATGATTGCCCTGGACTCCATTGCTCCTGTTTAAGTTCGGCCACTCACTCTTCACCCAAGACCCCATGGCTTGATGGGACTTTGAAGGAGTTGAGGAGAGTGGGCCGAAGGTGAGAGAGGGCTTGGCAGAAATCTGGCCTGGAGGTTGACAGGCTTAGATTGATGGATCATTATACTATCTATCAATCAACAATTATCCACAAGAAGGCAGAATTCCTGTCCAGGGAGATTGCCACTGTACAGAATCGACCAGCTCAGCTCTTCTGGACTGTGGACAGATTGTGCAATCCAACCTGTCTGCAGTCTGGTGGAGCCTTGTCACAAGAAAGATGTGACGAGTTTTCTTGATTCTTTGCAAATAAGGTTGTCACCATCAGGTCCAGTATCTGTCCAGCACCCTCTACAGGGGGTTGCAGAGGTCGGTAGGAGGTTGAAAGCACCCGGTTGCTCTGGTCTGCGTTTGGCCGACTGGACATCATGAATACTGTGAGGGTCATTCAGAGTTCGCAGCCAGTCAACTGTGGTTTGGACCCGGGCCCAACGCGCCATCTTGGGGGATGCAATGAGGAAATCAGTCCGGTCCTTGCTGAGATATTCTGGAGATCATTGGGGGGGCTTCCCAGACACCCTGAAGGAGGCGGTTGTATGACCACTTCTGAAAAAACCCTCCATTGACCCGGACTGTCTCGCTAACTACAGACTGGTCTCTAATCTGCCCTTTGTGGGTAAGGTTATTGAGAAGGTGGTTGCACTGCATTTATCTATCTGCAATATCTATGATTCTCTCTAGTCCGGATTTAGGAAGAGGCATAACACTGAGACGGCCCTCGTTCAAGTGTTTAATGATCTCCTAATAGCTAGAGATCAGAGGTCCCATTCCATCTTGGTCCTTCTTGATCTCTCAGTGGCATTTGACACTGTGGACCATGATGTGCTATTGGAGCACCTGTGGTTCATCTGTGGACTATCAGGTACTGTCCTTAGATGGTTTCGATCCTTCCTTGAGGGTAGGACACAGAGAGTGGTCTCAGGAATTTATTCCTCTGATCTTCTTCCCCTATCCTGCGGGGTACCACAGGGCTCCATTTTGGCGCCCATGTTGTTCGCAGTGTATACGCTGCCATTGGGAGACATTATTAAATAGTACGGCCTGAGTTTTCACTGTTACACAGATGATACTCAGCTGTACATGTCCTTTGTGCCCGAACAGGGAGATGTTCTCTCGGTGTTTAACGACTGCCTTTCCAAGATCCAGGACTGGATGAGTGCTAGTTGGCTGAGGTTGAATCTGGATAAAACTGAGGTGTTGGTCGTGGATCCCAATCGTCGGAAGGTGGGTGTGTCAGCAGGACAACCCTCTGGTCTTTGGCTTGGGGGTGTCCCGCTTACTACCTCAGATCGGGTGTGAAACCTGGGCATCATCTTTGATGACGGTCTGACCCTAAAATCACAGGCGTCAGTAGTTGTCAAAGCTTTCTTTTACCATCTGAGGAATATCGCCCAGGTGAAGCACCTGGTCCCTTCTGAGGATCTTTCAACACTGGTCCACACCTTCATGACCACTTGCCTTGACTACTGCAATTCCCTGTACCTAGGGCTACCAGGGTTGATATCCGTGATATGCCAACAGAAGGGTGAATCCCCGTTGGTGAAATCCCCCACAGCGACATTTCAGCAAGACTCCAAAAATATCGCTGTGGGGACCACTAACGAAATTACGCCCTTTTGCGACTTTCAACCCCTTTGCGCGTTAACTCTGGACGGAGCTAATAATCCAGAAGGGGCATCGGGCATACCCCCCCTGCATGGGGGGTTCAAGGGCACAGCCCCTGATAGAAACCAGACCGATGTCTGACAGGCAAAATTTTGCCTGTCGACATCAGGGATGTCTCTATGCTGCACATCGACAGCAATGTTATCGTGTATGCATAGGTAAGCTGATATCTGCTGTCTGTAGCTGGTGCAGAATGCGTCTGCCAGGCTTTTGACTGGTACATCTAGGACCAGTCATATTATGCCTGAGCTCTGCAGACTGCACTGGCTACCAGTGCAGTGGCGTATCACATTCAAGGTTGGTTTGGTGACCTATAAAGCCCTACATGATCAGGGACCCTGCTACCTGCAGGATCTCCTTCGCCCCTACTGCCCCTCCCGACAGCTCTGATCAACCAATGAGTGAATTGCTAGAGATTCCCAGGGTGTGACTTCAAACATCTGGGGTCTGTTCCTTTGCTTTTATGGCCCCTACCCTGTGGAATTCTCTACCTTGTCGGATTAGGGAGTGCCTGACCATTCAAAGTTTTAAAACAGAACTAAAAACATACCTCTTTAGCCTGGCATTTTTAGAGGGAGATTAATATTACTTAGGATGGACTGTCATCTTGTTTTACGATTCTGTTGTTGTATATCTTAAGATGTTGATGTTTTAATTGCTGTATTTAAATTATTGACAATAATGGATTTTATGTACAGGTGCCTTGGTTGCTGGAAAGGCACCTTTTATAAATAAAGCTTTAGTTGAGCTGAGATGAATAAACCTCCGGGCCTTTAAATCTGAACTGAAGCAGTTTCTATTAAGCAGGGGCATATGTGAATGCCAGAACTGATCTACCCCTCAAGTACACCTGCTCACTGTACTCTGGGACATCCCCACAGCCTTCAACCCAGTCCACTCCCCCTGACTCACTGACCCTCTCTCCTGGTGGTACCCCTCCAGCTCCCATCCACTTCCATTACATTACCTTTACTATTTTCACCCTCTCTTGTGCTCTCCCTCTACTGCACTCCCACCTCTCTCTTTCTCTCTTACTCTCTCCCTCCCCCCCTTTCTGTCTCTCACGCCCTCTCCCGCACGTTATACCTCTCTTTCCTCTCTCTCTCTACTCTCTCTCTCTCTTTCTTCTCTCTCCACTCTCTCGCCCCTCCTCTCTCCCCTCCCTCTCTCTTTATTCTCTCCCCTCTGTCCTTCCTGTGCCCCCCACCTCCCATAACTGTCTCTGCCCCTCGTCCAATCCCCTCCCTCCCTCTGGACACTGCTATATCCTTGGCTGAGGTATTTCTGAATGTCCACTCTCCTGTATAACAGTACATCTCCACCCCACCCCACCCCTTCTGTTGCCCACTCCTGTTACCCTCTTCTAGGTAAGATTTGTCTATTCCTCTCTCTCAATGCTATTATCTGACAAGGCCCTCTCAGGGCTGCACTACTTGAACTCTACACTGTAGTCTTCTCATGTTCTTGCCTGATTATTCTACATTTTGAACTCAATGCTATAATCTGAAAAGGCACTCCCGGGGCTGCACCACATGAATTACATGCTGAAGTCTTTTAATATTGTTGCTTGAATCTTTTACATTTTGAACTTTGGCATCCCACTGTAAGACTCATGTGCCTGAAGAAACTACATGCTTGTAATCTTATTCATTGTAAAAAATCATGTCTGTATTGTATGTTTTGTGTTTTTGACGTGGAACCTTTGTAAAAGTTCATACTCAAGGGTTGTTTCCGAATATTCAAATAAAAAAAAAAAAATACAGGTGCACCAAACACTGTGCGCCCTAGTTGCATTCTCTGTGGGAAAGTCCCCCAAAATGCTGCGAGAGGTCTGTTGTGTCAAATGTATGATGCATGGGGTGAGTATGACGTAGGCTGAGAATGAGGCAAAACAGACATTGAGCAAAAACGACCGCAGGTTAAGTTACAAATATGATGCTGAGTGAAAATGATATAAGTTGAGCCAAAAACATGAAACAGGTTGAGTCAAAAATAAAATAAAGCAAATTGAGTAAAAAAAATGAAGCAAATTGAGTTCAAAACTGCATGCATGTAGAAAAGTAATGCAAAGCTGAGTTTAACAATGAGGCAAGTTGAGCCAAAAAATGAAGCAAGTTTTGTCCAAAAAAATGAAGCAAACTGAGTCAAACAATGGTGCATGGAGCAAAAATGATGCAGGTTGAGTCAAAAATTACCTCGGAAGAAATGTCCAAGACAATAAGTTATGCCCCCCAAACACTGTCAACTAGTCCTTTAAGGGAATATTGGCTCTATAACCAACCCCCTACATAATCTACCCTCACCTTTGTATGCTCCAGAAACATAGAAACATAGAAGTTGACAGCAAATAAGGACCATGAGGCCCATCCAGTCTGCCCATTTCTTTTTCTACCTTATGAATGTGCCATCGGCCTTTGCTCTGTCGATGGCCTAGCTATTCATACTCATCTGTATTGCTCCCTTATGCCTATCCCATGCCTGCTTGAAGCCCTGCACTGTATTCATATCCACCACTTCCTGAGGTAGGCTGTTCCATGCATCCACCACTCTTTCTGTGAAAAACAACTTCCTCACATTACCCCTTAATCGGCCTTCCTCTAATCTCATGCTGTGCCCTCTTGCCTTGCTATTTTTCTTATATTGAAACATGTTAGACTCTTTCACCTTGTTAATGCCCTTAAGGTGTTTGAATGTTTCGATCATATCACCTGTCTCCCTCTTTTGCGCTAGGGTATACATATTGAGCTCCGTCAATCTGTCGTCATATGTTTTCTGATGCAGTCCCTGCACCATTTTGGTTGCCCTTCTCTGGACTGCCTCAATTTGATTAATGTCAGTTAGTCCAGCTCTGGCTGGTCTAACAGCAGCATGCATCTTCAACACACTGTCAACAACTTCCACCTTTGAAAATCCAAACAAAGGGGGTGGTGCATACTTTTTTGGGATGCAAGCCCCATTGCCACATGGTGCACCCAGTTTTTAGACTCAAGCCACTTTTGGTGCAGGCAGTTCTGCTTTTGATGCAAGCAGCATCAGAAAATCAGAATTGACGCAAGTTTTGATGCAGCTTGTTCCTTGCATCATTCTTGGCCCTTTGGAAATAAAGTCCTGTATATAGAATTTAAGAATGAACGATCAATTTTCTTAAATTAATGAGGAAGATGGGTTCAGGTTTCTAATATCAATACAGGTGAAAGTAGTTATTACTATCTAGATACAGACGTCTACTTATGTGTTAATCAAATGTAAAAAGGGGCCCCATACTCGTTCAAATACATCTATTTTATCAAGAAGCACAGAGCTTACTCTTTCATTATTAGCTGTCATTCCCATATACTTGTATCATTCTTCAATAGATGGAATAAAACCCATTTTACAATTTGCCAAGAGTAACCCCTTAGACTTGTGGTAGAGTCTGTATCTATAACCTACCACAGTACTAAAGGCTGTTCGTGGTAGAGTGCACACCAATAACCTATCATAGTACTAACGGACACTTGTGGTAGGGTGGGGAATGATAACTACCACAAAACTAAAGGACACTTGTGGTAGGATGAACACCAATATTCTATCACAGTACTAACAGATGCTTGTGGTAGGGTGTGCACCAATAACCTACCACAGTAGTAAAGGATAATTGTGGTAGCCTGTGCACTAATTTATTTATTTATTTATTTAAAGTTTGATAACCGGGAAAGGCACACATAGCCAAAGCTCATTTCCAGGTGTGACCCGGGGACAGGGGGTACAAATACAACAAAGGGAGAGCAATAAACATATACAGTGCAATACAGAATAATATTTTCAAGCTTAATATTTACAGTATAATACAGGAATAAGTTGTATATTATAGTAAAATACAAATGGGTAGGTAAATACACATTGTGGTAATAGAATGCAGAGTTATGAGCAGGAGTTACGATGGGAAGGGACGGCCTATAAACACAGGCAGCAAACAAAACATAGAGGTAGCAACTGGTTCAGGAAGTGGAGAGGAGGGAGGTGTGAGGTGGGAACCAATAACCTACCACTGTACTAAAGGACACTTGGGACAGGGTGCACACTAATAACCTACCACATAACTAAGTAACACTTGTGGTAGAGTGCGCACCAATAACCTACCACAATACTAAAGGCTACTTGTGGTAGGGTGTGCACCACTAATCTACCACAGTAGTAAAGGATGCCTGTGGTAGGGTGCACACCAATAATCTACCACAGTAGTAAAAGGACACTTGTGGTATGGTGTGCCAATGACCTACAGCACCAAACTACTAAAGGATACTTGTGGTAGGGTGCATGGCAATGACCTTCAGTATCATACTACTAAAGGACACTTGTGCTTGGGTGTGTACCAATAACCTATAATAATAATAATAACAATAATACATTTTATTTCTAAAGCGCCTTTCAAGTTTTCAAGGCGCTGTACAAAACAAGTATACAAGTCAAACATTATAATTCAATATAAAACACATGGAGGTGCACTGCTGTAACCGATGGGGTAGAGAATTCCAAAGAGTGGGAGCAGCATAAGAAAAAGCTCTGCAACCAGATGAATTTAGACTCACTCTTGGAATCTCTAGCAACCCCTTGTTGGCCGAGCGGAGCGATCAGCCAGGGCAGTAAAGAGCCAAAAGATCTTTAAGATAGGCTGGACCCTGATCTTGTAGGGCTTTGAAAGTCAGTAAACAGACTTTAAAGGTGATCCGCCACTGAACAGGAAGCCAGTGCAGATCGCACAACACCGGGGTAATATGACAAGACCTGCTTGTCCCAGTCAAAACCAGGGCTGCCGTGTTCTGCACTAGCTGAAGTTGGTGGATTTCAACCCCAGAAAGCCCAAAATACAGGGAGTTGCAGTAGTCCAAATGTGAGGACACGAAGCCGTGGACCAACGTTGGTAACGTGTCAGACGGAACAAGGTGCTTCACTCTAGCGATATTCCTAAAATGGTAGAAGGAAGTCTTGATGACTGCTGACACCTGTGACTGTAGTGTCAGCCTGTCATCCAAGATAACCCCTAGGTTATGCACCCGTTCAGAGGTCAGAAGTGACACACACCCCCAAGAAAAATTCCTGAGGGTGCACCAACAGGCGGCCCCTCTATCCAACAGCCCGGATCCACTACCAAAACCTCTGTCTTTTCTGAGTTCAACTTCAGCCAACTAGAATCTATCCAATCCTGGATTTCTTTCAGACAGTTGTTAAACACCGAGAGAGCTCCATCCTGGTCAGGAGTGAAAGACAGGTATAGCTGGGTATCATCTGCATAACAGTGAAATCTCAGCTTATACGTCTTATAATGTCTCCGAGGGGCAGCATATACACTGTGAATAACATGGGAGATAGCACAGAACCCTGAGGCACCCCATACAACAAAGGAGTTGGGCCAGAGGAAAAAGGCCCCGACACAACTCTTTGTGATCTCCCAGTGAGGAATGAGGTGAACCATCGGAGGACGATTCCCGATATTCCGCAAATCTGCCTCAGGCATGCTAACAACACCACGTGATCCATGGTGTCAAAAGCTGATGAGAGATCAAGAAGAAATAGAACAGAACGTCTCTTCTGGTCTCTTGCCCTCAGGAGATCATTAAGCATCCGAAACAGCGCAGTCTCGGTGCTATGTCTTTTACGAAAACCGGATTGGAAGGGTTCATAGATGTCATGGATGGTTAAATGGTTCACAAATTGGACCGCCACTACCTTCTCAATCACCTTCCCAATAAAGGGTAGGTTTGAGATGGGTCTTTAGTTTGTGAAACAGTCTGGGTCCAAGGTAGCTTTCTTCAAAAGAGATGTCACCACCGCCTCTCTCAGGGAGCTAGGAAACTCGCCCGACTCCAGGAAACACCAGACTATTTGCACAAGGATTGGACCGATGATGTCACAACAACCCAATATTAGGGAAGTCGGTCCAGGATCCAAACTACAGCTTGTAGGTAGCACACCATGGATAATCCTCATGACATCCATGAAATCAGATCTGCTGAAGGAACACCAAGAAAACTGAGGTACTGTGAACTCATGTTGTTCTACAGCATCCCCCTTAGAGGCTGCTGGATGTAGATCTGCCCTGATGTCAGCCCCCTTATTAGCGAAGAAATGAGTGAGCTCCTCACACTCTAATTGGGAAAAAGCTATCCAAACTTGTAGACAAGCTGGGTTGCACAGCCTGTCTACAGTTCGAAAAAGCTGAGCCGGTCGATTCCTAGCAGCTGCAATCTCCCTGGACAGGAATTCTGCCTTCTTATGGGAGATTGCAGATTGATAGACAGAATAATGGTCTATCAATCTAAGGCAGTCGGCATCAAGGGTGGATCTGTGCCAGCAGCATTCTAATCTTCGCCTGTCTTCGTATCTCCCTCGACGTCCCATCAAACCAGGGCACCTTGGGGCAAAGGGAAAGGGGGCGTACACAAACAGGAGCAATAGTATCCAGAACCAATGCAACAGCCCTGTTATAGACCATCACCAAGGTCTCTGGACTACTGCTCACCAACACGGGAACGAGAGGTCAAGGACCACCTCAAGGCTTTTGGGAATAATATCCCATAAAGGGCGGTATCTCACCATCTCCACAGGGGTAGGCCTTCAGGGGGTACTAAAATTGAACCTCATGGTGTAGTGGTCTGACGAAATGACTGGTTCCACCCCCAAATCAGAAATATCAATCCCTAGGAGAAAGACTAAGTCCAAGGAGTGTCCAGATTTGTGGATAGCAGTGGAAACCACCTGTGTAAAGCCTAAAGAAGTCATTAATTGGAGGAAGTGATTACCAAATTGCGAGAGTTCATTGTCGACCCAGGCGTTAAAGTCACCCAGAACCATCAATCTGGGTGACTCAAACGACATGTCAATGATGAAGTCTGCCACTTCCTGTAAGAACCGTTTCCCATCTCCTGGTGGATGGTAGATGAGTACGATCTGAACGCCAACACCCGCTACCACTGTGCACCCAAAGGACTCAGCCTCCCCCACTACCACACTCATGAGGCCCAATTCTGTCTCAAAACAGACTGCAACCCCCCCACCCCTGCGGTCCAATCTCGGGCGGTGTATCACCGAGTACCCGGCCGGAGTCATGGCTTCCAACGTGGGGCCTATCACAATACTAAAAACACTGCTAGGAGATTTCACCACAATGTCTATTGCACACTAAGATGTTGAAAAACCTTGGCTTTGGGCAACAACAGTAGTATCCAAACTGCCCCATAGGACTGACATTTTGTGCTGTTCTTGTGCTTTTTCAAGGTGTGAGAACAGGGGAAGAGTGTCCGTATTTACACTGGGCTTTCTTAAAGCTATATTAACTCAAATAAAAAACAATCTATATACTCATTTTATATCCTTGGACCCATATGTAATCCTAAAACCCATATGTGCTTTTACAAATATGTATGCCCATATTTGCAAGAGGTGTTTAAAAGTAAAGAGAGAGAAAAAAATAATTTAAAAATGGCAAAGTGTTGCACTGATTTCATCCATACTACATAAACAGTAGCACATCTTGTGCACAGCCAGACTCCAAGTGTGATGTTTACATTACCCATAATTGGACATAATGTGATACAAATTATGACATATTGTGCAGTTCCTTATTGCCACATACCGTAGTCTGTGAATTAGATGCTCAATTCATTAAAAAGCCAGGAACCGCAAACAAATAACGAATAAAGTGAAAGTAGGGAGAAAAGGGAAATGTAAATGTCACTCTTAGAGCCTATGTGTATCTTCCCCCTCTTTAATTTTTACTGTTAGGTAATCACATCAGTTTAGCTCTAGTTTATATAGTCTTCCAGCCTCTCCTTTCCCTCTTGCTATAGTGAGCAAAGTTTCTCATTTTAGGTTTGTAGCATTGTACATTTTATGATCTACAATTCCTTCTGTAGCTGCTCTTAATTGCAGATACTGATAAAATTGTGTGGTAGGTAGCCTGTATTTATGTTTTAGGTCTAGGAAGGAATATAATATTCCATTACTTGGATCATGATGCCTCCTCTGGGTCTAATTCTTTTTAGTTCCCATTCTTTGTTTTTTAATGGTCATTTTATATTGAATTAGTGGGTTATTTCATATAGGCATGTATTTCATGGTAATTGTGGTAAATCTAGCAGCTTATTGTAGTGAGGTGTCACCTTTATTAATGATCTAATCCCTAAGTGAGATTTTTTATTGCATTAGGAACCTGGAGTACTAAGTGCATTAGAGATTAAATGTAAATATATTTTAAAAATTAACCATGTTTCCTAACACAAGGACAACCAGACTTTATGTATTACAAATAAGCTGCATGAACTGTAATTACTAATGTATACATGCTATTTTATTGCCTCTCTTATTTGATGGCTCACAAAAAGATCCTCAGACTTTTTCAGACTAGCTGGTGGAATCTTGGTTGGGTGATGTCATTTAAGCAAAATGACGTAATTTCCCTTAGGGTCCTGGCAGCTTAGTATGCACACAGTACAGCAGATTATGAAGTAGAAAAATCAGTTATCACTCTGAACATTATTACATATACTATAAGATACTAAATGGCTAATAACTTTCACAGGCTAATCAGTAAAACTGAGGTGACAGTATTTAAGAAGAGAAGGGGTGCCAAACATCATCAGGTCATGTAAACTTTGTTCACTTTTTCCCCAATTGTTTAATTGCCCTAAATGCAGTTCTATTTTTATCAACCCTATTTGCTGAAATTCTACCACACACACAATATTTATGCATTTTCTCAAAAGGGGATTCTTCCTTACAGAATTGCACCACTGCCCTTGTAACCCTTCTAAAATATTTACTTATGTCCTGCACCTGTCTTAATTTGTAATTCTACCATATCCTCTGCTAATGCTAGTCATTTAATCCTCTTTCCCAAAATGTGCACCTCTTTTATTGCACCCTCACAATATTTTTACCTTTACTCCATCTCTCAAAATGTTCACTTTTACTGCTGCACTCATCCAAATATTAACCCCACCTTCTGTACTCCCTCTCAAAATTAGTACTTTAGCCCACACTGCCATATATACTCCTCCCAAACGCACACCACTTGTACTCCTTTCCAGAGTTGTACTTACACCCCTGCCACAATTTGCACTTGCACTCCTCCAACTCTTCTGAAATTTGAACTTGCACCCACCAACATTTGCACTTGTACCCCTGTACCTGTCCTGAAATTTGTACTTGCAACTCTGCACACCTCCCACAAAATTGTACTTGTACCTCTGCACCCATCCCAAAATGTGTACTTGCACCCCTGCACCTCTCCCTAAATTTGTACTTCTACTTCTTCACCCCTCCCAAAATTTTTATTTGCACCCCTGCACCTCTCCTTAAATTTGTACTTGTATCCCTGCACCCCTCCTTAAATGTGTACTTGCACCCTGCACCCCTCCCAAAATTTGCATTTGCATACCTACACCCCTCCTAAAATGTTTAATTTTACTGCTGTACCCTTCCCCAAATATGTACTTGCACCCCTCCCTAAATTTGCACTTGCACCCTTGCAGTCCTCCAAATCTGCACTTGTACCACTGCTCCCTCCCAAAATGTGTACTTGCTTTCTGCACCCCTCCAAAATTTATACCTGCCCATGCACCCCTTCCCAAATGTGTACTTGTACCCCTCCCAAAATTTGTACTTTCCCCTGTACCCCTTCAAAAATGTGTACCTGCACCCCTCCCAAATGTGTACTTGCACCCTGCACACCTCCCAAATTTGTGCTTGCACCTCTGCACACCTCCTAAAATTTGTACTTGTATCTCTGCACCCCTTCCAAAATTTGTACTTGCACTCCTGTACCTTTCCTGAAGTTTGTACTTGTACCTCTGCACACCTCCCAAAGCTTGTACTTGTACCACTTTACCCCTCCCCCAAGACTTGTACATGTACCCCTGCACCCCTCCTGAAACTTGTACTTGTACCCCTTTACTCCTCTCAAACATTATCTTTTATGGGAAGGGAATATGGTAGGAGATACCTATTTTGTGTTGGGTGGGAGAGGGGCAACCTTGTGGAATATTTCATGTTTGTGGGAGCTGTACAGGAGAGGTACAAGCTTCAGGAGTCTTGGCATAGTGGGTACAAATGGTTGGAGAAGTACATATGGTATAAATGTGGGAGATGCACAAACGGGCACAGATCTTGGGTGAGTGAGGATGGGGTACATATGTTGTTGGGACAGGGTGAGAGTACAAATTCTGGGAGGGGTATGAGGGGTGAGTGTGCAAATCCTGGAATGGCTGAAGGATAAAAGTACAGATATCAAGACTGGAGGTCAGATTTAGGGAGGCATGCAGAATTGTTTGAGAGGTGCAGAAGTACACATTATAGGAGGGGTGTAGTAGTAAGTATACATTTTAGGAGGTGTGTGGGAGAAGAGATATAGTTTATGTAAGTGATGCAAGATAGAGTTAGAAACTTAGGTTGAGAGGGGTATGTGGGCATGACTTGGAGTAATCAAAAGGGAGGGTCAGGATAGAGGTGCACATTTTTGTTATACATTTTTCGAAGGGTAATGGGGTAGTAGTACACTTTTTGTGAGTGCTGTGGAATCCTACCAAAGGGAATGAATTTGACAAGAATAAATAGAGAGGGAGTGGCTGCATTCTGGGTTGAAAAGGAAATACAGGAAACCAAAATTTATATTTTAAGAGTATGAGAGTTTTTTTTGGGGGGGGGGTTAATACAGTGATCAAAAGGTTGGCGATCAATCTAGGAGACTTACCAAGGGCATAGCTACTGATGCTCCAAGTAAGCCATGGTCTACCAAGTTTAGTAGCAGGGGGTAACAAGCAAGCTGACCAGCATTGCTCTGCCCTCTCTAGTCCATCGCATTTAAATTCCTTTGTTTGGCTTTGCAGGCTTTTTCTTTTCTCTTTCTGCTTTGTTTTGGGGGGTGGCAGAGTGGACCGCGGATGTTGAAACTGAAGGTCTCAATTAGGTCCTCATGGTCTGCCTACAGTATATAGTGATTGGCTGTGGCATCTGTTAGGGGATGTGGCAAGTCTTGGGTGGTGAGTTTAAATGCCCCAGCAAAGTTAGAAGCTATACTATTAGTTCAGTTGTACTGGGAGCGAGAGAAGCAGTAGAAGAACTGAGGAGCAGCAGACGGAAGAACAGACTCGGAGCCAGCTAAAAGAATGAAGACTTCATGTGGAATGGCAAGTGGAGCAAATCTGCCTACCTGCAGGGAGAGACAAGAAATTTGTTTACCAGTGAGCAGCGAGCACCACCTGCTAGCACAGACAGACCTGGGTCTAGTGTGGGAATCATCTGATTGGAGCCAGGAACCTTAGACTTGAGTCGGGGGGGCAGGCATGAAAACAGTGGAGGAGGGGGTAGCAGTGTGGCAGGTTAGTGTACAAATCTGAGATGCCTGGCTACACCCTGGGACTTGCCTGATATTTACCATTTTGTTCTATTGGTGTAAGTCCATTAACAAAAGCCCCATCATAAAATTGGTAGTAAAGACTGATTTTTGCCCTTTCACAATTTGATGTACAATGTGTACTAAGTTGACAGGACCGTATGGAAAATGATGTCATTGTAGTAATGACATCAGCACTCATTCAAGATTCTGCTGGCTAGTTTGAATAAGTGTGAAAGATTTGTTGTAAAACCATCAAATAAGAGAGGCAAATAAATAGCATGAGTAATTGCAATTTCTGAACTTTATTTGTAACAAATGAGGCCTAGCTGTCCAAATAGTACATTTTTATAGCACTGCATTTGATCTTTAGTGAATATGGGTGAGCTGTTTCAAGTTCAAATTGGACCCATGGCAGTTGTTTCTGTTTGGAAGGAATCAGTAGCTGAAGTGTTTGAACTTAAATACATATTAGAAAATGTGCTTTTTATTTCCTGTCAGCTGATTGGCTGGTACGATTGCCAGGGGGTACATTAACTTACAATAGATGCTCAGAAAATAAAAAGTTCCAGCCTGCCATGCTTCACATTCAAACTGGTATCCCTATACCAGTTTGAATTTGAAAAATGATTAGCTGCCATTTTATTCCGCTCGCTTAGCAAGAGAAGCAAGCAAGTCAGCCCCCAGCCCTCACAGCTGAAGTAGTGTAATGGAAACTTAGCCATTTAACTACAAAACACGCGTTTTTTACCAACTACTTCTTTCTTGTAAAAATCCTGTTTTAAAGTTGCTGCACAATCGGCCTCACTCACACATTTAGCCGTGTCAGTCTGGTCCACTCCGCACCCCCCCCCCACCAATAATCATTCAAAAGAAACCCTTCAAAGTCAATGGTTCCAACAGGTTCTTAGACAGTTTTTATCTCCCACTGTTGTCACAATTCTCCCAGGGTAATAAAGAAACATTATTTTTCAATTAGTAGTGCTAGCATGCCACATTCTCCTTGTTACTCATAGACAGCACGGCTGTGAACTGTGTCGCTGACTCGCCCCAGCTCCACTCCCACGGCAACAAAACATTTAGAGATCTGTTTGTTTTTTAAACACAAATCAAGTTCTATTAACTTCAGCAATGTCATTATGTCTAACTTCTATCATCTGTTTCCCCGATTGCCTGATCATGCTGCTACTTTCAGCCGCCAGTAGTGTCCCCAAGCAAAACACAAAATATGACTGTATGTAATGAAGGAACCAAAGAAAAAAAAAAGAGAACACAACTGAGCTGGCGAGTGGGGGCACGGTTCAAGAGCCAAGGAGGGACATGCTGTAGATACCTGTAAGAAAGCTATAAAACAAGTGGGAAATGCTGCACTGCCCTCTACTGGTAAGCATTGGTAAGTAGACCAGTAGAGTGACTACTTTAGTAGCAAAGCAACTTTAAGTTAATTTTTAGTCTTTTTTTTACTATTTTTTTTATTTCTTTAATATTGCATAAAAACTTTACATATAACCCATTTTCAAAGTACAATAATACCCTCCAGGGTGGGTGGTATGGGCAATACCAGACCTTCCAGGGGCCATATTGCCCTCTGCCGGTAGCGTTGGGCCTCATTACACCCTGGGTGGTCCAGTATAACCCAATACTGCCCACCCTGTCAGGTGTTATTACTTTCATAGTATTCTGCTATATTCAGTAGCTCATTTCCTCTTGTTTCCCATGGTGATCTTAATTGATCCACACTTAATCTAGGTGGGTTTCCTTGCCATAAAAAAATATCCTTTATTAATTTATTTAATTTGACAAACCACATATTTTTTATGTTAATTGGGATATTCTCTAATATACACATTATTCTAGGAGAGATCATTTTAAAAGCGTTGATCTTTTCCCACAATGAGAGTTTTAGCTTACCCCATTTCTCTAAATTAATTTGTGTTTTATTTAGGACAGGTTCCATTTTAAGTTTAAGCATTTTTCTTAACTCTTTATGTGTTTTATTCTGACTCAAATGCCTTGTGTGCAACAAGTGACAGTATTATTGCCGGGTCTTAGGATTTTTTCCCCAGCTAATCGATGTTATTATTCTGTGTGTGTTTTCATACCCATGCCTCCTTTGTAGGAGTCCCACCTGATCTTTATGCGCTAGATGTGCCATAAAAGTCTGAAACCTCTTTGCTAATATTCTTGTCAAAATTTTATAATCATAGGATCATAGGAGTTTGATAGTTGGTGGCCTTAATGACTTGCCAGATTTTAATTGGTGAAACGGTCTTCCTATTGCCCATATAATTGTCTAGTGTCATTTTACAGGAATTTATGGATTCCCTTAGAACTACTTACTCTGATAGACTATTTCAAATGTTGACAACTCTATGATTAAGCCATGTTCCCTGTCTGCTTGACTGTAAAATTCACCTTTTAATTGTACACTGTGGAGCCTATTCTCTCTTATATTTGGCTTACTCTCTAGCCCCAAACACTCCCAGAGATCCTTATTTTAGAAAGCCTTATACCCTAAGCAAAGGTCACCTCTTACTCTTCTGTACTCCAAAGAATACAAGTTTAAATCCTCCAGTCTCTCACTACAGGACTTGTTGGTAAGTGACCTGGGCCAGGATTCAGTAAAAAAAAACAAAGTGCCATGCAAATGTTTGTGCAGCACCTTGCGGCCGCGCTGAAGGGCAACCATGCTATTCACAGTTGGATAGCATAGTGCACTATCTGACTGTGAATAGGAGCCAACAGGGGTAGCACTAACCCAGGAAAAGCAGTGGAATACCCAGTAGCACTGCCCCCACAGCCAGCCAGGACAATGGCTCCATAGCCAATAGTGATCAGTCGCTAAAGTGCTATTCACAAAAGTATCCATGCAAATAAGGCCATTGGGCATGCAAGGCACTAGTGGCCATTAGCATGCCCATTATGGGCTCATTTGCACGGCATTAGTGTGGCATTGTGCAGCCCCCCACCAGCCCAAGCCCCACGCAAACGTGTTCCCTGGTAGTCTACTGGTGCCCTCCCCCACCCTGATTGCTGACCCAGATTTAACATCAAGTTTTCCATAGTGTAGTGTCCCAACCCCTCCCTGATGACCAATCCCCATAGAAATAACTCTTTTCTATAGTGCAGTGTCCCACCCCCCTGCCTGATTGCCGACACATGTAAAAATATCTCTGTTTCCATAGTGTAGTGTCCTTCCCCCCCATTACCAATCCCCACAGAAATATCTCTGTTTCCATAGTGTGGTGTCCTCCCCACTCTATTACCAATCCCTTAGAAATATCTCTGTTTCCATAGTGTAGTGTCCTCCCCACTCTTATTACCAATCCCCATAGAAATAACTCTTTTCCATGGTGTAGTGTCCCTCACCTTCCCTGATCACTAACACATATAAAAATATCTCTGTTTCCATAGTGTAGTGTCCCTCCCCCCTTCCCAGTACCTGATCTCCCACCCCAGATGTTACAATAATTTTCCATAATGTAGTGGTCCCACCCCAGTCCCTGACCTCCCACCTAAGATGTTACAAAAATGTTCTATAGTGTAGCAGTCCCTACCTCCCTCCTCCCCAGCCAGCGATCACTATCCCCAAATATGACAAAACCCCATGTCTTGGTAGTCTAGGGTCCCAACCCCCCCTCCTCCACCTCATCCAAAGTGACTCACCACCCCACTCCCCCATCCCAATTGCTGATCGTCGACCAGCACAGCCCTCCTCACACCACCATGACTGATCACTGACTGAGCCCTCCTGAAGTGCATGCTGTACAGTATGTGCTTCAGGAGGGCTCAGTCGGTGGCCAGCCACAGTGATGTGAGCAGGGTTGAGCTGGTCACCGATCAGTGATTGGGATGGGGGGGGAGTGGGTTGGTGAGTCACTCTGGATGGGTGTGGGGAGGGACCCTAGACTACCAGGGAATGGATTTTTGTAGCAGGAGTTTAAACTGGAATGGATGCAGGATTTTCATATTTCAAGACTTTTCTAGTGAGATTGTTAGAAAATGAAGGCCTTCAATGACATTGGAGCTGCACTTCAAAAGACAGAGGTATCATACAGAATTAAATACCCTGTGATTTTATTTATGGACTGCAAGGGCAGCACACATTCATCTGAGCCCCCACTGAAGAGGCATGGGACATTTTTTAACAACAATTATAGAACAGATAATTTTTCAGATAGCTCCCAGCATTCTAAAAATGACCTCTCGAGCTCAGGATCAGCCATGCAACCACCTTCTGCAGCTATCTCTTTGAACATGACTAGCATTCCACATGCAACTTGCAGGGATGGCACAACAAAAAGCAAAACAAAATCCTTTGCCTGTCTACCCTTTAAAGGTCTGTCCAGGGTTAGGAATGCAATCAACAGGAAAAATAAAACTGTTATCAGCAATCACCCGAAGTTCACTTACTTCTCTCCAAAATATGTCCCTGGAGTTCTTTTCGTGTGTGTGTGTGTGTGTGCGTGTGCCTGATTTCCACTGTAAGTATCACTGGCACACAGTACCACAACTGTGCTTTATTACTGTGGTAGGTTATTTGTCTGCACCCTTCCACAAATGTCCTTTATTGCAGTGGTAGGTTATTGGTGTGCAAGCTACCACAAGTGTCCTTTACTTTTGTGGTACTGTAGGCTACTGGTGCTCACTCTACCAAAAATATCCTTTATTATTGTGGTACTTTAGGTCAGTGGTGCACATCTCACCACAAATATCCTTTAGTACTGGTGTAGGTTATTGATGCACATGCTGCGACAAGTATCCTTTAGTAGTGTGGTGCTGTAGGTTGCTGGTGTACATCCTACTACAAGTGTCCTTTAGTACTGTGGTACTCTAGGTTGCTGGTGTGCATCCTACCACAAGTGTCCTTTAGTATTGTGGTACTGTAGGTTGTGGTGCTATAGGTCATTGGTGCGCACCCTATCACAAGTATCCTAGGAGTTTCTGGAGTTCCTGGTGTGTGTGTGTGTGTGTGTGTGTGTGTGTGTGTGTGTGTGTGTATGTTGCTGACTTCCACTGTAAGTATTTTTTGTGCTGTATTCTTGCTGTGAGCACCACAAATTTTTGGAGCTGCCTTTCTGCATTGGGTGTGTACCAATAACCTACAGTACCACAATACTAAAGGATACTTGGGAGTAGGGTGTGCACCAATAACCTACCACAGTACTAAAGGATACTTGGGATAGGATGTGTACCAATAACCTACAGTACCACAGTACAAAAGAATACTTGGGAGTAGGGTGTGCACCAATAACCTACCACAGTACTAAAGGATACTTGGGATAGGATGTGTACCAATAACCTACAGTACCACAGCACAAAAGGATACTTGGGGCTAGGGTGTGTACCAATAATCTAGACTAGGTATGCTGGCATAAAGCACCTTGTTTCACCTGAGTTCTTTTCTTTTAGGGTTTGCTTGAAAGGACAGAGCAAGGAGCAACATTAACAGAGCAAGGAGAAACATTAAGGCTTCTTTTGGCTAAACAGAGTTACTGTTATGTTACTATTTTGTTTTGTGCTTAAAGATTGTGCTTACAGGTTTTATTACTGTTTTGTGCTTACATGTTGTACGGTTTGCTGCTTTATTTTTCTCTGATTGAAATTGTTTTTGCAGGGTATATTTTCTTTTAAATTGTTGTGCAGGTTGTCATGCTGAAAGGAAGGAAAACAGTCACCGGGTTGGTGGGTCAGAGCTCTAGCTGATTGTTTCTGGAAGGCACAGGGACAAATGATCTGGCTGGGAATGGGATCAGAGCAGTGCAGAAAGAGTTTGTAGAGTTGGGGAGAGGCCGTAGACAAGTAACATGCATGGTAACCTTCTCAGAGGTGCTGCCATTCTATGGCATGGGTGAGGCTAGGGAACTCCACACCATGGGATTCAATGAATGGTTGAAACACTGGTGTGCAGTTCAGGGTTTTGGCTTCACTGGGGACTGGGGTCCACCTGGAAGGATGCAGACCTATACTGATGTGATGGTCTGCATCTGACTGGGAAGGGAACCGGGATCCTTGGTGATAGGTTTAAATGCTTCATTGGCAAGCATTTAAACTAGCCAAGGGGGGGAGGCACCAAAAAGAAGCATGAAAATCCCAGCCCCCCCCCACAAAACAGGGTAATTAGTGAGGTAAATACTAAGGTAGAGAAGTTGAAAAGGAGCAGGACAACGGTCAATGGAGAAAAAGGCAAGGACAGGGATGGGGCTAAAAGGGGTAAGGCTATCAAAAAAAATGGATGGCGATGAGTACTAATGCACATAATCTGGGTAACAAGCTCCCTGAACTAGTGGCCCTGATGGAAGAGGGACACCTGGATATCATGGCAGTCACAGAAACATGGTACACAGAGAACCACAACTGGGATGTTAACATACTGGGGTACACAATCTACAGGAGAAACAGGGAGGGTAAAAGAGGAGGAGGAGTAGCTCTCTGCATAAGGGAAGGGATCAAATCGATGGAATTAAAGGGTAAACAGGGAGGAGAGGAAGCATTGTGGGTCACCCTGGAGACAGGAAATGGCACCACAATCCGTATGGGGGTTGTATACAGACTCCCATCTTAGGGGGAGGAAATGGACAAAGAAATGATAGAAGGCATCCTTAGAATAGCAGAAAGGGGGAGATATTGTTGATGGGGGACCTGAATATGCCAGATGTTAACTGCAGCACCTTTGCTGCAGCCACATCCAAGAGCAGGGTAATTCTTGATGCCCTACAGGGGGCATGCCTCAGACAGCTAGTGTTGGAACCCACTCGGAGGGAGCAATCTTAGATTTGGTACTCTCAAATGGGGACAGAAAGAGGATCTCAGATTTAGAAGTGGGTAGCCATTTGGAAACAAGCGATCACCAAACAATGTGGTTCACAATAAACACAGCTGTAGAGTCAAGTCTCACAAAGGTGAGGGTATTGGACTTTAGGAGGGTTGGCTTTGGCAACATGGGGGTGTACACCTCAGAAAAACACTAGCAAATGAGCAAGAAGGTGGGGTTGAGGAACAATGGGTAAAAATCAAAGCTGCCATCACAGAGGCAACAAGCCTTAGTGTGAAGCAAATAAACTAAACAAAATTAAGGAAAAAAACACTGTGGTTCTCAAAATAGTTGATGGGGAAGGTTGGGGAGAAAAAGATAGCATTCAGGAAGTATAAGGACACACAGAAGGAGCAGGACAGAGAACTGCACCAGTTAAAGCAGAAGGAAGCGGGGAAGGCAGTCAGAATAGCAAAAGCTCAAACTGAGGAAAAGATAGCCGACTCAGTTAAGAAGTGGGATAAAACCTTTTATAGGTGTAACCACCCAGTCCCTTGGGGTTACTAGAATTCTATCAGTATTATTGTTAGGAAGGCAGCAGGTAGCTGGAAGGAAGCTCATTAGGGGCTTCTTCCATAATGACATCATTGTTTACTTAGCTAGCCTGAGGGAAGAATGATTTGGTCATTCGGAACTCTTGCAGCAGCATAAGCCACACTGTGTGGACAGCTGCTCTGGGGAGCTTAGAATGTGCAGTCTGTAGTTGTCAGTTTTTCAGTGAGGAGATGAGAGTGGCAGAAGGATTGCCAGTGGGCTCTGAGGAGGGGGCCCAGGATTTTTCACCCTAGTGGAGCACATTTCCAGCTTCCAGTGAAGTGGTGGAGACCAGTGCTACAGCAGGATTTCCTGATTTCTACTCCCAGTGAAGTGGAAGAAACTGTTTGTTCTCAGTGGACTCAAGGGGCAATCCCCTGAATGTTCTGTGGTGTTTCAGCTGCCTTGGATAGGACCTGAAAGAGACTGTTTGACCAGCTACCTAGCAAAGTGCCTTTCTTTTCTTTTTGTTGTTCCATGCCCTGTGGACGAGACAACCTCTGTAAGTACTGTTCTAGGAGACCAGATCTCCACATTTCTTAGGGGATTCGATAGTCTGGGGTGTGTGTGCCCATAGATGAGGCTGGATCACACCTGTCAGTGCCCTTAGTTTCACCCATGTGAGTGAAGTACTCTTAAACTGTTCACCCAAGACAGTGCAGTTTATTTTCTAGTCACCCAAGTGAGTGACAAAAGTGTGGGACCTCTAGTATTTCAGTGGGGAATGGGGGGTTTCAGTGGTGTAACCCTGAAGAATGGCAGAGACTGTCAGTTAGAGCCAAGGATGGGAGGAACACCATCTAAGTGATTAACAAGGCAGGGCTTCCTGGTTCGTAAAGAGCCCCAGTTTTTACCTGCACAATGGCCAAGCCGCAGATTAAGGAGTGTGACTGTGTATCACTAATGTGCACCTATGTCCGAGAAGATTTCTGAATGTGTGACTTAGATTCACGAAATAACATTCATGGGAAGAAAATGTTCGTATGCGTGGCCAGGTGTCCACTAATGTACCTTTTGAGAAATTGGAAAGGAAATGTTCATGTGCTTGGTCAAGTGTCCACTAATGCACCTTTTGGGAAATTGGAAAGGAAATGTTCATGTGTTTGGCCAGGTGTCCACTAATGCACCTTTTGGGAATCTGGGATGAAGACTGCTCTGTTGTTGTTGTTGTTCATGACCTGTACTGCATGCAAGGAGAGTTTGTGAATTGTACCTGTCCAGCCTGGACTGACCCTTGGGGGTCCCCTTCTGCTTTAACTTTCCATCTGTTGAATAAAGCCATACTGCACAATCCCAGTTGCTGTTATGGACATTCTGATTATTGCTTCTGGTTGTGTGGATTTACTGGGGCCCTCTCAGTAGGTTAGATCTAGCATATGCCTAGCAGCCTCCGCCCAGGACCTGGGTTGTGTCATTTACACAAGGTTCATGTTGTTTTGTTTCTGTACCCCCACCCCTCTCTTCCTGTAGAAAATGAGGCAGGTATACATCTAATGCCAAGGGTGGTACCTACCTGTTTGTAAAGTAAATTGACATGCCAGTACATGGGCACCAGTGTTTCCAGATTTTAATGGTGGTGTGCTTACTAGTTAAAAAAGTGGACTGGAGGTTACAAAAAAGGGGGGCTTGTCCATGATATTTAATTTGGGGTGAGAGGTATACTGAGGGTATTTCTAGGATCTTCCTGTCTGGTGGCAGTGCCCCAAACAGAATATTGTTTACCAGAAAGCAAAGTTGTGCCAAGAAAAATGCCACCTGAAAGTCTTTTGCCGCCCGAGTTTCTGTGGAAAAGAAAAAGGAAGAATTTGCTGCTTGTGTGTTTACTTTGAAACTGTGGACTGAGAAATAATTGCTCTTGCCTTGTGATAAAAACACTTAACAAATGGTTTAAAAGTTGCTAATTTCCAGAGAAGAGTATTTGTGGACTTAAAAGACAACATTTTCTAAGTGCCCAGAAAGTTTCAAGTGTGTACAGTGAAATTTGGGGGAGTCACTAAGGAAAATGCACCAAGTATTGAGTGAAAATGCCTTAAAATGCTTGCTCCGCTGAAATTTCAAGCCAAGAGAAAAAGTGGCAGTTTGCAGTTTAAATTTTGCCTTCTTGACAATCGCCATGCAGAAGTGATGCAGAGAGAGAGAGAGAGAGAGAGAGAGATCATTTGCATGGCATCATGTGATTGGTCCCAGTGCACCTAAGCCCCAGCCTTGCCTGAGTCTCTGCTTGTGGAACATTCGTGGAGAAGCAGCCTGCAGTGTGTGAGCAGCATGTAGTTCATGTGGCAGGAAGGAGGAATTGCTTACAGCAGAAGCATTTCTGCAGCAGCAGTTTTTCTGACTTTTTCACAAATAACCCAGGCTCAACCTGTGTTCTGACCGACTGTAGAGTGATTGAGGTGATCGTAGCCATGATCGGCGGGACCACCAGCCCGTTTCACCTCAGAGGCCTTCTTCAAGTCGGCAGCAGGCCGTATTCCATCAATGGTGAAAACCATCTACTGCCTGTCAGTACCCTTTGCAAAAGAAATTGACTGTGGTGCTAAGGCTGGAAACCTGTGTAAGAACTTGAGCAAATGCAGCAAAAGTACTGAGAAACAGAAAGTTTTGTGAACTGTTAAATCTTGGACTTTGTGTATGAAAGTGCTATTTTCAAAGAAAGTGAACTTTAAAACAAACTATCCCTCTGGTCCAAGTGCTTGTAAAGTAATGGATTGAGAAATAGTAAAGTGAACTTATGCTTGCAAATATCAGCACTGCAGGCGCTAAACACATCCAAGGGTAAATGTCCATCGGGCCTTGATTCCAAAATGCTCCTGCTCTCAGCACCTGCCATAGCCCACCCGCTAACCCTGCTCTTTAACCTGTCTTTTAAACTCGGGGCAGTCCCCAACTTATGGAAACAAGCCACAGTCATTCCACTACCTAAAGGAGGGGACCTCTGCTCACCATCCAACTACCGTCCTATATCCCTGCTCCCCCGTCCTAGCCAAGATTCAAGAGCACCTTGTTCTCTCCCAGCTTCATCACTATCTTGATACCATATCTTTTTTCACCCCCTACCAGGCTGGTTTCAGAAAAAATCACTCCACCACCACCTCCCTCCTTCGCCTCACAAACGTCATCCTTACGGGTATGGACAAAGGGGAAATAACAGCTGCCATATTTATCAACCTGGCGAAAGCTTTCGACACAGTCTCCCATCCCCTGCTGCTGGCTAAACTCGCTCAAGCTGGACTGTTGAATAACGCAAATAACTGGTTCCACTCACACCTGTCAGATAGGTCCCAATCAGTCCGCATTGGCTCGGCTAGATCCACCTCACTTCCTGTCACCAGTGGTGTCCCCCAAGGGTCTGTACTCGGGCCTGCTGCTGTTCTCTATTTTTCTCAACGACCTGCCTGCAGCCTGCCCACAAACGTCTATCCGTATGTATGTTGACGATACGGTGCTGTTTGCCTCTGGCCTATCCACCAGTGCTGTGACAGCCTGCCTACAGAAGGATTTCTACTCCATCCAACGTTGGTTCACCTCAAACCAGCTATACCTAAACCCAAAAAAAACAGTCTCCCTCACCTTCGGCTCCCGGTCCAAAATAACCTGGCTTACTGCACCACCAACATTCTATACTCTGGATAGCTCCCCATTAGAGGCCTGCACCACCTATCGCTATCTTGGGGTCTGGCTAGAACAGCATCTTGACTTTTCAGTTCATATTGATGCTCTACACAAAAAATTGCACCCCATGTTGGGTGCCCTCAACCGAAACAAAAATTGCATTCCTCTACCAACTAGACAAGCAATAGTACAAAAAATGATCCTACCTATTATTGATTATGGTGATGTCGTCTACTGTGCCGCTCCCCAAACTTTCCTAGCTAGGCTAGATCCCCTTTTTAACTCTTTTTGCTGTTTCTCGCTGAACCGTCCTCCCAACACCCACCACTGTGTCCTCTACCAATCCTTGGACCTCCCGTCTCAACACAACAGAAGACTGCTTCACTGCACTAAAACCTCTGCCAAGTTCTGGTCACATACCCTCCCTTCCTACCTGTCATCCTCCTTAACCGCCCTCTCTCCACCCACCTATGCTCTTCGAAATATTGACGCTAGGCTCCTACACATTCCCCACAGATCCACCCGGTCAGGCCAGGCTGCTTTCAGCTTCAGGTTGCCCAAACTATGGAACTCCCTGGCAGCCGATATTAGACACTCCACAAGTACTCCTCAACGAAATGTCCTTCTCAAAATGCACTTCGCTACCAACTGCACCTGTAACCCACCCCTTAGTACCCCCCATTACTCCAAAACCCTCCAGCTGTTAGCACCAGTCTGATTCTATTTTGTCGGTCTGCTCCTTATGCATGACTTGAAATATAAAAAAATAAAATAAAAATGAATGAATTTGTACCTACGCAACTGTACTAGAACTGTCTCACCCATTGCTTGTTTTAACTCACTGTGTATGTTCTCTTTTTTTTCTGCTATAATTACCGTTCCATTGTAACTCCCTACCCCCAGGGCGCATCTGGAATCGAGCAGTACTCTGCTCAGCATGCCTTTCCTGGTAAATCGCTTAAATAAATAAATAAATAAATCAGTTGAAATGCAAAAGATCCAGACAGAATCCTAACAATTTTTAACTGAGTGTGATGCAAAGTTACAGTCACCATATTGGGGTGTAGCCAGCAACGTAAACAAAGCCGCGCCATTTTACAACAGTGTTTTCAAACCCAAAACAAAGTTTCATATGGTTTCTTGCTAAGTTGTGGAATACATTTGCAGCAGCCAGGCAGCCTGTTTGTGAACCTTTTCCAGTGTGTTAAAACCAAATCTCAGAGTGTTTGCAAAACATAGTAATTTTGGGACTTGTGTGTTTAATTACAGAACATGGCTCAGCAACCCATTCACTACCCGCTCCATGCCAGGGTGTGGGTAGCCCAATAAGAACAAGAATTAGCCCATTCTGAGCAACTGTATGACTGTTCATCTGCACCCGCTGAGGTGGATTTGACAAACTATCTGGTTAATTTGTGCATAGTATGCTTAAAGCCAGGAAGAGATGTATTGCCATTTATACATTGCACAGACTGTAGAATGCAATTTGGGATGAGCATGGCAGGTGGCACAAGGGTAGCTAAAGCAAAACGCATCCATTTAGCTTCAACTTCGACACAGACAGGGACCCTGTAGAACTGGAACAACAGCAACAAACTGGGTGCAGTGGAAGTGACCCCATAGAGTTTGTAAATGGGTTTCTGGACATTGTCTGCACTGATGCTTTGCAAGGCCCAGAGGAAGTGAAGTGTTCCATGCCACAGAGGGTGGAATTGGATGCTGCCAGTGCAGGTTCAGTAGATCCTTGGGTAGAAGGCCCAAGTCTAAGCCTTGTGGGAGAGTCCGAGGTGGAGGAAGCATGTCATTGGAAGGACAGTGCCTCCAAAGACAGTGGAGAATGGACAATTGCGAGGGTTGGTGCAATCGCCAATTCCCGGGCAGAATGTGTAGAAGAGGAGGAAGCAGCAATGGCTTCAGTGGGACCCCCTGACACGCCATTAACCTGGGCTTCCATGTAGCCTCCCGATGTCCATGTGGAGGAAGGCTCAAGAAGTGTGCCCTTGAGTGCAGAGGTGGACTGCTCTTGCACTGCACTAAGTGTTTGTGATTGGCTCAACCAGGACTGGCCACTCCCAAGCCATACTTCTGGTCACAAGTTAGTTAAAATCAGCAAAGAGGAGAGAATTGTAAGTAGCTGAGGCCAAGTATGGACAGCCGTACCCTTTTTACTCTAGAAAGATATGAGAAGAAATTGAGAAAGACAGTTATGCCTGGTTGTGGGAGGAAGCTTGTGCCAGCCTGTACCCTAGCGTAAACAAGTGGGTCCGAATTAAGGTGTGTAATGAGAGACTGCAATTCTGCAGGCATGGCAGGACCTTGTTGATCAACCCTGTAGGAAGAGTGGACAAAGCTGGCCAAGAGACATTCTATAATGTTCCCTTGGTACGTTTGGCTGGGGTGGCAGTCTATGCCCCAGATCTGGAATGGTACTACCCCAGAAATTTGTGCCATTCTTGAAAAATGTGCCAGCTTGCCAAAAGTGAATGCAGCCATTACCAGCTCAGCCATCTGCCACAGAAGAGGCAGCAACCCAGGATGGAGGTGACTTTCTTCTGATCATCCAGGTTCATCTGCAGTAGCATCCAGGTTCAGCTTCAGCAGCATTCGGGTTCATCTTTGGTAACATCCAGGTTCATCAGCCCAGCAGGTTCAGAGCAGATTTCCAGTCTGGGTCCAGTAGGAGGTCATGGAAATATCTGATCTGAAGATTTCATCTACCTAGTAGCCAAAGATCATCAGGCCACAGGTCCAGAGAGGTGATGTTTGCTTTAACTTTCCATCTGTTGAATAAATCCATACTGCACAATCCCAGTCACTGTTATGGACATTCCAATTATTGCTTCTGGTTGTGTGGATTTACTGGGGCCCCCTCAGAAGGTTAGATCTAGCATATGCCTAGCGGCCTCCACCCAGGACCTGGGCTGTGTCATTTACACAAGGTTCATGTTGTTTTGTTTCTGTACCCCCACCCCTCTCTTCCTCTAGAAAATGAACCAGGTATACATCCTAATGCCAAGGGTGGTACCTACCTGTTTGTAAAGTAAATTGATATGCCAGTGCATGGGCACCAGTGTTTCCAGATTTTAATGGTGGTGTGCTCATTAGTTAAAAAAGTGGCCTGGGGTTACATAGGTACATTAGGGAGTGAAGAAAGGCCAGGGGATGGATAGTGAGGCTTAATAAAAGGGAGTGGAATGGGCAGAGGATGACAGTGACAAAGCAGAGATACTGAATGAACACTTCCGCTCAGTATTCACAAAAGAACAGGAGGGGGAGGTACCTAAACCAAATAATAGAAGCACACTGGGTGGGGGTCGATACCAGTTCATTCACAGAAGAAAGGGTCCTGAAAGAACTCCTAAAACTGAAGGTGGACAAAGAAATGAGGCCTGACGGGATTCACCCCAGAATTCTAAAAGAACTAAGGGGAGAACTAGTGGCACCACTGACTACCCTTTTTAACAAATCATGGTAGGAGGGTATGGTACCTGAGGACTGGAGGAGGGTGGATGCGATTCCCCTTACCAAAAAAGTGGGAGCAAGGCAGAGGCAGGAAACTACAGACCTGTTAGTTTGACTTAAGTGGTAGGGAAAATGATGGAATCATTTCTGACAGAAAGACTTGTCGAGTACCTAGAGGCCAGCGGGGCAGAGGACCCAAGGCAGCATGGATTCACAGTGGCAAGGTCATGTCAGACAAATCTAATAGATTTCTTTGACTGGGTGACCAAAGTAGTAAACCAGGAAGGGGCTGTGTACATAGCCTACTTTAGCAAGGCATTTGACACAGTCCCACACAAAAGATTAATAAACAAGTTAGATAGCCTGGGAGTGGGTCCCAGGGTGGTAACCTGGGTAAAAAAGTGTCTGGACAACAGGACACAGTGGGTAATAGTAAATGGAGTCCACTCCAAAGAAAGGGGGTTATTAGCGGGGTACCGCAGAGTTCAGTACTGGGACTGGTCCTCTTTAATGTCTTTATAGATGACACTGCGAAGGAACTGGAAGGAAAAGTATGTCTCTTTGCAGCCAACACAAAGATCTGCAACAGGGTTGATACACAAGGGGGGTGTGGAAAGGATGAGAAGGGACTTGGCAAGGTTGGAGGAATGGTCAAAAATATGGCGGCTTAGATTCAATGCAAAGAAGTGCAAAGAAATGCACCAGGGAAACAAAAACCCAAGGGAAGAGTACACAATGGGGAGGGGGTATTAATGACAACAAAAATGAAAAGGGACCGGGGTGTAGTCATATCAGATGCTCTAAAGGCAGGCAAGCAATGTGAAAAGGCAGTAAGGAGGGTTGGGGGGGTACTGGGATGCATAGGGAGAGGCATCACCAGTAGAAAACAGGAAGTTGTTACTCCTCTGTACAGACAGTTGGTGAGACCCCATCTGGAGTACTGCATGCAGTTCTGGAGACCCATCTCTGCAAGGACATTGACAGGATGGAGACAGTCCAGAGGAGGGCATCTAAAATGGTGCAGGGTCTGCAGCAGAAGCCATATGAAGAGAGACTAAAAAAGCTTAATATGTATACCCTCGAGGGTCTCGTGGAAAGAAGGGAGGGGGGGACATGATAGAAAGTTTCTAATACCTCAAGGGAATTAACAAAGAGGGTAACATCTTTCAGAAAAAGAGATGTACAAGAACAAGGAGGCACAATTTGAAGACAGAGGGGGGATGACTTGGGGTAATGTGAGGAAGTATTTTTTCACAGAGAGGGTGGTAGATGCATGGAATGGCCTTCCTGAGGATGGTGTGGGGTCAAAAACAGCAGGGGAATTTAAGAATGCATGGGACAAACATAAGGCAAATTTAGTGGGAGGTAGGAGGAAATAGGCTGTTGGTAAAACTAGGATCTGCAGCTTATTCAGTAGGTAAGGAAATGGGCAGACTGGGTAGGCCAAGTAGTCCTTTTCTGTCATCAAAGTCTATGTTTCTATGTTTCTATATAACCTACCACAGTACTAAAAGTTACTTTGGGTAGGGTGTGTACCAATAACCTACCCAATACTACAGGATTATTGGGATAGGGTGTGCATCAATAACCTACCCCAGCACTAAAAAATACTTGGGGTTGGGTGTGTATCAGTAACTTACCCCAGTACTAAAGGATACATGAGGTAGGATGTGTACCAATAACCTACCAGAGCACTAAAAAATTCTTGGGGTAGGATGTGCTTCAATAATTTACCCCAGTACTAAAGGATACTTGGGGCAGGATGTGCACCAATAATCTACCACATTACACTACAGGCTACTTGTGGTAGGGTGCGCATCAATAACCTACCACAGTTCTAAAGGACACTTGTGGTAGGGTGAGCAGTAATAATCCACCGCAGTAAAAAAGAACACTTGAGGTAGGGTGCACACCAATGATCTACCACAGTATTAAAAGATGCTTGTGGTAGAGTGGATCCAGAAGCAAATGGTCTGATACCATTTATTGGACCAACATAGAAGTTACAAAGAGAAAACAATGTCTAAGCTTTCGGACCAACCAAGTCCTTCCTCAGAGACTTAACCAATAATCTACCACACAGTACTAAAGGACACTTCAGGCAGGGCGCACACCATTATACAATGAGCACTACAAATTCTCTTTCTTGATTGGTTGGTTGACAACTTTAGCCATGGGTAAATCCCTGTATAAATTTAGAGCTATGCCCGTAGTTAAATGGGGGAAGAGCTCCTCCCCCACATCCTATTTATACCAGCAGGCAGTGCACTGCCCTGCTTAGAGTGAGTTGCACTCACCTGGCTCGGTGCTACTGGTCCGGTGGCTGCGCTCTTCTTTCCTTCTCTGGCTGGCCTCCTCCTGCCCCCCCCGCTCCTGTGTTTTGTCTTTTCTGCCTCCATTTGTGCTCCCATTTTCGTTTGTTTTCATTTTTTCCCTGTTCCTGGTGTTTCTTTTCCTTTTTTTCAGGGGGAGGGTTCTTCCTGCCCAGCTTCTCCTCATAGCTGTGGTGCGTCCTTGCTCAGTGGCAGCTTTCTATGCTGCCCCGCTTTCTTGCTTTTCTACCTAGCTCTACCCATTTCACATTTCTTTCTCCAACCAGCAGCCGCCACTCCATATCGCACAATTCGTCCTCCAGATGCCTTGCCCTGCAGTCCATCATCTCAGGATTGCTGGAAACCCCTGCTTAAACCTGCTGCTGACTTCATCTTCCTTCGTGCTCAGTTCATCTCGCTGTACCTGGTTCATTCCACACATCTCCTCATGCCTTGGTGTTCTGGTGCCCTAAACTATTAATGCCCACCATGTCTTGACTACTACTTCATCAATTCATCTACACTAACACCGCTGGTATCTGCAGCCTATGGTAATGTACTGCTATCATACCGCTGGGCTATCAGGCATTCTGTTCCGCATTCCACTATTGGTGCACCTTGTTATTCCATCGCTAGATGGCACCGACATTCTCATTTAACTGACCTAGCCTGCTCCAGTGATGACCGCTGTCTCAGTTGCTACATGCCCACGCTGCACTGACTATATCCCTATTTCCACAAGTTCATTTCCTCTGATTCCTCATCTCACCTGTCTCATATGCAGTGTTCCTTTATTTACTCCTGCAACCGCATACAGACCTCTTATCTGGGACTTTCAAACAGGTAGTCCTGGAATTCTATCATCTGAGGATTTCGAACAATGCACTTTTGCTCCTGACATTTAACCGCAGCTTGCACTACCAGCTGCCAACTGGCTTCTATAGTAGCTACCTCCTTCTAAAGCATGTTAAGCCCAACAGCTCATTTTGCACTCCCCGTATGCATTACTGGGTACCTACAGATATGCGTTGCAACTCTCTACAATATTTATTTATTTAGATTTTGGTAACCGGGTAAACCCACTGAGATCTGAGGTCCCTTTTTCAGGGGCGACCTGGAATTAGTTACAGAGAAAACATACATTGGTAATGATTTACAGTAGTTACAACAGGTAAATAAATATACATCAGCATAGATATTCAGTGGTTACATCAGGTTCATATTCAAGTTCATGCATACAGTTCAGAGACATCAGGATACACACAGTTAGTAGGAATTGAGACAGGTATGCAGTATATTGACAGCCTTGCTTAGGAGATTCTTCAGGGAAGAAGGCGGGGTTAAGGCAGTGGAGGTAGGAGGGAGACCCGGACTGGGGGCTAGCAGTTACAGCCACAGAGGCTGAGTTAAAGGAGATATGCTTAGAGGCCAGACTTAAACTGGGGAAGGGAAGGCTTGTCAATCAGGTTGGCTGGGAGGGAGTTCCATAGGTAGGAGGCAGCGTTTTAGAAGGAGCACTTGCCTTGGTTGGAGAGAATCCGAGGAATGTCTAGGGGGCAATTTGCAGAGGATTGCAGGGTTCGGCATTGGACTTTGGAGGTGAGGAATCCTCGAAGGTGGGGAGGAGGGCCGAGGGTGGAGAATTTGAAGGCAAGGCAGGCAGTCGGGTAGGCCAGTTTGTGCCATAGGGTGGGCCAGTTTAGGTCCGCAAGGGCCTCACAGTGGTGCCTCCTAGGGGAGGATTTAGTAGCAAAACGAGCCACTCGGTTGTAGAGCATGGTGAGTTTGTTGAGTTCCATCTCCCAGAGAAACTGCAGTAGAGGGGCACCATATAGGATGGAGGGGAGGAGGTTGCTGTAGGCAATGGCTCGTTGTGCTTCACCGGAAAGGGAGTTGCCCAGGCGGTAGAGGAGGTCAAGCCTTTGATGGATGGCCGAGTTATGGAGTTGATGTGAGGTTTATAGGTCAGTTCTTGGTCAAGGTGGACCCCGAGGTATTTGAACTCGTCAGTGACATACTAACATACTATTTGCCAGCAGATTAGGCCTTACGGTCTATCGAGTCTGCTCGAACGTTAGATCCTTAGTTGGGTGCTGAGACCCTCCCATCCCTTGTGCTCCAGAAACCCGTATCATCCATCCCCACCCCCCTGGAACAGGACATCATCTGATACATCCACTTTCTGTGTCTGTCCCATCCTCTCTTGAAGCCCTCCACTGTGGATCTCTGAACTAGCTCACTAGGCAGTGCATTCCAAGGGTCCACCACCCGCTCAGTGAAAACCTCCTCCTCTTTTCCCCTTACCCTTCCACCTTCCAACTTCAAACCATGCCTCTGGTGATGCCTCCTGCTTTAGTCTAAAGATCCCTCCATGTTTACCCTATGTATTCCTTGAGGTACTTGAAGACCTCAATCATGTCCCCTGTCCCTCCTCTCCTCCAGTGAAAACAGGCAGAGCTCCTTAAGTCTGTCCTCATCGTCAAATCCCCAGCCCTCGTATCATCTTTGTTGCCCTCCTCTGTACCCTCTAGGAGCTGTATGTCCCTCTTCAAGTGTGGTCTCCAGTACTGTACACAGTACTCAAGGTGTGGTCTAACCAGTCCATTGTACAGCGGCAGAATCACTTCCCTGCTCCTAGAGGTGATCCCCCTCACGATGCATCCCAACATCCTGTTTGCCTTGCTAGCCGCTCTCCTGCACTGCTCAGAGTTATTCATACATGCATCCACCATGACCCCTAGGTCTTTTTCCCCTATTGAGGCCTCCAGCGCCTCCCCTCCCAGGGTGTACCTGTGTTTAGGGTTTCCCCGACCAAGATGCAACACCTTGCACTTGGTGATATTGAAATTTAATTTCCATGTGTGAGCCCAGCTTTCCAGGATGTCCAGGTCCCCTTGCAGGGCCAACCTCCCCTCTTCTCCCTCAACTACTGCTCCCATCTTGGAGTCATCCGCGAAGAGACTCATTTCACACCCTATACCCTCCCTGATGTCCGATATGTATGCATTAAACAGGATCGGACCCAGGACCGAGCCCTGCGGTACCCCACTACCAACCTCTCTAGGGTTCGAGAGCTCCCCACAGACCACTACTCTCTGAGTGCGTCCAGCTAGCCAGTTTTCAATCCATCTGACCATCAAAGGGCCTACTCCCTAACCCCATCAGTTTCTCCACCAGACCATTGTGGGGGACAGAGTCAAACGCCTTGCTGAAGTCCAAGAATAATACATCCACAGGCTTACCCCTGTCCAGTTCTGATGTTACCCATTCATAGAACTCCACAAGGTTGGTTTGACATGATCTACCTGGCACAGACCCATGTTGCCGACTATCCAGACCTCCCACCTCCTCCAAGTACACCCCCAATCGTTCCTTTAGTATACTCTCCATTAATTTTCCCACCACCGAGGTCAAACTGATGGGTCTATAGTTACCTGGTACTTCCTGACCCTTTATGGATTGGTACCACATGTGCCTCTCGCCAATCCCTAGGTACCCTCCCTGTCTCAAGTGACCTGCTGAAAAGCTCGCAGGAGTGCAGCCAGTATGTCCGCCAATTCATAGTACTCGGATGAATGCCATCCGGCCCAGGAGATTTGTCTTTCTTTAGGGCCTTGAGGGCTAACCACACCTTTTTGGCAGAGATAGCATCATCCGTCCCCTCCACCTTACTGGCCTTTTTATCTTTACCCAGATGTGACACCCCTGGGGTACCTCTCTCTCCCTCTTGCTCCATTTTTGTTGCTCCCCTGATCCCACTTACTGATGTTTCTATCCCCTTCGTGCCTTGCTTTGTAGATATCCCATCCCCCTCCCTAGTGAACACAGAGGCAAAGTACTTGTTAAATACCTCTGCCTGGTCCCTCGCCTCTTCCACCCACCCTCCTTCTGATCTCAATCTGCTGAGATGGCCCTTAGTTTTTCTCCACTCCCCAATGTACCGGAAGAACCCCTTTTCCCCTCCATGTATCCCCTGTGCCAGCCGCTGCTCTTTACTGGACTTTGCTCCCCTCACCATACGGGTGACTTTTCTAGATGCAAGCTGGTACATTTCCTTATCCCTATCCCCTCTTCTTGTTTTATATTTTTTGTAGGCCGCCTTCTTTTCTCTGACTGCTACCTGTACCTCACTGGACCACCAGCATGGTTTATGTGACCTTGCTCCCTTACGTTTCAACTTAGTGCAGATCCTGACTGCCTCATGAAGTCCCGCTTATGACCTCCCATCTCCTTTCCACACTTGTCATTGAGGTAATCCCCATCAAGTGATCCTTGAGAATATTTCCCATGCCCATGAAGTCTGCCTCCTGAAGTCCACTGCCAGTGTCCTAGATCTCACCCCCTCCCCCATGCTTAGTTGAAACCAGACAGTATTGTGGTCGCTCCCAGTCAGGGGGTCTTGTACAACCATGTCCCTTACCAGATCCCCATCTGCCAGAACCACATCCAGGACATGCCCCTCCCTTGTGGGCTCCATCACATGCTGTGTTAAGAAAACATCCTGGAAGCCATCCAGCAGCCTCTGCTCCTTGGCCACCTTAGAGGACATGGTTCCCAGTTTGTACCTGGCATATTAAGGTCCCCATCAACACCACTCCTTCCCTTGGTCTACACTGGGCAATGATGTTGTCCAGCAAACCATCCTCTAGAACCTCACTCATCCCGGGGGCCTGTATGCTACACCCAGCTTGACCTTATTTCCTGCTGAGGATCGTAAGTGACCCATAAGGCCTCCACGTTTCCTCTGCCTCTTCTACCCTAGCAATTTCTATGTCATCTCTAATGGACATAGCCACTCCACCCTCTGCCCTCCTTTCTATCCTTCCTGAGCATAGTGTGCCCCGTGCGTTTAGGCCCCAGTCATGGTTTTTGTTGGCACAGCTTCCGTGACCACCGCCACATCCACCCCCCAACAGCATGGCCTGGAACTCTGGCAACTTGTTTCCAAGCCCTGGCATTTACTAACACCAACCCCCACCCTTATCCCTGATTCTCTTGTCGAACCCCACCCAGATTCTTATACTTCCATCCTCCCTCTGCTCCTCCTGAAACCTCCATCCCCAATCTGTTTACCCCCTTCCCCCCTTGGGCGTGAAGACTACTCCCCTCATCTGGAGGAGAGGGCTTCTGGTCAGCCCCTCCCTTATCCCTTCCCTCAACTCTTTTTCCTTGGGCTGCGTTGAGCTGGAGCAGCTCATTTCTGTCAGTGCCCAGGCGTCTTGTCCCAAACAGGACTGCCTTGGTCTTATCTTCACTGAGCTTTAGGGAGTTGGAGGTGAATCAGGCCTCAAGACTTAAAAGACTGGCCTGCAGTTTGGCGGAGATGATGCTGGGTTGTGGGTCACTGCAGTAGATGACAGTGTTGTCCGCATAGAAGATGACGTTGCTGAGCATGCAATTGCCCTTAATATTGTTGAGGAAGAGTGAGAATAGCAGGGGACCCAGGATAGAGCCCTGGGGTACCCTGGAGGCAACAGGTCTTGAGCCAGACAGGGTTCCTCTCCAGCGGACTTTTTGGGTATGGTCGATCAGGTAGCTCTCGAACCAGGAGAGCGAGTGATCATCCAGTCCTAGGTGGTGAGATTTGGAGAGAAGGAGTTTGTGGTTGACTAGGTCAAAGGCCTTGGATAGGTCAATGAATAGAGTGCCCGTGGGGGAACCTTGGTCCATAGCCCTAAGGATGTCAGATGTTAGCTGGATGAGCGCAGTGTCAGTGCCATGGCCTTTCCTGAAGCCATGTTGTACATCAGCTAGGAGTAGGTGCTGCTCTAGGTAGTCCTGAAGCTGGTTATATACTAGTCTTTCCTGTATTTTCCCTAGGGGGCTGAGAAGGGAGATTGGTCTGTAGTTTCTAATTTTGTCTCGGGGTCCATTTTTGTGGATGGGGACGATGGTCGATACTTTCCACTTTTCTGGGACTACTCCTTCGAGGAGGGACCTGTTGATGTCAGGGGAGGGTGATAGCCGGGGTGGCGGCCCTCAGTAGCCGAGGTTCTAGCAGATCATGTCCTGGGGAGGAGTTAGGGTTTATTTTGAGTAGGAGAGGAAGTACCACAGACTGTTTGACCAGTTTCAGGTGGAATTGGGGCCATGGAGGCACCCAGTCAACTCTGGAGTAAGGGGAGGACCTGGGGAGGTCAGTGGGGGAGGGCCCATTTGGGTTTGAGAAGGAGGCACAGAAAGCTTCAGTAACTATGGAAGGGACATTGATCAATGAATCTCCTACTAGGATGGAGTCTGCTTGAGTAGCTGTAGTACCCTTGAGGAGGGAGTTTATATGGCCCCAGAATTTTTTAGGGTCACGTAGGTGACTTGTTTGGAGGTCTCTTAGGTACTGGGACTTAGCCTGTTTGGAGGTTTTTTTTTACACTGATTCCTCAGTTCCATGTACTTCTCCCAGTCAGATGTGTTGCCGGTGGATTTGTAGGTTCCCCATGCCCTGTTGCAGAGCAGCATGGAATGCTTAAGGCTTGGGCTCAGCCATTTATGGCACTTTCCCTGTACCCCTAGCTTCTTTCTCGGGGCATGCATATTGGCCACAGACAGGAAGGAATGGGTGAAGTATTCAAGTGCCTCGTCGAGTGAGGGGAGGGAAACAATGGGGTCCCAGTCTATTTTCCCCAGGTCAGCGCAGAAGTCAGCTGGTACAAGCCTGCTATAGTTCCTCGCTTCTATGACCTTAGCAGTAGTTTTTAGAGGCTTGTTGGACCAGGTGCAGAAAATAGGTGAGTGGCCACTCAGGGAGTTTGACATGAGCCCAGCAGACAGTATGCAGGCAGGAGACTAGTGCCCAGTCGAGGAGAGAATGGTTACCAGACTTAGGATTATGTCTAGTAGGCAGGTCTATGATTTGGGTAAGTGGGGAGCCAAGTATAGCATTCTTAATAGAGGAGGACACCAGGGCTTGCCAGTGGAGATTGAAATCCCCAAGGAGGATGGTCTCCCCCGTGGGGCACTCCTCAAGGGCATTGGTTAGGGATTCAGGGGAGGAAGTGGCAGATTGTGGCGGGAGGTAGACACACCCTATGAAGAGGGGGCTTGGTGTTTCCAAGGAGGATTTTCACAAATAGTGTCTCACCTAGGGATCCGCAGAGAGAGGGGTGGTCGAACTGTGAGGCTTACAGGGCAGAGCTGATGTAGATAATAACCCCTCCTCCCTTTTTCCCCACTCTGTCCTTTCTGAAAGCAAGATAGCCCGACAGGTCTACTTCGTGGGGGAGGATCTGCGGCTTGAGCCAGGTTTCAGTTACGGCTAGGATGTCGGGTTTATGAAGTGCTGCCCATGCCTTGAGGTCATGGATTTTGTGCCTTAAGCTGCCGATATTAATGTGAGCAAGCAAGAGTCCTTTGGAGTCAGTCCAGAGGGGGTTAGAGAGATCGCTGAGAGCGAGATTGGGTGAGTAGGGACCAGGGTTAGATTCTGTATCCCACCCCCCCAGTGCCAGTTTGAGCCTGACAAGGTAGCCAGTGGATTTGTAGGGGAAGGGTAGGGGCCTCCACTGATCACTCACTCTGGAGTGAGAAGCAGGGATATAGCTCAGGATGTTGGGGATGGGTCCTAGCATGATTAGGCTTAGGTGAGACCAGTGGGTAACGATCATTTTGACCCTGTGGGGGGAGTCCAATAGTAAAGAAGAAGAGCAGTATAGAGCTGACAGCAAGTTGTTGTTTCAAGCTGGGAGTACCATTATAGGGAATTGTTTAAGATGAAGGCTGAGCAATGAGGAGAGAGAGGGAGGAATAAGCAGTAGAACACTAGTTGTTAGAGAAAACTGTCTCTGAAATTTGCTGAGATTCAGAATCGATAGGGGATGTCCCTAGTGGAGAGTCAGTATAACTTGCGGAGGGCAAAGTGGGCTGATAGGTTATTGCAGCTCATGTGTGCAGTTCCGTGCATATAAATTGCAGTGACGATCAAGGGTGGTGGTGGGGGTGGCGGGGCAGAACCTCCACGCTCAGGAGGAACAAACCAGCGTGGCAAGGGAGCGAGCGAGCGGCCTGGAGAATCGCTGGGTATGAGCTACTCTAGTAGCAGACTTTTTTTTTACTGTTCTGCACTTAGTCCTGGCTAAATTTGTGAGTTTTGTGAAAGCAGCCTTGCATGCAGACCCTAAGAGCCTTCCAGGGAGTGTGGTTACCTTGTGCTTCAATACTCATTCAATTTAGATGTTCTACTTCTCAACCTCCTGCCCTATTACCACTGTCACAACTCCTATTCATTGGGGTCTAACATAGGACTAAGCAGAGCCCACTCCATATTGCAGACATCTGCATGATGCTAGTAGGATAAAGGCCTATTGTGCAATATACTTATGGAAGTACAATTTTGCATATGCGAAACATCATACCTTTGCCTCCTGTCACTACTGTAACTCTACTATGCAGCATATGCTTCAGCCATAAATGCTCCCTCCATACCTTCAGTAAATTCCTGCTACGTCACTTCCTGGCTGCTGCATTTACTGTGCACCTGCATCATCCTAGCCTCGAGAGCTAGCTACCACTCTTCTTACTTATTGGCAGACCTATGAGGGTCTGGCTGAGCTTACATCTTAACATGGAGCTAGTTGCCACTTTTTACTTCACAGCTGACGGTCATGATGCGCATTTCAGCCGAGGGATTAGCTGCCACATTCCACTGCTAACCTGAGTCACGTATAGGTTCATGCTTACAACTTGTTCAGTAGGCAATCAGGACCCTTTGGAACAATATACCGACACACTCAACATATTTCATGTATCCCCCTTTACGGACTCCTGGAAGCATTAACCGACAATGCCTCCCCCTTGTATGCTAGTTCATTTCTGCATATCGAACCTAAACTTACCAGTGTTTCCTAGCACTATTTCTATCTGCCTACTAGCCACTCGTGTGCTGTTACAGGACTTGTTGCTCACTGACACAGGAGGCTTTCTTACTCATTGCTCGTTCTACACTCAACTTACTACCAGCTGACCTACAAGGGGTCCAGCTGCATGCTAGCTTATGTGGGGCTAGCTGCCACTCTACTTCCCTTACCAGCTGACCTATGAGGGTCCAGCTGCGCATGCTAGCTTACGTGGGGCTAGCTGCCACTCTACTTCCCTTACCAGCTGACCTATGAGGGGTCCAGCTGCGCATGCTAGTCAACGTGGAGCTAGCTCCCACTTTGCATTTACTTACTAGCTGACCTACGTGTGGTCTACGTCACTCTTACTACTTCCTACCTCATCTAACCTACTCAGTTCAGCTGCATATCCTCACCATTGGGCTCACTCTTATACTCTCTTGGATGCTTCCTACCGACATGCTGCATTGATTCGGATCTACTGCCTTCAATTCCTGCCTGGATTCTCAGCACAGCTCTACTGCCTTCAGCCTTTCTATGTCATGACTTAAGCATCCACTCTACCCTCTTCGGTGCTATTGACTTAACTGTGGTTTCGTCTCTCGGGGAAGACTTCCTCGCTTTGGATTGCTCGATTTAATGCTACTCATTGTTTGAGTTCATTATGCTCATCATGGAATTTCTGGACTATCACCACTGCAACTTGTCGTTTCAAATTATTTCAACATGGATTCCACTCTCCTACCATTCCGGCCTGCTCATGGATTTTCGAACTTGGAGTTTGCCTGATGGATGCTTGCTCTGTTCACCTTCGTGTCTCGACTCTTCAATTCTCCGTTTCTCTGGATCTGGTTCTACCACTTAGGGTATGGATTAGCCATTTAATTAAAAATGTAGGATTACTCTTCTTTAGTATGCCCAGAAGGATGGGCAAGTCAGTAGCCATGGGTCCTCAAAGGTTTCCCCCCAAGGTGGGGTTTCCTCTCCTGCGTGCTACTGGTCACACTCTCCGGAGTTGGAGGAGGTGATCATACTGCTACTCATTGTCTTGGGGGTGTCTTCCTATGCAACTCCTTCACCAGTCAGATACAGAACAATTGTTGATATCATTATTTTTTGGGGGTCTCATAATACTGGTCTAAGCACCCTTCCTCTTGTGGGATACAGAGAAAGGCCAAAACTATCGAATTATAACAAGTGACTCATCAGTTCAAGCATCTAAGCACCTTGAATATACTATCCAGTTCATATGTACTATAATCACTGACTTGCTCATGTGTATGCTAAAGTACCTAAGCGTGAATCATTTCATACTACCAGTACCTTGCAAGCATTATCCAACTTACTGGTCTGGCCTCTGTATTCAAGCACAACCTTCAGCATCCAACTACAGTATGCAACATAAGCACTGAGCTCTGAACCACAGTTAACCCATGCATAAAGTTCCAGTCAACCAATTTAGAAAATTACAAATCCTTACACATTTTCTTGGACCGAAAGGTCCTATGTAGCCACCATCTTGTTTGTTAAATAACTGTTACAGCCTCAAAAAGAAGACTTGCTATACACTATTTATGGCCATAACACACCAACAATATATTTTAAAAGTATTTCTACATACTGCCCAGCATACCTCACATTTCACCTGCTTCTAATAGCTATGATCTGCTTACTTGCACACATCACTCTGTCACCTGCAAACTGCTCGCTCGCAACAGCTAACAGTCTCAAGTTTAACTACTCTCACCCTTCTTCCCTCCTGCTGACTTCCCATTTCCAAGCTCAGCTTTCTGAAAATATCGCTCTTAACAGCACAAAAAGAAATGCAGTATTGAACAAAACTATTCAGAAAAAGCGAGCGGGCAGATGGGTGAGGGGAAAGACGTTTTCAATAACCTGTCCACCTTCGATAACCGAAACTCTGGCAGCAGTACAAAAGAAAATTTAAAATGAAAAAAACTACTCTGCTGGTGGTGGTGGTGGGGGTACACAATTTCAGCAGCCCTTCTAATGCTGGTTGGGGAGAGCTTGATAAGATGAGAGTGCAACCTTCAACAGTCCTTCTAAGGTGCACTATGGGGGGGGAGTGCTACTTCAGAGTTGAAGGATATTTCCATAAAAGTTTAAAAAATATCTAAAATGACCAGTGAAAGACTTTTTTAAACCAATTCTTTATTTTAGTCAAGGATTCATTGTATACACAACACTCCACTCCAGAGTGCATAGTATGCTGGAATTTACCCATTTCTGGTGTGGCTTAAGTCACTCAGCCTGTGACCTCCTAACACACCACACTAGGCATGGGTAAATCCCATCGTAACCCACACCCTTGTTGATAATTGCTTAAATAACCTACCTTAATACTAAAGGATACTCTTGTAGGGTATGCACCAATAACCTACCATAGTACTAAAGGATATCCATGGTAGGGTGCCTACCATGTGTCCTGCTCCACTACTAAAGGATACTTGTGGTTGAGTGTGCACCAATAACCTACCATAGTACTAACGGATACTCATGGTAGGGTATCCACCACCTGTCCTGCTCCACTACTAAAGGATACTTGTGGTTGAGTGTGCACCAATAACCTACCATAGTGCTAAAGGATACTCATGGTAGGGTGCCCACCCTCTGCTCCACTACTAAAGGATACCTGTGGTTGGGTGTGCACCAATAACCTATCACAGTACTAAAGAACACTTGTGGTAGGGGTGCCCCCACCTGCTCCACTACTAAAGGATACTTGTGGTTGAGTGTGCACCAATAAACTATTATAGTACTAAAGGATACTCATGGTAGGGTGCCCACCACCTGTCCTACTCCACTACTAAAGGATACTTGTGGTTGAGTGTGCACTAGTAATCTACCACAGTACTAAAGGAGGATAAAAGGATGCAATAGAATAGCAGGTATTATGGCAACTATTTTTGAGATGTCAAGGGAGACTAGCAAGATCTCAAGGACTAGAGGAGGGTACACATAGAACTCCTTGGTTTCAAAAAGGTAGTTGAAGTGAACCATGTGATTATAAGCCCATGACCCTGACCTCCTGGTCTCCCGGTATGTGCCTGCAATGGCCTGCCAATGCAAACCCAACCAATTCCATCAATATTCTCCATTTCCTGCACTAAGGCATCCTGATGCAGTATCTGTTCTCTTTCCCTGCATTAGCAGGGTGAATGTGCACCGGGTTAACCTGCCTACTTCCCTCGGAGGCTCGTGGTATGTAAGCAGGATCTTCTTTCCCACCCCCCAGCTGCAATGCTCAGTACCTGGATTGCAAACTCAAGTTGCTAGTTATATATCAAGTGCCCCCCATATGCTTTGCTCCTGAGGTGGTCGGCAGTTGCTCCGTTTTCTGGCCCTCCTCCTCTTTCCCTCTGTCACGCTGTGTTAGTCTTCCTTTTCTTCACAGTTTGTTTACTCTTACTGTGTTCTCACCTTTCCTATTTATTTTGTTACTTTTATCTGGTAGCTGTGTAAGCTCGTGATGAGCAATCGGTTTTCAAGAGTGACACGTGTTAGGAAATACTTTAATTATGTGCACTAGGCACACAAATATTATTTAATATCATGCACCACAATTTCATCTCTGCTGTGGACAAAAATGCATTTTTAATAATGTATAATTTGCATCTGAGTCCTGCATTGAACTAATTCTGTTCTTTCATTTGATCTTTTGCCCTGAGGCCGCGCTAAGATGCAAATTCTGCTTTGCAGTCGGCTCCTATCCCCACTATATGTGCATGTGGACTACAGCACAGGAAGCCAAGGGCTTGTTTAGGGACAAATAGTGAGTAATTACTCGGGTGAGATTGGAACCTAAATCTCATTATTAAAATCCTGTACTCTACCGCTGTTACAAAGTCACCCTATTTACAGTTCCAGGCAGTTGGTCTCTGCCTTATTCATCATCACGCTGCATTTTACAATTTTTTATACAGTTCCTCACTCTAGGGTTACCACCATTTAATAAGCCCAAGTTTGGACATTTCATACTAAGACCTGATTTTTCGCAGGACAGCATATAACCTTGACCAATGCAACAGATTTCTTTTTTCAGCATAATCAGAACTAATTGAAGTAGTTTTTTAGTTGTGTTCATATTGTTTCCTATCATTTTACTCTATGTTACTTTAGGTATTATAGTTTTTTTTTCCTGCAGTTTCTAGAGGAAAGCAAGAAAGTATTTATCTACTGTAAGATCAAGACATTTAAAATGTTTCATGTTTGTCTGCAGGACACAAACACCCACACCAGGACTGCCCTGAGGAAATCAGGACAGGTGGTAACTCTATCACTCTTTATATACGTACAATACGATATAACCAACCAGCTGAGATTCCTTCCTTCCCCCACTTGCTCCTGTTTTTCCCTCCCTCTAACAGCTCCCTATGCATGTGCCTAAAATGCTCAATGTGTTGTTTTTGTCTTGTTTGTTCATTGTGCACTTACTCCGGTTTGATTGTGTTCTCCCATGTGCACTTCATTGTAACTTTGAATTGTGTCTGTGCTATGTATTTTTTAACCTACGTTCCCATTCCCCAGGTCGCACTTGGAAATAAACTTCTGCTCAGTGTGCCTTTCCCGGTCAGCAATTTTCAAATCTAATCAATCAGAATATTGTAAAAGCATTTCCTTTTTATTGGTTCTGGTTTACTTTTGTCACTATATTCTTTACAGGGCTTTCTATGCACACTTTTATCTTAGGTCCAGTATCTTATTTCGCCGCCTTTTTTTTGCACGTCTTGGTTTCACAGCTCCTGTCTCACATTAGGGTTCTCCTCTTTGCTCCTCTCCAGCATCTCAACCCTACTGTTCTAGTCCACACTTTATTAATTTAGTTGTTTAACCAGGTATAGCACACTTTGGTAAACATGTGTCTCGCTGCGCCCCCCCCCCCTTGTTTTCCTAGTTCATGCCTCCTTCCTCAATTTGGAATGTCGATATATTTAATCTCTTACAAGATCTGCTTTATCCCCTTTTTAATCCATTTTCTTCCGTTCTCTCTTTTTTCCCCCGCCCCCCGCCTTAGGACATCGCTGATTTTTTGTTCGGTGCGTATGTCATTTCTCCTTCCCAACAGGACTTCCTCCATTCCTCTCTCTCTCTCTCTCCAGAGTCTCCTCCCAGAGTCCTATTACAGCCCCTTACGTGATCCCAGCCTGTCCCCTCCTCCTATCTGCGTTCATTTCATACCAGTCCTCATTCCTGAAATTCCAGACTTCCTGCTCTCAAACCCTGGAAAAAACCTGCACTTTTCTTTTAAAATCAGTTCGGACCCCGTGATCCACATTGGCAGGGGGCTCGCTGGTTGGACCTCCCGAGCTGGAACAGTGCTGGAGCGGCAGGTGAGTGAGTTGAGCTCCGGTTCCTTCGGGCTCTGCTGTCCCTTCAGCTTCGGCAACTCTGGCAGTTTCAGCCTCCTCTCCTTCCCCTCTCGGCTCTCCCTCTCCCCATCTGTCTGTTGACTCAGCCTTCTGGGATTGCAGCCTTTCACATTTTTCCAGAATCCTGCTTCCTGCTTTTGTGACGGATCCACGAAAACGAGTGTAGCAGGCATCACAACAAAAACAAACCCCAAATTATCAGGGACTGTCGGTGGAAACAGAACTTTCTTCAAAACTTTTAGCAACTTTCAGCAAACACCAATAACATGATTAATTTTTGTTTGCAAACTGCTGCTCTGCCGGGTGCCCGTTACTTGCCCCGTGGTGTGAAATGCAGTGATTTTGTGTGTGTTTTTTACAGATCCTGCAGTCTGCCCGCGGGGGAGTTCCTGACCTGTGGGTGAAAGTGGGGGGAATCGATCCTACAGGAAACCCCAAGTCGCCAGCCTCTCTGTTAACTTTACATAACCATAAGTTCAACAGGTTAGTACTTTGTCATCGTGTGGTCTGTTATACTAGTTTCTTTTTGTTATTGTGATGTAGAACGGATGGACAGACACTCATTATTATTACATTTTTTTATTTTAAAAAAGCAACACATCCGCATCATAAAATAGCTGCGTCTAGGGGAGCGATCACTGCCGGAGTTTTTTTTTAACTTGTAACTTCTGGAAAATCACATTCATTAAATATAGAACCCGGGGTTGCCTGCCTGCCTGAGTTTTCATTGCCTCCCTAAATAAAAGTATTATAAAAAGTGAGTTCCACACTCCATATCTAGATATGGCTAAACAACGCAGTGTTACTCACCTGATTAAATTATTATTTTTTTCAGCATGTGTTGGCAGCTTAAAAACAACCCAAGCTGTCTGTCAAAAGTGTCAGATCTGGAAAATGTACTAAATATGTAGTAAACAGGTAGCAGCATGGAATGCAGGAAAGGTGAAAGTGAGAGGAGAAATAATAATTGACCTCCTTTGAAAATGCAGAAAAAAAGCAAATATATTGCATATAACAAGTATTGGTCTAACCTAAGCAAAGGTATTGCCTGCAACATGTGTTGTGTTTTTACTGCATCATAGATTGCACTATGGGCCACTTCATTACTTTGCCCTATAAGTAAAGGACTGGGATTTGTTTTCCTCCCCAAAGTGCCTCAAAGTTAAATGAGGCCTCAAAACTTTTCAGTGACAAAAAATGGACTCCTATTTAAGGGAATGATTATGTAGGGACTAATACTGTTAGGTGTGTGTGTGTGTGTGTGTGTGTGTGTGTCACACACCTGTTAGGGCACAACAACAGCTGCATGAAACAATGCAGTATGATGATTTCCCAGTTTCCCTACTCAGTTACTTCTGGGATCTGCAATGTTTTGCTTACAGGATCAGATTTCACAGACTGTTGCTGCAGTTTCTTGGGATTTTTTTTGGTTGCATGTGCGCGTGTGTGTGTGTGTGTGGGGGGGGGAGGGGCTGATCCCTCAATGAATGAAGCCAATGTGTTTTCGTCTTCCTTTCCATTGTTATTCTGGTAGGTTTGTGTTATGTCATGTGTTTCAAAGCACTCACTGGAGCTGTCTGGTCGCCATGTTGCTCTGTCTGTGAAAGCAATGGAGCAGCCAGCACTGAAAGTGTTGCTTAGGCTGGGCTCCACCTGTTGCTGGGGCCTTTCATTCCCAATCTGTCTAGAATTTCAGCTACAAAGGCAACAGAAGCAGCAGCCCCTCGCTGTGTCTCCCTTTCCTTTCTCAGAATAACTGGTTGCACTGCAGAATAAAGCTATATGACTTGCAGCGTACATCAGGGTTGTGTTTTTTAACCCTTCCAGTGTTGGCCTAGGAGCCCTTGCAGCCCTTCCTAAGGAGTTTCAGTCTGCAGTGCCAATCAATCTCTGCATGAGGACAGGACAGTTATGATGGATTGCTCATCCTAGGCAGGACTGACTCTGGGTCAGTGAGCTTAGTTGAGCAGGTTGGTGTAGGAGTGGATAGAACTGATCTCAGAAAGAGGAGCTGTAACTCCTGCAGCATAAAAAAAAATCATAGATTTTTTAGTAATAATATATATCTGGCAAAAACAGCATGTCCATTTTTCTTTACATTTTATTTCATTCCTGAACTAAGATATGGGTTTTTGAAGTTTTAAGTATTCCTGCTAGCTGCCCGCTTGCCACATACATGATGAATAAATTAAACATATTGGAGAGATGCAGTGTTGTTTACCAACAGAAACATGTGCCAGCACCATACTAATACATGCAGATTTTTAAACAATTGACAGTGGCAGCCATCACTATTTTCTTGAGTAAATAATTATAGAAATTAGTAGTAAAAGCTGTTGTAAACATATCTGACGAAATTTAAAATACACTGATGACAAAGCTGGGTGTCAGAAATATGTTTTTGATAAAAGAAAACTAGGTGATGGCATGTTGTAAGTTATTATAGTAATAAATGCAATTGTTATAGTACCTTTTAAAAAAATGGAAGGCACTGTACAAAATCAGGATACAAGAATATTTAAGGAGTACTAAAATCTTGTTGGCAGAGGTGAGTTTTTGATTTGCTTTTAAATAGCTTAGGATCAACACAAGTGTGGATGGATTTCCAGTAGTAGTTCATTCCAACGATCAGGGCTGCTGACTGAAAAGGCTAAATTGCCAACTGAAGCTAGTTTAGGGCTTAGGAGGATTGTAGAGGGGGGTCCATCGGAGGAACAAATTTGATGAGTTGGTAAACCTGAAGTTGATGAGTATTCCACTTGAAGATGCTGCTGCAGGAATTTTTTCATTTTCTTGCAAAACAGCGGCAGTTGGCATCAGCAGGGCACAAAACTCCGAAAATTTACCACAAAATTACAGTTCCAGACATTCCATTCTTTAGCACAAAGACATTTTCATGAAAACAGGCTGTTTTCCCCCATCTGTCACTACTACTTTTCCTGCCCTGAGATCTTCTGCTTGTGACATCAGAATAATTTCCATGACAACAGGTTGTGATGTCCTGATATTGTAAGAGTAATCTAAGATTGGTATGGACTCTAGGTCCAGTGTGTCTTCACCCCCCTCCCACACACACAGTGGTTCAATAGGGATGAATATGGTTTGCAAACCTGTGCTAATTTACAGGGATTTCCCTACTGTGACTCACAAAGGGTTACAAGTTCATGACAGAAATAAGCGACGTGAACAGATGACATTTCAGGAGAAAAGTTCCTGTTATAATAAAAATGTCTGCAGTGTTAAAAAAATGGAAGGTCCTTCCATTGAAATTTTTGGAGAATGTTGTGTAACTGAAGTCTGCTGATACCTGTTGAGAAGTTTGTGCTGTAACCGCAGAAGCTCATTAAAGTATTTTTTAAGTATCCAGGAAAATGTTTTAATATATAACATTCAGACAAAATTCAGCGCGTGCTTTATTTTTTTCTCTGCATCTGTGTCCCATTGTTCTTTATTATTGAGTACCTCTGTATGATAAACTTTATCTTTGTTCCCCAGACTTCACCTCATCCTCCTCCTTCTCCCTAGCTGAAGTCCTGATTCCCTGTGATGTCATTATCTATTGCTGTGAAAGTGTTTATGATGTCACAGTCTCAGGAATACGACTTGCATGATGGGAAAAGCAGGACAGGATAAAGTCTGAGACACGGAGATCCTGTTGTCATGTAAATGTCCTCAGTAGAAATGAATGAGGGGACAGGAATACAATTAATAAATGACATATCAGTAAATATGAATGAGGGGCCAGAAATTCAGAACATTAATGACTCATCAATAATAATGAGTGAGGGGCCAGAAATACATATAGAATAATGTATGGGATGGAGTGTATAAGGAGAATTTTATGCACATCCAAGTTGTGGGATGCTAATTAACCCTGAGAGCGAAGCCCAAGAGGTTTATCAGAGCATCCCACACCGAGAGTGTGCATACAGTTCAAGTTATACATGTTCCCATGTGTTGTGTTATGTAATTGCTGGGGACTGTTTTATTTGCCAACTATGCAGTAGAAATTAAGCATTGGAAAACAACAAACTTGCATGAAGTGTGGTTTAAAGATTTTTACTTCATAGAGAACATTGTTAATATTCTGTTTGCCTGTTAGATAAATATTAAACTAAGTTTAATAGTGCAAAACTATGAAAACCGGTGAGAAGCCTGGTGTTTGAAAACTGTTGGCCATGGCGATATTTATTTATTTATTTATTCAAGTCTCGGATTACAACCTTTGAGCTAGCAGCTCATTTACAAAGTTTCCACGTCGGGAGGGAGAAAATGCATTAAGAATTGAATTAAGGATTACAAAGGCAAGTAGTCAACAACATACAGTAGGTAACAACATACAGTAGGTAAATCATGACTTATAACATCAACAATCTGATAGACAGGCAATTAGGGCCATCGGACTGAGATACAGACAAACAGGTAGTTATAGGTATCATTTAGAGCAGTGGTAAGTCATTCTTGGGAAGGTTATTGTGGAAGGAGGCATAGTGCCAGGCAAAAAGATTAGGTAGAACATGAGGAGTAGGGAAGGGAAGGGGCAGGATTCCATGCAGGGAGGTGGGTGTGCCAGGCAGCCCTTTGTCAGAGGGGGAAGGTCAAGGCAGGGATCCAGTGGTAGGGTAGGGGTAGGGGGAGGTATGCAAAACAGGAAGGGCCAGGGTGCTGGTAATGTAGGATACGTGCCCGAGGCCAGGGACTAGTAAATACTAGGGGCAAGAGCATATCATGTGGCTTGATAAGTGTGAATGGAGTTTTTTCTTGAATGGTCCTAACTTGGGTTTGGATAGAAGGTCAGCTGGGAGTGAGTTTAGCCACTTAGGCATACGGTACATAAAAGACCATTGCCCTTGGGTCGTGCAGCAGTAGGGGACTTTGTATTGGGTGTTGAGCAACCCTCTGGTCAGCCTGGGAGGGGCTATTTGATGAAGCATAGAGTGGACACCTGATGGAGTAAGACCAAGTGTGGCTTTCTTGGAGAGGAGACAGGCTCAGTATATGATGCGATTGTCAAGGTTCAACCATCCTATATGTTAGTATAGGTCACGTGTGTGTTAGCAGCGGGGCTCCCACAGCTAGTCGGCAGGACTTATTTAAGGCAGTGGCAACTCTTTTCAGGGTAGAATCCAAAGCAGTGCTGTAGACTATGAGGCCATAATCTATTACAGAGAGCACTGAACTGGCTACTGCTAGTTTAAGTGCTTCAGGAGTGAGGCAATATCTGTGTTTATATAATTGTCCAGTTTTACTGCATACCATCTTAGTGACGTAGTCGATATGCAGTGTGTATGATAAGGTGCTATCCAGTATGACCCCTAAGTATTTGAAAGTGTGTACCATTTCAAGGGTTTCGTTTTTACTGTTTTGGATAGATAAGGGCTGATTTAGCTTTGCTGTGTGGGGCGGGCAAGGAGAAAAGCATAGTTTTTGTTTCTTATAGTTGAGTAGTAACCGTGCATCGGTAAACAAGTGTTCAACCAGTCTGAAATTGTGCTGAAGCCTTTGCTCAAGGGAGATGGGATCAGAGTGGCTGGAATAGATAACTGCATCATCCACATACAACAGGATTTTGTCATGGCACACTTTTGGGAGATTGTTTAGGAAGAGACTGAAGAGCAGCAGGCCTAGTATAGACCCTTGGGGGACACCTGTGCTTACATTAAGCTTATCAGAGAGTATATTGCCAATTTTGACATGTTGTACCCGGTCAGTGAGGTAGTTTCGGAACCAACTCAGAGAGGTGGCAAACACGGAGGTCTCTTGCAGTTGGGCTAGCAGGAGATTATGGTTCACTGTCTCAAAGGCCTTAGTGAGGTCAATAAAGGTGGCCCCCACTAAGTGTCCTCGATCCAGCGAGTCATATATGAATCTGGTAAACTCAACAAGGACAGACATCGTACTGTGTAGTTTTCGAAATCCATGCTGTTCTTTGCACTGAATTTGGTATTTATCGAGGTGTTCAATTAACTGGTCATAGACCACCCATTCTAGGGCCTTAGAGACTGGGGGTAGAATTGAGATTGGCCAGTAGTTTGTATGAGCGGTCTTATCACCACTTTTGAAAACTGGTGTGCAACTGCAGCTTTCCAGAGCTTCCGGAACTGTCCAGAGATTAGTGATAGGTTGAGTATTGTTGTTAAAGGGACCAGGACCTCTTCTATTGTGAGTGTTAGAAGTTTTAAGTCTAAGCCATCACTACTTTGCCTGGATTTATGGAATACCTGCATGAGGTATTTTTTGGCTTCAAGTTGGTTTGATGACCCTCAGATAGAATGGTGGGGCAAGGTTTTTATGGTCAGGGGAGGGGGCAACTCCCATTGGGCTGGGAGTATTGTTGACAGGATTGAGGTAGGTGGGAGGGAGCACTGCACTAACGTCAGTGAAGGCCTCATTAAAGGTGTTAGCTATGGTTTTTGGGTCTTGGATTGTTTTCCCATTCAGGTTCAGTAGGTCTGGTGGAGATCGGTTAGGTTTCCCTGTTAGTGTTTTTATGTTTTCCCAGAATTTGCGGCAGTCACCCAAGGAATTGTATAGTTCAGATCGATAGAAGCACGATTTAGCCAGGTGTATTGCTTGGGTACATTTGTTGCGGGCTGTGCGGTAGCTTTGGAGGTCGGGTTGTGCCCCCGTGCTTCTGGCTATGTGCCAGAGGTTGTCCCTGGTATGCATGAGATCAATGAGTGCGAGTGTAATCCACGACTTGTGGAAGCCTCTGATTTTTTTAGTAGTGAGGGGTGCATAGATATCGCAGGCTGAGTTGAAAGTCTTTATAAAGTATTCTAATGCCTTGTCTACATTTGTAGCGGAGAAGATGGGAGACCAATCAAGTTGGCATAGGAGCTGTTTTAGGGAGCCTAGTTGTCCTCTACATAGGATCCTGGTTGTCTCCTTTTTTGCAGGTGGTTTGGGGGATTTGTTTGTCCAGGTGCAGAGGATGGGGAATGGTCACTAATAGAGTCTGGGAGAACAACCATGCCAGTAACTCGCTCAGGGTGGTTAGTCAAGACCAGGTCTAGTAGAGTACTAGTGCCAGTGCGGTAGTTAGTGCATGTTGGTGTTTCAACTGGCTGGGAGATGTTTAAGGAGTTGAGGGTATCTCTGTATGGTGCTGCTTCAGGGGACAGACAGTTTATGTTAAGGTCACTGAGTACGATTACCTCAGAGTTTAGATGGTGGCTGGTAAGGTACTCCACTAGTACATTAAATCCAGCTGCCTGCTCTTTTGGTAGGATATAAGTGGAGATTAGTGTGATGTTCTTTCCATTAGTTCCAAGGACTAATTTTACTGGTAGAAGTTGAACATTATGGCCCCATATGCTAATGAAAGGAGTTCAGAGGTTACCGGTTTCTATGGAGAACAGTGACAGTGATCATTAGTGGGACTGTGGTTCCAATTTTATGAGTGTAGTGTTGAATCTTGTAGTGTGCTGGGGTGAGTTTATCTCAGGAGAAAGGAGTCTGACAGAAAAGTTGTCCGCTGTTGTCTGCCTAATGTCTGTGTAGTGTGAGCATAGTCATGTGGCATAGCAAGCACGAGTTCACTTTCACTTTCCATAGGGAAAGCTGGTGCTTGTTCACTGTTATAACCCACAGGTTATGATGGTGAATTATAACTAGCTTTTCCTATGGAAAGAAACAGTCACCAGTTGCTACATAGAGAATAATGCATGGGGTAGTGTGCATTATGAGAATTTAGTAGACACTTGAGATGTGTGTTATGTTACATATACCCCGGCAGTGAAGCTCAAGGAGTTAATAACATGCTGAGAGTGTGTGTTAAATTCTCATAACCATCCCACCCATGCCTTATTTTATGTAATTTCTGGCTCCATTAATTTTTTCCTTACATTTTCCAGCATTTTATGATAGATTCCTATTATTGTTAGTGCTGTCTCCTTGAGCCCTTCTTCCCTGGAAAAATGCAGCTTTCCTGTTGGCATATGAAGATACTGGAATAGGAAATTATATGCTCTTCGCATTTACTTAGGAAAAATACAACTTACAGTGGCATTTGATTGAAACTGGGAGGAAGTAGAACTGGTGCAAACAGATCAAAACTAGTGATTCTAAAACTGTGGAAAATGAGCATTTTCTATTCAAAATAATACTACTACCGTGGTGAACTTGTACAAACATTGTTAAAAAGAACTATTTCAAACAAATGCAACTGGCATTTTTAATCCATTTTAGACCCATCTTCAGGATGGTTGCCAGAGATTTAAGCAGAAGGTTTCATGTTGTTGAAAGCCGCACATCAGTGCGATAGTGGGTTCCACTGTTCTGAGAGAGAGCGTGAATGCCATAATAACCAAATGGTTATTATGAAAAATAATCAACCATCATTATTGAAAAATTGATGGCCAGTTATTACAGAACATTAACAGTTAATCACCCTTGAGGGCCATATGGCACTCGGCTGTGCACCTTGTGCAGTATTATGCCCCTGAGGTTGATTAACAGACTGTTACTCTAACCCCATATCATGCTTTTCTGCTTAAAGGGACACAGTCAACCTTTTTTGCATCATATTATTCCTAGGTAAAAAACATACATTTTATTATTGCTTACCTTCTCTAAAATTTAGTGATGTCCTCACTGGTTGTTTTATCTGATTCATTGCCTATTAGAATTGAAATGTATGGTGATGTATAATTATACTCAGCCTTGTTTTCCTTCAAATCATTGAACTACTCTTGTTGCATTCTTCCTGAACATTAGAAACACCCTAAAACAGTACAGCTACTCATGATACAATAGTTTCCTCTACTCCCACTGCATAATGAGTGGCTAGATTGTATTGGGGGGTGTTCCTGAGTCCAGGAAAGATGCAGTGGGAGTTGGTCAAGAAATGTAAACAGACATGTTTTGGTGTGGTAACACCAGCATGGCGGGCACTCAGTTTTTCACTTTTTAAGAGAAAAAAGGAATCCAAATCAAACTGCCAGCTGCATCAGCAGTCTCTATAGAATGTGAACAGCCATAAAATATGTTTTTTAAACTAGGGACACTTTGATGCCTAAGAGGGTTGACAGTGTCCCTTTAAGTATCTACTGTCTACTAACAAAATGATACTATTATACCAAAATCAGTCACACTTTTAGATCTAAACAACACAAGTTTTACAACACAGAAACAATTTAAATGATCAAAGGCAATATATAGCAACACTCTGTTTGGCAAATTTTAAAAATTGTACTTTTTATACTTGTTCCTGTAGCTCTGGCCAAAAGAAATTAAATTTTACCATCACAAAATGGATGCCTAAAATGAAGTCTCTAATGATATTGGGTGATTTTTAAATCCTTTGTCTAAATACCATTTTTTTTTATTGTACAACTTTGAAAAAATTGAAGTCTGCACCAAAACGATCTTAAGTGCTGCATGGGATGTTGTGGGGGGGGGACTGGAATATGTGGGGGTGGGATCAAAAATGGTGAACTGGATCACAAACTGGCTAAAGGGAAGGCAGCAAAGGGTGGTGGTGGTGGTGGGGACCTCTCATCACCAAGAACGGTGACGAGTGGGGTACCACAGGGATCGGTACTGGAACCGGTGTTATTTCAGATTTTTATTGCAGATATCTCACACGGGATCTGGAGCAGGATCAGTCTGTTTGCAGATGGTACCAAGATGGGGGCTGTGGTTGATGATGTGGAAGGGTGGAAGGGGTTGCAGGAGGACCTGACTGAGCTGCAGGAGTGGGCAGAAACATGGCAGTTGGGGTTCAACCCCAAGAAGTGCAAGGTTCTGCACTTCAGAGCCAAGAACCAGGGGAGGGATCATCACTTGACTGGGGTACAGTTGGGGAGCTCCACAGAGGAGAAGGACCTAGGGGCAATCATTACAGGGAGCATGAACAACTCTGCTCAGTGCAGGAAGGCAGCAGCAAAAGCCAACAGAATGCTGGAGTGTATTGCAAGAGGGATCTCCTCCGGAAGGAGGGAGGGAGGTTATCCTGCCTCTGTGTAGGTTATTGGTCAGGCCCCACCTGGACTACTGCATGCAGTACTGGTGCCCATTCCTGAAAGAGGACATCAGATTGTTGGAGGGGGTGCAGCGAAGAGCCACAAAGATGATCCAGGGATTAGAGATCTGCTACGACCCACTCCTTGGGGCTCTCATGCTGGACCTTCCCCCGTCCATTTAGGCGGCATCAGCCTTTGTTGCTTATCAGTCATCAGACCCATAGGTCTGATCTGTCAGGCATGCTTAGAGATTCAGCAGGAGGGGCAAAAACAGTCTGTGCTGCATGATCGGGGGCGACGTAGGGGAGCCAATCCAAGGTTATCATCCAGGGCCATGGCAACCATTTTTCTGTTTTTTCTTCCTGGTCCCGCTCACCCCTCTCCCCTATTGGCTGCATGCACTACTGGCTGGCCTGGGGGGGAGTGCCTGACAGCATGTGGTCACCCATGGCATCATCAGCACCACCACTAGCCACCACCAGGAGTCACAAAAGAGTGATATGACAGCCTCCCTCCCTTCTGGGAGGAGAGCATCCATAAGGCACTCTTGAGCCCTCTCTGCTGGCCTCCGCTCCTGGATGTCCCAGCTCAGGGCGCAAACCTGGGTTGCCAGCATGCCAGAGTGATCCCCCATCGCCAGGTGCCACAAAGCCGGCGTTCATTGCTTTCAGAAAATAAAACTAAATATAATATAGTAAGTTGTATGTTTGGTACTGAACATATTGTCCTAGTAATCTGGTCACGATAGTTTAAATTACCTCTTAGTTTAAAGATTTATGTATTTTTTTATCAGTTAATCCCATAGACTTTTTATCTTTTTCAGCCTGTTTAAACAAATTACGACACTGCTTCTGTAGTATAGCAGTATAGTATAGTGGTTAAGGGCATTGAGCTGCAAACCTGGAAACCTGGGTTTGAATCCCATCAGCCTCCACTTGCATACTGTGTGACCCTAAGTAAGTCAGTTAACTTCCTTGTGCTCCCTGGCCACACTTGGAAACCAGCTCCAGGTTCGTGTGCCATTCCTGGTTAAACAATTTCCCCTTTCTCTTTCTGTGCTCAGATGTGGCAGTGAATATAAAACATTGTGATATAATTGTTTCCAGAAAAATACTTGTTCCTGACCCATTTTAGTGTCCAAATACATTGCTAATCAAATTGGGTTCTCACTTTTCTATTTATCTAAAAATAAAGGGTAACTTGCTTATTTAATGCTTTGTTTTGTTTGACATCAGAACTCATAAATGCATTGCCGCTCACCTCAGTGTTTTACATTTATATACCAATACCTACAGGCAGACAAAGTAATATTTCATTTAAAGTAATAACTTAAAACTTTGAGCATTATCCACTACTGCAGAAGTGCTTCCTATAAATGTTTTTTTCAAAATATCTTTATGGTAAAGCAAACCAGTACTGAAATGTTTAACTTAGATGTGCACACTCACTTTTGGCATCTGCCATGTGGTCCTTCCACCATCTTGATAAGGGGAACTAGTCTTCTTCACCTTTCTCTTTTATAGGAGGTGTTTGTGCATCTGCTCCAGGCAGCCAATGACATCCGCTGGCACTGTGTATCACTGGGGTAATTGCATGATCACGGTGAATGTATGTCATGGGACATTGCCCGGACACTATTGGAGACTCTGTTGAGCTGCTGGAAGCAGCCCACGGAATGATCATGCAGCATAAGAACCCAGCAGAAGCTGTTAAGTAGGAAACATTGCTTTTAAAAGGGACGATGTCCTACTTCATTTTGCCCCATATTAGAGTGCTCCTGTCTCATGGTAATTATTAGTGATGAAAACAAGATGCAGTCAGATTCACTATGGCTGCTAATGTATTAATAATCTATTAGTAACAATGAATGAGGGGACAGAAATACAGAAAATTAATTACCTATCAGTATTAATGAATGGGGGGACAGAACTACAGATAATTATGACATATTAGTGTTTATGAACAAGGGACCAGAAATATGTAAGCAATAACCCACAACAGAGTGTGGGGTTATTGGGGATTAATCAACAACCCAGGTGCTGTGAGGATACTTGGATAAAAGAACATTAATGACCTACCAATGATAATGAATCGGTGGCAGAAATACAGAAAATTGGTAACCAATTAGACATAATTAATGAGGGAACAGAAATACATATAATTAATGACATATGAATAATAATGAAAGAAGTGCCAGAAATACATACAATTAATGGCATATCAGTAGTAATGAATGAAAAAAGTGTTTGAGAATCCCATCTCAAGTAGGTAAGCCTATAATCCAGAATCTGAAAAATAGAAAAGATGCAGTGGATGTTCATATGTGCATACAGTACATAGTAACAACAAAATACAATGGAGTCCAGTGTTTAGGGATAAGGCAGAAAGACTACAACAATCTAAGAGAGTTGTATAGCTTACAATAGAAATATGGAGTCCTCTTTGCCATCAGAAGAGGTACATATAACTTTTGAAGGTCTTTTAACTGAATTTAAAGATAATATAGTACCGAAGACAAAGTCCAAGAGCAGACAATGTTTGTAAAATCCAACTGTTCATGGTAAGATTTTAAATATAAGGAAAAAAACATTGTGTAAATTAACCAGAACAGTTGGCATCCACAGTTGCTAGTATAGACACAAATAGAGCATTTATTGAAGTTCGAAGAGAATACAATGTGTTATTAAAAGTTAAGAAAAAAAACACAATTGAACATGGACAATGGGGAGAATTGCAACAGGCTGTGCAGGGAGAAATATTGAATAAAATGCTGGATCCTGGTTGCATACGGTACCAATGATCTGAAACAGAATATTGATGCAATTGTTTTTGCTCAGGAATCAGAATACTATTTTGAAAACCTATGCAATGGATAGGGATCACAAGATGAAATATGCCAAACCCCTATGGTTACTAATACCTGGTCCCAAGTTACTGCAAGGGAAATAGAGGTGCATATATTACAGCAGAAGAATAACAAGGCCCCTGGGGTAGGCTGTATCCCTGCCAAACTATTTTGATCAAATATTCAGTGGTGGTGTGACATACTGGTGGCATTGTTTGCAATAATTAATTCAACAGGACTGATACCTAATGAATGGTTAACTGCAGAAATTGTTTCATTGTTCACAAAGGGCAACCAGTGAGACTCCTCAAACTATCTGTGACAAAAACTGCCCCTTGGGCCATCCCAGCTTACAGGGCAGTTTTGTCAGGGGTTTCTAATTCACTGCCACCACCTGTTTTTCCCATGAAACTGCTTTTCCCTGCTTGGGGTCAGGAAGGTCAACACAATAATTATTGGTAGAGTGCACTTTGGAGTCAAACTGCAAACAGGGCCCAGCAGAAATAATAGAGATTACCTTGTCAATGAGGTAGTCAATGGTTCTATCAAAAATAGATTCTTTGCCGGCCAGGTGGCACTGAGGGTTGAGGCGCTGGATGCCACACCGCGCTTCATGCCGGCGACCCAGGTTCGCTGGCCGAGCTCGGGCGCTGGGAGTCGGCAGGGGAGAGAGGGATTGAGCTCACGGCAGCTCTCCTCTCTCTGGAGGTTCTGTACTTGTCCTGCTCTGCTGCCATCTCCTGGGTGAACCCGAGGTTAGCAGTGCAGTTGGGTCATGTAAGGGGAAGGCGTTATCTGAGAGCCTGGGAGGTTGCGTCATTCGCATGCCTCCCAGTGGCTCTCCTAGAATGCCGATGAGTGCAGGGAACAGAACAAGTGGAAAAATGGCCCATCACTCCTAGATGACGACCCTTCTAGCACTGAGCATGTTGGCAACTGTCAACAGAGCAGACTCCACTATGTATCACCTGCTCCACCATTATTCTGGAAGAAGGTAAGGGTGACCTCTCCTCAACCCACCACACGGGGTTATCAGGGAGTATTCAGGGCTACTGAGGGGGTGATCACTCTAGGGGAAGAATCCTGTGTCGGGAAGGTGAGGTTTATTTATGTATTTAGTTTTTGTTGACCGGGTAAGTGCACTAGACAAATTCTGCCTATTTTCAGGCACGACCCGTGGGAGGGGGGTACAGATTGCCAACTGACCTTGAACCAGATTAAGCTGTTGTAGTATTTTTAGTGAATGGGGAGAAATTTGGCCAGGGCACCGGGGAAATTCCACTGTTCTTTTTGAGAAGTGCCATGGGATCTTTAACATCTACCTGAACTACCACCAGAACAGGCAGATAGGACCTCGGTTTAACGTCTCATCCGAAAGACAGCACCTCAGGAGTGCAGCACCCCCCTCATGCTGCACTACAGTGTTAGTATTGGGATTTAACCCAAGTGCCTGGTGTGGGGATAGAACCCACAGCCTTCTGATCTCATGGCCTCAGAGACAAGTGTGCTACCAGCTGATCCACTGACACTGGCACTGAGGTTGCAAGGCTTGTAGGGGCTCTGAATGAGTGGGATGACGAGGCAGGAAGGCGGCATAAAGAATAACGTTAAACAAATATATTCATATAGATTCTTTACTAGAAGATACTGCAGGTATTTACAAACATTATATATTTACAGTATGATAAAAAGTTTATATGTTTACTGAGAACAGAAAATAAAGTAAGTTAAACAGAAGATGATTTGTCAGAAAAAACTGAAACTTTAGCCTCACCTAAAGTATCTTTACCTGCCGCTGGCTACAGAAGACATAACTCCCAGGCTGTGCTTCCTTACCAAGCTAACTCCCAGCAGGGCTCCCCCTTGTTCAGTTGTCAAATGAGAGAGAGAGAGAGAGAGAGATTCCTGCTCCTTCCACTTGTTTGTACTCTGAGTTATGGGGGACTGACCTCTCCCTGGAATGACAGTCCCCCCAGCATCCCCATGTGTGTGAGTGTGTGACTTCATCTTCTTAGCCCTTCCTCGTTATCTCTTGAAGTTTTACAACATGCACCTGGGTCCATTGCCTGACATGGGAACATATCCCAGGAAAGACTCCCCACTGGGACTATGGCTTAATTGTCTCCTCCATGCTCATCCTGTCAGCAGTTACTGCTAACCTTCCCACGAGAATGTCCGAGTGGGCAACTAGCTCTCCTTAGCTGCCTGTACATGTGACCTGACAGCCATCTTGTGTCCATTCCAAACAGAACCTGTAACAGATGGATATTTAACCAGAACAAGAATAAATGAATCTGGTCACATTTCCTGTCACATCTTCCCCCTCCCAGACAATGAAGGTGTGTCTCTTTTGGGTGACCCCCAAGAGACACTGCCATTCATATAAGGACTGGGAGGTGCCTAATGAAATGTTCCATGCACTTAGACCTGCCTCAGCAGTCCATCTGTATTGACATTTGGCGCCCCACTCCAATGCTGGATGGTCATGTCATATGACTGTAGTATCAAACTCCAGTGCACTAATTTTGTATTTTGCCCACTAGCGCTATGGAACCATGTCAGAGGATTATGATCTGTGACCACAGTGAACTCCCACCCATACAAATACGGCTGCAGCTTCTGAAGAGTGCACACTATCCCCAGACACATCCTCTCAATGGTGGCATGTGCCTCCTCCCTTGGCAGAGATATCTTTGCCGCCCTTGACATGTCTCAGCTTGTCACCACCCCAACTAGATTCAACCCTTCTACTGGCACCATCACCCACCTGGACATCACCATTACCAACCACCCCCAGAGGATGCTCAATATCAGTGTACTTCCCAACTCACTGAGTGACCTCTCCCCGGCCGTTTGGTCTGCTACCAACAACAAACCTGCACCACAAACCACCCAGCGATATTGCCTACTCCCAGGCAGCCTGCATTGCCTTAAACTGTACCTCTCACAACTGGATTGGTCTCCAATCAGGCTTGCACCATCCATAGATGAGGCATTGGATTTTTTCACTTGTACTTTTAACACTGCCTGTGACCTCTATGCCCCCTTCACTAGAAATAGCACCAAAAAGCAAAGCACGCCCTGGGTTACCCCCTCCCTCCTTCACAAACTTAAAATGAGAGACAACCTGGCATTGCCATGCACAGGAATCTGGCAGCCAGCTGATGAAGCAAGCGTACAACTCTCAGCGCAATAAGTGTACTTGGGGCATTCGACAAGCCAAAGCCCAGTACTCCCAATCCGCTCTTGTCTCCTCCTGGGGTCCGGCTACGAACTTTTGGGATAATGCAAAAGAGCTGAATGAGAAATCTCACTCCCCACCCCCCTCTCAACTCTCCTTTAATGGAACTGTTTGCTCTGACCCCCTTGGCATTGCAGACTGCCTAAACCACACTTTCTCAGACCTGAGTTCAGTCCTGCCCAGTAACTTCTTTGACCCCATCCCAGTAGTGCCCCTGCCCACTCTCCAGAGACCTTTCTATCTATGTACCATCTCCCCACTGGAGGCTAGACCCCTTCTGCAAAAAGCTGTTAGTAGTAACAACCCCAGCACCGACCTATTGGACACTAGGCTACTTCATCTGATGTTGGATGCTATCCTGGTCCCACTTACCAAGCTGCTCAACCACTCTCTGTGCCTGTGGCAGTTCCCCAGCACATGGAAAACTGCCATCATCACTTCCATCCTAAAGAGCGGTGATCAAGCGACCTGGGTAACTATCGACCTATCTCCATCCCCCCCCCACTCTCTAAAGCCCTTGAAATTTGCCAACCAGCTTGCCAAATACCTGGCCATGCACAATATCCTGTGCCCTGAACAGCATGTCTTTCATGCAGGTCACAGCACCACAATCGCGCTACTTGAATTCTCCAACTTCCTGCACTCTGCTCTTGATGCTGGAAGTCCTGCCGGTGCCGTGTTCATTGACCTCTCCAAGGCCTTTGACATGGTTTGCCATCCCCTCCTGCTTGACTCCCTCAGATCTCTTGGTTTCTGCCCTGGCCCCCTTGCATGGTTCACCAGCTACCTCTCTGCTAGAACTCAGTGTGTAAAAAATCAATAGCACCCTATCTGACACATGACCTGTCTGCTCCGGGGTTCCCCAGGGCTCCATTTAAGGCCCTCTCCTCTTCAGTCTCTACCTCAACTCCTTCCCCTCGGCCTGCCCAGGTAAGATCCTCCTCTATGCAGATGACGCTGTGCTCTTCACCTCTGTCCCCAACTCCAACACACTCCAGGCCACCCTCCAACAAGCTTTTGATAGAGCTGAGCATTGGTTCACATCACGAAGGCTAGTTCTGAACCTAAAAAAGACCAAAGCTATGCTCTTCTCACATCGCCAAAGCAAAGTCAGTGGTGCCCCTCTCGTGATACTGCCTAGCACACTAAACCCCATTGAGCAGGTTTCCTCCTACAAGTATCTGGGCATTACCTTTGATTCAGCACTCTCCTTCCATTTCCATATCAATGCCCTTTCTGCTGCCACCAATGTCAGGATTGGACTGTTATACCGCCATAGGGACTGCCTACCACAAGAGGCCCTTAGATTGGCAATCACCTCCTCTGTCCTGTCGCTAATCGACTATGGGCTGCCCATCTATGCTGTAGCTGACAACACTGCGCTTGCAAGAATCCAGCTCTCTATAAACAAGGCCTACAGGCTAATGCTGGCATCCCCTAGGCACACCTATACATGTCTGCTGTACTCCACCACCAACTTGCTCAACCTTGAAGAAAGACTCCGCTTCCAAACCTGCCTTCTTGTAAAAAAGACCCTGCAAGGGCTTTCCCCTCGCTGGGGGTTGCCACCTTCCTGCAGTGTGCTTCCCCCTCAGTCTCCACCCGCAGCACTGTCAATACCTCTCTTATTGTCCCCAGGGTAAGGACTTCTATGGCCCAGAGATCCTTTTGCTATTGGGCTCCCTCCTGGTTCAGTTCCCTCCCACCCAACATAGCTGACTCCACTAAGCTTGGTCCTTTCAAGGTCTCCCTCAGAAGCCATCTTACAAGCACTCGCTGCTGCAACAGCTCATGATCCCCCACCTGCCCCTTACCCTCACTCCTAGATTGGGTTTGCCCTGTCTACTTTTTCTGTATATGCCTGGGGTCTCAGGCAACATCCGCTGACTAATGTAATAAAATATCTCTGGTTACTACCTGACGTGGTACTCGTGTACCTATATTATGACTACTGTGATCTACCTATTAACAAGCTTGTACCACCAGTGAATTCCTGTAACACTGGTTGCTTTTGTAATCTAAGCGTTATGTACTGTACCATTTTGTTTACTGTGATGTATTGCTCTCTTGACGAGATGCCTTTGTAAATGAGTCTTTGACTCAAAGGTCTGTAAACCAATGATCAAATAAATAAATAAATAAAATCCTGCTCAGATACAGTATGGAGTGCTCCTCCTCCTATGGTGTAACCTGGCTCAGGACGGCGCCCAGTTCATGGTCCAAGGCATCCACATGCACAATGAGCTTGAGGTCGTAATTGGGGCTAGCAAGTATGGGTGACCCACATAATGCCTCCTTCAATGTTGGAAAGCAGATTCACAGTCCTCTGGCCAGAGAACTTTCTCTGACATTTTCTTTTTTGTCAGGTCTATCAAGGGTTTGGCCATTTCAATATAACGAGGAAGAAACCTCTTGTAGTACCCGTGTGTCCCCAGAAATGCCATTACCTGTTTCTTCATGGCAGGGGCAGACCAGGCCTGGATGGCATCAACCTTTGCTGGCTCTGGATGAATGCATCCACTGCCCACCCGGTGCCCAAGGTAGCACACTTTTGCTATGCCTACTTGCCATTTTCCACCTTAACTGTCAGCTCTGCAGCCTTCAGTTGGCAGAACACCTCCCTCATGTACCTGTGATCTTCTCATGTCTGGCTGTAAATGGCTATGTCATCCATGTACACCAGTGCATATTCACCTACCACAGACAGAATGCAAGCCATGAGCTGCTGGAAGGCTGTGGGTGCATTCTTTGTCTCAAATGGCATTACTCAGAATCTGAATAGGCCAAATGGGGTGACAAAAGCAGACCTCTCCTTGGCTGCAGAGGTTAGGCGTACCTGCCAGTAGCCCTTAGTCAATTCTGTCATGGTCAGGAACTAGGCTCCCACCAGGCCATTCCAAGGTCTCATCTGTTTTGGGCATGGGTTAGGCATCAGAATCTGTGCAGCTGTTGAGCCTCCGACAACTGACACAGAACCATGTGGTACCATCCTTCTTGGGGATCAGGACCATTGGTGAGGCCCAGGGACTACTGGACTCCTGGATCACTCCAAGAGCCAGCGTCTCCCTGAGTTCCTCTTGCATGGTCTGCTTAACTCCCTCTGATACCCTTTAAGGGAATGCCTTAGCAGCACTTGGGTCCTAGTGTCCATGTGGTGTTCAGCCATCATGGCGTGTCCTGGTTTCCCCATGAACATGTCCCCAAATGCTTGAAGTACACCCTCATCTTCTCTATATGGGCTGGTGTCAGCTGCCCTGAGAGGGTGAGATTATCCACTGAGGACCCCTCCCACACCTCCCCATGGAGGTCCACCAGGGGATTAGCCTCATTTTCCTCTTCTGTTAACATGATGTACCCTCTGCCTGCACCTTCTGCCAGGCAGTTCTACTACATAAAAGACCTCACTTGCCTTCCTAATTATGGGGAATGGGCCCTCCCATGCTGCTTGCAATTTATTTTTTCAGACTGGGGCAAGTACCATCACTCGCTGTCTGACTTTGTACTTCTGAGCCCTGCCCCCAGTCATACCAGGCTTTCTGCCACTGTTGTGCAATGGCTAGGTGCTCCTCGGCAAGCCCCATGAGCTCCTTAATCTGGGTCTTGAAATTCAGGATGTACTCCACAACAGATTCCCTTTGGAAGGCAAGGTCACCTTCCCATTTATCACTGACTAAATGCAGGGGCCCCTCACCCTGTGACCAAACAGGAGCTCAAAGGGTGAGACGCCTATGGACTCCTGTGGGACTTCCTTGTATGCAAATGAGAGGTGAGGTAAATATTTTGTCCCAATCCCTCTTGTGCTGTTTAGCAAATGTTCTGATCACAGTTCTGAGGGTCCCATTCAATCGCTTGACCAGGCCATTTGTCTCAGAGTGATAGGGAGAGGCATGGAGCTGTTTCACCCCACACGTCTCCCACAGACTAGTCATAAATGACGACATGAAATTTGTCCTCTAGTTTAACAGAATCCTGGAGAAATCCCACTCGGTTAAAGATTCCCAGGAGCTCATAAGCCACTCTTTCTGCCTCAGTGGAGGACATGGCCACTGCCTTGGGGTACCTGGTTGTGTAGTCCATGACAACCAGTATGTGTCTTTTGCTCATGCAACTTGGGGTGCTCAGGGGCCCCACTATGTCCATGGCTACCCTCTTAAAGGGTTCATCAATAATGGGCAGGGGCACCAAAGCTGCCTTAGCCTTTTCCCCTACCTTTCTCACCCTCTGGCACTGTGGACAAGTCTGACAGTAATTTACCACATCTATGTAGATACTCAGCTAAAAGAAGTTCTTGGCAAGCTGCCTTTTTGTGTGGTTAATACCCAGATGACCTGAAAAAGGGATGTCATGGGCCAGGGCCAAAAGCTGCTTGCAGTAGTCCCGAGAGACTAGCAGCTGCTGGAGTACCTCTCCCTCTAGCCCCCTCTGTGGTGTACACTCCCTGAACACCAGCCTAGTCTCTCAGTAAACTGGCTTTTTGCCCCCCCCCGAGAGTCCTCAGCACAGTCTGCTATAATCTCTCTCAGTTTCAGGAGGGTAGGATCAGCCAGCTGACCTCTGCCTAGCTCCTCCCATCTGACCCTCCCCAACTCCCCTTCAGAAGGAAATCTTTCCCTGGCTGATGCCTCTTCTGTTTGCAGCAGGGGCTTGGGGCTGCACCTCCTAGCTAGCCCCTCACCCACATTAGCTGCTTCCTCAGCTGCTGAGGGAGGGGTTGGCATAGGCTGTGTGGTGACACACCATCCTCATCCTCAAAAGCTTGCCCTTTTGCTGGACTATGGGTAGTAACACACACTAGGTTTTCCCTGTGGTCAAAATCATTCCCCATGATAACATCCACAGGGAGATCAGGTATGACTCCCACCTCCCATACCCCATGGCCACCTTCCCAGCTCAGGAAGACCCAAGCCATTGGCACTTGGACCATTGTACCAGTGACTCCCCAAATCATGGAAAACTGCCCCAGGAGAATCTGCTCCACCTGGATCAGATCCTGTCTCACCAAGGAGATGGAGGCATCAGTGTCACTCAATCCCTGTGTTATTGTCCCGTTAACTAGGCTAGGGTGCATATGCATGGAGGAGTTTGATGGCACTACAGTGTGTGTACAGACTGCTGTCTGCTGGGTTCTGTCTTGATCACTCCCCTAGGATTTTGCCCTTTGCTCATGTTTTTAGGGCAGTTATAGGACAGATGCTCCACTTTCTGGCAAATTCAGCATTTTGTTGGGCCCAGCTCCTTGTTCCCCTTAGGACGGGTGGGTTCTGTTTTGGGCTCAGGTGTAGGCTGGTTTACTTTAGGCTGCCCTCCCTTGGTCCCCTTAGAACTATGTGCTGCCCCACCCCCATTGTTCCTATGCTGCACGTGTAGTCTGCTGGCCACATATAAATCAGTACTTTCTGCTGCCTCCTTTGTGGAGTTGCATGCCCAGTCCAGTAGACATATGTGCAGGTCCTCAGGTACAATTTTAAGACATTGTTCCCTTACAAACAAATATTTTATTTGCTCAAAAGTCCTAGCTTTAGCTCCATCCACCCAGTGGTCTAGATAGGTACACATTTGGATGTGCAATTCTACATAGCTGTCTTCTGGGCCCTTTATTCTATGAATTTTTGCCTATAAACCTCAGGAGTCAGTTCAAAACATTTCAATAACACCCTTTTAACTTTATCATAGTCCATACATTCCTGATTATCTGTACTAGCAAATGCGTGCAAAGCGTGGCCAGTAAGCAGTGGTGTAAGGCGGATCATCCACGAAGGTCCATCCAATTCAAACTGCACACATACCCTCTTAAAATATTTTAAAAACTAGTCAAGATCATTCCCCTCCTGGTATTGAGGAAACATTTTTGAATTAATTGTGACTTCATGGGTTGGACCCCCCATGCCATTACTTATGGTCTGCTGTGGTATTTGCTGGTGCAGTTTCACCATCTCTTTCTTCTGCTGTTGGCTTTGGATCTCATGCTGTCATGCTTTCTCTCTTTTCACCCATTCCATCTCTCTTTCCACATGCATCAGGATTTTATGCTGCTGAGCCTTCTCTTTTTGTTCAGCCTCTAGGCTTACTCTCTGCTTTTCACCTTCAAGTCTTGCCCTTTGCAGTTCAGCCTCCTTCAGCACAAGTTCCATTTTCAGGATCTCCAGCTGATTTTGAGACTCTACTACACCAGCTCTTAGCTCAGGTTTGGGCTGTACAGCTCCACCAACTCATGGATTGAGGTGCCCCTCTGACTCAGCTGCTATGACCACAGTCTAGCTACCTTGGTCACCTTCCTCAGCTACCACCTGCTTCACAGGTATTTGATCATACGCCTCTGAGACCATCTGCCCCCTTGCATTTCATCCTGTTCTGATAGGGCTTCTATGAGTCCATTCTTTGTCAGGCCCTCATAGACAATCCCCCTGTCAGCACACGGTTCATGAACCTGATGCACATTAAATCATTCATATGCTGAGGAGCTCATCTTTTCTAACTATGCTGCACTAAGCTGTTTTTCTAGAAAAAAAAGAAAAAGTAGTAAATGATGTAACCTTTTGTATATTCTGTTTCATGACTGTTAAGGTATATGTCTACTGGCACTCTGTCAACCCATGTACCAGGTAAGGTTTTTGCCTCTCTCCCAGAGTTCTTGCCTGTACAGGACAACACTGTGCACAATGTCTGTCTTTAAATCTGTGCACTGATCTGCCCTGCTCTGCCACCAGTTGTGACAAAAACTGCCCCTTGGGCTGTCCCAGCTTACAGGACAGCATTGTCGGGGGGCTTCTAATTCACTGCCACCACCTGATTTTCTCAGGAACCCACTTTTGTACTGTTTGGGGTCAGGAAGATCAACACAGTAATTACTGGTAGAGTGCACTTTGGAGAGGGACTGCAACCAGGGTCCAGCAGAAATAATTCAGATTACCTTGTCAATAATGAGGCAGTCACTGGTTCCATCAAAAACATATTTTTTAGTAGAAGATACTACAGGTTTTTACAAACAGGATATATTTACAGTATGACAAAAGTTTTACACATTTACTGAGAATAGAAAATAATGTAAGTTAAACAAACAGATGATTTGTCAGAAAAACTTCAAACTTTAGCCTCACCTAAAGTCTATTTACCTACCACTAGCTACCGAAGGCATTCCCCCTAGGCTGTGCTTCCTTATCAAGCTAACTCCCAGCAGGGCTCCCCACACCTCTCAACCTTTTGTCCCCCAAATGTTGAACACTGCCTCTCAAAATGTGGAACAAATGAGCAAAATGTGGAACATTTAATCAAATCTTTACCTAAGAAGCTCAGAACACTGTTAAAATGTTTGCATTTATATTCAGAAAGTCTGTTATTAATTAAATAATATATGTTTTGCATCATTTACTATAGATGTTTGCTTCAAAATGTTAATGCTGAATGTGGGACAAGTCCTCACAATGTGGAACAGGGAGCTTTTATGAAGTAAAAATGAGGAACATTCCTCGTAATGTGGTACAGTTGAGAGGTATGGGGCTCCCCTTCTTCAGATGTTGAATGTCCAAATGAGAGAGAGACAGAGACAGAGACAGAGGCAGAGACAGAGATTCCTGCTTCTTCCTGTTTTATGTACTCTGGGCTATGGGGAAGTGACCTCTCCCTGGAGTGACAGTCCCTCCAGCATCCCCACCCATGTGTGTGTGTGTGTGTGTGTGTGTGTGTGTGTGTGTGTGTGTGTGACCTCATCTCCTTAGCCCTTACTTGCTATCTCTTGACATTTTATAACATGCACCTGGGTCCATTGCTTGACATGGGAAAATATCCTAGGAAAGATTCCCTACTGGGATTATGGCATAATTGTCTCCCCATGCTCATCCTCTCAGCAATTACTGTTAACATTCCCATGAGAACATCGGCACCTACACAGTAGGTGACCAGCTCTCCTTAGCTGCCTGTACATGTGACCTGTCAGCCATCCTGTGTCCATTCCAAACAGAACCTGTAACAGATGAATATTTAAAGTATCAGAAAAAGAATAAATGAATCTGGTCACATTTCCTGTCGCACGATCGACCAATGTCTTCGTAATGTGTGACTTCTAAATTTTATTCAGAATGTCTACTGTCCAGAATGGAAATTTAGATAGCTAAGATGGCTGAGAATAAGTGTCATTTCGGAAAACCAATTTGGCCTTCATCAAAGGAGGGCAACTGTAGATAATCTTATTTATTTTGAATCATCTTTACTATGTCATTGGGGGGAAAAAGCTGCTTTTTCTGCATTCATAGACATCAGAGGAGCATTCAAAAGTGTGACTAGATCTAAATGATGGGATATTTTATCAAGGCATAACAGTCAACATCTGTTGCTAATGTTATTACAAATATTGCAATAGGGAAAAAGGCAAAACTAAGGTACAGTACTTCAGGGACTTTAACCAAGTCAAACTATTTTAAAATGGGTCAGACTAGGTTGTCTAATGGCCCCTATCTTATTTAACATACAGATACAATATTACAAGTACAGAGTGGTGTAAATATAGATGGCAAAAACATTTTGACTACAACTATTAATATACAACTGTGCTCAGATGACACTCTTCTCGTTTCATGTACTGCCAAAGGCATACAGACAGCACTAGATGTAACTGTGGAGTCTCTTTCTGATTTAGGCTTGAGAATAAGTATAGCAGAAACAAAAGTTTTAGTTTGCAATAAACCCAGCAGTCTGAAAATCAAATGGTCAAAAGACTGCAAAGAGAGGAGGTGGACAATTTTAAATACTGCTTTATTGTCTCTTCCACAAAGTGGTGGGATATACATACTGTATTGACTCAGTTAAAAAGGCTGCCAGGCAACGTGTCTTGGTGATTAATAGGTTTAGTGAAATGTATATGCACCCCTCTTTTTCTGCAATGTTAAATATTTATAATGCAAAAGTAAATTCAGTTCTTTATGGATCCAAAGTCAGGGGACCAGAAAAATCTGCAAAAAATCTAAAACTTATACAAAATGTGTTCTTTTTTTCTGGACTTCCTCAGGGAATCTTAGGCAAGCACTTAAGGATAAAAACAGGTCAATTATTAATATTAACTAAAGCTCTACTAAGAACAGTGAATTGTTGGTTCAATGTAGTCAAAAAAACTATTAGTATGTTATTAAAAATTGCTGGAATGAAAGTCTGCTGAATTACAGAGAGGAAATAAAAATTCCATCTTATTTTACTGTTCCAGAAAACAAAATTTAGAATGCTGGGGCTTCCATCTATATTTGAGCCAATGATAATAATGAACTCTTTAATGTATAAAAATTCTGCAATACAGAAGTTAAGATATATTGAAATGCAGACAGACAATGCAGAAATGAATCAATCCTTGTTTAAACCGTATAAAGAAATAAAAGTGAACCATGGGAAAGACTATTATCTATTAAAATGCCAAAATAACCTGCACAGAAAATTGTTTGCTAGAATAAGGACTGATATGCATTGTGGGTACAGTATAACCTGCCTATCTTTCTTGGGAACTACTCAAAAAAGTTAGAAGTTGCCCAAGTGGTTGTAATGAAAGATTCACAACTGTTCATTTAATAATAGACTATCACTGAGAAACTTAATAGTGAAATGGTTAGATACATATATTAACACTTCAAAAATACAAGGATAAACTTAAAATAATGCATATTCGTTAAATGCAAATGAGGTTGTCGTGATGGTCTTGCTTATCAAATTTTATATGCCTGTTTGCAGTAGATTTAAACTATAGAATGCAGGTTTGATGAAGCAGCAAAGGGCACTTATTCTGTTTTATTTTGGGGATTTTATAAGCACTGATTCTAGTAATGTTGTTGTACAGGCATAAGAAATTATTTACGGTAGTGTCATTTTTAATGAAAGAATATTGTGATAATTGGATACCCTCTGTGACTTTTGTTGTTTTGCTTCCAGCTCTCCCTCCCAAACTCATCACTGCTTACTATACTCCTTCTTGTCCATTCTCCTTCTTCCCTCATGCCGCCAGATTCACTGTGCCTCCTTCATATCTAAATACTGGTTTGGTTCCCTTCCCTCCTACCTCTCATCACCCTCTCCCTCGTCCTCTCTGCTTCCTGCTCCCACAGCACCAGGGATCCTTGCACTTTTGCAGTAGCACATCCCTGCACCTCTGCTGGCAATCAGCCTTCTCCTATCACCTTCCCTCACTTTGGAACCAACTCCCCTCTTTCCTCTGTTTCACCAACTCCCCAGGCTCCCTCAGGTATCAGACGAGACTCTCTACCCACCTTGCTCCTGCTTTCCCTCCCCCTAAAATCTTCTCATGCTGTTGCCTGTTTTGTGTATTTTGTTGCACTTGTGTTGTTTGTTGATTGTACACTTATTCTGATTTCATCGGTTTCTCTTTATATCCATTTTATTGTAACTGCAAATTGTGTCTGTACTATATAATTGTATCCTATGTTCCCCTCCCCACGGTTTGCACCTGGAAATGAGCTTTGGCTCAGTGTGTCTTTACCAGTCATCAATTTTCAAATAAATACATAAATAAATTAAGTACAACACTTTTTAAGATATGAATATATTTTGGGTGTTCCGTCATGTGACTGTACAGCTATTTTTTTTTATCGATAACCTAAAACTGAATGAAAGGCCAGAAATGCAGAAAATTAATGACCTATCTGTAATAATGAATGAGGAGACAAGCATAGAAAAATATAATGATCTGTCAGTAATTATAAATGAGAGGCCAGAAATATGGATAATTAATGACCTATCAGTAATTATAAACGAGGGGCAAGGAACAGATAATTACAGCTCTATCAGTAATAATGAACGGGGGGGGGGATACTGAAAATTAATGACCCATCAGTAACAATGAAAGAGGGATCAGAAATACAGAATTGGAAAGGCTTTGCCTGGAGTTCAGTGGCCAAGCAGCCAGCCACTCCCACTTCCTGAGCTATATAAGCAGTTCCTCTCAGCCTCACTGCGAAGCATTTTTTCTTTGCAGCTGGAGGCTATGTTGGTTTGTCCTCTGAGCTGGCTGGGCCCCCCCCCCGCTGTTTCTGTGTGTCTCTGCTGGACTTCGGTGTTTGTTTTCCTGATTTTGGTTTGTATCTTTCCTTCGGCTATGCTTCCCTGTGTTTTGTGTTTCTTGTTTTTGGGCCTTCCCTGTTTTCTGTTTTGCTGTGTTTTGATTTTGTCTTTTTTGGAGGCCTTTTTTAGGCTCTTAGCATACTGCTATTTAGAGCTCATACTGCTAGCTTTCAGTTACTCATAACTCTCAAATTACTTGCATTGCAACTGCAGACCTGACCTGTGGGTTTCAGCTCAACTATGGCTTGTCCATGTGGCATGTTCTGTTACTTTCACCTGACTCAGATTTACTTGAACCTAGCTATACAGCTTACTCATGCTTGTTCTACTTACCTCATTGCTGCAATCTCATTACGCTGCCTGTTGACAATGCTTAAGAGCATTATGCCTCCTTTATTTGCAGTTACAACTCAGTGTACTCATTTGTTTACTACTGCTGTACAGGCCTACTTGCTTCCTGCTGCTGCTTTGTTTACTCCCATTCCTATTGTACCTTGTTTACTCTGAGATTAGCTGAAGCTCCTGCTGAGGCTATTAAATTAGCTTTTATATCTGCATGTGGTTCTCGGCCTTTCGTCGCTTCCTTGTTTGTCCTATGGTGGGGACTGGGAGGTGTTTGGGGGGTCGTGGCCTATGTGGTTAATTAATTCTGTTCTAAATCCTATTTTTGCCGCCGAAAATCCTCAGAGTTTGTCACCTTGATTTGGCTATTCATGTCTGCTGGCTTGCCACTAATTCAGTGCTGTTTACTTGCTATAGAGTTGTTATGCTGGTCCACCTATTACTACTACTGCTTACTGACCTATCAGGTCCACACTTATTTTCGCAACCATTGCTCCTTGCTTACGCAAACCATTGTGTCATGCCTACTGCCATCCCCTCATCTTCAACCTGGAATTCTGCGCACTTAATCTGCATTCGACCTTGCAAGGTCTCAGCACTCAATGCTCATTATGATTTCAGCACGCTGTACTCATTCAGCTCACCAGCTTTACCATTGTAAATCAATTTCTGGGGGAATGCCAGCCATTCTATTTTGGCGCAGGGTTCCTGCAGCCGACAGTCTCACTCTGCATTTAGTCTGCATCTTGAGCGTGTCCGGCTTGGGGTGGGATCCTTCCCTCCTGGCCCATAGCTGGGAATGTTCTCACCCTGGGCTTGGCTTTAGCTGCCTGCTACGTGACAGCAGCTCCTGGTGTAGAATTTAAGACTAGTGGTGAAGGGTGGAAAAAGTTACCTCCTTTGGCTCTAGTGTGCCACTATAACGGTTGGCCATTGACTTTAGTGATTTCCCTAGCGAGGCACCTTCACCGAATTCTCCCTACAACTGCCTGTGGTTCACCTGGTTTGATTTAGGGTGGGTAGGCCGGGTGAGTGCCTCAGCAGTTGTTGCTCTCCTCCTGCGCCTTGGATGCACATATTGTTGCAGAGTTTTCTCTCAACCTTCCACGGCGTTCTCACTAGAGGGTTTGAGTGAGAGCCTTCCTCCAAATTGGAATTTTTTCCACTTCCCTTTAATTGGGTTTTCCAAATTGCAGCTGCAGAGCCGTCACTAAATAAACTATCCCAAGCCTGGAGGGAAGGTGACCTAGGCCTTGGATCCCCAGAGATTTCCTCCTTATAGGGTTTTTTTCTCTCCTCCATTGCCTCAGATCATAACACTTAGTTAGCTTAGTGTTTCCTTCTAGTTTCTTTAGGTAGGTTCCATTGTTGGATGGAGGTGGAGGATGTCCTGCCATTCCCTCTCTCCTTAGGGGGATCCCCCCTTCTCTCAAGGCTAACCATTACTATCATGCTACGCAAACCTGGGCAGTCATTATGTTATCCCACTGAACATCTCACTGCATTATCAAACTGCCTATGCTTCTCTACTACTACGTTACAGTTACTGCTCTTATATCACAGTTTCTGCCTGCTCATATGCTTCATGTTGCCTCCTTTTTGGGGATGATACTACATTTCTTTTGGGGATTCCTAAGGTACCTTTAGCCACGGGAACTGTCCCATTGCACCTCTAGGGGTGGAACCCTCTCAGAGAGTTCCTTGCCTTCGTACCTCTACAGGGTGGTAATTCCTCTGGAATAGAGAGTACGAATGGCCAAAACCAAACTAGCACAGTTGCACAAGCATAACACTATACTGGCTACGTAGGTCAGTGAATTGGAAAGTCTTTGCTTGGAGTTCAGTGGCCAAGCAGCCAGCCTCTCCCACTTCCTGAGCTATATAAGCAGTTCCTCTCAGCCTCACTGTGAAGCATTTTTTCTTTGCCCCACCATCCTCCCCTCCTCCTCCAGTGGCAGCACTGTCTCCTTAGGGGGTTTTCTAAGGTACCTTTAGCCACTGGAACCATCCCATTGCACCTCTAGGGGTGGAACCCTCTCTGAGAGTTCCTTGCCTTCGTACCCCTACAGGGTGGTAATTCCTCTGGAATAGAGTGCGAATGGCCAAAACCAAACTAACACAGTTGCACAAGCATAACACTATACTGGCTGCTTAGGTCAGTGAACATTAATGACTTGGCAGGAATATTGAATGAGGGGACCAAATACAAGGAATTAATGACCCATCAGTAAAAGTGAATATGGGGTAAGAAAAAACATGATGCCCTCTAGAGTGTCAGAAGCTGCCTGCCTCCAGCAGTTAAAAAGCTAATCCTTAGACAGTCAGTGTTCCCAGTGCTAGAGTATAGAAGTGAGGTCTACAGGCGGCACCAACAATGTCGCTTCACAAGATCTCTGTAACTTTTAGTTGTCTGTCTCGGTTTGTACTGGGATGTGACAAAAACGTGCCCCATAGCCTGTGGTGCAGTGGCCTCAGCCTTCTCTCACCAGAAAAGTAATGTGTCCTGCATTGTTCTACTTTGACATGCAAATGTGGATGGTGTCTCTACTGAACAAAGTCGAAGGGGAACATCAGCACTGAGAGCTCCATACACAAGTGTGGGGGCTGGTGAAATTTGTACATTGTGTGCAAAAACATTTTTTTTAGCTTACTGTTTATTGTAGTATAGTAGATGTTATCAGATTCATTTTGCTTACTTCCAGGCTAACATCTTTTGTAACTACAAATCCCAGAATCCTCTGCAGCTGACAGAGCAGGGATGCAGAATTGGGAGAAACAAGAGCCTGCTGTGCATGTTAGAGTTAATATAAGCTCTGGGCTCCAATATTCAAAAAAGCACAAAGTGGAGTGTGATGGTTAGCACTGCAGTTTGCAAGTGCCCAGGAGACCGAAGATGCTATATTCAGTTGCCAACTGAATATAGGGCCATGTCAGCGCTCTGCTAAGTCAAGAGCGGTGCCCCGACATGGATCCCTGCTGTGCCCTGCCAGAGTGGATAGTGCCAGAGCACTAGCCATGATTTTTAGAGGGATCCACGCAAATCAGCCCATTGGTTATGCAAGGTGCTAAGGGGCCATTTGCACGGGTAGCAGTGGCAGGTTAGCACAGCACCCCCGCCCGATTGCCCAGTCTCATAGATGTGTGGAAGTCCCTGGTGCCCAGTGGTCCCCCCACCATGCAGTCACTGTCCCATTAATTAGTAGTGGAGCCCTGGTGCTGAGTGGGCCCCCGATTGCTGGCCTGATAATGCATTAACTGATCTCTGGTGCCTAGTGGTCTCCTCATCCTCTGATCACTGGCCTGTGAATGACTTAACTGATCCCTGTTGTCCAGTGGTCCCCCCACCCCCAATCACTGGCCTGTAAGTGCTGTCGGCAATCCCTGGTGCAAAGTGGTCCCACTGCCTCTGACTGCTGTCCCTTGAAATGCCGTCATAAATTCCTGGTGCCTAGTGCTCCTCCTCTCCCCACTATACCTGGCCTGGTAATCTGACATTGTGTCCCTGGTGTCCACTGGCCCTGCCCACTCATCACATGCCCCTTAAGGTCTGTATAGTGCCCTGGTGGCTAGTATCCCCTCACCAATCACCAGCCACGTTATGACATCCACAGTCCCATGGCCACAGATCCCTGGTCTGCCCAATTATGGTGACAGCCACTGGGCCATGGTCCCTCCCCACTGTTGCCTAATCCCCAACCCTGGTACACAGACAAAAGGCACACTGTAGCATGCCCTGCTGTCCAAATCTGTACTGTATACTGTATGGCGGATGCATGCCCTATTCTATGCATAGGACATCCAAGCCCTGCCTTGTCATACGGAGGTGTGAGGACGGCTGTGCCAGTCTCCGAATCTGTCCACAGCACCGGTGATTTCCAGGTGGGGGTTGACCATGCTGGGGCGTTGCCAGTTGTGCAGTCGGGGGGGGGCACTAGGCACCAGGGACTATTGCGGTGGTTCAGGATCGGTCATCAGGGGGTACCTCAGGATGTCAGGGCATTTTGTACAGTCTGTCCACTACAGTACACCTGACTTGGATTTCGATAGCAGGGCATGCTACAGTGGGCCTTTTGTCTGTCTACCAGGGTCTGGGATCAGACAATGGGAGGGGGATGGGCCACAGTCCAGTGACTGTCACCATGACTGGCTGGGCTGGGGATCAGCACAGGAAGGGGATCTCTTGCCACGTGACTGTGGATGTCATAAGGGGGCTGGTGATTGGTTGGGGGGGCCCTAGCCACCAGGACATTATACAGAGCTTATGGAGCTGGCGGTCAGTGGGTGGGCGGGACCACTGGACACAAGGAATACAGTGTCAGATTACTGGGCTGGGGATAGTGGGGAGAGGGAAACGCTAGGTGCCAGGGTTTTATGACAGCACTTCAGAGGACGGCAGTCAGGCACAGGGGGGAACCACTCTGTACCAGGGATTGCTGACAGCACTTATCGGCTGGTGATCAGAGGGTGGGAGGGACCACTGAACAACAGGAATCAGTTAAGTCATTCACAGACCAGTGATCAGAGGTTGGGGGGCCCACTAGACACCAGGGTTGGGGGCCCACTAGAGACCAGGGATCAGTTCACTCATTATTGGGCTGGCAATAGGAGGGTGGGGTATCATTAGGCACCAGGGATACATTGGTACTGAACGGGATGGTGCTCAGAGTGTGGAGGGGCACTAGCCAGTAGGAAGCTGGTGTCTTGCATGGGGCTGGAGATCAGGTACTGGGGAGGCCACTGGCCACCAGGGAGCCAGTTTATGTTATGGGCCTGGAATCGGGTACCGAGGGGGACCACTAGGCACCAGGGATCAGTCTGTTACTACAGGGGCTAGTGATCAGAGGGAGGGGGGACCACTGGGAACCAGGGATTATCATGTTACTGTATGGGCTGGTGATTTGTGGGTGGGGATACCACTAGGCACAAGGGTATACCTGCATGGGTACCAGGATGGTGGTCAGCAGGGGAGGTACCATGGACCACCAGAGGGCAAGTGTGCTCCATCACTGGCTGACATGGGTGTTGGGTGCAGTTCCTCTGGCAGTTGCTTGGGTTGCCTGGAGTAAGCTGGGATTTTGTTCAGCAGTATTTGCACTGTTCAATAGGACTGCACTAATCCCTTTTGAGCAGTGCAAATGTACTAAATATGATGTTGCATGGATATTCCTGCCCTTTTCCCACCCACATACATTATGTTTTGCATGGGTGCTAACCCCGTTTGCCCATGCAACCGCTCCCCTCTGAATATTGTGCTCCGGTGCAATACCTGGTTTGCAAGGGCAAACACCCATTTGCGCCCACTCAAACGTTTAAATATTGGGCCCCTGGTCTTTTGTTTGCTGGCTTCACTTTTTCCCCTGCACTAAGTGCAGTCCTAGACGACTGTGCTTGGCCCCGGGAGAACAGCATGACCGGTGGCAGCAAATATCTAGCTGGTGCTTATAAAAGGGTCTAACGTGCACTGCAGGTTATTGAATCTCCCAGTACTAGAGCTAGAAGTTTGTCTTGTGAGCCACTAATAAAGCTCTGTGTATTTTAACTCACTAGGCTATTTAATAAATGTATTTTTGCATCTTGAATTTTTTGTGTGTGCTGCAATTTCTATTGGTTTCCTGCTGTTGAATCTCTCAGTACTGCAGCCCTGCTAAGAAATTAGCTGCTTGGATTCTGGGATTTGTACTTACAGAAAATGTCAGCCTGGAAGTAAGCAAAATTAGTCTGATACAATCTACTACACTACAGTAAACAGTAAGTAAACCAGAATGTTTTTGCACACAAAGTGCAAAATTGGACCAGCCCCACAGGGTGCTGACTATTCACCTTTAAGCAATCTACTAGCCAAACTGACCCAACCCTGCTTGTTGAGATCGCAATACCACAACCTGCTACATGTACCAAGAGCTTGCGAATCCATAGGAAACAAAGCCTTTGCTGTGGCTGTACCTACCACCTGGAATACTCTCCCTGACACTATCAAGACCGCTCCAAACATCTGCCTTTTTAAACATTTATGTTCAGTCATTTTCAACCCCGCGAGCATCCTCCTAAGTCTTGCTAACTTGCCAACTCACTGACCTTCCTGCTAAGGGTCCTTGTTGTACTGCCTGTTCTTAGCCAATTATGGTTCGTCATATGAACATGCCAGCCAATAAAGGCCTTATAGTCTATCTAGTCTGCTCGATTGTGCAATTCCCAATTGTTTACAGAGGGAATTGCCCTTCCCCATTTCCCTCTTGACCTCCATCAACTACCCACTCCCCCCCCCACTTGCCACCCTTTACCTGCAGCTCTCCACTTCACCCCATCCCATCTCCTCTTAAAGCTGCCCACCGTTTTTAGGACCACCTCCTCTAGCAGCTCATTCCACTTGGGCACCATCCTCTCAGTAAAAAAATGCCTCCTCATCTGCCTCCTGAACCCCCCCCCAACCAGCTTTAGGCTGTACAGGGTGTCTACATAAGAGCTGCTGCGTAACAGTTCCCCCAAGACCTACTTGAAAGCTAGATGCTAATGTAAAGTCACCCTCTCTGTGTCTAGAGGTATATGGATAGTACAGTTGTTCAGGGAGGGACTTCATACAAAGAACAACTGAAAACCATTTACTTAACCTCCCAAGTCTGAGATGACTTCCGAGACTCCACTGACACGAGGTAGTATAGCGCAGTGGTTTAAGGCTCTGAGCTGCAAATCTGGAGACCTGGGTTTGAATCCCACAGCCCCCACTTGCATACTGTGTGACCTTGAGCAAGTCACTTAACTTCCCTGTGCTCCCAGGTTGCACCTGTAAACAAGCTTTCAGCTTAGTGTGTCTCACCTGGTTAAACAATTGAAAAAAAAAGTGGAGCTGCAGAAGTAAGGAGTTAGAGAACTTGGAAACTTAACAGAGGCAATTGCCCAAATGGGGGAGTTTAAAAACAAACAGGATCTTGTTTTCCTCCCACTTGAATTCACACAACAAGGAGTTGAAATCTGGTTGCATATTTCGGGCAGTACAGTCTTGTCTGTCACCTTCTCTATCACCTTGTTACCACAAAATGAACATTCCCTTTTACTCTGGATTGGCTTCAACCCTGGATGGGTACTTTAATTGGCACTTACTGGTCCAGGTAGAACAGGTGGAGACTCTCCAGGCATCTCCTAACCCATATTTCCTATTTACTTGACACTTGGCAACTGCATAGTTTCTGCATTGACACTGTGCAGCACTATACAGTACTGTGAGGGAACTTTGAATACATGTTGACTTCCCACAGAGTCTATTTCTGTATACTTCTCTCACAGCCTTTCTCCCTTTTTAAAATAAGGACACTTCACTCACCTGGGCATCACAAATCATGCATACTGGTGTCACAAACGCACTCAGCAGGTCAACCCTCTACTCCCAAAGTGCCGACCTCCGAGCGCAGTCTTGTGAACAGTTTAACAGAACAAGGTAACCCTCTTGTCTGTTTTGTGAGTTCAAATCAACCTTTGGTCACCAGTTTTGGAGGGATTCAAACTGTGAACCTCTTGCTAGCATACCCAACGCACAGGCTGAGATATATCTATCTTCGGGGGGCCAGATATCTTTGCCTATGGGCACCTAACCAGGTGTACAGAAATGAATCCTTAAAAACTTTTATAAAGACCTCAGATTATTCTTACCTTTTTCCAGTTTGGTATCACCATTCAAGCTTATGCCCAGTGTCTGCTGTAACCATTTATACTCTACTTGTAAAGGAAAGAAATCAAAGACAGACCAAGTAAGCTCTAGAAAGAGTTTTACTAAAATAGATAATAATATGTAAAACATACAATACAGAACTATTATATCACAAGACATACAAATCTTATAAAAGAACAAGATTTTAAACAGTGCAATTCCTACTACAGTAATTAGATTTGTCTTTCTCTCTAAATACCTGCTGAAAGCGCTCCAAAGATGCTTCTTTGTCAGAGTCTAGATAGAAGTGTTCTGAAGGAAAACAGAATTAATGTTTAAAAGCTGATTTTCCCCACCTATTTTGCATGAGGTCACCTAGCTCGTCCCTGTCAGAATATATAAAAAATATATCTATATAAAAACAGAATGTCTTTTTCAAGTATTACATTCTGTAATCCTCAGCATGACTCATGTCCTTCAAATGACATTTCTTTGATCTATTGATCAATTTCCCCTCTCGCACAGACATCAGCATTTATGATTTCACACCAGTTTAATAAACCTGGCTTCCTCCTCTTGAAACATCATAAAAAGAATGCTGATTTCCCTTTTAGCAGCTAAAACTATAATTAACTTAGAAAAGTCTGAAATTAGCTTCTGGCCTGCCATGTAACACCTTGTTTCTAAAACTTGTGTGTGTGTGTGTGTGTGATCTCACATGCTGTTTCAGCATTTTCTCATGGCTTTCATCCTTCAGCTGAAACCTGGGGGGGGGGGTGAGCAAGGTCATTCCAAGAGCACCAGATTTCTCAGCATTTCTCATGACAGACAGTCCATAACCCATTTTTATTTTACAAAAAATGATACAGTGATCAGAACCAGCTGTCCAAGCATCACATTCCTCCCCACCTAGGCTGAATTTGGAGGCTCTATCCCCTGCATGGGATGAGATTCCCAAATTAGTTAACTCCTCATAGACCCTAGACAGACCATCTGAGTTCTGATTTTGTTTTCCAGCCCTGTGTATTGATTGTCAGATCATATCCTTGCAAAGCAAGACTGCATCTTAACAATCTACCATTGTTTTTCCCCATCTGTGTCAGCCAAACCAGGGGGTTGTGGTCAGTCTGCACCACAAAATGCTGCCCATACAAGTATGGTTCCAACTTCTTTAGGGTCCACACTATGGCAAGGAATTCTTTTTTCCACCATGGAGTATGCCTGCTCCCTGGGAAGTAACTTTTTACTCAGGTAGGCTATTGGGTGATCTGTCTATTGGCTGGGTGTCTGACTCAGTACTGCCCCGATACCCATGTCTGAGGTGTCAGTCTGAACTATAAAGGTTTTGCTATAGTCAGGACTTGTCAAAACAGGAGCACTGCACAGTGCCTCCTTTAATCTGGTAAAGGCTTCCTCACAGGCTGGGCCCCAGGTAATTTTCTTTAGCATCCTTTTCTTTGGCAGGTCAGATAGGGGAGCAGCCAGGGCACTGTAATTGGGTACAAATTTCATGTAGTACCCTGCTGTTCCTAGAAAACTCCTGACCTGCTTCTGGGTTTCTGGTCTGGGCCATGCCTGGATCACCTCTATCTTTATTTGGTTAGGACGGAGCTGTCCCCGGCCTACCACATGCCCAAGGCATGCCACTTCTCCCATAGCCACCTGGCACTTCTTGGCTTTGACAGTGAGCCCGGCCCTCTGTATCCTGCCCAGCACTTCCCTAAGGTGGGATAGGTGTTCCTCCCAACTGGTACTAAAGATAGCAGTGTCACCCAGGTACACCATGGCGTACTCCTCAGCACCCTTTAACACCTGGTTCACCAACCTTTGGAAAGTGGCCGGGGCATTCTTCATTCTGAAAGGCATTACTTTAAACTCAAATAAGCCTATCGGAGTGATGAAGGCCAACCTCTCCCTAGCTCTGTTTGTCAACTCTACCTGCCAATACCCCCATGTCAGGTCAATGGTACTAAGGTATGTAGCCCCTCCCAACTTGTCCAGGAGTTCGTCCGTCCGGGGCATCGGGTGGGCATCTGGCTTTGTGACTGCATTCAGTCCACGATAGTCCACACAGAAATGAGTAGAGCCATCTGGCTTAGGCACAAGGACTACGGGTGAGGCCCAGGGACTGTGGGATCTCTGAATTACCCCTAAATCCAGCATCTCCTCCACTTCTGTCCTAATGTTCTTTTGGACAGCCTCTGACACCTGATATGCTGTCCGCCGTATGGGCATCTGTGTGTGTCTCTCTCTCTGTCCACATCGTGTGTCACTAAGGGGGTTAGTCCAGGCTTGGCGCTAAACAAGGGAGCAAAGTCTGCTAAAACCTCCCTTACTTTCTGGATTTGGTCCGGGGCCAGCTGGGGAAACAATTTTACTGCCTCCACAGAGGACTCCCGCTTACTTTCTTCCAGCAAATCCAGAAGGGGGTCTCCTTCATCCGTCCCCTTCCCATGACTACACACTGCAAACACCATGTCAGCCCTATTTGCATATGGCTTCATTATGCTGACATGGTACATCCTTTCTGTCTGTCTTCTGTCAGGTAACTCCACAGTGTAGTTCACATCATTTACCTTCCTAACCACTTTGTACGGTCCTGCCCACTCAGCCTGCAGCTTGTCTTTCCAGACCACAATAAGGACCATGACTTCCTGACCCACCATGTATGAGTGAGCTCTGGCTCTGCAGTCGTACCACACTTTTTGTTTCTGTTGGGCAGCTGCTAGGTTGCTCTGGGCTGTCCCCATAAGCTCCTTTAGCCTTTCCCTAAACCTAAGGGTGTAATCCACAATGGGAGTTCCCTGGGTGGCATGCTTGCCTTCCCAGTCCTCCCGGATCAAGTCTGGGGCCCACGTACCCAACGTCCATATAAGAGTTCAAAGGGGTAAAATCCTGTCGACTCTTGGGGCATCTCCCTGTATGCAAACAACAGGTGGGGAAGGTATTTCTCCCAGTCCCTCCCATGCTGTTCAGCAAAAGCCTGGAGCATTGACTTTAGGGTACCATTCAATCTTTCCACAAGCCCAATGGCTTGTGGGTGATACGGTGTCGTGCATCTCTGCACCACCCCACACTTCTCACATAAACATTTCATCAGGTCTGACATGAAGGAACCCCCTCGATCGATGATAACCTCCTGTGGAAACCCAACATGGGAGAAAATCCCAAGTAAGGCATCTGCCACTTTGTCCGTCTTCAGTGAGGACAGGGCGACTGCCTCTGGGTACCGGGTGGCATAATCCACCACAGTCAGGATGCATCTCTTCCCTGAGGAGCTGGGGGTATTTAAAGGCCCCACAATATCCATTCCCACCCTCTGGAATGGCTCCTCCACTATGGGCAATGGAATCAGGGCGGCTTTGGTTTTCTTGAATGCCTTCCCTATTTCTTGGCACTGGTAACAAGACTTGCAATATTCCTTCACCTGCTGGGTGAAGTTAGGCCAGTAGAAATTCTGGGCCAACCGCTGCGTTGTGTGCACGATTCCCAGATGACCAGACAAGGGAATATCATGTGCAGTCTTGAGCAACTGTTCACAATACCCCTGGAGAACGACAAGCTGCCTGCCTAGCATCCCTCCCTCTGTCTGCACAGCCTGAGTATACATCAGTCCATTTTCCCAATAAACCTTATGTCTGCCATCACCTCCCTGTGCTCCGTCTGAGTCTGCCCAAGCCCTCAGCTTCTCTAAACTAGGGTCACTCCTCTGAGCAGCTGCAAACCCCTCACACAGTCCCAAGGCATGGGACAGGTCCCCTTCAGTAGCTAAACTAGGGTCCTTAGCACTAGCATCAGGGCACTCAGGATCACTGTCAATCCCAACCCTCTGACAATGGGACACCCCTCACTCTTCAGAGTAACCCTCTGTAGCTGTGTGGTTATTTGCTACTGGGGAAATTTCAACCCCCTCTTCATTAATCTCCATATCAGGAGACACAGGCTGGGGAACCAGCCTCTCAGTGGTTTCCACAATGGCTTCTGTGGGGTTCAGGGAGCTATAATTTTCCCTTGCCACTTGGCTACGGGTAACTGCACATACCATCCCCTGTTTTAGATTGTTGCCCAGGATCACATCCACTGCTAATGTTTTGGCTACAGCCACCTGTTGCACAGTTCCCCCTGTTTCACCCCAGTCTAAGAGAACACTTGCGAGGGGTAATGTTTTCTCTTCACCAGTGAACCCTTGGACAGAGACATATTTATTTGGTATAAGCTGACCAGGCTCTACCAGATCCCCTTTTACCAATGTCAGGGATGCCCCTGTGTCCCTTAACCTCTGTGTCTGTACACCATTCACCGTGACTGGGTGCATGTGTTCCCTCATGTTCACTGGCATGCTTCCAGGGACACACAAACAACCCATTTCTTTTCTAGCATCTGGTTGTGTATTATTCCTCACCTTTTTGGGGCACTGTCTGGCAATATGCCCTGTTTCTTTACACAACCAACATTCATTTCTTCTCTCAGAGAAATCTTTTCTCTGAAAGCTGGGGCTAACTGGTTTTGGTGGAGGCAGTGAGGTTTTTAGCTGCCCTGAAGGTGCGTTTTTCCCTTTCTGCACTGCCTCGCCCGCCCCATTTGCTCTCAGAGCAGGTCTGCTCCTGTATAGCAGTCCGAGAGTTCAGCAGCCTCTTGCACTGTTTTGGGATCTCGGTCCTCTAGCCAGGTTTTTAGCTCTGCTTGGCATGCCCAATAAAACTGTTCTTATAAAATCACATTTTCAATTTTATCAACAGAGTTTGCCTCAATTCCTTCCCACCAACGTTTTAAAAACTGACGTTGTTTCATGGCTAGCTCCTCATAGCTCATATCAGGACTTCTCCTGAGCTTATGGAATTTAGTTTTGTATGATTCAGCAGTTAATTCAAACTTTTTTAACAGTGCAGCTTTTAGTTTGCTGTAATTATTACTGTCCTCATTGTCCATTTGACCCAATGCACCCGAGCTTTCCCGGTAAGCAGCGGGGATAGCTGGAAGCTCCAGAACTCCCTAGAAATTTTAGCCTGAATACAAACTTTTTCAAAAGAATTTAAAAAGGCATCCATATCCTCTCCCTCTTTAAATTCGGCTATTAATTTGGAGTTCAATTTGTAAGCCAGTCCTGCAGTCCCAGTTAAACCCAAGCCACTTACCTGCTCTGGTGCCGCTGGTGGAGTCGTAGCTTCTCCAGTTCATGTTGCCTCTGGCACTCCTCTCTCTTCTCCTCTGCAGCTCGCTGGTGCTCACGCTCCTTACAGTCTGCGTCTCTCTGTTCTCACTCTGCCTCTCATTGTTCCCACTCTCTCTTCTCCTGGAACTCCAGCTCCATCCTGCACAACTCAATTTGCAGCCTGAGTACCTCTGGATTCAGGATACTGGTGGCCTTCCCCTGCTACTGTGGCCCTTCACTGACAGTTGCCCTGTTGCCCTCCTGATCGGATCTGGACACTGCACTGGCAACTATTCCTGTCACACTCAAGATTTGGTCCTTTCCAGTCATGGTCCATGACTTGCTGCTCTGGGTATCTGCTACCATCAGGGCATCAATGAGGTTCTGCTTTTCGGCTGTCACCTCGAACAGGACTCCTCTGTCCCTGCACAACTGCTTCAAGTAATCTACAGTGTGCCTGCTGTAGTAGGAAGCCATCTTCTTCCCTGACTATGGCTACTCTGACTTGCACTTTAGGAAAAAAATTAAAATGGGTAGGAACTTGACTGTACGCCAAGTGATATAGTTCTGTTTCCTTTTTAAAATAAAACTCTGCTTTTTTCTTTCTTTGCAAGTGAGCTTACAGTCTCAAGCTGACACAGAACAATAAAAGCTTGTAATACCAAAATTATGCCATTGCTGCCAACCAATCTGTCACAAACCCACTCAGCAGGTCAGCCCTCTACTCTTAAAGTGCCAACCTCCGAGCGCAGTCTTGTGAACAGTTTAACAGAACAAGGTAACCCTTTTGTCTGTTTTGTGAGTTCAGATCAAACTTTGGTCTCCAGTCTTGGAGGGATTCAAACTGTGAACCTCTTGTTAGAGTACCCAATGCACAGGCTCAGATATATCTGTCTTCGGGGGGCCAGATATCTTTGCCTATGGGCACCTAACCAGGTGTACAGAAATTAACCTTTAAAAACTTTTATAAAGACCTCAGATTATTCTTACCTTTTTCCAGTTTGATATCACCATTCAAGCTTATGCCCAGTGTCTGCTGTAATCATATATACTCTACTTGTAAAGGAAAGAAATCAAAGACAGACCAAGTAAGCTCTAAAAAGAGTTTTACTAAAATAGATAATAATATGTAAAACATACAATGCAGAACTATTATATAGCAAGACATACAAATCTTATAAAAGAACAAGGTTTTAAACATTGCAATTCCTACTACAGTAATTAGATTTGTCTTTCTCTCTAAATACCTGCTAAAAGTGCTCCAAAGATGTTTCTTTGTCAGAGTCTAGATAGAAGTGTTCTGAAGGAAAACAGAGTTAATGTTTAAAAGCTGGTTTTCCCCACCTATTTTGCATGAGGTCACCTAGCTCCTCCCTGTCAGAATGTATAAAAAATATATCTGTATAAAAACAGAATGTCTTTTTAAAGTATCAAATTCTGTAATCCTCAGCATGACTCATGTCCTTCAAATGACATTTCTTTGATCTATTGATCAGTTTCCCCTCTCACACAGACATCAGCATTTATGATTTCGCACCACTTTACTAAACTTGGCTTCCTCCTCTTGAAACATCATAAAAGGGATGCTGATTTCCCTTTTAGTAGCTAAAGCTATAATTAACTAAGAAAAGTCTGTAATTAGCTTCTGGCCTGCCATGTAACACCTTGTTTCTAAAACCTGCATGTGTGTGATCTCATATGCTGTTTCAGCATTTTCTCATGGCTTTCATCTTTCAGCTGAAACCTGGGGGTGAGTGAGGTCACTCCAAGAGCACTAGATTTCTCAGCATCTCTCATGACAGACAGTCCATAACCCATTTTTATTTTACAAAAAATGATACAGTGATCAGAACCAGCTGTCCAAGCATCACAACTGGCACTGCACAGACCTTTAAGGGACAGTCTGGCCCACACTTTGAACTCTGAGGTAAATTCCTATTGTCTGACAGGAATTTTGTAACTTGAAAGTCACTGTTCCTTTCCTGTGCAAGAGGTGGCACTGCTCAATACCAAACCAGTCATTTTAAATGTGAAATAGAGTGAACATCACCTCAGATCCTGTGCCGGTAGAACTCCGTAGGACCAACTTCCTCTCAGGCAGACTTCTGTTTCTTTCTTCAAATGTCTTTTTCTCCTGCTGGAGAGTGGGCACCCCCTTTTAAATGCTCTCTTTGACAGCTGCTGCCATGAACAAATACTTTTTCTTGATGACAGGCTCTACTGAGAAACTTTCAGGACAGTGGGAGCTGGCACTGTGTGCCAGGCGCACATCTTCCACCCACTCTGACTTACCAGTCCTTGCCCTTCAGCAAAGACCACTGACTTTTCCCCTTTGGAATGCCAAGTCAGACCAGCTGACCCAGTCCTCTAAGGGCATACAAACTGGCACAACATAGAGGTTGATAGACACTCTTTTTTTTTTTGTGGTTCAGATTTAAAAAACAAATTTTCATCTGAGAGTATCAGAATTAAGTGGTTTTAATACATCATCATGGCCATGGGGTCCAGACTTTTTATCTATTTTTGTTTTTTTGTTAGTGTTTTATATTATACCTTTTTGTATCTGTTCTTGGAAAGGGGCCCCAATTTTGTCAAATACTTCAATTTTTCCATCTTTTATATAGTAGATTTTTTCCAAAATCATTATATCAGTCATAAATCTTTTCCAGGTTTCAACAGTTGGTAGGATGGTGTCTTTCCATTTTAATAGTATTTTGGTTTTTTGCTATTATCGTTGCTATGGTGGTGAATATTTGTTGTTCTTTGTTTAGCTTGGTATAAGGCAGTACTAACAAGGTCAATTGTGGTGTAAGCATATTTGTTTTTTTTTATTACTCTCTGTATTATTTTTGTTATTTTGGACCAGTAGTTTGATAGATATGGGCATGAGTGTAGCATATATACAAGTGTTCCTGATGTAGTTGTGCATCTTGGGCATTTTTGGGATATATTTGGGCAGATATGGTGCAACCTTGAGGGTGTGTAATATGTTCTGTATGTTGTATTTAATTGAATATGTTGTAATTTACTTGTTTTTATTTTGTGGTAAAAGATGTTATTTCTTGCTGAATTTTATCTGTAATATTATTCCTAGTTCCCACTCCCATTTCTTTTATCACTTTTTGTTGTACTTTATTGTGGTTGCATTCTAATGCTTTGTATAGCAGAGATATTATTCTTTTATGAGTTTAGTTAATGTTAATTCAATCGGATTAGTTTGGTTTTTTAAACTGCTTTTAATATAGTTACATATCTGTGCATACTGGAAATAGTGTATTTGTGGTAAATTATATTCCTCTTGTAATTGTATAAGGGGTTTAGGTTGATTGTCTTGTATAACATTATTAATCTCTTGAACACCTTGAATTTGCCATCGTTTAAAGATTTTATCATTAGTTGAAGGCAGAAAGTTATAATTCATATAAATAGGTGTATATGATGAGATTTTTATTGGTTCTTTTATTATTTGATGGGCTTTATTCCAAGCTTGGATAGTGACTTCTGTGGTTGCACCCATCAGTCTATCTTTTACTTTATTGTAGTAGGTGGAGTATAGAAGATGTTTTGATTTGGGGTATAGTTGAGTGTCTTGCTCTATTTGTGTGGAGTTTAATATGTCTTCAGTTTCATTTACAATGATACGGATCCAAGGGTAATCTCCAGTGGTTGAATTCTTTAATTCTTATAGTGGAGCCTGATGCGTGGTGCCAAACACAATCACAAATGAACAGTTGCACTGGCTCTGGCTAAGCCAAACACTCAACTCTATTTTTCATTGATAAAATGTTTTATTCTCATCTCATTTCAGTAGCCCCAATGTTTTGCCTGGTGACTTCTTCTGGGGGACTGTAAAAAATATACATATTTAACATAATCAATATATATAGGTAAACAAAGTTTCAAAAATATTTTTCCAAAAAATATTTTTATACAAATATGTCTTTAAATAATTTCCATGCTTTCACTTCAGTGCATAGTATTGAGTGTGTAATCAAGCAAGGCTTAACTAGTCTGAATGGTGCCAAAAAGTATATAATTTGGCTACCTTACTCTTCACCAGGCTGCAGCCCTGATTTTGCTGTCCTTATATCTTCTTGCTAGTTCATCAAAACGAGCTATAAAAATAAATATTGAACAAACTACTATGACAAGATTCCAAATGTTTAACAATTATTAAGTAATCTTAATTTACTCTTAGTATCTGTATCCTTTGTTTTTAATTAAACATAATGTAAACTTATTAGATTGGCGGTGTAGAGATCCGTTTTATCTTTACCTTAGTGTGCATTCTCTAGAATCACTCTAGCTTCAGATTATCCCATTTCTTCACCAGAACCTAAAATGTAAAATAACTAACATAAATAATATTCAATAGAACTAGTGAATCCCATATGATTTTAATCTTGAAGTTATACAAAATTTATATATTGTAATTAGAACGCTTTTTCTGATGCACTACTCAGTAACCTTAATATATTGAATTGGTTAAAATGCCTTTTCCAAAACTCGATATCAAATGGTACTTAAAAGTTTCCAAAAAATCAAATGAACTGTTTCTGCTATGGTACTCACATGTTGCTGTTCCAAGTAGTGATTTCAAAGTGGCAGCAAGAATCAAGGAAACGCCTTAACCGCTTATATCTGTGCGGTAGGGTGCTAGCACTTCCACGTAGCAGATGAAACACATTGATGGGTTAAATTAATTACCTAGCAACTACCTAGATGCATGGATATGAGCCTTTTTTTATCAATTAGAAGGCTCATTCACAGAGATGTCTTCGCTTGTCATTTTAAATTGAAATGATGTTTTATGAGCTTCTACTTCATCATTTGTACATATACTGTATATTCACCGATCAAGTAAATAAACATATAAAATAAAGATTATCTTGTGAGATAAAAATGATCTAATAAATGTACATCTGTAAGAGTTTAAACACTCAAAAAGACACAAAAAGACAGACTGCAGGGGGGAGTTATTAAGAAAAGTTTTTGGAAACTTTTAAATACCATTTGATATCGAGTTTTGGAAAAGGTATTTTAACTGATTCAATGTATTACGGTTACTGAGTAGTGCATCAGAAATAGCATTCTAATTACAATATATAATTCTCGTATGACTTCAAGATTAAAAACATAAATTAGAAATATAGGCATGTGGTACTCATATGGGACTAGCTAGTTCTATTGAATATTATTTATGTTAATTATTTTACATTTTATGTTCTGGTGAAGAAATGGGATAATTTGAAGCTAGAGTGATTCTAGAGAATGCACATTAAGGTAAAGATAAAATGGATCTCTACACCACCAATCTAATAAGTTTACATTATGTTTAATTAAAAACAAAGGATACAGATACTAAGAGTAAATTAAGATTACTTAATAATTGTTAAACATTTGGAATCTTGTCATAGTAGTTTGTTCAATATTTATTTTTATAGCTCGTTTTGATGAACTAGCAAGAAGAAATAAGGACAGCAGAATCAGGGCTGCAGCCTGGTGAAGAGTAAGGTAGCCAAATTATATATTTTTGGCACCATTCAGACTAGTTAAGCCTTGCTTGATTACACACTCAATACTGTGCACTGAAGTGAAAGCATGGAAATTATTTAAAGACATATTTGCATAAAATTATTTTTTGAAAAAATATTTTTGAAACTTTGTTTACCTATATATAATGATTATGTTAAATATGTATATTTTTTATAGTCCCCCAGAAGAAACCACTAGGCAAAACGTTGGGGCTACTGAAATGAGATGAGAATAAAACATTTCATCAACAAAAAATAGAGTTGAGTGTTTGGCTTAGCGAGAGCCGGTGCAACTGTTTGTTTGTGATTCAGTTTCATTTAACTATTCCCATATGGTGGTAATCTGTGTGGCCAAATAGTACTTATATGGCTCTGATAAGGCTAATCATCCATTTTATTTTGGTTTTGTAAAAATTGAATTTCCCTATTCTTGTTTTTTTGTTTGTCCATATGAATGTATTAAATATTTTTTGATTTTTTGAAAGTATATTTGAGGTAGTATTGGTAATTTCTGATATAAAAAAAATATTAATTTAGGGAGTACCTTCATTTCTATGATGTTAATTCTACCTATAAATGTTAATGGTAAATGCATCCATTTATTTAGTTTTTTTTTTGTATTTGTACATATGTTGTGTCATAATTTGTAGTAATTAATTGTTTAAGATACGGTGGAACCTGGACACCTAGATATTGTATATATGTATCTGTTTGTATACAGTTGATTAGTGTGGGTAGGTTTATATTTTCTTGTTTGTTTAATTTTAGTATTGTTGTTTTTCCCCAGTTAATCTTGTATCTGGATATTCTTACAACTTGAGTTGTTATGTGGATTAATTCTTTAATAGAGGTTTCAGGTTGTGAAAGGTAAAGTAAGGCATCATCCACATAGAGGCTGATTTTATGTACTTTATATTTTATATTAATTCCTTATATCCTTGGTTGATTCCAAATTTAATTGCTATTGTTTCCATGACTAAAATACATTTTAAGGGTGATAAAGGGCATCCTTGATGGGTGCCTCTTTGTAGCTGTACAGGTGATAACTAGGTTTGATTGGTGCTAATAATTGTGGTAGGTGTACTGTAAATCAGTTGTAGCCATCCGCTGAGCCGTGCACCAAACCCCATCTACCTAAACACTGCAAAGATGTATTTCCATTCGACCCGATTAAAGGCCTTTTCTGCATCAATTGCAAGAAGTATAGAGTTTTTGTTTGTGTTCTGTGATATGATCTTAAGCGTATGTCTAATATTTTCATGAAGCGATCATCCTTTTATAAACCCATTTTGGTCTTTATTGATTATGAGTGGTAATATTGGTTCCAATCTTTTGGATATAATTTTGGTGAATATTTTATAATCCACATTAAGTAGGGAGATGGAGCGATATGATGCACAGCTCAGCAGATCCTTGTCTTTCTTTAGAAAGACATGATTTTTGCTTCTTGAAATGAATTTGGTAGTTTTTTTTTTGATTTATAGAAGGAATTAAAGAGTTTCTGTAAAACTGGTATGAGTTGCTGTCTAAATTTTTTATAGAATTCTATGACAATTCCATCGGGGCCTGGAGATTTGTTTCCTGGCAATTCTGTTATAGCATAGTCAATTTCTTCACTAGTTATTTCTTGGTCTATTAGTTCTTTATATTTTTCTGGTATAGATGGAATAGTTATTTGTTGGAGATAGTCTTCTGTTTCTTATTCTTCAATATGGTTAATTTTGGAAGTGTATAGGTTGGTATAGTATTTCTCAAAGCATTTATTGATTTCTGTTGGATGTTCTATAATTACACCTTCTGTATCTTTTAATGCTAGGATATAATTTTCTTTCTTGTTTGCCATGCTAATAGCTTTAGTGGTTTGTCAGATAGACATAAATAATTGGATCATGTTTGCATAATTTGACATTCTAGTGCATCTGTTTGTATTGTATCATGTTGTCCTTTTGTATGAGTTTATTAAAAATATTTTTATCTAGAGTTCTGCTGTGTATTTTCTGAAGAGTTTCTGTTTCTTGCTCAAGATGTTTTATTATATTGTTTTGTTGTCTGTGTCTAAAGTTTTCTAAGCTGATCATTTTTTTAATTGTTTAACCAGGAGTGGCACACTAAGCTTAAAACTTGTTTACAGGTGCGACCTGGGAGCACAGGGAAGTTAAGTGACATGCTCAGGGTCACACAGTATGCAAGTGGGGGCTATAAGATTCAAACCCAGGTCTCCAGATTTGCAGCTCAGAGCCTTAAACCACTGCACTATACTGCCTCCCTTTTTTTTTCAATTGTTTAACCAGGAGTGGCACAATAATTTAACCAGGAGTGGCACACTAATTATTACCTCAGATCCATATTTTAAATGCTTCCCAAATATTGTTAATAGAAGATTCTTGTTCAGTATTATTTTCAAAAAATTCTTGGATTTATTGTGAAATATTTTGTGTAATTGTGGTATCATAAAACTTGGGTAGTAAATTTTCCACATTTGTTTTATGTTGTGTGCATTTAGTTTTAATTTTAAGATGCATGGTGAGTGGTCTGATGTTGATATACCTGGGTATTGAATATCTTCTATTGTGTGTTTTAATGATTCTGATATTAGAAAAGAATCTATGAGGGAGTATGAAATTTGTGTATGTGAATAATATGAGTATACTTTATTATTTGGATATTTAACCATCCATGGGTCTGTTAAGCCCAGTTCTGTTATATGCTTCCTAATAACATTATGGGCTGAATTATGAGCTTTATCTAATTTTGACATTTTGTCTTGTGTGCGTAGTACTAAATTGAAATCACTGCCAATAATGTATGGTGGTTGAAAAGTAGATAAGGTTAAAAATAATTATGTAAAAAAATTAGGGTTATTAGTATTTGGTTCATAAACTGTTGCCAAAGTGGCCTTAAAATTTGGAATATTAATTTCTACTATGGTCCATCTACCTTGTGTGTCCATGTAAGTTTTGTTCATTTTGGGGAGAGTGTCTTGTTTATTAAATATAATCCCTACCCCTCAGGAACTGTTTAAATAATCAGATGTTATTCCATCACCCCAGCGACTGCAAAACCATTTGGATTCATTTTTGGTAAAATGAGTTTCTTGAATGATTGCAGTATCGATCTTTCATGTCTACATAAATGTTATTATTTTGAGCATTCTGTTTTTGTTCTTCAGGCCCCTAACATTCTAAGATGTTATGTTTAGACAATCAGCCATATCTTGTTATTTATCTTGAACTTAATATTAGGTTTAAGTGAATTTTTCTTTATTTTGCTGGGCCCCTGTGAGTTAATTAAATTGGTTATTTGGTTTTCTTTGTTTTGGTTATGTTCATATTTCATTAACCATTTATGATGGAGCCTTTTAGAATTGCATGTTAAATTTGATAAGTAGGCTATATTCATCCTAGTGTCTCCCCTAAAGTGTGTCCCAATCCCACAGCTTGAAATCAGAATATTCCTGGCCCCCCCAAAAAAAGGTAATGACAAAAATTGTCATCACGACACACTGTAGGTGTGACAGTGCAGTGCGCCAACAGAGTTGTAATAAGGTTTTGTAGTGCTTTGGTAATTATTATGTTATACATCCATCATCATTTTTCCCCTCCCCCTTACCCCCTTCCTTTACTTTCTCATTTCTGTTCAGTATTCTGAATCCATTTTATTCAGACATTGATGAGTGATTTTTTTTTTTGGGGGGGGGCAAGTATGGCTTTTGTCTATTTTGTTCCTATCTTGCTAGTTGCTTTTTCACCATAATCTTCTTCAAAAGCCTCCATGGCTTCATCCGGATCTTCAAAGGTATGAAGTTTCCCCTGTACCACAAATCTCAATTTGGCTGGCTATATCATACAGAATCTTATTCCCTTTTGATATAATTTTGCTTTAACTGGATTGAAGAGTTTATGTTTCTCACTTGTTTCAGTTGACATATCTGGAAATACATTAAACTTCATGTTCTCAAATGTGAGGCCTTTTTCAGTTCAAGCCTTTTGGAGTATAGCCTTTCTGTTCTGGAAATTGTGGGGCTTTACAAAACCAATTCTAGGGTAATTACTGTTTGAAAAGTGATTGCCTGCTCTGTGGGCCATATCAAGGTTGATCTCTTCTGGGTATGTTTCATTCATTGCAACTGTTAGCATCCTTTCAAAAAATGGGAGTGGGGTCTCCATGCCCTTCTACACCTTCTGGTGATTTACTAGATCATAAATTTCCTCTCCTAGCTTGATCTTTTTGTTCAGTAATTTTATTTTGTAGCAGCTGTAGTTGTTTCTCAAATTGTAGATGTTTTTGAGGTAATGGGGTAGTGAGATCTTCCAGATTTGATACCCTTTTTTCCACCTCATCAGTTCTTAAGGTGAGCTTTTCCATTTTGTATTTCTTTGAAACGTGGCTTCCCAGCCAGTGCCCTTTGGGGTAACCATTGCCTCAGTGCTTGTGTGCTGAGGTTCCTTGTCTTTTCCATTCTAGTGTTAATTTCATTAATAGAGACTGAAATGTTAGATATTGATGTTTTTATCTCCCCAAGCATCTCTATCATCTCAGTCTTTCGACTTTGTACTGCTTCCAGCATTTCCTCTTTAAATTCTGTTATATCTTGAACTTCTGTGTTGTTTGGTTTTTCTAAATAAGCTGCATTTTCTTGTGGTTCTATATTTAATTCTGTGTCTCTATGCACTGTGTTTTCTTGGGTGTTCTCTGTTATCGTACTCCTTGCAGTGTTAGCCTTGCCTGTGTCCTTTGTATCTTTATTTTCTTTTTGGTATATTGTTATCTTGTTTAACCCATCGGCTAACCCCTCTTTCTGCACTACATGTGGTCCCCGACTATCCTCTGTTTCATTTGTCTTTCCCATCTTCGGGATTGAACCCCTTTGCAACACCTTTTCTTGGCTTGTATTAGTTTGAAAAAAAGCAAGCAGGTTACCTGTCCTTTTCTTCTCTTTTGTGGCCAGCACTGGAGTTGGAGGCAAAGGAGATACCACTGTTTCTTGCAGGAGCCACGGGTCTGACAGGCTAGGAGACTGATTCAGGGGATGGGAGGTAGTAGCAGTGGAGGTAAGTGTTGCAGCACAGTTACTTCTGGTGTTCTTATCTCCATGAAATGTTGGTAAGTGAACTCACGGGCATGATGGACTGCGGTTAGACATACCACGTTTGAGCTTTTCTTGTTAAACATTCTGTGAGAGCAGTGTTTTGCCACTACACAGTTTTTGTTTGTCCTACCAAAGGCACGTTGTCAGTACTGCAGAAACGCTGGAGCACAGCTTGCCAAAAATGCTCGGTGAGCTTTACATCTGGCCAACTTGGATTGCATCAGGCAGTGACGCTCCTCACAGGTGCACCATCCCATCATTGATAGACACTCTTAAAGTGACATAGCTTCTGAGGAGGGGGGCTACACTAGCCTTAGTGCGGAGGGATGTGAGTAAGTACTGTATCTCTGAAAGAGTGGTGGATGCTTGAAATAGACTGCCAGAGGAAGTGGTGGAGTCAAGAACAGTAGAGGGCCTCAAGCATGTGTGCGATAGACAGTGGGGAATATTAGGAAAGGGGCAGGGAGGAGGGAAGGTCGCTGGAGACTGGCTAGGGTCTGCAGAGACAAACTAGTCATGGACCATCTGGGGAGACTGGGTGAGCCAAGCAGTCCATTTCTGCTGACAAATTCTATGTTTCTAAATTATATCCAGGAGTGCAGAATTGTAAGTAAGTAAATAAATATTGAAAATTAATGACCTATCAGTTGAATTGTATCGGAATATTTAAAAAAAGGGTTTCTGGCCAGCCTTGTGGCATGGAGGGCTGGGGCATCATGCCTTACCTCCTGCCACGCCGGCAACCCATGTTCACGGTGCAAGTTGGTCACTGGGGGTCAACTGGGGTGGGAGAGGATTGAGCATCCAGAGGACAGCTCTCCTGTCCTGGGGAGGGAGGGACACGGAGGCTGGCACACCTCTGACACTTAGCGGTGGCTGGGTGTCGAAGCACCTGGGTCCCATACATGAAGGATGGTGCGGAGCAGTTGGCAAGCATGTTGTGAGCCGAATTGCACACAACTCGGCCATTGCCAATACTACATTGCTCTGCCTCCGGGAAGGGAGGTGGGGAAAAACAGGAGGAGAAAAGCCTGGGCAATTGGATGATCTTCCTATGCTGGTCCATGCCTTTGTGTCCTTGTATCTGGCCTACTGCAACTCCCTTTACCTAGGGCTTTCTGGGGTTAAAATCCACCACCTGCAGCTACTGCAGAATTCAGCGGCTCAGCTTTTGACTAGTACTTCTCAGCCCAGAGGCGGATCACCTTTAAAGTTGGTCTTCTGACTTACAAAGCCCTACATGGACTTGGCCCTGACTACCTGAAAGAGTTCCTGGTCCCTTACTGCCTGGGCGATCACTCCGCTCAGCTGGTGAGGGGTTGCTAGAGATTCCAAGGGTGTTTTTGAAATCTTCTGGGGCTCATACATTTATGTACGCGGCTCCGACCCTTTGGAATTCTCTGCCCCACCAGATAAGGGAGTGTGCAGCTGTGGAGGAGTTTAAAAAGGCCCTAAAAACATATCTGGGGACCCAAGTATTTGAAGTCTGATTGTATTAATTTGATTAATTGTTTTTATTGTAATGATTGGAATTTTATCTATGCATTTGTAAGGCACCTTGATTTTTTGAAAGGTGCCTTAAAAATAAAGTTTTATTATTTATTTTTATTATTTAACCCCCGCAGGTGCCGCCCCTATACCTTGCAGCCACCTCCAGAACCGGATCTGTGTTGGTGGGTTGAGGTATCCCTGCCACCCTGCCATGGCGAGGGGTAGGCCGTGGTGGAAGACAGGAGGTGGTACTGTGAATGGGTGGACAGGGCTGGGGGGGGTTGGCGTGATCGTGGGCCACCCAGGAGGGGGGGATAAATGTCAAGAAAAAAAAAAAAAAAAAGGGTTTTCTGGATACTGAAAAAATGCTTTGCAACAATCAGGGAGAGATGAACAAATAAATCCAGGACAATAGCATCTTTAAAAATAATAACACCAACTCAGGACGTGGTTAGAATACATGACTCATAGTAAAAAAAGAAAAGTATCTTCTGATGGGAAACTAGTCTGAAACTTAAATGTTTGCCACTAATTTGGGCATACAGTATATACTCTTCAATGATATGGCCATACCAAGGTTTGGAGGTGCAGAGAAACCTATTGTAGCAAAAGCAGGGACTGTTGAGAGGTGTGGGAGTAACTGTTTGCTTCTCACTGCATTGTCTGTTGTGCAAAAATGTTTATTTTATTTTCCAGGGGAAAAAACTCATTGTGGTAAAAGAACCCCTTTTAGAAGAGTGCCCTGGAATGGCAACAATATGTCAGACATTAAACAGATTTACAATGACACAAAAAAATAATTATAGATAAAACAGGTACGTATCACGAAAAAGGTGGCAAATGCAGTTATAGCAAATGTGTCAAACACTGGCTCAATTAAGTAGCAGTTTCCACAAGTAAACATGTTTTTTTTTTTTTATTATTTAATTATTTACTTTTGCTTAAAACACTCACAAAAATTATTTGTAAGAAAAGGTAACAATACAGTAACATAAACCATATATTCCCTCACATAGGAAGTGACTGGACACTTCTGTATTGGTATGGGTTTGGGGAAGTACCACAAGGGATTTGACAATCGTTATATTCATCACCATACAACCTTAAGAACTGTAAGGTACCATTATACTAGCATGTTGTCTTTATTGACTATTTAACATAATAACAGAAGACGATCACTTCGGTTCTCATGGTAAAACTAGCAGATAATGCAAAATGAATGAGACCCTAGAAGAATCTAGGCATTACCTCCTGGTGGCAAAATGATGAATATTTGAATATAATATTACTATATGGCTACCAACATAAGGCATATTTTATAGTTTGACAAAATATGTAGTAAAATATATCATTCATATCCTGAAACAACAAGCTAATTTAGCATCTTGAAAATACATTTTATAAATACATAACTTGATAGCAGGCAAAGTGCAGCTAGCACTCCAACATTTACCTTGTTCACACAGCGAGTGATGTACATCAGCACCATATAATTCGTTCTGGCCATTCTTGCTGAAACACTGTGGAGCAGCATTCAGACAGCATGGCCCTGGAGTGCTGGAGTGATGCTCCCTTAAGTTCTGGTGTTTTGAAAAAGGACTCGGGTGAGGAGGAGGAGGCAGTCAAGTTGGGGTGACGGCACCACATAGATTACGGATGGGTCTTCTGACCCGAGTTCACCTAAAGATTGTTTCTGGTAGTGTAAACATAGCTGAACTCAGGGAAGTGGTTCTTTTTGAAAACCAAGGGCTAAAACTTGGAAAAAACATAAAGTGTCACAGCTCAACTCTGAGACTTTTTTTTTTTCAATTTTTAGCCCTCGTTTTTCAAACAGAATCACTTCCCCGAGTTCAGCCGTGTTTACCGTATGAGTAATAACCTCTAGCTGAACTCGGCTGGAAAAATTAAAGTGCCTGCAAGCCTAAGAAATACAAGTGCAGGCTGGGAAAAGCCTGTCATGACGCTGTGAGTGGTGCAGGCTGTTCAGATGGCCAAGCAAAATGGCACAAAACGCCCACACCACAATCTGATCCCAAGGAAACATGGATCGCAGACAGAAGGAAATGAAAGTCCCAAATGGCAAAACTGTGGCATTCAGATGTGCACAGCAGCAATGATCTTGCTACTGTGCACCACCAACATCGCAGCAGATTTGTCCATTTGAATGGGGCTTTTGTTTCTGAGTTAGGAAAGGAAAAAAAGTCCCAGACTGTATGGAGAGTAATTCATGATGGTCCATAGCTGAAAGTTTGAATTATAAGGACATTTATTACAAGGGGCCATCTGTTGCTCACTACAACATCAGAGCACATAAAGGAAGAGCACTAAAAAAGCACCCTGGTGGTGGGGAAGATATCAGTCCAAGGTGGGACTCGCCATATTGAATCACTGGCAGTAAAAAGTTATTTGCTATCAGAGAACAGTGCTGCAAAGCACTATTTTTAAAAGAAAAGGGGAGTTGCACACTCAAACTTTTGATCACTACCCCACATATAAATCCCATGTTTTCTGTACCACTTATGACCTTTTTGTTATGGTCTATTAGCCTTAGTCAGAGCCAGACATGCCAGACTCTGCTGTTTATTCAGATCTAAGATCCTCTTTGATTTTCTGCACCAGTTTCTGAGTGTCACATGATGCACAAAATTGGTAACCTTTTCTATTTCTTAGCTTGGCAGGTAGAAGAAGCTGATGTTAAATCTTGAGGCTCAATGTAGACATGTGTACACCATCAAATACCTTCCTGCACTGCCTTGTGCTGTAGTACAAAACCAGATAAAGAGATACCTCCGAATCCTCATATGTTAATCTTCTCAGTTGTCTAACTGTCTTCAGTGCTTTATCTTTTTCACCCACTCCAGAACAAACAATCAAAAAGGTGTGAGATAATGAAGATGAGGCCACTACTCTCTGGGGGTTATCTTGTATGCCTTTTCCAGGAGAACGGCAATGTCTATTTCAGAGAACCCCATCACAGGGTTCTCCCCAGAAACAAATTAAAGGATAGGAGGGTTTTGCAAAGTTAAAATCACTAACCACTCTGGGGTTCGGGGCATTCCCCCCCCTCCAGAAAATATTTGGAAAAATGGTTGGAAATTATGCACTTGGGGGAGCATGACAGTGGAAAGAATGTAACCATTTCTTATGAATTTGGTTAGATCATGGCAGTGCTCATCTACCTGTCTGTTAGGGTAGAAGGAACATGATTAATTATAGCACCAAAACTACAACTTTAATCTGTACTAATCAGATGACCGGCACTGCTCCACAATCTCAAATTGAAGTGTATGGGGGGGGGGCTGGCAGAAGCAAGAGGGTAAGATTCTGGGTTGATCATTAGGCCTTAGTGGTGGGGTGGAGTTTTGTTGCTGCAAGTTTATGATGTGGAGGTACAGTACAGTACAGCTGAACTGGAGATAGCAGTGCCAGTCACCTGATTTACTAATAGGGTTTTGGTGCCATTATTTTTGGATGTGCATGGAGTACAGTACAGCCAAATTGGAGACTGAAGAGCAGTGCCAGTTGTCTGATCGGTATGGGTAATAAATTGAAGTATGTATGTTGGGTGAAAGCTACTAGGTCAGGATGGGCTTTAAATTTACTGTTAAGAGTCTCTCTTGATGTCTTTTAAACGTGCTGACAGACGAGCTATGGACTGTTGGATCTGTCAGCGTGTTAAGTTACTCAACTCGCACTTCCATTCCATTGGCTGTCTAGAGCAGGCATGACCAAATCAGGTACAACATTCAGTCATGCCCGCTCTAGAAAGTGAATAGTAATATAGTAAGTGGGTCTATGACTTTGAAAGCTAATCGTCTGGAAACAACTTTACACATGATGCAGCTGGCTTCTTCATGAAGAAGCCTAGTGGTAGCATAGCAGCACATAAAAAGGATAGCAGCTGTGAGCATAAGCATAGCGGGACCACAGCGCATAGACATTTTGGGGGAAACACTGCCATAATCTGCATGGGCTACTGTTGGGCAAACATGGGAGGGTCCTGTCCTTCCGACCCCTCCAACAGTCCGATCACTGTATTATTGGTAGCCCTCACGTGGTTCTCAAATGTTTCAAGGTAGTCACCAGAGTCTGTTTTCTTTCACCAGCTTAGTGGTAGCATCTGCTTCCCAAAGAGCTGACCCTTCCTGCCACTGCACAGCTTGCTTGACTGTATCGATCTTAGGTTTTTTTTTTTGGTCCTTTTTCTCCCGGGCCCCAGTCTGCCTACCTTACGTCTTGGCATCCCCTGTCATCCGGCCGCCATCCAGATGATCTCCCAGCTCCCATTCAGGTTCTGCAGCTTCTACCCCTGTGGCTTGCCCCTGAGACAGGGTGGTGGAGAGCCCCCCTATGCTCGTCCACTGGAACAGGATCCAGTATGCGGTGCATACATTCGGAGCCAAGTGGTCCTCCATGGAGATGGCCATCATGCCGCCATGACTGGTGCCTCCTTTTCCTGCTTTCCTGGCTTGGCATGGCCTAGGGTGTGCAGTAACACCAATGCAGGGAGCATGCATGCATCTGCATGCGCCTTCTGGTGCCATGCCCCAAGCTCACCCCCTTCCATGCAGTGCCAGCACACTGCCACCAGCGGTTGCTAGTGCACCAACAACTGGTGACCCCCCTTCCCCCGGAGAGGGACAGCAGTCCACAGATGCTCAATCCCTCTCTGCCTCTGCCAACCCCTGGTGACCTGAGTCCGTTCCCAAACCCAGGTCACCAGCGTGGAGTGAGGTGTGGCGTCCAGCGCCTCAACCTTCAGCACCACCAGGCCATCGTTCCATCCTAGTTTTTAGCATGCTTACTGGGAGAGTCAGACTGTTGAAATTTGTACCTATGCCTTGGACAGTAGGAACCAACTGTGCAAATGTGGTATGAAGTGTCTGTAGTTCTGTAGTGTAATAAGGGCCGTCAGCTAGGGCCTAGTGGGGTGGTATGCTGCAGTTGCTTGTTCTCCTGTGCCCCTGTTTTTGTCTTTAAAAAAAGCCTACCAAAGCAGTAGCTACCTTTAATCTGCCCATTTTCAGAGACAGGAGAGTCACCAATTTCAAGCAATATTAGTAATATTTACAAAGCACCAAAGTCGAATGGTATATATATGTACAGTATATATATATTTTTTTTTGAGACTTTAAGTTTTTTGAAGAATTTTACCGACATACAGAACATCACAGACACATAAACATATAGAATATTTATTTTATTTATTTATTGAGTAATCGGAATTATAACCTTTGAGCTAAAAGCTCATTTACAAAGAATCCTCGTCATGGGGGGGGGGGAGAATACATGACTTTGGGAATCAATAGCAGCTAAATAGGCATTGTCAAAAATATTATAATATGATCAGTAGCGATCAAGAACATTGGTAATAGCAACACAACATAGGCAACAAAGGCAAAAGCAACACATAACCAGAGCATGAGTACAGGGTACATGGGGATACAGTACATACTGCAGGGCAGACTATAAAGTGCATAAGTCAAGTTAGGTACTAGTTGGAGAAAATCAGAGGTTGAAGCTATACAGGAGCTTGTAGGGAGGAACAGGAGATATGGCTGAACATCATTCCTGATACTTGAGATCACGTGATGTCTGCAGTGGTGTAGCAGCTCAGCTCGGGTTCTCCTGCCTCTCTACCCTCTCATCTGCCAATTTTTAGCCTTTAATCTGTTATTTACTGGACATTCCTGAAGCATCACGTTAATGCCTGTCTGCAGTCTTTGCTAATTCAGTTTCTGCAATGATACTGGCACTAGCCACCGTGATGGAGACTGATATGCGACAGGCCCGCTCTGTCACACTCCACCGAACACACCGGAGAAGGCCGCCAAGAAAACCAAGGCACAAAGCGCTCAATCTTCAAAACACTCCGTGACCCCATGCCTGTGGTCCCTCTGACTGAGGACCGCTTTCTACAAGAATTAATGTCTTTTTTTTTTAAGTCAATAAGATTTTATTGATTATTAAAGTTGTACACAGGCAAAATTAATGCCTTTCAAAGAAACGCTTGCAGACATATCCTCAGAGCTGAAATCACCGCGATCAGACATGAGGGAACTGGGCAGAAGGATTGGGGACACGAAGGCCCGCACCACATCACTAGAAGGCTGGCGTAGCAGAACTGAACCTGCATCACCAAACTCCAACAACAGATAACCAAGCTGCAACTTAAAACTGAGGACCTGGAAGGTCACAGCGGCAGAAACAATATACTAATATTTGGCTTGCTGGAATCTGAGGAAGGTCCCTCCATTATTGCCTTTTTACAGAAGTTGCTGAATATAGTGGTTGGCCCCTCACCTCACAGCACAATATACCAGAGCGAGAGGACCCACCAATCTCTCTGGCCCAAACCTCCAGAATCTGCTCCTCCTAGACCCATTATTCTCAAATTCCTAAGCTATTTGGAGAAGCAGCATGTCCTGACCAAAACCAGAGCACTGCAATCAATCCTCTGGGAGGGGAACCCCTCAGAATCACATAGGACTTGCCATTAGAGACCTGTCAGAGGAGGGCCGCTTTTCACCCGATAGTTAATAAATTAATAGCGTCTGGCTACAAGTTTTGCATGGCATACCCTGCTAGGCTACAAGTCTTGGTTGATGGCTCTTGGATCTCCTTTGACAACCCCAATCAAGCACTCAGGGAACTATCAATTCGCATGCCTGACCTCTTTAAGAACACTTGAGGGGACTTACAGTGCTGATCCTGTTTTCTTTAGAAAGCTTTAAATGCATACTTTGGTTGTTGGGGTTTTTTCTTTTGGTCTCTGCAGATGGTCCGATATTTGACCACTTATGATGCCTACTTCTCCCTACTGCTCTGAAGTTCTGGAGTGGGCTCATGGCTAGGCGTCCTCGGTTTGGACTCGGGGGTAACAGATGGGGATGTGTTGCCGGGGTGATTGTTTGGCTGGTCTTGTCTAGTGCTTCTGACCGGGAATCTTCAGCGGGGGTTGGGTTTCCAAGGGGACTGGGGTAGGTTGACTCCAGTCCTACTTTGTTTATCTTCCCACGGAGTCAATCTGGGCTTTAACACTTGGTCACTCATTGTGGGGGTTAATAGGATTGTTCCACTTGTTTTAGTTAAACCAGATGGTTTTGCCAGCAATATACACACTTTCTCCCCCCTCCTTGCTCATGTTCGGAATTGAGCTGTCTTTCTTTGCAACTCAGGAAGTCCGCTCTGTGGGGGAGAGTAAGCTATGCAGAGGTTCCTATTCAGGTCTGTCCTCACATTACCCCGCACGCACGGAAGGATGGCGTGATCCATCCTGATCCTCTCCACATGCGTCATTGCCCTCTACATCTTGTTAACAGAACCGGCCCTCCCTAACCCTTTTTTTTTTTCTTTCAGTTTCCCATTTTTTCCATCTCTTTTCCCTCTTTTTACTCCCTTTCTCCCCCACCGATACTACCAGATGTATGGACCAGGTCACTGGGCAAGCATCAGGTTGTATGCAAGGAGGACCTTCTTATAGTTGGCCCTCCTTCAGGTAGGCCTGTTCAGTTTTTCCTCCCCCCCAATACTTGGGTCAAACATATATATGGCTTCTTAGGGATTATCAGTGGGATGGGTGGTGGTGGTGGGGAGGAGCTCGAGAGCTGGGACTTCTTCATCCTGACACTCATCGCATACTGGATAATGGGGTGGGGGGGGGGTTAGTCCTGAATCTTCTACTTCTGAGGTTTAGCCTATTTTCCAAATTGTGGCTATTAGTCTGGCTTGTGTTACCACATGGGGAGCATCCTTTGGGAGTGAATAAAGGTTCGGGTGGCCTTTTTTTCTGCTTCCCACAGGCCTTATACAGTAATCCCCCTCAGAATGATAGCCTGGTTAAGTGGAGACTCTAGAAGGGCCAGTGGGACATGGCTCTGCACGATTTTATCACTTACCAGTATTCCATATAGCAGATTAATCGGGTGGACCCCTGTATATAGTTGCTGGGGCTTGTATATTAGGGGAGTGGGGGAGAAACATGCTCTATCTCCAGTTAAATACTTGGGCCCCTTCTTACATAGGCCAGACTCAGGAATAATTAACTGGGGTTTAACCAGTTTTCTAGGGGCTTGGTTTTCTTGGTGGGGGTATATCTCATATGTGGATGGGGGGGTTGTTGGGGTTTATCAAAGCTCCTTTTGCTCTGGTACAGTACTTGCATCGTGGGGAGGGGGAGGGTATGGGTGGGTTATCACTGGTTGGTCATTTTATCAGTGTTATTTAGCTAATATGCATGTTTATCTGCCATTATGGCGATTGTTTCTGTAATGGATGTATCAAGCTTTATGTGTTACCTATTGTTGGTGGGAGGGTAGCAGGGTGGGATGGGGTATGGTTGGGGGGCACGGAGTGTGTTATGTTCATAATATTTCTTACTCTCTCTCCATTGACTGCTACAATTATGGCTAACAACACAGTTAAATTCTTAACTTGGAATGTTCGGGGAGTCAGGGATCACCTTCAGCAGTACCAGGTGCTCAAACATCTCACCCTGCTTCAGGCCCGTATTATGTTTCTTCAAGAAATGCATCTTCTTTCTAATGAGGCAATTTGGCTTCACAGGCAAGGTATCAGCCAGGTGTTCGCCTCCGGAGACTCAACCACGAGCGAAGGGGTAGTCATTCTCATAAAAAACAATGTCTCTTTTCAAATGGAACAGGTCCTTCCTGACCCGTTGGGCAGGTATATTTTTGTTAAAGGGATACTAGATCGCTGAGAGGTAACTCTGAGCTGTGTGTATGGCCCGGTAGGGGGGGACCATGTTTTCCTTATGGAGCTGGCAGACAAGCTTGCTCCCTTCCTTTCATCCCCCTTAATCATTGGGGGGGGGGACTAAAATATTCCACCTACTCAGGATTTAGATCGATCCACCCAAACTACTAGACCCTTCTCGCCAGTGCAAAGATCCCTGAGGGATTTCTTGGAGTCACTGGGCCTCTGCGACCCATGGCGTGTCCTTAACCCATCCAGTCGTACCTATTCCTTCTACTCCTAGGTGCATCACACCTCGTCCAGGTTGGACTATATTCTCACTAGCTCATCTCTTCTGCCTGGGTTATGTAACACAGACCTTGAGCCCATTGTGCTCTCAGACCATGCTGCAGCCTGGCTATTACTGGTCCCCTTCATGGATTCTCAATGGGACACTACCTGGAAACTAAACACCCAAGTTCTCAAAGACAATTTTATCGTTTCAAGAATAAAATCCCTTATCCAATCCTATATAGAATCCAACAAGAACTCAGTTCCGAGAGGAGATCATGAATGGTGTGCCTTGAAGTGTTTCTTATGGGGAGAGTTTATCCGTCTTGCTTCTAAGCGAAAGAGATGTAGGGAATCAGAAGCTCTTTCTTTACTTGCTCAAATATGGCCTCTTGAGCAGAATATATCTCCCTCCTCTCCCCCAGACTCTCTTGCAACCCTGTTGTCCCTTCGAGACAAATGCTTTGATCTCCTGTGGGAAAAGCAGAATATGCTATCTTAAAGACGCAATCTAAATATACTGAACATGGGGAAAAAGCTGGGCGGTTGCTGGCGCTTCACCTACAGCAGCTAGAAAGCTTGTGAGTTATCACCTCCATCACAGTACTGGATGGCACTATCAAAACGCTCCCCAGGGACATTGCTGCAGTATTTGAAAACTTCTACAGCACGCTCTACAACCAGCATTCTTCTTCCCCAAGCTCCGAAGAGATGACAGCATACCTAGATAATATTGCACTTCCCCATCTCTTAGATCAACACCAAACTTTGCTTTCCTCTCCTATTTCTCTGTCAGAGGTGGAATCTGCCATCAATAGTTTAGCATTAGACAAGATGCCTGGTCCATATGGCTTCCCCATAAATTTCTACAAACTCTTTCTTAAAGAACTATCTCCTCTCTTACTCCGTCTCTATCAATTTATGTTTTCAGTCGACTTTTTGGACTCTTCGCTTTTAGAAGCCACGATAGTTCTTCTTCTTAAACCAGACAAGCCCCATTCCCCACCAGCTGGCTACCGTCCCATTTCTTTGCTAAACTGTGATATTAAAATTTTTACTAAAATTCTTGCTACTAGAAGTAAAAAAGTATCGTCCTGCCTACTTAGTCAGGAGCAAGTTGGATTTGTCCTGAGCAGATCCTCTGTGGACCATCTCCATAAGCTGAGTCACATTTTCCAGGTAGCTAGGTCTTCACCTCTTCCTGTGGCCCTAATTTCTCTTGATGCCGAGAAGGCTTTTGATCGGTTGTTTGGGCTTTTCTCTGAGCAATCTTGCAGAAAATGGGATTTCCTCCCGCTTTCTTGCAGTGGCTGCAAGTAATCTACTCTTACCCATCTGCCAAAATATATTGCAATGGCATGTTTTCCTCCTCTTTTTCCCTACACTCAGGTACCCATCAAGGATGCCCCCTCTCTCCCTTTCTTTTACGTTATACCTCGAACCTCTTATCAGACAGCTCAAAGCCTCCCCTAAAATTCTCAGCATCCCGGTTGGGGACTCGATTCTATCTCTCTCAGTTTATGCGGATGACATCCTCCTACATCTCTCCCAACCCTCCGACTCCCTCACCGAAACCTTGAAAGTGATTGACCGGTTTAGTAGCTATTCCAATTATACTAACATACTAACATACTAGTTGCCAGCAGATTAGGCCTTATGGTCTATCGAGTCTGCTCAAACCTTAGATCCTTAGTTGGGTGCCGAGGCCCTCCCATCCCTTGTGCTCCAGAAACCCCTAGCATCCATCCCCACCCCCCTGGGACAGGCCATCATCTGATACATCCACTTTCTGTGTCTGTCCCACCCTCTCTTGAAGCCCTCCACTGTGGATCTCTGAACCAGCTCGCCAGGCAGTGCATTCCAAGGGTCCACCACCCTCTCAGTGAAAAACCTCCTCCTCTTTTCCCCCTCTCCTTCCACCTTCAACTTCAAACCATGCCCTCTGGTGATACCTCCTGCTTTAGTCTAAAGATCCTCCATGTTTACCCTATTTATTCCTTGAGGTACTTGAAGACCTCAATCATGTCCCCCCTGCCTCTCCTCTCCTCTCCTCCAATGAAAACAGGCAGAGCTCCTCAAGTCTGTCCTCATACGTCAAATCCCCTAGCCCTCGTATCATCTTTGTTGCCCTCCTCTGTAGCCTCTCCAGGAGCTGTATGTCCCTCTTCAAGTGTGGTCTCCAGTACTGTACACAGTACTCAAGGTGTGGTCTAACCAGTCCATTGTACAGTGGCAGAATCGCTTCCTTGCTCCTAGAGGTGATCCCCCTTACGATGCATCCCAACATCCTGTTTGCCTTGCAAGCCGCTCTCCTGCACTGCTCAGAGTTATTCACATGCATTCACCATGACCCCTAGGTCTTTTTCCTATTGAGGCCTCCAGCGCCTCCCAGGGTGTACCTGTGTTTAGGTTTCCCCGACCAAGATGCAACACCTTGCACTTGGTGATATTGAAATTTAATTTCCATGTGTGAGCCCAGCTTTCCAGGGTGTCCAGGTCCCCTTGCAGGGCCACCTCCCTCTTCTCCCTCAACTACTGCTCCCATCTTGGAGTCATCCTCGAAGAGACTCATTTCACACCCTATACCCTCCCTGAATTATAAGTTAAATTGTAACAAACAGAGATTTTTCCCCTCAATCATTTGGTTTACAGACGAGATTTTACTGACTTTGGCATGCAATGGCCCCCAAATCTATCAAATATCTGGGAGTATTTTTAACAACTGATTCCTCTCTTATGAAGAAGCTCAGTCTTGATGAATTAATTAGTGTAAAACAACAAGATCTGCTCGGGTGGAAGGCTCTTCCTATCTCACTCTGGGGTAGAATCAATATTGTTAAGATGAATATCCTTTCAGGCTTTTCTATCCCTTAAATATGCTTAATATCTGGCTCCCTCTTTCCTTCTTCAAACGTATCCACGCACTAGTCACATCTTTTATTTCGCTAGCTAAATCTCCTAGGTGTTCGTATCTCAAATTAGGGCTTCCTAAAGATCTGGGTGGTCTTAGGTTACCTAACTTTTTATTTTATTATTGGGTCAGTCACCTTCATAAGTGTGGCAAATGGCTTTCTATCTCACAAGCTTCAGTTACAGAAGACTATATTCCCATCTGGTTACAGATAGAATCCCGTTTACTCTCGGCCCATAACCTCTCTCCCTCTACCATACTTTTCTCTCCTTGGAAATCCCTACTGATGTCCCTGCATTCCTCCCCAGTTGGCACGTCTGTTAAAGTGTTTTCACAGATCTGTGCCTCCTTAAAGTTCCCCCCTCAAAAGACTTCTCCCAGTCTATTTTCTCCAACCTAAACATCAAGATCGAAGATAATATGCTCCTCCCTGGTTGGCTTCCCCAACTTTGTGAGGCCAAGATATCTGACTTCTATTCCCAGAACTCACTTCTCTCTTTTCCAGAGATATTTATGAAATTCAGGCTGGGCTCTGCTTGCATTTGTAAAATATATCAGTTACGTCACTTGATACTACGGCAGTTCGGTCCCATTCCAAAAACATCTGAACTCACCAACCTCCTGACTCAGATACCAGATCTAGCAATTAGACTACATGGGATTTCTCTCATATACTCGCTCTTACTCATTACCCTCCACTCTCCTATACCAGCTGGCTTCAAGATCTGGGGGATCTCGATGCCAGGCTCCACCTTTAATTGGTCCCGAATATGGAAAGATCTATATAAATATTTAACTCAAGATTGGCTACGACTTATCCAATATCACATCCTAAAAACATGTATTATTCCCCCCCTGTCAAACCAGCTAAGATGGGTTGCCTTCCTTCATCCACCTGTTCCAGATGTGGTAAAATAGATGGAACACTCCTACATGTTCTGTGGTCCTGTGAAAAGGTCCTCCCATTATGGGAATTAATTGAAGAATGTGCTGATCCCCTACTGGGTCTGGAAGGCCTGTTCACTCCAGAAATTTGTGTCATCGGTGATTATTTGCAGATTATGGTAACAGAAAGGAGGTACCATATGGCCCTCATTTCCCTGGCTGTTAAAAAACTGGTCCTTAAGCATTGGACGGATCAAACTTCCATATCATATAATGAATGGCTACACAAACTCACCTTCTGTCTCTGGACTGAATGCCTAATTGCCAGTACTCGTCATCAAATGCCTCTTTTCAACAAGAAAGGGGAAAACTCTGCTCTTTACTTACATTAAGGACCTCTTGTGGGCTATCTCTGGTTCCCTTTCATGCGCATATGTATTCTTAGTTGCATTGCCATTTTATTTCCTGTTTCCAAAGGAATGCGCACAAGGTTTGTGGTGCTCACTAGAATATCAAAGTCACAAAACCAGCAAACTGGCACACATATCCAATTATAAGTGGACACCAGAGCTACTAAGTTATAAACTTTATTGTAAAAACACCAGCTAGGCCTGGAATCGATATTTTTATAATGAAGTTTATAACTTAGTAGCTCTGGTGTCTGCTCATAATTGGATGTGTGTACCACAGTTTGCTGGTTTTGTGCCATTTTATTTCTTCTTCTATGCTGTTTTCACACTCCGTGGGGGGAGGCGGGGCTTTAGGTGGGGGCGCGTGGTTTTTGTCTTTTGGTCATGATCATTGTTCTGCTTTTGCGATTGTTGGTGGTTGTATCCTTTAACTCAATAAAATTAATTACATTTCAAAAAAATCATTCCTGATACCTAAATTGGTTACTAGGCTACATTCAGGGGAATAAGCATAGCTGTGGTAAACAGTCAGGGCAGTTGGAACTAATCAGGAATAGGTAGCTGAAGAGGAATCAGAGGAGGGGAACAGAGGTTAGGCTCATGGGTAGGGAGGGTATGGACTAGGGAGGCAAGGGCTAACAGGGAGTAGGTGAGGGGAGTAGGGGGGTGCATGGTAGGTAGGCCGTTAGGGCAGGTGTAGAGCAGGGAGCTTCAGGCCAATTTGTAGAGTGCAAGATGAACCTTGGCAGGCCCTGGGTTCAGGGGTCAGGTAATTGCTGGGTTAAGAGTGGCGGTAGCAGTGAACAGGTGGGAAGATAGCCTTTATTGCTCATGCTTGTGAGGACAGTGGTGTGCAGGGCTTGTAGCAGTAGCAGTGTACAGGGGGAAGATAGACTTTCTTAGCTTGGACATGAAAGGACTGAGGCATGTAAGGCTTGTGTCAGTGAGTGGTAGCTCATTTAACCAGGCAGGAGCCCTAACTGTGAAGGCCTGCCTCCCCAATGCAGTCCTTCTGAACGGAACAGCTAATGCTTGCTTAGTAACACTTTTAGTGGCATATTCAGCTGGAGCAGGATGGAATAAGGCTCTCAGGGAGGGAGGTGCTGCGCCCAAGTTGAGCCTTCTTTCTCAGAAGACAGGCATGAAGCTTAATACGGTCTGCAAGTGGGAGCCATTCAGTCCTTATGTAAAGGTCGCATGCATGTGTTAAGTGATTGGCACCTACCACAAACCTACACACTTTATTTAGTGAGGTTTGCACTTTGAGCAGGCTTGTATCAGTGGCAGCCCCATAGACAACATTCCCATTGTCCAGGATAGGTAGGATTGTACCTCTGACCGCCTGTTTCCTGGCCTCAGGAGTAAGGCAGAACCAAAGCCTATACAGGGCCCCAAGTTTCCAATTGGCTACAGTCATAATATTGGGTATATGTTTGTCAAATGACAAGGACTCATCTATTGTGAGGCCAAGATATCGGAATGAGGACACCTGCTCCAAGATGGTGTGAGAATTGCAGAGCTTTAAAAATGTACTAGGCCTCATTTCATGCAAATAAAGTTCAGAAACTGCAATTATTCCTGTATAAATGCTGTTTTGTTGCCTCTATTATTTGATGGTTTTGGACAAATTCCCCTAGACTTTTTCAAACCAGCCAGCGGAATCTTGGGTTAGTGCTGATGTCATTCAAGCAACAGTTACGTCATTTTCTTCCAGGTCCTGTCAGTTTAGTCCACACAGTATATCAAATTGTCAAAAATAAGTCTTTGCTACCAACTTTCTGATGGGACTTTTATTTTATTTTAATCTTTGGTAAGCAGGTAAGGCCCTCTAGGCATAGGTGCCTGTTTTCAGGGACGACTCAGGAGCACTGGGGGAGATTAAGTGACTTGCTCAGAAATATGGTCTGAAAAGTCAGCAACAGCCAAAGAATGTAAGTAAGCTGCGGCTTTCTTGGGGTTCGAGAATGTTAAGGTTTTACCATGAATGAAAATATGCAGCCGGGCCGGGTAAAGCAAATAATGTTTAATTTCCTTCTGCTGTTGTAGTTCTCTGATCTGATCAAAGGATCTGTGTTGTTGCATTGTATCCACAGATTGATCAGGATAGGCCGATAATTTAAAGTTTTCATAAAGAAGTCCTTTGTTAATTCTAGTGAATTGTAGGACTGCTTCCCAATCCTGAAAGTGGTGAGTCTGCACAGATACTGGTCTGGGGTTTCTTTCATTGGGAGGGTCTGAAATACTGCCCCCTCCCCGATGAGCTCTGTCCAATAATATTTTTCCTCTGTGTATTTGATGCTACAGTGTGGTAGTTAGAAACTTCTCAAAGAACTATAAAGGGTCACCCTTTCCCTCTATCCCTTCAGGAAGGCCAATTAATTTAATATTTGCTCTTCTGGAGTGGTCTTCTAGATCAGCTATTTTGTGTTGAACCTCAAGTAAAACCTTATTTTGTTCAAACTGATTTTTAATAATAGAAGGCATTTTATCTTCCACTGAGCTAATACGATTTTCAGCTTCTGTGGCTCTAGTGGAAAGGCTTTCCATTTTGTGTTGAATATCATTAAGAACCTTTGAAAAGCTGGAGAGAGAGATGATGTAATGGAAGCAAACCCATTACGTACAGCATCTCAGTCCGAATTTCTGCTTGGAATGCTTTAAATTCCTTTAGCGAGAGTGTTCCGGCACCCTGATCAGTCATATTTTCTGATTTGTCTGATACAGTTAAATTAGCCCATGCAGAGTTCTCAGAAATAGCTTAAGAAATTAGATGTTCCACTTGCATCTCAGCCCCAGACATTGCGTCCACCACTGTTGCAGCAACCCCCTCTTGCATTTTTAATGCTTTTACACTTACTGATTGAGACATAAAGCCAACACTGACCTTAGTGGTTTCAGGATGCTTAATGTCTGTAGGGAGCGTAGAGCCTGACCGTTCCTGATCCTCTTCGTCTGTGGTGGTGTATTGCAAATCTTCTGATTCCATAGGGGGCACTGGGAATTCACAATGGGCCACAGAGAGGGGAGAGTCTGGTATATGGGATAATGGTTTGCTTGAAAAGATTGTGACAGGAGAGAAAAAAGTATTCAATTTCTGCTGTTGCGACCGAGTCTGTCATCCAGAAACTTCAGAATTACAGGGAGCCTGATCCTCAGATGCAGCAATAAAGCCCGATGAAGCCGATTGTCTTCTTTTTTCCCTTAGGTTTCGCTGCTTGCGGTGCTCTGTAGGTTCCTGTGTAGCATCGGTGAGTTGTTTTTGCATCGATTAGGAAAAGACATGCTCTGTACCGGCCACTAAAAAACTTTAACCCCGCGGAAGATAAAAATAGAGTTTGCTGGCAACATCAGACATGATATGGCTCAACCAACAGTTCAGTTGTACTATGCGGGACTTGGGAACACGCTTATGTCGCTATCTTGGATCCGACTGCTCCGCCTTCAATCTCTGGCTCCTCGTCCTGACTTGTAATTAAGACCTGTACTCAGGAACGCATGTAGCTTTACAAAATCTCACAGTGCCAAAGCTGGGACAATATTATTGCAGACTTCAGATATTTACTGCTTAACTAATAAGATTTTTTTTTATGTTGCTTTTTTTGGGGCTCGGATCTTATCTCTGCCCTACCCGGAGATACTGATGTCCATCTGGACTGTGGTTTTTGGGGGAAGGGGAGATACTATGTGTTGGTATTTCTTGACTCTTACTTATATGGGTCTTGGTTATGTTGGGTTGGGCATCATCCCATAATTATGAAATGGGTAGAAAGAATGCTGGCTCCTGATTGGCCAAGAGCAGCTTTAAGTTGGGCTGTTATCCCAGCACAATGGCCCAGCTGAAAGTAATTTGTTTAAAAAAGCATCAAATTTACTAAAAATGGCCCATTTCACAATCACAATAAGGCACTCCATGGGTTGCGCTATGGTGGGCTAACGTCCCTTCTCGGGTGGTGGAAGCACTCGGCTGTGCCTCGTGCTTCAACCCACCTGAGGTGGGCCGTTATCCCACCATAACGTACTCTCTGTCATGCCTTATTGCTTAATTATCACAATGGTAAATCTACTTGGTATAGAATGTTTGGTACTTGTGTTCTTAAGATTAGGTTTTGCCTTATGACTGTAAATAATCTAATACAAGTTGAGTACAACTGTAGACATAGTGTATGTTTAGGGATTCTGCATAACAAATTTGATAAAACTTTCCTTTTATGCGGTGTATATTTATGCAGATGGGGGTAAGGGAATTAGCATGTTTCTGCTCTTTAAATTTGATAACTTACTGAATGCTCAAATGTTTGCATGTTGCATGAGATGCTGGCAACTTATAAACTTTGCTCTGCCATTGGCCTTTTTTTTGTTTCTTTTCCCCTTATGGTTCCTCTATATATATTACTTAGGAATGGCCAATCAACTTAACTGTGCCTGTCGGAATGTCAAAGGGATGTTAGATCGTCATAAAGCATGAACATTTTTTAACTGGCTAGATAAAAGAGGGGTCAACTGTGCTTTTATTCAGGAAACACATTTGCCTCATTCTGAATTCCTATTTCATTTTAAAAGATGGAGGTCTGGCATAAATGGGCCATATAAAAATAACTCTAGAGGAGTGTCCATCTTTTTTGAGAAATCTCTCAATATACAAATTAATAAACAGGTTATAGATGAGGAAGGTCATTATATTATCATTCATATTACACTTGCTAGTCAATCGTATACTATAGGGAATATGTATGGTCCTAACGAAAACTCTCCTACTTTTTTCAAAAATTTTTTTTAGAGATCAGTTCTTTTCCTGCCCCTTGTATTATAGGAGGGGATTTTAATATCATATTAAACCCCACTTTAGATAAATCAGGTATTCATCCTGATTGCCTAACCACCACTGCCTCTATAGTCATACAATTTATGCAAGATCTCCATTTAATTGATATATGCAGAATCTTGAATCCTAAATCCCAGCAATTTACTTATTACTCTCCTGTACATTCATCTTATTCTCGTCTTGACTTTTTTTTACTTTCCGAATCATGTCAGTGTCAAGTCCTTAAAGGAAAACACTGGAAAAGACATAGCTTTCCTCAGACATTACAGACATTCTCAATTAGTGCTATCAGACAGTAACAACTTTTTTTTAATGATTTAAAACAGGTACTCACAACTTCCACTTTCTGTTGCTGGCAGTCACCATCTCATGAGCAGCAGTAAGCTTCCTGAGCTCACTTGATGCTAATATGCCTGTTTGACCTCTACTATTGGTTGGCAGGACATATTAGCATAAAGTGAGCTCAGGAAGCTCATTGCTACTCATGAAATGGTGGCTGCCAGCAATAAAAAGTGAAAGTTGAAGGCCACTGTTTAAATAACTAAAAAAGCAATTAGAGGGAATTAAAAAAAATTACTGTCTGAAAGCACTAACCAAGCATTTTTGTAGTGCCTGGGTAAAGCTGTGCCTTTTCCAGTTTTTCCCTTTAAAGCAGGTCATGGCAGTATTATTATTTCAGACCATGCTCCCTCACTGCTTAGTATGCAATATACAGACAAATCACAATCGATTAAATTTAAATTTGATCCCTTGCTCATGAAAGACCCCAACTTTATTAAGCAAATGGGATTAGATATAACATTTTTTTTAGTAATAACTCCATGAGGGACACTAACATGGGGATTTTATGGGAAGCATTTAAATCATATTTAAGGGGCTGTGTTATATCCTTTAAAAATTAAAAGAACTAAGAATAGGTTCAAAAAAATTCAAGAGCTAGAAATTCTCAACATGGAGAAAACTCATATGCAGACTAATGATTCCAGCATATTTACGCAACTTACTTCACGTAAAGAACAATTGAATAGCTTGCTTACTGAAGAAATTGAAAGACAAATTCTATATACTAAAAGTAATTATTACATTTTGGGTGACAAAACTAATAAACTGTTATCTTGGCAACTCAGAGCACAGCAGCAAAATAATTTAGTCTCTGCAATACAGAATAATCTGGGCCAAATTGTTAACTCCCCCTTAGAAATGAATAATGCTTTTAGACATTACTATCAAGAATTATATTACATAGAAACATAGAATTTGACGGCAGATAAGGACAGCTTGGCCCACCTAGTCTGCCCATTTTTCTACCTAACAGATAAGCTGCAGATCCTAATTAACCAACAGCTTACTTCCTCCTACCCCCCACTAGGACTACCTTATGTCTGTCCCATGCATTCTTGAATTCCCCCACTGTTCTTGACTCCATGACCTCCTCAGGGAGGCTATTCCATGCATCCACAACCCTCTCTGTGAAAAAATACTTCCTCACATTACCTCTGAGCAGTCCCCCTTATCTTCAGATTGTGCTCCCTTGTTCTTGCACATCTCTTTTTCTGAAAGATGCCACCCTCTTGGACTTTGTTGATTCCCTTGAGGTACTTGAAAGTTTCTATCATGTCTCCTCTCCCCTCCTTTCCTCAAGGGTATACATATTAAGCTCCTTTAGTCTTTCTTCATGTGTCTTCTGGTGCAGACCCCTGCCATTTTGAGTTGCCCTCCTCTGGACAGCCTCCACTCTGTCTATGTCTTTGCGGAGATGGGGTCTCAGAACTGCACACAGTACTCAGATGGGGTCTCACCAACTGTCTGTACAGAGGATAACAACTTCCTGTTTTCTACTATTGATGCCACTCCTGTGCATCCCAATATCTCCCAGCCTTCCTTACTGCCTTCTCACATTGCTTGCCCACCTTTAGGTCATCTGATATAATTACCCCCAGGTCCCTTTCCATTTTTACTGTTGTCAGTATCTCACCCCATTGTGTACTCTTGCCCTGGGTTTTTGTTTCCCAGGTGCATTACCTTGCACTTCTTTGCATTGAATCTGAGCTGCCATACATTTGACCATTCCTCCAACCTTGCCAAGTCCCTTCTCATCCTTTTCACTCCATCTGGTGTATCAGCCCTGTTGCAGATCTTTGTGTCATCTGCAAAGAGACAAACTTTTCCTTCCAGTTCCTCTGCAATGTCACTTATAAAGACATTAAAAAGGACCGGTCCCAGCACTGAACCCTGCGGTACCCCGCTAGTAACCCTCCTTTCTTCACTGTGGACTCCATTTACTACAGTGCTACCCTTTGTGTCCTGTTGTCTAGCCAATTTATTATCCAGGCTACCACCTTGAGACCCACTCCAAGGCTTGCTAACTTGTGTATTAATCTTTTGTGTGGGACTGTATCAAATGCCTTGCTAAAATCTAGGTAAGCCATGTCCACAGCCCCTCCCTGGTCTACTGCTTTGGTCACCCAATCAAAGAAATCTATTAGATTCATCTGACACAACCTTCCCATCATGAATCCATGCTGCCTTGGGTCCTGTGACCCACTGGCCTCTAGGTACTCAACAATTCTTTCCTTCAGAAGTGATTCCATCATTTTACCTACCACTGAGGTCAAACTAACTGGTCTGTAGTTTCTTGCCTCTGTCCTGCTCCCACTTTTGTGAAGAGGAATCATATCCGCCCTCCTCCAGTCCTCAGGTACCACCCCATTCTCCCATGATTTGTTAAAGAGAGTAGTCAACGGTGTCATTAGTTCTACCCTTAGTTCTTTTAGAATTCTTGGGTGAATCCCATCAGGCCCCATTGCTTTGTCCACTTTCAATTTTATTAGTTCTTTCAGAACCCTTTCTTCTGTAAATGGACTGGTATCAACCCTCGTCTTCAGAGTGTTTCTCTTGTTTGGTTTAGGTACCTCCCCCTCCTCTTCCTTTGTGAATACTGAGCAGAAATATTCGTTCAGTATCCCTGCTTTTTCATTGTCACCCTCTACCCACATTCCCTCCCCTTTATTAAGCCTCAGTATCCCTCCTTTGGTCTTTCTTCGCTCCCTAATGTACCTATAAAAGGTCTTATCCCTCTTCTTAACAGAGTTGGCTATCCTTTCCTCGGTTTGGGCCTTTGCTATTCTGACTGCCTTCCCAGCCTCTTTCTGCTTTAACTGATAAAGTTCTCTGTCCTTCTTCTGTGTTTCCTTATATTTCCTGAATGCTATCCTTTTCTCCTTAACCTTCCCTGCCACCTCTTTTGAGAACTATAGCGGTTTTTTCCTTCTTTGTGTTTTGTTGATTTGCTTTACACAATGGCTTGTTGCCTCTGTGATGGCTGTTTTGATTACTCTCCATTGTTTCTCCACCCCTCCTTCTTGCCTGTTTGCTAGTGCTTTTCTGAGGCATTCTCTCATTTTCCCAAAGTATTCTTTGGATTGTACATGTATCAATGAAAATATATATAATTTTATTTCAGAGCTTACTTTCCCTAATATCGATCCACAACAACTTTCAGTCTTGGAGGCTGAAATTACAATAGAAGAAATATAGGCTGCAATAAAAGCCCTGCCTCCTGGCAAAGCCCCTGGATCTGATGGGCTCATTATTGATTTATATAAAGCTTTTTTGGAAATACTTGCTCCCTACCTCAAACAACTTTTTGACTATATATTCTTAACAAAAATGCTCATCCCTTCTTTTAAAGAAGCTAATACTCATGTATTTCTAAAAAAGCAAAAAAATCCACTGTTTGTTAGTTCATATAGGCCCATCTCACTTATTAATTCAGATGCAAAAATGTTGACCAAAGTCTTGGCCACCAGGTTGGAGAGAGTACTTCCCCATTTAATTCATTATGACCAAAATGGCTTTATTAAAGGGCAATCACTTTCCTCCGATATAAGGAGAACTTTGAATATTATTGATTACCATAAAAACTCAGACCTTTCACTATTGTTACTAGATGCTGAAAACACATTTGACCATCTGGAATGGAAGTGTATCAAAACTGCTCTTCCCAAATATGGGTTTGGCCCTTACTTTAATGGATGGATTGAGGTGCTCTACTCCAACCTGGTGGCCAGGATAAAAACAAATCAAGACATCTCCTTACCCTTTCCTCTAACTAGGGGCACCTGTCAGGGCTACCCCTTGTCCCCACTTATTTTGCTTTGACAATTGAACCATTTGCTGCATCAAGTTAGGACATCATGTTATATTAATGGCCCATGCATAAACAACGTAAAGCATCATATCAGTCTGTACGTAGACAGAACGTTGATTTATGTGAAAAATTTGAATTCTTCTTTCACCCCTATTTTTGAAATTATTTAGCAATTTGGTTTAGCTTCTGGCTATAAAGTTAATTGGGACAAGTCAGAATTTATGGAAACAAAATGTCACACTGATCCATTTAAACCCCCTTCTAAAATCAAAATCAAAAAGGTCTCAGAAATTCTCTATTTGGGCATTTCTATTGATAATGAAGTGAAAAACCTACAGTCACTGAACTTGGACTCCTTTATACATGACACCAAAATGTTGTTTAAGCATTGGGAAAATCTTCCCTTAACATTCATCGGTAGGGTCATCACTATAAAAATGACTACCCTCCTGAAATTTTCATTTGTGTTCCAGAATGTTCCTATTATTATGAAAGATTATTTTTTTTAAGGGCCTTGATGTTTTAATCAAAAAATTTTTGTGGAAGGGTAAGAAACCCAGACTGAAAATAAGGAAACTTTTGCCATCAACTACAGAAGGAGGTCTTGCACTCCCTTGTTTTCAGAATTATTATTATGCTGCTAATATAACGGCTGCATATAATTGGTTTAACCAAAACAAGACTGATTACTCCTTTGATATGGAAACTTTCTGCTCTCCTTATATTAACATAAAGCACTGTTTATACGCAGGCAAGTATAGTCACAAACTGGACACCCTTTCCTTCTGCACCAAAACAGTGCTCCAGATTTGGCGCAAGACTTTGGGAAACATTACTTCCCCACATTGTTCTAAACATTCACCCTTGTATTTAAACTCTCATTTTCTGCCCTCAATCACTGATCATATCTTTAAAAGCTGGTACTTAAAAGGGCTATGTGAAATCAGTCAATTGCTTCTAGATGATCAAGTCTTAGATTTTGAATCCCTTAAGGCTACATACAGTATAGCTTATCTAATAACCAATGTTACAGTTATCTACAAGTCAGGGATTTTATTCGGTAATATTTACATTCTGGGAAAAATGAGAAACTAGAATCTATCAAAAAACATCCTAATGTTACCACAACCTTGTAAGATAATTTCTAATATCTATAAAATATTAATTCATAATATTTCATCAGAATCTCATGATTTAAAATCAAATGGGATGCAAAATTAAATCAAAATATTCCCACTTCTCTCTGGAAGAAAATTATAAACATAAAGGGATGGGGACTTAAATCCTCCAGGTTTATGCAAATATAATTTAACGTACTTCAATGCACATACTATACTCCCCATCATTTAAATTTAATGAACCCCGCTATTTCAAGTGCTTGCCTGCAATGCCAACAATCGGTTGGCACTTTAGAACGTATGTTAATCTTGTGCCCTGTACTGGACATCTGGTAGACCTCAATCATCTTGTTCTTATCCTGAGCTATTTCTAGAAAACGTTTTAAACACCCATTCTGGATGTTACTCAGATATGGGGGACCCATGGCAAATATGCAGCCTTTTAATCAAACCCTTATTAACATCAGGCTTGTAAGTGCATTCAAAATAATACTTATGAAATGGAAAGATAAGGACCCTCCCAGCTTCAGTAACTGGATAAACGCTATGACGGCTATACATCAAACTGAAAGGGTGTTTTATATGAACTCTAAACAAATCGATAGATTTGCTCAAATATGAACACCTTTTTGCAATGCTTTGCGACCCCCTTCTAATGAAAATTAATGACAATTAATTCCCCTTGGCACCTCCAGTTTATTCTCAAGGCAGATTATTTGATAATTGAATCTTTAGCAGAGTTTGTATTGTCAGACTACTTGATTATTGCCTGTCTTATGCTTTGATTTATATATATTTGTGCAATGGATTGTGAGCTATGTTTAATGTAATATGTATATATTTTGAATAAATAAAAATAGAGCAGAAAAAAGTGACTTGCTCAGAGTCACATAGTATATGCAAGTGGAGGCTGTGGAATCAAACCCAGGTTTGTCTGTTAGATGTATCGAGCTCATTCACAGCTCATTACTCTAACCTCTAGGCTATACTACCAGACCCAAATTATTATCAATGGACTTATATCAGTAAAACAAAATGGTAAATATCTGGCAAGTTCCCTAGGTTGACCACCAACCATTTGAGTACCGTATGCACACCCTCAAAAAAAACCAAAAACATGTTCTTAAAATATAAATTTTGGTTTCCTATGTTCCTATCCCAGCCCTGAATGCAACCACTACAATTCTGTTCTTATTTATTCTTTTCAGATTCACTCCCTTAGCTGAGGTTCCAAAGCACTCATAAAAGGGGTATTACTACCTCAGTACCTCTCCCCAAATGTACAGTATAATGCCACAAAAATATACACCTCTATCCTGCCCTCCCTTGTAATTATTCCAAAACATGCCCACAGAGTTTCTAACTCTATCTTGCACCACTCTTGTGACCTATGCCCCTTCTCCCACATACCTCCTGAAATGTATACTTACCACTACACCCCTCCTAAAATGTGTACCTCTCAAAAAATATTGCATGCATCCCTAAATCTGCTGCATCACCCTTGGTATCTGTACTCATACACTGCACCCTTTCCAATATTTACACACTTATCCCTCACATCCCTGACACAAGTTGCACTCCCACCCTACTCCAACTACATTTGTATCCCATCCCCACTGACTCAAGTTGTGTGCCCATCTGTGCGTGTCCCAAATTTATACCATACAGTCTTCTCCAACCATCTGTACCACTGCCCCACTGCACAGCTCCCCCAAACCTGCAACCTTTCATGACTTTTCCCCCAAACACTAAACCTATGCCTCCTCCTCACTCCCTTCACAAAAGTTGCAGCCTTGCACCTGAAACCTTCTAAGGTTTTACCCCTTCCCTACACTCTAAAAACTATTTACTCCTACCTCTTTTCTCCCCAATATTTTTACCCCTTTTCCTGTACCCCTCCCAAAATTCATTCTAAAATCTACACTCTTACCCCAATTGTTTACCCCATTCCCTGCACAAATAGCAAAATTAGCAAGACTGCCAAAAATCTGCATCCCTTCACTAGTAACCCTCTCATAATTTACATGCCTACCAATACACCCTTCCACAAATGAGTACCCTTTGCCTCACACTACTCCAAAGATATGCACTGTACCTTTCACATACTACTCCCAAAGTCTGCACCCCAGTCCTTTGTACAGTTTAAGAGGTGTGAGATGGTAAAATATTGAAGGGAGGAATAAAAGTACAAATTTTGGGACGGGTACAGGGGTACAAGTACAAATTTTGGAGGGGTGCTGGGGTACAAGAACACATTTTGGGAGGGATGCAGGGGTACAAGTTCAAATTTTGGGAGGGGTACAGGGGTACAAGTACAAATTTTGGGAGGGATACAGGTGTACAAGTACTAATTTTGGGAATGATACAGGGGTACAACTATAAATTTTAAAAGGTGTACAAGGGTACCGTTACAAATTTTGCGTATGTGCAGAGGTACAAGTACAAATTTTGGGAGGGGTGCAGGGGTACAAGTAAAATTTTGGAAGGGAAGCAGGGGTACAGATACACATTTTGTGAGGGTGCAGTGGTACAAGTACAGATTTTTGAAGGTATGCAGGGGAACAAGTACAAATTTTGGGAGGGATGCAAGGGTACAATTACAAATTTTGGGAGGGCTGCAGGGGTACAAGTACAAATTTTGGGAGGGGTGCAAGCACAATTTTTGGGAGGGGTGGGGTAGAAGTACACATTTTTGGAGGGATGCAGAGGTACAACTATAAATTTTAGAAGGTGTGCAGGGGTACAGTTACAAATTTTGTGTATGTGCAGAGGTATGAGTACAAATTTTGGGAGGGGTGCAGGGGTACAAGTACACATTTTGGGAGGATGCAGGGGTACAAGTACAAATTTTGGGAGGGGTGCAAGGGGACAAGTACAAATTTTGGGAGGGATGCAGGGGTACAAGTACACATTCTGGGAGAGATGCGGGGGTACAAGTACAAATATTTGGAGGGATGCAGGGGTACAAGTACAAATTCTTTGGAGGGATGCAGGGGTACAAGTACAAATTCTGGGAGGGGTGCAGGGGTACAAGTAAAAATTCTGAGAGGGATGCAGGGGTAGAAGTACAGATTTTGGGAGGGATGCAGGGTACAAGTACAAATTTTGGGAGGGATGCAGGAGTACAAGTACAAATTTTGGGAGGGGTGCAGGTGTACAAGTAAAAATTTTGGGAGGGATGCAGGGGTACAAGTACAAGTTTTGGGAAGGGTACAAGCACAAATTTTGGGAGGGGTGCAGGGATATACCTACAAATTTTGGGAAGGTAGCAGGAGTGCAAGTACAATCTTTGGGAGGAGTGCAAGGGTAGAAATACAAATTTTGGGAAGGGTGCAGGAGTACAATTACAAATTTTGGAAGGTGTGCAGTAGTACCATTGCAAATTTGGAGTATGTGCAAAGGTACAAGTACAACTTCTGAAAAGAATACAGGGGTACAAGTACAAATTTTGGGAGGGATGCAGGAGTACAAGTACAAATTTTGGGAGGGGTGCAGGGGTACAAGTAGAAATTTTGGGAGGGATGCAGAGATACAAGTGCAAATTTTGGGAGGGGTACAGGGGTACAAGTACAAATTTTGGGAGGGGTGCAGGGGTACAAGTACAAATTGTGGGAGGGGTGCAGGGATACAAGTACAAATTTTGGGATTGATGCAGGGGTACATATACAAATGTTGGGAGGGGTGCAGGGGTACAAATACAAATTTTGGGAGGGATGCAGGGGTACAAGTACAAATTTTGGGAGGGGTGCAGGGGTACAAGTACAAATTTTGGGAGAGGTGCAGGGTAGATTTTCACATTTTCGGAGGAATGCAGGGGCAAAAGTACAGATTTGGGGAGGGGTGCAGGGGTACAATTACAATATTTGAGAGCTGTGTAGGGGTACACCTACAAATTTTGGGAAGGGTGCAGGAGTGCAAGTATAATTTTTGGGAGGGATGCAAGGGTAGACATACAAATTTTGGGAAGGGTGCAGGGGTACAGTTACAAATTTTGGAAGGTGTGCAGGGGTACCATTACAAATTTGGAGTATGTGCAAAAATACAAGTACAACTTCTGGGAGGGATACAGGCGTGCAAGTACACATTTTGGGAGGGAAACAGGGGTACATACACAAATGTTGGGGTGCAGGGGTACAAGTACAGTTTTTGGGAGGCTGCAGGGGGTACAAGTACAAATTTTGGGAGGGGTACAGGGGAACAAGTATACATTTAAGGAGTTGTGCAGGGGTACAAGTTGTGGGAGGTTGTGCAGGGGTACAAGCCAACATTTTGGGAGGAGTGCATGGGTACAAATTTTGGGATGGGTGCAGGGATGAATGTACATATTTTGGGAGGAATGCTAAGGACAAGTACAATTTTGGGGAGTAAGTCAGTGGTATAACTACAAATTTCAGGATGGCTGCAGGGGTACGAGTGCAAATTTAGGGTGTGCAAGTTCAAATTCAAAAGGGTTGCAGGGGTGCAAGTGAAAATTTTGGGAGTGGTGTATTAAGTAATTTGGAGAAGGGTGCAAGTGGTGGACATTTGGGGGAGTGCAGGGGTAGATGCACACATATATGGTGGTGTGGGCTAAACTACTGATTTTGAAAAAAGGAGTGCAGAAGATGGGGTTCATATTTGGATGGAAGCAGGAGTAAAAGTACACATTTTGAGAGGGGAGGAGTTAATGTAAAACTATTGTAAGGGTACAGTAAAAGGGGTAAAGGTCTTACTTTAGCAGAGGACAGGGTAGAATACAAATTAGGAAGATGTACAGGACATAAGTAAATATTTTGGAAGTGTACAAGGGCAGCAATATAAATTCTGGGAGGAGGAGAACCTGTTACAGAGAAAATGCGTACGTACTGAGAGCATGGTAGAACCTCAACAAATGGGGTAGATCAAAATAGAACCGCTTTTAGATTAGTCAGGAAAACAGAAAAAAAAATTACATGACCTGGTGACGTTTGGGCACTCCTCCTCCTCTTCCTCCTGTTTAATATTGTCCCCAAATGTTTACTGATTATACTGATTAGCCTGTGAACGTTACTAGATATGTAATATCTTATAGTACATTTAATACTGTTTGAAATGACAACTGATTTTTGTCATTTCACAGTCTGATGTACTGTGTGTATACTAAGCTGCCAGGACCTTCAGGAAAGTTATATCATTCTTGCCTAAATGACATCACCACCCACCCAAGATTCTGCCAGCTGGTCTGAAAATGCCTGAGGGCCTTTCTGTAAAGCCATCAAATATGTAATCAATAAGACATGATGGGGTGTGCATTAGATGGTTCTAACGCATGGCCAGGGGCATAGTGAGCGTGAGGCCACAGGCTGAGCGTCTTCAGCCACTAGCCGTGCATTAGAACTGTCTAATGCACATCCCTGGAGTGTCTTATTGCACTTATAAAATGGGGCACTGTATTATATATGTTTGGAAGAAAAATAATTTGTATGTTTAAATGTTAAAACTCTTAAGACTTTCATTGATTTTGTAATAAAATAGTTCTTTGGCGTGAATTAGAATGCTGGCTTTTTTCTGAGCTAGGAACTTATGTCCTACTGGAGCCTCTGTCATTATCCATTTGGAGTTGGTTGTCATGGTTACTCCCCCCCACACAGCTTAAAATTGTTAAAACACTTTTTTATTTATTTATTCAGTCATGGAAACATAGATTTCATGAGGGACATTATATTATTGTATGACTTAGGAGTGGAGTGAGTGGGTGTGAGTAAAGCCGCAGTCACTTCTGAAGAGAATGGAACTGTGACTGCTGTAAATTAAATGACTTTCAGTTGGGATTTCTCAAGAACGGATTATGTACTGGCATGTAAAATAGCTCTCCCATTGTTTTAATTGTGTCTACTTATGCATCGGGAGAGCAAGAGAGGAAGCTGAGAGGAAAGCAAGTGAGCAGGTAGCGGCAGTAGCTCACAGGCAGGCTGGCAGGGGCAGGTACATTAGGGTTGTAGAGGACTTGTAAAATGAAATATTTAGGATTTGTTTGCACATAACTGAACACTGCATATAAATTTGTGCAGGAACGAGATTTAGAGGGTGACGGGAACCGGAAGAACAAATATCGATCTGCCAGCTGCAAAAGAGTAAATATGATGAGTGACAAAAATGGAAACAGTCAAAATCGTGCCAATGTTTTCAAATGCCTAATGTGCCTAGTTTCCTAAATTACAACAGTTAAACAGTTTGTCCTCAGAATTCTTGCATGTAAGGGATCAAGTCACTGAGATCTGGGTGGGGGTGGGGGGCAGCCGTCATGCTCACGTATGTACAAAACAAAAACACTGTTCAGTACTACTCAAAAAATGAATACTGTTATTCTGGACAAACAGGTAATCTGATTATTTATAGCCTTTCCAGAGATGCAGACTTTAATTAACACTGCATGATGAAATGTGTCACAAACACTGATGTATGAGCTAAACGAGGGGGGAAAAAAATGGCAGCAATAAGTATTTCAAAATTCCAGTGGCTCATAGATTTACCTGCAGAAATTAGTCCTCCTGCCCTGCACTTTTTCAGCCGTGCATTAGACACTTCTAATGCATGGCTAATGAAACATAGAAACATAGACTTTGACGGCAGATAAGGACCGCTAGGCCCATCTAGTCTGCCCATTTCCCTACCTACAGGATAGGCCGCAGATCCTAGTTAACCAACAGCCTATTTCTTCCTACCCCTCACAAGAATTGCCTTATGTCTGTCCCATGCATTTTTGAATTCTCCCACAGTTTTAGACCCCCAACCTCCTCAGGAAGGCTGTTCCATGCATCCACTACCCTCTCTGTGAAATAATACTTCTCCACATTGCCCCTGAACTGCCCTCCTTCTATCTTTAAATTGTGTCCCTTGTTCTTGCAAGTCTCTTTTTCTGAAAAATGCTACCCTCTTGGACTTTGTTGATTCCACTGAGGTACTTAAAAGTTTCTATCTTGTCACCCCTCTCCCTTCTTTCCTCAAGGGTATACATATTAAGCTCCTTTAGTCTCTCCTCATACGGCTTCTCTTGCAGACCCTGCACCATTTTAGTTGCCCTCCTCTGGACTGCCTCTATCCTGTCTATGTCCTTGCGGAGATGGGGTCTCCAGAACTGGACACAGTACTCCAGATGGGGTCTCACCAACTGTCTGTACAGAGGGATAACAACTTCCTGTTTTCTGCTGCTGTTGCCTCTCCCTATACATCCTAGTATACCCCGAGCCCTCCCTACTGCCTTCTCACATTGCTTGCTAACCTTAAGGTCATCTGATATGATTACCCCCGGGTCCCTTCCTTTTTTGTTGTTGTTACTACCTCCCCACCCATTGTGTATTCTTCCCCAGGGTTCTTGTTTCCCAGGTGCATTATTTTGCACTTCTTTGCATTGAATCCTAGCTGCCATACTTGACCATTCCTCCAACCTTGCCAAGTCCCTTTTCATCCTTTCCACACCTCCTTGTGTATCAACCCTGTTGCAGATTTTTGTGTCATCTGCAAAAAGGCATACTTTTCCTTCCAGTCCCTCTGCAATGTCACTGATGAAGACATTAAAAAGGACTGGACCCAATACTGAACCCTGTGGTACCCCACTAGTAACCCCCCTTTCTTCAGAGTGGACTCCATTTACAATTACCTTCTGTGTCCTGTTGTCCAGCCAATGTTTTACCCAGGCTACCACCCTGGGTCCCACTCCCAGGCTGGTTAATTTGACTATTAATCTTTTGTGTGGGACTGTGTCAAATGCCTTGCTAAAGTCTAGGTAGGCCATGTCCACAGCCACTCCCTGGTCTACTACTTTGGTCACCCAGTCAAAGAAATCTATTAGATTCATCTGACATGACCTTCCCGCTGTGAACCCATGCTGCCTTGGGTCCTGTGCTCCACTGGCCTCTAGGTACTCGACTATTCTTTCCTTCAGAAGTGACTCCATCACTTTCCCTACCACAGAGGTCAGACTGACAGGTCTGTAGTTTCCTGCCTCTGTCTTGGACCCACTTTTGTGAAGGGGAATCACATCCGCCTTCCTCTAGTCCTTGGGTACCACACCATCCTCCCATGATTTATTAAAAAGAGTAGCCAGTGGTTTCACTAGTTCCTCCCTTAATTATTTTAGAATTCTGGGGTGAATTTCATCAGGACCCATTGCTTTGTCCACCTTCAGTTTTAGGAGTTCTTGCAGAACCCTTTCTTCTGTGAAAGGACTGGGATTGACCCCCCTATCAAGAGTGCTTCTGTTAATTGGATTAGGCACTTCCCCCTCCTCTTTTGTGAATACTGAGCAGAAATATTCATTCAGTATTCCTGCTTTTTCACTGTCCCCCTCTGCCCACCCACTGTTCATTCTATTCAGCCTCTATCCCTCCCTTTGTCTTTCTACGCTCTCTGATGTACCTATAAAAGGTTTTATCCCCCTTTTTAACTGAGTTGGCTATCTTTTCTTCAGTTTGGGCCTTTGCTATTCTGATTTCCTCCTGCTTCCTTCTGCCTTAACTGGTACAGCTCTGTGTCCTGCTCTTCTGTTTCCTTATACTTCTGGAATGCTATCTTTTCTTCCTGACTTTCACAGCCACCTCTTTTGAGAACCATAGTGGCTTTTTCTTTCATTTTGATTTGTTCATTTGCTTCACAAAGGCTTGTTGCCTCTGTGATGGCAGTTTTGATAATTCCCCATTGTTGCTCCACACCTCCTTCTAGCCTGTTTGCTAGTGCTTTTCTGAGGCACTCTCCATCTTGCAAAGTCAGCCCTCCTAAAGTCCAGTACCCTCACTTTTGTATGGCTTGACTCTGTAGCTGAGTTTAACGTGAACCACACTGTTTGATGGTCACTTGTCCCCAGATGGCAACCCACTTCTAGATCTGAGATCCTCTCACTGCCCCGTTTGAGAGTACGAGGTCTAAGATTGCTCCCTCATGAGTGGGTTCCAAAACTAACTGTCTAATGCCTGCCACCTGTAGGGCATCAAGAATGGCCCTGCTCTTGGATGTGGCTGCAGCAAATGTGCTCCAGTTAACATCTGGCATATTCAGGTCTCCCATCAACAGTATCTCCCCTTTCTCTGCCATTCTAAGAATGCTTTCTATCATATTCTTGTCCATTCCTTCCCCCTGACATGGGGGTCTGTACACAACCCCTGTGCGGATTGTGGTGCCCTTTCCAGTCTCCAAGGTGACTCACAGTGCCTCCTCTCCTCCCTGTTTACTCTTTTGTTCAGTTGCTTTTATCCCTTTCTTTACATAGAGAGCTACTCCTCCCCTTCTTCTCCCCTGCCTGTCTCTCCTGTAGGTTATGTACCCTGGTATGTTAACATCTCAGTCATGGTTCTCTGTGTACCATGTTTCTGTGACGGCTACGATATCCAGGCATCCCTCTTCCATTAAGGCCGTCAGCTCAGGGAGCTTGTTGCCCAGACTACGGGCATTGGTACTCATTACCCTCCATTTCCTGATGGCCTTACTCCCTTTTACCCCATCCCTATCCTTCTTGCCTTTGTCACTTTCTTCATTTACCCCTGCCCTTCTCCCTATCGACACCTCTATGTTGGTGTTTGCCGCACTTACTACCGTGATTATTTGGGGGCAGAATTTTCCTGCTCCTTTCCAGTGCCTCCCCTTGGCTGAGTTTAAAAGCTTGCCAATGAAGCATTAAACCTATCACCTAGGATCCTGGTTCTCCTCCCGGACAGATGCAGCCCATCATGCCAGTATAGGCTTGCATCACTCCAGGTGGACCCCCAGTCCCCAATGAAGCCAAATCCCTGAGCTCCACACCAGTTTTTCAACTACCGATTGAATACCATGGTGCGGAACACCCTAGCCTCTCCTATGCCATAGACAGGTAGCACCTCCGAGAAGGTTACCGTGCGTGCTACTTAACTAAGGCCCCTCCCCAATTCCACAAACTCTTCCTGCACTTCTCTAATCCCTTTCTTAGCCAGGTCATTTGTCCCTAGGTGGACAATGACATCCAGCTCCCTCCCCTGTGCAGCTGCTCCGGCAATCCTGAGGATTCACTTCCTGTCCCTGCAAGCCATGGCACCAGGCAGGCACCTTACCTCCTTCTCCCCTTCCTCCCCCAGTTCTACCTTCCTAACAATGGAGTCTCCCTCCAGGAGTTGTTTTCTTCCCTGCAGGGTCCCCTGCCACCCTCCTGTGGGTCTCCTTTGTGGAGGTTCCCAGCATTCTCCTTGGTCTCCACTGTGGGTGCCTCCATAGAGGAACCACACTTTGCCAGAATGGCATAGGAATTGTGGAGAGGTACAATGGGAGGGATGTGCCTCTGTTCCACCACCCTCACCCTCCCTGAGCCCACTGTGGTCCAACCGCTCCTCTTTCTTGGCAACCTCTGAGGCAATGGCAGTGGCACTGGTGGTCTCTGGATGGAAAAGGAGGTCCCACAAATCCTGGCCAACTCAGCCTGGAGATGAACAACCTCCTCCCTCAGCCCAGAGAGGTGCCTGCAGATGAGACAACACTGCATCCTCCAGAACATCTCCCGGAAGACTGCTGCTCCACAGCCACTGCACTGCACCACTCCCAATCATGTCTTATTTCTGGCCCCTTAACTGTTTGCAATCCTTACTCTTTCCTCTGTTTTTTTTTCTCTCTCTCCTTACTTTCTGCCTGTGTGCCCTTTAAGCTCCTGATTGTCCTGTTTTGAGTCAAGAATATCCTATATTTTGCAGTAGACCACTTACTTGCTCAGAGACAGACCTCCAGCAGCTAGAGGGGGCCGGAGAGCTACTCTTGCCCTTCTAGGATGGTGGGTCCTTGGTGGTTCTGTGATCACTCACTTCCTGCCCCTAAACAGGAAGTTCCTGTTGTCAGTCAAATTCTGTGCCTATAAAAATAGAACTAGCTTTGGGTGGAGGGGAGAGAAGGAGGGCAATATAGTCCCAGCAGAGAAGTCCAGTCACACAGCAGTCCTTTCTCCTGGTGTCTTCTGCCAAGCTATTAGCAGAAGCTTTCTAAGGCAGTCTTTAAATGTAGCTTCCTTCAAGCTAAGCCACTCCCGCTACTTACCAGGTCTTTCTACAAGTAATTTAAACCTCACAGCAGTTAAGTCCTTTCAGTCACCTGAGATTTACACCTAGATAACTCTTCAGATACCCATTCAGTTCAGTTAACCCAAACACACTTTTTTTTTGTATGTTAGTTTTTTTACCCTAAATTAAAAGTCAAATACAAAAGTTCTTCTACTTTAGTCCCAGCAGAGAAGCCCAGTCACACAGCAGTCCTTTCTCCTGGTGTCTTCTGCCAAGCTATTACTGGCCAATCAAATTGCAGGATTTTGACTTCCTGTTTTATAAGAGGCAATAAAATAGCATTTATACATAGTAAATTGCAATTCCTGCAGTTTATTTGTAATATATGGGGCCTAGTTGTCCTTCTTCTAGCAAAAGGTGCACATTTTTAAAATATATTTGCAGTTGATGTTTGAGTATGGTATGTAAAGGCCCTTGCTGACTCACATTTGGTTGTATAACCCACCACCACTGAGCATAGACATAAGAGGGGGGTTTGTCTGAATCTTTGGTTTTATTGGGGCCCATTGGACTATTTCCTCTGGAGCACTACTGTCTCAGTTCCAGTTGTATACCCCAGAACCTTAACGATGGACATGGTGTGGGGAGTTTGGGCCTGATAGTAGCCAGCTGTATTTCCTGTGGTTGTTGACTAAGCATGTACCAGTTACTCATTTAAAAAAAAACAGTAAACACTGAACACAACATAAATCATTTCATTTTTCATTTCATTTATTCTTTGGTAACCAGGTAAAGGCACTGGACCAAAGGTCCCTTTTCAGGCCCGACCCAGACAAAAAAACATACAAAAATACACAAATACAATCAACAGCAATACAAAACCAAAAAATGCAAATTACAAATTGCAGTTACAAACAGATTTATGTAATAAATACATTTTTAACCTTTGTTTAAAAGTTAAAACAGAGGGAGCAATCCTAACATCAAGTGGGAGTGAATTCCAATACAATGGTGCTACTATTGAAAAAACTCTAACGCTTAATCTAAGCCGAGACCTGGGGACAAAATATAGGGAGCCATCAGCCGACCTCAGACTGGGAAGCAATTCTCTCATTACAACAAGATCAGAAAGAGGAAAAAGGGAGCCAAAGTAAAAACATTTATACATCAGACAGCCAACAAAATATTCTATCCTGCAACTAGGGGAAAACCACCCCAACCGAGAATAAAGATTACACCGATGTGTCCTATTGGGGGCTCCTAAAATAAATCTACAAATATTATTATAGGCCACAGTTAGTGCTTGCATTTCTTTTGTACCTATGTTATAATATAAACAAGAACTGTAATCAAAATATGAAAGAAGAGAACAAATAGCAATTGATAAACTAGTTGCTTGTGAGAAGAATGACTTGAATTTGTATAACACCCCTATTCTTTGATTTACTTTCTTAACCATTGACTGAATCTGAGGTGAAAAGGTCAAACTGGGATCCAATAGTGTGCCTAAATAGTTAAATTGAAACATTTGTTCAAGCAGACCACCCTGAAAATCAGATATCTTCAGTTCCGGGGTGTCCACCAACATAAATCGCGTGCTAAATAACATAACTTTTGTTTTAGCTGAGTTCAAAACCATAGCATTTAAAGTAAGCCAAGAACAGATGGCACCAAAATCCTTTTCTAGGGAACAAGAAAGTTCAGACACAGAATTCGACTGAGCACAGATTATGAGATCATCTGCATAAAGCAGTGATTCACTAAACTTACAAACTCCAGGAAGCTGATTAATAAAAATAGAAAATAACAGGGGTCCCAAAATGGACCCCTGAGGCACACTACAACTAATCGGCAAGACATCATAAACCACAGAACCTACTTAAACAAATGGACATCTGTTACTCAGATAATCATAGAACCAAGAAACAGCGACATCAGAAAACCCCAGATCTTTCAATTTTGTGCAGGCCAAACCGTGATCAATCAAATCAAAAGCCTTGGTTAGGTCTACAAACACCGCTCCGGTCATCAAACCCATGTAGGAAGGTGTTTATGAACCCAACCAAGGCCATGCCCATACCAAAGTGCTTGTGGAACCCATGTTGTTGCCTTGACAACAAATCATGGGTAACCAAATAGGCATCAATTTGCTTAGCCACGAAACACTCAAGTAGTTTGCTAAGGGGATTCAGTATTGATATCGGCCTGTAACCTTCCATAGAAGTAGCACAGCTCTTTTTTGGAATTGGAACCGCCTTAGATTTCTTCCAGGACAGGGGAAAGACACCCGTAGCCAATGACATATTAAAAATATAACAAAGGGGATCTGTAATAAAGGGGATAGTCTATTTTAAGAAGCGGGCATCCAACCCTTTCCCACAGTCAGTCCCTTTATTTGGGAGAGACTGCAGAAGATGAAAAACTTCATTTGATGTTACTTCTCTAAACAAAAACCAAAATCAACTGGTAGTAATTTGCTACAAGTTTGTTAACCTTTCAGAATGGCCCCAGCCATGGACCCTGGTCATGTGGTTCATTTTTGTATGTCCCTTGTGGTGTATATTTAGGTAAGAGCAATCACTCATCACTACTGTACTGGGAGTGGGGTCCTGAGGTGTGGTGGATTTTACTCCTGTTTGTCTGGAATGATTATTAGGTCTTCCAGATGGCCAAATGTATGCAGATATGCTTGCTGCACATTTCAGAGGCCATAGACCAATCTTTCCAACCATAAACATTTCATTGTATCAGCCAGCTATCCGGCATAAGTCAGAGGCTTTTTGTCCAGACACAGTTTTAAAATGTTGTCACTTAGCAGTATTTAGTATAAGTGCCATGGCATTTTGTCTTGCTAAAACCACTCTGGAGTTTTCCATGTTGCCCATGATACTGATGTTTGGTTTGAATAAGTTTGATAAGCCTAGGAGGGAGTTGAGCTTGGATTTAATCCCACACCAGAATGTTTGTATAAGAGAACATTCCTATAGGAGGTGCAGGAGGGAGCCCTCTGGGTGTCAGCATTTCTAGCATTCTGCTGTGGGGATATTACCCATTTTGTGAAGCTTCTTGTGGTATAATATAAGTTAGCTAGTATTTTGAATTGCTGGAGTTTTAGATCCACGGTGGATGTCACTTGTTTGGAGAACTTCCAGATTTTGGGCTAGTCCCATGTCCCATGTTGTAGTATCTTGAGACATTCTTCTGGATCACCATGCTTTCATTTCTTTAGCTACACCATGGGTTTGCCCTACAAGGGCCATGTAGGCCATGTACCAGTTGGAAATGGAGGTATCACTCTGTGGGAGGCCTTTAGTTTTGTTGTCCCATTTAGAGGTCCCATCCATGGGCATATGTCCCTTCCAATGTGCTTTAAGTGAATACTGTGTCTAGAGATACTGATATGCCACACTTGGTGGGTGCAGGGTATAGGTGACTTGTACCATTCCAAATGGGATAAAATTGCCATCTACCATGATCTCCTGAACCCTGAGCACTCCTTGCCCATGCTGGGATGGCAATCTTGTGGCCCCTATGATGAAGTTCCCATTCTAATAAATAGGTTGGGTAAGTGAGTTGCTTAGGGACGCCTCAGTGGAGTGGAGCATCTTTTTTAGGCTTGAGTGAGTGTTTCCTATAGAGATATCAGCCAGTGCTTTTGGTGCTGGCCCATATATCAGGGTTTGAAGCACAAATACTTTCTTTTTACATATATATTTTTCCATTGTTACCCAATCTGGTACATTTTCCTGGGAATTCTGTATCTGGTGTGCCCTGTGCCATTTGCTGGCATGTGTCAACTGCAATGCCCAGTGGGAAAGCTGCAGGTAAGGTACCTTTAGCCCATCTTTGTCCGGTAACCAGGCTATTCACTTTATGGAACATTTAGAAACATAGAAACACAGAAGTTGATGGCAGATAAGGATCACAAGGCCCATCCAGTTTGCCCATTTTTTCTACCTTATGAATGTGCCATAGGCCTTTACTCTGTCAATGGCCTATTTATTCGTACTTATCGTATTGCTCCCTTATGCCTATCCCATGACTGTTTGAAGCCCTGCACTGTATTCCTATCCACCACTTCCTGAGGTAGGCCGTTCCATGCATCCACCACCCTTTCTGTGAAAAAGAACTTCCTTACATTACCCCCAATCAGCCTCCCTCTAATCTCATGCTGTGTCCTCTTGTCCTGCTATTTTTCTTATATTGAAATATGTTAGACTCTTTCACCTTGTTAATGCCCTTAAGGTATTTGAATGTTTTGATCATATCATCTCTCTCTCCCTCATTTGCTTTAGGGTATACATATTGAGTTCCTTTAATCTGTCCTCATATATTTTTTGATGCAGTCCCTGCACCATTTTGGCTGCCTTTCTCTGGACTGCCTCCATTTTGTTAATGTCCTTGTGCAGGTGCTGCCTCCAGTACTGCACAAAGTACTCCATCTGGGTCTCTTATGTGCCTGTGATGAGGTGTTGGAGATTTTGGATGCTTTTCTGTGGAATAGCAGAGTTTAGCACTGACAAAGTAAAAAAGTGCTCTGGGAAGCACGTTCATTTTGGTGGCCGCTATCTTTGGCCCATAGATAGGGGCAGCTTCCATCATAGTAAGTCACTGTACAGATCCTTGAGAAACTCCTTCATGTTGAGGTCCACGGTATACTTAGGCCTTGGGCACACTTGTATTCTGAGATACTGTGTTGCCTTGGGTTGCCAACGCATGCCTAAGTGTGTGACCGTTTGCTTGCAGGTGATGGCATTCAGTGGTAAGATTTCTGATTTGGATGCATTAAGCTTGTATCCAGAGATTACCCCAAAAAGTCCCAATAAATTAAGCCATGGGGGGAAGAGATGTGGCTGGGTGGGTGACAGAGAGCAGCATGTTGTCTGCATAGGCTAATAATTTCTCTTCCAGGCCTGCTATCTAGATGCCTTGGATCTGTGTGGTGTTCATGATTTTCAGTATTAGAGATTCCAGAATGAGGTTAAATAGGGAAGGGGTCAGGGGGCACCCCGTCTCATTCATCTTTGGAGATGAAAGTCTTCTGAGACAAAGTCATTGGTGCTGATTGTGGCTATAGGTTTGGTATGGAGGAGTTTCACCATTGCCAAGTAGACTGGGAAATGCCATATCTTTCCTTTATCAAGAACAGGTATGGCCATTCCACCCAATCAAAGGCCTTTTCTGCATTGAGCGTTATGAGGGCAGCCAGATGTTCTAGGTGTTTGGCTTCCATGCAGATGTTGGTGACTTTCCTAGTATTGTCAGTAATATGTCTGCCAGGCATGAAACATGTCTGGGAAGGGCTTATGCTTACAAAAGCTGGTTGGCCAGCACCTTAGTTAACACTTTTGTATCTATGTTGAACAGTGTGATTGGGCGGTAGCTGCTGCACAGTGTGGGAGCTTTCCTGGGCTTCTGGAGGACTGTGATGAGGTCCAATCTCATGTTTGTAGGGAAGATTTCCAACTTCAAAGCCTCTGCATATACTTCCTTGAGGACAGGGGCCAGTTTTTTGGAAAAGGTGGTCTAAAAATCTGGGGAAAGATCTTACTTGCATGGTGCCTTGCCCTTAGGAAGTGTGTATATCGTAGCTAGGATCTCTGGTACTGTGAGGTTTGCTGTTAAGCCTCACTATTCCTGGGTTGAGGTTAGTAGGATCATGATTTCAAGGAAGTTGGTGTATTCATCACTGGGTGGCTGTCCCTGACAGGTGTAATGAGTGTTGTAGTACTTGGCAAACTCCTTGTCTCTACATCCTCTGGTTGCCTCCCCTACTCTAGCTCCTAAACCACAAATCCTGACATTGCTAGGGGAACCTCTTGAACCCATGGATAAGTTCAAGTATCTGGGCTTCTGGTTAGATGCCAAGCTCTCCTTTTCAGTACACCTTGAGGAACTAGCCAAAAAACTGAAACAAAGATTAGGATTATTCTGTAGAATCAAGTACCTTCTTATGTATGATGCCAAAATAGGATTGGTGCAGACCACCTTCCTACCATTACTGGACTACGCGGACTTTATTTACAGCCGCTGCCCACAGGCCTCTCTCACAAAGCTCAACACATTGTACCATAGGGCTATCAGATTTATTTATTTGCACCCCTTACAACATGCACCACTGTGACCATAATGCCCTGGTCGGCTGGCAGTCACTGAATGTTGGGAGAGCAAAAAATGCCATTCTGTGGACCTTTAGGGCCATTACTGGTAGGCTCCCTACATACATTTCTGTGCTTTTCTCCTTTTCCTCAGGTGAATATTCTCTTAGAAAGTACGCCTACATTGTGCTTAATGCCCACAGAATTAGAACCAGGTTCAGCGCTTCCTCCATCAGCCATGTTCTACCTACTCTCTGGAACACTACCCAAAAAAAACTTAAAACTTTCTAGCCTTACTGGGTTGCTCTCCATTAAGAGCAGACTGAAACAGGCTCTATGGGAATCATATAGCTGTTACTCTTAATTATTTGAGGCCCACACAGTTTACGACCCCTTACCTGCTGCACCTACCGGGACTCACTAGCATTCCAATATCTGCCGCAAGGATCCTTATTCCACCTGACTAGCACTTATGCCTTCCCCCCTTCCTCCACCCACCACAGTCCATTTTTTGTCCCTTGCTCCTTCCCGTGACTTACTGTTGGGATTCGTGCTCTCTTAATTTATGTAATCTGTACTGCTTATGTTTATGACCTTTTTCGATCTGTTGTGCATGCTATGTACATGCTATTATTGTGAATGATGCTGTAATTTGTGTTCCATGTTTCCATGCCTGTATTATATGCTGTATTTTTTGTGTGCCTTCCCAGGGCCTCCTTGCAAATGAGTTTGCACAAAGGTGTTTCCCCTGGTTAAATAAAGATTGATTGATTGATTGATTGCCTTTAGGTCTGCGGTTAGCTGGCTGGAGGGATCCAGCCAGATTGTAGGGATGGTAGCTTTTTGGCACTTCTGCATCATATGAAGGGCCAGGATTTTAGTAGTTTGTGGACGGTTTGTGATGTAAGTTAACTTTGCCGTTCTATGGTGGAATTCCCTAGGCTTGCTTAGTGGAATTCTGCAGATTCTCACAGGCTGCTGTTTTATGCTTGTTTGGCTTTGGCCCATGTCTGCCATACCACTTCCATATTGGACATTGCCAGGAGATTTTCTGCCTTGGCCATTTCAGCCAGTAGTTTGTCTCTTTGTTCAAACAGCTGCTTTCTTGCATCTTGCCCCTAGTGCAATCAGCATTCCTCTAAGGCTGCATTTGCATGCCTCCCACATATTTGCCCAGGAGGAGTCCTTTGGTTTGTTATGGAGAAGAAATTCCTGTATGTACTGTCTCACCTCTTTTTGCCAGTCCTCCTGGGTGATGGTACAATTATTTAGGTGCCATCTTAGGGAGGTTTTTATGACCGTCTCCAGTTTAAACTGTAGTTCCACCATAGTGTGGTCAGACATGTGGTGGGTGTAATGGAGGCCGATAGTACATGTGGAATGAGTTCCATGGGGTGAACCAGTAGTCTGTATGCAAGGCAGATTTATGCACCAGGGAGTGGATGGTATAGGAGAGTTTATGGGAGTGGAAAAGCCTGCAGACATTGACGAACCTATGGTTATCTAGTGTCAACGACAGGATATGTGCTGCTTTGGTGAGAGTCCTGTTAGGATTAGTACTGTCAAGAACTGGGGCGACGAGCAGATTGTAGTCTCTGCCCATTAATATGGTATGATGTGGGTATAGTTTTAGTTGTCTGCTAGGTCTGCACAAAATCCTGGTGTAGCACCATTTAGCCCATATACATTGGCAAGTACTAGTTTACATGTGCTAATGGAGCCGGTCACCATCCGTACTCGCCCTTCCGGGTGCCTCCACACCCCTTCCATTGTGAAGTTCAGGGCTCTGTGTATCAGTAACTGCACACCTCCTTTTTTGTTGCTGATCCCAGCCCCATATGATAAGACCACTCAGCTTCTCCTCATTTTTAGTTCATCTTCTGTTTTCATATGCGTCTCTTGGAGTGTTGTAATTTGGATATGCTGTCTCTTTAAATGCAGTAATATTAGCTGTCTGTGGAGGGTATGCCTGCATCCCTTTCACATTCTAAGGATGTAGTGTGATGCAGATGTCACCCATTACCTATGAAATGGTGTCATACGGATTTCCAGTGTGTGTTCCCACTGTAGTGGTCTTATGTCCCATGGATTGTAATTCTGCTCTGGTAAAAGTTTTGTACCTTCTGAACTTAAGCTGTTTTGCATGTGGTCAGACTAATGTCAGGACCATTTTTCCTAATGCACTGGGTAGTACAGCACTATTATCACCACTACCTGTGTTGCTGGGTAGTTGTTTGGCTCTGGTGGCAGACAATAACTTGTGTGAAAAATGGGGTACCTTTAACACTGGCCCCCCACTGGTGTCTTGTGGGAGAGGGCCACATAAACTACCAGTGCCCCCACCACCACCAACTACCCTGGCAGGCCATCTGGGAAGGACAGGCAGATGTCAGTGACTACCATGAAAACAACTTGATAATGTAAAAATGCACACAATAACAGAACTGCAATCGCTTAATGTAACCTCACTATATGAACTAACCTGCAACCACACTGACTATATATGCAATAACATTTTAGCTTTGCAAGTTGAGAAGAATTTAACATTTAAAAATGTGTGACTGTCAGGTGGGACACTGTGGGGACTGTGCCCCAATGGGATAAGAGGTGCCCCCTCCTTCCTTCCCTCCCTTCAAGTTGGTGGGCAGAAGAATCTAAAAACCCATGTGGTGACACCGCTGGGGTTCAGGATCACCCTGGGAAATTTCATCCCCTGACCATTAATGTTCTTCCCCAGCTCTACACTGATAAGACTGTGCTCAGTGCAATGTTGTTTAATGATAAAAAGTGCAAAGTTATGTACCTGGGGGCAAAGAACCTAGGGACCAAATACTGGTTGGGTAAAATGCACGTAACCAGGTCAGGAGAAAAAAAGGACCTAGAAGTAATAATCACAAGTGACCTGAAACACTCTGCACACTGCAAGAGGGCATCAGCCAAAGCAAATCAGATGCTGGGCTGCATAGCTAGGGACATTACCACCAGGAAGGCTGAGGTCATTCTGTCGCTGTACAGGTCACTGGTAAGACCACACCTGGAGTACAGTGTGCAGTTTCAGTGCCCATATCTTAAGAAGGATGTCAACTTACTGGAGATGGTCCAGAGAAGGGCAATCAAGATGATTCAGTGCCAGCAGGGCATCAGCTATTATGAGAGGCTCAGGGAGCTCAATATATACTCTGTGGAGGAAAGAAGGGGAGGGGAGACATGGCTGAGACCTTCAGGTTCCTTAAGGATATTAACAGGGTGATTACTGAGAACCTGTTCAGTCTTAGCAGCCACAGGACCACTAGGGGGCACAGCCTAAAGCTGATGGGAGGAAGGTTCAGGAGGTAGATGAGGAGGCATTGTTTTCATTGAGAGGGTGGTGACCAAGTGGAATGAGTTACCAAAGGAGGTGGTAGCCCTAAATATAAAGAACTGCTTCAACTGGGGATGTGACAGGGTGAGAGGAAAAATTAAGGGTAGAAGGGGAGTTAGTGGGGGAAGGGGGGAAGTAGAGGGAGGTCAAAAGGGAAACGGGATGTGGCAGTTCCCTTTGTAAATATGTAGGGAGCTTAAACAGGATCATTTGAGACTATTACAGTTTAACATCTTACATAATTTATTCTACACTCTATCCAAGCTGTTCAAGATAGGTAGGTCACCAAAATCCTACTTGTGTATTTTGTGACCAGGAAGGGAGTACCCTTCTGCAAATTCTTTGGACCTGTCCACAAATCAAACCATTTTGGAACTCAATACAACAGTTTTTGTCCCCCTTTTTTAGCCATTTACATTATTTTACCTTGGAGATTTGTATTTTGGGAGACTATAAGTTTATTATATCCAATACAGATAAAAAAAATACATGGCGTTGATATTGGCTATCACAAAATTGTTGATCTTAACAGCATTGGAAAGGTCATTGGTTACCTTCATGACTGGAGTAGATTCAAGAATTCTTTAATGCATTAAATGCAGAAAGAGCTGTAGCCTCTGCACATCATGTGGGGACAAGTATTCAAGGCTTGTTGGCTTCCTCTCTCCCGTTATTATGGCTGTGGGCAGAGCCTACAGCCATTCTGCTTTCCCTTGGAAAAAAAGGTGTTTCCATGGAACACATCTTTTAGGAGTTTTCGGTGTATCCTTCCATTCTGCAAATCTCTATTGGACTTAAAGAAATACTCCCTTATTTTTGCTTAACTTCAGGGTCACACAGTATGCAAGTGGAGGCTGATATTACAGTCTAATGAACATCAAACCATTAGGATTCTCTACTCATTAAATTATATGTCAAGTTCGAAAGCCTCCCAAAAACACATGCTTCCAGAATGAGATTCAAGCGGCACAGGTAGAATGCAGCTTCAACTCAGCTCAGAACTCTGTATGTTTGAGAATACAGTCAATGAAAAGCAAATAACCCTAGATTCATAAATTGCAGGCCAAAATGTAAGTTATTGGCAAGTAAAAAACAAGCCCCAAAAGTACAACAACAGAAACGTCTGTACATAGCATACAGAGGGATTAAAGTGATGTTTACCCAAAGTGAGTAAGTGTATTACACTGTATGTAATGTACAACTAGCTGAAGATATTTTCCCAACATACTCTCAAACAGGTATTATATTCCAGAAACCTAAAGGCCTTCAGTGTTGTAACAGGATTTTATATATATGATAATATCAATTGTCAGTATAAGTGCCAGATAAAAAGAACTACTAGTCAGGGACCCACAAGAAATTGAGTCTATGCAGTCTGATATGTACAGATTTCAATAAAGTGTCAGTGTATCATAAAACTAATACATTTATAGAAACAGTTTATGGAATCTAAACAAGAACTCCTAGGAATTAAATCCCCTCCCTGGGGAAAGATAACTACTTAGATGGAATTATGTGTACAAAAGTCCTAATAAACCATCATTCACACCAATCACTGCAATAGTTACCCAAAAGGAATTACACCTGTCATGAACCCCCAAGTAGATGAGATAATGCATCCTAATAAGTACAGAATGTAAAAACGTAACAGTATGTAATCAAACTACAGGACTAGCAGAAGGAAGGAAATATCCACTATAATATGAGCTCAGAGTCCTAGCCACTGTAACACCATAAATTAATCAGTCAGTTGCTAGTTCTTCTTAATAGCCTTCAAAGCAGTCTAGCACATTAACAGGTGACTTTAATTTTCATTTGCTTTCTTAACTGTTAACCCGCATTTCTTTTTAAATAAAGATTTACCCTGCAGCAATATGTTTTTTCTAAAGCTAAGTGAATGAAAACCCAACAAATGCAACCATGAATGGTACATTAATAAATAAATACACTTACTGAAAGGGTATTTTTCTGACACCTCCGCCATGATTTTTGCTGTATTAAAAAGCCATATGGTTGATACTGAAAACAAGATCCAGTGATGGTTTAATTTTAATATAGATGTAAAAAATGTCTTTCTGAAACAGGGAAATCATCACCTTTATAAGACCTTGTAATCACTTTAATATTTTTTTAGCATGAATGACAAACAGGACTATATTTGTAGCACTTAATGTTATACACAATACCAACTTCCTGATATAATCCCAACAGATACTGTATATGGAAAGGAAAATTGGAAATTGTTTAATCAGGAAAGGTACACTAAACCAAAACTTGTTTCCAGGTGTAACCTGGGAGCACAGGGAAGTTAAGTGACTTGCTTTGGGTCACACAGTATGCAAGTGGAGGCTGATGGGATTCAAACCCAACTCTCCAGGTTTGCAGCCTGGTGCTCATAACCACAACACTATAATGCCTACTTATAGACACAATATACATTTTCTGTTTTGATTCAGACATGTATCCACTACATGCAGCATTTCTGTTGCAAAAAGTTTTTTTTCTTCAATACACTATTACACTACATTAAGTCTGGAATGTCCTAGCAAAAGCTCTTATTTATAGGCAAACTTAATTTAACAAGCCTTTCCAGGTGCAACCTGGGAGCACAAGGTTACGTGACTTGCTCAGGGTCACACAGTATGCAAGTAGGAGCTGATCGGATTCAAACCCAGGTCTCTAGCTTTGTAGATCAGTGCTCTTAACCACTATGCTATACTGCCTCCTAGTAAAAAAAATACAGTCTTTCTGTCTGAATCTAAAAGAAGTCACATTTGTTATAACAAAAAGTAGTACAATGATGAAAACATGCCCCTCCAGCAATGTCATGTTGTGCAATTGCTGGTAAGATTTAGGATAGCCTACTGTATTAATTTTCATTAAGCCTTTATGTGATACTGGACTAGGGGCACCATGACCATTTCACATCTCAGAGTAAAAGTTTAAAGCATAGCTCATATTTGCTAAACACGTGTGTGCGTGTGCAGACAGACAGATTGTCCAGTTGAGATGCACCGCCCTGTTTTCACTGGAGTAATGCTTCTTATGTTATAAAGTCTGAATAACACTTGACTGGTACTAATTTCACACTTAAAATCTGGTACTTCCCAGTTCTGCATATTTTATTCCATGAAATTATGTTAGGGGGTTGTTCATTTAAAGCAGCAATATTTGTTAATCAACCTCAATTTTATTTTTTAGCAAAAGATGCATTGCATTCATAATCAGTATATTTCTAACTATCTCACATCCTTAAAAGCAGATTTTATAACTATACAGTATTTGCAATTAATGGCTCAAGACATTATAATGGCTGCCACTGGCAATACTTAATCTCTATGGTTGACAGTATCTTATACTGTTGTATTATGGTATATGACCAAAAATGATTTGTAAAAAATGCCCTTTATACCCTAACAAATGCCCTTCCAATTTTCAGCACCCCATCTGTTTTAATCTTCTGGCACCCCTGTCTGCGAGCATTGCTACCTGTCAGAGATGCTCTTCTGACTTAGAATTTCCCTGGTCAGCAACGGGTAGACTGGATTACATTCTAATATACAGCACAGAGCAAGATGAATTATATTAAAATGTTTAGTGACTGCAGTGTACAATCAGAGATTATGTCTTCATCTCAGTTAGACTGATGGAAGCCATGCAAAAATAACAAAAAAACAAGCATTTGTCAATGCTGAAGGTTTCCTTGCATGGTATATGTGGGATGGCATTCAGCGGTACTCATGGCGCTCATTAATTGGAGCTTCTTCAAGCTCCCCACAACCATATCGGCTCTGGCTAGAGCTTGTCTTATGAGGGATGAGTAGTGAGTAGACATTGTCTTCTATTGGACCCACCTCCCCTAGGATTGTGAAGGGTTGTTGGGATATTGGAGTTAGATATTATCTTTTTGCATCCTGGACATAAGTGGTGACCTGGTCATTCCTTAAAGGTGGTTGTTGATTTCATGCATGGGTAGGGGGGAGGTAGTAATTTGTAATAGCTATAGTAGTTTCTATAGATAGATTTTTTGTTATTGTTTTTTAATTTTTATTTCGTGGACTATCAAGACATGTGTCTGATGTTCTGATTCTTGCAAGACGTTATGTTCCCGATGTTAGATGCTTGTGTGTTGTGAAATCCTTGCACAGTATTTTGTTTTCTTTTTCTGTTTTGCGGGATATGGATATTGATTCTAATAAAGTATATTTAATTGCAAAAATAAACCCCAAAAAACAAATGTAAGGAGCTGTACAGTTGAGCAGACTAATTAGACCATAAGGCCTTTATCTGCTGGCATGTTCGTATGTTTGTACGGTGCTTTCTAGGCCGAGCTAAGTGACTATGGAGTTTCTATGCAGAGTTCAATGGCCTAACCCTCCCTGGCTTGAACTTGCTGCTTAATTCGAAGGGGGAGGGGTGGTATTCACCCATGCCTCCTGGTGACACAGACCATTTGGGCCTGTCTGTGGGGTTCAGGGGGACCTTTCCAAACACATAGTGTTCACCCTGAAGTTGATGTTAAATTTCTGCTAATAAAGTTCACTGTACTCACAGCCCCTCAACTCATTGCCTGTGAGTGCTCATGTCTTTGCATTCAGCCTGGGTAGTGTGATGTGCTGTTGAGATGGTGGGAGAAAGAGTCTGTAGCAGTTGAGCAGCCCATGCTGTGGTGAATGTTTTACTGTGGGCATCCTCTTGAGGACTGTGGTGAGATGAAATAGTCATTTGCTAGCAGGGAGAAAGGTAGATCTTGCATACAATGCCAGCTGCTATGTTTTCCATGGAGTGGTCTGGTGTCTCCGGTTCGGCGATCCTGATGCCGGGGGAGGGGGCTCATAAACAGTCTGTTGACCTAAATACTTCATTGTGGGTTCACTTGGGATTCAGGATTTCCTTCATGGGTCTGGCAGGTCTTCTGTAGGGGAAGGTGTTTGGGAATTCTAGGGCTAAAGCTTTGTCAGCATCTTCCACAGAAGTGAATGTTTTCTAGCTCGACTTGAGCCCGACCTTCAGGTGTACGGGGTACATCAGGTAAAACCTGGTGACTGTTTTGTGGAGTCCAGCCTTAACATCAGCATCTTGGTTGCATTTTTCCTGAACGCTCTGACATATATCATTGAACAGTTAAATTTTGGTGCCCTGGTGTGAGAGGGATGAATGTCCTTGGCTTTTACTTAAAATATAAATCTTGTCTTGGAATTTTATGAAGTGCATTATAAAAATGCATGTTCTGTCCTTATGTCCTGATTTATTTATTTTATTTTAACTTTTGGTAACTAGGAAAAGCACACTGAGCCGAGGCTCATTTCCAGGTGCTACCCAGGTGCACAAGACAATAACAGGAATATAGAAATGAGGTAGCAATGCAAATTACAGAAAATTAAGACAACAAGTCACACAGTTGATGGAAATTTAGCTGCTAGGCTTCTATGTTGCCTCTCTGTCATGTACATCTTGTAGTTTAGAGGGAATCTGAAAATATCCTGCAACATTTTATTGATGAATTCCACTGGTTGTGTCCCCTCAGTCCCCTCTGGTGACCCAAACGAAAAGATTATTAGGGCAGGAGTAGTCCTGTCTTTTTTTCCAGTTTTTTGATTTTTTAGTTGGCCTGGGTACTATTTGCTTTTAATTTTTAAGGCCAATTCCAAGCTGGTGATCTGGGCTTCCGTGTTGGAGATGTGAATTTCATGTGAAGCGACCATTCCTTCCACTTCAGGTTGTGTAGTGTTTCATTCACTGTAGAGCGCAGGGCCATCATCTCCACCAACAGCCATTTCAGCTGCTCGAGTACTTCAATGGTGTTGAGTTACTGTGGAGACCTGGCTCTAAATTCGTTTGGTGGTTGCTTCATCGAATCTGGGCTACTAAACTCTCCAAAATCATCCTCCATGTTCCTTGTGTGTTGCAGAACAGATATGTGTAAAATGTCTGAGTCAAATGTTTGTTTGAGCTGATATTTATAGTTGTTAAAGGGGCAATCAAAGCAGGACACTTTCAAGCTGTTTCGTCTTGCATCAGCCATGTCACATGATTCCCCAAACTGTGTATTTAATAAAATGCTTGATTTCTCTTGGGAGCTCTGCATGCCATGTCTGTTCTTGTTGGTTTCTACACTATGCCCTCCACTCATGTATACTTGTATTTAAATAAATCAAAATGTATTCTGAAATGCTTTGAATCGTGGGTGGCTGTATTAAGTGTCCCCCCCCCATGATTCAGTGATTCTCAAACACAAAACCAAATATTTTAAAAGACATTTGCTGGGTGAAGCCCATGCAAGTCTATAAAGATGTCTCTGTCTGGAAAGTATAAAATTCATTTTTCTATAATTTGTTTACCGAAGATAGATCAACAGAGAAGAATGAAGTGTCCAACTACAGACCAGCAAGTTTAACATTAAGACCACATCACTGACGTTGCTCAACACTTTAGAATTTTCCCCACTAAAATCTGATCAGATGAACTCTCCCCAGAAGACAAGCCTTTTACCCCACCTTCTCTTATTGATGTGCTCATCCCACCTACCCCAGAAGGCACAATGTTTGGGGCAACAACTAAGCCCCTTTACAAGGCGGCTTGGTATAAGCCAGCAGACTACTTGTGGGCATTCAAGAGTAGGTCCACGGGAAGGAAGCCACAAAATTACCCAAAGAATTATGCATTACATTTGAGTGTACCTCTACCACTGACCACCTGCCTGCCTAAGTATATCTCTACCCTCTAGCACTCTACATCCCCCCAGTCCCTACAGTGTTGCATTTTCAGTGGTAAACTTTGTAAAGCTAATTAATTTCCCTTTCATACCCTGCCTCCAATTTTGCCCAAATCCTCCCTCATCCACTCATCCCAGTAGTAATATATCAAATAACACAATCATTTACCCCTGCCCCATCACCCTCTGGAACCCACCACCCTCCTACCATCCCCACTCACTCCACAAAAATGATAGTATGCTTGGGTTCCCACAGTGAGTGATTGGCACAGCACTTTTTCCGCCATGACTGGCTGCTGTCTAATGAGAGTCAAGGAAACACACTAAATAAAGCTAAGTACACAAAATATACACTGCTCAGGGTTTTTATTGCATGTAAACTTTCTTTTTCTCATAACAATAGTGTTAAAATACTTTTTCACCAAATGTTAACCTAAACGCACATTTTCAGTGGGATTTAAAAGGTAGCACTTGTCTGGTCATGAGGGAGGGTGATAACTTGCATATTAGTCAAAATATGGTGAAAAAATATTTGAAAACTATAAAGTTATGGGAACAAGATATTTAAGGTGCTCAAAAACTAAATCCCTGTCCGTGACAAAAAGGATTGTGACCGGCATTACAGCGATGGGCTCCATGTCAACTGCAAGTTGCAGTTGGCATGGAGCTGCATAGTTTGGCTCTATTTTTTACATTGGGGGGCTTTGCCCCCCAAACCACCCATGTGGGGAACTTTGCCCCCTGCAGCCCCTGAACTAAAGGATTCTAACTCCAGGTTGGAATTAGTTCGGTGAGGGGGTACAAGTCAGAGGAAATGGTTGCCCCCTTCCAGTGGCATTTCTATGGTGGCATGGCAATGTTGTCGAGATCGATGCAAGTCGCCGTAGAAATGTCGCTGTTAGGGTGGCATACCCATGTGCAGTGCGCATTTGTTGGACTTGTTTTTTTAATGTCTTTCCCTGACTCAGTTGGTGATAGCTGGCTGAGGTGGAGGTAGGGCTGTACTAGTCATCTGCCATGGGAACCTGAGTATCTGGATCCTTTTTGTGGTGTCAGTCAGGTGGTAGGAGTGTGGTGAGTTCCAGAGGGTGGTGGTGCTGGTACTGGTGAGATCAATTATTTAATTATTTGACATATTACTTCTGGGCTGGATGGGTGGGTGGGTGGGGGAGTTTGGTACCATTGCAGTTGGATGAGGAAAGAAAAATTCATTAAGTTTACAGAGTTTTTAGTGCAGATACATGTTTGCTGGGATGGGGAGAGAGAAAGATAAGGTGCCAGAGGGCGGCGGAGTGGGAGAAATAATTTTAAATGGTTGGGATGGAGGGAGGAGGGTGGGCAATGGGAGAATGTGGGTGGGGTGTGTTTTTTTTTCTATAAACCTCAACTTGATTACAAAAAAACTACACCTAGTGGCATTTTACCGCCGAAGTGCACTTCATGTAATTCTTTGCCTGATGAAATGGGCACATGACCAGGCAAAGAACTGAGTAATGTTCCATATCTGGATGGGCCAAGAGGCCTTTTTCTGCAGTCATTGTACAGTGAAGCTCGGCAGGATGAAATCCACTTCTACAGCTTTCTGCAGTATGCTGCAGCAGAGTTACTGCAATAATCAATGTAATTTCAATGGGAATTAATCCCTTTTGTCATGCACAGAAATGTGACACTGCCACGATGAAGTGAATATCAGTTTTCTGCATGACAAAAGGGACTAATTTCCATTGAAATGGCCTTGTTTTCCACAGTAACTCTTTTGCAGTTATGAAAGAATGACCTGCTACTCTCTGTCTAGATTAGATACATCGTATGGAATATGGAACCATTTTCTAAACTCAGTTTTGTAAGTTACCTCACTTAACTATACATACTTTCATTTAATAATTATATTACTAAACTTGTTGAAAAATAATCATACACCTTCCCTAAATTTGTCGTTAATGACTACACCAATGCTAATTTTTGTCCCATGTTTCTCCATTGTTGTAGACTATTATTTCATGCTATATCCATGATGGTATAAATGGTTAATCTACTGTTATGACTTTCGAAAACTCAATAAAAAGTTAATCATAAAAAAAAGAATGCTGCAAAATGCTGCATAATTGGGTTTCATCCTGGTAAGCTTCCTTGTATATGTTATCTATGCTTTTTGTGAAGTCGGGAAACTTCGCAAAGAGATGTTTGCTGATTGCCACATTTCTACCTGGAACTACTGGTGGCAGCAGTGCATGTTGTTCGGATGGGCAATTCACAGTGCAAAGTTCCCTTTATTTATTTATTTATTAACCATAAAACAGGTTCCCGTCCCACCTGGAAGAACCTATATCAACCACATGCCATTCCAAGGAAATGGATATCATTTGGAAGAAAAGGACAACAACTGGCACAGAACCTTCTGTTGTCACATGGGTTATCAATCAATCAATCAAAATCTTTATTTAGCCAGGTGAACACCATTGAGCAAGTTCATTTTCAAGATGGACCTGGGCAAGATACATGAACAATACATAAAGAGGAATACCAACTTACAGAGTCATTACATAGTATAGGGATTACACACAAAAGGTTACTAATAGCACTGGAGAACATTTATAAAATAAGACAGAAAGCTAAATACCATGTGCTACAGAACTTGTGCTACAAAAGATACAGAGTAAACCTATACAGGTACAACCATATATATAGAGTTTTCATGGAGCAGGCTTGGATTCAAGTATTGAGTACGTAGTGCAAGGAAAAGCATGGGTGAGGAAGGGGGAGGAACTCAGGAATGAGAGCATAAGTGCAGGGGTGCCTGCGGGCTTTAGAGCACCAGGGGCAGGTGGCAATGGTTATAGAGCTAGCTGCAATATGCCAGGAACAGCGGCAGAGGGTGATGTGCCAGGAAGTGTAACATTAGTAGATGCCAGGATGACTCAGAGAGAGAGAGACTCCAACTTAGGTTGGGTGGAACTATCAGGTGGAGTACAAATAGACACAAACATACTGAGTCGAGGGGCAGGAGTACCAGGAATGGAATGCTCCTGACAGGGCTAGAAACTGAGTCGGGGGGGGGCGCTGGGAGGCTGTGACATCAGGGGAAGCAGTTGCAGGACTCCTTGAATGAATGAGAATATAGTGCTTTGAAAACTGATAGTTTGATTGGGAATGCCAGTTGCAAGGTTTTTTTGCAGGTTATTCCATAGTGCAGGTAGAGCGTGATTAATGGCAGACCTACCAAAGTGTGACTTGAACTTAGATACTGCAAGTGAGATGTAAGTAGAACTCCTTGGGGCATACTTACCTACTGCATGTAGAGGAAGACAGTCCGAGATATATTGGGCAGTAATTTAGTGTTAGCCCTGTAAGTCCAGAGTGCTGCATTTCTCTGTCTTCAGTACCCGAGGGAGGACCAACCTACTGCAGCGTAGAGGGAGCAGTGATGAGTAGAATAAGGAAGTCCAGTAATGAATTTCATATGGTATATGGTATAATGTGTCGAGTTTGGCCAGAGCAGTTGTAGTGCTTTGACTATATAGAAAGTCTGCATAATCCAATAAGGTGAGGAAAGTGGTTTGGACCAGTCTCTTTTCTGCCGTCAATGTTAGTAGGACTTTGATCCTGTAAAAGAGGCCAAGCCTCTGCCTCAGCTTCTTTATCAGCTCATCAGTATGATCACTGAAGGAAAGCTTTTGGTCTATCAGACCCACAGGTATTTGAATTTTGTGACATAGTCCAGTGGTTCGCCGAGGAGCGTATGAATCTGAGGTAAGTTACCTTGAATTGCAAGGTTATTAGCATTTGCAAAGGGTGAAAAAAGCATCACCTTTGTTTTCTTTGTGTTCAGGAGCAGTTTCTGTTGCAGGAGTTGTTGTAGCAGATTAAATTCCTGTTGCAGATCCCTGTAAGTTGCTTCCAGGGAGGATCTTTCAATATAAAGTACCGTATCATTGGCAAAAAGGTGAATGTTAGCAGCTTTGTTGTCAACGACGATTCTGTTTATATATATTGCAAAGAGCAATGAACCCAGTATCAAGCCTTGTGGTACACCCCTCAGAAGAGGTTTCAGGGATGAGAGTTCCCCTTCCATCTTCATTTGCTGTTGCCGTCCTGTAAGATAGTTCGAGAACCATCTCAGGGATAGGGAGTCCAGGCCAATGTTTTGGAGGGAGAGAGGGAGTAGATCATGGTCAACAGTATCAAACGCCTTGCTTAAATCCAGAAATACAGTGCAGATGAAGTTCTTAGTATCCAGGGCACACTGCCAGTCACTGGTCACTTTTGCAAGGGCTGAGACAGTACTATGATGTGGCCTAAAACCAGACTGTATGGGGTTTAACAGGTTAGCAATATCAAGGTAGTTCCTGAACTGTATACTCACTATTTTCTCCAATAATTTGGATAGGGTGGGGAGTAAGGAGATTGGCCTATAGTTGTTCAGGTCACAGGGGTCTCCAGACTTGAAGAGAGGGAGGGATTACGTGGGCAGTTTTCCAGAGGGGTGGGAATAAAGCCTTGTGAAAGGGAGAGGTTAAAGAGATGCGTGATAGGCACTGCCAGTACACAATGACTCAGCTTCAAGAAGAAGGGGTCTAAGAGGTCAGCCCTAGCACTCTTCCTGGTGTCCAGATGTAGCAGAAGATCCTTAACTTCCTTTAGAGTGGTAGGCTGGAGGAAGAACGCCATGCTTGTGACTGGAGCTGATGCATCCAGTAAGCCAAGTTGTGAGCGGAGGGTATTGGCAGGAAAGGTATCGAATGCAAGTCCTGCACTTGCAAAATGGTCATTAAAAGAGTCGAGGATGGAGGATTTGTCAGACACCACAGAAACACCAGTAGTGATTTTTATGGGCAGGGTGTTCGGAGCAGCATGACTGTCAATATCCTTGATAGTTTTCCAAAACTTGGCTGAGGAATTGATGGAAGAGTCCAATTCTTTATAGAAATAACTAGCCTTGGCCTCTCTAACCAACCTAGTACAATAGTTTCTAGCTTTTCTAAAGAAGGCCCAATCTGCAGGGAGTTTTGTTCTCCGAGCTTTTTTCCAAAGCCAGTCTATGTGCCGTAGAGAGGCCTTTAACTGCACCGTAAACCATGGGCATGATTTTTTCTCAGAGCATATTGTTTTCTGGTTGAAGGAAGAGGGTGTGGAAGATGAATTACAAAAGGAAGATTTACTGAGCAGCTATTTCTTTTCATGCTAGAGGAGGGGATCTGTTCCAGAAAGTTGATTAAAGACTTCTGACTGGGGTGTGAGGGGGATGAAGCTAGTTCAGATTGCAGAGGATAGGGTAAGGAAGGGGATGACAGTATTTAAAGTGGACAAGGCTCTGGGCTCCAATGCCTTACACCACTTGGTCCTGAAAGAGATGAGTCTGGAATTGGCTGTCCTCTCTGATGGATCTGTTGAGGTGCTCTATTGAGACTTGGGGGGTGCCAAGTGACTTGAGGAAGGCAGCTGTAGTACCACTTCATAAAAGTGGGAACAGGGAGGACCCAGGGAACTACAGTACAGACCAGTCAGCCTTGGCCAGCATTGCCTTGATTGTGGGTAAGCTCATGGAGACCATAATTACAGAACAAATTGTGGAATACCTGGAAATGAATGGGCTTCATGGCAATAAGCAATACTGGTCAGTGGGTGGAACATTGTGCCAGACTAATCTGATAATTTTCTTTGTCTGGGTCACCAGGGCAGTGGACAGGTGCTATGCGGTCAATGTACTGTACCTCCACTTTGAGTCAGACTGTACCATACAAGAGGCTGCTAAGAAAGATGGAGAATCTTGGACTACAAGGGGGCTGACTTAGTGGGTAGGTAACTGGTTGGGAGGGAACATCAGAGGGTGGTAAAAAACAGGAGGGGAATCAGAGGAGAGGGAGGTCACTAGAGGGGTGCCGCAAGGGTCAGTCCTGGGGCCTGTCCTGTTCAATGTATTTATTGGTGTCATGCTGTAGGAAAGAAGTATTCAGGGCAAGATGTGTCTCCTTGCAGATGACCCAACACTGTGCTGCAGGATGGATGATGAAGAGGCAAGGGAACTGAAACAGCATCTGGAAAAGCTAGAAAGATGTCCTAGGTTTGGCAGTTTTGATTGAATGCTAAGAAGTGTAAGGTAATGCACCTTGGCAAGAACAACCCACACAAGGGGTACTGGAAGGAGGGCAAAGACAGCAGAGAGAGGCAAGGAGAGAGATATGGGGGTTGTTATCAGTAAAAGTCCCAAAGTTTCTGGACAATGCAACAGGGCATACAGCACGGTGAACAGGCTTCTGGACAATGCAACAGGGCATACAGCACGGTGAACAGGCTTCTGGACAATGCAACAGGGCATACAGCACGGTGAACAGGCTTCTGGACAATGCAACAGGGCATACAGCACGGTGAACAGGATTCTGGACAATGCAACAGGGCATACAGCACGGTGAACAGGCTTCTGGACAATGCAACAGGGCATACAGCACGGTGAACAGGCTTCTGGACAATGCAACAGGGCATATAGCACGGTGAACAGGCTTCTGGACAATGCAACAGGGCATACAGCACGGTGAACAGGATTCTGGACAATGCAACAGGGCATACAGCACGGTGAACAGGCTTCTGGACAATGCAACAGGGCATACAGCACGGTGAACAGGCTTCTGGACAATGCAACAGGGCATACAGCACGGTGAACAGGCTTCTGGACAATGCAACAGGGCATACAGCACGGTGAACAGGCTTCTGGACAATGCAACAGGGCATACAGCACGGTGAACAGGCTTCTGGACAATGCAACAGGGCATACAGCACGGTGAACAGGATTCTGGACAATGCAACAGGGCATATAGCACGGTGAACAGGCTTCTGGACAATGCAACAGGGCATACAGCATGGTGAACAGGATTCTGGACAATGCAACAGGGCATACAGCACGGTGAACAGGCTTCTGGACAATGCAACAGGGCATACAGCACGGTGAACAGGCTTCTGGACAATGCAACAGGGCATATAGCACGGTGAACAGGCTTCTGGACAATGCAACAGGGCATACAGCACGGTGAACAGGATTCTGGACAATGCAACAGGGCATATAGCACGGTGAACAGGCTTCTGGACAATGCAACAGGGCATATAGCAAGGTGAAAAGGATTTCAGACAATGCAACAGGGCATTCTTCAAGGCGAACAGGATTCCGGACAATGCAACAGGGCATACAACAAGGTGAACAGGATTTCGAACAATGCAACAGGGCATACAACAAGGTGAACAGGATTTCGAACAATGCAACAGGGCATACAGCAAGGTGAAAAGGATTTCAGACAATGCAACAGGGCATTCATCAAGGTGAACAGGATTCCAGACAATGCAACAGGGCATTCTTCAAGGCGAACAGGATTCCGGACAATGCAACAGGGCATACAACAAGGTGAACAGGATTTCGAACAATGCAACAGGGCATACAGCAAGGAAGAGAATGCTGGGATGTATAGACAGGGGGTTTTGACAGTAGAAGGGGAAGGTGATATTTCCGCTATACAAGACCCTAGTAAGGCTACCTCTTGAGTACTGTGCCTGGTTCTGGAACTCCGCCTGAAGAAGGACAGTGATAGGCTGGAGATGGTGCAGTGGAGGGCCACCAGGATGATTCAGGTGCAACAAGGCCAGACACATGAACAGCAGCTTACTGACCTCAGTATGTACCTGGTGGTGGGCCAGAAGGGAGCAGAGGGATATGACAGAGATGTAAAAGTTTCTGAGGGGTATACATATTGCTGGCAGCCAGAAGGAAACAGAGAGATATGGTGGAGATTCACAAGCTTCTTAGCTGTATACATATCTTCTCTCTAAATATACTGTAGTACTGTACCTGCAAAATGTGTCCAGCTAATCCATGCAGATCCCAGCACTGAGCTGCTCAACTGCTAATTCAAATATGGAGAAGGTTCAGGAAGTCACATGAGGAATTAATTCACATGCATCTGTTGATGCCCCAAAGAATTTTGGGAGTTGTAGCTTTTCTTACTGTATGACTAGATGTTTAAAGTGAAGAAACATATTAAAAGTCTGATGTATAACTCGTATAATTATTTGATTCTTCCTGATAGATAAGAACCTATGTAATGCATGTGATGTTCTTTTCCACAATAAAAATGAGTTAAAAAAAGGCCAGTTTTATAAGATGCACTAATTATTACAGCTTGAAGTGAGAAAGAAATAATGTGACCTGCTGGGATTTGAACCCAGGCTTGTGATTTAAAACTGTTGAGCAGTGACTTATACTGCATTAAGAAAAAACATCTGGTTGTCCTTATTATTACAGTAAATTAAATGGGGGTTGGGGGGCAAAGGATCAATAAAGGAGGGCTGTGTTAGGGAATCCACTTTTTTAACCATTTATTTACCAAGGATAGTCAAACTGAGGCATTTCATTTTTGGCAGGCTCTTACAGGAGCAGTATGGGATGCCTTTTTCAGCTCCCCTCCCTATTTGTCCATGTTTTTGATTGGTTGTGACAGGCTGGCAGTTGTGCATTTATCTCTGTATAATGCCCACTGAAGAAAAAGTATCAGTGCTAGAGTGTCCCATAACATAAAAATATCACTGTGCCAGTTTAGAACATTGGCCTCATATTCAAAAGGTAGCACCAGCACTAACGTGGTTTGCGCCAGTGCTACCAGGGTTTGTGCTTGCACTTAGGGTGGGGTCATATTCAAAGGCCCATGTAGGGGCCCCCAACGCCCAGCAGTGCTCGGGCACTAAAATACCTCCTATTTCAAAGGTTTGCAGCAGTGGTAAACAACCCCCAAAGTGGCACTGTATCACCACCAAAAAATGCTCTAAATGGGACACTAATGCTGTGCCCTCACCATGAAGGCAGGGTGGCTGTACTGCAGCTGTCTGCTCCCAGTCATCCATTCATGTTACTGTCAATGCTCTCCTGTGGTCTTGTGTGTCCCCCATGATTACTCAATCCCATCACTCTCAGTGCTCCCTGGTGGTCTACTGTGTCCTCAGTCATCCATTCCCATCACCATCAATGCTCCCTGATGGCTAGTGGTACCCCCAGCACCCGTTCTGATGCCTACAAAGTATCAGTGGTGGTCCAGTAACCCCCCACCTGATCTACCTGCTCACAAGCCACTTCCCAAAACCCCCCACCAGGTTGGCCAGAGATCGTCGCTGCCCGATACGGTGACCAGCACGGCCCTCCATTCACCTCCTCAGCCAGCCACCACGTGAGCAGTCAATAAATGTGATACTGTATGCACACCCACTGACAGTTTCTATGGCAGCTCACTGAGAAGATGAGAGGAGGTTTAGACTTGGGGGAGCATTGACGGTGATGGAAATGGGTGAGCAGAGGGGTACCACTAGCCACCAGAGCTTCCAGAACAGTGTCAGTAGTATTAAGGGGCTACTGCGCCCCATGCAAATGAACCCATAATGGGCTTGCAAATGTCCACTTAGCACCTTGTATGCTCAGTTGACTCATTTACATGTTGGGGCTGGATATTGCCCACAGGGGTCTTGGTGCCATCCTGTTTTGGGCAGTGCTATTCCCTGTGGGCTATATATGGTACAGGTCCATGCTGGCAGCACTACTGCACTTACCCCATAACAATATGACCCAATATTCAGTCAGATAGCGACATGCACTATCCAACTGAATATTGCAGCTGCCAGGTTTGGCACAAGTGCAGCGGAAGCATTTGTACGATGCCTGTGCGTCTATTTGAATATCAGAGCCATTGTGTTTTAAAAGGACACCTTTTTTTAAATAAATTTACCCACGCATAAAGCTCCACTGCTCACCTTGTAATCTTCTCCCTTCATTCTTTACTCTGATAGAGCAAATTTGGCATTGTTTTTCCTTTTTACATCAGGGATTTTTGGCATATTTTAAATCACACTCCATCCCCCCTCACCAGTCTGCCACCCATCCAGCTGCTACACTGAGGACACTGCTCAAATCATGTATACTCACTTCTGGTCTTCAGAGCAGGCAGAGAGGACCAGGAAATACTATTTTTTTTAAAGGAAAACTCCAATAACAATAAGTGCATTTCTGGTAAGCACCTTGCTCTGATAAAGGAAAGGGACAACTTCTGGTCGAAGGCCAGGCCCACTGGTGACAAGCATGACTACCAGTGCTACAGGGCTTCCAGAAATAGACGTACATATCTAATCAGACAGGCTAAAGCAAGCTGACACAAGGAACAGCTGAACAGGAGCTGGGTAGACAGGAAGAGGTTCTGGGAGAATATCAAAAATCTCCTCGGGAAGGATGAAAAGAAACACCCACAATTGCTCAACATTAATGGTTCTGCCACACCAGATCCACTCTCAATAGCAGAATCCTTCAACTCTGCCTTCACTAATCTCAGCACTGTCCTCCCTACTGCCTATTTAAACCCCACCGAGGTTCACCGATGCAGCGAGCCAACCACTAACACTCACCCAAACTTTTACTTTAAGAAGGTGACAGTCAAGGAGGCAATGTCCTGTGTAAAAAAATTACTAGGTAAAACCAGAATGGGGAGTGATGGCGTTGACATGAAACTGGTATCCCTCACTGTCTAAGAACTCATCATTCCCATATCCAAACTATTTAACAAATCACTCACCCTGGCTAAATTCCCTGCAGTCTGGAAATAAGAGCTTGTGACCCCTGTCTACAACAGCGGGGACAGATCCTGTATTGCCAACTATAGACCCATTTAAATCCTCCGCCCCTCTCCAAGGCACTAGAAAGGATTGTAGCAGATAAACACACCAATTACCTCAATAAATGTCAATTGCAGTGTCCCAATCAACATGGATTTAGGCAGAACCACAGTACAGCCGCTGCTCTGGTGGAGTGCACTGATTATGTGCGCAGGGCTTTAGACAAAGGCAAACTGGTCAGGTCTGTCTTCATTGATTTTACAAAAGCCTTCGATACTGTTAACCACACCCTCCTCCTGGCTCAGCTGCAGACACTGGGGGTGGCTGCTAATGCTGTGCACTGGTTCCAGAACTAACTGCCACTCAGGTCTCAGCGAGTTAAAGTCAGCCAAGCTGTGTCGGGGTCCAGAAAAGTAGCACTGGGTGTCCCCCAAGGATCGATCTTGAGACCCTTGCTTTTTAGCCTTTTTCTAAATGATCTTCCTAAGGCCTGTGATACCAAAATTATCCTATATGCTGATGATGCAGTCATTCTCAGCAGCAACCCATGCATCGAGTCTTAATGTGAACTGCGGTCCTTCTGTCAACTTGAGGACTGGTTCTACAAAAACAAGCTCTTGCTTAATTATAAAAAAACAAGACCATGCTCCTTACCAGCCCCCAGCTCAAGAAGAGGTTCCCCACCCTCTCCATCACCAACAACGTCCATGCCCCGATGAAGCAAGTGCACTTCTTTAAGTACCTGGGGGTCACCATTGATGACACCCTCTCTTTTATTCAACACATTGATCTGGTGGTCAAGACAGTCAACTCCAAGCTGGAGTGCTCTATAGGCACAGAAAATACCTCACACCAGCTGCTCTCTGCCTCTCAGCTTCTAGCTCCATGCTATCCACTATTGATTACGGCCTGGTGGTCTATGGAGCAGCCATTGAAATGACACTAAAGAGAGTTCAAATAGCCCTCCACAAGGTGTGCAGACTCACCCTAGATGCCAGTCATTTTACTCACACCTGCTCACTTGATACACAGACAAAATGGCTGCCACTATGGAGCAGAATCAAGTTCCAGACTTGCCTCCTCTACAAAAAGGCACTTCTGGGCAAGGCACCCTCATGCATATCCAATATCTTCTCCCTGGCCATCTCCATGTATAGCACCAGAGGCAGAAAGCTGGGGGCACTCTGTACCATTTCAGAGAACTGCACCTGGTCAATGTGCTTTCTCCTCAGTGAGATTCTTGAGGTTACTCATAATACACCAAGTCTTTGCACCTTCAAGTCCAAGCTCAAGCATTACCTTGCCTCTAGTATTACGTGTGATTGTATGCAAAACTCCTGATGTTTCACCCCCTGGCTGCTCCCTGTTTGCTTCCACTTGATGCCCCTACCTGTCCTGGGCTGTGTACATTACTCCCTGATCTTGCCATGTCTCACTTCCTTGTCTTCCCTAATATCCCACAACTTACCCTTTTGGTGGTGGGGCCTTTGGAGTTCCACTCCCCTTGGATAATCCATGGGTGCAAACCATTGTGGACAATAGCATGGAGCCTAAGAGTGTCAAAGGCATCATTCTGCTGTCTTTTTCAATTTCCCCATAGCACTCTATTCCTCCCTCCTACCTGTCACCCAGCAGTACACATGACAAGAATTCATATCCCATGCCAGCTACATATCTGCTACACACAATAAATAAATACATAGTAGCCCTCTTTACTGCAGCCCACTAAGTAGACCATCTCTATTCACCAATGTAATGGATTATCATTAACATTTACTGGCACATGCTTGTTGTTTAATGGCCATTAATGTGTTAGCCACCAATGTGGCATTTGTTATTGATAGGAAATGCTCATTATAATAATTTAATGGGTATAAATTCTGCCATTAAAAATTGCTTTTGATGAGATTTAATAGAAATAATAAAACAATAAATATTTTATGGGTTCTAGTCATCATTCATTAATGGGGTATCTTAGGAATTTAATACAGTAAGCAAACAATACTTTCAAAACGAATACCAATTTAATGACAAAAAACTAAAACCATTAAAAAATTGCAACAAGATTTAATCGTGATAATTAATGGGTTTGACTAGATTTAATGGAAAATTAATGGCATTTTAGTGTATCTTGTGTGTGGTAGTGTTTAGATTCCACACAAAATAATTGTCTAAGTTTCAATTGTATATAGCAGAATGTGACTTGAGAAGGGATAATATTCTATTTTGCTTTTCTGTACATATATTTTCTGCTGGAAAACAATGGAAATATTGTACTGCATATTGAAAGAGTAATACAAAAGAAGACCTGCATAATTTGGGCCACACATTTGTTTTGATTTCTCATAAGGAAAACTGGGAGTGACAGCTGATTGTAGTCTTCAGGTATGATTCAGTGTGTATTCAAAAAATTGTAATTTTGAAGAGCATTGTAAATCTATTTCTAATCTTCATTTTGTAACAATTTTCTCTTAAACAAATAGTCATTTGAATACTTCTTAGAATTTAAGATTCTTTGAGGTAGTATTCTGATGATGATTAAAGATGATTAAAAATGACTAAAATTAGTCGTCAAAGACAAATTAATCACTGCTTTGATACTAAATTTAGTATTCGACTTTGGTGAGGAATAATTTATCTTAACAATGCATTACAGAACAGAGTATAATGAGATTAATACTGATACCACTGTGCTACCACATGAGTCCAGGGTTGCTGTGAAAGGTGCCAAATCCCGAAATGTCAAAATAACACACTACCATGGTGCTACCATTGGGACTAGTGTCAATATCATGCATCCTTAATAGCACGCATCATTATGTCGTATACAACATTGCGCAGCTCAAGAGTAGCGCTATAGCAATTCAGTGCAAACTATACTAGTGATGTGCATCTTATTTATTTAAATTATTTTTACTTACTTGGGCATCTTCGAGTGTGCCAATGCCAGATATTTGGGGGGCTGATGTCTAGTGAACACAAATTGCTGTCCTACAACTAAATGCTTCCCCTCCCCCCATCTGTCTCACATCACATTCCATCCTGTTTCCCCTCAAGTTTTCACATAGTCCCTCACAAGAATGACACCACAGTTCAATTTCAGGTTGCAGGTAAACTTTATTTCTACTAATTCTTTAAAAACCTGGAAAGCACACAAATGTGAAGCACAACAGTTAATGGTGGAGCAATCTATTTGATCCATTCAGGCCTGTAATTGAAAGTTATAAGCTACTGTATGCCGTGGAGATATTCAATCCTGGGGCACATTTCAAATTTGGAAACAATCACTGCAATGCGCTTAGCTGTGTCCTTGTACTTCTTTTTTGTTTCAGTAGCAGCTGTTCCTGCAGTGAGCTGCTCAATCAACATTGTGCTGTAATGTTGCTCTTCTTTAAGGCACTGCAGGAACTTCCAAATTGAGGGGTGATGTGCACTAACAAAGTGATTAAATTTGTGGTGCCAAACCTCCACTGAGTTAATGGTTCGAGGTATGCCATGCTCAACGGCATCAAAGCAGTTCCATATACTGATGTTGAACATCAGTCTCCTGTGCCTCCCTCTTGCCAAGAGGTGCCCCAACCATGTGTCTTTGAAATAGTCCTGGACAGGTGTAAGTAAGTCACCATTTGTCTGGAAGAATTCAATGGAGTTTACCTCTTCAAATGATGAAATTGCATCTTGTGGGGGGACATATGCCAGTGCAGGCAGGACACTCAAGTGTAAGGCAAAACTTGAGTCTGATATGTACTGAGCACAGACTGCATTGTGTTCTTGAACTTTCTCCAATATGATTGGCACATGTGAAAAAAGCACCCCCTGATTTTGACACTAGGAAAGGCAGTTTTAAAAGCTTTAATAGCAGCTTGTTCAAAGTCCAGCATAATGGTATTTGGTCTCAAGGCAGGGCAAAGGTTGAGAAGCTCTGCGAACACTCGGGCATATGAGGCCACAGTTCTGTTTGCCATGAGTATGTACACCATGAGGACAGCTGAGTTATTACGGATAGCATGAATGGTGTAAAGTTGCTGAAATATGTGAGGGCAGCACTTGAATGCGCCGTCAGCAACCCAGTGTTCAGTGTTTTTCAAGGGTTGCAAGTCCTGTGATTTTGAGATTAGGATCCTGTCTTGGGAGGGACCAGAATCGTATAACAAAAATTTCTCATTTTGCTGGGTTACACACAACTCAGACATTATGATAAGCAATGCTACATCACAGGGCTCTGGCAGAGGGCAAGCAGCAGCCCTGTGAGTTCGCTGTACAATTCAGCAACTGCACCTGTAACAATCTGGTGCATCATCTCAGTGCTTATTGCTGCCCGTTCTTTCATTTCTGCAGCTGCTTCTTTGCCTGAAACCCACGTCAGGATCAGCGACATAATTGTGCTCGCCAATACTCTTTAAAACAACATCCCCATTAAGGTGAAGCCCAGCAATGCAATGGCCTTTGTCATATTCAAGGCACTTGTAGTATGCCTTTGTAGGTGTAGCTCTTTCTTGCCGATAGAGAAACCCATGCTGAAGATTGAGTTCACTGCCTTCTGGTTTCTTGTAAAATGAACTGTCTCTGACACATACATTTCAAGCAGTATTGGTGGTCCAATGGGGGGCTGCAGTATTTACAGTATATTTATTTGTTCCACATTAGGCGCTAGATGGTAGAGTCACACTATTATTTAACATAACATATTGTCAACACGCTGTCTTTTCATGCGCTAATATGTATGCACTATATTTACCCGCGCTGTTGCGGTTGCGCTATTTTAACTGTATACCCTACCATTGTTCCAGTGTTTGGGGGAACTGACAAAAATCTCAATATTACATGATGCCATTGTATTACCAGTGTGTGTGTGTCTATGAGAGAGAAAATGGTAAAAAATGCCATAGGGATACCATTGTGCCAGTGCACTACTAGTGCACCAAAGAAAATCTATATGTTGCCTACCACTGTGATACCAGAGAACCATTGGGTAGTACCATTATGGATTTTTCAACTTACCACAGTATTGCCATTGTTATACCACTGTATTGCCATTGTGATGAATTTGGTAAGGGATATCACTGGCAGCCATAAGGGAGCAGAGGGATATGACGGAGATGTACAAGTTTCTGAGGGATATACATATCACTGGTGGCCATGGAGGGATATGATAAGAGATGTACACATTTCTAAGGGGTATACATATTGCTGGCAGCCAGGAGGGAGCAGAGGGATATGACGGAGATGTACAAGTTTCTGAGGGGTATACATATCACTTTTGGCCATGGAGGGATATTATAGAGATGTACACATTTCTAAGGGGTATACATATTGCTGGCAACCAGGAGGGAGCAGAGAGATATGATGGAGATGTACAAGTTTCTGAGGGGTATACATATCACTGGTGGCCATGGAGGGATATGATAAGAGATGTACACATTTCTAAGGGGTATACATATCACTGGCAACCAGGAGGGAGCAGAGGGATATGATGGAGATGTACAAGTTTCTGAGGGGTATACATATCACTGGTGGCCATGGAGGGATATGATAAGAGATGTACACATTTCTAAGGGTATACATATTGCTGGCAGCCAGGAGGGAGCAGAGGGATATGATGGAGATGTACAAGTTTCTGAGGGGTATACATATCACTGGTGGCCATGGAGGGATATGATAAGAGATGTACACATTTCTAAGGGGTATACATATTGCTGGCAGCCAGGAGGGAGCAGAGGGATATGACGGAGATGTACAAGTTTCTGAGGGGTATACATATCACTTTTGGCCATGGAGGGATATTATAGAGATGTACACATTTCTAAGGGGTATACATATCACTGGCAACCAGGAGGGAGCAGAGAGATATGATGGAGATGTACAAGTTTCTGAGGGGTATACATATCACTGGCAACCAGGAGGGAGCAGAGGGATAGGATGGAAATGTACAAGATTCTGAGGGGTATACATATCACTGACAGCCAGGAGGGAGTGGAAGGATATGATAGAGATGTACACATTTCTGTGGGTTACACATATCACTGGCAGCCAGGATGGAGTGGAGGGATATGATGGAGATGTACATGTTTCTGAGAGGTATACATATCACTGGCAGACAGGAGGGAGACAAGGGATATGATAGAGATGTACAAGTTTCCTGATCAGTGTGTATATCACTGGTGGCAAGAAGGGAGCAGAAGATATGATGGAAAAGTACTAGTTTCTGAGTGACATGCATATCACTGGTGGCCAGGAGGGAGCAGAGGGATATGATAGAGATGTACATGTTCTTGAGGGGTATACATATTGCTGTCAGCCAGCAGGGAGTGGAGGGATATGATGGAGATGTAGATGTTTCTGTGGGTATATATTTATATATATATATATATATAGATAGATAGATGAGATAGATAGATAGATAGATAGATAGATATATATATATATATATATATATATATATATATATATATATAGATAGATAGATAGATAGATAGATAGATAGATAGATAGATAGATAGATAGATAGATAGATAGATAGATATATAGATATATATATATATAGATATTGCTAGTAATCAGGATGGAGGGGAGGGCTATGATGAAGATATGCAAGTGTAGCCCACTCCCTCCCCGGTGTCTAGGGTTATGATATTAACTGTCTGTGGGGAGGGGGAACAACAGCAGAAAATGCAAAAGATGACTGTCGTTCTTGATTCCTAGGGCCTGGGGTACAGACTTCATACACGGGGTGCTGGGCTAGGAGGCAGACTTGATTAGCAACATTTTAAAATCAGGAAGATATTGAAATAAAGTACAAACAGAAATTATAAACAACCTGGATCCTTTAATGACACTTGTTTCCCCATGGAGTGATGGTTACTTGATAGCAAGCTATCCCATTGGGGAAACTTTAAGGCATTGTACCAAGGGGTCCCTTAAATCAATGTCCGCACATTGTCCCTAAGTCCATAATATAAGTGTCCATCATCCACTGGGGCATCATGTCGATGACCCCTAAAACAGGGAAGCATACAATTCACTTCTCATAGCTTCTTACACAGGTACAACAGGCACTACTTGTTCTCCCATGGGTAGCTTCAATACCCAGCTTCCTGCACTCATGATACTGTCTCTCTCTCTCTCTCTCTCTCTCTCTCTCCAGCTTCACTCAGCAGCTAACTGCTCAAAACCCTCTCGGGTCTACTGGCATTGCAACTGGACCAGTAGATCGTCATCCAGACTGTGGATTTTTCCCAAAACACTTACTGTGCAGCTGTGCTCCCAAACATAGAGGGGCAGCATATACCCATGAGAGTAGCTCCTTGGGCTCTCCCAATACTTCAGTGCAGCAGAATCTCTCACCCTCTGTCTTTACATATTCACTTCAGGATGGGAGGCTGCACTGATACAGATTTGCTCAGCTGCCATTAAATATTTCCAGGTACTCCCTCCATGACTGTAAAGTCCCACTAGCTCCGTTTTCCTTGGGCTCAACATCCCCTCTCAGCTCGGGGCCAAATCCCATAGCAACTACTTGCAGGGCACATTGGGCTTCTCTTCCAGATGGCATCATCTCTCCCCCTGCCCAGGGGTCTCATAACTCAGTCCTCCACCACTTATGCTGCAGGATATCTTGGGCCATCCTCCATACAAAAATGATTAGCTTGCAGGAGCCAGGCAGTGCTTGCCTTTTTTTACCCATATAGCTTTTTGCTCCCCAGTTACCACCTGCACCTTCTTGGCAATGGGCGAGACATGGGGTTCTGCATTTTCTCCCTGTTACCCCAGATCGCAGTTGCGCATGCATGTGGAGGTGCACATGCGCTCTGCGGCTCCAGCGATGGCCCCTTCCAACCACCCAGCCTAATGCCAGGGTTCGCTATGGCTTGGTGCTACCACCTAGCCTCCATCGGGTGGCAGCCAAGAGCCAAGGAACCCTCATGTCCCTTCCTGGAGAAGAGAGCTGCCTTGCAGCATTTCGATCCTGCTCTGCACTACCCCCGCCTGACCCTTGGTGGCCCGAGCTCGCTCCCGAACTCGGGTCGCCGGCATGGTGTGGGGTGTGGCGTTCAACACCTCAACCCTCAGCGCCACTGGGCTGGCTTGTGCTTGCCTGTTAATCCCATTCTCCACTCTGTTAAAACTGAAAGCAACTTCTTGCTACCTCTTAGCTACAAGCAGCTGTCCCTCTCCCCAGAAAGCCAGCAAAACTCACTGCTCAGATCCCTGAAGTTCCAAGGAATTAACCCTTTAGAGGGTCACTGGCATGGAGCCCTTACATTTGACCCAGTGTAAACTCCAGTACAGTAATCTAATGCTCTAAGCCAAAGAGAGGTTACTTAAGTTTCTGAGGGGTGTATGTATCGCTGGAGGCCAGTGGACAGAAGAGGGACATGCTGGAGAGATACACATTTCTGGGGGGTAGAAATAAAGTAGATAGTGAGGACCTGTTCACCAGCAATGGGAATGTGGTTACTAGGGGTCATGATTGGAGGCTGGGAGGAGGTAGGTTCAAGGTGGATGTTAGGATGTTCTTTCCTGAAAGACGGGGATACGGTAACTATGGAGCACAGCCAGAGACTGGTGGGAGGGAGGGAGGTTCAAGGAGGACATTAGGAAGGTCTTCATTAAAAGTGCGGTGGATCAGTGGGATAGGCTGCCTAAGGGGGTAGCAAAGGCAGGGATAGTAAACAGGTTCAAAGTTGGGTGGGACAGATTGAGGAGTTACATAGATTACATAGGTTAGTACTGAACAGAGCAGACAAATGTCCATTTTGCTTACCATTATTCAATGAAAATATCCTATGATTTTGTTTCTGACACAATAATCATCCAGTTTAACTTTGAATTCATTCATGCTCTTGCTACCTACCACTTCATCAGAGAGTGAGTTCCATAATGCCACCACCCTCTGGCGATATCATAATGCTCTTTTCTTAGTATGGCACAAATCACCCCTTATTTGTAAAACATGGGGTCTAGTATTGTATGTTTGATTCTTCATGTCCAAACCTAAACAGTCCCACAAGTCATGATTTGTTAGAACCCTGTACACTAAACATAAGTCCCCCTGCAATCCATGATATGCTATTGAAAACATCCTTAGATTTTCCAGCCTCTCCTCTTATCCCAGGCCCTTGAGATCCCTAGTCACCCTAGTGGCACTCCTCTGTACTCTCTCGTGAGTTGTGGTCTCAGTTTTTGTACCAGGAGCCCAAAACTGGACACAGAACTCCAGGTGTGGCCTAACCAGAGAAACATACAGGGGGACTATAATGTCTCTGTCTCTACTTGCTATGTGCCTAGTAATACTGGTCAATATTCCATTTGCTGTCTTTGTGATCACATGGCAAAGGTTTCTAAAGGTATGGTTGTTTGATACTATTATGCCTGGATCTTTTTTCATCTATAACTCAAAAAGTTTGATCTCGTAATAAGTAATTGGGTCTGGTGAAGTTGAGAGGTAAACTGCACCTGTATGGTGCACAGACACACAGAGAGACCAGGGATTTAAACCCACCTACTAGCACTGTCCAGTACTACAGCATTATCACAGACACCCAGGGGAACTGAGGATTCAAACCCACCTATTCAGCACTGTCCAGTGCCACAGCATCATCACACATACAGGGGAACCAGGGATTGATATTCACTTATGGAGAACTCTGCATTAATCTAGCACTGTCCCAAACACAAGTGATTGAAACCCAAGTGCTATATTAAGCAATGCATTCACATGATCACAGGCACGTGAGGGAACTGGAGATTCAAAGCCACCTTCTGAATGCTTCCAGCTAGAGACCAATACCCATAGTGCTAACAGGTGCAGTACTGGCTTTCCCACATGGGTGAATGTAGGGCTGATAAAAGGTGAGGGGATAACGTTACTGGAGACTTACATCCTTTCTTTATCCACAGGTGAGGTGTAGTACCAGCAGGTGCATTGCACACTTCCCAGAGATGAATTTAGTTGTGATCAAAGTTGAGGGATTGACGACACTAGAGACTAAAGCCTTATGTTTTGCTTTATGCCAGGCAAAGTGAGATCTTTCCCACACTGGTAAAATTAGTGTTGATGAAAGGTAGAGGATTGCCAGTACTGGAAACAGAGCCCTTTGTTTATACAGTGTTGAGACACAGAGCAAGCTTGGCCACACTGATGAATTTTGTGATGAAAGGTGAGAAACGGACAACACTGAAAACTTTATAACTCTTACAGTCATATGCCACATAGCATGCAGTCAGCTTCTGCTACAGCCTGGAAGGGTCTAATGTAACATGTCAGGGTTGAATGAAGGGCAAACTGCTGCCTAATCGAGCATAAATACAAACAAGCAGTCCCAAAATAACATTTTATGGGAAGCAGTATATTAAGGACATGACAGCCACTTGTTACTAAATTTAGGCTAAGAATAATGAACTTCAGTGGAAATGCTGGTGAACGTATAGCAATCTTTTATCAGAACTGGTATCATGTAACTCTTTCTATAGAGGAGCTGTTGTAATTTGATGACAAATTATAACTGTGAAAGATAAACCAAGAACTGTGACCCTAGACATGAGTGTGGCAGGTACATCTTGCTCTGCTGTAAAAAAACATGTAGCTTTATTTTTTTAATTTTTTTCAAATTATAGTGTTTTATAAAAAAGAAAACAATGACACAATTTACTCATGCAAGACATCACATACTGTAGCATTAGGAGGCATCTGATGTGACAGGTTATAAAACATCTACACAATCTGATTTTCGGGTGTGGGGGTCGTTCAGTGATCCAGTAGTGTCCATATTTAATTCAAGATATGCTAGACCTGCAAAGCTTTTGGCAGTCAAAATGAAAATGTCCAGTTTGCCCATGTTTTACATAACAACCTTGTGTTGACATGACCTGAACATCAAACATGTGAAATCCATTGCAAGTGCAACACGTGGAAGAAAAAAACTCTGTTAACAAACAAGAGACAATTAAGTAACACTACTTGTAAGTTTTAGCTAACTAATGACATGAACTTTACAGCAACACATAGGCAGACCCTATACATGCTTTTTGTTGGTATCCCATCAATAGGGTGCCATGAGTAGGGCTTCATGATGAAGGCGTGATTGATGTGAGCGTTGGGGGATATGTGAGCGCCTTGTATTGTGAGCATGTCATGGGTGGGTTCCTGTACTGCTATGTGTTTTGCTCATGGTTTGCTGTATACCTCTTTGATTTGGCTACTGTCCCTCCTCTTGCTCAGCTTCACGTGTTGGGGCCATAACTGTGTTGCTCTGCTTCTGCACAGTCTATCACAATTGGAGGTGATTATATATATTTGAAGGGGGTTGCGGGGGCGGAGTCCCCTCGCAAGCCATTACAGTGTGTAGGGCATGTTCCAGTCCTGCAGTTCATACCCTCTGGTGTGCTGTGTACTGTGTACTGTTTCCTTACAGTTTGCACATGTGGGCTGCTTAGGTAGGATATGCGATATCGTTGTCTGGCGACTCAATTGTATGTTGTACTGCTTATCGTCTCCCTTTTGCCTGCACTCTATTTCACTGCGTGCTGCATGTTTTAGCCCCAGAGTGGGTGACCCCTTTTTGTTAAAGCTTAGCAATGCATTCAGCCACTTATTTAAGAATTTTTATGTATGAAACCATCAAACATAGAAAAGAAAGGTAGATTTCTTTTCTGGAAGGCGATGTGTCTCTCAAAAAAGGCCTGATGGTTAAATGTTCTTGTCTTGAGACCCTGGACCTGGGTTGGGGTGTGCCAGATGCCATGACTCAAATAGCCCAAGGTACAGGCGTATTGGCTGGAGCGCCCATGATACTAGAGAGTGCAGTCTTAAAGGTTGTAAAGTCAAAGCTGCAGGAAAGCACACCATTGTTTTCATAATCTATAGCATGGGGAGTAGGTTTGGAGAGCATAGAGGAGTTCTTAGCTAAAACAATGGCACTAGCTGCCTCCAGTAAGCACTCGGTCTACTCTTAAGCCTCTGTATTACCCAAAGTTTTATAAGAAACAGACATGGATGTTACTTTGACTTTTAAAACTCTTTTTCTGTATCCTGTAAGTAAGAACTTAGGTATATCAGTAACTTTATAGACTTAGAACTTTCTACTAAGAAATTTATAAACCATTTTTCTCTATTTTTGTTTAATTATAAGGAATTATAGTTATGTATGAGCTGTTCAACTTTCATTACTCTCGCTTTTACTCTGCATACTTATGATTATTAAATGTATGCTGTATATGTTGTCATTTGAAAATCTTAAAAACTATTATGGAAGAAAAACAACTGTTTTTCTGAACTTGACAAAATGGATACAACTGGCTCAGTGTGTGGATAAAACTGATTCAGCAGGACAAGTATAACAGGAAGTCAAAAATATAAAAATGAAGGCAGGTCTTACTGAAAATGATGTGACACAGCTGTAGTTGAAATGCTTAACTATGGAGGCATTAGCTACCATGGGTACAAAGCCATCTGTAATTCTTTTGTGAAATCAAGACCCTCAAAAATGCAAAAAACATCACTTCCCGAGAGTTGTGGTACCACCAAATATTGAGTTTGGATCTCTAAGAGAATTGATTACAACTGGCATGGTCCCATCCTTTCTCCCCACGTTAGACAGTTTACCTTTCCTTATGAAGCCCTATAGAAACCCCAACCAGGGAACCACAAGCAGGGTATCACTCTGAAAATATTTGAATTACAAATAAGAATAAACAAAAAGTAATACACGCTGAGCAAAATGAAACCACAGAAGTGGCTTTGCAAAGAGCAGGTGCTAGAACCACAATATTAATACCAGTTGCCTTTGAAACTGACCTCAGACTGTTATTACAGACTGCACAAAGGAATGGTGCTACTAGAAGTAAGCAATATAACATGACGGGGTGTTCATTAGACACTTCTAATGCATGGTCAGGGGCATATTAAGGCACTAGGTTGAAGGCCGAATGCCTTCAGCCCCTGGCAGTGCATTAGAACTGTCTAATATACATCCCTGGAGTGTCTTATTACACTTATAAAAGGGGCTTTTTATAGGTCAGCAGAAATTAAAAATAATATATTTACATTTTTAGACAGTTTAGTCTAATTTGTGATAAAACAGCCCTTATGCCTGTATCAAAGTTGCTGTTATTTTTTCTTTTGCCTTAGGACATTTCTTTTTATTAGGTTACTGCAGGTTTGAGCTTATCCCCCCCCCCCACACACATGTCTATACCTAGATCCCCATCTGTGTATTTTTTTGTAATTTTACTATTTATCTATTTATTTTTTAGCAGTTAGTGACTGGCGTGGTGTCACCTGGTAAGGAGCAAGCGAGTGTGCTGTGACAGCATTGGTTAGAACCAGGAAGTAGAGCAGATGCGGGTATTTTTTTTATTTGAATGAGTGTATGGCAGGCAGAAGGTGAGCACAGAGCTCAGTTTTTGTCTGGCAGCCAGGAAGAAAGTGAGTGTGCAAGAGAGAAATCAAGCGAGTGGGTGGTGGCAGGAAAACTGCAACAGTGAAGCAGAGACATGAGCTGAAAGTATTAACTTGGGAGTGACTGCATGGTAAGTTTGTGGCAGAAAGTGCCTTGCAGGTTCATTGAGAGACTGTCAAGGGGCAACAGAGACACTTAAATAGAAGAATATGACTGTTTTGTAAATACATGTAATCTTGCTTTTTTTTTGGTCAGTAAGGGAGCAGTGGACAGGAGCAAGTGGCGGGCAGGGCTGGGACCAAGGACGGGGCAAGGGACAGATAGCAGTGATCGGAAAAAAGAATACAGAAAAAAATGTTAAAACATTTAAAATATTGAAGCAGTTAGCCCCACCCGGTGATATCCCTTGGAGCTTTATAGATTCAGGATTGGCAGACAGGGAAGGAAGTATCTGTTGTATGGTAGGAATTTAGAGCTATCACTATGTGGGTAAAAAAATAGCCATTGTTACTTTTTGGAGGGGCTGAAGGATTTCATTTATATCCTGTGTCCAGGTTGGCAGTACAGTACTTGTTTTTAGCCGTGCATTAGACACTTCTAATGCATGACTAACAACCAATCAGGATGCAGGGTTTTCCCTTCCCATTTTATAAATTCCATATATTCCCAGGTGTCAGTTTTCAAACCCAGGAATAGAGCAAACATGTTTGTCTTTTAAAGAGGACGTTTTCAAACTAGGTGCATTATCCTTTACTATGCCTTTCCCGGCTCGTTGTGTGGTTGTATTTTAAGTTAACTGGAATAGATTCTATGTCTCTGATATTTGACCAGAAATTGAGAAGCAGACATGTCTATGTACCAGTATGTAGGGAAATAATTATAGAAACTAGGTCCTAAGGGACTTCAATACTCAACATTTCTAACCCATGAAGAAATCAATTAACTTTATTAAAAACCTGTGAAAAATCTATGAAGGCCATAAATAAGTTTCCTTTCTTAACCATAACATATTTCTCGAGGAGATGATTGAGAATCATACCACTGTCTTGAGTTGATTGTCCCTTGCAAAAAACAAATTGGGCTTCTGAGATAATAAGTTCCTTAGATAACCATCCTTTTAATCTATCCAGTATGAATTTTGTAAAAAGTTTTGTCACGCTGACCAGTAAAGGTATTGGGGCATACATAAAGGGGCCTATATGAGAACCCTTATTCTCATATATTTTAGCTATGATTATTCTGCTTCAAGAATCTCAACACGATTTTAGACTTCAGGATTATGTTAAACATATGAGAAATAAAATGTTCCCACCAGGTCTGAACAATTTTGAAAACATTTGAAGAGATACGAACAGGACCTGGAGCTTTACCTGCAAACTGGGTCCAATAATAGTAATATAATATATAATTAATATAACAGTCTTAATAACATAATTTGGTGTAATTACCATGGGTCTATTATGTATGCAATAAGACATGCCAGGGTGTGCAATTACGCTGTAATAATTGCACGGCTCGAGGGTGTTGTTAGGTATGAGGTGCTTAACTGAGTGCCTTTAAACGCCTTTGTGCAAAGTGCAATTATTACAGCATAAGTACACATCCCTGAAGTGTCTTTCACACTTATAATATGCGTAGAAGAACTGTTAAAGGTGTAACATAAAAAAAAAATAATACTGCTTGCAAAAACATTTTAATTTATCACTGTAACTGCATATGGACATACAGTAGTCCCTTTTTGTTAAATCAGCTAACTCGTATTTTGTAATGAGTAGTCTCTTTTTGCTAAATCAGCTAACTCTTATTTTGGTAATGGTTTTAGTAGCAGAATGGTTAATGTGCTGATTTACATACAGCAACAAGGAATTCTGGGTAGATTATAAAGTTGACTTAAATTTTCCTTACTCAGAGGTGCAGTCTCCTATACCACATAATGTGTAGATGTACATAGTATGGCATTGTGGATACAACATGAAGCTGTCTTCCAATTTCTTTACTGGGAGGAGCAGTCTCCTAGTTTTGTTGAGGTTACAACAATATAAGATTTCAGATGTTTATTTTCAAAATGAGGCATTGTACAGAGTATATAGCTGACAAGATTTCTTTACTGAGAGATGTAATCCCCATTTCTGTAGTGAGTACAGAAATATAATAACCTGTATACTAATTTACATAGCGAGGCATTGTGGGTACAGTAAATAGCTGATTTTTCTATCTCCCTAATCAAAGTGCAGTCTCCTATTTCATAGAAACATAGACGTTTATGGCAGATAAGGGCCTCCAGGCCCACACAGTCTGCTCTATTTCTTTATCTATAGTGACACTGCAGGCCCTTAATTAGCCTAATGTCCTCCCCCCACCTTTAATTTTCAAGATCCCTTTGTGTCTATACCATGTGTTCTTGAATGCTGTAACTGTTTCTGCCCACACCACCTCTGCCAGCAGGGTGTTCCATTTGTCCACCACCCTCTCTGTGAAGAAGTACTTCCTCACATTACCTCTGAACCACCTCCCTCCAACTTCATAGTGTGCCCTCTTACCCTTGATCATATTTTTCCTTTGGAAGATGGTACCCTCCTGTACCTTGTTCTTCCCTGTGAGGTATTTGAATGTTTCAGTTATATCCCCCCTTTCCCTTCTGCCCTCTAGTGAGCACATATTTAACTCTTTCAGCCTTTTCTCTTAGAGTTTCTTTTGCAGGCCCCTCACCATTTTGGTTGCCCTCTTCTGAACCACCTCTGCCCTGTTTATGTCCTTTTGAAGATGGACTTTCCAGAACTGGACACTGTACTCGAGGTGTGGCCTCACTAATGACCTATATAGTGTGATTTATTACCTCATTTCTTCTGCTGTTGATTCTCCTGCCAATGCATCCCAGCATCCTGCTAGCCTTCCCTGCTATCTTGTCACACTGCTTAGTTATCTTCTGGTCATCAGAGATTACTACCCCCAGATCCCTTTCTTGTTTTGAGCCTGCTGTTGCCTCCCCTCCCAGGTGGTAAGTTGCCCCTGAGTTGTTGTGCCCCATGTGCATTATTTTGCACTTTTTAGCATTGAAACCCAGCTGCCAATCCCTCAACCATTCCTCCAGCCTTTTTAGATCTCTCATATTCTATCCATCTCCCTGTGTCCACTCTGTTGCAGAGCTTTGTGTCATCTGCGAACAGGCATGCTTTCCCTTCTAGACCCTCTTCAATGTCACTGATGAAGACATTGAAGAGGACTGGGCTTAACATTGATCCCTGTGGCACTGCACTGGTCAACTTGCCTACTCCAGAGCATATGCCATTTACCACCATCCTCTGAGTCCTATTGTCCAGCCAACTTTCCACCTATCTCACTACCTTAGAAACTACTCCTAGGTTCCCCAGCTTGTTTATTTATTAGTCTTCTATGTGGAATGGTGTCAAAGGCTTTACTAAAATCCAGGTATTCCACATACATTGCTCCCCCTGATCCGCTTCTCTGGTTACCCAGTCAAAGAACTCTATGGGGTTTGTCTTGGTAGTGTTTACATCAGTACAGTCTGTAGCAAAGCCTCTGGAAAATGTTTTTGTAATGGAGGTAGGCCAAAAAGATCATTTGCTATTCTGTGTAGATGTTGTTTCACTTTTACTGCCTCCTGGTGAAGTGACCGGTCTGAAGTGACACCTCCTGTCAGAATGTGGGAGTGTAGTGATACTTTTCTATGTTTGTGTTATAGGGCTTGAATGACTGTAAGTAGTCCAGGCATGTAATTATGGGTCAATAATTACACAGCTCTGAGCTGGTTTCAGCCAATCTAATCACTAGAATTTTTCTACACGTGTTATAATGAAGATTAAATTGTTGAATTCCAGTTAAGAGACTAGAATTCATTAAAAAAAAAGGCCTCAGAATAATGTTTCATCCAGATGTCTGGTTTAATTTAAACTGTGATATTGCTTGCCCGATTAGAAGTACCTTTAGCAACTATAGTTCAAATCATCATAAAGGCCCACATATTCAAAGACGTCCATTTGCACCGTACAGACAGCAGCTGCATGACTGATAGCACACAGTCAGCTCAGGGGCAATATTCAGATTCTTGTTATTTTCTCATGATGCACACATTCTGTGACCATCATCAAATAAAATCAGCTGCAGCCAGGAAAGGTCCCCAGCACTTTGAGGCACACCATCCTCTTCATCAGGAAGAATGCTGGGATGCTTCTCCTACTTCACCTTATATACCATAAATTATCAGGTTCTTCATATCAAGCACATTATCTTATGCCTTTCTATTTAATTGGTATTAAAAGAGTTTTAATAGCAGAAGCATCCCTTGCAAGCTGATTAAAATATTATGCACAGTAAATGAAAGGTTCTCTCATACATTATATAATATTAGACAACAGTAGATTAATTATATATATTTATTTTCCTATTTTTCCCCCCGCAGCCGGCCACCAGACATCAGTCTGGTCATGGTGCCCCCAAGCTTCCACCTCCGGGCTCTTTGTTGCTCTCTTTTAGCACCTCTGTCTTGCCCCCAGAGGGCGGGGATGCGGCACTGGAGCGCAGAATAACTAGTAATTGTCTGGGGAGAGCAGGTCGTGGAGGCTAATCAAAGCTGGGGGCAGTCTTCACTGTCTCAGAAGCTGCGAAGAATTTTTTCCTTGCTGCAGGGGCAGGAATATGCAATGACGTCCAGCATCCGCCCTGTTCCTCTTAGCGTTGGTGCCGGTAGCTACGCGAGAACCCTCCAGCTTCTGCCAGGGTCCGTCGGCGCAGGCATCCCCCGAAGGAGAGCAGTCCATGGATGCCGCGATCCTACTCCCCCTGGCCAGCCTCCAGTGAACCAGGTCCGTTCCCAAACCTGGGTCGCCGGTGTCGCAAGCAGAAATCCAACCACTGTGCCGGTGGGCTGGTGTAACAGTAGATTCATTTTTATGAAACATTGTCCACAGAAAGTTGATGACACTATGGCTGTATTAATAATTTGTTAATATGAGAAGGTACTGTACACATAAGGGCAAAACATAGTCTGTAGTGGTATTGTTTTTGGGTGGGGTGGGGTCGGGAGGCATTCTAAGCATGAGTTTTGGTTGAACTACATATGAATCATCAAAGATACAACCTATATGACTGTTGAAATAATAAATTAAATTAAATGATATATTCATTGATTTGTCAAGTAGATGCATATACTGTTAAATGGAAAGTGATAAATTATAGCACCATATAGGCTATCCCCTGTTGACCTGTATATACACAAGTATGTGCATGACCCCAATAGATGAAGCTATAAGCAAACAATGAGCTAAGTTACCTGATTGGGGTCTCAGTGTTGGCACTGTGCTGCCCCCCACTGTCTCCCACACCACAAGACAGAAGTGACTGAAGCAGCACACCTACTGCAAATATCATAAAATTTGATGCTGGAGTTGTGTTGTCTTTTCCCCCCGCTCTCCTAATTCCACACTATATCAAGCAGAGAGGGTTGAGAGTTATAGCATGCCCTTGTGAAAATTATGCTACCACATGGTTATGGGGAAATAAATTTAAATTAGTAATATTTATTGATATTAGATATTGTATCACCATGTTGATGCTGGTAATGTACTGTCCCCCAACTTCCCTGTCATGCAGCTAGGTAGAAGAGATAGTTGCAGTGCACCCTTTAATAAGGGTAGCAGAACTTCAGTAACCAGGGGGAAAGAACTGGAATGAAATAACTCGTATCAGCATAACATTTCATAAAAATGAATCTACTGTTGTTTAATATTATATAATAACCGGGTCACGTTTTTTTCCATTGGAAAAGGTGTTTATAATTTGCTGTTATAAAGGAATGTTTTAACAGCAAACACCACCACTTTCCTATGGTAAAAAGCTCTGAACCCACTTGCCTCGTGACCAGTCCAGCTGTGTTTTCTCCCTCACGAACGTTCCCTCTCAAACACTCACCTGAAAGACTTCATCGCCGTATGCTGTGCCCGTACCAGTCACCACTTTTCAACCTTATCGCACCAAGAAAGGAACAAATGTCCCAAAATAGCACAGTGTAAGCTCAGTCCCTAAGGTCTCCTCTTTCCCCTCCTTCTACAGAACACGTGGTACTGTTCTCGAAGCAACCACCAGCCCATAGTAACTGTTACACCCTAGCAACAGATTTTCCCCAGAGAAAATACTAAACTTCTTTGCTTGCCGAATTTGCTTAATAGTTTCCTATTTAATTTTTTTTAAATACATTCTTCCTGTTCCCTGTTAAGCAGTTTGTTTTCTCTCAATAAAATTGAAACGAGCAGCACAAACAGGTAAGACTCTTCCTTACATTGCACACAACTCCAATTTACATTTATTTTATATAATTGTTGCAGCAAAAAAATGCTACCCAGCAATTATATAAAATAAAATATGGGTCGGTGTGTGTGTAAACTCAAAGTTTACATACACCCTTGGGGTTAGATGCTTGCACAAGTTTATGTAGCATCTAATCCCTCAGGTGTGTAAACGTCTTGTTACACACCCCGATCCATACTTTATTCTCTATATAATATATGGGAGAACCTTTTAATTACTGTGCATGATATTTTAATTAGCTTGCAAGGGATGCTTCTCTTACTAAAATGAACTATTAATACCAATTAAAGGGAAAAGCAGATGATAGTGTGCTTGCTATGAAGAACCTGATAACAATTTATGGTATATCAGGTGAAGTAGGAGAAGCATCCCAGCATTCCTCCTGATGAAGAGGCTGATGTGCCTCGAAGTGCTGGGGGCCTTTCCTGGCTGCAGTTGATTTTATTTGGTGATGGTCACAGAACGTGTGCGTCATGACAAAATAACAAGATTTTAGCAGCATCACCTGGTCCACGAGTGCACTCCTTGTCTTTGCTTGAGATTTCCAGTTTTGAATGCACCTGGATTTATTATGAGTACTGATATCAAGCCCACATCAGCTTCTCCCTCCCCGCCTTCCTCTCTGCTGCCCTGTGTTCTATACTCCCCCTTCCTCTCAGCTGCCTTGACCACCTATATTCCATATTTTCATCATTTCTCTCTCTCCTCCTTCCACTCTGTTGTCCTCACCCCCTGTATTTCATACTCTCAACACTTTCCCTCCCTTCCTTTCTCCCTCTCTGCTGTATTCACCTCCTATGTTCCATACTCCCAACACTTTTTCTTCTCTTCCTTTCTCTCTGCAGTCCTCACTCCCATATCCCATACTCCCAACACTTCTTCCCTCCTTCCTGTCTGCTGTCCTCACCTCTATATTCCATACTTTCAACACTTCTCCCTCCCCTTCTTTCTCTCTGTTGTCCTCTCTCCCATATTCCATACTTTCAGTACTTCTCCCACCCCTTCTTTTTCTCTTCTGTCCTCACCCACAATATTCCATACTTTCAACACTTCTCCCTCCCCTTCCTCCTCTCTGCTGTCCTCACCCCTATATGCCATACTCCCAACACTTCACTCTCCTCTTTCCTGTCCATTGTCCTTGCCCTTATGTTCCATACTTCCAGCACTTCTTCCTCTCTGCTGTCTTCACCTCTTGCATTCCATATGCCCTCTCTCCTCATTCCTCTCTGCTGTCCATGCCCATATGTTCCATACTCCTAACACTTCTACCTCCCCTCCTTCCTCTCTACTGTCCTCAACCCCTGTATTCCATACTCTCAACACTTCTCCTTCCCCCTCCTTCCTCTCTGCTCCCCTCCTTCCTCTCTGCTGTCCTGACCCCTATTTTCCATATTCTTAACACTTCTTTCTCCCCTCCTCCCTCTCTGCTGTCCTCACCCCTTGTATTCCATACTGCCTCTCCTTTCTCTCTGCTGTCATCAACCCCATGTTCCATATTCCCTTCCTTCCTTCCTTCCTCTCTACTGTCCTCACTCCCTATATTCTATAGTCCTGACACTTCTATCATACTTCTACCTTCTTTATCTTCTGCATATCCTCTGTTGGTCAGTCTGCCTTCTCTGTCTGCCTCTGTAATCTCTGGAACAACTAACCACTTCTGTCCCAACTCTCACCCTTCCCCTCTCCTGACTCTTACCCTCTCTCCTTTCTCTTCCATCTCCTCACTCTCACTCCCTCTCCTCTCTCTTCCTCCCATGTCATGACTCTCACTCTCTCTCCGTCCTCCTGATCTGACTCTTTCCCTCTCTCTCCTTCTTGTTGTCCTGACTCTCATCCTCTCTCTCTCCCCCTCCTCCTGTCCTGCCTCTCACCCTTTCTCCTCTCTCCCTCCTCCTATCCTAACTCTCACCCTCTCTCCGCTCTCTCCCTCCTCATGTCTAAACTCTCACCTTCTCTCTCCTCTCTCCACTCTCCTGTCCTGACTGTATCCCTCTCTCTCCACTCTGTACTTCTCCCTGTCACAACTCTCCCCATCTTTGCTCTCTCTCCATCCCACCCCAACCTCACCCTCTCTGTTCTCCCTCCCTCCATTTATCTCAGCTTTCATCCTCTCTCATCTCTCTCTCTCTCACTTCTCAAGTCCCAAATCTCACCTTCTCTCTTTTCTCTCCCTCTTCCATCCTGAAACTCACCTTCTCTCCTCTCTCCTTCCCCATCCCAACTCTCACCTTGTATCCCCTCTCTCCCTTCCTCAACCGTGACTCTCACCCTCTGTCCCCTTCCTGTGTTCTGACTCTCACCCTCTCTCTCTTCTCTCCTTCCCTTCTCCTAGCCTAACTCTCACCCTCTATCTCTCTCTCCCACTCTCTCCCTCCCTCCTCATGTCCCAACTCTGACCTTCTCTCTCCATCCTCCTGTGCTGACTCTCACTCTCTCCCCTCTCTGTACTTCTCTGTCACAACTCTCACCATCTTTGCTCTCTCTCTCCATCCTATCCCAACACTTACCCTCTCTGATCTTTCTCCCTCCATCTGTCCCAACTTTCACTCTATCTCTCTCCTCTCTCACTTCCCAAGTTCGAAATCTTACCTTCTCTCCCTCCCCATCCTGCCACTCACCTTCTCTCCTCTCTTCTCTCTCCCCTTCCCTGTTCCAACTCTCACCTTATATCCCCTCTCTCCCTTCCTCAACCCAGACTCTCATCCCCTCTCCTCTCTCTCCCTTCCCATCCTGACTCTCACCATTTCTCCCCTTCCTGTGTCCTGACTCTCACCATTTCTCCTCTCTCTCTACATCCCTCCCCCTCTCCTGACTCACCCTCTCTCCCTCCTCCTGTCTTGACTCAGCCTCTCTCTTCTCTTCCTCCCCTCTCTTGACTCTCACCCTCTCCCCTCTCTCTCCCTTCCCCTGTCCTAACATTCACCATCTCCTCTCTCTCTCTCCCACTCCCATCCTGACCACTCACCCTCTTCTTTCTCTCTCCTCTTCCCTGTCCCGATGCTCCCCCTCCCCCTGTGCTGACTCTCATCCTCTTTCTTCTTGCCTCATCCTGACTCACTCTTTCCTCTCTCTCTGTCTCTCCCCATCCTGACTCTTACACCTCTCCCTCCCTCTCTCCCTCCTCTGTTCCAACTCTTACCCTCCCCTGACCCGACTCTCACTCTCTTCCCTTCCCTGTCTTGACTCTCACTCTCTCTTTTCCCTCTCCCTCCTCTGTCCAGACCCTCAACCCTTCCATCCCAACTCTCACCCTCTCTCCTCTCTCTCTCTCTCTTTCTTTCCCCGTCCAAGCTTTCACCCTCTCTCCTATCTCCCTCACTTTGTCTCGACTTATACCCTCTGTCTCCCTCCTCCTGTTCTGACTCTCACTCTCTCTCCCGCCTCATGTTCTGACTCTCAACCTCTCTCCACCTTCCTGTCCTGACTCTCACCCTCTGTCCTCACTGTTCTTCTTCCTGTCACAGCTGCCAATCTCTTTCCTCTCTCTCAATCCCATCCAGACTCTCACCCTTTCTGATCTCCCTCCTTCCCTCTGTCCCAACTCTCATCCTCTCCCCTCGCTCTCTCACTTCCTCTATTTCGACCCTCACCTGCTCCCCACGTTCATCTCTACTCTCTCTCTCTCTTACTTCTCCTCTTCTGACTCTCACCATCTCTCCTCTCTCATCCCAATCTCGACTTTCACCCTCTGTCCAGTTCCTCCCTCTCCCTGCGCTGAGTCTCACCTCTCTCTCTCTCTCTTCTCCTGTTCCCGACTCTCACCCTATCCCCCTCCCTTCCTCAGTACTGCCCCACCCTCTCTCCTCTCTGTCCTTCTCACCCTTTCTACTCTCTCCATCCCCATACTGACTGTCATCCTCTCTGATCTCTCTCCCCCTCCCATTGTCCCGACTTTCACCCTCTTCCCTCTCTTTCTCTCACTTCTCCGGTCCTGACTCCCACCCTCTCTTTCGTACTCCTAGTCCCGACTCTCACCCTCCCTCTATTCTCTCCTTTACCCTGTCCTGACTCTCACATTCCAGTATCCTGACTCTCACCTTCTCTGTTCTCTCTCTTTTTCCCATCCTAACTCTCACCCACTATCCCCATCTACCTTCCTCTGTCCTGACTCTCACCCTCTCTTCCCCCCTTTCCTGATTCTCACCATCTCTCCTTTCTCTTCCTTCTGCTGTCCTGACTCACACCATCTCACCTCTCTCTTCCTCCTTCCCTCCTCTGTCCTGACTCTCACCCTCTCTCCTCTCGCTCCCTCCTCTGTTTCTGACTCAGCCTGTCTCCTCTTTACTTCCCCTCTCTTGACTCGCACCCTCTCCCCTATCTCTCCCTTTCCTGTCCCAACTCTCCCTTCCCCCTCTGCTGGCTCTCATCCTCTCTGTTCTTGCCTCATCCCGACTCTCACCCTTTCCTCTCCCTCTCTCTCACTCTTCTCCTCCTGTCCCAGCTCTCACCTCCTTTCTCTGTTTCCTTCCCTCACCATTCCAACTCTCACTCTCCCCTGTCCCAGCCCTCACTCTGTCCTTCTCCCTTTCCCTGTCTCAACTCTCTCCCTCTCTCCTCCCTCTCTCCTCTTGCCCTGGCTCTCACCTCTCCCATCCCAGCTCCCGCCATCTCTTCTCTCTCTTTCCCCCTGTCCAGGTTCTCACCCTCTCTCTCTCTCTCTCTCTCTCCTGTCCTGGCTCTCACCCTCTCTCCTCCCTCCTTTCCCCTCTTCCGACTTTCACTCCTCCCATTCCAACTCTCACCTTCCCTCTCTCTCCCATCCCGACTCTCACCGCCTCCTCCCTCCTCCCTCCTCCATCCCTCCCTCCTCCCGTCCCAACTTTCACTGTCTTCTGTCCCTCCTCTCTCCCTCCCTCCCCCTTCTCCTCCCTCACTTCCCATGTTCCAACTCTCACCATCTCTTCTCCCTCCCTCCCCTGTTCCAGCTCACATCCCTCCTGCCCCATTGCTCACCTCTCTCTCTCTATTCCTTGCCCTGTCCTGGACCTCACCTCTCTCTCCTCCTCCTCCTCCATCCCTCCCCGACCCAACTTTCACCATCTTCTGACCTCCCTCTCCTCCCTCCCTTCCTATGTTCCAACTCTCACCATGTCTTCTCCCTCTCCCTCCCTCCCCTGTTCCAGCTCATCCCTCCTTGTCCCACTGCTCACCCTCTCTCCTCTCCATTCCTTGCACTGTCCTGGATCTCACCCTCTCTCTCCCTTCCCTCCTTTCTCCTGTCTCAACTTTCACCCTTCCCGTCCCAACTCTCACCCTCTCTTCTGTCTCCTTCCTTCCCTCCCTCTCTCACTCCCTCCCCCTGTTCTAACTCTTACCATCTCTTGTCCTGACTCTCACAGTCTCTTCTCTCCCTCCCCATCCCAACTTTCATCCTAGCTTCTCTCTTCCTCTCAGTCTTGACTCTCACCCTCTCTTTTCTCTTGCCCTCCTCCTGTCCTGACCCTCACCCCCTTTCCTCCGTTCTCCCCTATCTCGACTCTTACCCTCTCCTGTCCTGATTCTCACCCTCTTTTCTTTCTCTCCCTCCCATGTCCAGACTTTCACGCTTTCTCTTCTTTCCCTCCCCTGTCTCAACTCTCACCCTCTTTCTGCCTTCCCCTTGTCCTGACTATTATTCTTTCCTGTCCAGATTCTCACCCATTTTCCTCTGTCCCTCTTCCTGCCTGGACTCTCACCTATCTTCTCTTTCTCACTTCCCCTGTCCTGACACTCACCTCTCTCTCCTCCCTCCCTCCCCTCTCCCAATTCTCACCCACTCACCTTTCTCTGCCTTCCCCATCCAGACTGTCTTTCCTCCTGACTAGACTCCCACCCTCTCTCTTCTTTCCATCCTCCTGTCCTGACTCTCTCTCTCTCTCTCCTTTCCCTTTCTCTTCCCTGTCATGACTCTTACTCTCTCCTCTCCCCTGTCCTAACTCTCACTGTCCTCCTCTTCTGACTCTCACCCTCTCTCTTCTTTCCCTCCCTGTTCAAACTTGCACCCACTCTCTTCTCTCCGCCTCCCCCTTTCCTGACTTTCACCTTTTCTCCTTCCTTCCTCCCCCTGTCCCAATTCCCACCCCTCCCATCACAACTCTCACCCTCTCTTCTCTGTCTCCCTCCCCTCTCCTGACTTTCATCCACTTTTTCCTTTCTCTCCCTCCCTCCCCCTGTCCTGGCTGTCACCCTCTCACCTCTGTTTTCCTCCATCTCTTGACTCTTGCCCTCTCCTTGCTTTCTTTTGTTCGCCCTCCTCCTGTCCTAAATAATTCTCCTTCTCTCCTCTCTCACTCACCCTGTCATGACTCTGAGGAATTGTAGTTAAGTCTCACTCCTGCTCAGGCCAGCCCAGTGGTGTGGGGGGCTGAGGTGCTGAGCACCTTACCTCTTGCCACACTTGTGACCTGGGTTTGGTAATGGATGTGGGTCACTGGTGGGAGGATTGAGCATCCATAGGACTGCTGTCTTCCCTCGGGAAGGGGGGTCAATGTGGAACACAGTTTATCTGCCAAATAGAGATATCCGGCTGGTATTACAAGTCAGACCACACAACCAGTACCCCATGCACAGGGTGGAGACTGCCCATTGTCTGTGATGTGAAAATCAGTGGAAAACCACCTCAGATTACAGGATGTCGACCGAGCCCTCACAGGCCCCACACTGATGACTGGGCACCCCCACCACAGTCTTGTGGAAGAGGATGATGGGGGGAAGGTAAGTCCCAGAGAAGCCAGATGATGGGACTTGGGGGGGAGGTCGGTCTGAATGAGGCAGCCATGGCAGCTAAGGCAGATAAAAACCTATATGGAAAAAATCTCACTCCTGCTTGGGGGGGAAGGTTTGTCATAGTTATTTTCACTGAATAAATGCTGAATGAGAAAGGCAGAACCCAGATAGAAACAAAACATACCTATTTTTAACACACACAGCTCTAGATTACAGCAAGGCAAGGAGACCAGGGCCAACCTTCTACATCACTAACTAGCGGGGGGGAGTTCATAGATGGACTTCTTTTTACAATCACTGTATAAAAGTCACAGTAAAACTTCTGCAACCCCTCTCCGGCACCATTCTGGAGAGGGCCAGTGCCCCTGCCATGCAGGCCTGACCACGGTTAAGGGGTCTGGGTTCCCATAGCTGACCTACGGAGGTCCTTTCTCAAAAGATAAAAATAAAATGGTGGTGTTTCCACCCAGGGTACATATTAGTGGGTCTAATTACCAGCAGTATAACCCCCTGGGATGTTGTACCAACCTACTTCCCCAACAGTTACCTCAACATGGCTTACCAGGATTCGAACCTCCCCACATTTCATTACCCATTTACCTTTTCATTTCAGTCAATAACCTGCTCCCTAAAATTAGGCTCTGGATCAATTTTCGGCTGCAAAACAATAACATCCAGTTTATTTACAGGGGGAGGGCTTAGGAATGGGGTAAGTGGAATAGAGTTCAAGTAAGCATTTTCCTTTTCATTTCAAAGATTTGTATTTCCCCAAATCACATTTCCCTTTTGATTCAATCCCCAGCATTTTGATCAATGCAGCCATCAAATCTAACTAGCTAACTGCTGCAGGAGTGCTCAAACTCCGACCCACAGGTCCCAGTCCATTTAATCCCAAAGTCCAGTACCTAGGAACCCAGATTTAAAGTTGCAGGCCTGAGGTGCAGCTGGTAGCCAGCGCTGGCGCGCTTAAAGAATTAAACAACTTTTTTACAATCCTTTCTTTTATTTAGAGCTAAACCTTTATCTTTTCCCTCTACTCCTTAGCTCTATCTCCTGCCCTAGTGGACAAACATATTTACAGTCCACAGGTGCAGGGCAATTCCTGAGATTTACTCACAGTTCTACAGACTCAGTCCTTAGATGGCACAGTTCACTGAAGTCTTGGGGATGGATGGCAACACTGCAGAACCAGGCACAATTCTTAAAACAGGGGCACAGAGGCTACAGCTTGCTCTCTCTTTCTCTTGCTTGCAGATCTTGTAGCTTGTCCCCTTCAGCCCACTATAGGCCCTGTTGCAGGGCATGTGTGCAAGGCTTGCCAACTACAGAGGACCCAGACCTGGGAGTGGCCCCACAGCCTGGCTCCTCTGATCAGAGCATCCTAGCACTCGGGTACAAGATACGGATCCCCTGCAGTGACAGACCTCATTTCATGGGGTTAGCGAGTTCCTCACCTGGCCCTGGCTGTCAGCAGAAACATTCAGCACATTCTCTTCTGCTTCTCTGTCTTTCTCTTTCCTGCCACAGTGTGTAGCCACAGCAACCTGTTTCTCTCTTTTCCTTGCTGTATCTCATGAGCAGATAACAGGCACCTGACTCAGAAAGGCACCTGTCCATCCTTCTGCTTTCACAGTCTCTCGACTTCAACACAGCCATATTCTCGCGCTCTCACATATCACCTGCACTCAAAGTCCCTTTTTCTCACCGTGCAGGTACATCGCAATTCTCTAGATCGAAGAGACTCACTCTTCCTTTTTCTTTTCTCAGTACATTTATATTCTTTTGTTGCTTATCCTCTGGATTCCATCTTTTTCCAGGCTTAGACATAACCTTTGTCCTTTTGCATGGCTCGGGACACAACCGTTGTTCTTTTTTCAGGCTCAGAAAGCAACCTTTGTCTTTTTGCAGGATCAAAACACAACCTTTGCCCTTTTCCCAGGTTCAGGACACAACCTCTTCTCTCTTCTGCTTTATCTCACTGCTGTGATGCAATTTCAGAGCAACACAGAACATTCAGCATCCTGCAGCTTTCCTTTTTTCTCTGCCAAGCTGCTTCTTTATCCTCTTTTCTCTGGCCAGCTTCTCCTTTTCATGATGAGGCAGGCACTCCCTGCCCTGGGGGACAAAATTGCTGACAGCCCCCAGGCAGGCCCATCTTGCAGCCCCATTCTGTCCAGGGGTAGGAGGCCCCCCAGAGGGGCTCCCACCAAACTGACCCAAAGTCCAACTGGTTTTGGCTTTTGGGAGCCCTAATCTCACTCCCCATTGGCTGGAGCCACAGTCTTTAGGCAAAAATTAATATGTATGAGGCTCCCTCAATGCCTCATTGGTGCAGAAAAAGGCATCTAAACTTTCCCCGATATTTTCCCCCAAAAGTCCTTTCAAGCAGTCCCAGAGTCCCTGGCAAGAATCCTGGCTCGGTGGTTGGCTGGCTGGTGTCATATGGCTGGCTGCTCAACATCGTGGCTGGATGTAAGCAGTGTCCACAGTTCATATAGTGTCCTAAAATCAAAGTGTCCCTGCAGCCAAACAATAAGCTGTTGTTTAAACATTTTCCCACCATTTGGTAGCCACCCCATGCCATGTAAAGCGACTGCACTACTTAACACACGTACCTAGCCCTACTTCAGTCACTGCTGCTGTTGTACCTTGACCCTAGGCAGCACACTTACAGTCCCATTTGTAGCCCAACAGTGTTCCAACTCTATTTTCTGGCTGCAGTCTGTGTAAACTTTATTTATCCACTTTCCTACAGACTGGCAGCCTTCCCTTTTCCCTTGCACACCAGCTTTTTATTCATTTAATTTAATATTTCCCTTTTTGTGTCACTAGCATTGTTTCCTTATGCCCCTAGGCGTTGGACAGACTCTCGGGACTTCAATAGGATGCCACCTCATTAATATTTTTAAGGCAAGTCCTGATTTCTACAGCATGATTGACGCTTATAAAAACAGTTCTCTCTTCTCTCCCACTGCCTCTCCGGTCTTGATAATAGTCCCTGTCCCTCTCTTGACTTTCCCTGAGACCAGGACCACCAGAGAGGATGGCCACATTGTGAGCGTGTGTGGGAAGTGATAAGTCAGACACACTGTTTCTTTAAGGAACACACAGAACTTGTGTGAAATTTAATTATAAATTTCAAAATAAATCACTTCAAAAAGAAATAAAATAAATCAAATAAAGCACCATCTGGCTTTTTCTCAACCTGAGAAACTTCAGTACTTCTTAACAGTGAAGCACTGCCACAGAGTAGATGTACTTCCCTCCAGCACCTCTACTATCCTCTGTGCTCAAAGACTATCTGATTCCTTCAACTAAACAGTCACCTTATATAGGTGTATGCTCTGACATCATAGGTCAGCTGATCCACCCTCTATTCTAATACATCGAATTTCTACGCTAATACATCATGTAGGGGGATCTGCATGACCACAAATTATTTTATTCAGTAATAACATTTATTTACTGTTATGTCCATCTCCTAAACCTATTCTGAAAGCAAGAAAAGGTTTAATTGACAACTAGTGATCTTAGTCCCCTCCCACAAGGTGTTGTCCTCATTCCGCTGCTCATTATAAATAAGCTTCGGATGTGGGCTACTGACCCTTAGAGATGCAGTGCTGTCCATGACATGACCAACCTGGGAGAGGTAAGAATACAACTATAATATACACAAACAATATGGCAAGAGAATGTGTTAGTACCAAAGAAAAAGGAAGTTTTAATCCAAAAAGAACATGTTTCCCTTGCACAAGTTCTATTTATTAAATAATGATTATGTTTTATAGGTAATTATTCTCATTTGGAGCTTTGCTAGCTGGTTTTTAGAACTACTTCTTATTGTGAGCTGCAGACTGAGTAGTTCATCCGGGTGTTCTAGATATTATAGGCTGCTTTAAAACTATTATGGTCTAGCCCAACTAAAACCTAATGGAGCCCATTTTTCTGTCACTCACTTGAAAGCCTAGTGATTTCCTTTTATTTCTGTCTGTGCAGACATCCCTGTACTTATTACTTCAATGCCTGCTTCAGATGTGCAGATAGGACTTTCTAGCTGCCTTTCAGGCATTACACAACTTGTGCACTTTATTGTTGAATGCAGCGTGGCTCACATGCTTCTGAGCCTTCTTATAGTTGCATTACTCAAACTAAAATAAAAACAAAAAAATCACATCACTGAGACAGGGGGAAGGAATATAAAGCAGGGCAGTTAGATTAAGATATAATGGGAGGCCACCCCATCATGATAGAAAGGTGAAAGTAGAAAAACGACAAGAAATAAGCACTACTGCAGTAGATTTTTCAGAATAAAGGGGCAGAGAAAGAAATGTCTTGTGATGTCACTAAATATAATAAACAAAAAAAAGGGAGGGTCCCAACTCTGACACACATGAAAATGTGCTACTGCACATGCGTGGAGCTCACCGGCACCACTGTGCCATTCCTCAAACTGGCGGCTCCACAAATTTGCTCCTCCGGCCCCACTTTCTCTGCACAAACCATGTGGGGGCCATTAGGAGAGGCAGAAAAACAAGGGCAGCAGCCAGGACCTGGACAAAAAAAAGATGTTGGGTGGAAGCAAAACCCCAGGGCAACCGAACTTCTTTTCGAGGGCTCACATGTATGGTCCCGACAGGGGGGTTACACTTCAGAAAACCACAACATTTTTGCAAAGAATTAAAAAAAAGTTTTTTCCCCCTAAGTTATCCATTTTACAAGTGCAATAAGACACTCCAGGACATGTGGCATGTGTTTCACTATGTGCCTGGGACAGAGTACAGGATTTCTTTTACCCCCCCCCCACACACATACACACACAGTCTTTGGGAAACAGTTTCAGGTGGTTTGCTAATGCATTAGGTCAATGATCAGCGTGTTTTACATTCTGAGAATGGGGGTGAGGGGGTGGGTTCAGATAAAAACAAGCCAAGCTGTTTAGTGGATCTCAGCAGCTATAAACAATTGTCAACCTGCTATTCCCCCAGCAGATTGTACTTGTGAGTGCCAAGCATTCTGGCTCTGGGTAATGTTAGATCTGCTGTTATACACCTGCTGATAGATTTGAGTGATGACAGACATCTGGCTGGCTTGGCTCAATTAGTCATTTGTTTCAGATAAACCTTAAAGGCATGGCATCCTCTGCAGTCCTCACTCCCAGTTTCCCACAGCAGTCAAAAATAAAAGGATGGTTTTATTCTGGATTGCAGCGGTTGCTGGTCTGTGGTATTGTTTATTATTCAGTATGTGAGCTGAGGTGAAGCTCACTTATCACCTTATTACAGGTTCACTGTCATCCTCCTCACACCCTAATGTCATCTACTATCTTTTAAACTAGTTGCCTTGTGAACTGAAGTGACTAGAATGTTAGTTGCTAACCTTTGTTTTCAGCAACTGACCCTATGAGCCAAGTTTATCCCTTCTCTTGAAATGAACATGCAGTATGACCTACGCATCTATTCTGTAGGGACTGTACAGAAATAGTCCCAACAACATTCCTGTTGGACTACATCATAGTTGGAGACATTATGCCAAGAAAATTTCGGGGGTGGGCATGCAAGTAAAATGTGATCAAAGAAGTGCACTAAATTATATTTTTGCAGCCTTTCCTCCATACTGTAAGCAGTTCTTGGATGGGAATTGCAAGGGACATGTGCCCCCAGACTCTGTTGGCAGGAGGGCCCTAGGTGCAGCAGCTAATGCCAGCCCCAACAGGGAAACCATCCAACAGTCTTGATTTTTGAACCTATGTCCTGTTATTTATACAATAGGGGTTCCAACCAGGCTTCCTTTTTAATTGGTTTGGGATCAAATGCCAGTGTTCCTTGTTCTACTGTATGTAACCTCTAGCAACAGATATAAAGAATGCTAAATGAAAACTGCAGCATCTGATGCACTTGGAGACATGGAGAACATTATGACACACAGTGATGTTTGAGATGCAGCGCACACAGAAGGATAGAGAACATAGAATAATGAATGTGGAGTATACAGGTTCAAATCTCATCACAGCTACTGACTTACTACAGCATGTGACCTTGAAGAAATGCTGTGACCAGCTGGTGTCTCATTCCAGCAGGTGTGCTCTGGAAAGAAGTCCTCTCCTCAGTTAGCCTGTGCCTCATTCCAGCAGGTGTGCACTGGAAAGTAGTCCCCTCCTCAATTAGCCTGTTCCTCATTCCAACAGGTGTGCATTGGAAAGAAGTCCCTTCCTCAGTTAGCCTGTGCCTCATTCTAGCAGGTGTGCACTAGAAAGAGATATCTCCCAAGTTAGCCTGTTCCACATTAAAACAGGAGTTTAGTGGAAAGAAGATGCTTCTCAATTAGCCTGTGGCACAATAAAACAGGTGTGCTATGGAATGTAGCCTGTGACTTATTCTTCTCTGAAGTGCACTGGAAAGCAGACTCCACCTCAGCTAGCCTATGCCTCATTCCCCCAGGGGTTCACTAGAAAGAAGACCCCTCACCAGTTAACCTGTGCCTCATTCCTCTCAGGTGTGCACTGGAATAAAGACCCTTCCCCCATTTGCCAGTGCTTCATTCCAACAATTGTGCATTGGAAATAAGACCCCTCCCCAGTTAGCCTATGCCTCATTCCTCTCAGGCGTGCATTTGAACAAAGACCCCCTCCCTCTTTGCCAGTGCCTCATTCCAGCAATTGTGCACTAGAAAGAAGACCCCTCTCAGGTTAGCCTGTGCCTCACTCCTCTCAGATGTACACTGGAAAGAGACCTTGCCCCAGTCAGCTTGTGCCTCATTCCTCTCAGAAGTGCACTAGAAAGAGACCCTTCCCCAGTTAGCCTGTGCCACTTTAAAACAGGAGTGCACTGAAAAGAAACCCCTTCCCAGCTTGACTGTTTTGCTATGTGAGCAAGTGCAAAGTCTCACAAACACAATCCATGGGTCAAGCCCTCTGCTCCCACAGTGCCCAACCTCAAAGTGCAGTATGTGAACAGAAGACAAACAGGGTAACCCTCTTGTCTGTTTTGGGTCTTAACACCTGCCAGTCTCGAGTCTTGGGGTTAAATATGAACCCTTTTTCTCTAGCACTCCCAGTTAACAGGATCAAATATCATACCCTCTTCAGGGAAATGCAGTGCAATACTTAACTCAGCAGGCGCCCAACCTGGTTCACAATCCCCCTTTTGACTCAGTTGAGACCTAGGTACTTTTCTTACCTTGGTGCATATGGTAACACACTGTAATCGCGAAACAGTTCTGTCAGGCTTATCAACACTGTCCCAGCATTCACATTCAAAATGAAGAAAAGACTCCGGCAGGATTTCAAGAAAAACAAAGTTTACTAACATTAAATTAGTAGATGAAATACAAAACACAGAACATATAACATTGAGTGTACAGTCATATAAATTAAATGCACAATTTAAACAAAACCTCCTTATTACTGAATATCTAATCCCACCCTGGTTTCAATTAATAAAGAGTGGTGGTTGATTACCTACTTCAGTAGAAGTGCCCTTGAGAGCGTGTACTGTCAGAAGTCCAGAGATAACAAGCACAATCTTCCCTGAGCTTTGACCCTCTATAAATAACAAGGGTACCACCCAACTTGTGAGGTCACAGCTCACAGTGATGCTGGCTGTGAGGTCACTCATACCTGGATACTGAATTGTAGTCACAGGCATCTGCATGATGCTAAGCCCCACAAGAAAAATATGTATGTATTTTATAATTAATGAACCTGCTTTATTGACAGGCCAGAATAAGCCCTTTGATCTTTAGGGAACCTTCCTGACAGCTGTTGCTCCTAGGGGTGAGATGCAGTACTTTATACAAGTGGTTGGTTTTACAACCTGTTAAAACCTGGTGTAAAGGAAGCTGTTAATTAGATTTTCCAATGGATCATGGAGAGGCAATCTCTCCTTACTACACTTTTAAAATCCCAGCTTCAATGGTGCTCTTCTGCTGGCTGCCATATTTTCCAAGCAGACATTCAAAGAAACATATATTTATATCATAAATATGATGGAATATAATAACAAGCAGATGCTATCGTCGTGACACTTCTCCCTCCAAGACTGAATTTGTGGGAATCTATTCCTAGGTATTGGATGAGTTTCCCAAATTCGGTTCAGTGCTCTAACTGATGCGATAGCCCATCTGCTTTTGCTGCCCCTGCTGTGTGAGTAACAGTCATGTCATACCCCTCAAGGCAAGGCTCCATCTTAAAAGCCAACCATTTGTTTTACCCATTTGTGCCAGCCAAACCGGGGGGGGGTTGTGATCTGTTTGTACCTTTGAAGCAATCATAGGTATGGTGTTAACTTCTTTAGTGCCTACACCATTGCAAGGCATTCTTTCTCCACTGTAGAATAAGCCTGCTCCTTGGGAAGCAACTTCTTACTGAGGTACACTATTGTGTGATCTTTCCCTTGGTTAGAAGTTTGGCTAAGTACTGCCCCAATACCCTCATCTGAGGCATCTGTCTGGACTACAAAGGGTTTACTATAGTCTGAACTGGCTAATACAGGAGCACTGCACAGTGCCTACTTTAGCCTTGTAAAGGCTTGTTCACAGACTGGTTCCCAGTTACCCTTTTTAGGCATTCTTTTCTTTAACAGGCCAATAAGGGAGCTGCCAGGGCACTGTAGTCTGATACAAATTTTCTATAGTACCCTGCAGTCCCTAGAAAACTCCAAACCTGCTTCTGTGTTTCAGGTCTGGGCCATGCCTTGATTGCCTCAATTTTTGCTTGATTAGGATGGAGCCGTCCCAGCTCTACTATGCACCTAAGGTATGCCACCTCAGCCATGGCCACCTGGTACTTTCAGCTTTTACAGTGAGCCTGGCCCTTTGTATTCTGCCCAGCACTTCCTTAAGGTGGGACAGGTGCACTGAAGATGGCAATATCGTCCAGGTATGCCACAGTGTACTCTTCAGTACCATTTAACACCTGGTTCACCAACCTTTGGAAGGTGGCAGGGGCATTCTTCATTCCAAAAGGCATTACTTTAAACTCAAATAGCCCTATCGCAGTGATGACGGTGAACTCTCCCTGGCTCTGGCAGTTAACTCCACCTGCCAGTACCCTTTCGTCAGGTCAGTAGTGGTAAGGTATGCTGCCACTCCCAACTTGTCCAGTAGTTCATCTGTCTGTGGCATTGGGTGGGCATCTGACTTTGTGACTGTATTGAATCCATGGTAGTCCACAAAAAAATGAGTACAGTCATCTCACTTGGGAGCAAGGGCTACGGGTGAGGCCCAGGGGCTGTGGGACTTCTGGATTACCCCTAAATCCAGCATTTCCTCCACCTCCCACCTAATATCCTTTTGGACAGCCTCTGACACCTGATATGCTGTCTGCCATGTCGGTGCTTGCATCCCTGTTTCTACATCATGCGTCCAGGCTTGGCACTAAACAATGAGACAAAGTCTGCTAAAACCTCCCCTACTTTCTGGATCTGGTCCAGGATCACTGGGGCAACATTTTAATTGTCTCCACAGAAGACTCCTGCTTGCTTTCTTCCAGCAAGTCCAGAAGGGGGGTTTCTTTGTCCATCCCCTCCTCAGGACTACACATTACAAAGACCATGTCAGCCCTATTTGCATATGGCTTCATCATGTTGACATGGTACATTCTTTGAGTATGTCTCCTGTCAGGTAGTTCTATAATGTAACTTACATCATTCACCTGTCTGACTACTTTGTATGGTCCTGCCCACTCAGCCTTCAGCTTATCTTTTTGGACAGAGATTAGGACCATGACCTCCTGACTCACAGTATACAAGTAAGCTCTGGCTGTGCGATCATACCACACCTTTTGCTTTTGCTGGATTGCTGCCAGATTGCTCTGGGCTGTTCCCATATGCTCCTTCAGCTTTTCCCTAAACTTAAGAACATAATCCACTATAGAAGTTCCCTGGGTGGTGTGCTTGCCTTCCCAGTCCTCCCGGCTCAAGTCTAGGAGCCCATGTACTCTGCATTGAATATAAGAGCTTGAACGGGGAAAACCCTGTCAACTCTTGGGGCACCTCCCTATATGTGAAGAACAGGTGGGGAAGGTGTTTCTCCCAGTCCCTCCAATGCTGTTCAGCAAATGCTTGGAGCATCGATTTAAGGGTAACATTAAATCTTTCCACAAGCCCATTGGCTTGTGGCTGATAAGGTGTTGTGTGTCTCTGCACCACCCCACACTTCTCCCACAAACATTTCATCAGGTCCAACATGAAGGAACCCCCTTGATCAGTGATAACCTCCTGTGGGAACCCAACACGGGAGAAAATCCATAACAAGGCTTCTGCCACTTTGCTGTCCTCAGTGAGGATAGGGCGACTGCCTCTGGGTACCGGGTAGCATAATCCACCACTGTTAGGATAAACCTCTTCCCAGAAGAGCTGGGTGTATTCAATTGCCCCATTATATCCATTCCTACCCTCTGGAATGGCTCCTCCACTATGGGCAAGGCAATTAGTGTGACTTTGGTTTTACCAGCAGCCTTCCCTATTTCTTGGCACCTGTGACAAGACCTGCAATATTCCTTCACCTGCTGGGTGAAGGGCCAATAGAAATTCTAGGCCAATCACTGTGCAGTGCACCCAATTCCCAGATGTCCAGACATGGGGATATCGTGAGCAATCTTGAGCAACCGCTCACGGTACCCCTGGGGAACGACAAGCTGCCTGCCCATCACTTCTCCCTCTGTCCTTGTGTCCTGCATATACAGCAGTCCATTGTCCCAGCAAATTCTGTTTTCTGTCACCTCCCAGTGCTCCATCAGAGTCTGACCAAGCCCTCAGCCTCTCTAAACTAGGGTCATTTTTCTGAGCAGCTACAAAATCTTTACACAATCCCAAGGCATGGGACAGGTCCCTTCCAGTTTCTAAACTAGGGTCCCTAGCTCTAGCATCAGGGCATTCAGGGTCACTGCCATCCCTAACCCTCTGACAATTGGCTATCCCTCCCTCCTCAGAGTAACAAGGAGATCAGGTAGTCCAAAATCTGGCTCACTGGACAGGTGAAAGGGTCCAGATGATGTTTGGCAGCCCAGATAGCAAACCTCTTCCACTTCATGGCATATGTGGTTCTAGTAGAGGGCTTTTGAGCTGCTACAAGGACTCCTGCTACCCTTTGGGATACTCCAAACCAGGTGATGGCTATGTCTTCAGAAGTCAAGTATGCGGATGAAGGGACTTGAGGTTTGGATGGGCCAGGGTCCCCTAAGTCTGTGTCAGCAGATCCCTGCAGAGGTGCGGAGGAACCGGAGGCTCCTCCACTAACTGCTGCAGTAATGGAAACCATATCTGCCATGGCCAGAATGGTGCAACCAGGATTGTGCTTGCCCCCTCCATCTGCAGTTTGATTAGTGCACTCTGAATGAGAGGAAATGGAGGGAAGGTGTAAAAGAACTTCCCACTCCAGGAGAGGGACAACGCATCTCGCCAGAAAACTCCAGGCCCTGGATCTAATGAGCAGAAACTGGGCAGTTTTGCATTGCGTGTAGACACAAAAATGTCCAACTCTGGATGACCCCATCTGGTGAACAGCTCTTCTGCAATGGATGACAGAAGCTCCAATTCACGCATGCTGGATCAAGTCTTGCTGTGGCCAGGATGTTTTGCACACCTGGAACATGGACGATTGAGAGAACCAGACTGCGGTCCAGTGCCTGGGACCAAACTCTCATGGCCTCCCTGCACAGGGGGTATGAGTGCATTCCCCCTTCTTGTTGATGTAGTATATGACACTGAGATTGTCTGACTAGATCAACAGGTGGCCTAGAAGGTGATGGTTCTGAAAGGCCTGCATGTCATGCAGGATTGTTCACCTCTCCAGGACATTGATATGCAGACACTCCAATCTGAGACCATGTCCCTTGAGTCTGAAAGGGACCCAGGTGTGCACCCCAGTCCAACTGCCTGCAGGTGGAAGTTGCCACTGGTGGGCAGATTGGATAGCGGAGGGTGGGGGAGGTTAGGGATAAGAGCCCTGGGGCCTTCTCTGAAGTATTGGTTGAGGGCATCAGCAGTTAAGGGGGAACCAGGTGGGGTCTGTGCTCTGCTGGTGGAGGGTTTAAATAGGCTATTGACCATTTTCCAGAATTTAGAAGGGTCAAGGGAATTGCAGGATAGCTTGCTCTGGAAGTATTTGGCTTTGGCTAGGTGTATGCTCCTTGTGCACTGATTCCACAGTGAGGTTTAGGTTTGCCTGTTCTGGGGTAGCCCACTTGACTTGTGCCTGATCAAGGCTGTGTCGTTCCGGTGGAACTGTACTGTTATGCCTGGTGTGATCCAGGTGAGATGGTGGCCATGGACTCTGTGGTGCTTAGTTGGTGCACGTTTGTAGCTGATAGAAGAAGCCAGAAGGTGAAGGAAGGAAACATATTCAATTCAGTGCTTCAGAGTAACTGGTAACTGGTATTTTTCTTTTAAACTTAGATTGTAGGCTTGTAGTGACACTATACTTTCTTTCTGTGTTGTCTTTACTTATAATTGTTTTTGGGCTGTTGAAAATTTAAAAAATAGTGGTGGTGTAATTCTGTGCTGTCTTTAATTGCTGCAAATTTTATCTTGGCTTGTCTGACTGTCCTGTAGCTGGGTGAAGGGTGTTAATTGTCTGGCCTCTGACCTCAGCTACGTGATAACTGGAGGTGGGGCTTAGTCACAGTTAAAGCAGCAAACACAAGTTCATCTTCTCAGAAGAAGCCAGAAGGTGAAGGAAGGAAACATATTCAATTCAGTGCTTCAGAGTAACTGGTAACTGGTATTTTCTTTTAAACTTAATTGTAGACTTGTAGTGACACTATACTTTCTTTCTGTGTTGTCTTTACTATAATTGTTTTGGGCTGTTGAAAATTTAAAAATAGTGGTGGTGTAATTCTGTGCTGTCTTTAATTGCTGCAAATATTCGCCTCTCACCCTTCCCCCAACTCTTAATTATATGCCTGATAAATCTGATTGACAGGAGCTAAACACAGGGTATAGTAAGAGGTGTGAAGTAGGAGGGGCATAAGGGAAGGAAGACCACCCTCAGCACGACAAGTGTTTTGACTCATTTATTTATTTATTGGTTTTTTTTCCTTAAAAAATATATATCTGAGGATCAGTTACAGGATTTTTAATACTGTAAATAAATAAAAAGAGAACTAAGAGAGCTTCAGTAGCAGATAAGCAGTGGAATTGCAGTATAATGTGGGGAGTGGTGCAATGCAGTGGCTGTGGGGCAGCCATATTCAGGCAGACCTTCTGGACACTGAGGTGCTGCCCTATCTGCATGCATCTCTTGGGACTGAGGGATGAGGTAGCCAGACTCAGAGCGGAAGTAAACTGGGTCAGGAGTACCATCACCCCTGTCCAGGAACCACCCAGTCCAATGCAGCTGCCTCAAAGGATGCCAGGAACGAGGAGCACTTGGATGACAGTGGGCTCAGGGAGGGTTAGAGCAGTCAGGCAGAGGCACATCCCAGATCCTATTCCTCTCAAGAACTCATATGCCACACTGGCAAATGAGGACAACCAAATAGAGGTACCCAGGGAAGTGGGAAGGAAAGGATGTGGAGGTTAGGGCAAGGAGGGACCTCAGGGGAAAGCAGGGACCCCAGAGGAGGAGGAAGCGAATCCTGGTGGGGACTCCATCATAAGAGGGATCCAGCTAGGAACACAGGAGGGGGAGGACAGGGAGGTGAGGTGCTCACCAGGTGCCACGGCATGGGAGGGATGGAAGGAAGATACTGGGGATCACTGGGAAGGCAAGACAGGAGGGTGAGCTGGATGTCATTATCCACCTAGGTACTAATGACTTGGAAAATGGGAGCCAAAGGAAGTTCAGGAAGAGTTTAGAAACTGGGGAGGGGTCTCAAGCAAGTAGCTACTTCTGTCACTTTCTCAGAAGTACTACCTGTGAGAGGCAAGGAGATCATAGGAGTGCATGCACCAGGAACTTTAACTCATGGTTGAAGAACTGGTGCTGTGAGGAAGGGTTTGGATTCATTGGCGACTGGGGACCCATCTGGAGGATGGAGGTTTGTTCAAGCCTGACGGCCTGCATCCATCCTGGAGGAATCAAGCACTCAATGATAAGTTTAATGCTACATTGACAAAGCATTTAAACTAGCAAAGGGGTGGCAGGCCAGCAAGGATGGTACCTACTTGCTCACCCCCACAGCTAGTAATGGAACCAGTGAACCAGAGGAGTGGCTATCTCTGCAATGCAGTGCAAAAGTTGGAGATTAGTGTCCAAAAGGTGGATAAGCAGAAAGAGGCAAAATTCAGCAGAAGGGCAGACAGCAAGGAGAACCAGGGATAAATGACAACCAAGGAAGGGCTGGAGTAGAACAGTAGCAGTCTAGGAGGTCAAATCATGGAAAGCCATGTGTGCAAATGCCAGGAGCCTTAGCAACAAGATGGAAGATCTGAGGCTGTCATGGTACAGTCAGACCTGGACATTGCGGCCATCACTGAAACCTGAGTATAATGATATACTTGACTGGGAGATGGCCATACCTGGCTACAACATATTCAGAAGAGACAGAGCAGGCAGGAAGGGAGGAGGAGGGCACTGTATGTGAAAAATGACATAAGGGCCACACAGATCCAGGAGGAACAAAATGGGGAGAGATACTGTGGGTTAAGCTGGAAAGGAACATGGGGCCAGCCATCCGCACAGGTGTGGTCTGTAGACCACCAGCCCAGGAGGAAGAAACAGATAGGGAGCTGATGCTAGCCATCCAAAGGATGGCTGACAAGGGTGAGGTAGTACTGGTTGGAGACTTCAATATACCAGATGTGGACTGGAGCATCCCAGCAGCAGCATCAACTAGGAGCAGATTTATCCTGGACTCCCTTCAGGGTGCCTTCCTCCAGCAACTGGTCATGGAACCAACTCTGCAGAAGGCAATACTGGACCTTGTGCTCACAAACAGGGACAGTGTGATGGGGGAACAGTGGGGAGCACCTGGGTAACAGTGACCACCAGTCATTGTGGTTTGAAATCACAGAAAGAGCAGAACCAAACCACACAAAACACGTATCCTGGATTTTAGGGGGGGACTTTGGGAAAATGGGGAGATGCTTGAAGAGGCATTAAGGGAATGGGACAGGAATCAGGGATTGAGGAACAGTGGGCAGTATTTAAAATGGGATTATAAGAACAACAGAGTTGTGCATTAAGCAGGTTAGCAAGAGGAAAGAAAGAGGAGACCATTATGGTTTTCCAAAGAGGTAGCAAAGAAAGTGAAAGCCAAAAGACTGCATTCAGGCAACAAAAGACACAGGCAGAAGGGATAGGGAGAAGTACCAGGAGAAACAAAGGAGGCAGGGAAGTCAGTAAGGGAAGCCAAAGCCTCAGACAGAAGAACACATTGCAAAATCAGTGGTTAAGGGGACAAAACCTTTACAGGTACATAAGTGAAAAAAGAAGGACAAAGGGAGGATAGTTAGACTGAAGGAGGATGGGAGCCCGTGGAGGATGACAACAGTAAAGCTGACATATTGAACAGATATTTCTGCTCAGTCTTTACTAAGGAAGAGGGGGTAATGGGTCTGAAGGGAGTACAAGGGTGAGAATGGTGCAGAAATGGACACAAGTCCCTTACATGAGAAAGGGTCCTGAAGGAACTGGAAGTAATAAGAGTTGACAAAGCAATGGGGCCAGATGGGGTGCACCCCAGGTCCTTAAAGAACTAGAGAGGTGGTGGCTGAACCTCTGGCTATCCTGTTCAGCCAATCACTGGAAACAGGGAGGTACCCAAAGACTGGAGGATAGCAGATGTAGTCCCCTTATACAAAAAGTGGGAACAAAGAGGAAGCAGGGAACTACAGACCAGTCAGCCTCACCTCGGTAGTGGGGAAGATCATGGAAGCACTACTGAAGGAGAGATTGGTGGAACATCTGATTGTCAATGGACTACAGGACCCAAGGCAGCATGGTTTCACCAGGGGGAGGTCATGTCAGACCAACCTCATTGAATTTTTTGACTGGGTGACTAGGGAGGTGGATCAGGGGAGGGCAGTGGACATGGCCTATCTGGACTTCAGCAAGGCCTTTGACACTGTGCCACATAGAAGACTATTACACAAACTGGGGAATATGGGTGGGTGACAGTAGTGTGGTGGGTAGGTAACTGGCTGGGTGGCAGGACACAGAGGGTGGTGGTAAATGGCTGTCACTCCACAGAGGGAAGAGTGACCAGTGGGGTACCACAGGGATCAGTGCTGGGACGGTCCTATTCAACATCTTCATCAGTGACATTGCACAGGATATAGAAGGCAGAATTTCATCGTTCGCTGATGACACAAAGCTCTGTAACAGAGTAGACACACCAGAGGGTGTAGACAGAATGAGAAGGACCTGCAGAAACTTGAAGAATGGTCAAGGGTTTGGCAGTTGAAATTCAATGCAAAGAAGTGCAAGATAATGCATATGGGGCACAAAACTCTGGCACAATATATCAGTTGGGGGTGAGGATATAGCATGCACCAAGCAGGAAAGGGATCTTGGGGTTGTCATCTCTGATGACCTCAAGGTAGGGAAACAGTGTGACAAGGCATCAGGTAAAGCAAATAGGATGCTGGGATGTATAGGCAGGGGCATCACCAGCAGGAAAAGGGAGGTCATAATTCCGCTATACAAGACACTAGTGAGGCCTCACCTGGAGTACAGTGTACAGTTCTGGAGACCATACCTACGTAAGGACATAGACAGGGTAGAGAAGGTTCAGAGGAGGGCAACAAAGATGGTGCATGGGTTGCATCACAAATCCTATGAAGACAGGTTGAAGGAACTGAACATGTACTCCCTGGAGGAGAGGAGGGAGAGAGGGGATATGATAGAGACATACAAGTATCTTACAGGAGGAACAGGGTGCAGGAAAACACTATTTTAGCTAAAAAGATGTTTCAGGACTAGAGGGCATGGGATGAAGTTGGAGGGAGGACGATTCAGAGGAAACATGAGAAAGAATTTCTTCACAGAACGGGTGGTGGACAAGTGGAACACCCTGCCAGAGGAAGTGGTGGGGGCTGAAACAATCACGGGATTTAAGAATGCATGGGATAGACATAAAGGAATTCTAGAGGTCAGGGGTAAGGGGAAATAGATTTCTAGGAAAACAAACTGAACTTACAAGCTCAAATGGGCAGACTAGGTGGGCCATAGGCCCTTATCTGCCGACACTGTCTATGTATCTATATCTAGGAATATAGAGGAAAAGCATAGCAGTGCCTTGTCTGGATCAAGGGCTGATAGTACAGGGACCAGTTGGCTGCTGGGAGATCCTGAGTGAAACTCTCAGGGCAGAATGACTTAAAGGGTAAGGCATAGGTTATCTTGGGGGGGGTGGAGCTTTGGTGGATTTAATTTTCTGCACACAATACATCATACAATGGTTGCAGAAAATGTCTGGCGAGGTACCAGAGAACAGGATTCTTTGTGGCTAGGATACTAGTACCCAGTCTATCATGCTATGATTGTCTGATTTGGGATTGAAGCATGTGGATGCTGATATTAGTTGGTGCAAATTCAGGGCTTTGACCTTAGAGTGAAGGTTGCAGTGTGAGGGGAGCTTGGTGCCAACTGACCAGTTAATGTCAAAGTCACCCAGCACAATATGCTCACCTTTGGGAATGGGGTCCACAACTTTCTGAAGTATATCTGTGACCACATTGGAGGATTTGCCTGGTGTGCAATAGACATTTGTATCTACACTGGGATGGCGTGAGAGTAGGTGAGGACCCCAGAGATGAGTTCATATGATTTTGGGATGACTTCTTGATTAGTGATGGAGAAGCTGTGGGGTTATGCTCAGTAGATAAGATACCTCCACCACACTTGGAGCAGTCTTGCTGGTGGGATATGTATCCAGGGATGTCAATGGCCAAGGAGGAGATTCGGAGGTGGGGGTGGAGTGGAACAGCCAGGTTTTAGTTAGTATCAGAAAGTCTGATTGTTCTGGGATTACCCAAGTTTCGACCAAGTCAATCTTGGGGAATAGGCTGTGTGACACTTGGACAGCAGGTTCTGATTAATCTATGATTTTTGTAATATAAAAATGTGTTATTGAATGTCTGTCATGAGAGATGCTGACAGCCTGTGGAATGACAACCCCCCCAGGTTTTAGCCACAATGTGTTACCTGGAAGGCCAGGAGATAATTACAGGCTAGAAGAGGCCTAAATTAAGGATCTCCTGTTTATGTGACTAATTGCAGCTTGCCAGCTGCCAAGATAGAGCATAAACTTTTATGACGTTCAGAGGAAACACAGTTAATTTCAGATGGTGATACGAACATACGAAATTTGACAGCAGATAAAGGCCTAGAGGTCTATCAAGTCTGCTCGAATGTGCAGCTAGCACCCCTTATTCTGCAGCTGCTCCTCCCTTCTACCCTTCCCCTTCATTAACCCTCCCCCTTGTCCTGTCCCATCCTCGTTTGAAGCAGTCCACTGTTCTACTACATACCACTTCAGCAGGTAATGCATTCCACCCAGCCACCACCCTCTCTCTGTAAAAAGTGTCTCCTCATCTCCTCCTGAACCTTCCTCACTCCAGTCTCATATCATGGCCCCTCAGGCCCTCCTCCCTTACTTTGAACAGCCCCTCTGTACCTGTCTTGTTTATTCCTTTCATGTATTTAAAGGTTTCAATCATGTCACCCCTGTCTCTCCTCTCCTCCAGTGAGTACATGTTCAACTCCTTCAACCTCCTCTTGTATGATAAGTCCCCAGCCCCTTGATCATCTTTGTCACTCTCGCTGCACCCCTCCAGTAACTTAATATCCTCTTCAGATACGGACACCAGTACTGCACGCAGTACTCCAGGTGTGGTCTAACTAATGACCTATACAGTGGCAGAATCACCTCCTCCCTCCTCGAGGATATACCCCTTGCAATACAACCCAGCATTTTGTTGGCCTTTGCAGCTGCCTTCCTACATTGTGCCGAGTTGTTCATTGACCCTGTAATGAACACACCCAGATCCTTCTCCTCCTCTGTCTGGGCTAGCTGCACTCCCCCTAGCTGGTAACTCCTCCTTGGGTTCTTCATCCCAAAATGCAGCACCTTGCACTTTTTGGCATTAAAGCCCAGTTGCCAGGTGTCTGACCAGGTTTCAAGCTTTTCCAGATCATTCTGCAACCCCTGCCATCCCCCTAGGTCATCAACCACCGCACCTACCTTGGTATCATCAGCAAACAGACTGATCTTGCTCTTGATGTCCCATGATATGTCTGCAATGAATATCCCAAACAACACTGGTCCCAGCACTGAGCCCTGTGGAACACCGCTTGTCACTGCCCTTGGGTGTTAGAGCTCCCCACCCACCACCACCCTCTGTTGCCTTCCCTGCAGCCAGTTTCCTACCCATCTCACCAGCTTTGCACCTGCCCTGTGCCTACTAACTTCCTTCCCAGCCTTCCATGTGGCACTGAGTCAAATGCCTTACTGAAGTCCAGATACAGGACATCCACTGCATGGCCCCTGTCCAGTTGCCTAGTTACCCAGTCATAGAACTTGACCAGGTTGGTTTGGCAGGATCTGCCACATGAAGCCATGCTGTCTGCTGTCCTGTAGTCCTTTGGCTCTAGAAGGGCCACCAGCCTCTCCTTCAGGATAGTCTCCATTAGCTTACCCACGATGGATGTGAGGCTCACTGGTCTGTAGTTTCCGGTTCATTCTTGGGCCACTCTTGTGAAGGCACACATGAGCCATCCTCCAGTCCTGAGGTACACACCCTGAATGTAGTGAGGCATTAAATGGTCTGCCAAAGGTCCTGCATGGACCTCTGCCAGCTCCTTCAGTACCCTGGGGTGGATGCCATCTGGGCCTGGTGCCTTGTCCACCCTCAGTGCCTTCAAACCCTCTCGAACTCTGCTCTCCATGATTTCCCATCTGTCACCACTTCCCCTGCTTCTGCCATTTTCTCCCACCTTGGGTGTCACCCCCTCTTCTCTTTAGTAAATACTGAGCAGAAGTACTCATTTAGTGCTTCCTTATCAGCACCCTGCTTCACCCAACCCCTCCTTCCTAATCCTACTATGTGGTCCTTACAGCTCCTTTTCTCCTGATGTACTTAAAGAAGTCCTTCTTCCCTTCTTAATGCCTTGTGCCAGCCTAAGTTCCTAGATGCTTTGGCTCCCTTACTGCCCTTGTCACCTCCTTCGATTCTGTCAAGTACTCCTCCCTGTCCTCCCCCTCCCTGTTTTCTTGTACTTCCTAAAGGCAGCTCCTTTCCTCCTTACCTTTTCCATGACCTCCTTGCTCAATCAGATCGGTTTCTTAGTCCTAGCCTTCTTCCTCTGGTCTTTGCAGCATGTTTTGGTTGCCTCCACTATCCCCAGCTTTATGAGCTCCCACCTCTGGCTAGTGTCCATACTAGATTGAATTCTGTCCAGGTACCCTTTTACCACTTCCCCCATCCTCCCAAAGTCAGCCCTCCTGAAGTCCAGCACTATTGTGCCAGATTCCACTCCTTCCTTGCCCATATCCAATGTGAGCCATACTGAGCGGTGGTCACTCCCTGACAGCGGTTCCTCCACTGTAAGTTCTCTCACAAAGTCTCCATTTGCCAGCACAAGGTCAAGGATATTTCCTAACCTGGTTGGTTCACTGACCATTTGCAGCAGGAAGCTGTCCTGGAAGGCATCCAGCAGTACCTGCTCCCTTCTGTTCCTGGTTGTTGGGGTGCTCCAGTCCACTCCTGGCATGTTGAAGTCCCCCACAATCACCACACTACCCTTCTCGCAGGTCCTCCTGATCTGTCTCGCTAGTTACCTGTCTAACTCCTCCATCTGAGATGGTGGCCTGTACACCACTCCTATTCTAAGAATCCTATTCTTGGAATTCTGGATTTGCATCCAAAGTGACTCCGTACTACCCTCCTCCCCTTCCTCCCTTACACACTTCAGTCCTTCCTTCACATATAGTGCCATCCCCCCTCCTTTCCCAATCACTCTGTCCCTACAAAATAATCTATTTCCTGGTACAGACAGGTCCCAGTCATTGTATTGGGTGGCCCATGTTTCCGTGATGACTGCAATGTCCACCTCTCCCTCTGCCATGAGAACCTGTAACTCTGCGGTTTTCCTCCCAGGGCTCCTAGCATTAAGGGTAACCACCTTCCACCCTTTCCCCCTCTAACATCCTGCCCTCCTTTCCTAGCATCACCAACAGTACTTGCCATTTGTCCTTTGCCACTGTTATGGGGGGTAAGCTCATATGGTTTCCCAACCTGTGGTCTCTGCATATCTCTTCCCAAACTGCCACTCCCCACTCCTAGTTTAAATTCCCAACTTCCTCTATGTACTCCTCCATCCTCTGCTTCAACTCTTTCTTTCCCTCCTCATTCAAGTGTAGTCTGTCCTTGGCATAGAGACTACTGTCCTCCCAGGTCCCTCCCCACCCCCAACAGCCCATACCCTTTAGCACAACACCAGGTCTTAGCCATCTGTTAAATTCCTCTATTCTCAGCTTTCTTGTTGTGCTTGCCTTTGGCACAGGAATTATCTCTGAAAAAGTTACTGATCTTCCTGCCCCCTCACATAATTGTGCTAGTTCCTCAAACCTCCTCTGGACTGTATCTACTGTCTTGTCAGCCAGGTCATTTGTCCCAAGATGTATAATTAAATGAGTCTTGTCCCTACCCCTTCTAGCATATTTCAGAACAGACAGTCCCACCCTTTCCGCTGTCATTCCTGGCATGGCCTCCACCCAAATGCGACTATGCCTCTCCCCCTTGCTACCCTCCTAACTCATCTTAGTATTGGGTCCCCCAGCACTAAGATTCCACCTCTCTACTCCTGCTTGCTTCCATTCATCCCTCTCTCATTTCAGCTCCTCTTCTTCCTCCTGCACATTATTTCTCCTTTAACCTTGTTGCAATTCTCCAGCAGAACTTCCCCCGCTCAGTTTGGTCAGGCATTTATCAATTCTCCTCTAATTTCATCATTTCACTCCTCCACCTTCTTTCTCTCTAACAGTGCATAACTATTTTCTGAAGGTCCTTCACAAATGCCCGCCTCCTCTCTTCATAGTAACCTGTTCTCTCCTTTCTACTCCATGACTTTTGCCACTTCTTCCTCCTCCACAAGTCCCTATCTCCTCCTTCCATTTGTCTTTTGTCTCTTGGCGTGGTTTCCCAGGCAATTGTTCTTCCTGGCCTGGGCCCCTTTGTCTCTGCTTCCCTTCTTCTGACCTCTCCTCACCACTGTTGGCTTAAATCGCCTCCCTCATCTCCTTCTTCCTCCCTCCAGTATTGGGCTAAACCCACCCCCAATCTGCCTTGCCTGTCTTAGTTCCTCCCAGACCCTCAATCTCCTTTCTAAGTTTTTCTATGTGGTTGCACACTAAACATCCTCCCACACTCCAGGCAATTTTTAGAAAGATTGGTGCACTGCAGTTGTTGCAGCCTACCACCCTACCCATTGCTGTCGTTGCCCACCAGCGACCCCCCACCCTTCCAGATGCAGGATACCAAACACTACCCCAAGTCTCCCCTCTCCCTCCTCTAACAGTGCAAAACATTTTCTTTATTTTCTTTACCTCCTTTGTTGCACACGTTTAGATATATTGAGCAACTGCTTTTTATATTCCTATCCTTCCTATTCACACTCAAAAACAGACTTTAAGTAGCCATTGCACAACCTTCTTCAAACTCCTACTCCTCCTTTCCCCAATGCAATATCAATGCGAAGAAGTAATAATGAAAGCTCCTAGATTTGCATTTACTTCCCTTCCACTGAGAGAGCAGTCACCTCTTCACTTGCTGCTGTTCCTTTCCTGGATGTCTGCTTTTGCTATGACAGGTGCATGTCCTTTGCCTGTTTGAGAAGTGATGTCAGAACCCCTGGTATAAAAGGAATATTGGACCAAGGGTGGGACCCACGGTGGGACCCACCCAAGTCTTCCAGAAACAATCAGGTAGCTGAGGCCTCTGGTCAGACCATTAGTACCCTTCCCCCACTCTGCACTCAAACTTTGCAGCTAGTGAAGCCAGCAACAATGAATCACAATTCTACTCAAAGCCCCCAAAATAAGTTTGCTACCCAAAGAAACAGGACTCCAATTCAAACAGCTTCACCAACAACACATCAAAATAGGCTTGGAATTAGAAGATATATGTCTCCAATTCAAAGATACAGACCCAGTTAAATCACACCAATTATGTTTTAAAACAGAAGAAATAGGTCTCTACAAATGCAGCCTGCCACACAGTGAATCAAACAAATGAGCCCACTTATAGCTACCAAAACAAGTTTCAAAATTCCAACAGCCCCAAACAATACCCTGCTAGCCCCTTAGTAGTAAGAAAGAAAAGAAATAACCTTCTACCAAGTAGAATCCACAAGAAACAATGTAAAACAAAAGCTACTGTACTGTAGATCTGATCTTGTCCTCTTCTAGTTCCTTCTGAGAAGCCAAAGCACTGAGTTCCAAACTCTGTGATTTCCCTTGTGCTGCTTTCGAAATCAGACAGTTCCAAACTATGTGATTTCCCTTGTGCTGCTTTCAAAATCAGAGTTCCAAACTCTTTGACTTCCCATGTGCTGCTTTCAAAATCAAACAGTTCCAAACTCTATGATTTCCCTTGTGCTGCTTTCAAAATCAGACAGTTCCAAACTCTGTGATTTCCTTTGTGCTGCTTTCAAAATCAGACAGTTCCAAACTCTATGATTTCCTTTGTGCTGCTTTCAAAATCAGACAGTTCCAAACTCTGCGACTTCCCATGTGCTGCTTTCAAAATCAAACAGTTCCAAACTCTGTGACTTCCTTGTGCTGCTTTCAAAATCAGACAGTTCCAAACTCTGACTTCCCTTGTGCTGCTTTCAAAATCAGACAGTTCCAAACTCTGTGACTTCCCTTGTGCTACTTTCAAAATCAGACAGTTCCAAACTCTGTGACTTCCCTTGTGCTACTTTCAAAATCAGACAGTTCCAAACTCTGTGACTTCCCTTGTGCTGCTTTCAAAATCAAACAGTTCCAAACTCTGTGACTTCCCTTGTGCTGCTTTCAAAATCAGCCAGTTCTAAACTCTGTGACTTCCCTTGTGCTGCTTTCAAAATCAGACAGTTCCAAACTCTGTGACTTCCCTTGTGCTGCTTTCAAAATCAGACAGTTCCAAACTCTGTGATTTCCCTTGTGCTGCTTTCAAAATCAGACAGTTACAGATGCAAAGCATGTTGCACCTCTGTGAGATCTGGCAGAGAGTCATAACAAGTCCTTTGATGTCCTGGAAAGGGGAAGCTGCTCACAAGATCAAAGAAAGCCATTTGAAAAAAAATAAGTTTTACTGAGATCACAGAATTTTTATTTATCTTCTGAATAAGACATCCTGTTGGTATGATTTTTTTATATTCTGACAGGGAGGAGCTAGGTGACCTCATGCAAATAGGTTTGCAAAGCCGGTTTTTAAACAGTATTCTGTTTTCCATTTAGACACAAATGTTTGGACTCTGAAAAAGCAACATCAGGCACTGTTAGAAGAATATACCTTAGAAGAGACAATTCTAAGAGTACTGTGGTAGGAGATTTAGTCTGCAGTTTTAAACCTGTTTTTTTAAGTGATTTGTATGTTTTGTGATATATGGTTCTGTATTTACATTTTACATTGTTTTTATCTATCTAAGTAAGCCTCTGCTTTAGAGACTACTTGGTGTGCCTTTGAATTTCTTTTTCTTGACAAGTGAAGCATACATGGTTAAAGTTGACACTGTACAAAGCTTACTGGTTTTACCAAACTGTGGAAAGGTAAGAATTTTTCCTATAGTCTTCCATAGAGTTTTAAGGGTTCATTTTGTATGCCTGGTTATGTGCCCATAGGCAAAAGATATCTGGCGCCCCCCCCCCGAAGAGCAGAATTATCTGAGCCTGTACATTGGGTACGCTAACAAGAGGTTCACAGTTTGAATCCCTCCAAGACTTGAGACCAAAGGTTGATTCGAACCCACAAAACAGACAGGAGGGTTACCCTGTTTCTGTTTCCTGTTCACAAGACTGAGCTCAGAGGTTGGCACTGTGGGAGCAGAGGGCCTGACCAGCTGAGTGGATTTGTGACAGGCTCCTGATATTAATGTGGCAAATTTTAAGGCCCTTGGGTAAGAGGAGAGGTTCACCATTGGTGTTGGGGGGGGCAGGCCTGGGTTGGTCTCTACAACCCCACCTAGAAGGAGCAGCAGTATAATGAGAAGCTGCCTGCACTGTGATTGAGTTTTCTTGGGAAGTGGCCGGATGGTGGAGGAGAGATTAGGGTGGAGGCAGATTAGCCTCATCAGTGACTCCAGGCAAAGCCAGATGAGGTGCAAAATGCCTGGGTAGATATCTACAAAGTGTGAGTCTGGGTTTTGAAATGGGGGTGGTTGGGAGGTGGCATTAAAGATGATGATACAGAAGATAAGCAACAGTGTATGAAATGCAATGTTTATTTAAGAGTTTCCTTAATTAACAAAAGTTACAAGTCTCTTGGAGGAGAAGAGAGCAAGAGGAGACATGACTGAGACCAACAAGTACCTCATGGGGTGAACAAGTTGCAGGTGGGCATCTGTTTCAGAGAAAAGAAGGTGCTTGAACATGGGGACATGCAATGAAACTGAAGAGGGAGGATTTTAGGAGAGATGTGAGGAAATAATTCTTCATGGAAAGGGTGGTGGGTGAGTGAAACAGCTTGCCAGAAGAGTGGAGGCAAAGATTGTGGGGATCTTCAAGCATCCGTGGGCAGGCACAGGAACAAATTGGGTAGAGGAAGTGGGGGAAGGGCACCTGTGACCAGATAGGGTCAGAGGTGTCAGAATAGGCAGGGAAGAGGAGCAGACTAGATAGGCCTACCAGTCCTTTTCTGCCGACAAGGTCTATGTGTTTTTTTTTAATATCTGCTTGCTCCATTTTGGTCTGCCCCCATCACCCCATCCTTGGGACTTACCCTCTGTCCTGGAGTGCACCCTGGTTTACCTTCTAAGGCAGGGCACTACTCCTCAACTAGAGACTGAAGTTGATCCGGGGTTAGATTGCCTCGATCCACTTCATGGGGTTTTGGCAGGGTGGACATCCACCTAAGCAGCCTGGTAATGTTTCCAAGTTTTTTTTTTGGCGGAAGGTGTAGCATGCGATGATGTGGGGTGTGCTCACCTTGTGCTGATGTCTGGCACGCCTCCCCAGCTGTGTGAGCTCCAGTTGCTGCCTCCAGGTCTCTGCCAGGGGGTAGTCAAACAGTGGCCACTTCCCCACCCTCTCCACTATCTGGCCCTCTTACTCCCTGGTTCAGTTCCTAACCTGGGTCATTGGCATCACAAGCGGAAATACTACCTCTGTTCCAGTGGGCCGGCCAAGATCTGTTTCTTAAATTTGTATTTTCAAACCAACATGAATTTTACTTGCAGAATTCATTAGAAACAATTGAAAAATTCCTCTTGATCCATCATTTTCTATCAATTCATTTACTAGTTATTTGAAGTTCCAAAATGAGTGTATCTAATTTTATACTGAAAAAGAAAGAGTGGAAAATATTTTCATTAGCAGAAACTGCAGATCAAGTCTGAAATTGTTCCCACTGTACCTACCCAACAATGTTTTCTGGTCTTGCTATTCAGTTCATTCGGTTTGTATCAACCTGATCTTGTCTGATCCTGCAGGCTTTAAGCTCAGTGTCAGATCCTTCACTGCCTGCATGTCCTCTCTACAGCGTGAGAATTAAAAGCTGCTTGTCTTTCTTTGCAGCTCATCATTGGATCCTTCACAGCCTGCATATCCCAGGGTCAAGAGGGCTTCAGCTCTAATTTTCCTACTGCTTCCCCCCACACACTGCATCATCGCTTGCTCTGAGCTGCTAACTCTATGGACCCTTGGGCATTCAAGCCACACTCCATTCTACTTCTAAGGACTGGTATGACCACCAATCCCTTGCTGCCACTCTACATTAAAGCCGCATCTTTGTGCCTCTCTGGATCCAATCCAGAGCTACCTCTTCTGGTACAAGTTGAGCTCCTCTACAATGCAATGATTAAAAGCTGCTTGTCTTTCCCTGCAGCTCAGTGCTTCAGTTGTAACTCCACTGCCCTCCCCCAATACAGCATCACACCTTTCCCTGAGCTGCTAACTCCACAGACCCTTGGGCATTCAAACTGCACACCAAGTCACTTACTAGGACTACTACTGTACAGCCACCAGTCCCCTGTTGTTGCTCTACATTGAAGCCGCACCTCTGTGCCTCTCTGGATCCAATCTATAACTGTCCCTGTCTGCTACAGGCAGAGCTCCTCTACAGCACAAGGATTAAAAGCTGCTTGTCTCTCCCTGCAGCTCAGCGTCAGATCCTTCACTGCCTGCATGTGCCAGGGTTGAGAGGGTGTCAGCTGTAAGTATCCTACTGCCCTCCCTGACACTGCACTGCATCACTGCTTGTCCTGAGCTGCTAACTCCATGGACCCTCAAGCATTCAAGCTGCACTCCAAGCTGCTTCTAAGGACTACTGTGGCCACCAATCCCCTGTTGCTGCTCTACATTGAAGCTATGCCTCTGTGCCTCTTCGGATTCAACCCAGAGCCACCTCTTCTGCTACAGGTGGAACTCCTCTACAATGCAATGACTAAAAGCTGCTAATCTCTCCCTGCAGCTCAGTGTCAGATCCTTCACCACCCACACATCTTGGGTTTGAGAGGGCTTCAGCTGTAACTCTTCTGTCCTCCCCCTGCACTGCATTGCCACTTGCCCTAAGCTACTAACTCCATGAACCCTCAGGCATTTAAGCCGCACTCCAAGCCACTTCTAAGGATTACTATGGCCACCAATCTCCTGCTGGTGCTCTACATTGAAGCCAAACCTATGTGCCTTTCTGGATCCAGTACAGCACCGCCTCTCCCTGCTACAGGCAAGCTCCTCCCTTCTTAGGTTATGACTCTCCAAGTGGCCTTCTATGTGAAGGACTGAGCACAAAGGACATTGAAAGAGAGTTTTCCAGGTAGTCAGCAAAGGGGGCAACCAGTGGCTGACCATTATCTGCTTGAGCTGTTAGGTAAATCCCCCATGCTAAAACTGCTACAGTATCCATTTTCAGCTGTTGTGCTTAGCCCTGTTTGCATCCTGTAGCTATACTGAGGCCTTATATTTAGTGTAACTTTTATGGCTTGTGGTTGTCTCAATGCCTTGTTACATTGCTCCTGTAGGATGTCTGTAACTGGTAATTAATAATGCCTCACTGTGTGAGTGTAGACAGTGCTGCCATAGCATATACTTACCTGGGCATACTTTGTACACCTGATACTAAGTGTTGCTTAAGGGGGATCTGTTTTCAGTTCTAAAGTGTTGCCTTGCATATCCCTATCTGGGTGGCCTCTGCATACCAGTATCAAAATGCTGCCAGTGTGATTGCAATCAGTTTAATAGTGTACCTGGCATATCTCTATCTGGGTGGCCTCTGCATACCAGTATCAAAATGCTGCCAGTGTGATTGCAATCAGTTTAATAGTGTACCTTGCATATCCCTATCTGGCTGGCCTCTGCATACCAGTATCAAAATACTGCCAGTGTGATTGCAATCAGTTTAATAGTGTACCTGGCATATCTCTATCTGGGTGGCCTCCAAGTCCTAGCTGCAAAGAATCATTTAAGGATATGCTATTAGTTTCATAGTTCTACCCAGCATATCTCTATCTGGGTAGCCTCTATTTACCAGTTTTAGAGTGTGCCACAGATTATGCTTATCTTGGTGGCCTTGTTATTTTGGTCCCATCTTACTACCTCTTAAAATTGCTAGGCTAGGATAGTCACCTACTACATCTGCAATGGGTTACATAACGTCTCTGGTACTTGTCTTTGCCTATCTGCTTAATATGGCTTGGCAAAATTAGAAAATTTCAGTTTCATGGAATTTTCACAAAATTCTATGAATTTCACAATTTTCATGCAATTTCTTGGACGTTTCTGAAATTCTTTAATTGGTCATACCTTGGTCAGTCGTATAGCTAGAGATATGATGCTGGGAATACATACTGTTTGGCACAGCCCAGAAAAGGATGTCAGGTTTCATGACATTTAAAAGAGGAAAGAGAAAGTTATTGGGGCTCCCAGTTTGGCAATTTATTATTCATGTGAAGATTTCTGAAAATATTTCTATGTTTACTACATAGCCACCTTTAGAGTTAGAGTAACTGAACATGTATATGCATACTTTCTTGGAAGAAACTTAGAAACTGCTAAACAGACGTGTGGTTAGTTACATAACTTGTAAATTACAGGAGTTCAAAATTTCAGAATTTCATTATTTGTTAAACTGTGTGCACATTTTCAAAATATTTGGATGTTGATAGCTTCACTGTTACTGCAGGTATATACTCAAGATTTGCCATGCATACCGAAGTAAATATGTCCTGGAATGTAATTAAGCTGGATAAATGTGGTTTAGTAGGTTAAAATGTACTGTGGATACTTTATTTAGAATTTTGGTAACCAGGTAGGCCCACTGAGACTGAAAGTCCCTTTTTCAGGGGCGACCCAGAATTAATTACATGTACACAGTGAAATCCGTGAACAATACAAATTATGACAATTGCAAATAGACATGATCAACAGGGTTAGTAGGCTTACAAATAATGATTACAACAGACAGTGAACATTTTAATAAGACTTAAAATGATAGTAGAGGGGTAGCAGTTGTTTTGAACAGAGTATGCAGAAGTCAAAGATTGCAAGTGTACAAATTATGCTGTAAAAGAAATGTTTAAGCCCTTGGAAAAATGTGCTCAAAAATTCATGGATGCATAATAGGTAATGCCAGTAGAATTCCACTTATGGAATTTAACTTTCACAAAGCATTTATCGCCACTGAATCACCTTACCAGCACTTGCATCATGGCCTTGCAATGCCTCTCCAACACTCTTGCAGCAGTGATACCCAGCATTATGCTCCATCATGTCTAAAGATATCCAGATACTACTGTCACAATGGCCTAAGTCACAGCTAGTCGTAAGATTTGATGTCACTTGATGCCACTGTTTTAAAATAGAACAAACTCTCATCAGAGACGATATGGCTGCTCAGAGCAGCGAGAGTGCGGCGGTAAGAGCAAGTAAAAGAATAATCGAAGCTCTTGCCGCACTGGAGTCTGCTCTTTCCAAGATGGTGGCACCGACAGAACTGTGCATGTGCGATACTCAAACATGCGCAGTTTGAGTCGAGCCACCATCTTGGACATGGCGGCCATCACTTCCACAGTTGCGGTAGAAAAAGTAGAGCCCTGGTGAAGGGGGTGTGTTTATGCATCCTGCGGAGGGGCAGGGCTGCATAAACAGCACCAGTGGACATTCACCAGAGCACTGTGGAAGCACACCAGGCAGTGGTCCAGTCACATGCTTCCACAGTGCTGTACTAAACCTACTATGATGGCATAATGTCTGTGGAGCTCTGCCCACACAGCTGTAAAAAAATATACATTGTTATCTGCAAGGTTGTTAAAGAGTCAGCAGGTGGCATTGTACAGAAACAGCACTGCATGTGCATGTGCTACCACAAGTCATTTAGTCAGTGAGCTCTAGTTGTTAGCTGGTATATTGAAAGAAGGCAGGCTAGTGCACAGTGATGTCCCTGACACTGGTACCACTATACTTTTACTATGGAGCCTAATATGAATACTACCTTATTGCCTCTTTACCCAGCCTTTACCTTCCTCTACAATGGTAATTCAAGTGCACAACTGGGCAAAGTGTATAACCATGGCTTCAGCAAAAGTATCGCAGCATTCCACAATTTCACAAAAGCTTGTGATATTCAACTTTAATTACTGATGTTATTTTGGAATCTTTTGCTGCTTATAACTTAACCAGCCTTTGAGCAAGAGATTAGAGAGTTGACACACACGGCCTCTTTTTTTTTCCATATTGTTTTTTCTCCTGGCCAGCAGCTCATATGTCAGAGATATACCCTGTTCACAGGGATGTACCCAGGCTGAACTCAGCCATCATTCAGTTGGCTACTGGGTTTTTATCCCACAGTTTTTCCCTCCCACCTCTGTCAGCTTTGCACAGCCATAGCTTCCCCTGTGGCAGGAGCAAGCTCCCAGGCTCAGACACAGGGGTCACTGCATTGGTGGAACCCACCGCCAGCCATTCCCAACCGAGAAGCACTGCTGAGCAGCAGCTGTCTTGGCCATGGCCTGCCTCATGACATGACTTTCTGGGCTCATTTCCTATCCCGAGTCATCAATACAGCAGCATGACGCTCTGCTGCTGGGCCATGGGGGTGGCCTAAAAGCCTAACATTTAGGGTTAATGAACCTAACAACATTGATGATATTCCATTTTCTAGTTTTAAAGTTACAGGGGCTTAAAATTATGTAGTTTACTTAACTGGGACATGAAATCTGAAAATTTCTGAAAGTTTGGAGGTTTATAATTCAGTCACCTTTAAAGATAGAAATTTGCAACTTGGTACACTTCTGTGTGTGCCTTTGTAAAATCATTATACCAAATTGGATGCAATGTGGACAAATACTTTTGAAACAAGATGGAAATAGCTGAAATAACAATTTTGGCATAATTTTTGTGAAATTTTTGTAGAACTTTTGTGAAATTTCTTGTAAGCGAAATTGGAATTTGCTAACATCTCACTGTCAGATGATACATTTCACCCAACCCTACTGCTTACTCGCCTGTTAATATTATTGCATCATATGTCATTGTTGTAGATTCCTAGTTGCCCACTAAGTGGTAACCATGACTTTGCAATGTCTAACATCCTTCTGAATGGCAGCAGAGGTAGGGATGATATGTGCCTTTACAGTACTCAGGTCTTGCGCTAGATTGTCCTATCTCTCCTGAGATGTTGTAGAAGTTATTTTATTGCATGTTTCCAGTCAAGACTAGGTCATTTATAGGGTTTTATTTAACTCCAAAAACTGATTAGCGTTTTGCTCATAAAAGTGATAAAACATTGTGAAAATGCATAGCACTTGCCTCACTGTGTTTAGCAAACATAACACTTCTAAAAAAACTATATAAATACTTTCTGTACAGTTGCCATTGTTCCATGAAAAAAACTGCTAATCAATTATTTAAAACCCTGATTTAGTCCTATTGGCTTTCTCATATCTTCTCATTGCTTGAGACGTAGAACCTAATCCCGGTCCTGTGCATATTACGAACATATGAACATATAAAAATACCCAGCAGAAAAAGACCTTACGGTCTATCTAGTCTGCTCAAATTTGCAGATCCCCCAGTATCGACTGAGGGACCCCCTCGCTATCTACTTCTCCCTCCTCTTCAATGCCCCCCACCTCCTCCCCACCTGCTCCATGCAGTTTTCCCTTTCACCCTGTCCCAGCCTCTCTTGAAGCGGTCTACAGCCTTGAGGAGACAACCTACTGTGACAACTCATTTCACTTTGTCACCACCCTCTCAGTGAAAAAGTGTTTCCTCATTTCCTTCCAAAAGCATCTCCCCATCAGTTCGAGGCAGTGCCCCCCCTAGTGATCCTGTTTCCAAGGCTGAAGACCCTCAGAGTTTACTTTGTTGAAATCCACAAAGTATTAAAGGTTTTGATCACGTCACACCTCTCCCTTCTATCCTCCAGGGAATATAGGGTGAGATCTCTGAGTCTCTTATCATAAGGCCTGCCTTGTTGTCCCTGAATCATCTTGGTCACCCTTCTCTGTAGTGTCTCCAGTAAGTTCAAATCATTCTTTAGGCATCAGTGACCAGTACAGTGGTAGAATGACCTTTGTCTTCCTATTGGTTATACTTCTGGCTATACATTCCAACATCCCATGCTCACTTGCAGTGTGCTGAGTGCTTCGGGTTACTTGCAATGATCACACCCAAGTCTTTTTCCTCCTCTGACTTGGTGACCTGCACACCTCCCGGCTACTGTGTGGTCTCTGGATTTTTTGCCCCATACTGCATTACCTTGCACTTTTTGGCATTGAATCCCAGCTACAAAACACCTGACCTCCTCTCTAATTTAGCTAAGTCCTCCCTAATGTCCCACCTGCCTTTTTCTGTTTTCACTCTACCACAAAGTTTTGAGTCATCTTCAGAGATATATATTTTGCCTTTTACCCCATCTCCAATGTCACTGATGAAGATGTTGAATAACACTGGGCCAAGCACCGAGTCCTGTGGGATCCCTCTAGTGACTGGTTGGTATACCGTGATGATAGTGACCGGATATGGGCGACTGTCAAAACAGCAACCCATATGATGGCACTATCATCGTGGGCAATTGTAGGGGGATGGCGAACATTGTGACTGCGAGGTAGGGTGGGCGACAGGAAGGGAGTGTGGGTGACAGGACGTGGAGGGATGGGGAGCAGGGATGTGACCCTGTGGTCAGCCTACTTCCACCAAGCCAACCATGTGATGGGAGGGTAGGGTGGTTGGCTCCGATGGAGCAGGTTCTGGGTTCGGGATTGGGGGCGGGTGTAACTTTTGCGCTTCCCTTGGCTGCTGGACTTAAATTTTTTTTTTAACTGGGCTGTGCCCCCTTCCCCGACATGCACCCCTCTGGAGTTGAGAATCTTTAGTTAGGGAGTGTGGGGGGCACAGCCTGCCCACATGCAAAGTTTCTCGGTCGCCTTTTTCTGCATATCGCTGAAAATGTTTTCGGTGATAATGCAGGTCTCGATAATAGCGATTGCCTTTGTGTGGTCGCTATTATCACATAGAACCTGACTGGTTTAGCAACTGAGAATTAAACCCCAGCCATTTGTTTTCCCCATTTGGCCCAACCATATTAATGGGTTGTGGTCTGTTAGGACCTTAAAATGCACCCCATAAAGGTATGCTTCCAGTTTTTTAAATGCCCAAACTAAGGAGAGACACTCCTTCTCTACTGTTGAATAGGCCTGTTCCCATGGAAGCAGCTTCTTGCTTAAGTATACAATTGGGGTGCTCTCTCCCCTGATTGGATACTTGGCTGAGGACTGCCCCCATTCCTACATCTGAGGCATCCATCTGCACCACAAATGGCCTGTTGTAGTCTAGGCCAACCAGCACTGGGGCCCTACACAGTGAGGTTTTCAGCTGCGTGCAGGCCTGCTCACAGTCTGCGTCCTATTTTACCTTCTTAGGCTTATTCTTTGTCAGCAACCCAGATAAAAGAACTGCCAGGGAGCTGCAGTTGGAAACAAATTTTCTGTAATACCCTGCTGTCACAAGAAAGCTCCTGACTTGTCTCTGGGTTTCAGGTGTAGGCCATGACACAATAGCCTCTATCTTTGCTTGGTTTGGGCGAAGTTGGCCTCACTCCCACCACATGTCCCAAATAAGTGACCTCTGCCATGGCCACCTGACACTCTTCTGCCTTAATAGTCAGATCTGCGGCCTGTATTTGGCTCAACACCTCTCTCAGGTGTATCAGGTGTTTCTCCCAGCTATTGCTGAAGATAGCAATATCATCCAGGTAGGCGACTGCAAAGTCCTCCGTATCCTGTAACACCTGATTTACTAACTGCTGGAATGTAGCAAGGGCATTCTTCATCCCAAAGGGCATGACCTTCAACTCTAACAGGCTGATTGTGGTGATGAATGCTGACCTTTCCTTCCCCCTGTCAGTCAGATCCACCTGCCAATACCCCTTTGTCAGGTTTACTGTGGTCAGGTATGTCGCACCTCCCAGTTTGTCAAGCAGTTTGCCTGTGTGTGGCATTGAGTGGGCATCAGATTTCATGATGGCGTTAAGCCCATGATAATCTGTGCAGAACCATGTAGTCCCATCCAGTTTTGGTACAAGGACTACAGGTAAGGCCCAGGGGCTGTGGGACTTCTGGATCACCCCTAGATCCAGCATCTCCCCCACCTCCCTCCTAATGTCCTTGAGGACTGTCTCTGGCACACGGTAAGCTGCCCTTTGTATGGGTATTTGGGTCCCTGTGTCTACATTATGCACAGCTAGTGGTGTCCGTCCAGGCTGTGCCATAAATAAAGGGGCAATGTCTCGCAAAACAGTCCTCAATTCTTGAGTGTGTCCAGATGTCAACTGGGGTGACAGCATGATGGTCTCCACAGATGACGCCTGCTTGCTCTCAGCTTACTAGTCGAGAAGGGGTCTTCCCCACCTAGCTCCTCTCCAGGACTGAAAACCGCAAGTACCATTTCAGCCCTATTGAAATATGGCTTTATCATGTTCACATGATACATCCTGTGAGTATGTTTTCGGTCAGGTAACTCTACAATGTAATTAACATTGTTTACCTGCCCGACTACCTTGTATGGCCCTGCCCACTAAAGCTTGCAGCTTGTCCTTTCGGACCAGGATCAGAACCATTCTCTCCTGTCCTACCTCATATGAGCGAGCTCTGGACCCACAATCATACCAGGTCTTTTGTTTGCTGGGCAGCTGCCAGGTTGCTCTGGGCCATGCCTGTAAGCTCCTTCAACGTCTCCCTGAATTTTAACACATACTTCACTATGGGAGTCCCCTGGGTGGCATGTTTACCTTCCCAGTCCTCTCGTACTAAATCTAGGGGCCCTCCTCACCCGGCATCCATACCAGAGCTTGAAGGGTGAAAACCCAGTCGACTCTTGTGGCATTTCCCTGTAGGCAAACAGCAGGTTGGACAGGTATTTCTCCCAGTCCTACCTATGCTGTTCTGCAAATGCCATAAGCATAGCTTTTAGGGTCCCATTAAATCTCTCTAAGAGACCATTGACTTGTGAGTGGTAAGGCATCGTGTGCCTCTGTACAACACCACACTTCTCCCACAAACACATCATTAGGTCTGACATAAAGTTACCCCCTCAATTAGAGATAACTCAACATGGGAGAAAATCCCCAGCAAAGCATCTGCCACCTTGTCCGCCTTAGTGGAGGACAGTGTAATGGCTCCGGGATAGCAGGTAACATAATCAACAACTGTCAATATATACCTTTTTCCTGAGGAACTTGGGGTATTCAAAGGACCCACAATATCCATTCCAACCATCTGGAATGGTTCCTCCACAAGTGGTAAGGGACTCAGGGTAGCCTTAGCTTTGCTTCTGGCCTTCCCTATTTCCTGACACCAGTGACAGGATTTGCAGTATTCTTTCACCTACTTGGTAATATTGGGCCAATAGAAATTGTGGGCTAAGCGCTGCATAGTGCAAGCAATGCCCAAATGTCTGGACATGGGAATATCCTGAGCTACCTTGGGCAATAACCCATGATACTCCTGGGGAACAACAAGCTACCTGCCTATCACCCCTCCCTCTGTCCTGATGTCCTATGTATATAACAGTCCATTGTCCCAGTGCAACCTATGCTTTCCATCACCTCCCCTGTGCCCCAGCAGACTCTGCACAGGCCCTCAGCTTATTCTCAGCTAGGGTCTGTCCGTTGTGCTGCTGCTAAGTCTTCCTACTTACCCAGAGAATTGGGCATGTCCCAATCAGTTCCCAGGTTGAGGTCCATAGCTGTGGCAGTAGGGAACTCAGTATCATAACCTTCCCCCCCCCCAGGCTATGTGTCACCCCTCCCTCCTGACAGCAACCTTCAGTAGCAGTTGGGTTAACTGCCACTATGGGAAGTTCCATCCACCTGTTATTACTCTCTTTTACAAGAGCTACAGGTTGGCTGGCCTGTCTCCCAACCTCTCCTGTCTGAATTTCTGTGGGGTCCCGAAGATCACAGGAGCCTCTATTCTTTTGTCTCCTGGTCACAGCACAAACCACTCCCTGTGGAACATCATTCCCCACAATAACATCCATAATGAGTCTTTCAGCTATAGCCACCTTCCTTACCCCTTCACCGGTATCTCCCCAATCCAAGGTAACACTGGCTAATGGGTAAGGTTTCCTTTTCTCTGTGTAATCCCTCACAGAGACAAACTGGTTTGGCAGTATTTGTTCAGCCTCCACTAAATCCCCTTTCACCATGGTTAGAGATGCTCCTGTATCCCTTAGCCCTTTGGTGTGTACTCCAGTCACCGTGATTGGGTGAATGTGCCCCCTCATATTGTCAGGGAGAGCATCAGTGATACAGTGGGCTATTGTCTCCAATTGCATAGGCCCTTTTACCTTCTGGGTTTTCTTAGGACACTGACTAGACAGATGGCCTATCTGGCGACAATACCAGCATTCATCATGTTTCTTGTCCCCAACCTCCCTTTTGGGCACCTGTAGATTCCCTTCTTTTTGCAGGGGGCCCTGTGATTTTTGGTTGTCCAAAATGCCCAGTCTTCCCTTTCACCTCTGAATTCTGCTTCGAGCATAGCAATCCGCCAGCTCTGCAGCCTCTTTGGCAGTCTTAGGATCTCGGTCCTCTAGCCAAAGCTTCAAGTCAGGTGAACAAATCCAATAAAACTGTTCAAGCAATACCACCCCTTCAATAGCTTCAACAGAATCTGCTTTCACCCCCTCCCACCAATGTTTTAAATATTGATGCTGTTTTGTGGCTACCTCCTCAAAGCTCATTCTCAGCCCCTTTTGGAGTTTCTGGAACTTTGCTCTGTATGCATCAGGGTTCAGATCATATTTTTTAATAAAGCAGCTTTTAACTTGCCAAAATCTTTACTTTCAACATTGTCCATCTGCCCCAATGCTTCTCTTCCCTTGCCAGCAAGTAGTGGAGACAGGTGAAAGCTCCAGGTCTCTTTGGGCAGATTGGCCTGGATACAGACCTTTTCAAATGAATTTAAAAACATGTCCATATCCTCCCCCTCTTAAAACTTAGCCATTAATTTTGAATTTAACTTGTACCCCAGTCCTGGAGATTCAAACCCATCCCTACCACTTACCTGCTCAGGGGTTGGTGTCTGTTGGAGCATCAGCTTTTTCAGCTCATGCTCCCCTGGTGCTGCCGTTCTTCAGCCTCTCTCTGTTGTTGTTGGTCCTCCATTTCCATCTCAAACCTCTTTTGCTCATTCTCAGGCCTTTATTGCTCATTCTCAAGCTGTTTCTCCTGCATCCGCAACTTTCTTAGCTCCAGCTCTTGGTCTGTAGATGGCTCCTTCCCCTCTGAGCTCTGGACCTCTGAAGTCACCACCTCTGGCACTAAGTGGGGTGGCTCTTCCTCCATCTCAGCTACCAGAAGGGCCTCCATGAATTGCCTTTTATTTTTGTTTTTCACTGGGAATGCCCTTCTCCTCACAGATCTTCCTCAGTTGTTGCAGGTTCATAGTGCTGTACTGGACTGACATTCTTTTATCTACACTACTCATCTCAAAAAAACTATTCAAACAGGATAGGGTGTATTGTCTGGAAGCAAATTTCTTTTTCCCCTTTCCAAATTCTGCCCTTGATTGTGTGATGGTTTTGCAAGACCATTTAAAATCCCAGTAGCTGGCACCAAATCTGTCATGAGCTCCTGGCCCCTAAACCCCAGGCAGCTTGATAGGACCTCCTGTTTGCAGGGAGGATCCCCCTTTTTCTGGAACTCTTGAGCAATTGTCAGGGTTCCAGAAGACTTACCAACCTTCCTTTTCCCAGTGGGAGGGTGGAAACTGTAGTTTCAAGTTCCCTTGACTCTGTGCTGCTTTCAATATTTGAATCCTACCATGGCCACTGGCTACATATTGCCTAAGTAGTTTGGTACGATAGCTGAGCAGTACTATCTTTCAAGGCACACAGTCTTATTAAAACTCTTCTGTTAAAATGTTAGATCACACAATCAGACCCCCAGGCAAAGTTGATAAGAAAATCATAAAAGTTTACTTAAAATAAAAGTAATACAGAAAAGTCTACAGTTTGGAAGAACTTTGAAATGCAGACAATATCCAAAGTAAAACTAGATGGCTTACAGAAAACACTAGATACTGTTATTCTAAATTATACCTTGTTCTGATGTTAGAGTCCAGACAAGATTTTAAATGTCCTTGTAGAGATGAGTCCTTAAGCAACAGTTCTGTAGCAAATTTTTATTCCAAGTCAGTTTCTCTGAATGTCCTTTAAAAAAAAAAGCATTCAGGTGCTTTCCTTGGTTAAAAGTCTTGGTTTCCAAAATTCTGACTTAAAATCAGAATTTTCTGTTCAGCACATGACAAGTCAATCTTTCCACATGCTCAGGTCTGGTTTTAGAGATTTTTCCAGGCCTACTCATATACTTCTGGTTTTCAAGTATATGCCAGCTGGACAGGCTATCTGACCCCCAGCTAAACTGTTTCACAACTGCTCTGAGTTCAAAATGTGTGTCTTATACATACATACATGCTGGTCATCTTCAAGCCACACCCACAGTAGGATGGGGTGCAACAGTTCACTTTTCCTGTAGGTGTCACTGTAGTTTCATGTCAGGTTTCATGTCAACTCCAGTGACATCTGGTCCATGCATTTGGTTTAAACCCTGACCCCCTAGGTCATCCCTCTGACCTCTTCCTGTCATGGAAAGCTAGATACCCAGTTTTCTCTAAGAGTTATGTTTTCCTGGTTCTATAAAACTTTCTTCCTTATCTGGAGACATACCATCCACCCTAAGGTTATTTTTGTAGTTTCATTTCTAAAAGCCTTTTATAAAGACAGTGTTCTAATTCTAAAGTACATTACAGCATATACAGTATGATCCCACATAAATGGATATAGGCCTGTCATGTGACAGACACCAATGAGAACTCATCCAGTAGTTGTAGTAAAACTACTCCTTCATTCTCGGTGCTACAATAAAAATACCATGTCATCCACGTAAGTGAGAACTTTCAATGAGGCTTCCTGGGAAGTCAGGGGCAAACTTCATGAGGAAACACTACTATGAATGTTCTGTAAGGGGGGTTCCAATCAAAAGGCATATAAGAGGGGGCTCAGGGGGCACCCCTGATGCATCCCTCTCCACAGAGTGTAAGAAGAGCCAAACCAGCCATTTATTAAGGGGCAAACTGAGGTATGGTTATAAAGGCACTGCAACTAGGTCACAAAAAGGTTGGGGAGACTAAAGGAGTGGAGGACCTGTAAGAAATACTCATGAGAGACCCTGTCAAAGGCTTTCTCCTAGTCCAAACTAAGGATAAACCAATCCAAACTGGCAGCCATCCCTCGGGTAAATATTTCCCTGAGTGTGATCAAATTATCATGTATTCATCTGTGAGGGACTGAATATGTCAGAAATGGGCTGATCAAGGAGACAGCCACTTTACCCAACCGAGCAGCAAGAATCTTAGCCAGTATCTTCTAATCTACATTCAGTAGGCTCAATGGTCTCCAGTTGTGGAGATTAGCCTTGTCTCCCCACTTATATACATAAATCAAAATAACAGTCAACTTGGAAGCTGGACAAACTCCCTGCTCCAGGCAGTCATTAAACAGGGCAGTGAGTGCAGGTGCAAGGGAGTCCTTAAATCATCTATAAAATTCAAGGCTTAATCCATCCAAACCCAGTGCTGTGTCAGGCTTCAGTGCATTGATACTCCAGGTGACCTTATCCACAGTGATGGGAACCACCAGTGATCGGGCCTCAGCAGCAGACAAACTGGGAGGGTCATGTGTGAAAGAAATGACCAATCCAACTGAGGTGGGGAGCCACTGAGTAGGTAGTCTTTGTAAAATCTGATGCCACTCTTACTATGTCCCAGCCCATGTGAACCTCTCTTCCATTAGGGGCATACAAGGATCTCATGGACACGAAGCCTGTAGTCTTTGAAGGGGTTAAAAGTTCTTGATGAACTCTGTATACCAAAATGCATCTCCAGATGCAGGAATTGCACTCAGTCATACTGCTGACATCTCATATTCACTTGAAGGGAGTGAATTTTGGGCTTTGAAGTCTTGTCCCATGAGCTCAGCTGAGGAGAGCACTTTCTGCAACTGATTCCATAGGGCAAATAGTGAAGATAACCTCCTGTGGCCTTGCACCCAGAACAAAGTCTAAACAGTTCCCTAAAGTCATTCGTACTATCCATCCACAAATCAGCTAGGGTATCATACATACACCGCACTCATACCTGAGCTGACCACAGAGTAGTCCACTTGTCTCTCAGCACAGAGTCATGCAGGACCGCCGTGTTCGGTCTCCAGGGACCTTTACCATGAGTTGGGGCTCCCATCCATGTAAGTGTACATGACAATATTAAGTGACCTGAGAATTCTATCCCTCTTGTGTGAGCATCAACTATAGTCAGTAGCTGAGAGGCAAAAAGATAATTGATATGAGTAGACAGAGGACCACAGAAATATGTTCGACCCCCAGTGGGATGCACTATCCCATGTGCATCCTGAAGAGATGCAGTGCTGAGGACAGAGTTCAAACAGTTAAGAGTCCAAAAAAGCTTTTCTATCTGTAACCCCTATCCTCCCTCATCAACCCACAATTAAATTCCCCACCCCACAACACCAGCCTAGATGTGTGCAAGAAAGGTTGGATTGCCTGAAACAGGTACACCCTGTCTGCCTTTGTTTGAGGAGCATATATTGTGATGAGTCTGAGTCTATCCTGTTGGAAATTTATGTCTTATGCCAGGGTCTGGCGAGGCACAATGTCCACCAGTTGAGAAACCCATAACTATGTGGAATGAAAAAGAATTCCCACCCCATCACAATGGTCCTCACCTGTTGACCAAAAGGAGGGACCCATCAACCATAAGCATAATGCCTATGTCAGTTCAAATTGAGTTTTGATCCATGTATCTTGTAAAAAAAAAATGATCTGAGCAGTGAGGGCCTGCAAAGAGGCAAGTGTCAGTAGCTGTTTTTTATAGCTTTTCAAACTGTTGACATTAATGGTAGCAACCTGATGGGATCTCATCAAGAATATAAAGCTGTAAAAAAAAACCACAAAAAAAGCACAACATGTTTGAAATCATTTAACAATATCCTGCAATCTGGTCCTCCTACTATCTACCACAGTAGTAGTTTGGCTGAGAGAGAGCAACATCAGAGGAATAATTCATGTGAGAGGAGGAGACAGAGGAAGCTTCTGAGTCACCATCCTCAATGTTCGTGTCGCCCCACGCAACCAGTTTGGTCAGGTCTCCAAACCTATTCTTATGAACCAGAGTGGCTGCACCTTTCTTTTCCTGCAGTCGAGGGGTGCTGATCCTTCTGGATCTGCACTTTTTCCTGTGGATGGGGACCAGTACAAAATCATCAGGGGTGGGTGGGTGGGTGGGGGCATGGCAGGCAAAGTAGCACTAGGAGTGGCAGAGGCCAATACTAATAACTTGTCTGCATTGGAGAGCACAGTCTGTTCTGGTACTAGAGTCCCAGAGGGCCTGCTAGGGTCTTCAGCCACTGGGTGAACCACAATGTTGTCTATATGTGCACAGGAAGGCAACACCTGAGAGGGTTTTGGGGTAGAAGCAGGAGGCACCATGGTTGAGAAGGTCATCTGATCAAAGGACAAGTGCCTATACTGGGCTTGAAAGACAATGTCTTCCTGGGAGAGATGTGTTCCCTTGTTATGGGATTCCCAGGGGCATTTTGCATAAGAATGGCCCTGCTTGTTACAGATTGCAATGGAATCCATTTGGGCAATCCTTGGCAGCATGACCAAACATAAGACAAAGGCTATACCTAGCACTGTCACAGGCATTACTAAAGTGTGAACAGGAACCACACTTAAGAACAGGTTTTAGGTTGTCCTTGAAAGAACAAGGAGCCCCTTTCTCTTCCCAAATAGAAAGTATGAGGCAAATGCAATATCCCACAATCAGTCTGCATTAACCTTCCTCGGATCCGCCACCCCCCAATCCAAATCTGCTCAGAATCCATCATTGGCTCAGGTCAGTCCAGTACTTCACAGCATCTCTTGAACCAACTCAAAATGTCTGCAATGTTGACTCCTTCATTCCAGAATAGCACATAAGGGTACGAACAGTGGGTCATGTCAATGGGTTGCCAAGAAGGGGAACCACAAAGGAGATGACTTATGGGTATTGTAATGAGTTCAAAACTTTTCTAAACCAGAAACAAGCTTGAAACTGATGTCAAAGCTAAAATCTCCTGCATTGATCAGAGTGTAAATGTCAGAAGCCTGAAATAGACAAGAGTCCTTTAGCAGTTTCCTGGCTACATACATGCTGTCTGGGGGCAGGTCCAGGCCTCCTTTATAAACCAGACAGACAGTGTTCTGTCGTAGGACTGGTTCCCCTTGTACTTGAAAAAGGCCAGAAAACTGTCTGGGTCTGGTATAGGGCTGATTGGCTGCAAAGGGGAAGGGGGCATAGTGGGTTCCCCCTTGGGGGCAGCAAAGAAAGGAGCTGGCATAGGAGGGTCCTGTAACTTGTGTTTCCCAGCTTCCTGAAGCACTGGGCTCACAGAAGAAGTATCCTCCACAGGGGCCAAATGTGCAGAAACCAAGTTCCTCAATGAGGCTGGCCTTGAACGAAGCAAGGTCTAACAAGAGTCAGGCTGTAACGGTCCAGAAGGTCCCAACAGCACTGTAGTGCAGTCCATGGGGTGATCAGGGGACCATTCAAGAGGGAGTACTGGCATGACAAGGAGGCTAGCTGGCAGGGGGATGGTCATGGCCCTGATGGAAGAATCAGCCACTGTGGCCTGATATTGCTGCACTGCTGGGCCCATGGCATCCAGGATCCAAGATCCAGCAATGGTAAGCTGCCATCCAGCAGCCTCAAGAGCCCTCTCGAGAGTCCAGGGCTCATCATGAATCAAAGCCTGTAGTTCCTTAAAGCATGGGAGAGTACTCACACCTGCCATCACAAACTGGCTTCCAGCTACTGGAGTGTGTGTTGCACTTATTGTCAACATACTCGTCATTGGTAGTTCAGACAAGCGAATGCTTGGGTCTGCAGTACCTGGTGATGGAGATTCAAGCAAAAGGGCTGGACTGGGTGCTGTACTCATCGTCGATGAACTTGTCAATGGCAGTTCTACCCTTTGGGCGCTTGACCCTGCAGATCCCATCGACAAAGATTAAAACAAAAGCACAGAAGGGGGGTGCTGCACTCATCAGTGATGAACTCGCTGTCAGCAGTTCTGACATTTGGATGCAAGGCACCGTATTTCCCGTTGATGGCAATTCAAACAAAAGTACCTGGAATAGAAAGTGGAGTTCCTCCACATGGATCTGGGCCATTAAGTCATCCTTTTGTTGATGATGCTGCAACCGCATTTCCCATTCTGTCGTTCTTTGCTCTGCCCCATTCAGGGCATTCATCCATCTTGGCGTTCCAGTGGCACTTTCTTCTGCAGCTGAGTCCGGGTAAGCTACCCCTCCGTTCAGTGCCTCAGTGAAATCCGTGGCTGGGTGTGAGGTAGAATCCCCAGCTGCCTGCAAAAGTACAGCTACTGCTCCTCTCTCCAAGGGCAACCACCAGCTTCGGTCCATCAATAAGGGGTCCCCCTAGTGGCAAGAGTAGGGGAGTTTTTATTGAAAGCATATCAAAACAAAAAGGTGTAATATTTCACATTAATAGTACATTTGAAAAATCATTTAACATTTGTGAAGAAAAATGACTAAATTATTTCACACATATATTATCTAAACAAGTATAAGCTTATTACAACAAAACATACTAAAACAAAAAAACAAACCTCTCATTATTTATAGTTCCCATTTACTTATATTTGATAAAAATAGATAATCCTTTCCACCACTGAAACTAACTTTCTGAGAGGTATTAATAGCTTTGTCCTTTAAGTAAACTGATCTTATTGCTTCCATGACTGATATATATAAGGTATCATAAGACATAAGTTTTTGCTGTAAGACCCATTGACATCAGGCCTGCCAAATATAAAACTTCACACAACAAAAAAGGACTACTAATGCACCATGGTCATAATGGGTAAATAGATGTGGGAAAAAAAAAAAAAACAGGATCTGATAATCTTAATTTTAACTACCACTTAAATTCCCATTTTTGACTCAAAAAAAGTCATAAACCTTTCACATAAGAGCAAATAAATAAAAAATGATCCATTGTTTCTTCTAAAGCATGACACGGAAGATATGGGCAATACCTTTCACACATCATTTTATGTTTTGCATTACGTTTAATATTTAATCTTCCATAGGCTGAGAGCCATAAAACTTCCCACATATGCTGGGGTACTCTCTCATTATTCAGTTGTTTAATAACAAACTTCTTAAGGGAAGGGGGGCAAGAGTAGAGGATGTTCCCTGATGTTCTGGCTAGCTCTTTGCCATTCACTAAAAATACCATCAACTCTTTAATCTGGTTCAGATTCAGTTGGTACCATCTGGTTCCTCCCCTCTTCCCAAAGGATGAGACTAAAAATAGGCATATTTGCCTAGTCCTCCTTTCCTGGTCAGAAAGTTCAAGTTCAAGTTTATTGCAGGAAAACTCCATTGAACAAGCTCATTCACAAGGAGGTCCTGTGACATAAACACTTAAAGTATAAACACAGATAGGTAATAACAGTATATACATGAAATGCACGTTACCTGATACAGGCTGGATATACATACAAGGGTACCACATAGGGTGACCGCAGGTGGTAAACATTGATATAAGACAGGGAAGCGACTTATAGGTTGCATACTGATGAATGAAACATGATGACTGGTGTGAATACATATATTTTGGCAGCTAGAACAAACAACAGTCTACATCTGATATGGGGGGAGTGATTTGATAGAGTAGCAGTGGAGGCGTAAGCATAGATAAAGCCAGGAGTAGAAGGCTAAGGAAAGCAGTTAATATGACAAATCAATTATACGTTACCAGTGGATAAATATGGCACACATGGAAAGGAAGAGACTTAATGACAGTTACAGGTGTCTTTTATTTTGGCTGAACTTAGCGATTTGTAGAAGTTTATTGAAACTGTGCTAGTTAGTTTCAGTACGGTTTGTAATTGGTTCTAAATGGAGGAAGGGCATATGCACAGTACGCTAACAAAGGAAGTCCGGCCCTTGGTATGTCAAGCATAATAAAGTCAGATTTTCTTAACGAGTATGCACTATGTGAGATACTAATAAGGAAGAGAGATAGCTTAGCGAATTTCTGCAGGAGCAGTTTAAAGAGTCCATACATGACATGGAGCAGGCGCTCTAGTAGTAAGGGATGTCCAACCAACAGCTGCATATAAGTCACAGTGGTGCGAATGGTAAGGGGAGTTGGTAATGAACCGTAACGCACGGTGATAAAGGATGCCCAGTTTACTTAGATTTGCAAGAGTGGTGGAGGAATAGATAACATCGCCATAGTCGAGTAGGGGGAGAAAAGTGGCCTGTACAAGCTTGTTTCGAGTTTCAAGGGGGAAAAGTGGCCTATTTCTGTAGAAGAAACCTAACCTTGCTTTTAACCTTCTAGAGACATCTTCGACATGGTCATTGAAAGATAATTTATTGTCGATCCAGATACCTAGATATTTAAATTTGGTTACAACTTTCAGAGGCTCGTTTAGCGTGGTGACAATGAAGTCTTGGGCAAGGGTATTGGGGGGCCTGTGACAGCACTGCGGAGAATATCATCGCTTAGTCTTCTTAGCATTGAGCAGAAGCTTTGCCTTTATTAGATTATGCTCAAGTTGTGTAAGTCCGCTGAAGCACTCCTTGACTTCAGATAACGATGAGCCAGAAGTATACAAACAGTATCATCTGCAAAAAGTGCAGATTGGATGTAGATATGTTAGCATCTAAGTCATTAATGTACAGAGAAAACAAGATAGGGCCTAAGATGGATCCTTGGGGACTCCTCTTGCAACTGGCAAGGCAGCAGAAAAAGCCTTCCGCCTTTACTTTTGGAATCTTCCAGTTAGGTAGCTAGAGAACCATTGGTGGTAGGTATGTGGCACCCAACTTTGCAAGGCAATTGACTAATAGTTTGTGATCAACAGTATCAAAAGCTTTGCCGAGGTCCAAAAGACTGCACCAGTTACCTTCTTAGCATCTATAGCAGAGATCCAATCATTGGTTACTTTTGCTAGTGCAGTGATTGTGCTATGATTAGCCTGGAAGCCAGATTGAGCTGGGTTAATGAGAGAGAAGGTTTCCAAGTGAGATTTTAATTGAATATGGATCAGTTTTTCGAGAACTTTAGAAAGGATAGGCAATATGGAGATAGGCCTATAGTTGTTTACATCGCATGGGTCACCAGATTTAAATAGAGGAAGGATATGTGCTGAAACAAACAAACAAGCATACAAACAAACAAACAAACAAAAAAACAGAACAACAGTTGTACGCCTGAACATTAGCAGACTGGTCCCTGACCTAGCTGAACTTTCTGCCAAGGTCCCTCACCATAGCTCTGATATTTTAGGGGTATCGGTGACATGGGTAAAGCCATTTATTCCTGACAGTATTTGTTCACTGCCTGGGTATAACTTTATCATGAATTAGTGTGCTAAGTTGAAGAAGGAAGAGGTACCATTTTATACTTTAAGTCACATCTTAATGCCTCCTTCCTAGGCATGACTGTTTCTTCGGGTATGGGCTTTGAGCTGTGTCATTCTGTTCTTTTGCTAAGTGTATCCAAAAAAGGTTACCTTTTTGTTCTACATCCCCCCCAGCTGGTAGTCACTAAGCACTTCCATTCCTTATTAGTGCCATTGAACCCTTATTAAACATAATGAAGTCATACTGAGTGGGTACTTTAAAGTTGATTAGATAAGCCTGAAAAAAATCTAGAATTGGCCCTTAGCAAATTACAGCTCACCCAAATCACCAGAGATTCTACCAGGTTATCAAATAATGAAAGAAAGGCCACACTTATTGACTGGATACTTACTCCCAGAGCTGACAGGACTACCTGTTCTGGAGTGCTCCCAGGTGCTATCAGTAACCAGTCCCCAGTGTATTGTGCATAGACAGCCAAACCTACTAAGGCCCCTCCCAGGCTGCTGGACTTCCATGATTACTCCTGTTTTAACACCTCAGTCTTTAAGCATGATGTAGTTTGTACCACCTGGTGATATCTCTGGGACACCAGTAGACAAACTACTGTAAAGGTGTCAAAGTTAGTCAAATTTGGATGAATTTAAGTCAATTTGCCCAGAAAAAGGGTAACTGTGCCTTGCAAAAACTTTACAAAGTTGGAACTTCGCACTTTGCAAATTTCACAAACTTTGCGAATTAATTCACAAAGCGAATATTATCCACTTCGCCCATCTGTAGGCACCAGTTATGTTAACCTGACTGTCTCACACTTCAGTCTATTGTTTTGCATACTACAGGATAAGCATGCACCTCCTACTACTAGGAGGGTGAGGGGCTCTGTAACTAAATGGGTAGCTCTCCCCCTTTTATCCTTGATTAAAGCTGGTCACATTTTACAACCTCTTATCTGCTGACCGATTGGGTTAAATACTGTTCCTTCAGAAATGAATGTAAAAAGACTATTTAACTTAAAATGATGCATACTGTAGATTGCTCCTAGACTTATTGGCTAGAAACCCATGTCAGTTCTGGCGGTGTCTTAAACATGCAATGGGTCAAGCTGGCAAAAACCTTCAGTCTGACATGTATATTAATGATGCTAGTTGTAATGCCCCAGTTACCATAGCAAATGCCTTTAATGCATTTTTTTTCTGACCTATCAGCATATATCGAGGCCTCTCCCCCTCAGTACTGGCCTCTCTTTCTGGGATTGAGTTCTATTCTGACTCTAAGCCTTAATTTTGGTTTAGAGCAGCAAAAGTCTTGAAAGTACATAGACATCTACAGTTGATCTGAATAACCAAGTTGGCATGCTCGGATAAAATTGATCCTAAACTCATTAGGACTACAGCCAAGGAACTTGTCTTACCTGTTAACAGAATAATTAATCTGTCCCTGATGCCTGGGGGTGGTACCTGATTTGTGGAAGCTCTCCCACATTGCACCTGTCTTCTAGAAAGGTAACGTTAAATGCATTAATATTTACAGACCAATATCCATTCTTCCAGTGCTTAATAAAATCCTTGAGAAAACTGTCTCCTCTCAGCTCTTTGAGTACCTGACCAAGTATAACCTCTTGCCCACTATAGAGCATGGTCTTCAAACAGGTCATCGCCACTGTTCTGTTCTCCCTCTCCACAAGTATTGCTAGTACCATGGATAATGGTGACTTTACTGTATTTATTGAGCTGACAAAGGCATTTGACTTGGTTGATCACTAACTACTTTATGTTAATTGAGTAACCTGGCAGTAGCTTATCTACCCTGGTTTAGAAACTATCTGGAAGGTAGACAGCAATGAGTGAGGTTTAGGACCTCCTTCTCAGGACCTGCTGCCACTCAAGTCAGTGTTCTGCAAGATTCAGTCTTTGCACTACTCCTTTTTTCCCTATATATAAACAATATACATCAGTCTCTTGCCCACAGCACCCCCATACCCATCCTCTATGCTGATGATCAGGTACTATTTTTGAGCTCCAAAAGCATAACTGAGGTCAATAATCAGCTGTCCACTGACCTCCAGGAGGTTCACAAATGGCTCCTTGCAAATAAGCTCCCTCTGAATACTGCTAAAACCCTGGCAATATTTGGCTATGCACCTAAACTTAAGAACTAGCAGTGTCAGTGGCTCAGTAGGTAGCACACTCGCCTCTGAGGATGGGAGATCAGAGGGCTGTGGGTTCAGTTCCCACATCTGGCACTTGGGTTAATATCCCAGTATTGACACTGTAGTACAGCATGAGAGGGGTGCTGCACTTCTGAGGTGCCGTCTTTCAGATGAGATGTTAAACTGAGGTCCCATCTGCCTGGATTGGTGATAGTTTAGGTGGATGCTAAAGATCCTATGGCACTTATCGAAAAGAGTAGGGGAATTTTTATTGTACAACAAAAACATTACAAAATCATGAAAAACTTTTTCACAAAGGAAAGAAGAGAACAAAATCAAATGAAATGTAACATAATCATGTCAAAGTACATTGCATTATGCATTTTACATTTGGCCCTACTTCCCCATAATATATTTTGCAAAAAAGAGTAGTCGAATTTTATTGAAATAATTTGTAAAAATGAATGAAAATTCACATCATATACATACAATAAGAAAATTGAAAACAAAACATGTGAATATAACAATAATTAGTGATCTTAAGAAAGCATACTCATACATTTCCAGAGTTCTTTATGCTTTTCTACTGTAAACTTCATTCATTCCTCATATTGTATTTGCCCAAAAACTGTTTCTATTTGAATCACAATAACATCATGCAGTGAAGAAATCTGCTGCAAAACAAACTGACATCTACTTTGCCATAAATAAAATTTCATTAAGGAAAAAACTATCTGTAAAGTACTACTGTGAAACTTATTTCACCATCCTGAAAAATCTCCCTGGATCAAGGTATTATTATTTATAGGTAAGATGTAGCAAAGCCGGCCAGAGCCACCTCTTACCCAAAAAAACTCAGAAAGCCTTAGTATTAGGACAATCGAAGAAGAAGTGTGTCATTGTTTCTTCAAGATGAACACAAGTTTGTCTCGGGCAACATCTTTCTTGAATTGCTTTATGCTTTAAGTTCCCTCTTACCCCTAGGTGCCCATGACAGCAGAGCCAATTGATATCCCAAGTATTCCTAGGTATCCGTTTATCTGTCACTGTCCAAAGTGCATAAGGCATTCTAGATGGTACACAGTCAGAAAATAACATAGGTCCCTGCTGCCCAGTTAAAATAGACTGATAAAGTCATTTTCTCTGAAGTGTACATATAAGACCTTTATGTAATTTCCATTGTCTGGTCTTTTTAAAGGGATCTAAAACATAGTCAGGAAGTTGGAAGGATGAGAGCAATTTAGGGGGTAGAATGTCCCATTTAAGGAAAAATGGCTGAAGAGCCTGTAGTGTCCAGGTCTGCCAAGGGGCTATAGCTGGGAGGGAAGAGCATTGAAAAATATTGTGTAAAAACATGGTATGAAAACAAATCAAAGGATTTACCATATTTAGGCCTCCTTTAGGCACAGGGTAATAGGTTACCTCCCTCTTAATAGGATTAAGTCTACTACCCCACAGCATTTGAAAGAATATACTAAAAAGCCTGGTTTCCAGCTGTATAGGAAGGGCAAATACATGACTAAGATATATAAAGATAGGTAACAAGAATTTTTTAACGATTAGGACTCTTTTTTAGTTTCCCCAACCTCCTTGTTTTCCATATCCGGACTTTATTATCTGCTACATCGAGTCTTTTTTCCCAGTTAAAGTAGGCTATATTCTGTACATTAAACCAAATCCCCAATAATTTATGTGGATTATTTGTTCTCTATTAGTATACCTTCTAAATCAGAACCGACATCCAAACTGTCTGATAAAGGAATGACCACACTTTTAATGAAGTTCAAATGAGCCCCAGAAATGTCAGAGAACTTCCGAAAAATCTGGATTGCTACTCTCTCCGCTGTCTTATTCTGTACTAATAAACAGACATCATCTGCGTAAGCAAGAATTTTTTCCGGCAGAATACCTAAACCTGGTGATAACCCGACTACTTGAGCATCCCATTTAATCTGCCGTATAATGGGATCTAAGGCAAAGGCATATAAAAGGGGATTCAATGGACAACCTTGCCTAACCTCCTTTTTTAAATGAATTGCATCACCCAAAAAGCCATTTAAGAAAGGACAAGATTCTGCTCCCTCATGCAAAAAAGTGACCCACTTAATGAAAGTCTGAGGTATACCATAGTGATGTAAAATCTGAAATAAATATGTGTGTTCTACCTCATCAAATGCTTTAGCCTGATCTAGTGATATGACATATCCAGCAATAGTGCCTTTGGTCTTCCTATCAAAAACGTCCCGTAGAAGATATGAATTATCTTGTATCTTTCTGCCAGAAATGGCACATGCTTGTGCTATGTCAAGCATCTGAGATGCCCCATGTTGTAATCTCCTACAGAAAATTTTTGCCAATATCTTATAGTCACTTTTTAAGAGGCTAATTGGCCTCCAATTGTCTAGTGAAAATCTGTCCCCTTTCTTAAAAATATAGCTTATAATGGCCATACCAAAATCCTTAGAAGGAATCCTTGAATTCTATATGGAATTACACACTATTTCCAAAAAGTCACTAAGTTCCGGGGCAAATTCTATATAAAAATCATTGGTCAGACCATTTGAACCAGGAGCCGTACCCTTTTTTAATGTAGAAATGGTGTCAAGAATTTCTGTCTTAGCAGTAGGCCGTATTAAAAAATCCTGATCCTGCTTAGTGAGCATGGGGATAGGGCCTGAAAAATAATCACATAAGGGAACAGAAATCCGGGAAGCAGTACCAAAACGCTGTCATAGATGATCCTGCAATATGGATAACATACCTAAATCTGTTTTTTCAACTAACCGATTGGAAGCATAGAGCCCCGCCATAAGCGTTGCCTCCAACCTTTGTTTACAAGCTAAAAAAGGTTTACAAGTAGGGGTTTTAAAAGTCCCATATTTCATTTCTGCTTCCAGTGATTTAGCTGTGTCATATTGATATGTCAACATCAGTCGTTTAAATTCTTTAATTTGTGTAAGATATTTAGATTTGTCCTGTCCTGGAAAGGACATTAACTTATATAATTGGTTCCTATAAATCAAATATTGCAAATAATCCAGATTAGATTTAGTTTTCCCATAGGATATAAAATATCATTTAAGATCAGTTTTTGTATCCAACTACCAGTCCCAAATATTATCATAGAAACACTGAACTGAAAATCGGGCCTTAAGTAATTTCTTAACTTTTAATTTGAGTTCTTTAACAGCTAAAACTGACGAATTTAGTTTCCATGTCAAAGGTTAAGAAAAAATTTAGGGGGGCTGACGCCATACTAAAGGTTTTCTCAGAAGAAGCCAGAAAGGGAAGGAAACATATTCATATCAGTACTTTACAGTAACTGGTAATTGCTATTTTTGTTATTAAACTTAGATTGTGGGCTTTTAGTGACACTGTAACTTCTTTGCTGTCTTTACTTAGAATTGTTTTTGGGCTGTTGAAAATTTAAAACATAGTGGTGGTGTATTTCTTTGCTGTCTTTAATTGCTGAAAATTTAGTCTTGGCTTGTCTGACTTGCCCTGTAGTCTGGGTGAGGGGTGCTAATTGTCTGGCCTCTGACCTCAGCTATGTGATAACTGGAGGTGGGGCTTAGTCAGAGTTGAGGTAGCAAGTGATTTTTGTTTTCTCAGAAGAAGCCAGAAGGGGAAGGAAACATATTCATATCAATGCTTTACAGTAACTGGTAATTGCTATTTTTGTTATTAAACTTAGATTGTGTGCTTTTAGTGACACTGTAATTTCTTTGTTGTCTTTACCTAGAATTGTTTTTGGGCTGTTGAAAATTTAAACCGTAGTGGTGGTGTATTTCTTTGCTGTCTTTAATTGCTGCAAATTTTCGCCCCCTTCCTCCAACTCTTAATTATATGCCCTGTTAAATCTGATTGACAGGAGCTAAACACAGGGGATAGTAGGGGCGTGGTAGGAGGCATAAGGGGAAGAAGCCCACCCTCAGCACGACAAGTGTTTTGACTCATTTATTTATTTTCTTTTTTTAAAAGAAAAGTATCTGAGGATCAGTGGCAGGATTTTTAGGACAGTAAATTAATAAAAAGGGAACTAGAAGAGCTTCAGTAACAGACAAGTAGTGGAATAGCAGAATAATTGCAGTATAATGTGGGGAGTGGTGCAATGCAGTAACTGCGGGGCAGCCATATTCAGGCAGACCTTCTGGACACTGAGATGCTGCCCTATCTGCATGCATCTATCTGGACTGCGGGATGAGGTAGCCAGACTCAGAGCAGAAGTAAACTGAGTCAGGAGTACCATCACCCCTATCCAGAGACCACCCAGTCCAATGCTGCTGCCTCAAAGGATGCTGAGAACAAGGAGCACTTGGATGACAGTGGACTCAGGGCGGATTAAGACGGTCAGGCAGAGGCACATCCCAGATCCTATTCCACTCAAGAACTCATATGCCACACTGGCAAATGGGGGCAATCAAATAGAGGTACCCAGAGAAGTGGAAGGAAAGGATGTGGAGGTTAGCCAAGGAGGTGACCTCAGCGGGGAAAGCAGTGGACCCCAGAGGAGGAGGAAGTGAATCCTGATGGGGGACTCCATTATAAGAGGGATCCAGCTAGGAATACAGGAGGGGAAGGGGGAGGACCAGGAGGTGAGGTGCCTACCAGGTGTCACGGCATGGAGGGATGGAAGGAAGATCCTGGGGATTGCTGGGAAGGCAAGACGGGAGGGTGAGCTGGATGTCATTATCCACCTAGGTACTAATGACCTGGCAAATGGGGAGCCAAAGAAAGTTCAGGAAGAGTTTAGGAAATTGGGAAGGGGTCTTAAGCAAGTAGCTACTTCTGTCACCTTCTCAGAAGTACTACCTGCAAGAGGCATGGTAGAGCATAGGGGTACATACACGAGGAACTTTAACTCATGGTTGAAGAACTGGTGCTGTGAGGAAGGGTTTGGATTCATTGGTGATTGGGGACCCACCTGGAGGGATGAAGGTTTGTTCAAGCCTGACAGCCTGCATCCATCCTGGAGGGGAATCCAAGCACTCAATGATAAGTTTAAATGCTACATTGACAAGCATTTAAACTAGCCAAGGGGGGTGGCAGGCCAGCAAGGAGGGTACCTACTTGCTCACCCCCCCACAGCTAGCAGTGGAACCAGTGAACTGGAGGAGTGGATATCTCAACAAAGCAGTGTCCAAAAGATGGAGATTAGAACTCAAGAGGTGGATAGGCAGAAAAGGGGCAAAAATCAGCAGAAGAGCAGACAGCAAGAAGAACCAGGGATAAAGGACAACCAGGGAAGAGGCTGGAGTAGAACAGCTAAACAGTCTAGGGAGGTCAAATCATGGAAAGCCATGTGTGCCAATGCCAGGAGCCTTAGCAACAAGATGGAAGATCTGGAGGCTGTCATGGTGCAGTCAGACCTAGACATTGTGGCCATCACAGAAACCAGGTGTAATGATAACCATGACTGGGAGATGGCCATTCCTGGCTACAACATATTCAGAAGAAACCGGGTAGGTAGGAAGGGAGGAGGAGGAGTGGCACTGTATGTGAAAAATGACATAAGGGCCACAGAGATCCAGGAGGAAAAAAAAATGGGGGAGAGATACTGTGGGTTAAGCTGGATAGGAAAATGGGGCCAGCCATCTGCACAGGTGTGATCTATAGACCACAAGCCCAGGAGGAAGAAACAGATAGGGAGCTGATGCTAGCCATCCAAAGGATGGCAGACAAGGGTGAGGTAGTACTGGTTGGAGACTTCAATATTCCAGATGTGGACTGGAGCATCCCAGCAGCAGCAGCATCAACTAGGAGCAGATTTATCCTGGACTCCCTTCAGGGTGCCTTCCTCAAGCAACTGGTCATGGAACCAACTCGGCAGAAAGCAATACTGGACCCTGTGCTCACAAACAGGGACAGTGTGATGGGGGTAACAGTGAGGGAGCACCTGGGGAACAGTGACCACCAGTCATTGTGGTTTGAAATCACCGAAGGAGCAGAACCAAACCACATAAAAACACATATCCTGGATTTTAGGGGGCAGACTTTGGGGAAATGGGAGATACTTGAAAGAGGCATTAAGGGGAATGGGGCAGGAATCAGGGGTTGAGGAACAGTGGGTAGTATTTAAAATGGGGATTACAAGAACATGGAATTATACATTAAGCAGGTTAGCAAGAGGAAAAGGAAGAGGAGGCCATTATGGTTTTCAAAGAGGTAGCAAAGAAAGTGAAAGCCAAAAGATTGCATTCAGGCAATACAAAAAGACACAGGCAGAAGGGGATAGGGAGAAGTACCAGGAGAAGCAAAGGGAGGCAGGGAGGTCAGTAAGGAAGCCAAAGCTCAGACAGAACAGCACATTGCAAAATCAGTGGGTAGAGGGACAAAACCTTTACAGGTACATAAGTGAGAAAAGAAAGGCAAAGGGAGGATGAGGAGGACTGATGGGGCTGCATGGAGGATGACAACAGTAAAGCTGACATACTGAACAGGTATTTCTGCTCAGTCTTTACTGAGGAAAGAGGAAGGTAATGGGTCTGAAGGAGTACAGGGGTGAGAATGGTGCAGAAATGGACACAAGTCCCTTTACACGAGAAAGGGTCCTGAAGGAACTGCGTGCAGTACTGGCGTCCGTATCTGAAGAGGGACATTAAGTTACTGGAGGGGGTGCAGCGCAGAGTGACAAAGATGATCAAGGGGCTGGGGGACTTATCATACGAGATGAGGTTGAAGGAGTTGAACATGTACTCACTGGAGGAGAGGAGAGACAGGGGTGTCATGATTGAAACTTTTAAAAACATGAAAGGAATAAACAAGACAGGTACAGAGGGGCTGTTCAAAGTAAGGGAGGGGATGGACACCAGGGGCCATGATATGAGACTGGAGCGAGGAAGGTTCAGGAGGGAGATGAGGAGACACTTTTTTACAGAGAGGGTGGTGGCTGGGTGGAATGCGTTACCTGCTGAAGTGGTATGCAGTAGAACAGTGGACTGCTTCAAACAAGGATGGGACAGGACAAGGGGGGGGTTAATAAAGGGGAAGGGTGGAAGGAAGGGGCAGCTGCAGAATAAGGGGTGCTAGCTGCACATTCGAGCAGACTTGATAGACCTCTAGGCCTTTGTCTGCTGGCAAATTTCATATGTTCGTATAAAGCAATAGGGACAGATGGGGTGCACCCAAGGGTCCTTAAAGAACTCAGAGAGGTGGTGGCTGAACCTCTGGGTATCCTGTTTAGCTGATCACTGGAAACAGGGGAGGTACCCCAAAGACTGGAGACCAGCAGATGTAGTCCCCTTATACAAAAGTGGGAACAAAGAGGAAGTGGGGAACTACAGACCAGTCAGCCTCACCTCCGTAGTGGGGAAGATCATGGAAGCACTACTGAAGGAGAGATTGGTGGAACATCAGGTTGTCAGTGGACTGCAGGATCCAAGGCAGCATGGTTTCACCAGGGGGAGGTCATGTCAGACCAAGCTCATTGAATTTTTTGACTGGGTGACTAGGGAGGTGGATTGGGGAGGGCAGTGGACATGGCCTATCTGGACTTCAGCAAGGCCTTTGACACTGTGCCACATAGAAGACTATTACACAAACTGGGGAATATGGGTGTGGGCAGGACAGTAGTGTGGTGGGTAGGTAACTGGCTGGGTGGCAGGACACAGAGGGTGGTGGTAAATGGCTGTCACTCCACAGAGGGAAGAGTGACCAGTGGGGTACCACAGGGATCAGTGCTGGGACTGGTCCTATTCAACATCTTCATCAGTGACATTGTGCAGGACCTAGAAGGCAGAATTTCACTGTTCGCTGATGGCACAAAGCTCTGTAACAAGTAGACATACTAGAGGTGTAGACAGAATGAGAAGGACCTGCAGAAACTTGAAGAATGGTCAGGGGTTTGCAGTTGAAATTCAATGCAAAGAAGTGCAAGATAATGCATATGGGGCACAAAACCCTGGCACAATATATCAGTTGGGGGTGAGGATATAGCATGCACCAAGCAGGAAAGGATCTTGGGGTTATCATCTCTGATGACTTCAAGATAGGGAAACAGTGTGACAAGGCAGCAGGTAAAGCAAATAGGATGCTGGGATGCATAGGCAGAGACATCACCAGCAGGAAAAGGGAGGTCATGTTTCCACTATACAAGACACTAGTGAGGCCCCACCTGGAGTACAGTGTACAGTTCTGGAGACCTTACCTACGTAAGGACATAGACAGGGTAGAGAAGGTTCAGAGGAGGGCAACAAAGATGGTACATGGATTGCAACACAGGTCCTATGAGTACAGGTTGAAGGAATTGAATATGTACTCCCTGGAGGAGAGGAGGGAGAGAAGGAACATGATAGACACATACAAGTATCTTACAGGGAGGAACAGGGTGCAAGAATACATTACTTTTAAGTGAAAAAGATGTTCCAGGACTAGAGGGCATGGGATGAAGTTGGAGGGAGGATGATTCAGAGGAAATGTGAGGAAGAATTTCTTCACAGAATGGGTGGTGGACAAGTGGAACACCCTACCTGAGGAAGTGGTGGGGGCTGAAACAATCACGGGATTTAAGAATGCATGGGATAGACATAAAGGAATTCTGGAGGTCAGGGGTAAGGGGCAACAGAGTTCTAGGAAAACATAAACTGAAGTTACAAACTCAAATGGGCAGACTAGGTGGGCCATAGGCCCTTATCTGCTGACACTGTCTATGTATCTATGTATAATATACAGTGATCCGAAAATTCTGTTGGCTGAACTATAATATGGGATGGTGAAAAATATTTAGAAACAAAAAAATAATCTATTCGGGTTGCATAATGACTTCTATGATAAGTTGCACCAGGATTAGAGTGTAAACTGCGATACATGTCAATTAATGCGCATCATGCACCAAAGTCCGTAGGGCATGTGAATCACAATACATTTTATGGCCAACATCACCTATAGATTTGGAGTCTAAACTACAATTGAAATCTCCACCCCAAATCAAATGCCTCCTAGTACATAAAAAAGCTTTTACCAAATGAAAAGGATCTATTCGAGAAGTTTTAGTTTGAGGAGCATAAACATTAATCAGCTGGAAAGTATAATTTCTAAAGGTGCAGTCTAAAATCAGTGCCCTTCCTGGAAAAAGATCAATGACCCTAGAGACTGACAAATGAGTATTCTTAAACAGAATACCAATCCCATTCGCAGCATCCTCTCCAAAGGTCCAATATGAGGGACCCCAAACCCAGCTCCTTTTAACTTGCTCCACTTCAAAAAGGGTCTTAAGCTGAGTTTCTTGTAAAAAAATTATGCCCACTGTTAAAGGGCCCAAAAAATGCAACACCATTTTTGCTTTTTGTAGTTTTTCAAACTACATACATTATAGGAAGCTACAGTAAAAGTGGCCATCTGAGCAAAAAAAAGTGCCCATCCCTCAATCAAGTTCACTAGAAGGATCCATGTGTTTCCTTTTTCTACTCTCTTTTTTCCTTTTCTGTTGTTTTTTTTTTTACTGTACTAGGTAGCCTAGTATCCTCATCTTCTACCTCTATTTCAGAAATCAATTCCGATTGTGCTAAATCTGAGTCAAGTTCTACAGAGTCCTGTAAAGGGGCAAAGGCATTTCCTAAGGGCAAAACAAATTCTGAGGGTTTTTTCTTTGCAGCCGCTCTAGTGACCCTTTTAAACTGATTGGGTAGGGGGAGGTTGACGCACATCTACCTCTGGTATCTCAGGTAATACTGGATCCAGAGGTATCTTAGGCCTATTCTCCATAGCAGTAGATGGGCCTTAGGTCTTACATAGGTCTCTGCTTGTTTTTCCTGGGCTGATTGTACCAAGTCATCCTGATCCCAGCCATCTTCCCTATTCCTCTTGGCCCATGGGCATTGATGGTAAGCATGACCCTTTTCGTCGCAAAGATTACACTGAAAAATATTTTCACAGGTCGAACTAGGATGCCCATACCCCCACAAAGAGAACCTTTTAACAGGTCACAGGTACTGCTTAAATGAGTCCTAGCCCAACATTTATAGCAAGTGCGTGGCTGACCTCCATAAAAACATACCCCTCTATCCTTGCCAAGAAAAAAACAGTTAGGTAAATGGACTATGTCAGAATTAACCTTGAAACAATCGAACTTTAAATTGCCATCCACCCATCCAGATAACTTCATTATCAATTAATGCTTTAGCGGGGGACAGAATGTTGCATCATTTCTGAAGCCAGTGATAAATGTCACTTACACTGACCCCCGCATTCCTGAACATTATTGTGACCAGCCGAACTGCAGGTTTAGTCAGTGGTATCGCATAAAAGGGAGTCAAAAGTGGGGTTTGTTTCAAGGTATTATACTTAAACCAGAATCTTTCAAGACCAGTGTTAGTCTTAAAACTAACATCAAAAGTGTCCTCCCCAGACACATGTATTAAGGCATAGATATCTGTAGGTTTAAAACTCATGGAACCTTTAAGTAATTGTCGTGCCACATAATACCAATCAGGATGTCCTATGAGGCCACCTTTGTATCGAAGTCTAACAGCGTTACGTCTGGGGCCTTGTTCTAATTTATTTTTGAATAGGTCTGACTGAGTAGTTCCTTTAGGCCTATTAGTATCCCCAAAATTTTTCTGATATCCTGAAGGTCCCTCTCCTGCATCAGCATTATCAGAAGAAAGTTGCTGTGCAGCACTCCCAGAAAGTACAGCTGTATTTATCTGCAGAGACTTTCCCTTGCTAGCTAAAACCGAGCTTACCCGGGAGGAGCTAAGAGACCCCAAATCCTGATCAGTCCCCCCAAAAGGTAAAGGACCCATAGGTACAATTAAATCAGGATTTAACACAGTAGTATCCTGCTGAGCAGGAGAAACACATAAGTCCTTATGAAGAGGGCCATGTAAGGCTGATGACTGTTCAAGAGGTACCTTTTTAGGGAGCATAGTCCCTGAAAGCATTGCAGGCCTGTTAGGAGATTGAGGAAGAATGCCATGCAAGTCTTCATCCCAGGACAAATCAGGTACCCAAGTTCCTTGTGCTGTTTGGTGCCAATCAGAACGCTGTAAGGAAAGTCCAACCTGATCTGGAACACCCTGGGTCTCTGGTAATCCAAACTGCTGATGAACCATCTGAGAAGATGAATTTCAGCAGCGTTGCTCCTGAGGCTCAACACTTGCCGCAACATTCGCAACCGCTGAGCTAGGCACACTCTCCAGTTGCTCTACGGCACACAGCTGAGCCGAATCAGCAGGTGAGGTCACAGTGGTAGTGCAGGGGGTAACCACAACAACATCGCTTGTCGTGAGCTTATCAGGAGGTATAGTAAATACAGCAGTGCTCTGTGAATCACTTACAGATGTCTCCATGAAATCAACACCCAAACCAGACTGTTCGTCCTACTCCAAAACCACAACAGTTGACGGACATGCAGGGTTAAAATCAGTAGGTACGATCATATTTTCTGCAGAATTCCTTATAGATATGGATGAAAAACTCTCCACGGTCTCTACAGCAGCTAGGGCAGGAGCTGAGACCAAAGATCCGACCCACTCTCCATCCAACAACTCCTCCCCACTAACAGCCGCCATCTTGGCTAGTAGCCAGGATAGCACAGGGTCCTCCTACCGAAGAGCAGGGGAATTTCCCAAGTGTCCTGGCCAAATTTCCCTCATTCACTAAAAATACCACCAACAGCTTAACCTGGTTCAAGGTCAGTTGGCATTCATCTGTATCCTCCTCCCCCGGGTCGTGCCTGAAAATAGGCAGGATTTGTCTAGTGCACTTACCCGATCAAAAAAAATTAAAAAATAAATAAAACAAGCTATCAGACTCCCCTTTCTGTTGTGTGCAGTGATGGTACCCCTTGCAGCTGTATCCTTATTCAGTTATCTAGATGTGATGCTCGACTCTTCCTTGGACTTCTCTTTGCATGTCATGGGCACCTGTAAGTCAGTCAACTCCAAGTTACGGCTGATGTACAAAATCAGTCATAGTCTCACCCTTTCAGCATGACTAGGCATTGCCTGTGGTGTACTACTCCCCAAACCTTTATATGAGGTATCAGTTTTCACAGCCTCTGCCATAACCACATTGCAGAATCGGGATGTTACATGTAACAGTATCTGTTGCTTTGCCTTGTCATCGAACCACCATACCCACCACTGCACATCATATTCCAGACTTGGTTGGCTTCCTCCTTCTGTTCTATATGATCTTACCCTAGGAGGTGTCATTTTCAATATTATGTTAAAGCAGTCCCCTTTATCTCTCACCAAGCTCCTCCAGTCTCCTTGCAGCCCCTACCCACTGAGATCCTCCAGCCATGATCAGCTTTCCATATCCAAAACCAAATCAAAACTGGGTGACATTGCCTTCTACAGTGTTGCCCCTTGTTTAAGGAAATCATACCTGCAGCACTCTGCCAGTGCCAATCCATGAACACTTTTCAAAGCGGGTACTGCAACCATCTCCCTTTGTCATCAGTAAATACATGCACTTAAACATCAGTTGCTGACCTCTTGTTACCCAGAGTGTGGCTCTGGTCCCGACTCTTGTATACTTTTGTGATCCTCTTATACTGCTTATACTTCCATGGGTCTGTTTTACTTGTTCCCTGCTTGATATGCTAAAATTTAATGTACATTAATGTGTGTATGATTTGTACGTATTATTTGCCCACATCTGTAACTTGTGATATTTGAATTGTATTCTCCTCTGCATTTGAATTGTCTACTTCCTGTGATTGTAGTAACCTCCCTGGTCGTGCCTGAAAATAGGCATTTATTTATTTACTACATTTACCTGGCTAACAAAAACTAAATAAATTAAAGGCTGACTTATTCATTCCTAGTTCAGATGCAATTGTCCAGAGATGTGTGGTAATGCGGGATGCACTTCAACTGATTTTCCAGTTTCTTGTGAGAAAGCAGCATGTACTTCAACTGGTTTTCAAATTTCCTGCAGGAATGCGGCATGCGCTTCAACTGGCTTTCAAATTTCCTGCAGGAATGCAGCATGTGCTTCAACTGATTCTCCAGTTTCCTGCAGGAATGTGGCATGCACTTCAACTGGTTTTCCAGTTTCCAGCAGGAATGCAGCATCTGCTTCAACTGATTTTCCAGTTTCCTGCAGGAAGATGGAATGCACTTCAACTGGTTTTCCAGTTTCCCACAAGAATTCAGCATGCATTTCGACTGTTTTTCAAATTTCTTGCAGGAATGTCGCATGCACTTCAACTGGATTTCAGATTTCCTGCAGGAATGTGGCATATGCTTTAACTGGTTTTCCAGTTTTCTGCAGGAATGTGGCATGCACTTCAACTGTTTTTCAAATTTCCTGCAGGAATGCGGCATGTGCTTCAACTGATTTTCCAGTTTCCTGCAGGAAGACAGCATGCGTTTGAACTGGTTTTCCAGTTACCCACAAGAATGTGGCATGTGCTTCAACTGGTTTTCAAATTTTATGTAGGAATGCTACATGCACTTCAACTGATTTTCCAGTTTACTGTGGGAATACGTCATGTGCATCAACTGATTTTCCAGTTTCCTGCTTGGAAACTACAGTTGCTTAAGAAGGACCCTAATCATGCAACCCCCCCCCAAAATATGAACTCCAGGACATTCCATTCCATTCTTTGTTACCATGGTCCCTGGAATTCTGTGATTCATGACTGCAGACTTTTCCAAAGTGTTTGCATCATGCCGCAAAAATCTGTGCCACAGAATTCATTGCTCTTGGTGATTTGCCAATAAAATGTAGTTTTTCCATAGTGCCTGACTCCTGTCTCCTCCTTGTATATCCTGAAACTCCTCTATGCTCAGTATGCGATGTCACTGATGACATCATATCATTTTGTAGCTAATGGTAGGATTGTATTCTGCCACAGAAATGAGCAAATGCTGCTGCAGAAGCCTAGAAGCACTGCCGCAGATATTAGGCCTGAAGTTCCGGAGGGACTGGAAGGAAAAGTATGCCTCTTTTTAGACGACACAAAGATCTGCAACAGGGTTGATACACAAGGGGGGGTGGAAAGGATAAGAAGGGACTTGGCAAGGCTAGAGGAATGGTCAAACGTATGGCAGCTTAGATTCAATGCAAAGACATGCAAAGTAATGCACCTGGGAAACAAAAACCCAGGGGAGGAGTACACAATGGGGGGTGTTAACAACAAAAATGGAAAGGGACCTGGGGTTAGTCATATCAGATGACCTAAAGGTAAGCAAGCAATGTGAGAAGGCAGTAAGGAGGGCTGGGGGATAATGGGATGTATAGGGAGAGGCATCACCAGTAGAAAACAAGAAGTTGTTATCCCTCTGTACAGACAGTTGGTAAAACCCCATCTGGAGTTCTGCATGCAGTTCTGGAGACCCCATCTCTGCAAGGACATAGACAAGATGGAGGCAGTCCAGAGGAGGGAAACTAAAATGGTGCAGGGTCTGCAACAGAAGCCATATGAAGAGAGAGACTAAAGGAGCTTAATATGTACACCCTCGAGAGAAAGAAGGGAGAGGGGAGACATGATAGAAACTTTCAAGTACCTCATGGGAATCAACAAAGTCCAAGAGGGTAGCATCTTTCAGAAAAAGAGATGTGCAAGAACAAGGGGACACAATTTGACGATAGAAGGGGGATGTCTCAGGGCAATGTGAGGAAGTCTTTTTTCACAGAGAGGGTAGTGGATGCAACCCCAATTAACCCACACCCTGTTGTGCCTTATTGCTCAAAGGTTGTTACCTGACTACAGGATTTTTGTCCCCATGACTTTATTTCTTTGTTTTGTTGCTTTTCCTAGCCTGAAGTCAGAACTAAACAAACTGGCTGAACCACAAAACCAAGTTGACTGACTGGACCAGGAGTGTTTTCTAGAATACAAAATTCCAAAGGTGTGCACTCCAATAAGGAATACAAAAGCCAGTTTATATTTGAAATCTACAAACAGCTTTTGTATTCCTTTTTAAATGCACACACTAGGATGTTGTATTCTCAAACTAATCAAGTTAAGCCACCCCTGTCAGCACCCACTGTGAGCACTAAGCACACTTACAACCCACTAGGAACTTTTTCCAGGAGTGTTTTCTGTCCATAAATGTCTTTGTTTCCATAATCTTTGCTTATGACATCAGAATCATGTCTATGGCAACTGATTGTGATGTCATAAGTATTATGACTTAATGGCAGGTATAAGCAACATGAACAGATGACGTCTAAGGAGAAAAGTTCCTGCGTCACAGATCATTTATTCAGTAATAAAAAAAGGCTCATTTTGATGTTTGAATGGTGGGGAATTTGTGTAACTGACGTGGGGTGGATTTCTTGTAGCTGGCAGGGGGAGATTTCATGTAACTGATGGAGAGATTTTGTGTAACTGAAGGGGAATGTTGTGTAGCTGGGGGGATTTTGTGTAAATGAGGGGGGATTTTAGGTAACTTAGGGGAGACTTTGTATAATTGATATGAGGTGGATATTGTGTAACTGATGTGAAGGTTACTTCTTGTACTTGACATGGGTGATTTCATGTAACTAATGTGGAGGAATTTTGTGTAACTGAGGGATGTTATGTAACTGGGGCAATTTTGTAGGTAAATGTGGGGGGGATTTTGTGTAACATAGGGGGAATTTTATGTAACTGGGGATTTTGAGTAACTGAAGGTGATTTTGTGTAACTGGCGGGGATTTGGGGTAACTGGGGGGCTTTCATGTAACTGAGGGTGGATTGTGTGTAAATGAATGGCATTTTGTGTAACTAAAGGGGATTTTGTGTAACTGGAGGGATGTGGTCTACATGAAGGTATTTCATGTAACTTGGGGGGATTTTGTGTAACTGAGGGGGATTTTGTGTAATTGAAGGGGATTTCGTGTAACTGTGGAGGACAGAGGATTTGTGTAACTGGGGGAGTGGGGGTGTGGGGTGGATTTCATGTCACTGAAGTAAGTTGATGCCAAATGTAAGATTAACTGGAAACCAGAAAATATTTTTTGTTGGCTGACCTCTGGTTCCAGCCCTCTCAGTAACTCAGGCAGTGGTGTGTAGAATGCTGTGAAATGCATTGTGTATGTGACGTAGTGGGTGTGTAGGAGAAAAGCACAGACAGCAGGAATAGGTGCAAAACACACCAATGTGTGTATCTGTAAAAAAAAAAAAAAAACTAAAATAAAAACTTTCAGAAAATAAAATAAATTAAACAAGCATAACACAGTTAGGACATGGCATTTGTCCCACCCTCTGTGTTTCCTCAACCTCTCCCAAGGCTGAACTGATCTCTCTAGATTTGGAAACAAGACCTTATATACAGACTAGTCACATGATGGATGAGGCTCCGCCTCCTAGCCTAATACAAAAGTGTTTCTAGGCTAAATAAATAGAATTCAAACATAATATCCCAAATAATATAAATCATAATTCATAGTGGAGGCATCCCAACAGAAAAACAAACAGTTTTAGCATTTTTAGGAGCATTTGTCCACTGTAGCTCCACCCACCTGTTGTGAGTGACAGGTCAGCCTCTATATAAACAGCAGCACAAAGGGGCACTGGCCCCAAAGAGAAGACCTGCAGAACAGCACCCAGGTGAGCTACAATAGCTGGGAACAGCACATAAGTATTAAAATATTCAGTTCTTTGTCAGGATATTAACAGCACTTCAAATGTAAATATTTATACGGCAAACAGAAAGATTTTGATTTAGTTTAAAGCTTGCCTTTTTTCTTTAATGCTGCAGTATACAGAGGGCTCTTATATTTTACAAAGGGAAAACGAAATAAAAAAGAACTAAGAAGAGAAAGCAGAGTTCAGGGAGGAGTTCTCATATAAAACTGCAGTTTTATCATGAGAAACTTTTAGGCCCTGTCCACACTATCAGTGCATTTGGAAACCATTCTGAAAACCATTTTGTACAACGGTTTTCAGATTGGTTGTCTGTCCATCCACACTAGCAGCCAACTTTAGGGATTGCCCATTAGAGTTCCCAGGCATACTTGCGGCAGTCCCTCAAAGCATTGCGGGTGCCCGGTGCATGCCGGGATACTGGGTAACAGGCATGTTAACCAGTCAGGCTAAAATTAGCACCGATCAATTCAGGATCCCATGGCATGGACGGGGATGTAAGTATATGTATCCCCTTTTCTTGTAAGAGGCCAACATTCACTAAAACAGACCCTGGAAGTTGCCTCTAACCGCTTAACAATACGTTAAAACGGTTTAAGGCAACTGTGTTGGGCTGCAACCATGCTGAAAACCTGCTCTGATCAGGTTTTGAGTATGGTTTCTTAAACCAGTTCAGAGCACGGAAAAAGCATGCTGTAGTGTGGACGCGAACCATGTCTGCAGGTTTTTTAATGTTACAGACCAACTGTAATGTTACAAAACCCCTAGTGTGGACAGGGCCTTGATGACACTGCTCTTACAGAAAGCTGTTGACTTAATTCTGCTCTGTAGCCCTGTTAGTGTTTTTGGCGCCAAGAAAACATCAACATGAGATACAGAGACAGAATACATACTTAGAAAGCTCCTGCTACTTTTTAACATTAGGTTTTAATGTTTGGAACAGGTATACTGCTATTTTGAACCCCTTTTCTAGCTTTGTCAGGGGTTTTTAACAGGATACAGCAGCGAGTGAAAGTCTTTGCAAAATGCACTGACTTTAGGTCAGAGCTTTCACTTGCAGAGCAGCACTACAAGCTTCAGGCTTGCAACACAGGAGAAGGCTTAGTTTTGTTTCTTTTTCTTTATTTTAGCAAGTTTTACAGGCTGCCATGCAAAAGGCACTAAACCTCACACTAAAGCGGAGAGTGGGGAGAAAGGAACATAAAGGCAGCTCCCTCTCTCATAACGTGGGGTTTATTTGCGCAAAGACTTGCCTCAGAGTTCTGTTTTACTTTTATTACTGCAGTCCCGAGATTGGGGACAAGTTTAACCATTTCCGTCTCTTATTTGGACATAGTATTACAGCCTCAGCCCCACAGATACTGGCAATTCCCAAACCAATATCTGGGGAAGCTGTTTTAACAGAAAAAGCCGCATATTTCATTACTGCAGCTACATGGTGCTGCGATCCGATGCACGTTCATGCAGGAAACGCAATAGTGCTAATTAGGGCAAAAATTAATGTGATCCTGTGCCTGTTCATGCAGGAAGCGCATTAGCATAAACAAGGCAAAATACAGGAGTTTTAATAGCTCAGAAGAGTCTGCAGCTCTGCCAAATATGCTTTTATCTGTCCTTTTACAACAAATGCTGGCATAACAGCCAGGCAGAGGCAGGCAAATCAGGCAATAGCCAGCTGTGCTTTCCCAAGGCAGGGAGAGAGAGAGAGAGAGAGAGAGAGAAAGAGAGAGGCAGTGTAGGTGGCCAACCTACAAGATAGGAGAGGATAGAAAAAAGGGTGCTGTTGCACAACAGTCTTGAATCAGTAAAAGAAGATGACAGTGCAGGGTCTCTCTCTCTCGGACTTATCTCCAAGGTCGGGGTTGGGGGGACAGTGCTACCACACTATGAAAGGCACGGTACAGTACCTTGTTCTATTATATTTGAAGTTCTTGCTGTAGACAGATGTTGGGTTCGACTGCCAAACGAGTAATTTGGAAAGCAAGTCTAACTCTATTTGGGAGTCACCATTGTAGTTCTATTTGAAATGAACTTACACAATAACAAAACAAATTGTCCCCAAATCAATTAATTTCTGGAACCATCCGAGACCCAAATCACCAAAGTGACCCACAACCTTTCAAAGCACAACTGTTCCAAAGCTGGCAGTCTGTAAAGTATGTTCTTGAAATGTATGTTATCTTTTGGCCCTGAATTATAAATGATCTAGGACTCTGTGTCCCTGAGGAACAGAATGTGAATTTATATTCTTAAAACAATTTTTAACCCCCTCCCCTCCAGACATGCAAATGTCATTGCTAAACTATTGTGTACTTGTTGTGGCAAAAATTAGTTTAAATTTGCTTATAATTTGTCAAAAAAGACAAATAGGCATACATTACTTTTAGAAGTAGTCGACTGTTGTAAATGCATATTTGCAGCTATAAGAAGGCCCATGGGTGGGTGTGCATACGTTATTTAAAGCTAGTACCCAAGTGCAACCTAAACCTGACGCGGAGTCTGTATGGGAAGTGTCCTGCAGGCAGCTGTTAGTGCTGCAGTGTGAGTGTTGGACCCTATCAGTATTCGTCATGTTCCAATTATAGGCCGAAGCCTGAGCCTGAGATACACCAGGGAGGTCTCACACTGTAGTTTGTACTGTAGACTTGCCTGTAGGTTAGTTACTGGCACATAATGATCAGTGTCATGTGGATGTGTGTAATAATAATCCTAGTCAGTGAACATCAGTGAGAAACAGAAAAATCAGTTTTGATGTGGCAGAACGAGAGAGAGAGATCCAAAAAGTGCACAACCTTGACTGAGGGTTTCTGTGTTCATGGTTATCTGCTACCCAATCAATAGGATGCTATTAACTTGCTATTAAGTAACAGATTAACTACCAACGATTGGTGAGAGAAATGTCCATTTAAAGGCACAATACTTTATTTCATAGGCTAAAGCCCTCTGAAAGGGTTGATGCTTTTCATAGTAAGTTGCCAAAGTGTTGATTGGCTCCATAGAGTGCCATGAGTGGTATCTATTTTTTGAGAATCCACTCCTCCAAGGTTAGCCCTCTCTATTGGCTTGGTCAAGTGCATTTTTTACCTGAGGCTGGGGCCCTTCTTCTTGTGGCACCAGGTCAGGTACTAGACTTCACTGGAGGGGGGGGAGCCCTTGGGTTTTCCTTTGCTATTTTTCTATAAGTCCTCCAATTTATTGTAACCCCTAGGTGGCGCTATTACAAGGGCTACTACCCCTGCCTGTGTAGCTGTGCACAGGTTGCGGGGCCTGTGTTCTGTGAATGGGTGCCTCTACCCGGAGGAATGGTATTGGGGTAGCTTAATTGCTCTGGTATAGCCCTCCGGGATGCTATAACCACCCACCACCCCACCTAGTGGCCTAATGCCTGGCATGAATAGTCATCACTTGCAGTATTCACCATACAGTTTTCCCCCCACTTAAACATTATCCTCACAAGCTTACCACTTACCGAGGTCTGGGCTTCAGTAAGACCTCCGGGAACCCCCGGCAAAACAACGGTAATGGGCATGCCCATCCAGAAATGTCCCGAGCACTGTAACAGACCATCAGCAAAGCATGTGTGAGACAGGGTAACATTAAAACAACAATCAGGTTGATTTTGAGGGAGCATAATAAGGGAGGGAGGAAAATCTAGCTAAATGATTAGTTAGTACTGGTTTGAGCCAGAATAATGGCAAGCATAGAGTCCCACATTGCAGTCCCATAAACATGCTGGGTACCCAGATGAAACACAGGCTAGCCTAACGGTGCCCAGGGTTGCAGCTATCATTGGGGACCTTGATGGAAAAAGAAATGATAACTTGCCATGCACATTTTAATTATTTGTATTCCGGGGGCCGGATGACCCAATCTCTTGACCCATAAACTAATGGTGAAATTGAGCTCAAGGGGTACCACAGTGACAATTTAAATATGTTACAGGGGCTACCCTGATTGCTACTCACTATACCCAGACTGAAAGATGATCTGATGAAATGAGACTTGGTGCAGGTGTTTCGTGAAGCTGGAGGATGATTTCCCTCAAGGTCCTCATCGAGAAGCTGGTCAGGTGATGCAGGAACACACGGCCGGATGCTTAACTGGTTCAACATCAGCCAAAACATGCAAACCGTACGTTTCAAACTGACCGGCCACACAAACACTTCTGCAAACTATGCACATTTATATATAAGGCTTGTCCTTCTCTGGTCCTTCCAGGCAGACTGATCCTCTTTTGCTGGCTGTAGCCTGGAGCCCCTGCTGCTGCGAGCCGCAGTTGCACCAGCTGGACACTTTGGACCCATGGACTAAATGGCCGAAAAAGTCTAGGCCCACCAGGCCTAACCTCTGAGAGCTGGCCAGCTCCCCAGAGGCACACACACTGAACTCCTGGGCAAATCTGACCTTTCTTTAGCAGTTCCCCCCTTTTAGATAGGGCTTAGGTCCAGAGACACTATTGGCTGCCAAAACTGTCCTGAACAGTTCTAACCTGCTAACTGACTTGCTTTTCGGCACCTAGTAAAGTTCCTCCTATATCCCCCCATAAGTCTTTATTAATTCCCCAAAAGTCTCTGGTCCAAGGTCCAGACTTCTGATTGGCTGCAGGGCTGCACAATAGTGGCTAAAACATAGTCCCGCATATACATTTCACGGCAGTCCCAAGATTAGAGTTCTGGTGCAGCCAGAATACACATTATATTTACACATTTTCCCCTTTATCTTATAGCTCTAGCCTTTTCCTCTTGCACACATTTATTTATTTAAATTAATTGTGCCCCAGAGCCGAGTCACTACTTTTTAAACATAGTGTCCCTGGAAAATCAGCAGTGGCTCATTAATATTCATGAGAGCTTCTCTTGCCCTGACCTTTGCCCTTTGCTCTGGTGCTCCTTAGGCAGCGCTTTAGGCGTCTGCCTAATTATTTATTTTAAAACATTCATCTGGCTGTTACTGTGTCCCCAGTACCTACAGTAACTAAATCGGGCATCGGGAACTTCTGATTTGGACCGCAACCAATGGTCAGGACTTAGTGCACAAGTCCCTCTCAGTGGTGTGAGCACAGGTAGCATTTCTAACATGCCAGTTGCTCACAAACACTCTGTGAGCCCCGTAGGGCTCAACAACACAGGGGCTGCCTGGGGGAAACTGGGGACATCGGGAGGTGCCCAAGGATGGCAGGAAATGGGAGGACTCCAGGTAGGCCCCCGAAGGGGGGTTACATCTATCCCCTGCCTGAAATGCTTGCCAAGCCTATATTATATATGTGGACCCAAAACACATTTACACTTTAATATATATAGGTCTGATCAAACATATTACCTTTGTACAAAATGGTATACCATAATCATTATATTTATACATTATATACATGGCCTAGACTCTTGGATATTAAGTTCACTTTTGTACAAAATACCATGGTATTAATCATCAGATTAGAAATATCATCGAAAGCTTATGCATATACTTTTTGCATTTATCTTACACATTCGTTTACCATTTATCAAACTGTGCCTTTTTCACCTTATACCTCTTTTTACACTGGATGGAGGTCTTAATGTGGAGGCTAGAGGCAGAAGTGACCATTATTTTGGGTAGGGAATTATCTGTGACATACACTCCTTTGTGGACAACCTTCACAGGAAGATTGTCAGGTGTTCTCAAAGTATCATATGTGAGCCAGGTTCTTGGCTTTACATACCTTTCTGAGCGATGTGCTAAACTGGGCATGAGAACTAGCATTTCTACTTCAGCATTCAGGTTAGCTACTCCCAGTTCATTGTCCAGCAATGATGCAGCTTCCATAGACATGGGTTCCATTGCACTTTTTTGTTGGTTATTAGTAGTTTCAGGCATAGCTGCTCGAGTACCATTGTCACTCTTTTGCTCTGTAACTTGAACAATGCTATTGCTTTCTGATTCCTTAGGCTCATTATCTTCAAGGAAAGGTATCGCTTCAAAATTTGAGTCATCCAGAATATTGCTGGCATTTTCAGGAGTGGCCACATTTTGAGATTTAAGCAGTTCACTTAATCTGCTTAACCCAACATCACTTTCAGGAGTAGGCACCGATTCACTACTTTCCTCTTCCGATTCAGGCATGCCGATTTCAGATAATTCCACCAGGCAAAGGGAGTCTGCCATGTCTGAGGCTATACTTCGGGTATCACTTTCTGTAGGCTCAGGAATGATTCATGTGGCTGAGTCGCCAGATAATTCTGAACTTTCATAGTCATTTCCTTTGTTAACAGCAGGGATTCCTTGAAACAACTGTGACAACTCAAAAGAAGGGTAATACTCAGGGCCAAGTTCACTTTCTGCAGATTCAGATTTGGTGTCTTCATTAACAGCTGCACCACTAGTCGAATGCTTAGGCTGCCGAGAAACAGATGATTGACTTAACTGCTGTTTTTTTGATGCAGATCTGCTAGCAGGCCCATCTAGCGTATCATTCTGAGGTGCCGTACCGACTGTGAGTAGACCAATAGGTAGCAGGTGGTTGCGGTGCATGTTTTTTACTGCTGCAGGATTCCCTTCTGGCCTTATTTTGTATACTGGCAGGTCATCCAATTTGCTGATGACTACATAAGGGATGTGACTGCACCGGTCAGCTGTTTTGTGCTTTCCTTGCAGGCCCAAGTTTCTCACAAGTACCCGATCTCCTGGTTGTAACTCTTGTGCCTTTACCTTCTTGTCATACCTGATTTTGTTTGCAAGATTTCTTTTAGCAGCCATGGTCTGGGCTAACTGATATGCATGATGTAATTGATCTTTGAGCTTTTGCATGTACTGGAGGTAGTTGTCAGCTTGTGTTCCATCTGGCGATACTCTGAAGCATATGTCAACGGGGAAGCGATCTTCCCTTCCAAACATTAACTTGAGGCAAGAACCCAGTGGCATTTACCCCTCTTTTGTCCCTTCCTCCCCCACCTCCTTCTTAATCCCCATCTCTTCACGCTTCCCTCCCTTTTCTTTCCGTCCCCCTACCGCCTCACACTCTGAGATTCTTCTCTCCACCTCACCCTTCCCCCAGTCCTTCCTCTGGCAATATTTTCCCCTCTCTGTTGTGCCTCCTGTATGCTTAGAAATTGCATGTCTTGTTCGTCACTGCTACTGAATAGTTACTGTAATGCTTGCGATATGTTTGTACTCACTGACGTGGAACCTTTGTAAAAGAGCCTCAGCTCAAAGGTATTGCTGTAATCCTAGACTCAAATAAATAAATACAAATAAATAAATCATTGTGTGTGCAGTTATAAGCATGTACCAATGCACCTACTTGCTGACTCCATTTAGGTTTATCTTTGGGATGGAGGGTGCTCAGCATCTCTAGTAGCGTGCTATTAAAGGGCTCAGGCTATGGATCACCTTATGGATGGTAAGGGGTGGTTCTAGACTTTCTCACTCCCCACAATGATAGCATTTCCTTAATCAATCTGCTTCCGAAGTCTCTCCCTTGGTCAGAGTGAATGCGCTGAGATACACCATAGTGCACAAATAACTTTTCTTCGAGCGCCTTTGCTACTGTGGATGCTTTCTGATCTTTAGTAGGCTAGGCCTGAGCGTAGCAAGCAAAATGATCAGTCACTACCAGAATATTGCTTATGTTTTTGGAATCAGGCTCTAAGCACAAAAAGCCTATGCAAACAAGCTCTTTTGGTGTGCTGGTTGAAATGTTTACCAGCTGGGCAGCTTTTTGTGGCTGGGCCTTTCTCTGTAAGCACCTGCTGCAGGTTGTGATGTACTGTTCTACATCTGCTGCCAGTTTTGGCCAGTAAAAACGAGCTTTTGCAAGGTCTATGGTTCTTTCACTGCCTAAGTGCCCCATTTGGTCATGTAAGACCTTTAGTACTATATGCTTGAACTTGCTGGAAAGAACCAGTTGTGTCCGTATAACTTTACCTTGTCCCACTGTGACTTCTCTGTGCAGTAGGCCATCTTTTACTTTAAGCCTGAGCCACTCATGGTATACCAAGGCAGTCCTTGGGTCATTAGATCTCATTATTGATACATCTCTTTTCCTTTGCTTATGGCTTTTAACATAGGCCCAATCATAGGATCAGTATATTGTTCTCTCATGACATCAGCTTTGGTGAGCTGCGGCAAAGTGCTGAGATCAAGAGCTGCAAAGTTACAGTAGGCAGTTGGAATACAAGTTTCTGGGGGTCCCAGACAGTCAACTAAGCAGTTCACTGTAGTAGGAGAAGGCTGTTCTTCACGAGCAAACTTTTGGCAAAGAGCTCAGACTGATGGTTCAGATATTTTAACCCACTCAGTCTTGGCAGCTGGTCTCTGATATAAAGCATCCGCATCCATGTGGTTTAACCCAGGGCGGTATTTCAACTGAGTAATCATAAGTTGACAGTGCTGAGAGCCACCTGTGGCCTGTGGTGTCCAGTTTAGCTGATGTTTGAACATAAGTAAGGGGACTGTTATCAGTCTTTACTAGAATTTTTGCCCCATACAAGTACTCATGGAATTGATCAACTATGACCCACTTTAAAGCCAGGAACTTGAGCTTGTGTACAGGGTAATTTTTCTCTGAAGGTGTTAGGCTCCTACTAGCAAATTCCACCGGGCACAGTCCTTCCTCGCAGTCTTGGAAGAGCACAGCACCAAGGACACTCAGGCTAGCATCAGTGTGTAGTACGTAAGACTTGGTGGGATCTGTATAGACTAAGACTGGGGCATGTGTAAGCAAGTGGATGATGTCATAGAAAGCTGTGTCACATTCAGGAGTCCATCTGTTTCCAAATGGTTCATTTGGTCTGAAGTAAACTTTGTCTCCCTATTTGACAGTATTCTTTTCTATACAGTAGTAGCCACAGGCACTGCCAGCTATTTCCCGAAATTTTTGTGATATTTCCAGAAATATCTGATGCTTTTTGCATTTAAACAGTAGGGGAAGCAGAGAAAAACTCTTCAGAAATTTCGTGAAATATCTGGAAATAGCTGCCAATGTCTGTGGCTACCACTGTACTTGCGGCTGGTAGGAGGCTAACCTTGGGTTAAGTTTAACAAAGGCCTAATTACTTTGGTATAGTCTTTAACAAATCGCCTGTAATAGCCACAGAATCCTTGAAATCTTTGGAGTTCTTTAAGGTTAGCGGGTCTCGTCCAGGTGGTGAGTGCTTTGACTTTACTGGGGTCTGTTTGTATGCCCTCTGAAGATACGATGTGTCCCACATACTTCACTGATTTCTGGAAAAACTGGCACTTGTCAATGGACAGCTTGAGACCGAATTCTTCCAGACAGTCTAAGACTTTGAACAGGTGAGCTTCATGTTCTTTCAGGGTCTTACAAAAACTATTACATCATCCAGGTAGACCAAACATTCGAGGAGGTTCATGTCCCTATAGTCCACTCCATGAGCCTCTGGAAGGTGGCTGGTGTTCCGGATATCCCTTGGGGCATACGCAGAAATTCATAGAAGCCCAAGGGACAGATGAAGGCTGTTTTTTTCCCTGTCTTCTGGTGCCATCGGAATCTGGTAGTATCCACTCTGGAGATCCAGTACAGAAAATCACTTGCTCCCATTCAGACAATCTAGGACATCCTGAATATGAGGCATGGTGTATTGATCTGGAATGGTTCTTCAGTTTAGTGTTCTTTGGTTGACGCACATTCACACAGCTCCGTTATTTTTTCGGACCACCAGAATCGGGGATGCATAAGGGCTGCGTGACTCATGTATGATACCTGCAGTGAGCGTTTCCTGGAGATGGCGTCTGACATTGTCGATGTCTGCAGGAGCCAGTTGTCGAGATCATTCCCTAAAGGGCCTGTCATCGTGGAGACTGATGTGGTGTGCAGCACTCTCAACACATCTGATGTCCCACTCCTGGAGGGAGAATACTTGAGTTCTTTGAGCTAGTTTCTCACTAATCCTGTTTCTCTAGCTAGTTGGTATGGGTGACTCCCCAAAATCAAACATATCAGGCGAGAGTTCACAGGTGGCATTAGGTGAGCATTTGGATGGTAGCACAGTGGTGTCAGCACAGTATACTTTTGCCAGTGTGCAACCTCAGCTCACCTTGACTTCTCGGGTCCGTGACATTTTGTTGCCGTACCACCACTCTTCTTGCATAGGCATGGGCGTGTATAGGTAGCATACTAGGCTTGACCAGTAGCCCTGCAGGCAGCTTTCCTTCTTTGGGGGCATCCAACATCAGTATTTTGTTTGTCACATCCTTACGCAGCCATACGTCACCACTGATGGTACATTAAGCATTTGAGGGAGGACTATAACAGAAGGGTCCTTTTTCCCAACAATCCCAACAGGCTCATCTTGATCTTTTGGTTCAGATTGCTGTTGGGTATATGATTTTTTGGACTAGTGCACAGAGATTCAGAGTTTTTCCAGGCTTGTTTTGCTGCTTTTCCTGGCATAACTGAGCAAGCCAGCTGAACATGAACCAGTTAGTACAGGGACTCCATGATGCAAACCAGAGGGAGGACATATCAAAGCCAAGGTCTCCACTGGATCTCGAATGCCTGCTACAGACGAGAAGAACAGGAGCCATACCTTTAAGTAACCAAGAAAGGGGTAGGACATTTCACTTAACCCCCCATACATACAATCCTTCAAGAGGCTGAATGGGATGATTGGAAAGATGCTTGTCATACCAGTCTTTAAAAATTATTGTGACCTGAGACCTGCTATCTAGGATGTCTCGCACTGAAATCTTGTTCACATTTACTGTAGTCTACATAGACGGGCCTACCAAGTCTGACCAGTTCAAGAAGGAATTATCAGGAACTTGGACTGCTGACCTTGTGATATATACATTTTGATGTGACTGGGCTGGATTTCCACTGGTACCTCCTTGCCTTGGATGCCTCTCTGCTAGGAATCTATCTTTTACCCTGGCAGGGTCATCTCTGGAATGGCACTCCCGCTTTATGTAACCGTCTTTACCACATTTGTAGCAGAATACAGTTTCTCGGGGCTGCCTCGGCTGTTTTCACATGTCACAGTTTGTCTGAGATTCCTGGTTAGAAGGTGAGAGCGGATGCATATTGGTAGCTTGAACAAGAGCACTTGCAATGGTGAATTCTTGTTGAGCACATGTACTACACCCCATCAATTCCTTCATCATTGCTGACAATTTACTCAGTGGAGTCTCTAAGCTGCTATCTGTAGAAGGGGCTTGGGCACAGGCGCCCGCTCCCATGGCCGATGCATTGCTCCGAGCATCCTGAGCTTCATCACAAGTAATGTTTGCCGTAACTCCAGCTTTCAATTCTCGAAGTTCTTTAAGAATTTCTTGGAGTCCAGCACCATCACGGATGATCCCTCTGTCTGCAATAGAGGTGACAGTGGCCACAGTAGCAAAGGGGTCCCCTGAGTCTTCCTCTTCCTTGGCTTCCTGGACTTCTTTTACCAGCACGTAGTGGGGGGAGGGTTAGCTCTTTGATCATGTAGTAGGAACTTAAGTAGTACCCAACTTGAATACTTAGCAGACTTGAGTATGTGGTCCAGTCTTACTCGGTCTAGCTCACTGGGGGACACACCTCCCTTCCTGAAGGTTTTTTGCAGTAACTTTTCTACTCGGGTTAGATAAGCTGACAGAGGTTCACCTTGTCTTTGTCTAGCATCCTTGAATTTCCACATTAATTTCTCAGCACTGTTGGTGCTCCCGAAGACACACTCCAGAGCAATCAGGTGTTCCAGGCACTGGCATTTGGGTTAGTGGCCCTCAAAGCTCTAATGACATCTAAAGCAGGTCCCTGGAGGCTTTCCTTTAAGTGTTTCCTTTTTCTGGCTTCAGAACATTGCCAGTCCTGCACTAGGGTAGTAGCAGAGTCCATCCAGGTCTCTAAATCATCTTCCCCATTTGGCGTGGGAAGGGTACCTGAAAACATTCTTAGCCTGCAATAAGATTCATTGCTGATTACTGGCATATAAAGGGGAGCAGGAGCTGGAGCAGACAGGGGTGTCACTATTGGGGCAGACGCAGAAGTAGATATGGGCACAGGCGCGAGTGTAGAGGCAGCACCCGGCACAAGTGCTGAGGATGATTCTGGGGAGGGTGTACACCTTGGGGTGTGTCAAACAGTTTTTTCAAGTCCTCTAGGGTTTGACCCCCAGTTTGTAACAGTTTGGTAATTTTCTCCTTTAACCCTTCAGCTTTGGGGGGTTCTTCAGTCCTAGCTGTGTCACTGAACTTGTGCACAACTCTCCACACCATTTTAGTTTCCTCCAACACAGCCTCAGGGGGCACTCTGGAGGGATCTATGGGAAGACTACATTTCACCTGATCCTCTTTTGCTGACTGTAGCCCAGATCCCCTGCTGCTGTGAGCCGCAGCTGCACTGGCTGGACACTTTGGACCCGTGGACTAAACGGCCAAAAAGGTCTAGGCCCACCAGGCCTAACCTCAGAGCTGGCCAGCTCCCCAGAGGCACACACACTCTGAACTCCTGGGCAAATCTGACCTTTATTTAGCAGTTCCCCCCTTTTATATGGGGCTTAGGTCCAGAGATCCTATTGGCTGCCAAAATTGTCCTGAACAGTTCCAACCTGCTAATTGGCTTGCTTTTTGGCGCCTAGTAAAGTTCCTCCTATATCCCCCATAAGTCTTTATTAATTCCCCAAAAGTCTCTGGTCCAAGGTTCAGACTTCCAATTGGCTGCAGGGCTGCACAATGGTGGCTAAAGCATAGTCCCACACATACATTTCACGGCAGTCCTAAGATTAGAGTTCTGGTGCAGCCAGAATAAACATTACATTTACATATTTTGCCCTTTATCTTATAGCCCCAGCATTTTCCTCTTGCACACATTTATTTATTTTAATTAATTGTGCCCCAGAGCCGAGTCACTACCTTTTGAACATAGTGCCCCTGGGAAAGCAGCAGCGGCTCATTAATATTCATGAGGGATTCTCTTGCCCTGACCTTTGCCCTTTACTCTGGTGCCCCTGAGGCAGAGCTTTAGGTGTTTGCCTAATTATTTATTTTAAAACATTCCCCTAGCTTTTACTGTGTCCCCAGAGCCTACATTAACTAAATTGGGCATTGGGAACTTCTGATTTGGACCGTATCCAGTGGACAGGACTTAGTGCGCACGTCCCTTTCAGTAGTGCGAGCACCGGCAGCATTTCTAACATGCTGGCTGCTCGCAAACACTCTGTGAGTCCCGCAGGGCTCAACAACACAGGGGCTGCCTGGGCGAAACCGGGGACATCGGGAGGTGCCAGAGGATGGCAGGAAACGGGAGGACGTCAGGTAGGCTCCCCAAGGGGGGTTACATTATCATTACAATTTTTTTTTTACTTTTCATTTATTTCAGTTTTTAATATAAATGGAGCTACAGAGCAACATCACAGGAGTACATTATTGTAGGCAATAGGTAATAGTTCACGATGATCTATACATACATCTAGAGTGATCAAAGTGATTGTCCGATGAATGGGTAACTTACAGAATCGAAGCAATGATCATCTGTAACAGATATGCAAAAGAAGAGAATTAACCTTACATTGCCTGAAGACAGTGCAATGGTATCAGCTCACATATCTAAAGAGTATATGTATATAATTTGTGTTTTCAATTGCTTCCTGGGGGGGGGGCAGGGAAGCCCGAGAGGCATAGACTTCTAACAACGTATTGATTTATTTAGGTCCTATCCCGACTACCCAGAGGGGAAACCCACAGGAGGGGGAGACAAGTCTGGCCGGAACTCCAAGTAGCTAATCAAAAAGACCGAACTCATGGCCGCTGCATGCTCAGGGGAGCTGGTCCAGCCTGAGTTATGATATACTAAGGAACCAGCCGGTCCAGCAGTTTATTAATTCTGGAACCTTATTTTATAATCTGGCTATCATATGTTCTAATTTGTAAATATCATACATGGTATCTTCCCAAGCTGAGATGGTAGGAGGCTCTGGATGAAGCCACAGCCTAGTAATGCATTTTTTAGCTGCGCCCAATATAATATTAAGCAGGTAAACCTGGTGTGGGTGTTCAAAATGATGTGGGTAGTATAGAAGTATCCCCATAGCAGCGGAGAGAGTTCCCAGACTGGGAAACAGGTCCAGAACACGATTATTTATTTCTGCCCGATATGACGCCGACACTGGACAGAACCAAAAGACATGGGCGTGTTTTGCTACCTTGCATCCACAATGTCTCCAGCAAGTGGAGCCCTCTCTAACAGAATATCTGGCTGTGATCTGGGGAGTATGGAAGAATCTGGCCACCATCTTCCGTGAGAATTCTATCCAAATATACAAATTTGAGGTTTTGTGTTGTCTCTGCCAGATCTGGAGCCAATCCTCCTTGAACAATTCGATGTGAAGCTCAGCCTCCAAGTGGAGCTGTACCAGATCCATGATTTGTGAGACAGCACCCTGAAGGGCCTTGTAAAATTGAGATACTAAGTGGCTCCGATCTCCACCCCCGTGATCTGGGACAAAGTGTAGAGGAGGGGTGGTCTGAGTAGTGACATCTAAGCCAATTCTAGTGTCCAAAAAGTGGCGGATCTGTAGGTACAGAAAAAAGTCCCTCTGACTTAAAGAGAATTCCTGTCTGATTTGTTCAAAAGATTTGAAAATGCCTTTGCCAAAGAATTGGTGTGTATGCCTAAGACCCCCACAAGCCCATTTCATAAAGGTGGCATCCAATCATACTGGGTTCCATTTCGGGTCCCCAGCTGGAATACCCATCCAAGTAGACAGGAATTTGTTTCCTGGGTGGCCGAGAAATGTCGTCCAGCTCTGAAGCAGCAGTTTAGTGAACCTAGACCCGCTCCCCAGTTGAATAATGTTATGAGGCTGAAACACCAGGGAGTGATCTAAAGGGCGGTCCACCATGACCCTCTCCACCTGAAGCCAGGGTGGGGCCGTGGCCTGGGGCAGGAGCCAGGCTGTTATATGTGTGGGCAAAACTGCCAACCAGTAGTTATAAACAGTGGGCAGAGCAAGTCCCTCTCTCCCCTTTGGAAGCTGGAGCTTGCTAAATGCTATTCTGGGTCTCTTACTGCCCAAAGAAACTTGCTAAAGGAGAGGTCCCAATTCCAAATATCCTTCATTAAAAGGGGTATCGGTATATTTTGTATTAGATAGAGTATCTTCGCAATGGAATTCATCTGAATAGATTGTACTCTGGCCAACAGAGAGAGTGGAAGAGGGGTCCACCGCACCAAGTCTGACCCTATTTTTGAAAGCACTGAGACATAGTTCAGGGTATATAGATCGCTGAACTTCTGAGGAATTTTGATTCCCAGATATGTTATATATGGTTTATCCCACTTATAGGGGTATCTCAGCATCTGGTCTGGAGTCAGGAGGACTGTATAAGAAGGGTTTCTGATTTGCTCTGGTTAATGGTGTGTCCCGTCAATGTTTCAGTTTCTTTTAGGAGAGAGTTAAGGTGTGTAGTGACTCATTGGGGCGGGTGATATAGAGGAGAAGATCATCGGCATAATAAGCTGTTTTGTGGTGGGATTCCAAAACTCTGTAACCATGTAGGTTAGGAGTTTGTCGGAGAAGCTGGACTATAGGTTCTACAAAGATAGCGAATAGGTATGGGGAGAGGGGACAACCCTGACGGGTACCCCGAAATAAATGCAATCGGTCTGAATGCAATCCGTTCAACTTCACAACTGCCTCCAGGTCTGTGTATATACCTTTGATGGCTTCCATAAAGGGTCCTGGAAAGTTAAATATTTGTAGGGCAGCCTGAAGGAACCCCCAGGAGACCATGTCAAAAGCCTTTTGAGCATCAAGACTTAGTATCAGAAGTGGGGATTTCGTGGTTTGGGCATGGTCAAATAGGTATAAAGTGCAATCAATATTATCAGTTGTATGTCTGCCTTTAACAAACCCTGATTGGTCCTGGTGTATTAATGTGGGGAGGATATGGTCAAGTCTATGGGCTAAAATACTGGTATAAATCTTATAGTCTTGTTTAAGTACTGATATTGGGTGATAACAGTTACATAGATTGGGGGGGGGTGCGTGGCTTCAAAATCACAGAGATTGTTGCTTGCCTCCAAGAAACAGGAAAGGAGGAAGTGACATGTCCTGTTTGCAGAGCCTGCAAGAGGGGAGACCGTATCAGGTCCCATGTGCCCTTGTAGAACTCAGCACCAAACCCATCAGCGCCTGGGCTCTTCCCATTCTTAAGGCCCTTAATGGCAGTTTGAAGTCCTAGTTCCGAAACTGGTGCTGTTAACTGTACCTGTTGAGGAGTGGAAAGGGTAGGGAGGCAAAGCTGGGAGAGAAAGGCCATTATTTTGTGTTGGTCTGGCTCTGTCGGGGTCGAATACAGGGACCGGTAATATTTCTTAAATGAGTCGAGTATGTGTTGTGTGGAATACCGGGTCTGTCCGGAGACAGGGTCCTTTATTTTAGAGATAGTACGCTGCTGGATTTGGTTTTGGAGGCAATAAGTTAGGAGCTTGGATGCTTGTGCCCCACCCTTGTAATAACGCTGTCTCAGCCAAGCCAAAGCTTGCTCTGTCTTAGCTGTCAAAAGACGCTGGATCTCTGCCTGTGTTTGAGACATTAAGGGGAGTAGGTCAGAGTCACCCTGCATATGTGTTTCTTGGAGAAATCTACGTTTCTACTGGTGTGCTTGAAGTCTGGATTCAGCCTGCTATTTCTTATGGGCAGCATAAGCAATGATGTGACCTCTGAGCACCACTTTAATCATGTCCCAGAGAGTCTGAGGGGAGACCTGGGGGGGGACATATTATCCTGAATCATTTCTGGGATCCATTTTTCCAGAAGATCCCTACACTCCTTATCCCTAAGCAGAGAAGGATTAAATCTCCACTGAGTATTTTTCCTCCCCCCCCCCCCAGATATTAAGTTCTAGGGTAGTGGGAGCATGATCCGAAAGGCAGATGTTGAGAATGTCTGCCGACCGGATCAGGTCTATGTGTTCTTTCCCGATACAGATATAATCAAGTCTGGAATAATGCTTGAAGGTGCTGGAGTAATATATAAATTTCCATTGAGATGGATGGAGTTGCCTCCATGTGTCCTCCAGCCCCACATCTTTGAGTAAGCATCGTAATTGCTTTTGTCCAGAGGACTGTGGAGAGGGGCGGGCTGCCGATGAATTGAGCGAGGGGTTGAGTTGGCAGTTGACATCACCTCCTATTATTAAGATTCCTTGTTGCCTCGATAAAATAATATCTATCACACGTTGAATAGAGGAGGCATCCGAGCCCAGAGGAATGTATGTACTACATAATGTTAGGATCTGGTGGTTTAATTTAACCACTGCTGGGGCCAGTTTGCCCTTTCTGTCTGAGTATTGATCTGCAGTTTGTAGTTGAGAGTGCCTCAGGATCAAAATCACTGTCTCTTTTCCTGCCCTGCTGAAATGAAGACTCCACCAGCCCGGAAAAGCTGAATTTAAGAAGTTTCTGGTGCTCAGCTGAGGAGAGGTGTGTCTCCTGCAGTAAGAGAGCATCTGGATTCAATTTTTTAAGTGCTCGAATCATTTGGTATCTCTTGATGGGGCCGGCCAGCCCATTTACATTGTGAGAAACTATTTTAAAGGGATGTTGCATGGCAAAAATCTGTTGAATTCCATTTTGTGGCCTCCCAAGCCCCCCCCCCCACAAGCCTGTAGTCAAGGGAAACAGCTGGCTCCTGTATACAGAAACATTTTCCTCTTACTATAATAGCATCAACTTGCTGCTCTGCGTCCATTGTGGTGGGGTAGAGGTGTATTGGGGTTGAAACTGTGGGATAACAAGTTAGCCAACTGGGCTTAACTGTAGTACTATATACAGTACATAGTACCACATGGGGTGATACTGGATAATGTAAAATATGTACAGGTCCTGATGAAGGGGACTCTCTGTGACTTCCATCCATATGTGCTCACTTGTGGCATGCATTGGGGACATGTCTACTGACTGTCCGTGAGTGGATACCCAGCCACCTATGGGAGATGGGATCCTGGGGAAACTCTTGCACCTAAATTCAAAGAAAGGATGGGCTATGGAGAGGGCAACTAATATCAGGGGAAACTGAAAAAGTTTGAACAAGGTTGGTGGAAGGGAGAGATTGGGATGGGATAAATGGTGCAGTTCCCTCGCAGCCAGGTACTCGAGTGGCAAAAGAGCTCAGGGCATGCCCCCGCTGAAGGGTTAAGGAAAGGGAAAGGGGTAGTATAGGTTCTGGTGTTCTTCTGGACTGCATAAACTTTAAATCAAGAGCAGAGAAAATTAAGATACCAAATAAAAGGCAAGGCAGACTATTCCTTTAGTATAATATTAAATAAAGAAAAATCAAGTCCGTGTGAGGGTCCTTTCAGGCTCCTGACCACAAAAAGGAAGGAAATCTCTCTCATCAATTTCCATAACCGGTTGAGTGACCTCCGATAAATAATTGCCCAGGGATCTGCCTGTATCGACTTTATTGGTACTATAGAGTTGTGAGTTAAGAAAAATAGTTAACACAGATTTAATGGCAACCTCTATTGTTGCAGGCTGCCATGAAGCAAGAGGTTCAGGCTGTCCCTATGCATATTAATCAGTTCAGCTCCTGAGGGAAAAGGAAGTGGGACTCTGTTGATAGAGGTCACAGCCTTGATTTGGCTGGAAGCCGTGCAATCCAGGGGCCTGTCAACTGCGCCCAGCTTGATCAAGGGCAGTGGAAGGGAGGGGAGACAAGGGGGGGAGGGGGACCATGGAGGAGAGCAGAGCCGGTCCCGCCTAGTTCTCATCCAAACCATATAGTCCCATCGAGACCAGAGCCACTTCCAGTTTCAGGGGCAGGGCCTGCGGAGTGCATAAACCCTAGGAACAACTCCCGGGACCTATCCCCCCAAGCCAGGAGCTCAAGACAAACAGTGTGGGATCTGTGCCTCCAATTTCAATATAACCAGCAAGGTAATTGGCTGGGTCATCACTACCAGCTCTCAATTGGTATCCACACATGCAATTGTGTCCGACTACGGCAGACCTCCCCCCCACCCGGGGCTGAGAAGACCTTCAAGACACCCTATTTAACAGGACTATGCCATGGAGCAAGGTTCAGATCAGGCATTAAGTGTTCCCACCCCATCACCCAAGAAGACATCCAGGATCTGGCAGGCAGAAGATGACTGCCAAGAGCCCACTAGCTCACTACAGGTTAAGGGGAGGGTAGAGTTTGAATTGGGATCCCTATTTAACGGGATAAACCCCGAAAATTAAGCTCTCTGTGATTCAAGAGCCTGCTCCACTTTAAGTCATCAATATTCTCCCACCCCAGGAGGTCAGCTGCCCAGAAAGACACCTATATGTGCTGTATCTGGGGATATCTATGGAAACTAATTGCCAGGTATCACTATCCATCTAGTCCAGGCCCCGGTCAGAGAGGGGGTAGCCGCACGGAGGCCCCCAAGCATGCCCAGCAGACCCTCCTCAGGACTAACAGCTGGTGGAACGTGGGTAGCCAGTCCCTCCACAGCACCCCAACCCCCCCCAAAATAACAGCAGCTAGTCCCCCGGTATCTCACCAGAAACCCGCCAAACCCCATACTCACTGCGACCTCATGTCTGTGTCCAAAGAGTTCCTAGGTAGGTTGTCTGGAGAACTGTACCAGCATTCTTTTGATTGAATCTATTGTAGCTTGCTGATCAGGTTGCTCTCATGATGAGGTCATTCTTGCTGTGCCTCGAGGGCCTGCAGATCTCTGCGGTAGTCTCGGTGAGGGAGGGAGGTTAAATCCCCTCTTCTTCAGATCCGTACAGGCTTCCTCTACATTTTCATAAGTCTGCTGTCCGGTTGCAAATTGAACCACTAGCTTGCTTGGATAAGGGGTTCTAAACTTGAGGTTTCATTGCCTGAGCCACGGGAACAGAGGAATTTATGATCTCCTTCTCTGCATCGTGGCCAGGGCGTAGTCGTTATCTAAGAAGATGCAGATGTTGCCAAAGAATAACTTAGACTCGCCCAGGCCTGTCTCAGTATGGATTCCTTCATCTGGAATCGTAGGAAGCGAATAATAATAGATCTGGGGCCCTGGTCTAGGACACGCTGATAACTGAGTAGGTTTCGGGCCCAGCGCCCTATGGATTCGCTCGATCTCCATGTTAAAGTCAGGGCCCAGCTTGAGAGCTTTCTGAAGGAGCGATTTAGTAAAGGATTGGAGATTCGCACCCTCACTGTCCCCAGGGACTCCATATAGACATCGGTTATTACGTCTATTACGGTTTTCAACATCTTCCTGATGCTTTACCGTTAGATGACATAGCTGCACAATTTGACCAAGGGTGCCTTGGAGCTGTGATGTGACTGAGGCCTGCTTCTGGGTTTGCTGTTCGAGAGATGTAACTTTGGTATGCAGTTCTGCCAGTTCAGTCTGAAAAGTTTCCTGGGTTTGTCGAAGAGTTAAAACCTGATTTAAATCCTTGTAGCTCTTCCAGAATCTTGTCCAGCTTACTATTCATGTTAGTATTCTTTTTCAATTTTGTTTTGCTTGTTTTAAGTGGCGTGGAGAGAGTCATCTGTGTGGAGGAGTCAGGGAGGTCCGCATCTGAAAGTTATGTTTCTGGTCTGATTGCCTCAAATCTGTTGCTACCTCCTGTGTTCCTCACAGTAGCCATGTATTTCGAGCTGAAATGTAGTTGTCTGGTTGAGAAACAAAACATGGCTTTTGTATTAATAATTGGGGGGCAGGCGAGTAGTGAGTGGACTATGCTGCCATTCAACAGGAAGTTACACCAGAAGCCTACATTATCATTACAGCTGCTGCAGCACAGCACTGCCTGATGCTGAGGTTATCACTGCTAGGTAAAAGTCTTTGGAAATACAGGGATTGTCCATAATATAAAGGATTGGCTCATCCCAAAATTCTTAAGGGTCTGAAACCTGTTTTGCCACTCTAAACCTTTCAGAAAATCTATGGTTATCACTCAGCAGGATTAGCAAGCTTGTTAGAAGGAAGAACTGGGCAACTATCATCTGGTTAGCCTGACCTCTGTGGTGGGCAAGATGATGGAGGCACTTATAAAGGAAAGGCTGACACAATACCTGGGGGAGGAGGGGCTCATAGACGTAAACCAGCATGGATTCACAAGGGGTAGGTCATGCCAGACCAACCTGATTGAATTCTTTGATGGAGTAATGGAGATATGTGACCAGGGAGGGGCAGTGGATGTGGCCTGTCTGGACTTTAGAAAACCCTTCGACACTGTCCCTCACAGGAGACTAATAAGCAAGTTAGGTAGGTTGGGGTAGGAAGCAAATTAGTGAAATGGGTGGAAAATTGGCTAGAGGGAAGAACGTAGAGGGTGGTGGTAAATGGGGTGCATTCCATGGAGGGAGGGGTGATGAATGGTGTACATCAGGGGTCAGTGTTGGGTCTCATACTATTCAACATTTACATTGGGGACATTTCAGAGGGCCTTAATGGGAAAGTGAGTCTGTTCACAGATGACACAAAGATTTGTAACAGGGTGAACTCAGGGGGAGGGGTGCAGAAAATGAAGGAGGACCTGGTCAGGTTGGAGGAGTGGTCAGGGAAAGGCAATTACAATTCAGTGCAAAAAAATGCAGAATTATGCACACAGGGAACAGGAACCCAAGGGCAAAATACTAGCTGGGAGGGGGAGGGAATTAGAGGTAACAGAACAAGAAAGGGACCTGGGGATCATCATTTTGGATAACCTGAAGGTGGGGGACCAATGCATTAAAGCAATAGGGAAGGCTATCAGAATGTTGGCATGCATAGGGAGGGGCTTCACAAGCAGGAGGAAGGAGGTGATTATGCCATTATACAAAACTATGATCGGACCACATCTGGAATATGGGGTCTAGTTTTGGAGGCCACACTTACAGGGGGACAGAGATAGGTTGTAAAGGGTCCAGAGAAGGGCAACCAAGATGGTTCAAGGGCTGCACCAGAGATCATACGAACAGCAATTAGAGGAACTAAATTTATAGACACTGGAGATGGGGGAAGGGGATATGGTAGAAACCTTCAATATCTAAAGGGAATAAACAAGGTGAGGAGGGAGGGTAGCATATTCAGGATGAGTGAAAATAAATCAACAAGAGGGTATGCATTCACGCTGGAAGGGGGAGGATTTGGAGGAAACACGAGGGGGAAGTTCTTCACTGAGAGAGTGGTGGGTCCCTGGAATAGGCTGCCAGAATGGGTGGTGGGGTAGATTCAGTAAACAAATTCAAGAGGGCTTGGGACAACTACATGGGGCTAAACTGAAGCAAAAATGGCATGGAGAAGAGGGGGTAAGTTTAAAGGACAAGGGGAGGTATTTGGGCAGACTGGATCAACCAAGGAGTCCTTTTCTGCCGGCAAGTTTCTATGTTTCTATATGGGAATAGCACAGCACAGCATAGCCAAAAGTAATCTGATATTATCTGCTTCAAATCTCCCTTCTACAACATTGATTTGGTAGCTGGCCCGTCGGCGTGGCAGTAGGGCTACCACTTGCAATGCTGGCAACCCAGGTTTGGAAGCAAGCTCGAGTCATTAGGGGCCAGCCGGGAGAAGGAGAATCAAGCATGCAAGAGAATGCTCGCCTCTTCCAGAGAGTGAGGGAGGGCAGCCAGCTCTGGTGCATTACTGCCACCCCCGGGGGACCACAGTTGGCAGTGCACCCAGGAGCGACTCATTGGGTGGGGAGATGCCAATGGATGGCATGCATTGCAAGCTTGTGTGTGTGATCACACCTCCAGGTTGGCATTTCATGGGAAGGAAGAAGAAGAGGAAGTGTTGTTGGCCTTGCAAGCCCCCTTAAAAACCAGGTCCTATGGAAGCAGTTGGGGTCCTGCCACTCCTACTACAGGGGTATGCTGTGGAAGCAGCTATGAGAGGATCAGATAGGTCCACTGGAAGCTGGGTGACATGGCTGGGAGGGTTGGTCTGGATGGATAGCAATGCATGTCAGGATGGGGGACAAAAGAGAGAAAAAAAAAAGCAAAACCGACCCAGGAAGAGTGAAGGATTATGCAGAATTTTCTCCAAAATGAAAGGCAAGGGTTTAGCTAGAATTTTGGAATCTGTGTTAAGTAAGGAGATGGGCTGGTAATCTTCACATACTATATAAGGGGTCTTTATCCTTTTTTGGAAGGGCTGTATTGGTGGCCTTTCTTAGAGAAAGTAGATGAAGGCCCAGGGCTTTATGAGGATGGGAAGCAACTATATCTGGCATAGGCACATAAAACTCCCCTGGGAGATGATCTCTACCCGGAATGTAACCCTGGTGCCATTATACCAAGGGCTACTACCCCTGCCTGCTTCTCTGCTTGCAGTTTGAGGGGCCTGGGTTCGTAAATGAGGGATACTGTGGCGTGCCTACGAACAGTAGAATTAAGATTTTGGTGCCTTCGCCCAGAGCAATGGTTAATTGGGTTATTAGCAATACTGGTATAGCCCTCTGGGAAGCTATAACTACCCACATCCCTGACTAGTGACCTTATACGATAAGCACAGAAATTATCATATGTAGTTACCAACATGCAGTTAGTGGTGAGCGCTAATAATATGCTCGTGAATGCCACACTTACCAACAGTGTCTGGTCTTCTGGAAAATAACCTGTGCCTCCTGTAAAGAAACAGTTTCCTGACACAACAATGCTTGTGCACAATATCTGTGACCAGACTTAGTAACCAGACAGTGGGTAGTAATATGCTCACAGCCCAACTTAACATCAAACAGTAAATCTGGTTTATTAAGGGGGCTTGATCAAGGAAGGGGCATAAATTTAGAATAATGATTGCTGTAATACTGTAAGTAAGCAAATAGTAATTAATAAGCATTAAATATGTTCCTGAGTTGATCAGTTTAACCAGCTTCTGGGTACCCGGAGTGGAACTCTGAGCAGGCCTGAAGCATTGCCATGAGTAGGCTGACATTGCAGCTGGTTGGGGCCCTTGATGGAAGAAAGGGTGTTATTAGTAGATGAAAACACTTGCAGACAGGAATGGTATTTATAATCCCAGGCCGGATGGCCTGAAAACACAGTTAAAACCAAATGAGAAGTTATAAGCAATTTAGATGACACAGGTGCATTTATTTGTTTGTTGCAGGGGGCTACCCTGTTCGTACTCACTGTACCAAGACCAATGGAAACTGGTGGCTGTAGTTCTCTGGATTGTTTATTGCCAGCTTGGAACATGGGACCGGGCTGACATGACTCTTCTCCACTTCATGGCCTTGCTCACAAGGTGGCCGCAACCTGCGATTCTTCTCTGCAGGGACTGAATCTTCAGTCTTTAGCCAGGATGATGATCAGGCTCATACAGGAACAGTCTTTTGGGCCACGGATGGTGCAAGCCCAGAACATGAAGCTTGTTTGGTTTGCATACTTGAAAAGTCACTCAACTTGCAGCTAACAGGCTGGCTTAACTTTGCTACAAAACAAGCAGCAACAGCTGGTAACTGGTCTCCTTTCATCCTACATGGGGCAAGAGACACACGCAACATTCAAATGGCTCCAAATGGCAATGGAGTCCATAGCTGGAGCCACTCATTAGCACAATCACTTAGATGCACTTACTTCTGGCAAACAGTTTTCCCTCAGAATCAAAGTCTCTGGAATTAGCCTAGATAACAGGGATTTCTTTCCCCCGATTCTGCTTTTGACAGTTTCTCAGTCCCATAGAGTGGCAAAGCAGGCCAAACTGCCGTTGACTGTTTCAGTTCACTACACAGACTTTCACCTTTCTCCAGAGCTTGAGCTGAATCTCTCAGCCTGACTGCTGCCAACGTGTCTTTCTTCCCTTTTCTGCTTTGAGGCAGTCCACTACGCTTGTAGGTCTCACAGGGAGGCAAAATAGGCCTTTCCCTTACAGTTTCTCTCAGCCCACATGAAGGCTGCTTCCTTCTCGGTGGCTTAAGCTGGACTAACTGCTGTTCAAAACAGCTCCACACTAAGTTTAGGATTTCTGTATTCTGGTTGCCTACCTTTGCTGTCAATCACAGTCTGAAAACCCTCATTGGTTAATTTAGGCACCAACAAGAACGTTCACAGCTTTTCCTACTAGTCACTGCAATTAGGACCCCTTGAGGACCCCTTGGTTCCAACTGGTCCAAATACCAAGTCCCAGACCAAACATGGCAGCTCCCATAGTGGAGAAGTAGTTAGTCAATGTAAACAACTCATCATTTTTACAATAACAATTAGGATTTAGAAATAAACATACAGTGTTTGAAAGGACTCCTTCAGTGCTTTTTAAGCAACTGCTAAATGATATCAATTGGAGTGGTACCTGGCTGGTCACGAGCCGTAATTTACTCAGACCCAGCCCAGGCTATAGCACACTATATATTGGCTGAATCCCTTAAAGAGATAACACGGTGGCATGGATCTGCACTCTCACACAGGATAGCATCAGGACATCACTGTACATGGATTTACTTTCTCCTTCTGGATGTCAGCCAGGAAGTGGGCATCAGCAGAGCCCAGAGAGGTGCCCAAGGTAAGCCCCACTAAATTGGTGGGGAGGTTACAGAAGCTTTTTCTGTATTTAGAAATTTTATTTCAGGCAATATCTTACGACTGGATAAAGGGCGAGTCCAATGGTATTTTGCCATCACCATTAATGTGCAGGACATTTATGTTTTCTAGAAAATACTTGAGGAATTTTGACTCAGTATCCTGCCAAAAAAAATATAATTTTAGATAAAAATGTTTTTATGTAATTATCAGTATCTATGGATTTTACTAAAGTAGCCCCCTTATTGCCCTTAAGTGTAGATATCAGAACTTTAGGTTGCTGCTCCTGAAGTCTGTAGAGCCAAAAGCCTACCAGACTTGTCCCCATATTCCTGGAAAGAATGTTTCATGTAACGTATGGCCGTTCGGCTTTCCTAAATAGTAGATTATTGATTTTTATATGTAAGACTAATGATTTGATCTTAACTCATTCTATCCTATTGTCACTTAGAATGTTCAGGTGCCCTCTGCTTGCTGCTAGAACACCTGTGTGCCTGGAGGGGGTTTTAGATCTGCAGCATTCATACAAACACACTGTGCTTAAACCTACATATCTTAAAAACCATACATCCAATTTTAAAACTGTAAAAAGAAAAGTTTTTCAGGACAAAACGTTTTTGAAAATGAGTGAGGTTTGGTAATGTCTATTTAACTGGATTTAATGTTGTGTGAGGTTGTTTTGATATTTTAATAAATTCTGATGATTTTATCTAAACATAATTATGCTCTGTTTACTTAGTCATGCAAAAATATTAAATTTCTGTAAAATTGTTAAAAATATACAGTAAACATCTGTCATTGTCTAAATAAAAATTTTGCAAGTTTTTTACTATTTTTTTAGTCAGAAATCAATATCTGAATCTCTTGTTATTACAGTTTGAGTTTTTTGTTCCACTCCACTGGTTGGAATTTTTGCAGTGTTTAATTCTTCTTACCCACTGATTTTAGGTTATGAATCTGATTATCAATTTTTTTGTTTTTCCCCTAGTTTAGTAAGAACATATTTACACATTACCTTAGAAGGACATATCAGGAAGTGATGCAGGAAGGAAGTGCTTTGTGAGGTCAAGTGATGTAAATAGGAAGAACCCTTCCAGTGTGGGTCAGTGAGCTGACACAGGAAATGGAGACATTTGTTAGTGCTGGAGGTCTCTCTATGATTAATGACATATTTGCTGTGGTTAAAATGTGAAATTTCATTGAAATAAACTATTTTGTTTTATTTTTGTAATAAAATCCCATAATAAGTATAGGAAACTATATTTTATTTGTGCTGTTTGCTTTATCATACTGTAAATGAAGCATGATGTTCATGTAAAGGTTCACAGTTGTTCAGTAAACAGCATGTTACATAAATCTGTGTGTTATTTAATTTCCTGGCATAGTTTATTTTTGGGGGGTTGTATTATGGGATGGTTTAAGGTGAGGGAATGACTGTATGATGAAGCACTGTGTGTTAGTGGTGGGGGGGGGGTCCTGCATTCATAATACAGGCTCAGATGCACTTCATATGTTCTGGGGAAATGAGAGGGGCTGTATGCATGTAATAATTGTGCTAATATACACTGTAGATACATTATGGGTATACGTATAGGATGATGAAATTGCTGAAAAGGCACTGGTAATTTGGGGTATACTGTGTCATGGGGAAGGGGGTGGGTGTGCCTGTACCAAGGAATGATGCTCGTAGGCACTGCAGTCATTTTGCATCATGAATTGGCACCCGTCCTTGGGGGTATACTCAGTTGTAGGGAAGCAGGTGGGGCTGCTTGCACTTGGTAATGGTGTCCATATGCCATGCAGAAACATTGTGGGTACACATACAGGGTGATGACATGGGCACCTGTAAAGGTTGTGTACTATGTGCTGTGTCACATGGTTTGCCTGCATACACATGTGATATGTTGCAACATTCAGTATGGTGCACTGTGTGGGTGGGAAGGAGTGTGGGTATGCCTGCACTATGGAGTGATGCTCATTGGTGCACGTTGTGTACTGTGTGCTATGTTTCATTTGAATGGACTGTATAAGTCATACGCTGGCACTGATCACATTACAGTGCATCAGAGGTAAGGGATGGTCTGAAGCATTATGAGCACAAGGGACTAAAGTGGTTGTGGAGTGATTCGAATGTGAATAGAACATTACAGTGCATCTGAGGGTAGTGTTGGAATGAATCTTGATATGCACAATGGACTACACCATGGTGACTGAGGAGGGGATCCATATCAGTAATGCACATCACAGAGTGTCAGAGATAAAGATTGGACTGAAGACTGATGAACAGATGGACTAAACTGGTGACTCTGGTGGGATCTGAACCTGAACAGCACTTTACAGTGCAGTAGAGGTTGGGGCTGGACTGACACCAGATCAGTCAATGGACAACATCATTGGCTGTGGAGGGATCTGAACCTGAAATGCACTTCACTGTTCACTACAGTTTGGAATGCAATGGATGCATGATAAGGAGATAGATTTTACAAGTGTCTGTGGTGGGATTTGAGCCTGTGATTTTACAAGTGGCTGCGGAGGGATTTGAGCCTGAAGAATACTTTACAGTGCATCAGAGATTGGGGCTGAACTGATGTCATATGAATTGATGGGCTACACCAGTGGAAGTGGAGGGTTTTGAACATCAAATGCACTTACAGTGCATTATGGGATTGGTCTGGACTGATACATGGTAAGTCAATGGACAACACCATCAGCTGTGGAGGGATCTGAACCTGAAATGCACTTCACTGTTCACTACAGTTTGGAGCTTGACTGACACATGATAAGGAGACAGATCTTACAAGTGGCTGTGGAGGGATTTGAACCTGAAGTATACTTTACAGTGCATCACAGATTGGGGCTGAACTGATGTCATATGAATTGATGGACAACACCAGTGGATGTGGAGGGTTTTGAACTTGAAATGCACTTTACAGTGCATTATGGGATTGGTCAGGACTGATGCATGGTAAGTCGATGGACAACACCAACAGTTGAGGAGGGATCTGAACCTGAAATGCACTTTACTATTCACTACAGTTTGGGGCTTGACTGATGCATGGTAAGGAGATAGATCTTACAAGTGGCTGTGGAGGGATTTTAACCTGAAGAACACTTTAAAGTTCATCAGAGGTTGAGTCTGGACTGATGTCATACGAATCGATGGACAACACCAGTGACTGTGGAGGGATTCAAAACTGATTTGGCCTTTACAATGCATCAGAGATTGGGGCTGGACTGATGCCAGATAAGTTGAAGGCAACACCATTATTTTTTCATTTTAAACAATCAGCAACTGTGTATTAGGGAGAAAACTCAAGTGCAGAGCATGAGACAAACATGCTACTGACCCTAACCCACTTATCATCCATAACGCAGGGAGCAACATGCCACATAGATTTTAACATAGCCATAATCCAAACATAAACTCTTTAAAAAGTAACAAAAGGTGCTGAATTCACGTGACCGCATCTAGTACATGCACAAGAAACACTCTCTCTCCCATCAGGAATGCCAGCTGGATCCATAACATGTGATCACACAGGATGACCAGAAATTATCCCCAAATGAACAAAGTAACAACTATGAAAACTTGTATCATAAACAAAAATAAAAACAAGTAAAGTAAATACAGATTACAAATCAAGGTTTTGGCACCGAAATGAAGTGAGTATTTCAGGATAAGAGCAGCACCTCCATCTTGAAACTAAGTTTCCAGTCACCATGCTCTTCCTGCACCAGTGTGTGCTCTGACTGGTTAATGGAAATAGTGACGTGTACAATGAGCATAGAGCAAGCATGGCAACAGTGAGGATCAATATGACCAAATGGTGCCGCACTACAGAGCTAGGGCAGGTGCAGGTGAGCGCTGCGACCCCTAACTGAAACATCAAAAAAAAAAATCACTGTACACTCCAGAGCCCAGAGAGCCACTTTCCCTCCAGTGACGGTTGTAAAAAAATATGAGTCCTTGCTTGAATGCTAAATAAGGATTTAGTCTAACATTTCAGGCACACACATTGAATAGAATAGTGCAAGGCACAACAAAAGATCTGCGTGCAGGTTCCCTGGTGCTTCGACAACTAAGGCTTCATCAGGGGGATGGTGCCTGCATCTAAGACAATCCCTTTATACCAATTAAATTCAGAACTGATGATGTCAGGGAATCCAACCAATCACAGAGCTCGATTTTTAAATACAGAAATATTCAGCTCACTTAGTGGTATAAATGGACTAATAGTTATAACAATTATGATATCAGTGACAACATGTTATTGTAGAAAAATACCCCAAAAGACAAAAAAATACACCAAAGTGGTGACGGCCAATCGGATTGCTCGAATAAAAAAAAACTATAAGTTATGAAATGAATTATAGTGTCAACCTGATCAGCTTAACATGTTACACTAAGACAAGATGATTTGTTGTTACAATACAAACTAATGGCAGAATGAACATAATACATTTTTCACAGTACATGCAAAAAATAGTAAAATTATTTATTTATGTATTAAGGCTTGTTTTCTCAAAAATAGCCAATGGAAACACATATAATATTAGGTAAAATCAGTAAGGGTATGATGTCCCCTATTAGCTGGTACAACTCAATTCAACAAATGTAAACAAATGCTTGAGCTGCACCAAGAGAAAGATATGGACGCCAATTGGTGTCATCAGGCACTACAGCACATGATTTAGGACGCCATATGGCGTCATCAGGAAAAAGATGTATTTTTTTTATAACGCCATATGGCGTCATCAGGAAGGAATGAGTTTTAAGCAGTGGTATTTTTATAACTCTTTTATATTCCCCTTCCAAATATTTTAAGTATTTCTCTAAATAAATCTTTTCCTATCCCTTTTTTCTCTCATAGTAAGCTTATGAAATAATATGTTGCTAATGAAAGCTTCTCAGATAACATCTGCATCACCTTCAGGTGTTTTTGTTTTGTTTGTTTGTTTAACCAGGAGAGACACACTAAGCTGAAAGCTTGTTTACAGGTGCGCCCTGGGAGCACAAGGAAGTTAAGTGACTTGCTCAGGGTCACACAGTATGCAAGTGGGGGCTGTGGGATTCAAACCTAGGTCTCCAGGTTTGCAGCCCAGAGCCTTAAACCACTGCGCTATACTGCCTCTGCCTCCTATACTGAATGATTATACTGTATTATCATTCAAAAAAATAACCTGCCTTCTCCTTCTTGATCCACATTTGAAAGTTTATTTTTCACTAGCAAATGCTCCAGTTTTCATCTAGGAGAGCTATTGTTTTCCTGTATAGGATGGGAATGAAGAGGTACAGGAGCATGATGTGATATAATAATAAGGCCAGTATCCAAGCGAGAGATCCCAAGGGAGGCTGCATGGTTAGTAAGAAAAAAAATCCGTTCTACAACAAGAATTTTGAAAGGCAGAACAGCAAGTAAAATCACTCCTTGTTGGATGCTTCTGTCTTCACACATCAGAGACCGCATTCCTGTATACGGTGATGTCATGAAATACTTGCTTTCATGTTGCATGTTTTGTCTGGTGACCTCTGTATATGTAAGTACTGACTGTGTGTCATGTGTTATGTGTCTGAGTCATGCTTGAAAACAGGCATTTACTTGGTAAGTATATAGCCAGTGATCAACTAAATAAGTTAATACAATGTGTGGTCCAGTGAATTAATCCTTTGCTCCTGTCCAGCATAAGATATTTTTTCTTATATATGTTGGCTAAAAAAGACACTCTGGATCAAGTTCAGTTCCAAGTGTGATCAGGGAGGTTAAGTGACTTGCTCAAGGTGACACAGTGTACAAGTGGAGGTTGAGGGTTGAAAAGCCAGGTGTGCTGGGTCTTCAGATTCACAGCTTGATGCTCTAGCCTCAAGGCTAAACCAAATTAAAATCTCCTGCCACGGTAATAGGCACCTCCCCAATAACTGATTCCGTTAGCATAGCCTAGTTAAAGAAACAGGAGGCGTCATATTTATTGGGGCCAAAGAAACATCCTCCTACCCAACATCCATTGTTATTAAAGATGATAAAAAGGTTTAATTGGCCTGTGAAGTGGCCACATTTTGAAGTTCAGCCAATTTCTTGGCTAACTTCATGCCCACTTCTCAGCCACTTTGCCTATAGCTACCACATGAGCAAATTTGGCAATGAACTTTACCTTAAGGCAAAGTAAGGCAATGCTTTGCGGGTGAGAGACTCTCAAGAAAAGGCTTGTGGCAGACAGGTTACTGTAGGTCACATGGCTCAGCCACGTCGATATAAATGTGTGCACAGACAGTTTCACTTTGCAGTTCTGAGAGTGAAGTGTGGTGGTTACAGATCTGCTCCTCAGTTTGTTTCTGAATTGAACTGACCTGTGTTTTTAGGGCTTTTAGCCAGTATATTTGCAAACTTGCAAAGTAGTGTGAGAAGGCTTTATTTTCTTAATATTATATATATATATATATATATATATATATATATAGGATACATAATGGGCATGAGTGTGATATGGAAAATATTTTCACTCCTCTAGAGTGACCTCTGAACTCATGAGTGGTGAAGCCACAAGTGAGGTTTCAGAGGTCACTGTACAGGACTGAACATATTTCCCATATCACACAAGTACACATCATGTATCCTGTTTATACAATGGGGGCCTCACTGTTGCAAAATGTACAATTTGCGCAGCTTTGCATGGCTTTGCACGATTACGTGGCTTTGCGCGGGTTTAGCTCGGGTTTTGGGGATGTAATAAATGGTATTTATTTTAACTCTGCTGACGTCATCAGGATTTATTTCACTACAGTGAAAATAACTTGTTTTATCTCACTGGAATATGTCTCACCCCATTGTGTGTATATATGTATATAATATTATACTGGCATTCCCAGTTTAGCTAGGTTTAGCTGTTTTTTTTATTACACCATTTTTATATATTTTCAATGTTTTTTTTAGTTCAAGGGAAAAACAACCAACAGGATGACATCTCTCACAGCAACAAAAAATATTTTTTGTGCTGTGAGAAGAAAGTGTCGAGAAACCAAAAACAGTCTTGCGACACAAAATTTTTCATGTTGTTATCGGATCATTATCCCAAAAGCCTTACTGAGCATGCTCAGAACAGAAAAAAATTTTAATCTTTATAACTCTGGAATCATTTAATATTTTTTCACAAAACCTTCCAAAGACACTATCTTGGCACAGCATGCTTCTTCCCTGCAAGTTTCAGATATAAATTCCACTCCATGTAGGCTGTACATGACAGAAAACTCAAATCCCATGGTAAGTATAGGAAAAAAATTAGACATCTACAGGAAACTTACATATGCAGATCTCAGAAACCGCACACGCTGCCGTCACAAAACTTTCCACAGATTTAGACTTTGCCTCCTGGAAAAACGCATGCAAAATTCATCAAAGGCTGCCAAAGCAATTAAGGTGCAAAGTTAGGGGTTTATCATAGAACCTGTCGCTCAACCCTAACTATGATGGCGCTACTGCACCCCTATAATTTATGCACTATGTAACTGGGAATGATAGGGTAGGTTCCACTTACATCAAGCTGAATTGTTTTTATATGTATTTACTTATCAAGTTTATAAAGGTGAATGTGTATTTTTAGCCAGATAGGGCTTCAGTCATTTGGATTTGTGAATTTCAGAAATAATTTCTGGATTACATGCTGGTAAAACTGCAAATGCTAATGCCTTCTGTCACTTAAGACCTAAAGATGACGAAAATACTCCTCTTGTAACTTACTTTTTAACTGATGAAACTGCATTTCATGTCCTTAAAGGTAATCAGTCATTAGGAATGGAGATTACCAGGTTGTAATGTGGTTTACATGCAAGTTAAATAGCATTTTCTAATACTCTTCACCTGTATACGCTTGAATAAGTAGACTATAATACCAATATAATTGTGCAATAAAAGAATTAAAGAGATGACACTTTGTGGTTGAAAAGCAGTCTATGATTTTTACTTAAAGTTCTTCAGTGCTTTTGTATGTATTTTAAATATATATATATATATTTCTTGTAAAATTATATTGACTCTGCTGATTTTTCTTTGTGAAGACTATTATGTGGAACAATAAAAGACTGAAATGAAAAAAATGTTTGTCTTGTAAGCATGTTGGGATACAGTGTCTAAAAAGCACTACATAAATCTTAATACTCTGAATTTCTGCACGGACCCTCACTCTCAGTCTCCCGCTGTTTTTGTTGTAATGCCGTTCGGGATACAGTGTGTATGAAACGTACTAGATAAATCTGAATTCTTCTCAGTTCTTCTAATTTCTTATTTGTTAAAGCTAACGTTTGCTAAAGTTCTATTGAAAATGAGAAGGTCTTTTTTAATGGCATGTTAGAGGGCATTGTGGGGCAAGGAATGACTGCATACTCGGGATGTGCTGCAGTTGTGCACACAGGGGATACTGGTTGTGTCAAGGAACAGGCCAGTCTGGGGGATTTAAACTAAAGGATAGGGGTTAGGGAGGCAACTAGTGCAGGAGGTCACCAGTGACAGGAGTTAGATGTATGAGTTCACCAAAGAAAGGACAGATGTATTGGGCAGCACAAGAATAGTAGATCTCCAGTTGGAGCAAAGAAACACATAAGGAAAACAATTCAAATGTGACTATGGGTCATATAAGAATCATCCCAGCAAAACTGATTAGCTTGAGAGTGTGATGTACTTGTAAATCTAGGACTCAGAGGCACTCAGAGAGTGACATACTGGGGGAAAGAAATGGTGGGGCACCAAGAAGGAGGAATTCTGCCTTCTCCAATGGGATAGGTCTGAGGAGATAAAGAGTAGGTTTCTTGGCTCTCCTCGGGTTATCAGATGCAGTGCTGACAAATGCCTTTGAACACTAATTTCCATAAGTGGAATTCTGGAGGCAATATCTTAAACATTTGAGAACATTATCATTTGCAGTATTTCTACTGGACTTTTGAAACTATTAAATCACATTTCTCTAGCTCTGTCACATGCCAGGATCCACTGACATTAGATATGCATGCCAAGTTGCAGGGCAGTTACAAACATCAATATTTTAGACAGTTTTCACAAAATTTCACAAATAATCATATAGTGAAATTATTCTTTTCTTTTTCTCCCCTGCCAGGGTGGACTGCTCCTTCCACTGACCCTCCCCCAGCCCTGTCACACAGTACTGTAACCTAGGGACTTACCTCATTTTTATTTATTTATTTATTTGAAATTCGGATTACATCACCTATGAGCCAGAGGCTCATTTACAGAGGTTCCACGTCAGCACAAAAAATGGCAAAACAATATCAACATAATAGAAAAAACAAACTAGTACACCTTTACAAAATATGGAGACATCACTTTTGGGATGGAACAGACAACAAAAGTGCCAAGAGAGGGGTAAAATTAATGCAAACATGTTTAAAAATAGTTTTTGTCAAAGTGCATGAGCAGGTAGTTCAAGTAACAGTGATTTTAATCCTGGAGTTACAGTTGTCGACAGACAAGATTAGAGAAAATAACACAGCATATGTCATAAGAATAGTAACAGTTAAGCATGTAACAAACTTGGTAACCTAGTCATCCAAAAGGAAGGGTTAGACTAAGGGAGCTAGAACAAAAAGAAAGGAAGGGACTGGTAGTGGACCTAAGGAGAAAAAAGGGGGAATAGAAGTGTATACAGGTGGGAGTAGGGGGAGATAGGTCAGGATAGCATCTTAGACTGGGAGGTAGGGGGGAAGCAAGGTGATGTAATCCGAATTGTTTGCATCAATCCTACCTGTACCAGCTTGTTTGTATCTATGTCTTAAGTTACTGTTATACTGTGTTATACTGTTATACTGTGTATTTTCGTTTGTCTTACTGTGACAAGGTACCTTTGTAAATGAGCCTATGGCTCAAAGGTTTTCCAAACTGCTGTCTAAATAAATAAATAAATAAATAAGCAGGGAGGAGGGGAAAGGCTTGATGTAAGACAATGGGGATAGAAGGGGGCAGTAAGGGCCATGGAAAAAAAGGGGGGACGGGGATGGGGGAATGAAAGGCAGGAGGGAGGGAATGCGGAAAAGTAATTAGGAGAGACTGATAGGGCAAAAACAGAGACACAATTGTACAAGGAGGATTTTGGAGCCGGGAAGGGGGTGTAAGTGGTGAAGAGGGGCCCAGACATGGAGAAGGAGGGTGAGGAGGGGGAAATAGAGTGATCTACATACTAGTGGTAGGGCTGTGATTATAAAAGGATGGAACAGAAGGGAATAGTTCCCGCAATCGCAGCTACTAGTTTGGGAGAGTAAGGTACAAAGTTTGGATTTGAATGGGCTAAGTTTGGTTTCCTTCTGGATATCGTCACTAAGAGAGTTTAGCCAGAGAGGGGCACAATACACATATGACCGTTGGCATTGAGTGGTCCAACGGAAGAGGACTTTCAGAGACTGGCTATATGACCCTCTGGTATGCTTGGCGATATTGGACATACTGAGGAGATTACTCACTCCATGAAGAGTTAAGCCTAGGCTAGATTTCTTTATAAGGAGGCAAACGTGATATTTGATTCAACAGTCCAGATTGAGCCACCTAGACTGTGCGTACAACTCAGAAGTACGAGTAAGCCAGTGAGCAGCTAGCACTAGTCTGCAAGCTTTATTGAGGGTTGTTTTTAACCATTTGAGGGCTGAGTCCATAGCAGCACCATAGACAACAAGCCCGTACCCTATAAAAGACAACACTGAACTAGTCACCACGATTTTTAGTGCTTCATCTGTAAGGCAATGTTTGTTTCTGAAAAGTAGGCCCAGTTTCGTGTTTGCTGACTTTGCTACTAAGTCAATGTGTTGAGTGTAAGATAGGGAACTGTCTAATGTTATGCCTAAGTACATAACATTTTTCACCATTTCAAGGGGGGTATTTAGACTGTTTAATATTTGTAGGTGGAGGACCTATGTTTATTGTGTGCTGAGGCAAAAACCATTGTTTTAGTTTTTTTTATAGTTTAGGAGCAATTTAGAGTTTACATCAATATCAGTCTTCCCCCATGGCTTGCCCTCCCACCCGTAGTGGGGGTCAGCAGCTCCCGCTTGCCAGTGGACTAGATTCAGTTTCTATGAGATGGCCCTGTAGCCTAAGTGTGGAGCCTGAGAGGGATCAGTATCATCCTGCCCCTCTGCCAGCCATTTTCCACTTTTCTCCCCTCAGAGACGTGAACATGCAATGCCGTCCAGACATGCCCATGCACGCTCCCATGCATAGGATGTTGATGGCCACTGTTCCTCCATCCCCTTACATTGTGGTCCTGGCTGTCTGTACCCCCAGCCACCACTAGTGGTCAGGTGAATGCCGGAGCCAGTGTCCCCCCCACCCCAGAGAAAGAGATCTGTCCTCCAGACACTCGATCCTCCTATCTCTGGTCGACCCCCAACACCCCAAGATCACGTCTGATTCTAGGTTGCCGGTATGGCAGCAGTTGAGGCTTGGTGCCTCAGCCCTCCATGCCACTGGGCTGAGATATAGTGAAATTATGAATCCATATAACCTCAAATTGCTTCACTGAAGCTATGATTCTTCCAAGAAGGTTATGTATGCTAATTTGCACATATCTAGCTCCATAGGTGGTGGGTTCTAAGCAGATAAATGATTTCACAATATTGCCCCCCAAAAAAACAAAATGTCAGCATTTGAGCCCCCATACATTGTGAACTACTCATCCAAATGTCATGATATTTAACACATCCATAGGGCACCTCACAATAAGAAATCCAGATAAATCCCCGTTCCCTAGCTCAATAGATGGCTGAGTTATGGCCAAATAAACAAACTAAAAAAAATTATGCAGAATTCTGCAAATCCAGATTTTTCTAATTCAGCACAGTCCTTCCTAGTCTGAACAAATAGCTATTATTTTTTTTTTTGTCCTGTATGGCCCCAGTAGCATCGCAATTATAAAACTTTTATGGTCCCATTTTACCTTGGGCCAAATCCTTTTCTGATAATGCCCAGTCATGAGAAAGCAGCATTTTAAACACCTTATACAGTACTCCCATTAGTGGCACTACATAATCTGCCCAAATGGAAATTCTTTGACAGTTCTCATCTGAGTGCCCCTGGGAGAAATTGTGAGTAACCAGACAGATCGTATGTAAAAATAAAATTTTCCACAAACAAATCTCTTCCTAGCAATAGAGGTGTCATTAATATGACAGGATATTCAGAGGTGTGATCAGTACCACATGATAGCCATCCTTTATGTAATCGCTGAAATGATGATTGTAATGTTGTTGTTATTTTGGGACAGGGTGCTACAGAAGTCAAATTGCCTTGCCTTGACATCCATTTTTAATTAAAGCAGGCTTCTAATGCTGCCTTTCATAACTCAGTCACAGCCGCAAGACAGGTGCCTAGTGTAAAATAAGAAACAGGAATAATGCTCTTGATGAACAGTGATGGCTTTTTCAGGGAAAAACTCCACAGAATAGACTTGAAAGGGCTTACTTAGAGGTACCCAGTATGAAGTCACAGTTTTTGGTAATTAAATTTAATTATATTTGAGCTTTTGTGGATGCCAGTGGCTACAGAGAAGAACACCGATAGAAACAGAGGATTCAGACATCCGTCTTCCTCAGTGCTGCTTACGCACTCTGAATATTTTTCTTTTTTAATAAAAGGATTTTTCTCCTTTTTTTTTTAAATTTTGAAATTGCAATTTATTTCACATTCATAGTAAGGCACAACACAGTGCAGGAATTACCCCCAAAGGACCCTAATCTATAATTTTAGATGAAGGAAAATATTCCCTTATTTCAGAATAAGCAATGAAAGGAATCAAACATTAAGGCCCTGTACACATTACAACTGAAGATTTGTACCATTTTAAATAACGGTTTCAAAACGTTTTCAAACTCACCACAGCAGCCCGTCCACATTATTGTTCACCGAGTTTGAAATCGGTTGTAACACGGTAAACTCCCGTCCGCATCAGCAGGAAGTAACGTTTTTAAACCCGGTAATCCTCCGCGATTGTAGCATGGTTATGTTGGCACTGTAATAGAGGTAAAAATCGCACGCCCATCCATGCTACAAGGTAACACGCTTTCCTTCTTCAAACCATTTTTAAAAACGGACTTGAGACTAGCTCGCAGCAGGGTTTAAGCACGGTTTCTTAACACTCTTTGAAACCGTGCTTAAATGCGGACAGGTGCCGTGTTTGCGCTAGTTAAAACATTTTAAGCACCTTAAAACGTTTTAACTAGCCTGATGTGTACAGGGCCTAAGAGTGTGTCACTATTACATTTTTAAGGCTGGCAGGTAAGCATGCCAGCTCTGTTAGAATCCTACCAAATCTAAACTGTTATGTGACTTAAGTTGGTTCAGTAATATTCAGTGGTTCCATCTATCCTCATAAAATGGTGAGTATTCTAGTGTTTTACTGCAACAATACAGTACGTCACTTAGATGCATTATAACCTGTGTTCTGTGCACTGTTCCCCCATGAGAGGAGCAAGTGACTTGCTATACATTCTTTCCCAATGGGAGGACCTGTTAGGTGACCTGCCATTCACTCTTTCACCATGGGAGAAGCTGTGTCAGGTAACTTGCTGTGCAATCTTTTCACCATGGGGGGGTGGGGGCTGTGTCAGGTGACTTGCTGTGCACTTTTTCAACCATGGGGGGGCTGTGTCAGGTGACTTGCCATGCACTCATTCCACCATGGGGGGAACTGTGTCAGTTGACTTGCTGTGCACTTTTTCTCCATGAGAGGAACTGTGTCAGGTGACTTGCTATGCTCTTTTTCCCTGGAAGGAGCTTTATCAGGCAACTTGTTGTGCGCACTTTCCCCTTGGAGGAGCTGTGTCAGGTGACTTGCTGTGCACTCAACAGAACATGAAAGAAAGACTAGAATGGTGATGCTCCCTTCTGAGGCATGTAAAGCACACTGCCATTTTTTGGATGGCAACAACGTGCTGCCTCCCAGGGGGTTGCTGCTAGTATATATTATTGTATTAAGTCTGTAAACTGTGTCAGGCTCCCAGAAATCATTGATGATTTTCTTGCTTCTCTCCTGGCACCCTCAAACTGCAGATTGGGGCCAGAGAGGAATCCAGGACCACAGTAGCAACAAAAAGGCCACACTGGTGTGTACAAGCATCCTTGTAAACATGCGTCAAGCACCCATACCTGTAACTGGTGCAGGAGCTGACTGTGAAAGTCCATTCTCCTGGGCCCACCCATGACAGTTGTTCTCCTGGCCCCCACAAACACAGAAAGTGGGCTGGTGAGTGAAGAACACAACAGCCACAATTTTATTTGGTGTTGCAAATACCACGGAACCCTCCAGAGAAGCTCAGAGGTGGGGGAGGGGGGAATCACACCTGAGTCTCAAAGCTGTGAATTCTCACTTCCTTCCCCTGACTTGCACAGGATCCCAGATGATGGGATGGGGGGCTCCAGAGATGTTGATCAGCTTGGAGGAGGCTAGTAGTGTGGTCCTGGTTCACAGGGCCCCAGTAATGGGGGGGTAAGTGGGGAAGTTGTCCGGGGCCCCGAGCTCAGGAGGGGCCCTTCTGAGGAGCTGGCATTACCTCTGTCAATAGTTGGTTTGGGAAATGGGGACCCATTCTAAGTGACTTGTCCGGGGCCCCAAGATTCATAGCTGCAGCCCTGCTGGTTCATGAAGCTGGTCAGGAGGTTCCCAGTTGCAGGGAGGGTGGTCATCTGGGGAGGATGAAGATTTGGGGGTTGGGTAGTTGTGGTGGGGGTCCAACTGCAGGGAGAGTGATCAGAAAGGGGGGCCTAGTCAGCAAAGTGAGGGGACAACAACAGGGAGGATGGTCAGCTAGGGATGGGATTCAGGTTAGGAGGTTGTGGAGTGATCCAGAGTGGGTGTTTAGCTTGGTGGAGGATGGTCTAGGGGCAGAAAAGGTGGTGCAGCTGCATGAAAGGTGGTTGGCTGGAGGGGCATCTGGACATGGGTGGGAAGGGTGGTTATCAGAGTGGTTGCTGGGGGGATGTAGGTATGGAGGCTGTGGAGCAGTCCAGGGAAGGTGCTCAGCTTGGGGGGTGCTGGTTCATGTAACTGAAGGTTTGTTAAGTGGACTGAAGTGTTCTTGGCTGGGGAGGGAGAATGGTCTAAGATCTTTGGGAGTGTTTCAGCTATAGGTAAGAGTGGTCTTCTGGGGAGAGGCTTTACTGGGGACAGGGGTGATCTAGCTGCAAGGAGGTTCTTGGCATAGAACTGGAGGCTGAGTCAGATGTAGGGAGAGTGCTCATCTTTGTTGTGGCTTGTGCTGGGACTAGAAGGGTTGCCCAGTTCCAGGGAAGGTGGTGGTGGTTGGGAGGATAAAATGATACGTGGCCAGCAAAGGACAGCCCAGAGAGTGTCAAACAAAATGATACATGGCAGCAGGGACAGTCTGGAGAATGGCAAGCAAAATGATACATGGGCAGTGGGGGCAGCACAGAGAAGAGCAACCAATATAATAAATGGGCAGTTGGGGACAGTCTAGAGAATGGCAACCAAAATGATACATGGGCAGTGGGGACAGCCCAGAGAATGTCAACCAACATGGTACATCAGTAGCAGGGGACAGTGCAGAGAATGACAACCAAAATGACACATGGACTACAGGGGACAGTGCAGAGAATGGCAACCAAAATTATGCATGGGCAGCAGTGGACAGTTCAACAAATTGGCAAACCAAAATGATAACATTTATTTATTTGAATTTTGGTAACTGGGTAGGCCCACTGAGAAGCAATGTCCCTTTTTAGGGGCAACCCGGGTAAAAGGGTTACAAAGGGAGGCACAGTGATACAATAAATAATAGCACATGGTAAGTGTACGCAGACACTTTTACAAAAACATACATAATAAACAAAGCAAAACATCACACAGGCAGTAAATTACAGGGGACAGGCCAGAGACTAGCAACTAAAGTAATACTTGGACAGCAGTGGTCAGCCCACAGAATGGCAACCAATATGATGCATAGGCAATAGGGGACCATCCTGAGAAATGCAACCAAAATTATACATGGGCAGCAGGGAACAGTCCAGACAGTGGCAACCAAAATGGTACATCTGAGGACAGTCCAAAAACTGGCAACTGAAACATTACATTGGCAGCAAGGGACAGCCCACAGCATGGCAAGCACAATGATACATAGACAGCAGTTGACAGATCAGAGAATGGCAAACAAAATGATACAAGATAAGTGGGGGACAGTCCAGAGAATGGCAACCAAAATGATACACATGGGGACAGTTCAGAGAATGGCAACCGAATGATACATGGGCAGCAGGGGACAGTCCGGAGACTGGCAACCAAAAAAATACATGGGCAACAAGGGACAGTCCAGACACTGGCAACAAAAATTATACGTGGGCATCAGGAGGCAGTGCAGAGAATGGCAACCAAAATGATATATGGGTAGGAGGTTACAGTCTAGAGACTTGCAACTAAAATAATACATGGGCAGTAGGGGGCAATCCAGAGAATGGCAACTAAAATTATCGATGGGCTGCAGGGTACAGTCTAGAGATTGGCAACCATGATGATACATGGGCAACAGGGGACAGTCTAGAGAATGACAACCAAAATGATACATGGGTAGTGGGGGCAACCCAGAGAATGGCAACCAAAATAACACATGGACAGATACCCAGAGAATGGCAACCAAAATGATACATGGGGGGACAGTCCAGAGTATGGCAACCAAAGTAATACATGGGAAGCAGGGATACTGATTTATTGAGAAAGGGCAAATTCCGTTTTGCACATTGTTAAAAATGGTATTGTCACCAGTGTCTGCTAAGCCAAAATCCGGTTTTACCGGTGTTTGGGTTTGTGTACTTTATTTAACAATTTGTAACTCTGATAACATGCATTTTAATAATTTTGACCTCCTCTATTGAACATCCTTCATCCCTGTACTAATTTAAAGTTATTTTAGGTACAAGATGTGATGGTAGCAGCACTACAGCCCCCATCCCTAAGGTGTAATGGAAGCAGCACTTCGGCCCCATCCCTCAGGTACGATGGCAGCACCAACAGCACTATGGATTCCATCCTTCTGGTGTGATGGCAGCAGCAACAGCACTATGCCCCCCCCCAGGTGTGACAGAAGCAGCAGCACTGTGGCCCCACCCCTTAGGTGTGATGGCAACAGTACTGCATTCCCCATCTCTCAGGTGTGATGGCAATATCAACACTATGGGCCCCATCTCTCAGGTGGAATGGCAGCAGTACTACATTCCCTATCCACCAGTGGTGATGGCAGAAGCACTACGGCCCTCGTCCCTCAGATGTGATGGCAGTAGCAACAATGCAGTCCACATCCCTCAGGGGTGATGGCAGTAGTGACAACACTATGATACCCTTTCTTCAACACCCACACCCCACATGCACAAGTTAAAAATTACTTGGTCTCTTTGCTTGTTAGAACTCAGATGTGAATTAATCTGAACCACCACCAAGGTGGACCACCATTGTTTTTTCCTATCTATCATTCAACTGCCTGAATTTGATTTCTGCTGTGACAGGACTGACCAGGGTTCAGGAACAAACTTGGGTGTTGGAGGACCAGACGGAGTGGTGGTGAAGGCTTGAGTGTCCAATGACCACTCACCTTCTACTGGGAGGGAGGGTGAGTTCATGGCTCAGCATTTGCTAGTTCCTGGTGGAGGCCAGAGGCACAGCAACACATTGGCCCTCACTGTGGGAGGGAGTGTGGCAGACGTCGGCTGGTGCCGTGACATCATGTGGCCTGTCATGTTCCCAAGAAAATGGGAAATCGTCCATTGGCTAACCAGAGGATGGCTGCTGGTCCCGCCATAAGCCTGAAGCCCCAGACACAGGTGTACGTTCTGACCCTGCCATGCCTGGAATACACAGGAAGCTTTTGCGGGAGATTCTCTTCCCCTGGTAGCCTCCCACAGGGGTAAGGGCCTACCCAATGAAAGGTTACTTCAGGTTACCTGGTAGCATGGCAATAAAGGGCAGTGAGTGGTGGTAGGGGGCCTTGGCAGGCCTGAGGAATGGATGGTCAGGGTGTAGGAGGAGCAAAAAAAATACAATGCTTGAATTTGCTTCTTTGAAATAAATTGTCTTCACCTAAAAATCTACAAGTGACTAGTGGAGGACCTTCAAATGGAAAATCATGCATCTCCCAGACATGGGGATGCTTTTTTTCACTTGGTCTCCATGAAAAGGGTGTCTCTCGGTTTTCATGTCCGAGCTCAGATGTGAATTGAGCACCACTCTGCCCACCAGCATCATACAGCAGCATACAGACCCTAGGGTCTTACCTTCTGTGTGTCATTGAATGCGTCTTCAGAATCCACTGGCCAAGCAAAAGTACACTTAAACACTTAACATTTGTTTTTTGTTGAAGCAGTCTATCAGAAAATGTTGTGTTGTCACAGAGACTGAAACAGCAGGTGGGAGAAAAGGTGCAAATCATCCCATTCACCTAAATGGGGTGCTAACTGTGAAGTCTTTTTCTAAGTAGTAAGGCAGTTTCTTCCTTGTGAACATACTTTCATTCAGACTATTTTTGATTCAAACAACTGAGGATTTTGGATGGCCCTACTAATTATAAACTTGAATAAACTAGTTGGTAACAGTGATCCTGTGCTTAGCAATCTACAGCCTAGATGCTCACATGCAAAGAATATAATAAAAACCTGACTAAAGTCTAAAAACAGGCTTATAAAACACATAACATGCATCTAAACATTTATCTTTACCTATACATAATCATTGCAGCCCTAGTAAAATGCAGGTAAATTACATGGTAATCTGACTACTGTATGATGTAGTTTATTTATTGGTATTTTTTTATATTCTTTGTAAACCGTGTAAGTGCCTATTTTCAGGGGTGACCCAGGAGCACTGGGGAGGTTAAGTGACTTGCTCAGAGTCACACATTTTACAAGTGGAGGTTGTGGAAATCAAACCCAAGTCTGCTGGATGTAGCCAGTTCAATTACTGTTTGTTACTCTAACCACTAGGCTATACTGCCAGCCATAATAACACCCATATAGAGTACAGTATACTTTTTAATATATGATTTCAATAATCGTGCACAGTACTTACAGTGCAAATTATGAACATTAAACACTTTACAACATTTTACTAAAACTGAATTATTTGCCATTCCATCTGCTTATTTTTTCTTACATCAAAGTAGGTGAATAGTCCCACTGCTTTACCACCACCTTAGTGACCATGGGTGGTGGTACAATGGGGCTGCAGAGTGATTGGGAGGAGAGGACACTAGCCGGACTCTGTAGCAGTGGCATGTCTCTATGTGCCCTACCTCCTTGGATCCCCTTGAGTGCCGGTGCCCTCAGGGACAGAGACCAGAAAACCAGTAACAATCACCGCACATCGGCCACTTGTAGACGGGACCCAGCTACCCCAGACTTCATAACCAGGTTCCATGAGGGACCCACTAGGCTGCACTACACACACTAAGGGACTATGGAGGGGTGACCTGGGGTCCCCTCCCTTCCCACCTGGGGGGGTACAACCCAGGCAGGATGGGGCAGGCCTACAGAAGATCCTGAGCATTACCTGGGGTGAAGCTAGGGAATACCTAGCTCAGGGATCTCTGAAAAGTGGAGACTGATGCTGTGAGAAGGGGGCATAGAAACAAAAAATAACAAAATTTAAAAAGATGCTGAAATCTAAGGGATTCTGTGCAGTGAACTGAAATTTCCACGAAGCACCGGTACAAGAATTCAAAATCTGTAACCCAAGCAGGATTCCGTGATTTTTACCAGTGTTAACGGTAAAAACGGAAAACCAGGGTCCTTGATGGGCATCCCAGGCCAGCCCACAGAATGGCAAGCAAAATGATACATGGGCAGCAGGGACAGTTCCGAGAATGGCAACCAAAATAATTTATGGGCAGCAGGAGAGAATCAAGATAATGGCAAGCAGACTGATACATGGGCAGTAGGGGACAGTCCTGAGAATGGCAGCCAAAATTATACATGGGCAGTAGGGGACATTCCAGAGAATGGCAACCAGTATGATACATGGGCAGCAGGGGACAGTCCCAAAGAATAGCAACCAAAATGAAACATGGGCAGCAGGGGACAGTCCCCAAGAATGGCAACCAAAATTGCATATAGGCAGCAGGAGAGAATCCAGAGACTAGCAACCAAAATAATACATGGGCAGTAGGGGACAGTCCCAAGAATGGCAACCAGAATGATACATAGGCAGCAGGGACAGTCCCAAGAATGGCAACAAAAATTATATATAGGCAGCAGGAGAGAATCCAGGGAATAGCAACCAAAATGATACATGGGCAGTAGGGGACAGTCCTGAGAAAGGCAACCAAAATTATACATGCGCAGCAGGGGCAGACCAGAGAATGGCAACCAATATGATAAATGGGCAGTAGGTGACAGTCTGGAGAGTGGCAACCAAACATGATACCTGTTCAGCAGGGAACAGCCCAGAGAGTGGCAATCAAATTGGTAGCTATGCAGAAAGGGATAGCCCAGAGAATGGCTACCAAAATGATTCCCTTGGGGACAGTCCAGAGAATGGCAACCGAATGATACACTGGCAGGAAGGGACAACTAAGAGAATGGCTACCAAAATGATACATGAGCAGCAGGGGTCAGTCCACAGAATGGCAACCAGAATGATACGTTGGGGGACAGTCCAGAAAATTGCAACCAAAATGATACATGGGAAGCAGGGTGGAGTCCAGAGAATGGAAACCAAAATGATACTTGGGCAGTTCAGAGAATGACAACAAAAATGATACATGAGGGGTAGCCCAGAGAATGGCAACCAAAATGATATGTGGTGGGACAGTCCAGAGAATGGCAACTATAATGAAACTGGGGTGGGGGGCAGCCCAGAGAATGGCAACCAAAATGATATTCTGACTGCAGGGAACCATCCACAGAATGGGAACTAATATGATACATGGGCAGCAGGGAACAGCCCAGAGAATGGCAACCAAAATGAGACTTGGCAGCAGGGGACCGTCCACAGGGTGGTAACCAAAATGGTACATGTGGGACACTGCAGAGACTGACAACCAAATAATGTGGGCAGTAGGGGGCAGTCCATATAATGGCAACCAAACTGATACATGGGCAGCAGGGGATAGTCTAGAGAATGGCAATGAAAATTATTCATGGGCATTGGAGGCAGCCCAGAGAATGGCAACAAATATGATACATGGGCAGTGGGGACAGCCCAGAGTATGTCAACCAAAATGATTCATGGGCAGTGGAGGCTGCTTAAAGAATGGAAATGAAAATAATACATGGACAGCAGAGGACAGCCCAGAGAATGGCAACCAGTATGATGCATGGGCAATAGGAGACCGTCTAGAGGATGGCAACCAAAATGATACATAGGCAACAGATAACATTCCAGACAGAGGCAACCAAAATGATACATGTGGAGACTGTCCAGAGACTGGCAACTAAAATATTAAATGGGTAACAAGGGACAGCCCAGAGAATGGCAACCAAAATGATACATGGGCAGGAGGGGACCATCCAGAGAAAGTAACCAAAATGATACATGGATAGTAGGAGACAGGCCAGAGAATGGCAACCAAAATGATACATGGACAGGAGGGGGACCATCCAGAGAAAGCAACCAAAATTATACACGGACAGCAGGGGACAGGCCAAAGAATGGCAACCAAAATGATACATGAAGGACAGTCCAGAAAATGGCAACCAAATGATATATGGTGGAGCAGCAATAGCATAACTGGAACAGTATTCCGGGTGGTCTAGGTTCAAGTCCCAGCTGAGGCACTTATTTCTTTCTCTCCTCTGTTTGCATGTGTTCCATAAATATGCACACCGTACTTTGTGACTGAAAATTGAATTATTTGTGCAGGACCAGGTTTTGCATTGGAGAAAGAGTAATGTGCTCCAGGACAGCCCTGTTTCTAGTTGTCTTAGTGTCACAGCTGGTAGTGCAATTGGAAAGGTATTTTGAGCAGCCTGGGTTCAAGTCCCAGTTGAGGCACTTACTTCTTTCTCTCCTCTGTTTGTATGTGTTCCATAAATATGTGCACCACACTTTGTGATTGTAAATGATAAACTGGCAGCAGGGGACAGTCCAGAAAGTGGCAACCAGAATGCTACATGGGCAGTAGGGGAAAGCCCAGAGAATGACAACCAAAATGATACGTGGAGGAAAGTCCAAAGAATGGCAATCAAAATGATACATAGATATCAGAAGACAGGCCAGAGAATGGCAACCAAAATAATACATGGGCAGTGGGAGGCAGCCCAGAGAACAGCAACCAAAATTATATGTACCCCCCAAACAGGTGGGGCTTACCTTAAGTTATCTCCTCAGGCACCTCCTTGCTCTCCATCTGGCCTTGTTCCAGCCCATGTCTTCTGTCTTCTTGAACCTGGGCTAATATCCAGTTTGAAGTTTGGATCCATGTCAAATAATTGCGTACACATAGATCCTGCTTGAATGTACGAACTGATGCATTTGCGCTATAGCTGTAAGAGCTCTGTATCTGTACATTGTGGCAATAGCCTGTGCTGGGTCCAAGTGCTTTGGTGCTTGCAACCAACCAGAGAATGCTCTTTCAAACTCACTCTTGCACCGGATAATAGTGCAGAGAGATCCCTATTGAGTGTTGTCAATGTTTAATTTTAAAACTGAACAGATGGTTTATAAAGTGGACTTTAAAATTAGGCATTTAGCTTTCTGCCCTTTGGCAGCCATCGTGTTACTTTGACCTTTTGTTTCAACCAGTTGGAACTCAAATGGTCCTAAGGGGTCCTTATCTATGGCTGCTAGGAAAAATAGAGGACTGTGTGTGGCACCTTCTGAATAGCCAATCGGAAAGCCAGAACTATGACTGACAGCTAAATGACCAATCGGATTACAATATTGTGCTTCTTCAGGCAGAGAAGGAATGTTGAATTGGGCAGTTGCCAGCAGCTCTCAAAAAGAGAGGGAGCTTCTCTGTGTGTCTCTCAGCTAATGGCCTGGGGCCTACTAGCTAAGCCAAACTGGCCCTTCAGCCCAAAAGGGACAGGGACTGACTTTGCAAACCACAGCCAAAATTGCAAGAATTGGTGTTCTGAATGAAACTACCAGAGTGGAAACGCAGAGTGAATTTGCCCAAGCCTGTTTTCCAGAGCCAAAAGTTCAGAGACTGTATCCTGAGTCCAGAGAAAAGTTCAGAGACTGCATTCTGAATCCAAAGCTGCATCTACGCTTGTGCCAGCTTAGGGAGTCAGTCACTAGTGCAACGGTTAGTGCTAGTTTGCGACTACCTTGTGGGGTTATGCCTGGGTGTGGGGGAGAGTCATGCTGCCCCTGGTCCCTTATGCTGATCCTGCTTCAGAAGCCAGAAGCCTGAATCCAAGATTCTGGCAGTTCAAGCCTGCCCAAGGGAGCCAGTCCTTCCCAAAGTTGACTCAGAGACTGAAGTTCTGCAGAACTGTGAGTAACTTCAGGACTAACCCTGCAACAGTGTTTTCCAAGTTGCCTTTGAAATGTACTGCGGGCCATCAGGCCTGGGATTACAAATACCAGTTAGCATAAGAGTTCAGCCACTAAGTTCTTTCATTAATTTTTAGTTACGTTTACATGGTTAAAGAGGTAAATCAAATCATTTGTTTATGTGTACTTTTATGTGCATCAACACCAGCCAACCAGCTGCAACGTGCATCAGGTCTGCAATGGTACATGTCTGGGCACCCAGTGAAGTTAACTGGGAGTGTCTGTTTGGACTATTAATTTGTGCATGGTATCTAAATTGTGCCATGCTGGTGGGAGGTGGGATTTCAGTTGGTAATGTGTTTCAAAGCCAAGAGTAACCTGCATAACCAAGCCTTTAATTTGCACTCCCTTATTCCTCAGAAGAAGCCAGAAGGGGAAGGAAGGAAACATATTCAATTCAGTACTTTAGAGTAACTGGTAATTGCTATTTTCCTTTTAAACTTAGATTGTGGGCTTATAGTGACACTGTACTTTCTTTGTTGTCTACTTATAATTGTTTTTGGGCTGTTGAAAATTTAAAACATAGTGGTGGTGTAATTCTGTGCTGTCTTTAATTGCTGCAAATTTTATCTTGGTTTGTCTGACTGCCCCCAACTATTAATTATATGCCCTGTTAAATCTGATTGACAGGAGCTAAACACAGGGTATAGTAAGGGGTGTGAAGTAGGAGGAGCATAAGAGGGAAGAAGCCCACCCTCAACACACACTGTTGACTCATTTATTTATTTATTGGTTTCTTTTTTTTTTTTTTAAGAAAATTATCTGAGGATCAGTGGCAGGATTTTTAGGACAGTAAATTAATAAAAAGGGAACTAGGAGAGCTTCAGTAGCAGACAAGTAGTGGAATTGCAGTATAATGTGGGAGGTGCAATGCAATGGCTGTGGGGCAGCCATATTCAGGCAGACCTTCTGGACACTGAGGTGCTGCCCATCTGCATGCATCTCTGGACTGTGGGATGAGGTAGCCAGACTCAGAGCGGAAGTAAACTGGGTCAGGAGTACCATCACCCCTATCCAGAGACCACCCAGTCCAATGCAACTGCCTCAAAGGATGCCGAGAACGAGGAGCACTTGGATGACAGTGGGCTCAGGGAGGGTTAGAGTGGTCAGGCAGAGGCACATCCCTGATCCTATTCCATTCAAGAACTCATTTTCCACACTGGCAAATGAGGACAACCAAATAGAGGTACCCAGAGAAGTGGAAGGAAAGGATGTGGAGGTTAGCCAAGGAGGTGACCTCAGCGGGGGAAAGCAGTGGACCCCAGAGGAGGAGGAAGTGAATCCTGGTGGTGGACTCCATCATAAGAGGGATCCAGCTAGGAACACAGGAGGGGGAGGACAGGGAGGTGAGGTGCCTACCAGGTGCCACGGCATGGAGAGATGGAAGGAAGATCCTGGGGATCACTGGGAAGGCAAGACAGGAGGGTGAGTTGGATGTCATTATCCACCTAGGTACTAATGACCTGGCAAATGGGGAGCCAAAGGAAGTTCAGGAAGAGTTTAGGAAATTGGGGAGGGGTCTCAAGCAAGTAGCTACTTCTGTCACTTTCTCAGAAGTACTACCTGCGAGAGGCAAGGGAGAGCATAGGAGTGCATGCACCAGGGAACTTTAACTCATGGTTGAAGAACTGGTGCTGTGAGGAAGGGTTTGGATTCATTGGTGACTGGGGACCCACCTGGAGGGATGGAGGTTTGTTCAAGCCTGACGGCCTGCATCCATCCTGGAGGGGAATCCAAGCACTCAATGATAAGTTTAAATGCTGCATTGACAAGCATTTAAACTAGCAAAGGGAGGTGGCAGGCCAGCAAGGAGGGTACCTACTTGCTCACCCCCCACAGCTAGCAGTGGAACCAGTGAACCAGAGGAGTGGCTATCTCTGCAAAGCAGTGTGCAAAAGATGGAGATTAGTGCCCAAGAGGTGGATAGGCAGAAGGGGCAAAATTCAGCAGAAGGGCAGGCAGCAAGGAGAACCAGGTATAAAGACAACCAAGGAAGGGCTGGAGTAGAACAGTGAAACAGTCTAGGAGGTCAAATCATGGAACGCCATGTGTCAAATGCCAGGAGCCTTAGCAACAAGATGGAAGATCTGGAGGCTGTCATGGTGCAGTCAGACCTGGACACTGTGGCCATCACTGAAACCTGGTGTAATGATAACCACGACTGGGAGATGGCCATACCTGGCTACAACATATTCAGAAGAGACAGAGCAGGCAGGAAGGGAGGAGGGGCACTGTATGTGAAAAATGACATAAGGGCCACAGAGATCCAGGAGGAACAAAATGGGGAGAGATACTGTGGGTTAAGCTTGAAAGGAAAATGGGAACAGCCATCCGCACAGGTGTGGTCTATAGACCACCAGCACAGGAGGAAGAAACAGATAGGGAGCTGATGCTAGCCATCCTAAGGATGGCAGACAAGGATGAGGTAGTACTGGTTGGAGACTTCAATATTCCAGATGTGGACTGGAGCATCCCAGCAGCAGCATCAACTAGGAGCAGATTTATCCTGGACTCCCTTCAGGGTGCCTTCCTCAAGCAACTGGTCATGGAACCAACTCGGCAGAAGGCAATACTGGACCTTGTGCTCACAAACAGGGACAGTGTGATGGGGGTAACAGTGGGGAGCACCTGGGGAACAGTGACCACCAGTCATTGTGGTTTGAAATCACAGAAAGAGCAGAACCAAACCACACAAAACACGATCCTGGATTTTAGGGGGCAGACTTTGGGAAAATGGGGAGATACTTGAAAGAGGCATTAAGGGGAATGGACAGGAATCAGGGGTTGAGGAACAGTGGGCAGTATTTAAAATGGGGATTACAAGAACAATAGAATTATGCATTAAGCAGATTAGCAAAAGGAAAAGGAAGAGGAGACCATTATGGTTTTCCAAAGAGGTAGCAAAGAAAGTGAAAGCCAAAAAGATTGCATTCAGGCAGTACAAAAAGACACAGGCAGAAGGGGATAGGGAGAAGTACCAGGAGAAGCAAAGGGAGGCAGGGAGGTCAGTAAGGGAAGCCAAAGCTCAGACAGAAGAACACATTGCAAAATCAGTGGGTAGAGGGGACAAAACCTTTTACAGGTACATAAGTGAAAAAAGAAAGACAAAGGGAGGGATAGTGAGACTGAAGGGGGAGGATGGGTGCCACGTGGTGGATGACAACAGTAAAACTGATATATTGAACAGGTATTTCTGCTCAGTCTTTACTGAGGAAGAGGAGGGTAATGGGTCTGAAGGGAGTACAAGGGGTGAGAATGGTGCAGAAATGGACACAAGTCCCTTTACAAGAAAGGGTCCTGAAGGAACTGGAAGTAATAAGAGTTGATAAAGCAATGGGGCCAGATGGGGTGCACCCTAGGGTCCTTAAAAGAACTAAGAGAGGTGGTGGCTGAACCTCTGGCTATCCTGTTTAGCCGATCACTGGAAACAGGGAGGTACCCAAAGACTGGAGGACAGCAGATGTAGTCCCTTATACAAAAGCGGGAACAAAGAGGAAGCAGGGAACTACAGACAGTCAGCCTCACCTCAGTAGTGGGAAGATCATGGAAGCACTACTGAAGGAGAGATTGGTGGAACATCTGGTTGTCAATGGACTACAGGACCCAAGGCAGCATGGTTTCACCAGGGGAGGTCATGTCAGACCAACCTCGTTGAATTTTTGACTGGGTGACTAGGGAGGTGGATCAGGAGAGGGCAGTGGACATGGCCTATCTGGACTTCAGCAAGGCCTTGACACTGTGCCACATAGAAGACTATTACACAAACTGGGGAATATGGGTGTGGACAGGACAGTAGTGTGGTGGTAGGTAACTGGCTGGGTGGCAGGACACAGAGGGTGGTGGTAAATGGCTGTCACTCCACAGAGGGAAGAGTGACCAGTGGGGTACCACAGGATCAGTGCTGGGACCGGTCCTATTCAACATCTTCATCAGTGACATTGCACAGGACCTAGAAGGCAGAATTTCACTGTTCGCTGATAACACAAAGCTCTGCAACAGAGTAGACACACCAGAGGGTGTAGACAGAATGAGAAGAGACCTGCAGAAACTTGAAGAATGGTCAGAGGTTTGGCAGTTGAAATTCAATGCAAAGAAGTGCAAGATAATGCATATGGGGCACAAAAACCCTGGCACAACATATCAGTTGAGGGGTGAGGATACAGCATGCACCAAGCAGGAAAGGGATCTTGGGGTTATCATCTCTGATGACCTCAAGGTAGGGAAACAGTGTGACAAGGCAGCAAGTAAAGCAAATAGGATGCTGGGATGTATAGCAGGGCATCACCAGCAGGAAAAGAGAGGTCATAATTCCGCTATACAAGACACTAGTGAGGCCCCACCTGGAGTACAGTGTACAGTTCTGGAGACCATACCTACGTAAGGACATAGACAGGGTAGAGAAGGTTCAGAGGAGGGCAACAAAGATGGTGCATGGATTGCATCACAAGTCCTATGAAGACAGGTTGAAGGAACTGAACATGTACTCCTGGAGGAGAGGAGGAGAGAGGATATGATAGAGACATACAAGTATCTCACAGGGAGGAACAGGGTGCAGGAATACACTATTTTAAGGGAAAAGATGTTCCAGGACTAGAGGGCATGGGATGAAGTTGGAGGGAGGACGATTCAGAGGAAACATGAGGAAGAATTTCTTCACAGAACGGGTGGTGGACAAGTGGAACACCCTGCCAGAGGAAGTGGTGGGGGCTGAAACAATCACAGGATTTAAGAATGCATGGGATAGACATAAAGGAATTCTGGAGGTCAGGGGTAAGGGGCAACAGACTTCTAGGAAAACATAAACTGAACTTACAAGCTCAAATGGGCAGACTGGGTGGGCCATAGGCCCTTATCTGCCGACACTGTCTATGTATCTCTAGCATTGGAGTCATAGTTTTTCCAGTTCAAACTCCCTCTGCTGCTGTTTTTCTCTTTCCTCAGCCTCTCTCTGAAGCTGTCCTTCTCTTTCCTCAGCCTCTCGCTGCTTTTCCTGCATCTCCATCTCGAACTTCCTCTGCGTGAATTCCCTCTGCTGCTGGGTTTCGAACCTTCTCTGCTCAGATTCCCTTTGCTACTGGGCTTCGAACTTTCTCTGGTCAAACTTCAGTTTCCTCAGCTCAAACTGTAGCCGTATCCTTTCCAACTCCAGCTCTGTGGTGACCTTTCTCTGGTACTGTAGCTCTGGGTTTCCTCTGGTCTTGCTGTCCTCCTCCCTGGGACTGGACACTGCGATGTCCTGTGGTACCCCCACACCCAAAATCTGATCCTTCTCAGTCACCAGCAGTGACTCGAGGTCCTGGGTAGTCGCTTGCTCATTGTTTGCCACAAGAGCCTCCATGAGGTGCTTTTCTGTTTGCCCCTTGCACTGGACCCCTGTTTCCTGACACAAGTGCTTTAGGTAGTCTGCAGTGTGTGTGCTGTAGATGGAAGCCATCTTCTTTCCTAACTACTGCTACACTAACTTTACACCCCAGAAAAAAAAAAAAAACAGTAGGGAACTTTATACTGTAATCAAATTATATATTTTTTTTAAATCTTTGCCTTGATTGTGTGTGGACTGTTTACAGTTTATCAATTCTGATACACTGGGCTCGAATCCAACTGTTATGCCTGTGCCGCCAATCTATCTCGAATCACAACACTATGCAACCAAATCTCTCAGATCCTAATGCTGCACACCAGAACTGTCATGAACCCACTCCTGGGGTCAGGCCCACTGAGCTTACAGTGCTGACCATTAAGTGAAATCCGTTATCGGGGGGCAGGGATATCCTCCTCGTCCTTTTTTTAATGCTTGCTGAGGTCATGGCTGTGTCTCTGCCACAAGGATCCTGGGCATCCCTCTAACTCTGGATAAGGGCACAATACCAGTCTCAAGTCTTGTGGACAAATATGAACCTTTCCTTGGCTATTACACAAAGGAGGAAGACCCAGGCATCACATTCTCTTTGGGGTGGCAGTGTAACACCTGATTTGGCCTTCTCCCTACAGGACATGCAACAGCCTGGTTCAAAATCTTTGTAGACTCTGGTATTCTCCTTATCCATCTAGATCCCTTACAGACCCTTCTCTCAATGTGGTTGCTTATGGTGGCCCCTCTGGCAATAACAGTTTTCACAAATTATTAATAAACCTTCTACAGTCACACATACAATATAAGAACTCTCACGCAGGCAGAATTTCTTTAGGAAAACAAAAGTTTTACTAAAATACTTAAATAAATACAACTAAAAAGAGAATATTAATTTTGGGTTACAGTATACAGGAAAAGAAAATGGAAAAATGTACAATGAAATGCACTGACTGTTAGCTAATCTGCCCGAGATATGACGATTTCAAAGTCCAGAGAATCACTGGTTTGCAAAATATTGCAGTCTTTCTGTAGCAGCCTTTGACTCTTAGGCAGTCTCTGTGCTGGCAGCTGCTTGCTTGTGGTCAGGAGAAGAAGTCCAAACAGAATGGCAAAATGGCCCTGAGTGTCTGTGCTGGGAAATTTACTGTATATAGAAGACCCCCCCCCCAGTCTGTGAATAAAGACTGGCCCTTCCAGGTTAGTGAATAGAGGTTGGCCTTTTTCTTTCTAGGCCACTGGGTGTCACTCTTGTGCTTCCCCAAAGTTTTATTTTTCCTGATAACCTTTGCTCGGTCAGATTCCTTTAGTTAACCCAGGTTTTACAATCTCACACAGGCCTGTTAGAAGGACGTTTCCTGGCACTTGTAAAAAAATGTCAGTGTACTGTGGGAACCTTTTCCATCACCTCTTGTCTAAGACCATTTCCCTTTTGATCTTAAGGGCTTGCAACAGTGGAAATAGCTTCTCTCATCCTGAGATGTTTAACTGACTCAATTTAATTAGTTATAAGGAAGATCCTGTAAGTTGTATGATTATACAAGCTGAGTTTATTACTTCTGTTTCCCATGGCCAGTTAACATTAGAGGAATGCTCTTTGATCATGTAACCACAAGCTTTTTGACAAGAACTTGTCAGATTACTGCAAGCAAGGCTGGCCTTGTAGGTCAGAGGAAGGTCAAACCCCTTTTTAAACAAAAAAAATCCAGTCTTTTCTCTATGTGCCATTGCTGACACTGACATGTACATAGAATTACATAAAAAACATAAATACAACAGAAAAATATCTACAAATAAGGGCTAGCAGTGGGGTAGCGCACCACACCCCAGTCATGCCTCCTCTGCTGCAGTGTTAGACCAGCATGGAGGTTGTCTAAGGGGCATGAGTCCTGGCAGAATAATGGATGTTGCCCCACAGTGCCACATATGGCACATTGCCCTGCCCCACGTACACCCCTAGCACAGTGATGCTCCCCACCACCCCGAATTTCAGGGAGCTCCATGTTTAGTGCCATGCCCCCATGCACCTGTACCACCCGGCCAGCCCACCCAAGGCCCCCAGGGGATTGCGGGAGTGTTTCAGGGCAGGGGGCTCAAGGGGGCAGTTCAATGCGGGCTGCAACTTGTGGCACCCAGGTCCATTGCACCTTTCCCATGGCACAAGCCTGTGGCTGCCGCAAGTCATGGGTCATAGGTGCCTGGGACCCTGCCTGTCTTGGAATAGGGTGTAACTACTATAGGTCCACCACTACATAGTGGGACCAGTGGCCCAAAAAATTATCCTAGGTTTCCTATTTGAACCTCTGGGGTATTATTACAACCCTGCCCCTGCTACAATGACTTGCATCTTCTTTGGTAACTCAAGCCTATTGTCACATTGCTGTTGCGTGCAACGTATGCAACATACCCTGTAGATAATGTATATTTATTGTAATGATACATATTACACCTGCCTCATTATTTGCCCCTTGTATGTATTTGCCATGTATCTTGTCTTATGTACTGTTGCAGTTTTTATGAACCCTTGTGAGTGAATGTATTTTTTGTATTTTGTATCATGTACCATTGCTGTTTTTAAGAATCCTTGTGGGTCACTGTATTCTTCCCTATGGCTTTCCTTACCTCCCCCAAGTTCAGAACTGGAAATGAGTCTTCTGGGCTCTACTTGTTTACCTGAAAAAATATGTTTCAATCAATACATTTAATAAATAGCTAAATAAATAAATACATAACTCAATCAATAAAACTGGGAGCCCTAAACCTCTTGACTCCAAACTTCTGTCTCTCTCCACTCATGTCATTGCTTTCCCTGTTACCTACCTTCTAAACTTCTTCTTCTTCTTCTTCCCTCTTGCCTCAGTCCCTGACACAGGGCAGCAGGCTACAGTAACCTCCCTTCCCATAGGGGGTGACCTCTCCTCCTCCCCTGGTAATTATCACCCTATCTCCTGCCTCCCTATTCTGGCTAATCTCCAGGAACACTTTACTACCAACTCTCCCGTTTCTTTGATTCCTCCACTTTCTTCACCCCCGACCAGTCTGGTTTTAGGAATTCCCACTCGACCTCCATCTCCCTCCTGCATCTTATTGACTCCATCCTATCTGGTATGGCTCAGGCCTTGGTCACTTTAACCTTTTTTGTTGACCTGGTCAAAGCCTTTGGCAGTGTTGCCCATACTATCCTTCTGGACAAGTGGAAGGCAGTGAGCTTCTCTGCTGCCTTAGTTGAGTGGTTCTACTCTTACATTGAGAGTAGGTCTCAAGCTGTCCTCATTGGTGATGCCTTATCCCTTCCTCCCTCTATCTACTATGGCGTACTCCAGTGATCCATCCTTGGCCTTATTCTATTCTCTGTATTCCTGAATGACCTTCCCTCTGCCTGTTTGTCTGCGTCCATTCACATACATGCAGATGACACAGTCCTCTATGCATCTGGATCCTCTGCCTCTGACCTCATGGCCCAGTTTCAACTGGACTTTACTAACATCCAACACTGGCTCTGGGTAATCAGCTATACCTCAGTGCCAAGAAAACGGTCTCCATGACTTTTGGCACAAGACAGAGACTAGCTAGGCTACCGCCCTCCACTCCTGCCATACCCTTGATGATGTTTAAGTGGAGGATGTTTCTTCCCTTAAATACCTTGCGGTGTGGCTGGATCATCACCTTGATTCTCTCTATTCATGAGGATGCCATCCATCAGAAGCTTCACCCCAAACTGGGTGGGCTTTACAGGAATAAAGTCAGTATACCATTTCCTGCCTGCAGAGAGATTGTCTTGAAGATGATTATCCCTATCTTTCACTACAGTGGCAGTGTTTACAGTGCTGCTCTATAATCCACCATAGCCAGACTGGACCCAGTATTTCACTCCTTCTACCACTTTGCCATGTGTTGCCCCCCTAGAACCCATCACTGCTTCCTTTATTTCTCCCTTTCCTTTCCCTCCCTTGGTGCCAGGAACCTCGTACATTGCATTACTTTCATCTAAGGATTCTGGCTTGGGTCCTTCCCCCTTACCTTTCCTCCCTCCTCAATCCTCAGCTCCTTCCACCTCCTACTCCTTTTGTACCTCTGGCCCTCGTTCTTTTCCCCTCCCCTCTACAGAATCTTTTGCTGGCCAAGATGCCTTCTTCCACTTCCACAAATTATGGGTCTCTCTTCCCAATACCAATAGTTCTGCTCCTTCCTCCCTCTCCCTTAAATCGCTCCTCCTTGAATTTACTACTCACTGTTGCAGTTGTCTCTGTGCTGTGTCTTGATCCTGTGCTGTATTTCTACCCTACAGCTCCCCCTGCACTGCCCATGCTCCTGCCCTAATTAATTCCTCCCTGCCCCTAGTTTCCTCCATTCTTTCCTGCTGAATGAAGTGCCAACAGCGCTATATTCACCCTTGAAATTGTTGCCATCTGCACTTTAATACCACACCTAGCAGTGCCTTGATCATGCTCCAGTTGTGTTCCAACTTGGATGTATATTAATTGTTGCTCTTCAGATGCTCTGCTTAGCTCATCTTGTTTATTTTGTTGCTACGTTACTGTTTCACTTATATTTGTGATTTCTGTAGCTGACTATTGTAACTTATTGCTGTACTGTCCTCATTTTGCGCTTCCCAGGACACATCTGGAAATGAACTATTTCAGCTCAGTATATCTTTCCTAGTAAATACTTTGAAATACATACATAAATCAATCGATCAGTAAATATATAAACTAAATTAAATAGGTAATGACTGATCTAAGGCCTATAATTACTGTATTCCATTCCTTTATTATATTTCATTTTGGTAAAACTGATGTGATTTTATAACATAGTGCACTAGTCTGGTCTGAGCTCAGCAGTAGATCTCCAGGGGTTGTTCAGTGGACACTTGGACCTTTTTCCACTGAAGCCACGGCAGACTAATTCTATCAATGTTTTTCTTTGTCTGTTTTGCTGATAGGTTTTTTGGCCGCTTCTCCAAGCGGTGTCTTGGAGTTCAACGCCGGCACCATTACATCTAACGAGTGGAGCTCCCCAAGCTCCCCGACGGGGAGTAATGACACAGTCAATGAGGTGTTGGACAAGCCCATTGATAATGATGCAGAGGGAGTGTGGAGTCCTGATATTGAACAAAGCTTCCATGAAGCTCTGGCCATCTACCCACCCTGTGGGCGACGGAAGATCATTCTTTCTGATGAAGGGAAGATGTACGGTATGTAAGAACATGTCAAATTCATTTTGTTTCTGTCACCTTCTTTTTCTGCTCTGAGGCCATTCATTGTAGTATAACAGATCTATAAAATGCATAGTAAGTAAACCAAAATGAAATTCATTCTGTTTCAGTCAGCGCTTCACCTTTAACTCTGAGGCCTCTCATTGTAGTATAACACATCTCTACATTGTTAAGTTCTGAATTAGAGCTATGTGGAATGGTTACTATCAGTAGAATTTTGTTGATTTTTGATTTCTCATTTTCCAGAACTTGTGTGCAATTGTTGGGTTCTGCAACTTAAACATATGTTGTTTTTTTTTTTTTCTTGATGATGTCTTGAGGAAAACATATGGAAACCATGCCACTTTTACTTTTGCAAAAAAAAAATTCTGCACTTCACGTTGTGTTACACAGTCACATACTAAATGTGCAACACAAGTGATCTGCAGAATATGTTCCTGCAAAAGTAAACGTATTATGACTTCTGAGTTATTTCCCTGAGAACCCTTCAAATTAAGTATGGTGCAATAATTCCACTGGCTCCATTTATCCATGGAAATCTAACATTCTGCAGCAGAAGTCTGTAGAAATGGATATCCACAACTGTACTCAGTTCTGTGGCTGCATGCTGAGAATAGAAAAAAAAGTGAAGAAAGTTTCAAGCACCAAACCTTCTTTGGAGATGATCTCTAAATAAATCTGTAAGACTTCACAGTACTTTCTGGCAAGGCCCTTGGAATTCTATGGTTCTAAAGCTGCAGATTTTTCTACAGAACTGGTATGATGCTACAGAATATACGTTGTGCTGTGGAATTCGGTGCTCTTTGGGATTTTCTCTAACCTCCCCTCCTTATTTACTCTGAAACCATTCTGTATCCCCAGTATTTGATGTCATCAATGACAGATGCCCAAGAGTTCAGCCGCCGAAGCCAGGACTGAACTGCCGCAGAGAACTAGGGACCCTGCTTACAGGGGTAGGAAACACTTTTAAAATGGCATATCTGCTGTGTGCCACAGAGAGCTAAGGACCCTGCTTTCAGGGTAAGGAAACTTTGTAGTATCTGCTGCATGCCAAAGAGAACTAGGGATAGAGATGCAGCGAATTTAAATTCCGCCCGGCGAAGTGAAGGCAAAGTGAGCACTTTGTGTTGCCACTCCACTATGCTGAGTGGGCAATGCAAAGTGCTCACTCCACCTTGTCATTACCACTTCGCGTTAAGGCGGAATGGCAACACGAAGTAAGGCGAAGTCATTGTTTTTAATAGACTTCGCGTTCTTCATTATGACTCTAAGTGACCCACTTGGTGTTTCAGATTTGTCAGCCCCCTCACATATCACATGGCTTACAGTACTGTAAGTCACATGCTCTTTAGCTAGGCAGGAAGAAAGTGAGTCATACAAGCAGACACTTTTACTTTCTGCTGTGTAGACGGAGAGAGAGTAATGTGTTTTGTGACTGCTGATACTTTGAGATCAGAGAGGAGGAGATTTAAACTTTGATTTAGACCCAACAGCTTTTTTAAAAGCTACATTTTTTTGTCTTTTCTGTACTCTTTTTTTACTTAATCTGCTCTTTCTGTAAATTTTATTTTTTTTACAGGCTTAAAATACATCCAAGTAACTATTAAAAAAAATTAATGTTGTGATTCATGATGTGATCGTAAATCGTGATTTGTGATTGCATTTGTGACCGTAATGATGACAAAACACAAATGCCTAAAGCTGTACTTCCCCGGACACCCCCCGATGAGGTGTGATACAAAACTCACGACTTAAAAAACACTCATTAATGAGTACAATGGTGGGGTGGTGAAGCATGGAGAGATACTACAAAACAGGCTTAAAATACATCCAAGTAATTATTAAAAAAAATTAATGTTGTGATTCGTGAAGTGATCGTAAATCATGATTTGTGACTGCAAATTGTGACCATGATGATGAAGAAACGCGAATGCCTACAGCTGTACTTCCCCGGGCCCCGATGAGGTGTGGCACAAAACTCCCTGACTTAAAAACACTCAGTGATACAATGGTGGAGTGGTGAAGCATGGCGAGATACTACAAAACAGGCTTACAATATATCCAAGTAACTATTAAAAAAGATTAATGTGATTCATGATGTGATAGTAAATCGTGATTTGTGACCGTCCATGATGATGAAGAACATGATTTGTATCACGAATGACTCGTGATAATGGTCCTGACTTAAAAACGCATATTAATGAGTACAATGTTCATGCAGAATTATGCACCACACCTGTCCAGTACTCTGAAGGGAAGCCAAAGAAACAACTGTGACTTAAGTTAGAGATGGAGATTGGGCCCTAAAGAGATGCAAATGCACAGACAGATTAAGATTGCGCTGCGCACTGAAGAGATGCAGGTGCAAAGGCACAACACCTAACCAGTGCTCACCATCAGAAATTCAAAAATCTGGAAAATAATTCCTTTTCCGGTTGGGGCAGGCCATGTCGGGGGGCAGTGTACTGCACTGCTGCAGTAACAGTCACTAGTACTAGTACTAGTAAAGATACCACAAAGAAGTACAAAAATTACACAGCTGCAGTGGATAGCATAGCAGGTTCACATTGCTGAAATTATGTGGCATAATAAAAGGTGTCTGATTTGATGACACGTGTCACACGCATACTCACACACACACTAAGTAATGCGTAGCAAATTGAAAACTTCAGTAATGTAACCACATATTTTAAACAAACTAAAATTATGCACTGCTGCACATCAACAATCAGCAAAAAAAATATCAAGAATTATTGAAAATATTACTTTGTGTACATTAACACAGTTATACAAGAAAAATATCACCAAAACAGAAAGCTGTCTTTTTCTCCAAGTTAATCTGCCTACACAACAGATATGCCTCTCCCCCAAAGCATATTTCCACTGTCTCTCACTACACAGACTGAATGCTGTACATAACAATCAAAATCCACACACAAACAATAAACGCTCGATGATATAAGCACAGGCGGGTTTCCTATAATTGATGAACTAAAGTTTCAGCAAAACAAATGACCCCAAAAGGCTTTTCTAACAGCTTTTAGAAGGTTTGAATCACAGAGCTCTCAGAGCAGATTCTCTCCTACAGCTTCCTATACACACACTACCCCAAACTGAGGCTGTGCAGAATAATCTAGAGCCCATGTGACCTGAAATCCCATGAATCACTGCAAAATTCACCTTTGGAGCTTAAAAACAAGGTGAAGTGAGGCGGAGTACATCGTTTTCAATGTACTTCACCTTAAGAATTGGTGGAGTAGTGGTTTGGGAAGGCAGAGTAACGCGAAGTCATTGTTTTCAATGGACTTCGCATTACCCTATAGCTCTGCGGCACTGGCTTATGCTATGAGCACTCCGCAAATCTGCCTTCATTCTCATGGATCACTTGCAGAGCGACTAGGCCACTTCGCCCACCACTAACTAGGACCCCACTCACTGGAGAAGGAATCTTGAAAATGTCATATCTACTGCATGCCGCAAAGAACAAGGGGCCTGCTTACAGAGGTAGGAAACACTTTAAAATGGCATATCTGCTGTGTACCACAGAGAACTTAGGGTCTTGCTTACAGGGGAAGGAAACCTTGTAAAATGTTATATCTACTGTGTGCTGCAAAGAACTAGGGACCCTGCTTACAGGGGAAGGAAGCCTTGTAAAATGTTATATCTACTGTGTGCTGCAGAGAACTAGGGACCCTGCTTACAGGCGAAGGAAACCTTGTAAAATGGCATATCTACTGTATGCTACAGGGAACCAGGGGCCCTGCCTACAGGGGAAGGAAACCTTGTAAAATGGCTTATCTACTGTGTTGGACTGGTACCAAATACAGAATGACTGTTGTGGTAGAAATGCTACCTCTCACTTTATTCACTTTATTTTTTTTTACTTTTTATTTTTTAGTCTATATATATATATATATATATATAATTATCTATAATTAGAGTCAATTCATACATTATATTAGATTATGTAGGTGACAGTCCCTTGACTCATCTTGGCTGCTCTGGGGTCCCGGGTTCCACATCACACCCCCCCCCCGAGGGGACTGACCTGGGGCTTGTCTAGTATAAAAGGGTCTGGTGTGGTGCCTCCACCTGAGGTAGTGGCTGGGAATACCTGTAGGCAAATGGCAGGCAACCACCACTCAGGAAATAACAATAACTGCCCCCAAGACCCTTCCCCATGCTGCAACAATCCTCCCACACACAATAACTCTAAACCAAAAAGTCACAGCAACAAGAGTTAACATGCAAACAATTGTAATATTTATTTGGGGAAGGGGGGAAAGGTAAAGGTCAGACAACACAACACTTTTAGCCACTTCGTACTCCACACAATAACCCCCACTTCCCACCTTAGGGTGCACCCTAGACTGTCCCTTGATGTGGTGGGTACCACACCTTATCAGTGTTGTAGACCTGGGGTTGTCTTTCATCGGGGCCCAATAAGCTTTACTTAGACAGTGCCACTTAACTCTAACTCTGGGGCTTAGCTTGTCGGTGCTGAGTCCTTCCCAGGTAACTGACCACCAGTTTCCCTAGCTAACTAGGTAATAAAACTCCCCAAAGCCACAGCTAAGGGGTACTTACAATTCAGCAGTCACTAGGGGTTCAGCCAGCTGGGTTGGGTATGGTACCATGAAGGTGTCCGAAGTTGCTAGTGGTGCATTACAATGCAGGCTGCAAACTTGCAGGAGGGTTTCAGAAGTGACGGATGCTGTCTTCGCCTACCTAGCCTTGTTATCTTCACCTCAAAGATCTTTATAGACTGTTTTCATTAGGCAGGCCTTTTGACATCTTCCTCCCCGGTCATCGTCTTCAGTCTGGGGACAAGGCAGCCATACAGTAGTCCCCTAGACCTCTCTGTTACACACCCTGGATGCACAATTTATAGCTGGGTTTCTTAATCAGTCCCTAGCCCCTGCACTCTCAATTCGGGTTCTTTATGCACAGCTGTGGCTGGGCCCTTGCTCAGTCTCTAGCCTCAGCCCACACTGTCTCTCAGGTTTGCAGCAAAATACAGTATCAGTACTTACCCTACTGAGGGGGATAGACAGGAGCTAAGCATCACATTCTGCTGCAAACCTAACTACAGTGGTACAGTAGTTATCTAAAAGTTTCCTACCTCAAGGTACTTCGAGGTACCACTGAGGCAATTTACATTGACTGTAATGTAATTCTGTATTTCTCTGCTGCCCAACTCTCAGTCTCTCAGCTCACACTCCAGCTATCAGCTCTCTCTCTCTCTGGCTGAAGACTCCGGCTCCTGGTCATCTGCAGCAAACTCCAAAAACTTCTTTCTCTTGTTTTCTGGCTGCAAAGCTCCAAGCTTTTCCTCTGGCTGTCTATTTCATTTTTTTCTGGGCCAGACTGGTGGTTGGGTTACGAATGCAGGTGTAGGGTTGGGAAGCCCAAAGCAGTCTATCCTGCACTCCACACTCTGTCTGATCTCCCCTTTGGCGGGCAAACAGTCCCTTAAATAACTTTCTCACATCCACTTTCTGATTGGCTGTTCATCTCCCAGGCTTTCCATTGCCCTTTCACACTATATCCCAGCAGCACCCTCATTTTTGTAGTCCCACGGTGGCTGCCATTACTATTTACATTTCTGCCAAACTCACTGTTCCCCATAACTTTACTATTTAGCCCTTTGAAGGGCAGATAATCTCTGTTCCTGGCTCTGCTAACCCAAAAAGGAGCCAGGCCACATTTTGTTTATATCTGGGAGCCCGTATCTGTCCTCTGAGGCTTTTGTTATATCCCCACCCCCGATTTCATGCCTTAACAGGTCCTTCCATTAATGACTCCTTTAAATTTTTAGACCTGGCGGCTGTACATGTGCAATAAAAGCGTGGCTGCCATCTTTGTTTTTTACCTTTCAGTCCGGGGCATTTGCGTTTCATATGGAGTGAAGGTTATGTCACAGCCTTCAAAACAGATGACTTTGGAGCTAATCCCAGCAGGTGCTTTACCCTCACAAACTGTTGTTCTTTGATAGAGGTGGATCAGGAAGGGCAGTGGATGTGGTCTATCTGGACTTAAGTAAGGCCTTTGACTCTGTTCCACAAAGAAAGCTGATGGAGACACTTAGTAACATGGGGTGGGGGAGAAGGTGGTGTGCTGAGTATCAAATTGGTTAAATGATAGGAGGCAGAAGGTGGTGGTAAATGACAGTTACTTGGAAGATTTTATTTATTTATTTTACAATTTTTGGCTAGAAAAGGCACACTAGACCGAGGCTTGTTTCCAGGTGTGTCCTGGGAGCACAGGGAAGTTAAGTAACTTGCTCACAGTAACACAGTATGCAGGTGGTGGCTGTGGGATTTAAACCCAGTTCTCCAGGTTTGCAGCTCAGTGCTCTTGACTACTACGCTATATTCAATCAATCAATCAATCAATCAAAATCTGTATTTATCCAGGCGGGCACCATTGAGCAAGGCTCATTTGCAAGGTGGACCTGGTCATGAATACATCAAAGTACAGTACAGAAGCAGGTATACAAAAAGCAATAATATACAAGGAAGAAAAAGTATATACAGTGTATACAGTACAGTACAAGGTTGAAAATAATAAATAAAAAAAAACAGCATTATTTTACAATTGAAGAAGTCAGCAGATGTATAATCAACCGTAGGCATACAGGGGTTATAAGCAGAGATCTTTTGAGTGAAGCAGCCGGCAACTACACATATAGGGGAAAGAGGCCGTGTATGGGGTGGCAGGTTAGAGAGGTAAAGAAGAGGAGGGATATATGACCGACGACTGGGGGAAAAATTGGTCTAAAACCATAGAAAGTGACGATGGCTGTCATGTACTTGTTTATTATGATGATGACGAAGGAGGGGTAGATAATTGGGACACTACTATGGATGGGGTGGGACTTTCGCCAGGCTGGAGCAGACAGGGAAGGGTGGTTGCAGCAGGAAGAGTTAATAGGGAAAGAGTGAGAGCCAGGGGTAGAAACATGGCGAGCATCAGGATGGAAAGGGGGAATTGCGGAATTAGTGGGCTAGCGGTGAGGAAAACATTTGCAAGGTGCTTTCATGTAGTGATCGTAGAGTACCGTGAAGATATTCAGGTTAACAGGGCAGCTCAGCTTCAAGTTCCTTTGTAAACCATTCCACAATGTGGGTAAAGAGAAGCTTAGAGCAGCTTTGCTGAAATGAGTGTTGACCTTTGGAACTTGGAGGGTAATTAGGGAATAGCTCCCTAGAGTGTAGGTGCCTAACACACTCTGGGGAATACAATCTGAGACATATGAAGGGAGCTTGTTGGTCACCGCTCTGAAGGCCCATAGGGCGGCATTTCTATTCCTCTTATAGTGAAGGGAAGTCCAGCCTAACGATGAGTACAGGGAGCAGTGGTGTGTGGAAAGTGGAAGGCCAGTAATGAACCTGATAGCTCTGTGGTAGAGGGTGTCCAACTTAGCCAGTGCAGAGGCAGTGCAGTGGCTGTAAAGCAGGTCTGTGTAATCTGTTAAAGATAGGAAGGTAGCTTGAACCAGTTGCCTCCCAAAGACCCCAAGATGGTGAAGTGATCAATGGAGTATTACAGGGATCAGTACTGGGCCCTGTCCTCTTCTTTTTTTTTTTTTTAATTTACTATACTTTTTTGCTCTGCCGCCAGCCCCAGTACCTTGGCCCAGTCACGGACCTCACTGCTCCCACTCCCACATGGGCCATGACTCCCCGATACCCCCAGGCTTGCCCCCAGGGTGGGGCTGCGGCACCAGCCCCCTAAGTGCCGCAAATGACGGGATAGGTCGAGGAGCCGGCCTGGGAGCTAATTAGAGGAACGAGATGGGTATCAACTAGGCGGAGGCAGCTGCAATTTTTTCCTCTGGTGTATGGGCTGGTGACATGCAATGAAGGCCGGCGTCCACCCAGCCCCCGAATGTATTGGCATCGGTGCGTGTGGTACACCCAGCCTCCGCTAGGTGTCCATGTAGTGCCAAACACTCTGCCACCCTCCCCCCTGGAGAAGGAGAGCAGTCACTGGATGCTCAATTTTTCTCCCCTCCCGGCTGGCCCTCCGATGTCCCAGGTCTGTTCCTGAACCTGGGTCACTGGCATCACAGGTTGGCACCCTGCCCCTGCACCAGCAGGCTGACAGGGCACTGTCCACTTCAATGTTTTCATAAGTGATATTGTGGAGGAACTGGAGGGGAAGATGTGTCTCTTTGCAGATTTCACAAAAATCTGCAACAGGGTGGACCCCCAGCAGGGGGCTGAGAGAATGCAAAGAGATTCTGGGAAACTAAGGAATGGTCTTGGAAGTAGCCGCTGGGTTTCAATATCAATTTCCCAATCTCCCTCCTTTCCTCAAGGGTATACATATTAAGCTCCTTTAGTCTCTCCTCGTATGGTTTCTCTTGCAGACCCTGCACCATTTGAGTTGCCCTCCTCTGGACTGCCTCCATCCTGTCTATGTCCTTGCAGAGATGGGGTCTCCAGAACTGGATGCAGTACTCCAGATGGGGTCTCACCGACTGTCTGTACAGAGGGATAACAGCTTCCTGTTTTCTGCTGGTGATGCCTCTCCCTATACATCCCAATATCCCCCAGCCCTCCCTACTGCCTTCTCACATTGCTTGCCAACCTTAAGGTCATCTGATATGATTACCCCCAGGTCCCTTTCCATTTTTGTTGTTGTTACTACCCCCCCATTGTGTAATCTTCCCCTGGGTTTTTGTTTTCCAGGTGCATTATTTTGCATTTCTTTGCATTGAATCCAAGCTGCCATGCTTCTAACCATTCCTCCAACCTTGCCAAGTCCCTTCTCATCCTTTCCACACCTCCTTGTGTATCAACCCTGTTGCAGATCTTTGTGTCATCTGCAAAGAGGCATACTTTTCCTTTCAACTCCTCTGCAACGTCACTTATAAAGACATTAAAAAGGACTGGACCCAGTACTGAACCCTGCGGTACCCCACTAGTAACCCTCTTTCTTCAGAGTGGACTCCATTTACAATTGCCTTCTGTGTCCTGTTGTCCAGCCAATGGTTTGCCCAGGCTACCACCCTGGGACCCACTCCCAGGGTGGTTAATTTGATTATTAATCTTTTGTGTGGGACTATGTCAAATGCCTTGCTAAAGTCTAGGTAGGCCATGTCCACAGCCCCTCCCTGGTCTACTACTTTGGTCACTCAGTCAAAGAAATCAATTAGATTCGTCTGACATGACCTTCCCGCTATGAACCCATGCTGCCTTGGGTCCTGTGACCCACTGGCCTCTAGGTACTCAACAATGCTTTCCTTCAGAAGTGATTCCATCACTTTCCTTACCATAGGTCAAACTGACAGGTCTGTAGTTTCCTGCCTCTGTCTTGCTCCCACTTTTGTGAAGGGGAATCATATCCACCTTCCTCCAGTCCTCAGGTACCACACCATCCTCCCATGATTTGTTAAAAAGGGTAGTCAGTGGTGTCACTAGTTCTCCCCTTAATTCCTTTAGAATTCTGGGGTGAATTCCATCAGGCCCCATTGCTTTGTCCACCTTCAGTTTTAGGTTTTCTTTCAGAGCCTTTTCTTCTGTGAAAGGACTGGGATCGACCCCCCTATCCAGAGTGCTTCTCTTAATTGGATTAGGCACTTCCTGCCCCTCTTTTGTGAATACTGAGCAGAAGTATTCATTTAGTATCCCTGCTTTTTCACTGTCCCTCTCTGTCCACCCACCGTCTATTCTATTCAGCCTCACTATCCCTCCCTTTGTCTTTCTATGCTCCCTGATGTACCTTTAAAAGGTTTTATCCCTCTTCTTAACTGAGTTGGCTATCTTTTCCTCAGTTTGGGCCTTTGCTATTCTGACTTCCCTCCCTGCTTTCTTTGGCCTTAACTGGTACAGTTCTCTGTCCTGCTCCTTCTGTGTTTCCTTATACTTTCTAAATGCTATCCTTTTCTCCCTAACCTTCCCTGCCACCTCTTTTCAGAACCATAGTGGCTTTTTCTTTCATTTTGATTTATTTGCTTCACACAAAGGCTTATTGCCTCTGTGATGACAGTTTTGATGTTTCCCCATTGTTGCTCCACCCCTCCTTCTAGCCTGTTTGCTATTGCTTTTCTAAGGTGCTCTCCCATCTTGCCAAAGTCAGCCCTCCTGAAGTCCAGTACCCTCACTTTTGTATGGCTGGACTCTGTAGCTGAGTTTATCGTGAACCACACTGTTTGATGGTCACTTGTTCCCAGATGGCTACCCACTTCTAGATCTGAGATCCTGTCACTGTCCCCATTTGAGAGTACGAGGTCTAAGATTGCTCCATCATGAGTGGGTTCCAAAACTAGCTGTCTGAGGCATGCCACCTTTAGGGCATCGAGAATGTGCCTGCTCTTGGATGTGGCTGCAGCAAAGGTGCTCCAGTTAACATCTGGCATATTCAGGTCTCCCATCAACAGTATCTCCCCTTTCTCTGCCATCCTAAGGATACCTTCTATCATATCCTTGTCCATTCCATCCCCCCGATGGGGGTCTGTATACAACCCCTGTGCAGATTTTTTCTCCGACTGATTGAGAAACACTGCCTCTGAGTTGCTCTTTCTCATTCTTGAGAATCAAACTTTTTGTGCCAAAACCTTTACTTTTGTGCTGAGTTTGTGAGTATTTTACATTTTATTATTATTTTAAGGGTTTTTCAGCGGTTTCTTGATGGTTCCCGGGAACCGCACTCTCCCCTTTTTTCCTCTGTTCCTTTTAACTTTTCTGAGGTAAAAATGTACTGCATTTTGAGTATTTCGACAGTTTTCAAGGTCTTTTTAATAGCAGTTCCCTTTATTTTACTAGGAACTCTATTTTTTCTGTCTTTCTACTGACTTTTGCTATGTTTAATTGTGGTTCTTTACTGCTAGGTAACTGACCGCATTTATAGTTTTTCCCTTTTGAGAACCAATGTTTTTCAGCTTTCTGACACATTGTTATGTCAGAAAAGCCAAAATGAGGACTGGACCCACTGGTTTTAAAACTGTATTGAGTGTGGCAAAATATTAGCTAAAGTAGGTAGCCATGACCCGTGTTTACAGTGCTTGGGACCAGAACACATTTGCTCAATTTGCTCTAAATTCTGTTCAAAAACTATTAAAAAGAGGGCCAAAAGACTAGGAGATGGCAACTAAAAATGCTTCTCCTATTAAAGAGGGGTCCACTGCCCTGCCTAAGTCTAGAGATATGGACCCCTCAGGAAATAAGTCTGATAAAACAATCAAAATGGTGACAGGCCAAAAAAAGAGAAATGGTGAACAGACCGCTGAGTCTGTTCCAGCCAAAAAACTATGTAAAGACAGTCATACCACTGCCCCTCCCACATCAAGGCAAGGGGAGATGCCAGTGGCCAAAAAAAAACAACAACATAAAAGCAAAGAAAAGAATAAAGAGGGTCAGTCACCTACTGAGGTCTCTGACCACAATAAGTATTTACCCCCTGTAGAAGAAATGGCAAAGGCATGGCACCTATATCAAACTTTACAGAGTATGGGTGCTTTTTCTCTCTTCCCTCTGCTCCTGTTAACCCTAACCGCTCTATCCCAACCTTTGGTACCTCCTACCACTACACTCAGGGGGAGGATGATGATGATGATGATGATGATAATGATGAAGATAACAATGGGAGGACCAGTCTCTGGAGCCAGACATTTTGCCTGACCCACACTTTGGTACCGCTCCACATGGCCAGGAGGACCTTTTCTCCCCCTGACCTTCTTACAGCACATGGTGGACGCCCTGGATCTCCCCGCTCAGGAGTCCACCGAGGATGATGATGATGAAGAGAATGAAGACTATAAAAATATGATGGGTCTTCCTCCTACAAAAAGATTGTGCTTCCTATATACAGATCCTTCAAGAAATCCACTATGAAGCTCCTGCGGGCCCCTACTTCCCTGTCAGGAGTGGACAAGAAAGTGGATAGGAAATATCTTCTGGCTAAAAATTAGGCTGATTTTCTTTATACTCATCCCAGCCATGAAGGGGTAGTTCGGACCGTAGCCTGTGAAAAGGCTAAGGTCCCTCTCACCTCTATGCCTCCTTAAAAGGATTCACAAAAATTGGATGCTATGGCAAAAAAATCTTATACCACAGCCTCTTTGCTTTTACACCTATCCACTTACTTAGCATACTCTGCTAAGTACTAAAAGGCTCTTTGGAGTTCTGTCCAGGCCATTCTGTCACACAAATCTGACAAGATGGTCCAGGACATTACTGAAACAGTGAAATCTGGTCTGGAAGCCACCAAATATCAGTTTCACATGGCTACAGACACTAATGACACAGCATCAAGGGTCATGGCTCAGGCTGTCTCTCTCAGATGTTTTGCCTGGCTATGAACAACTAATTTATCACAGGACACCCAGTCCAAAGCTATGGACATCCCCTGTGCAAATAATTCCCTTTTCAGGGACAAAACCGAAGCATACATGAAAAAGGTGGAGGAATACAAGTCCACCTATGAAAGTAACGCAGCCAAGCAGAAAGCCTCTACATCCTAGAAGTCTCAACCTAGGGGTAATAGAGGAAGGGGCTACTTTCCCAGGGCATATTTTCCAATGCCCATGCCCATGGACTTCTCTCAAATGAGAGTTTTTTTGGGGGCAAGAGGCAGGAGGGGTCAGAGGAGAGCTTCCACCACTCCTGCCCCTGCCACACAGCCTAAGTCCTGACTTCTGTAATCAGGTCACCTCCCCTCCTCCAGTAGGGGGCAGGCTCTCCAACTACCTCCAAGCTTGGACCCACATCACCACAGACAAGTGGGTCTTTGAGGTAGTGGAAAAAGATCTACCCCTACAGTTCAAGCAGTTTCCTGCCCTTCGGGGTCCAGCCCTGTCAAAACCCCTATCCCCAACAGAAAGAGATCTGTTGGAGTTGGAGGTAAAGACCCTCTTGTCAGCCAAGGTGGTGGAGAGAGTTCCCCTTTCACAGCATGGAAAAGGTCTCTACTCCAGATACTTCCTGACATTAAAGAAAATTGGGGAGTGGTGACCTATTTTAGATCTCAGATATCTAAACAAGCACCTTCTCAAACCAAAATTCAAGATGATTACCCTTCAAATGGTAATACACTCTCTGCAGCAGGGAGACTGGCTAGCCTCCCTGGATCTCAAGGACACCTATTTTCACATACCAATAAGGCAGTCCCACAGAAAGTTTCTGAGGTTCAGGCTGTATTCAGGCCATTACCAGTTTGTAGCCATGCCCTTTGGCCTCACCCCTGCTCCCAGAGTATTCACAAAGTGCCTATCTGTAGTGGCAGCCCCCTTGAGAAAGCAGGACATTTCAGTCTTTCCATATTTGGACGACTGGCTCATAGTGGGCAAGACTCCTCAGCAAGTCAGAGAGGCTCTAAACTGCAAAAGACAAACTCTGTCCTCTCTGGGGTTTCTAACCAATGAAAAGAAATCCCACCTTGAACCCTCTCAGCTCCTCAACTTCATAGGGGCAAACTTGGATACTGAGCAGGCAAAAGCCTTTCTTCCTCAGGACAGAATTCAGAACTTTATGACTGCAGCAAATTCTTTTCAGCTAGGCCAGCCAAAGCCTACAAGGCATTTTCTACAGCTCCTGGGCCACATGGTTTCCATGACAGCTGTGGTTCCAGGGGTAAGGTTTCAAATGAGGGACATTAATATCACTTGTGAGCCCACCGGTCACAAAAGAAAAATTCTCTGTCCAAGTTACTACCAGTGACAAAAACACTGCTTCAAGCCTGCTTCTGGTGGAAGGAAGAGGAAAACCTCTCAGTGGGCATCCCCTTCCAGCTATCCCTCAAAAATCATTACCACAGATGCCTCACTACTAAGTTGGGGAGTGCATCTGGACAGCTCTTCACTCAGTGGCACTTGGGTGCCAAAGGAGTCCAAAAGCCACATAAATCTTCTGGACGTGTACCTGGCACTGAAAGCTTTTGCCCCCCAGGTCAAGGGACACACTGTTCAGATCAGATCAGATCAGACAACACCACTGCCATGTTTTACATAAACAAGCAGGGTGGCACAAGGTCTTCTGCCCTGTGCACAGAGGCCATGTGAATCTGGTCCCTGGCCTATTTCCTGGATGTGAGTCTCGCTGCCATATATCTCCCAGGCAAGGCAATACCCCGGCAGATACTCTGAGCCGCATCAGCCAAGGTCACAATGAATGAACTCTGAACAGGCAAATCCTTGCCATAGTCTTCAGGAGGTGGACACACCAGAAATGGACTTGTTTGTGTCCCACCTCAACTACCAGCTTCCTCTGTACTGCTGCAGACCCCAGCAATGGGCATTCTCTAGCAGATGCAGTAATTTTGAACTGGACAGCTAAGTTTCTATATGCCTTCCCTCCATTTCCCCTGCTACACAGAGTACTACTGAAGCTCAGAGATCAGCCTGCAACCACGATCCTCATAGCTCTAGACTGTCCGAGGCAAACCTGATATCCTCTCCTGCTGGCCATGTCCCACAGGAAGCTGATTCGACTTCCTCTGACTCACTGTCTCCTCACCCTACCAAAAGTATGGGTGACCAATCCAGATTTAGAATTTCTTCACCCCAAGCCTGGTTCTTGAGGAGCTAGAATTTCCAGATTCACAGTATTCAGAGCAAGTTCTGAAAATTCTTTGCATGCTAAAAAGCCAAGTACAAAGAAAACCTATGCAGCTAAGTGGAAAAGATTTTCAATCTGGTGCAAAGGGAAAAGAATAGACCCTCTGAAGACCTCTATCCCTTCTGTTTTGGACTATTTAGTTCATCTGCAATCATGAGGCCTTAAGGCCTCATCCTTGAAGCTTCATTTAGCTGCAATTTCAGCCTATCTTTCCACTGGCAAAGAAAAGTCCATCGTTTCTAGGCCCATTTTAAAGAAATCTTTCAAAGGCCTACTTCACCTGCAGCCCCCAATTATGGAACTGTAACCCCTTGGAATCTTAACCTTTGCATTGCTAAGCTCATGGAGCCTCCTTTTGAGCCCATGGCTATAGCTCACATTAAGTACGTTAGCGGCTATCACTTCTGCAAAAATAATTTCAGAACTGCAAGCACTCTGCACTGAGCCTAACTACATGATCCTCCATAAGGACAAGGTAGAGCTCAGAACAAACAGGAAATTCCTTCCTAAGGTGGTCTCTGCATTCCACCTTAACCAGTCCATTACTCTCCCTATCTTCTTCACTGAGAGTTCCACTCCAGGGGAAAGAAGGATTCACAGCCTAGATCTCAGGAGAGCTCTGTCCTATTATATGGAGCATACTAAACAGGTCAGAGGCTCCACTACTCAGCTTTTCCTCACCTATGGTGAGGTGTACAAGGGCAAACCAGCAACCAAAAGAACTATCTCTCACTGACTAGTTTCCTGCATTCAGTTCTGTTATGCCAAGGCTGGCAAACAACCCCCTCGAAGCCTCAGGGCCCACTCTACTAGGGGCAGTGCTGCCTCTGTGGCAGCTGCAAGGGAAATCCCCTTTCTAGATGTCCACAAAGCAGCTACTTGGAAGACTGTTCACACATTCATAAAGCATTATTGCTTCGATGTACAGTCAAGGTCTGATGCCAAATTTGGCAGGGCGGTCCTGCAGAGCCTCTTCACTAAGTAGGTTTTGTACCCGCCTCCCAACTGTACTGCTTTGTAGTCTGCTATTGTTACTGATGCTAAAGGACTCCTGGGGTGAGAAGAAAAAAATACCCACTGTAGTAATTCTGTTTTTTCCAAGGGGTCCTTTAGCATCAGTAACCTCCCACCCTGCCTCCCTAGGCACCTACTTCTAGAGGTCTCTGCTGTTCAATCTTTTTGCCAAATTTGTTCAGGTTTTTGGATTGTTTTTTAAGCATGTTTATGGTTAATTATAGTCTTTTTATGGTTCATGCTATTGCATGGTTTTAAAGCCTGTTGGCATAGTCTTTCTGGTCATTGTTCTCCTTTAGCCTTTGAAAAAATTCCGAAGCCCCGTGGGCAGTGTTGGGTAAGTTACTTTTTCTTTTACTTTCTATTACTTTTGAAAACTTGTCCCAGAAAGCTCTGCACAGTCACTAGCAAGGATGGAGAAGTTCTGGAAGATGTAATACACCTTACAGTAACATTTACTTATGTCTTTTTTATACAAAAGAAATACATAACTGTAACTGATTACATTTATTTGAAAGTAAGTAGTAACTAACCTATTACTTTCAAAATATTTAATCTGTTATAGTTATTTATTATTTTTGTATTGTTTTTGTATTAAAAGAAATAAGTAACTATAACTGTAAGGTGTATTACTTTTTCTAGTACTTCTCCATCCTTGTAAGTGACTGCACAGAGCTTCCTAGAACAAGTTTGCAAACATAATAGAAAGTAATAGAAAAAATAACTTACCCAACACTGCCTGTGGGCACTTTGCACTCAGCACACCCTCCTGCTTGATTCTGATTGGCCACTCTATTTTAATGAATATTCATAGCTCCACCTCCGAGGCAGTTCAACCTGATCAGCTTACTGCTATTGTTACTGATGCTAAAGGACCCCTTGGAAGAAACAGAATTACTACAGTGAGTAATTTATTCTTATGAGACCCCACCTGGAGTACCATGTCCAGTTCAGGAGCCTCACCTCCACAAGGATGTTGACAAGGGTCAAAGCAGTCCAGAGGAGGGCTACTAAAAGGGTGTGGGGATTTGCACAAAAAAAGCATATCAGGAGAGGCTGCAGGAGCTCAACATGCACTCCCTAGAGGAGAGGAAAGTGAGAGGGAACAGGACTGAGATCTATAACTACCTCATGGGGGTGAATAGGGTGCAGGAGGGGAGTCTTTTAAATAGGAGGAGAAGCACCAGAACAGAGGGGTATGTCATGAAGCTTGGGAGGGGGGAGTTTAAGAGGGATGTGAAGAAATACTTCTTCACAGAAAGGCTGGTAGATGCCTGGAACTGCCTGACAGAGGAGGTGGTAGGGATGAAGACAGTGGGGAGGTTCAAGCTTGTGTGGAACAGGCACATGGGTATTGTTTGTTTATTGTTTATTGGTAAATATTCGGAAAGACCTTTGAGTCAGAGACTCATTTACAAAGGTTCCACGTCAAACATTAAGGTACAGAGAAAAACATTTTCAAACAGAGATGACAGTACAAGTACAGTATAAAATGGAGGATTACATTACATTGCATTACAAGGCAGTCAAGGGTATAATAAAATAGAGGTAAGGGAGGCGGATGGGACACCTGTGACCAAACAGAATCTGGGGTGTAGTGTTAGACAGGGAAAATTTGTTATTGTGTGCATCTTGAGGGAGAGATGGGAATATAAATGATTCATTAGGGAAGACTTCAGTAAGTGACTTTACTATTACATCTCCCTCTGAAGTTACTCTACATACTTGCACTCTGTTATGATTCGTTTTGTTACACCAGAGCTTCTGAAATTGCAGGAAGCACACTTTTACTCTGTACTGATGAATATACAGTTTGTATTTGCATTTTTGGAAGTATATAAAGGTACAAATAATACATTTTTTTTGTTTCCCATACAAAATTGTTACAGAGTAAAATGTTTTTGGTCTAAATTTGGTATGAAGCTTTTGATATTGTATTTGTAATGATTTCTGGCAATATCCACCCCAATACTGAACCAATGAATACTGGTGACTGTCTCGTTTTGTAATAATCAAAACAAAGGGTTCTTTAGATTTTTTTAGCAATACTTTATTCCAGCATAACTTGTACTGCGTACAGAGGAGCTAACTGTTCTTGCAGCTCCTCAGGTTCCCCGACACCCTACTTCTCACATGCCTAGTAACTCTCTACATGTGACTTAGTACACGGCAAACATTTGCATTTAGTACTATTCATACCTTTACTTGCATCTTATCAACACATCCCCTTTTTTCTTTTTTTTTTTAAACTTCTTTATTGAAATTTTAATACTGAACACAAACAGACATATATCCCGGGTTATGCCCCCAGGCCCACATCACAAAACTGAATGTGGTAACTATATACAATCACAGTTACCAAAGCTAATTCCCATACCAAACACTCCACTTCCCTCTAGGATAGGCTACCAGTTCCATTTTCATGCTCAAGCTTGAACAAACCTAGATTCTGGTCCAGATTAATAATTCAAATTATCAGCACAACCTATAAGTAAAAATATCCGCCCATCTTCAGGTAACTGTGTCCCCAGGAAAGAGAGAGAACCCCATGTACCCAACCCAGCAAATGACTGTTACGATCAGGTAAGCCCCTATGTGAGGCAGTAATAGCTGTACCTATACATAAATTGTCCCACAGCCAGAAATCAAATCCAGACCTCAACAAACCCCTTAAACTCATGTAATAAGAATCTATCTCACTGCTCATCCACAGACAGACAGATCTGAACCGAGGACTTTTAACTGAATTTCATAGACTACCTCTAAAGTCCTCCAATTCCGTTCATAAATTTTTCCTTCCATCGGCATGTGTTGTTTAATTTTTCTAGGACCTGCAATAGGTCCTCACCCAAAGATCATAATCGTAAGCTATGTCCTCCTTCCAGTGTCTTAGAACAAATGCTTTAACAACAGCTGACATCAGGGAAATATGATATTTGGCTCGACCACGAGATCCTTCCCAAATCCCCATTATGCAAATTTCTGGACTAATGTAATCCAGTAGTCCAATACGGGTCCATGTTTTTAACCATAAGACCCCAAAGTGGTTGAATTCGAGAACACTTCCAAAATATATGCAGGAGGTCCCCTGGCTGCATGCCACAACAAAAACAAAGATCTGTCTGTCTGAGTTTTCTAGAACACAGTTTAGTAGGGGTGTAGTAGATGTTTGAGCAAATAAAAAATTGCATCATATTATACTTCGGTATAGGCAAATATTTCACATATTTCCAAACTTCAGACCAATTTGGTCTCAGGGGGAATAAGGCTTTCTCCCAATATACAATACGAGACTCAGAGTTTGTATCCACATAGTCTAGCAAGACCTTATATACTTTGGATAAAGGGTGCTGTGAAAGATCAATTTCCCTTAAGCTATCCCATGTAAGCACCTGTTTTCCTCCTCTATCCTTAAAATCCCACACAAACTTCTGGAGTAAATTAGTAAGCTGTATCTTTTTAAAAAAATCCCACTCCACAGCCTGTATTGGTAAATGAACCTTATCAGAGACTATAAAGTCAGCCAGTCTGAAGTCTTGCAGTAGTGATGCCCATTGACCCTTCAAAACACTGTTCCCCAGGTGGAAATTAGGATTCCCCACTAAAGGTTGTTCTCCTGCCCCCTTCTGAGCTTTCCTCTGGGCTGAAGTTAGCCACTCCCACCAAGCCCTGACTGATCTGTATATCGGGATTGCTTTCCTATGCCTGGCAGAGTCTCCGGTCCACATGCATTAATGCCTCTGGCAGGAGTCTGTATTTTCAAGAAGCAGCTGCTCAATTGCAGCCATGTTGGAATATATTCCCATCTCCCAGACGATGATCCCATTGTCCCATATATCCTAATTGCCCTGCTACATAATATGTTAGCAAATCGGGAAGCTTCACTCCGCCCCTAGAGTAGGGAAGACGTAGAATACTTTGCTTCCTCCTAGTTGGTTTCGAGTCCCACAAAAAATCTGAGATGATCCTTTGAATGCTGACAAATCTAGCCTTCGGAATAGAATAGGGAGAGAGACAGATTGGATACAGCAATCGAGGCAGAAGGTTCATTTTAATAAGACCCACCTTGGCCGTAAAATTTAGGGGAAGCCTCTTCCACCTTTCAATATCCTGCTTAATTCTGACTACAATATTACCAAGGTTCTCCTCCACCCCATCTTCTGATCTGGCCATGACCCAAATCCCCAGGTACTTGATTTTTCTGAGGCCCAATTGAGTTGAAACGCCAAAATCTCCCTATGGGTATGAATTGTGAGTGGGAGGACTTGTGTTTTGGCTAAATTTAACTTATAATTAGCAACCCTGGAGAACTTCCCAATAATTTCCAGGGTTCGCTGAAAGCTCAGATGGATTACTTAATGTAATAAGATGTCATCAGCATAATTCGATAACTTAAGCTCTAACCCCAGAACATCAATCCCTGAACCCTTGTATCCTTTATAAGGGACCTTAACAGGCTCGAGGTATATATTAAATAAAATTGGTGATAATGGACACCCTGCCTCGCTCCATTTTTAAGAAGAAACTCTTCAAAGATATCCATTACATAAACTCGGGCAGTAGGGGCTTCATAGAGATTTCTGAGGCCCTTAGAATTCCCCTGGAACCCCATCTTTTCCATAGTGAGGAACAAAAATTGGTGAGAACGCGGTCAATGCCTTCTCGGCATCTAATGCAATTAAAGCCATAGCCGAATTTGAAAGAGCCACCTCTCCAAGATATGATGAAGCTTCTTAATGCATCCGGGCCCCTCCCTGGCATGAACCCAACCTGCTCTTGACTAATCAAACACGGGCAACTTTCAAAACCCTATTAGCAAGTATCTTGGTAAGGATCTTAATATCTTGGTTTATTAGAGCTATGGGCCTATAATTACCTGGCAAATGTTTGGGTTTGTCTGGTTTGGGAATCAAAGTGATATAGGCCTGATACAGTGGGGGTGGGAAATCCTTCCTGCATGATGACTGGAAAAAGCTCCTTCAGCAAAGGTATTAAAGTCTCCATGAACTTTATAAAATTTAGCTGGAAGACCATCTGGGCCTGGTGCCTTCCCATTAGGCAAATCCATAATAACCTCAAAATTTCCTGCTCCAATATTGGGGCAGCCAGGCTGGGCCTGCTCCAGACTCATTTTGGCAGAGAAATTGCCTCTAAAACCCTTAATTTCTGCCACCGGGCACTGCGCCCCTTCCTGGTATATTGCCGCATAATAGTCGGCAAAGGCATCTGCCAAACCTTGAGGGTCCGAGATGAATTCCTCTCCAAACTTCACTGCCACAATCGTTCTCTCCGCCTCTCGCCTTTGATCCTATGGCCAAAATCTGGCCTGGCAAACTCTCTCGCAACAAATATTTGGCATTCAATCTCCCTAGCCAGAAATCTACCCTATAATTAAGGATACCCTTATATTCCTCCCTTAAATCTCTAAGCTCCTGATCTGTCTCTTCAGAGGAGCCTCTAATGGCGCCTAATGATTTAATGGCCCCAATATAAACTCCTCCCAAGCTCTATTCAGTTTATTCTGCCTGGAAGTATATTCCTGAACCCATCCCCTGTACAGCACTTTGCAGACAGGCCAGGCTAAGTTTCTATCAACAAGAGTAGGGATTTGAGTCTGGAAAATTTCCTTGAGTTTGCCCTTCAACCTGACTAGTATCTTATCATTCGCTAAGACCCTATCATCTAAGCACCAAGGAACTGGCTTGGGGAGGATATTGTCTGTCCTCCATATCAACTGTATTGGGGAGTGGTCAGAAAGGATCCACTCAAAGGTACACATACCTGTGACCCCCCTTAGGACCTCCCGATTAATCAAAAAAAAATCGATCCTGGTATAAACCTTATGCACTCCAGAGTAAAAGGTCATCTCAGTCTCTCCCTTTCTGTAGATCCGATATGGATCCACTAAAGCAGTGACCTCCAGGAATCTATGCAATGCCGCCTGGGGAACTAATAGCTTTACTGGAAGGGGGACTCCTGTCACCCTATTATCTAAGCAAATGTTCCAGTTGCCTGCCAGAATAAAGGAGCTCCTGGAGAGTGCCAAATCAGCCTCCAATGAGGCAAAGAATGCTGATCTAGGCGGAGTGGGACCATAAATGGAGGCACACACCAGTGGGTGTCCAAAGCACGAGCCCATTGTGTATACTCCCCTGCCATCCTCCCTCAATCTAAAGCTCTCAATCACATATGGGCATCCCTTCCTAATTAATAATGCCACCCCACCTGAAGCCTTCTCGATTCCCACTTCCAAGTACTTTGCCAACCCATCCTTTCCTAGCAAATGTAATTGTCCGTTCAGTAAGTAGGTTTCCTGTAGTGCAGCGATATGGACCCCATCTGATTAATATATCTAAGGATAACCAATCTTTTCCTCCTTCCCTGAGACCCTTCACATTCCACGACAAAATTCTAAGTGACCCCATCTACCACATCCACGCCTTGGACCCTCCCTCTGACTATTAAGTTCCTTTAGACCACCTGTCATTGTTTCTCTCTTCCTGCCCTCCCCATAAACCCCCACATACTACCCTGATCCTTCTCGATCGCCTCCTAAATCGATCCGAACGTTATGAGCCCACTCACAAGACGTCCCCTTTCAGCCCAAGCAAGTCCTCTATAACCCTAGAAACCCTCATTCTCCCATATCATCTGGTGCAGACCAGACAGCCAAACATCGCATCTAAGCATCTAAGTTAATAATGGGAGAAATTATATCTCAATAGCCAAAACCATTATCTTCATGGCTTACCGCTCCCACCACCTGTGCAGCGGGAAAAGAGGAAAAAAAAGGGGGAGGGGTGAGATGGGGTTTTACCTTCACAAAACTCACTAACCTATTATGAATATTCATTAAGAGAAAATACAAACAAGTACAATTCAATAACAATCAAGTAATCCCCTAATGAGTCCTTCGAGCAGCGTAACTAAACGCTTTACAGATTATCCTGTATTCACTGTCCAGTTCCGCCTTTGCTCTTAAGTAACTGGTTTGAATAAATCAGGTAATTCCACTTTAAGGCTTTCCAAGGCTTCTTCTGCCGAGAGGTATTTTCTGTCCTCTTTCACCAACTTGACCACTAGAGTGGCAGGATATTGCAGTCTGAATTTCAAACCTGCCATGTACAGCTTCTTTTTAATGTCTGCATACTCCTTCTGTTTTTCCCTCACCGAGGGGACCAAGTCCTGAAACAACCACACCGAGGCCCCATTCCAGTGGAGGTTTCTATTAGCTTTGGCTTTTGTCAATACATGGGATTTTTCCTTGTAGTTAAGAAAACGCATTATAATTACATGAGGCCACGCCCCGGGGGGGGGGGTCTCTCAATGCCCGGTGGGCCCTCTCAAGATTATAGGATTCACCAAACGGCGTGGGCCCAAATAACTTAAAAAGGAGATCTTGCATGAAGGCAACACAATCTGAGCCTTCTGTTTTCTTGGGGAGCCCAGCCATTATTAAATTATTCCTTCGGCTTCTTGCCTCCTGATCTTCCAGACGATTTTCTAATTTTCTCACTTGCCTTTTCAGGTTGACTATATCCTGGTCCATAGTAGCACTTTTTCTTTCTTGTGATACCATTCTGACCTCCAGATCACCCACTCTCTGAGTGAGAGCATGTAATGCAGGTTTTAATATAGTGAAATTGGCGACCAGCCCCTTCAGGAGCTGCTTAATTTCTAGGATGTCCTCCGTTGTTGATTGACCCTCCGGGCCCTCCCCCTTCCAGACCTCAGACTCGTCTGGGACCGGGGAGTGGGGCTTCGAGCGTTTCACCGCCGGTGTTCTCCCTGCGAGAAGCGAGGGGCTGTTTAGATCCATCTCGGCCATTTCGTGAGCCGAATTGCTCGAGTTTGCTGCAATCTTTCGCCCACCAGACCGACCCCAAAACGCTTCCCAGCTGCACCACCTCCATGAAAACAATGCCCTCACTGCTGATCTACTGTGGAAGTCAAAAATAAACTATTTTAAATTAAGTAGCTGGACTGGAGCTCTCAGAAGAGACGTCTACCTCGCGCTAGCTCATCACGTGACCCCATCAACACATCCCCTTTTTTCTAATTAAAAAAATATAGGTACATATTTCTTTTTTAACAGAGACAAGGGTTTGCATATTACTTTCGTTCATGCCCTCTAAATAAAATTCAAGCTACAGTTTTTTTATTTTTTCATAAAAAACATTTTATATCACTTTATATTTTAATATGGCTCAGTAAGTCTGTTTGGCTTTTTTATTAGCCTACCACATCTTGACCTGCCCAGTTAATTGTTCAGTAGTCTTAGCACTAACAGTTTCATTAGACATCTTCAGTTCAGTATTGTCTTTTGATATTTCAGGAAAGTCAGGTAAAGTCCAGTCGGGAGAACTAGAATTTCTTTCCTGTTTGTGGTCATCACACATAGGCATTTCATGTTCAGTGTATTGTTATTCTGATACATTCATGAGTCTCTCGGGCAAATGCACTGGTTCGGTAGGTAAGGTCACTGGTGGTACAAGAACGTGCACCAATTTTGCAGGCACTGGCATCAAATGTCTCCTGTTTCTTCTTAGCAAATGTCAGTAAGGATCAAATTGGCTCTTGTAGCCACAAGTCTCTGAACTATTGCTAGTTATCCACAAAAATCAACACTTCTCACTCGAACAGTGTCTTCAGTTTGCAGCAGTCAGTGGCATGTTACTGTTTTGTCATATGTACCATGTTGTTTCTTAAATAGCAAAGTCTTTTTTCTCAGTATGTGTTTATTGTCAATGTAACATTCTAGTTTTAAGTTAGGTAATCTGGTACGAATCTGGTGTCCCATGAGCAAGTCAGCAGGTGCTCTGCCACATTCTTATAGTGTTGCTCTGTAATTTAATAAAGCAATTGATGGGTCAGTGTTTGCATCTCTAGCCTTTTTCAGTAAAGTCTTCATGATTTTCACTCCACATTCTGCTAACCATGAGGAGAGGGGAGAAGGGCACTCCAGGAAGACTTAGAGAGGCTTGAAAAGTGGTCACACACTTGGCAGCTGAGGTTTAATGCTCAGAAATGTAGCATGCTACATTTAGGTGTTAGGAATCCTGGGTATGACTACCATTTGCGGGGGACAGCTTATGTTCAAGTTCAAGTTTATTGTGAAGGGATAATATCCAGTGAGCAAGCTCATTTGCAAGGAGGCCCCTTATACAGAAAGACAACAAGACAATACATAGTACAAAACACAAAGCAGAGGTAGCAAGGATACATAGTTCAATACAGGGACGTACTGGAGGGGGGGTTTGGGGTTGAAGCCCCCCAAACGCACATCGCGCATGCACAATTGCTGGTTGTGAGTGCAATCTTTTAAAAAAAGATTTCTGCAATCGGGAACTGCGCTGCCTCCTCCTTTGCCACTAATGCCCATGATTCCAGTCCTGGGCACAGGTCGCGATAGGAGGATGTACACACTGCCTGATTTAGGCTGGCATGTCAGCCAGGGTCACATGATGCGCAGACTGCAGAGTCACATGATGGCGGGACCGTCAGGACTGCAAAGCTGCGGCGGGAGAAGTGATAGGAGCCTGCCACTGTCCCGCTCTTGGAGTACCATGACTGACAGCACTCAGTAATGTAAAGCCCACCCCAAAGATCCACGGGCACCAATACCGATTGGCAGCTAATGTTACAGACCAATCGGTGTTTGGTTTTCTCACACTCCACTCTGTGCCCTCCTCCAGCCCTCTTCCAGCAATAGATTCAGGGTGCAGCATGAGATGAGAGTCTTCTGGTCGGTGAGCGAGCAGCAGTGAGCACTGTATTGAGGAAGAAAGAGAAGGAGTCTCTGTGCATCTAAGAAAAAGAAGCCCTTGTAAGGGCTCTCTACTACTGTGAAGAGCAAAATCAATTATCAATTTTAATTGGAGACGTCTCCTCTCTCAGTGAAGTTTCAGTGCTGAGACAGTGAGATGAGACACAAGCTAAGCTACAGTACTGTAGTACTGCTGCTGCTAGTAGCAGTCAGCTCAGCAGGGCACTAGTGTGGAGTGGACTACAGCTGAGCACAATACATAAATTAGTACTTATTAAAAACCTGAGTCCACTCCTGACCTTGTAATTTGTAATATAAAAAAAAAAGAAAAGGAGAGAAAATAGTTGGGCAGCAGCAGGTCAGGCAGGACAGAAAGACTCAGTGCATGGGGCCTGGGGGGGGTAGAGAGTGAAGCTAGAGAGACTGAGGTTCAGAGGGACTGAGGGAGTGTGGTTTGGACTGGATGGACTGTAGTCTATGATGTGACTGACTGTCTCTTTGGCTGCCTGGATCTGGACTGTCAGGGAAGAAGAAGATAAGAATAGAGATTTCAGAGACAGAGAAAAATAGTATAGAGAGCTGAAGAAAGAACAAAAGATGAACTAGTCAAGTCTGCTTTTCAGATTTTGTTTGATTAAACTGTGGGAGGCAGAGCACTGTCTCTGGGTACTGCGCTTACTGTAGGAGAGACAGCCTGAACTTAAGTCCAGTGTGGCCTGCCAGATTTATTTCTGATTAAACAGGGGAGATCAAACTCGCACTTCTGTACTGCGACAGTCTGTGTGTGTACTAAGCAGAGCACCAAGCCCTTGCTAGATTTTTTCTGATTAAACTGATAGAGATCAGAGCACTATCTGCACTGTGACACTGTCTCTGTGTGTACTAAGCAGAGCACCAAGCCCTTGCAATATGTTTTCTGATAGAGATCAGAGCACTATCTGTTCTGCACTGCGACAGTCAGTGTCTGTGTGTACTAAGCAGAGCACCAAGCCCTTGCTAGATTTTTTCTGATTAAACTGATAGAGATCAGAGCACTATCTGCACTGCGACAGTCTGTGTGTATACTAAGTGACCACCAAGCCCTTGCAATATGTTTTCTGATTAAACTGATAGACATCAGACATCAGAGCACTATCTGCACTGCGACAGTCTGTGTGTGTACTAAGTAGAACACCAAGCCCTTGCTAGATTTTTTCTGATTAAACTGATTGAGATCAGAGCATTATCTGCACTGTGACAGTCTCTGTGTACTAAGTGGACCACCAAGCCCTTGCAATATGTTTTCTGATTAAACTGAGAGAGATCAGAGCACTATCTGGACTGGCACAGTCTGTGTGTGTACTCAGCAGAACACCAAGCCCTACTAGATTTTTTCTGATAGAGATAAGAGCACTATCTGTTCTGCACTGTGACAGTCAGTGTCTGTGTGCAGACAGTAGCAGTGTTGTGTTTAGAGATACTGCAGAGAGAGTGAGAGAGATAGTAGGACTACAGTCAAAGTAGCGACTGAGCAAGAGAGAGTGAGGGGAACTTCAGGGAAGAGAGATCTGTATGGAATGAAAAATAAGAGTCAGCAGACAAGACAGGAGACACACAGTGCTCCCAGATCTATGGGGATTCCCGTATTTTACGGGGTTTCAGGGCTCAAACCGGGGTATGGGAAGGAATTCGTCATTTTTAAAAATATACGGGAGAAATTGGCACCCGCTCTGCCGTCACTTTAAATCTGGGGAAAGTTACAGCAAGAGTCTTGGAGTTCATCCGGGATCAATTCCCAGACATGACATGATTACCACACAAGCCTGCCCCTAATTGGTTCAGAGACCCCAGTCATGCTCTGATCACACACTGACTGTGGTCTCTGATTGGCTGTGGTGCAAGTGTTTGATGCAGAGTGCTGCCCGGGAATATTTAAACTGGCTACCAGTGCTTTAATTCCTGCTTCGGAGTTCACTTTAGTATTTATTGCCGCCACTGCTGAAGAAAGAAGAGAGAGAGAGGAGATATTGGCCCTGTATGTCCACAGCTCACCGCCTCAGCCTGCCATGTGTTTTTGGCATTTGTTTCACCAACCTGGGACCCCAGTATCCGAGAGAGCAGAGCTACAATGAATTTCATTGGTTTTTAATTTCGGCAGCAGCCAGAGACGACAAGGAGAGAGACCAGCCTGTTGCCTTGAATCTGCAAAATAATTTTTTTTAAAATGACCCCACCGCACCGAGAGGACCCTGAGAGAGACGAGCCTGATCAGATCCTGAGCTGCTTTCTTGGCTTCTCACCAGACGATCATTTGCAAAAAAAAGGTAAAAAAAAAAATATTAATAACATCTCTCTGAGTCTGGGCTGGCATAAAATTAAATCAAGCTACTAGCAGAAACCTCTATGAATCTGTGCTGCTTTGGCCTCTATGAATCTGTGCTGCTTTGGCTGAGAGAGGTTGAGGAGGGAGATTTGTTAGTTTTTATGTCATTTTTAATGTTTAACATGTGTCCTCCCTAAGTGTCCAGGGGACAGTGTGTATTTGGAGGTCGAGGAGATAATTAGTTTTTTAAACATGAATATTAACAGAAAAACTCCCATTCACATTGGAGGATGAAAAAATAATTCAGGTACCAAACCTGTCTCCGAGGTAATCCTAATGCGTCAATGATCTGCTGCTGCTTTGGCTGGGACATGTACTCGGGGAGGTCGAGGAGATAAGTTTGAATCATGCGTCACTGTTGGCTGCTTTGGCTATGAGTATGGTTAACAACTTGGGGGAGGTGGAGGAGATGATTTTTTTTAATTCTTCCTATAATTGTGAATCATGCTTTAGCCCAGTGGAGGAGAGATGATGTGCAGCATGACCAGTGAGCCAGTCTCCTGACTTGGAGAACTATAGTGTACCCTGTGTTGTTCAAGGACGTTTTGGTAGAATATTAGTTGTAACTCTGGCTGTGTAGCTTATTATTTTCAGGTGGACATTGATGTGCGATCGGATAGTTACCTGGGAGGATGCCTGGGAAGCTGTCAAGATATTTTAGCAATTTTTTCTGGTTTGGGGTTGGAATATTTTGCATATCCATAAAAATATATAACATGCAGACTTTAATAAGCTGATGGTAATGTTCTTAATAAACAAGATGGGCAGAAGGCACGGGGGGGTACTTGGTCTAAGGCTCACAGATCGTTTTAACCCTCTATGCCTGTTGGTAGAAGAGGGGAGTGTGGGGGGGTGTTGCTGATGTAGTTGCGAGAGGGATGGATAGGAAGGGAGAAGGGGGCAAGAAGCAGGGATAGAAAATGAGCATACAGGAAAATCTACAGGAATTTCACCAAAGTTTTACAGGGAAAATGCAGGAAAAATTAGGGTCTTCTACAGGAAAATGCTTTGGCCAATCTGGGAGCACTGGACACATTACCTTTTTTTGCAAAAAAAAAGTTTATTAAAGATAGAAGTTGAATAATTCTTCAAACTTGTGGTTAACTGAAGTGTACTCAACTGTTAAATCTTGATTATTAGTTAGCTCTGTCCAGCCGGTGTCCTGTCCACATTGTCCTAAATTTGTTGCCCTTCTGTATCTGGTTCATGTTCTTTGAAAGTTTTTTGGTATAAAAAGAAAGTAAATAGTTACTATTCAAGTAAGAAAAACATAATTCTCTCTGGTTACACACTTGAGTTAATATTATCTTTTTAGCACTGTCACTAGTCTAGTCTGACTGTCGTGTCACAGCCGATGCACACTGTACAAAACAGGATGGACTAAATAATCTAGTACAGTAGTGTCCATCCAGTACAAAAAGAAACATTCTAGTAACATAAATCTCAGTCAGTGACCCTGAACTTCACCCAGATGACCGTTAGTCTCTGAGTCTGAGTATTAAAGAAAAAAAAATAAAAATGAAAAGCCAAATGTCTCTGCTTGATATGTTTAATGCAAGTGGAAAGAAAGCTAAGTCCATTACTGAAAGTGTGGTCAACGAAGGAGCAGGAGGTGTGGATGTGGAAAGGACTGTTTCCACAACAGCTGAAACTGAAGCCGTAAATATAGTACATTCATGTTGTGATTCTGAATCTGCAAGCACTTCTGGCTATGTTGCAGTGCCAGTGGCAGTGACCACTACTGAAGCTTCACTTTCATCCAAAACCACAACCACCACCTGCTGCAGACCACCACCACCCAGTCATGCTATGGCTGTGACTGCACCACCTAGTTCTCGGGTCGGGAACAATATAAGTGAATACATGGGGGTAAGGCTTACTGATGAGGAATGGTTTAAAATAATGAATACATTGCATAAACCTGACAGTGATTACAAGTTTCCTGCAAGTGGCAAGAGCAATCTCCACTTCCAACACCACTGGTTTTCGCAGTACAACTGGCCTGCATATTCATCTATAACAGACAGTGCTTACTGTAAGATATGTGTCACTTTCTGCAATGACGAAGCCGGTTAAGGAAGTCATCAGCATCTTGGACAGCTTGTCTGTCAGCCTTTAAGAAACTGGAAAAAAGCTAAAGACCTTTTTGACTTTCATTCTCATACTGAGTATCATAAAAACAGTTCATGGAAAGCTGAGAATTTTTGTCGCATCTCAAGAGGTGAATCAATAGCAATTACAGAACAAATAGACACCTATCGAAGAACTCTAGCAATAGAGAATCGTAATAAGATATTTGCAGTGACAGATACAATAATTTTATGTGGTCGCCAGGAGATTGCACTCCATGGAAATGAAGATTCAGGGCCACTGACTCTTGAAGACCCGATAAAAAATGATGGAAATTTCAGAACTCTAATCCGGTATAGAGAAAATCACGGAGATGAAGCACTCCGAAAAACATTAAAAAGTAATTCCAGTAATGCCATGTATCTTAGCCCTAAAATTCAGAATGAAATCGTTGAAATTATTAGAGATATAATAGTTGAGAAAATAGTCACAAGAGTGAAACATTGTGGTCCCTTTGCCGTTTTAGCTGACGAAACGACAGATGTTAGCTATAGAGAACAGTTGTGTATCTGCATGCAATATGTTGACACTGAAGGGTCAAAGCCACAAATCAGGGAAGACTTCCTTACTTTCCTCACAGTCACAAACTTGACTGGTGAAAGTCTAGCCAATACCATCATGTCAAGTTTAACAGACTTAGGATTAAATCTTACTGATCTCAGGGGGCAGGGCTATGATGGAGCTGCTGCATTTAGTGGTAGGCTAAATGGTGCACAAGCTAAAATTGCTGCTGAATATCCAACAGCTATGTATGTTCACTGTGCAGACCACTCATTAAATCTGGTGGTTTCAAAAAACCTCTTTAGTGAACTCCATCAGAAAATGTTTTACAACAATATCTGACTGTTGCACATTTTTTAAGGGTTCTGCTAAACATAGCAAAGTTCTTAGGAACAAAATATCAAGCCTATTGCCAACTGAGAAAAATAGAAAGCTTGCCAGTTTTTGTGAAACATCATGGGTAGAATGTCACGAATCAATGTTCACCTTCATAGATCTGTTCCCTGCAGTATTACAGCTCTTGATGAGATATCTAATACTTGGAGAGATGATGCTTCCTCTAAGGCTGAGCAGCTCCAGAACACAGTTGAGAAAGGATGTTTTGTAGTTGCTTTAGTTGTTTTGGAAAAACTCCTCTCGGTTACGTACATACTATCAATAAATCTGCAGAAGGTTCAGACAGATCTCTCCATGTGTGTTCAGATGGCTAATGATGCTTTGAAACAGATTCGTACCATGCGTCATGATGCAGAAACACAGTTTTCAGAACTTTTTTCAAAAGTCAAAGCTTTACCTCAAGAGCTTAATTTTAAAATTACAGTCCCAAGAAATCCACGAACAGGACCGGGTTTGCAAGAAATTAAGCAATACTACAGAACAACAGTGCTCATTCCGTGCCTAGATTTCTTTGAACAGCAAATGATTGACAGGTTTCTCACACACAGAAAAATCCTGACTTCCCTTGAAAAAGTCACCCCTGATCGCTCCTTGGATACTGTGGAGGTGGAATTTCTGTCGGAACTGAACAATTTCTACAGTGATGTTCTCCTTGATAATATTCTCGTTATACAGAGTGAGTTCCATCGTTTCCATGACAGGGGGATTAATGCAAAAGACAAGAAAGAATCCATTCCTATTACAGCTATTGATGGTTTGTCTAACTGTGACCAAAACTTTTATCCAGACATTCACAATTTGTTAAAAATCCTTGTGACACTCCCGGTCACTACTTCAGAAGTTGAACGAACCTTTTCTATGCTTGATCGCATCAAGACCAAGAGGAGAAATCGCGCCGGAGAAGATAGACTGAACGGCCTGGCATTACTTGTTGATCATCGCGATGTCCCTTTATCAGCAGACGAGGTCCTGGAGAGATTCACTGTAAAAAGTAGACACCTTGATTTTATCCTTTAAGTTCTGCCAGCAGCAGGTGCTGGTTAGTTCAGGTTGTCTTGATTTTATGTACACTACTGACTTCTTCTGCCTGTCACGGCTGCCTTCAGATTCATTGCTTTGTTCGTCTTGACCATGCTGGGTGGAGCCAGAAGGCACCGCCCTGTTATGCAAATAAGTCATGTGACTGGCTCATTTGCATATCATGGGCGGACCCAACCCCCCAAAATGACAGTCTCGGTATGTCCCTGGTTCAATACAATAATAGGAATAGCAATTCCTAAATATGATATTTACAATATGTGCAATAATAACATCAATAACAATGCCTTCAATGAGGAAAAATAATTGTACCACATAATGTCGCTGAATCATTTATGCCCATAACGTTGAGAGCTGTTATACAGAGGAAGGATTTCAGGGGTGTAGGATACGAGATTAGTAGCAGTGGTAGGTGTCAGTAGTGATTTTGATAATAAGGGTTTGAACACCTTTAAAGGGGTTAATGTTTGAAGCTTTAATGATGCTTGAAGGTTATTCCAGACTGTAGGAAGTGTGTAACTACTGGTTGCTTTGCCATAATGTGTGCAAATTTTAGGTACCTTAAGGGAAATACATGCATTTTTCCTTAGCACATACAAGCTGTGTGAGTGATGGAGGAGAGTGGTAATGTAAGGAGGCAGTCTGTTTAAGAGAGTTTTATATACCCACATATAGGTATGTACAAGTCTCCAGGTAGCCAGAAAGGTCTAGCTCACCTCTTTGTACAGAGTGCAGTGATGGGTTCTGACTGGGGCATTGGTGATAAAGCGGATAGCTTGATGGTATAATGAATCTGATTTGTGAAGGTGCTGTAGGTGATTGCACAGTTATTATATATGGTATCTGCGTAATCCAAGAGAGGCAGAAACATGGCCTAGACTAGTCTCAGCCTAGAGGTCTAGGAAAAGAGAATTTTGTTTCTGAAGATGAAATCAGGCCTCAGTTTCAATTTATTAGTTAAGGCATCAAGGTGAAAGGAAAAGACGAGATGGGAATCAAGCAAGAAACCAAAATGGTCTCAAAGGAGGAAAAAGGTCTAGGAGTGGTAATAGATGCCAAGATGAGTCACTCAGAGCAGTGCAGGAGAGCGGCAGCAAAGGCAAATAGAATGCTTGGGTGTATTGCTAGCGGGGTAACATCAAGGAGGAGGGAGGTTCCATCACCCCTGTACAATTCCTTCGTGAGGCCGCACTTGAAGTAGTGTGTGCAGTTCTGGCACTGTTACTTAAAGAGGGATGTTATTCTACTGGAGAGAGTTCAGAGGAGTGTGTTGAAGATGATCTATGGACTGGGGGGGAAAGTCCTATGAAGAGGGACTCAGGGAGCTGAACATGTACTCCCTGGAAGATAGGAGGGACAGAGGGGACATGATAGAGGCCTTTAAATATTTGAAAGGGATCAATAAGGTCAACACTGAGGGTTTCCTCAAATTCAGAGGTGAAGGGACTACTAGGGGTCATAGCCAGTAACTGGTAGGGGAGGTACAGAGGAGAGGTGAGGAGACACTACTTCACAGAGAGGGTGGTTGCACCTTGGAACACGTTGCTAGAGGAGCAGATGAAAATGGAATCAGTAGGAGGATTCAGGAGGGGTTGGGATAGGTACATGGGCAGGGTACAGGTAGGGAGGGAAATGATCAGCAGGGGAGCTCTGGGGGAGGAATCTGGGAGCAAGGAAATGAAAGGGGGGGCAGCATCAAGGACATAACTGTGAGCTGCTTCTCGGGCAGACTTGATAGACCATTAGGCCTACTCTGGTGGCAACTTAGTATGTTAGTAACTCATTTCCTTGTGGATATGTAGGATCAGAGCTGATATGATTGAAACCAAAATATTTTGCAAAAGCTTTAAATTCTGCACTTGCAAACTGAGGTCCATTATCAGTCCTTATCTGTGGTATGACAAATCTTGCAAAAATTACTTTAAGTTTAAAAACTTCTGAGTAACAAGAAAATGCATCAGTCACAGCCATGTACTCTCTGCCTTCTAGAGTAAACAAATCTACACCTACTTTTTCCTAATCTTTAGCATTTTTTAAGCCTGAAATTAAAGGTTCTTTCTGCTGTGCAGGCCTGTATTTCTTTTTTTTAATTGTCTATTTTTTTTTTTGCACAGACCCGCAAGGAACTCTCTCTCGGGCATCCTCCAGTGCCCCCAGCTCTACCTCCATGCCTGAGAGACCTCCATCTCCTGGCACCAGCCCGGCTATCCCCCCGGCTCTGAGCCCCCCGAGGTAGGGACACCCTATATCTGCCCAGGGCACTCTATCTTGAATTTAGGCTGGGCTTGGCCCAGGAGAGGAGAGCATCTGGCGGTGAAGTGTGGCTGAGTGGGTGGAGGTGCCATCATCTATCCCCGAGGTTGGAGATTTTCTACATGTAGGTTTCCCCTGGGAGTGCAAAGTGCAATGACATCCACGCAAGGCTGCCTGCTGACATCTGCCACCAACGTTCTGGCTGGTGATCCTGCAATACCCCTGATCTCCATCAGGAGTTGTGAGGACACTGAGCAGCCCCAGGATCCCTCCCCAGGGAGAGGAGAGCTGTCCTCTGGACGCTCAATCTTCTCCCTCCTCTGCCAACCCCCAGCTCCCCGAGTCCATCTCCAAACCCGGGTTACCAGCATGGCGTGAGGTGTGGCGTCCAGCGCTTCAACCCTCAGTGCCACTGGGCTGGCTCACAGACCTGTATTTCTGACATATGAGACAAGCCAAAACTATGTTTTCCACATCTTTGATGATGCCAGATACATGACATCTCTTGCTCTGCATTTACATTTTTATATACGCATGTGACCTTCATGAATTTTGTGTAGCATTTCCTTTCTTAGTGTACTAGGAACTACAGTTCTAACACCTTTTAGTAATACCCCATCAACCACTGATAAATCGGCCTGAAGTGACACAGTAGGATATACTGTTCTCTCCATCTACCATGCATTGCTTTCACTACTGCTTGCAAATTGTCATCAGCTGCAGTTTCAGATTGCAGTCTTTTCCACATCTGTGCTGCGACGGCTCCTGAATTTTTTATTTCATTTATGTGAACATCCACATCTGTTTTTAAGTTTTTATAATGGATTCTGTGAGTTTCATCCCACGTTCTTGACAACGCGTGAGCCACAACCAGATGATTTCCTGTTGTGTATTTTAGTTGATAATTATACTCCTGTAGTTTTATTAAAAGTCTTTGTATCTGTGGTTGTGCCTGCCATAAGTCTTTTCAAAATAGCACTTAGTGGTTTATTATCAGTTTCAATCACAATCGGAGTTCCAAAAATGTAATAATGAGATATGTCGCATCCAACTGCAATGCCCAACATCTCTTTTTCTGTTTGAGCATATTTGTATTCTGTTTTAATGAATGCTCTGGATGCATAGGCAACAGGCCTCCAGCTTTTATTTTTCAGTTGTAAAAGAACAGGTCTCATGCCATCCTTCAAAGCATCCGTGGAAACTTTTGTCGGAAACAGGTGCCATTGTCAGACGTCTTTTTATTTCTTTAAATTCTTGGTCATGTGCCTCAGTCCAGAACTATTCACTTAACTTCACCAGCAGTTTTCTCAGGTTATATGTCTTAACAGCTACAATGTTAATGAACTTTCCAAGGTCATTTATCATTCCCAGAAAACATTGTAAATGTTTTTTATTCTTTTGACTGGTATCCTGTGCACTGCTTGCACCTTGACCGGATCAGGTTTTATACCCTCAGCCTAAAGAATCTCACCAAGTACAGAATTTCTGCTTTCTTTATGTGGCACTTTTATTTATTCAGTTTAAGTCCTTTTTCCCTGGCAATTTGTAACACATTTTCTCAATCTGCAATCATGTTCTTCAGCTTTCCTGCCCAAGATCAGAATGTCATCAATATAAACTTTAAGTCCTTCATTGCCTTCCAGCAGTTGCTACATTTTTCTAAGAAAGATTTCTGGTGCAGAACAAACGCCAAACAGTAGTCTTTTAAAACAGTGTCTTCCATAGGGAGTGTTAAAAGTACATAAGCGAGCACTTTCAGGTGTCAGTGGTATTTTTGCCAGAATCTTCAGGAGGCATCCAGTATTGAAAAAGTACTTGGCCTCTGCCATTTCACAAAGAGTGTCATGTCTAGTTGGAATATGGAAGTGTTCCTTTAATGCAAGAATCTAACTCTTTTTGGATCCAAACACAAATGCAGTGATCCATCATTTCTCTCTATGATCACAAAAAGAGTGAACCCAGGGTGTTGGTTCTTCCACCTTTTCTATCACATCCATTTCTAGTAAACATTGCAGTTCTTTTTTTCAGTCTACTTCTCACCACAACAGGTACTCTTTGGGAAGCATGTATCATTGGCACCGCAGTCTCAGAAATTATAATCTGACATGTAATCGGTAACTTGCCTAATCCCTTAAAAACATCACTATATTCAGGCATAATCTTGTCCATGGGAGGCACTTACTTTTCTTATCTGAATACTTTTTCTACTAGACCAACTTCTGACTGGTTTTGAGTCCTGTGACAATGACAACATTGTGTTTACTCACCTTGCCTTTATGCTTCATGTGCAGCGTACAGTATCCTACTGTGGGTATACTTAGTCCATTGTATGCCTTTAAAGCAGTAGTCTGTTTTTTGAGCTGCAGTCTCTCTGGTAGCAGATGCCATACTCGAGCTGGCAGAACATTTATTTCTGCCCAGTATCAATCATGTACTGAACCTTCAAGCCATTCATATCTATTCGAATAGTCCATTCCTTTCTCTCTGAGAAGCCCTGGTTTTCTGTTCCCCTATAAGGAAATCATTTTCAGTGCATGACTCTTCTATTTCAGTAACAGCAAGTATAGTTTTTTTCTGTCTACAACATCTAGCGAAATGACTAAATTTCACAGGATCTGCATTGCTTACCAAAAGCTGGACAGTTTCTGTAGGCATGCTGTTTTTCACATTTACTGCATACTTGCATACTTTCTTTGAATGGTTGCAGTCCTTCCTTTCACATTTTAAGTCTTGCCTTATTAAATGTGTAGAAGACTTTTGCACTCATTTCTGTGCTGTATGCACTGCTGCGACATCAGTTTTGTCTCTTTTTACTTTAGTACTGTTAATCACTTTCATTTGCATCTGAGTTTGCTCAGCGGCCTGGCAAATTTGAACAACTTTTTCCATTGTAAGCTCATAGTCTCTTAGTAAACGTTCTTTCACTTTTATTTAATATGCTTTCTGTCATGTCTCTACCAGTGGCTCTGCATTCTCTTCTCCCCAGACCTCCTCCTTGCCCTGGGACTTAACTCTTTCTGGCAGTACCCCCTGGCTTTCTTCATCGAGCCACAATGACCCACACAATGCTGGTAAAAGGATACTGGCTTTTCATCATAACAGCTCATAACAGTTTGGTCTCTTTTCAAAGAATTGCAGACAGCACCAAAATTACAAGACTGAGCTTTTAGTTTTAAGTCAGTAAGGAATTCTTCTATAGTTTCTTGCTCCTTCTGCATTAGAGATCTAAATATATATCATTGATAAGTTTCATTTTTTTCTGGGAACAGCAAGCTTAAAACTGCACCATCACAGTATCCTAATCCTTACTAGCAGCTGCAAATAATTGAAAAGTATTGTATATATCTAGAGCTTCTGAGCCTGCCACAGTCAGTAATAATGCTACTTCTTGTGAGCTCTCCTCCTGGTCTGCACCACTTGCTTTTAAATACAAATTAAAACATTGCTTTAAACATGTCCATGTTTCTTCTAAATAGTCCACAAACCTAATTTTTGGTGGTGCTCTTAGTTGCTCCATTTCAGCAGACTCCAGTATCAATAAAACCAGCAAGCAAAATCTGCATTCACTTGATTCATTATCACTGTGAGGTGAATACAGTTCCTTTTCCACAAGATTTCACCTCCTTGGTGTTTTTCTTCATATTTTCAGAAAACATCCCCAAACCACTCCTGGTACCATGTCTTGTTTTGTAATAATCAAAACAAAGGGGTCTTTAGGTTCTTTTAACAACACTTTATTCCAGCATAATGTACTGCATACAGATGCGCTAACTGTTCTTGCAGCTGCACTGATGGTCTCCCCCCCCCCCACCGGGTCATAATGTCATATGCTTAATAGTGTACGGCATTATGGCGGACCCCAAACCTGTGTGCTCTCTGAGTTGGACCCCCCAGAGTTAGAATCCTTAGTGGGAGGTCTGAGGGGTGCAGCCCCCCATAACAGGGGGTGTGGGGGTGGATCCCTCCACAGAACAGAACATGAGAAGTCACACAACACGATTAAGTCCCACGGCATTCTGCCTTAGGACATTTTGACCCCGTGCCATATCCCCTAACATCCTGCTTTTCACATGCCCTGTGACTCTTTACATGTGACTTAGAACCCTGTAAACATTAACATTTATTACTAGTCATACCTTCACTTGTATCTTACCAACACAGTAGCCAGTTACATAGCTTAATACTACAAGGTAACATTCAGGTGGCCCATGTAAATATAAGAGGCATTATTCCAAAATTCAACCAGTTTGTTGTTTGGGTTAAACAGCACAAGTTAGATATTATTACTTTATCTGAAACATGACTGACTTCTCAGATTAGGGATTCTGACTTATTTGTTCCTGGCTATCAGTTTTTCAGGTATGACAGACCTGTTAACCGAGGTGAATGGTGTGGGTTTTTCATAAGGGACATTTAAAGTGCCATTAATTTGCCTGTTTCATCCAGTGACCCCAGCTGTGAATTTCTTGCACTTGAAGATCAATGGCAATGATAGAATTTGAATTGTTATAATCCAGTACTGTTTTGGGTTTGTTTATTAAATAACACTACAATTAAATCATCTTATCTTGTTGTCTGTGTTTATTTACAGTAAATCTAACAAAATAGGCAATAGTCAGTGACATCTCAGTCACTGAAAAGGTCTCCATTTTTTTTCATGATCTGGGCTGAGCACTGGTTGCCACTGACATAATTTAAGGACTGACTCCAATGGCAGAAGTGCAAGAGCTCTCACTGTCTTCTTTCCTGGGAAAAAACAGCCACATGATGTGTGATGATTTTAAAACTCATTTTGATAATTCCCCAAAACAATAAATAGTTAAAAAAAAATCATGCAGCTGTCAATGGTCTGTCAGCTACATGGCTCCTCGCTGCTGCAGACAGTTCTCTGCCACCTGGAACAACATTACAGACTTACAGTTCTCACTTCTTGAATCACCTCTAAATTAATACATTCTACATAAGATCATCATAATAATATCTGATTGCCTGAATTATGTAATGCAGATTCTAAAGCAGAAGGGAAGAGTGCTGAGACCAATTCTCAGTTAACTCGGTTTGGCATATTGTGCAAATTGGTGATGCTGACTAACAGCAGTTATGGCAATGTTTCTCATCTGAACAATACTGCATAACTTAATTGCTGGTATTGGAAGCACCCACTTTTTTTGGTGTGGGGATTGTTAACATTGTTTCCCTGTGACTATAATTTTATGCTCCTTGATCTCATTATATTCATTCTGCTTCAGTCACTCATGAACTGTGAATCAGAGAGCCATATAGCTTTTTATTTAAACCATGTATTAATAATTCATAGGTTACATAAACTAAAGATTAGTATTCTGCGATTTAGGTAATCCACAGAAAACTAATCTGTAGTTTAAATCATTTTATGAATTATGCAGAATTTAGAAAAAAAAAATTGTGAAAAGCATTTTGGAAGCAATATTGAGATTTTGCCTGAATTCTGCAGGTAGAATTCCTCCATATGCACATTTTCTATGATAGTGTGCTACTGAAATGCACTCCAAGGTACTTTATAATTTGGATTTAATGGAGAGCAATTGGGGGACAGCAGGGTAGTGTACGGAATGGTGGGCTTAAAGATATAGGATTTCAGTGTGCTTTGTGTCATGGCTTGCTTATTTACTCTAAATACAGAGAAACACTATTAAGGCATGGATCTGGAAGGTAATATGTATGCATGCAAAATACTGTATCATCATTAAATCTACAGCTCCCTGAGGTCAATGTTTAAAAGTTTATGGCCACAATAATGACTTTTTTAATGTGTCCTTTAAAAGTGGTAGGTACTGTAGTAGGTTGAGAAGAAGTATGAAATAGGGTTTAGACTGAGAAGCAGCTGCATGAAGAGAGCATAATAATAATAATAATAAAGTTGAAACATCCAAAGAAATATTTCTGGGAGAAGCTCTGGTGGACAGTCTTTTCGGTAAGAATATTCACATATCCCTATCTCTGATAATCCCTATCTCTGATAATTTATTATGATGGCTATTTTCTAGTTTGCACCAAAGTCTTGGTAACCAATACCTATTGTACCTAAAAATGCCATCATATGGCTAGACTAGAACCTAGCATTCCTCAGTGGTGTACCTGATGGCAGAGATAATTGCAACATTTGAATTCTCATAAATGAATGTTCCATTTAGAACAATGTTGATCCTTGTCCTGATACACTCCAAAATATTCAGTTTAGTAAAAAGAAATATCTGGAATACAAGGTCTTTCTTTTTGAAATCAGATTAGCAGTCCTGCCCATTCAATCAGTCCCTCTGAACTTTTCAGGCTGAATTATGTGCTGTTGTATATATTCATTCATTTATGCCTAATGAGATTTCAGACTTGAGATATACATTTTAATCTTCCTCTTGTTATGAAAAGCCAACTCTTTCAAAGAAAACATGAGAACAAAAAGGACCAGATAAATGGCTAGTCTGTTACTAATGCAAATGTAAATGAATGTTTTTTGTTTGTTTGTCTGGTGCATGCCTATTAAAAAAAATTGTTATTGAATGCTGACAGTGTACAAGACATCAAAATCAGTATTCAAACAGAACAGGAAGGGCCGTTCTCTGTAAGACTCTACACAAGATATTCTAGCCTGAAGTGAGAAGTATCCATTCCAGCCACAATTCACAGTTCATGAATGAACTGAAATGCTGTTCCATGTGGCAGAGAAATGTATGTAGCAGCGAGGAGCCATGGTGCTGACAGACAGTTGACTGCGGCATGATTATTATTTTTTTTAACTTATTTATTGTTTGTGGGAATTATCAAAATGAGTTTTAAAATCATCACACATCATGTAGATGTTTTTTCCCAGGAAGAAAGACAGTGAGGACTCTTGTGCTTCTGCCATTGATGTCAGTCCTTGAATGATGTCAGTGGCAACCAGTGCTCAGTCCAGATCATGAAACAAAAATTTAGACCTTTTCAGTGACTGAGATGTCACTGTTACCTATTTTGTTAGGTTTACTGTGAATAAACACAGCAGAAAAGGTAAGATGATTTAATTATAGTGTTATTTAACAAACAAACCCCGAACAGTACTGAATTATAACAATTCAAATTTTATCATTGCCATTGATCTTTAAAGTAACACTAAGGAAACACAAGCGTTTGATTGTCGTTTCAAGATAACTTCCCCCAGAAATTCATAAAATTGGGTTTAGTCACTTCTTTAAGTGCTGTAAAGAACTTAATAGGAATGCTGAACAACTGTTTTAATTTTTTTAGATTGACTGGTATTCTAAAAATAACAAATACTATTGCAATTTTATTAGAGAATTGTCCTTAACACAATTTATATCTGGTTCAACTCATATCAATTATGCTACAAGTACTGGTACTACCATTGATTGGTTATTGGTTACAATTGAAGAAACAGTAAAAAATGTACAAATTCTCTCAGATTCATTAAGTGACCATTCACCATTAAAATGCGCTTAGAGAAATAAAAGCCAAAGATCCCCCCCATTACTGTTAGAACTAGGGTTTTACATAAATATAAAATAAAATATTTTAAAACTACTTTAGGTCAGATAGACTGGTCTTTTATTGATTATATCCTTACTATTGATTTGGCTTTTGCATTTTTCTTAACTGAATTTCATAGAGTTTGTGATGTTTTTGCACCCTATAGAAATGTCACAGTTACTGGTAACTCATATAACTGGACAACCCCTGAACTATTATAAAGGATGAGGGAAAGAGACTGTATATGTTATAAATTCAGGGAGACAATCGATCATACATTTTTAATTAAGCAATAAGGCACAACAGGATGTGGGTTATTTGGGATTTACCCAAGCATTGTGTGGTGTGTCATGAGGTGCAGCTGAGTGACTTAACCACACAAGAAGTTGGAAAATCACCCAATAACCCACACCCTGGAGTGTCTTATTGTGATTATACAATGGGCCCATGTGTAAAATAAATTTAAAATGTGTTTAATTGTGTTTTTTATAAATGCAATTCCTCCGCTGTGGGTTATGCAGGATTTACCCGTAGTCATGTGACATGTTTTGACCAGTCAGGGTACAGGATTTTCAAACACCATTGTATAATAAAGTTTAGAGGCCTAAGAAACCAGTGTAGCAAACAGGTTAGATTAGTAAAATAAAAATTTTATTGTGATAGACAGTCCCCCCTATTTGGCAATGCACGTTCCTTCTGGAACAATATAAAGGAACTTCTTGGAAGTAAGCGTAATACTTCACTAAATGCAGTAAATGTTGATGGATCATTGTGTAAGGACTCAACAAATATAGCAAATGGATTTTATTATTATTTTATGAGCTAAATAGAAAAGTTAGCCTTTTCCCTGCCTTCAAGCAATTCTGTAGGATGTACTTGTACAGATTTTTTATATTATTTATTTATTGAAAAGTTTCACCAGAAAAACACACAGAGCAACCAGGGCTGCTCATCTCATGGTGCGTCCTGGGGGGAGGGGTACATGGGAGCAATAGTACAAAGATGCCATGGAGGCTGCATACATAACAAATACACACTAGATATGACAAAGAAAGCCAATGAAATAGCATACATCACAAATAACTAGGAGAACATTTAGTACAGAGCATTATGTTACTATAAACAATAATATAGCCCACTAAGTGCTGGAGGAAATTGGGACTGGGTTGCAAGTGGGGAGACTGCCTAGGTGCAGGTACAATTTGGTGAAAACAAGTTTTTAAGGCTGAGGAGATGGATGGGGGGGAGGAGGAGTGGCGAATTGGGGGAGGCAATGAGTTCCATAGTTTAGGAAGTTGATGTGAAAAGGCAGTCTGACCTATGCTCGTGGGTCAGTGCGGGACTACTAAAGTGTGTGAATCAGCTGATCTGAGGAAGTGTTGGGCAGGAGAGGGGAAGGTAAGGGAGGAGGAGAGGTAGGGAGGAAGAGAGTGAAACCAGAATTTGGAGATGAATTTAGTGCAATGGGCCAGGTGGCGGTCGCCCACAGATGAGAAGGCAAAGGAGTGGTAAAGATCATAGTGGTGAGTGGAGGGGAGAGTCTAGAGCAAAACAGCAGAAGGAGTTGAAGAGGGTATCCAGTTTGGCTAGGGAGGACTTAGGAGCAGCACTGTAGACTACATCACAGTAGTCAAAAATAGGTAGAATCATTTTCTGGACAAGCTCATGCCTGACCATAAGAGGTAGACACAAACAGTTCCTGTAGAGGGCACCAAGCTTGGGGTGCAGCTTTTTCTGGATGGTGTCCACATGACCAGAAAAATAGAGGTTGGGATCCAACCAGACCCCAAGATATCTGAATGAGAAAGTGTCCTCAAGTGTAGTCCCATCAAGGGTGTGGAAAGTGGGAGGGGAGTTGAGCTTGGAGAATCTCTGCCTTGTGCCAAAGGTCATGGAGACTTTTTTTTTAGCATTGAGGAAGAGAAGATGAGAGCGCAGCCAGTATTGAACATTGTCGAAGTCAACCTGGAGTCTGGCGAGTACATCAATGGGGCAGCGGCTGGAGGTTTACAGGACAGTGTCATCCACATACATATGAATGAAGGAAGAAGAGCAGGCTGAGGGTAGGTCATTTAAGAAGATGGAGAACAGCAGGGTCCAGGCGCAGAGCCCTGCACAGATTTAGGCAATAATCATACTAATTCCCAGTTTTACTTTAAAGTTGTTAATGAACATACTCATTTCCCATACTTATAAAAATTAAAATTAAAAACCCATTAGGCCTTGATGGATTGGACTTAAAACTTTTTAAAATTGCATTAGAAGCATTGGTTGTCCCAGTGAAAAAATATTAAAATTTTCCTTGATTTATAATAAAGTCCCTTCAATTTGGGAACATGCTTTTATTACACTGGTATTTAAAAATGGAGCTATATAAGAAATTTCTAACTACAGACCAATTTCTGTCCTTTCACCATTGTCCAAGGTCCTTGAAAGAATAATACATGATCAGATTACAGATTATTTGCAAAAATACAATTTACAGACAGTTGAACAACATGGTTTTAAAAAGAATCATAGTACTAGTACAGCACTGATGGAATTTACAAATGTTATTTATGAGGTTTTGGACATTGGTGACTTACAGTAGTTGATTCAATGTATCTTGACTTATCCAAAGCATTTGATTTGGTGCCGCATTGGAACTTGATTGAAAGTTTGTCTACATGTTTTTTTCTAAGTCAGTTACAACATGGTTTAAAGACTATGGGCTGATTCACAAATGACGATGCAGGACTTACATCAAGGCCTGCATCAAACCCATTTTGGGCACAGCTGAGTCAAATATGTTGCCACAAAATGCGCCTGATACAAGATCAGGTGTGCATTTGTGAAACTTTTCCTCATTTACAGCAGATTGCGCCAAATATTTCATCCTAGGAAACAATCATGTTCACTATCATCTTTTTCCATAAAAACTCTAGATGGAATTACAGTACCTTGGACCAGGTTAACGAATATAAATACCTTGGCTTGATCCTTGATAGGTGCCTTAGTTATCACCAACACATTGAAAATTTAATAAAGTATGTGAATCAAAGCTTTGGTATATTGTACAGAAACTGAATTTTACATCTGATGCTAAAAAGTCGGTCGCAATGACATATATTTTGTCAATGGTAGATTATGGTCTGGTCATTTACTTCTTAGCAAGCAAAACATCTTTACAAAGAATTGCACTTCTCTGAACAAAGCTTGTAGGTTTGCTTTTGACCTTCCTTTAGAATACCATACCTGTTTGCTTTATAGTATCTCAAATTGGCAATCATTACATCAAAGAATTAATCAACAATTGGGATGCTGGGCATGGAAGATGGTAAATGGACAAGTGCCAACTAAATTAAAATCCATGGTGAAGAAAACATCTTTCTCAAATGTAAAAACTAGGTTGATGGGTGATTTACGCCTTAAACTGCTCAAGTGTCAAAAAATGTTGGTCAGTCTGCTTTTTATATTATTGAATTTGTAGCTTTTGGAACTCACTACCTCAAAACATCAGGTTGTTGATGAGTTACAAATCTTTTGCAATAACTTTAAGAAATTACATTAGTACTATTAAGATTTGTACTTATGAGAAATAACATATATTGTTTGTATGTACTGTTTCATGTTATTGTCACTGAAATTTTTATACATTGATTATGGCTGCCAATGAAAACAGACAGTTTTTGCCCATAGGCTTTAATTTTAAAATAATGACATGAAAATGAAATGAAAATAGGGTAGACTAGATGGGCCTACAGGTCCTACAAAAGGAAATAAAAATGAAAATAAAATGAAAACAGGGCAGACTAGATAGGCCCATGGGTCCTCTTCTGCTGATACATTCTATGTTTCTGTGTAAATTTCTATCAGTTAAAGTCATAAACATGAATTTTATCTCTTAAAGATTCAATGTGCAGCAATATTCCACTTTGTAGTCCTTTTTATATAAAGCACTGCTCCCCCTTTTGTGAAAATAAAGTTACATTAGTAACTACTAAGGAACAAATGGCCTCCAATATATCATACACTTATAAGATCAGCTTGAAATCCATAAGGCCTGCCCCAAAAGGATTCCAGATCCTTCCCAATAACATCTACGACTGATGTAAACAAGCATTTGTCAATGCCGAATGTTGCTTGCTTGTATGTGCCGTTTAGGTATTTGGAAGTGATAGTTCCATGCCTTCCTCCCAAGACATGCACTGTGTCTTTCCGTTCAGTATTCACAGAAGTGTGGGAGGGGCAAGGGCCACAGCAGTACAGCAGTTGCCAAGGGGGGTGAAGAGGTGGACAATAGTCCATTCAAAGGCAAAAGAGTCCTGCAGGAGCTCACTAAATTGAAGGTGGACAAAGCGAAGGAACCAGATGGCATACGCCCAAGGATTTTAAGAGAACTGTGAAGGGAGAAAGCAGTACCTCTGGCAGCCATGTTCACTGAGTCATTCAACACGAGTGAATTGGAGGAGGGCATATGTGGTCCCTCTACAGAAGTCCGGCAGCAGGGAGGAGGCGGGGAACAATAGGCCATTCAGCCTCACCTCAGTAGTGGGGAAGATCATGGAGACATTGCTTAAAGAAAGGAGAGTGGGGGCATCTAGAAGCCATGGGAGCCCAGGACCATAGACAACATGGATTCACAGTGGGAACATCATGTCAGACAAATATGGTTGATTTGTTTGACTGGGTGACAAAGGAAGTGAATCAGGGTGGGGCAGTGGATAACGCTTACCTTGATTTCAGCAAAGCCTTTGACACCATCCCACATAGGAGGCTGATAAACTAGCTGGGTAGGCTGGGCATGGGGGAAAGGGTGGTAAACTGGGTTAGAAACTGGCTAACAGACAGGATGCAGAGAGTGGTGGTAAATGTGGTGCAGTCTAGGGAGAGGGGGTGACCAGTGGGGTGCTGCAGGGATCGGTCTGGGGCCAGTTCTGTTCAATGTCTTCATTAGTAACATTGCAGAACGTCTGAAGGGAATTTTTTCACCAAATTTTCAACATAGCCATTTTAAGACCTCTGCTCATGAACAGTGTCACTGTGACTTTCTTAATCTGTCCCAAACATTGACTCAGACACCGCATTGTAGGCCATATGCACGGAAACACATTTTGGGTGACATTGAAAAATGGCAGCTGTACTGCTCATAAGGAGATGTGTAAAATGGCAATGTTGAAAATCTGGAGTGCAAATATTAAAAATTTATGAACTTATAAGCGCAGAGGAACTGCTAATGCACGCTAGTAAAACAGTCATTTTAGGAATTTTTCACCAAATTTTAAAATAGCCATTTAAGACCTTTTCTCATGAACAGTGTCACTGTGATTTTCTTTATGTGTCCCATACATTGATTTACGCGCACCTACTGCGCCATTGTGCGCTACATGGGCGGAAACATGTTTTGGGCAAGATGTGAAAAATGACAACTGTACTGCTCATAAGGAGGTGTGGTAAAATGGTAATGTTGAAAATCTGGAGTGAAAATATTGAAAATTCACGAACTTACGAGCGTGTGTAGGATCAGCGCAACAATGCTCGTAAAACAGTCATTTTTGGGAATGTTTTCACCAAATTTCCAACATAGCCATCTTAAGACCTCTGCTCATGAACAGTGTCACTGTGATTTTCTTAATCTGTCCCAAACATTGATTGCGCACACCGACTGCGCCATTGTGCGCTACATGCATGGAAACACATTTTGGGTGACGTGAAAAATGACAGCTGCACTGCTCATAAGGAGATGTGGTAAAATGGCAATGTTGAAAATCTGGAGTGATAATATTAAAAATATGTGACCTTATGAGCGTGCGTAGGAACTGCGCAATGCACGCTCGTAAAACAGTAATTTTTAGAATATTTTTTCACCAAATTTTCAACATAGCCATTTTGAGACCTCTGCTCATGAACAGTGTCACTGTGATTTTCTTAATGTCTCCCATACATTGATTGCGCACACCGACTGCGGCATTGTGCACTACATGCGCGGAAACACATATTGGGCGAGAACGCTAACACGACGCTCGTAAAAGTCATTTTTAGGAATTTTTTCACCAAATTTGCAACATAGGCTTTTTGAGAGCCCACCTTAAGAACACTGGCACTGTCATTTTGTTAATCGGTCTCAAGGTGATTTTGCGCGTTGACCATGAAATCACCCTTCGGACCCATTAACGTCATGACAGTGACAGAATTCATGAGGAGGGTCCCAAAACCCCATGTTGAAAATTTGTGTCAAAATTCAAAAATGCCTGAGATATGCAGCAAAGTTTAAAAACCCTATCTATCCCATTATACAGCTTACTGCTTCCTCTGCCCGCGGCCTGGCTTTTGAAGAGAGCAGACGTGTTCCTGGTCCACCAAGATCATTGGGGCCAAGGTCCTGAGGTAAGTATGGGAGTGAGGGGGTGTGGGGAGGCAGGCTGCGTGAGTGGGTGCGGGTTGTGGGAGGGCAGGGAGAAGTGCCGAGGACAGTTTTTGTATTTACAGTTTTTTTTTTTAATAAGACTACAAGGGACATTTGCCACACTGGGGTGGGCTCCCAGTGTGGCAGCTGAAAGGCTGTTGGGAGGACTGGAGAGAACGGAGGATTGGGCACCCCCGTCGGCCATAACATCATTTTGCCACTCTGGGGTGGGCTCCCAGAGTAACACCTGGATGCTTTGGGGGGGGACGTGCAGCCAACGGGTGATTGGGCACCCCCGTTGACCATAAAACATTTTGCTATTCTGGGGTGGGCTCCCAGCATGGCACCTGGATGCTTTGGGCGTGGAGCTGATGGGGGATTGGGCACCCCCGTTGGCCATAGGACCTGTTGCCACACTGGGGTGGGCTCCCAGCATGGCACCCGATAGTCTGGGGGGCTTTCTGTGTTCTTTCTCTTTTTGTGTGAATAAAAACTGCATTGTCTACCATATACTTGTGTGCAGGTTTCCCATTCCATGAGTTTGAGAGTTTCCCTATAACTCCAGGGTGCGTTCCAGCATTCTTCCTGGGAATCTCAGCAGATCAGTTTTTCTGTCTAAACAATATACATTCTGACAGACATTGGCAGTATTCATTCATTTAGACACCTCTATTTTCCAGTGAATACAGGGATTTCTTCAGAGCCCTGAAGGCAAGCATTTTGAATGGATTGGTAATAGTGATCTATATGCGATTTATTTCCATTTCTGTTTTCATGACTCTCTCTGCACAATATAACCTCGGGCAGTATTTTGTGGAGGTATCTGCGCTACAGTGTTTCCAGTTTCAGACTTAATATACACGTTCATTTGACTTCTAAAGCACAGTGCGCTGTAAATTTAGGGCACATGGTGTTTACTTTAGGGAGTTGGCAACATATCGTTTCATTTAGGATACCAAGGGATGTGTAACTTTTCTTGAAATATTTCTTATTGGGCTGGAGACCCCTTCCCTTCTGTAAGATGTGTAACTATATGTTTGTGTGTGTGTGTGTGTGTGTGTGTGTGGGGAAGCGCGCATGAGCATGCGATTTTATCGCTGCTCACTGAAGCGTAGCTCTCCCTTTCAACTGGACGGCACTACATTTTCAACTGCTGTCATAGACAGCTGCAGCATTGATTGAAGAACTAGGGCCGCGCCTGCAAACACACTGACTGAATTGGAAGAGGGCTGCCACACCTCCGAAAACTCGGATGATGGCACTATGTTTCTTGCACATGCGTGCATGCAACATAAAAATGATATCAACTTCAGTAGGACTCATTGCAGTTCTGTGATAATGCATTCTCCCAGTGCTGCTTACATCACCGATGCCACGCTTCCTCCCCAGTTCTAACGGAGATAGTGGAGATTGTCGAACCACTTTCACAAATACGTGACTTGTGTAAGAATTGCGTAAGGTGAAGTTAACTTAGCGTCATGATGCTAAGACCTTACACACACATTTCTACTAAATACTCCCATTGTAATTTCTCTACTAATTACTATGCCATGCCGGTCAGTCATGTCACTAAAGGGGAAGAACATTTAAATAGTTAAACTTCTACAATATACATTGTTTGTTTATCGTGGTACCGGGTGATCACATTGCGGACATAATATCACTGGAAAATACAAAGCAGGCTAATCATCGCTGACTACAATGTCAGCATGGAATGATATTGCCCACCTAAACTCCATGGGCAGTGCACCAAACAAATACGCATGGTGCTGACCAAGACCCCTGCCCACCGAACCGTAACTGCACCCAGCCGCAATGAGATGGCTGGTCCCCCCTACCCTCCACGATGTGGTTGATTACATCCCTGGTGTCTAGTTGACCCCCCCACACCACCTCAGATGCCCACCCCCGCACCCTCCAACATACCCTGATAATGAGCATGTGGCCAGCACAGCCCTCCACACACCGCCACGGCTGGCTGCCCCATTGAATGAACCAAATGAGCGCATTCGTATATGCCCATGCAGTCTGTTCAGTGGAGTGGCCAGCCATGGCTTTGTGTGGAGGGCTGTGCTGGCCACCCGCCCACTGTCAGGGTATGTTGGGGGGGTGAGGGGTTGAGCATCTACCTGCTGGGGTAGTGTAGGGGGGGTCCACTAGACACCAGGGATGTAGTCAACTGCATCGCAGAGGGGTGGGGGTGGGGATGGGCCATCTCATTGTGACTGGCAGCAGTTATGGTGCCACGGGCACTGTTCGGTGGGCAGGGGGTCTCGGTTGGCACCTTGCCTATTTGTTCGGTGCACTGCCCATGGGGTTTGGGTGGGCAATATCATTCCATGCCGACATTGTAGTCAGCAAAGATTAGCCTGCTTTGTATTTTCTGGCAATATTATGTTGGCGATGTGATCACCCGGTATCGTTCATGGTATGGTGCTTATGTTGGGAAATAAAAGAATAGACAACCAAAGGTAAAAAATTAAATCAAGATTTTACTCTGTGACACAAAGTCAAAGCTATTACAAAAGGCAAAAAAAAAGTGACATCAGACTGCATTTTCATTTTGCATTAATGAATGTCAACTGGATCAAAAGTCTCATGCTCATTACTCTGGTATGATTGTTTTGGTCTCTGAAAGACATAAAGAAGGAATACAGTATTATAATCCTAAAATCTTACGTTGTGAATTTCATGGTTGTTATGGAGGGGGAGAAATAATGATTTGTTAACACCTTAAACATTTGTTTGCTTTGGTAATGTGCTATGTGGGCGAGCATGTTGTAGAAACAGTTGGTGCTGGTTTTGCCAGACCTCTCTCTCTCCACATGAAGGAGTCTAAATAAGATGTTACCACGTTATGTCTTATACCGTTTATCTGTTTGAACTGTTTTTTAACCCTTGTCCAATAGCTCTCCACAGAATTTGTGTGCACATCGTTCAGTGGGTTCACAAAATTTACTAAATGGTTTAGAGTTTCATGGACATAGTTTTTGTTTGGGATGTCTTCAATATGGTTGTAAGCTGCCCATTGATCGCTGTGTATTATAGAACCCGCTTTTATAGTCTTTTCAATAATTGGTAGAAGGGTGGCAACATCTCTCCTGTCAACAAATTGGAGTACTCCTACAGATTTTTCTACCTCATACATCCCAAATACCCATTTGTCAAGGCTGATTCATCTATTTCTATGGTTTTGCCTTCTTCTCCTAGCTCCTCAGTAATTTGTAGCATTCACCAGGTACAAATATCTTGCAGGAACTGATACCAATCAATAACAGTTTTGTTAGTCAGCTGTAGCTGCTCACATGTAAGGGTCACTGACATTTTTGAAGACCAGTAAAATGTGAACATCAGCAACTTTTGTAAAGGGTCTCATGATTGAGAGAAATAGATCATGGACAGCAAGCTTACTTTCGACCTGCACTGCCTGGTGGTGCATTTCCACAGTACTCCTAGACTGCCTGCTGAAGAATCCTCAATAATTAACATAGGAGATTCACATTTTACACAGTTTCTCTCTTTTTTATACTCCTCTTTCCTGTAAGAATGTTACTAGGCTACCAACAGTTGCGCAGATAGCTAAAAGTGAGAAAATAGTGATAGGGCCCATGTTCAAATGAGATTATCTTTGTCTTGGTTTTTATGAAAAGCAGTTATTTTTTTGAGTTGCGAACATTCTGTGAACTTAAAATGTTTTGATGCTAGGGTGAGACTTTTACGTTAATTACATGACTTTAAATTTTACTGTTTGTCGACTTGTGTACTGCAATCTGATGTTTTGCTGCTTTTTTACTAAGGTGTTGTTGCTATTTTTATTCACATTAATTCACCGGGGTAATGTTCGGGGGGGAGGGGGAACTGGAGTGGATGACTGTGTAGAGTCAATCAGGAACATTGCCACAGTTTCACCATTTATTTGCTGTTGCTTGTGCCTGTGACTCTATCAAGGAAAAGAAATTTTATAAAAAAGGAGTGGGGTTGGGGGACACCAACCCCTGATTAAACGATGAAATGATGGATTAAATAACTGCATGAAACAAAAATTATGCTTAGTCACCCCATGACATTGTTTAGAGATTTGACTTGCTCTTGTGACTTGCATAGCGTAACGTTTGAATTCTACACACAGTGTGCAATTCACCGCACAGTTACGCTACACAAGTTGCGGTGCTCCGACAATCTCCACTAACGCTGTGCCAACTACTTAGTGACAGAATTTAATACTTGGCACCCAGTTCAGAATAATATTTCCTTCCCACAGTTCTAAAAATAGAGACATGTCAGAGGGGATCATAAAGGCCCCCATAGGTGTTCTGCAAGTGTGCAGATAGAATTCTTTACCAAATTTAAACACATTATTTGTAAGCACAAATTCCAATGCCTGCAGTATAAATTCTGCTGGTATAAAATCCTTGTTAGGATTTTAGTTTACAAAATGCCTGCATGCCACAATACAATTGACCGGCTGCATCAGTGTGTATACTTCCTCAACATCTATACTAAGCCATACAGTCATTTTGCTATTCAAATTTTTAACATTTTCTTTGGACATTACATGTGTCTCTTAAATAAGATCAAAACATCTGCACACTTTCCTATAAAACATAGTCAATGAGTCTTTACAGGTTACCTAACATTAATCCCACCCCAGAAAACTATGGGGCATCCCAGGGGATGTCTATGTATTTTTAGTAAGGTGTAATACGTGGATATCACTGACTATTCTTTCCAAAGGTGATCAAGCTCTTCATTGGTAATATACCTACTTGCTACTCCATCATCTAACAATTCAGATAGTTCTTTCCTGAACTTTTATAGTTTTGTCTAGGGCAATCTTTTGAAACTATTTAATCAAACTAATGTCCTTTTGCAGAAACTTAATAGGCAATCACACCGCAATCTTGCTTCCTCCGAACAACAATCCCTTTAAGTGAAAACAAAGACATTTTTATAAAACAAGCAGACAGGGGGCAACACTGTGATATTGCATGGAGAACATTATAAAAAGATGCTAATGCTCATCCCTCCCCCATCCACTAGCCTTGTGAACCCAAGACAAGTTACAGGTCCAAGTCCATGCCCCATAGGCCTGGTGCTTGTAGCTAGACAGCTATGGCTATCTACATGAGGCCTGCAGAATCAATGAAAACTTTCTTCATACAGGGCCATGTCACTGCATGAAGCAGGGTAGTATTTATATGTTTCTTCTCCCAGGCACCTGTGCAAACAGCACATCAAGATCATTCGAAACTTGCTTTGTACAGGGCCCTATGGACCCTGAACAAAGCAGGAGTGCATTCATTACTTTCTTCATACAGTGACTGCATGCTCTGGACCTGTAGCTTGTCCTGGGGTCACAAGGCTAGGATTTGAGGGAGGGGAGGGGGTGGACATTAGGGTTGAAAACCCAGAGGAACACCACACTACTGGTTTGCCAAAACCCATGAGACTTTAACCCCTACTTTTTTCATTACTATATTTTGTCTACTTTGTGTTTTTGCAACCCAAATGTATGCATTAAAGGGACACTGTCAACCTTTTTTGCAACATATTATTTGTAGTAGAAACCTCACATTTTATGATTGCTTAACATCTCTGAAATTCATTGATGTTGCTGTTTGCTTTATCTACTTCCTTTCTCAATAGAACTGAAATGTATGCTAATGTTTTAATTATACAAAGCCTTCTTTTGTTTCAAATCCTTTATCTACTCTTATTGCATATTTCCTGAACATTAAGAACACCCCCAAACAGTGAATCCACTAGTGATGCAATAGCCTTCTCGCCTCACACTGCATCATGAGTGGCTAGACTGTGTTGGGAGTTTTTTCAAGCCCAGGAAAGATGCAGTGGGTGATGATCAAGGATTGTAAACAAACATGTTTTTATGTGGTAACACCAGTATGATTCGCTTAAAAAAAAAAAAGAATCCAACTAAAACTATCAGCTATTTCTACAGACTGTGACCAATCATAACATGTATTTTTTTTAAAAGAGACACATTGAGACTTAATTGGGTTGACAGTGTCCCTTTAATGTAGTTTTCTTTGCAATTAATGTCCTTACATTTTAAGAAAATAAGTCATCAATTGCTTTATGTAGGTCCCCTCAAACACTGTGTGGAGCAAGATGGCCCAGTGAAAATAAAGAGCCAAGTCTTAATTTGTTTAACTCATGGTTTTTTGGGACCTGTCTGAGTCAGAAGTTAAAGAGGAACAGTCATCACAAAGGGCCCACACTCAAGTGTTCATACTAAGGTTCATACTGCGGAGGGATATGAACTAGAAAGGCCTGCACCCATAATGCTTCAAATTAAGTGTAATAATAAAGGAATAATGCATGACAGGGTGTGTGTCTTGCTGGGATGACATCATGCCTGAGGTGATTAGCCACAAGGCCACAGGCCAAGTGTGATTAATCACCTCAGAAGTGACATTATCCCAGCATGACACACACCCTGGAGTGCATTATTCCTATTACACAATGGCTCGTGTGTAAAAAAAAAAAAAAAAAGATGAAAAAGTGCATTTAAAAGTATATTTTTGGGTGTTTTTTCAATGGGTAGGTATACTTTTTTTAAAAATAGTTCTGATTCAGTGGTTTTGGTCGTAGGTGGAGCTGCTGTTACTGTGGCTCTTCACCTTGCTTTGTATGTCTCTCGCTGGCTCTGTATCATGCTGCCACTTGCCCCCTCACAGAACCGCTGCTGTTACTCTGCTGTGCGCTTTATCCCTGTACAGTCAGCCTGTGCTTGTAACGGGGAAGGAGTGAGAGAGAGAGAGAATGGCAATCCATGAGTTGGTGAAGTGTGGTGTGCATTTGAAAAGCACATGCACACACTCCATTCAGGCGAGGACCGGGAAAGTAATGTATGAAGGCAGTTTGTACTGTTGTCCCCCCCTCCTCCCCTGGTTAGGTCACAGTACTTTTTTGTCTAGTACAGTCTCTAGTTAGCGCAGTTTGTACTAGGAAATTCCCCAAAATAACATTAGCAGCCATGCACAGAATGGGAACTGCCAGTAGTGAATCCGATCGCATCGGAGGCTTCATGCAGTGTTAAGGCAGTTTCCATTGTGGTTGTCGTCATACTCCCCCACCCGTTAAATCACACTGTGTGTTTTTTTCTAGTACTGTTACTGCAATTTGTACTGGGAAAAGAAGGGAGGAAAAACAGTAGCAGCCTGCTGGTGAGTAGAGTATGCTGTGCTGTTTAAAATCACATGTGCTCACCAGCTCATACAAAAAGGGGACTGCCAGCAGTGAAGCCGATCACACGGATAGCTTCGTTTCACATTCTGTTTTTTTATAATATTTATTAACACAATGGGAATAATGGTGTAGGGTTTTGGTGGAGGCTTTAAGTTGTGGCATTTGGTGTAGGTGAGCTGTTGGAGGAAGGGACTTCATAATAAAAAAATAAACATGAAGTCCTGGCAAAATTCACTTCAGCCATGCTAAGTGTGGGCAACTTGGGCATGGCCTGTAGAGTGATACTTTTTTTTTTTATTATGGTATTTCTCCCCATGCTAGCCGGCACTCCTACCACCATCTACTGTCCTCCCCTGTGCCATCCCCCAAGGGTCAGGCCTCCTTCCTTGTGCTCCCATGACTTGCCCTTTATGGCAGGGTGGTGGGGAGCATCTCAGTCCACCCAAAACAGATCCATCCAGGAAAGTGCCCTCTCAGGGGTGGTGCCCACGGGAGACAGTGTCATGCTGTGCAGCCAGGACCTTTTCTATTTTCTCCTGAGGTGAGGCATGCAATGACACCCGTAGAGAGAGCGTGCGGATAAGTGTCTGCCCCATCTCCTCCCATTTCTGTAGCATCAGTGCACTGCCCCCAGCTGCTGCTAGGGCCAGTCAGATGCCAACCACTGGTGACCCCCCTTCTCAGAGAAGGAGAGCAGTCCATCAGATGCTTGAGCCTTCTCCTCCCCTGCCAACAAACGGTGGCCCATGCTCATTCCTGAATACGGGTCACCGGCATACTACGAGGTAAGACATCCAGCACCTCAGCCCTCAGCACCACTGGGCTGGTGTGGAGTGATACTTTTCACATTTAATGAGGTCATGTATATGCTGCGACTGGATCTGTGATGTTATGCTGGGATAATATCACAGTTCCAGTCCCTGACTGACAAATCAGAACCCAAAATTATTTCTTGCCAGAGAACCTCAGTGCACAAGCACTTAGGTAATGGTTACCCCAAAGGGTATTTGGCAGGAAAGCCAAGTTTCAAAAAAATACAAAATCACACATGCTCCCACAAAGCAAAGCATCATGGGCTGCATATGTAAATCACCACAGAATATTATACTGGTTCAACTTTCAGCAAAAATGCATGGTGCCAAAAGGCCTCTCACACAGTTTGAAAGGGTGCCAACATAAGACATAGACACGTGTTTCGTCCTACCAGGACTCATCAGTATGCCTTGTCTGTTTGACACCCCAGTGGAAAGAACCAGCTACCCTATGGCAGTATCAGCACTATGGCCCCATCCCTCAGGTGGGATGGCAGCAGTACTACATTCCCCATCCACCAATGGTGATAGCAGAAGCACTACAGCACCTGTCTCTCAGGTGAGATGACAGTAGCAACAATGCTGTCCACATCCCTCAGGGGTGATGGCAGTAGTGACAGCACTATGATCCCCTGTCTACAACACCCACACCCCACATGCACAAGTTATAAATTACTTAGTCTCTTTGCTTGTTAGAACTCAGATGTGAATTAATCTGAACCACCACTACTAAGGTGGACCACCTTTGTTTTTTCCTATCATTTAACTGCCTGAACTGGATTTCTGCCTGTGGCACCACTGACCAGGGTTTGAGAACAGATTTGGGTGTTGGAGGACCGGCCGGGGGGGGGTGAAGGCTTGAGTGTCCAGTGACCACTCATCTTCTCCTGGGAGGGAGGGTGTATTCACAGCTCAGCATTTGCTGGCCTCAGGTGGAGGCTGGAGGAACAGCAACACATTGGCCCTCACTGCGGGAGGGAGCGTGATGGACGTCAGCTTGTGCCTTGACATCATGTGGCCTGTCACGCTCCCACAAAAATGGGAAAGCACCTGCTGGCAACCCGGAGGATGGCTTCTGGTCCCTCCATAAGCATGAAGCCCCAAACACATGTATCTGTTCAGACCACTGCCATGCCTGGGATATATACAGGAAGCTCTTTTCGGTGATTGTCCTCCCCTGTTAGCCACCCACAGGGGTAGGGGCCCACCCAATGAAGGGTTACTTTGGGTTACCTGGTAGCATGGCAATAAGGGCCAGTGGATGCTGGTCGGGACTTAGCAGCGGAGGTAGGGGGACTTGGCAGGCCTGAAGGAGTGAATGGTCAGGGGGTAGGAGGAGCAAACAAAAACATGCCTGAATCTGCTTCTTTGAAATAAAGTGCCTTCACCTGAAAAAATTCACAAGTGATTAGTGGAGGACCTTCTAATGGAAAATCATGCATCTCACAAACATGTGGATGCCTTTTATTTCCCTTGGTCTCCATGAAAAGGGTGTCTCTCAGTTTTCATGTCTGAGCTAAGATGTGAATTGAGCACCACTCTGCCCACCAGCATCATACTTCCCCTGGGGTCTTACCTTCTGTGTGTCACTGAATGTGCTTTCAAATCCATTGGCCAAGCATACTGTAAGTACAATTAAACACTTAACATTTGCTTTTTATTAAAGCAGTCTGTCAGAAAAATACTTTTTGTTGTCACAGAGTCTGAAACAGCAGGTGGGAGAGATGGTGCAAATGATTCCATTCACCTAAATGGGGTGCTAACTGTGAAGTCTTTTTCATAAGTAGTAAGGCAGTTTCTGCCTTGTGAACATACTTTCATTCAGACTAGTTTTCATTCAAACAACTGAGGATTTTGGATGGCCCTGCTGATTATAAACTTGAATATGCTAGTTGGTAACAATGATCCTGCACTTAGCAGTCTACAACCTAGATGTTCACATGCAAAGACTACAATGAAAACTTGGATAAAGTCTAAAAACAAGCTTATAAAACACATAAAATGTATTTGAACATTTATATTTACCTATACAAAATCATTGCAGCCTGAGTAAAACTCAGGTAAATTACATGGTACCCTGGCTACTGTATGATGTAGTAAACATATATTGGTATTTTTTTTATATTTTTTGTAAACCAGGTAAGTCCACTAGGCAGACCTGCCTGTTTTCAGAGGTGACTCAGGAGCACTGCGTAGGTTAAGTGACTTGCTCGGAGTCGCACAGTATGCAAGTGGAGGTTGTGGGAATCAAACCCAAGTCTTCTAGATGGACTTAGTTCAATCACTGTTTGTTACTTTGCCAGCCATAACACCCATATATAATGTTTAATATATGATTTCAGTAATAGTGCACAGTACCTACAGTGCAAATTATGAACATTAAACACTTTACATTTTACTAAAACTGAATTATTTGCCTCTCCATCTGCTTATGTTTTCTTACACCAAAGTGAGTGTATAGTTGACAGAGCACTGTAAATAGCCTGTGGTAGCACTACTGCTTGCAATGCCAGGAACTCGGGGTTGAAAGTGAATTCGGGTTGCTAGAGGTCTGGCCAGGGGAGTAGGATTGAGCACCTGGGGGCCACTCTCCTCCTCTGGGAACGGTGGCCTGCAGGTCCTGCTGCTTTACTGCCACCTGGGTGACCACAGATGGTGGTGCAATGGGGCTGCAAAGCAATCGGGAAGAAAGGAAGCAAGCCAGGATCTGGAGCAATGGCATGTCTCTATGTGCCCTACCTCCCTGGATCCCCTTGAGTGCCATTGCCCTCAGGGACAGAGACCAGAAAACCAGTAACAATCACCCCACATTGGCTGCTGGTAGAAGGGACCCAGCTGCCCCATACTTCATAACCAGGTTCCATGAGAGACCCACTGGGCTGTCCGACACACATTAAAGGACTGTGGAGGGGTGACCTGGGGTTCTCTCCCTTCCCACCTGGGGGATACAACCCAGGCAGGATGGGGGCAGGCTCACAGGAGCTCCTGAGCATTACCTGGGTTGAAGCTAGGGGATACCCAGCCTAGGGATCTCTGAAAAGTGGAGACTGATGCTGTGAGAAGGGGGAAAGAGAAAATAAAAAGATGCTGAAATCTTAGGGATTCTGTGCAGTGAGATGCAATTTCCATGAGGCACCGGTACAAGAATTCAAAATCCGCAAACCAAGCAGGATTCCATGATAGTTACCGGTGTTACCGTTAAAAATGGAAAACCAGGATCCCTGATTATTGAATTCAGATTTGGTTTTACTGATGAATAATTACGGCTGACCATAAATATCAACCAGATTACTGTCTTGTTAAAAAAGCATATTAACTGGATTTCGGGTTATTATGCTTCAAAGGCAATAATAACCTGAAATCTGGTTGATATAACAGTCCTCAAAGAAACAGTGCATCTGAACCTTGCCGCACGGCAGTGCCAGCGTGAGACACTGAAAGCGGGTACTCATGGTGGTTGTCTGCTCTGCCACCTCAGCTACTCCATCCTCGGTGAAAAAAAAACAAAGGCTAAGTTTGAACATACTAAACAAGGTCCCAAGTTCTGACTGTGCCCCAAGTACCTCCAGTGACATCATGACACCGAATGCCACCAACCAAGAAACTCTAGCATCCACAGCACTACCTTCTTCCTCACTGTCTATGAATCCCAAGACGAAGAGTCTCCCAATGATCTTCAGGACACGATGTGAGTTCCACAAGGGAGTATCTGTAAATATCATGCACCATGCACCACCACCGAAGATACCCAGATTATGGGTAATGGACGATACAGACTCATGCTATCAGCCAGGCAAATACAGATTTAAAACTCAGAACTAATAACCCACATTCTCAGTCTAACCTTCAAAAACAACCAAAACCTAAAAGTTCACTTGAGAAATCACCCACAGAAACAAACACTTTTCAGACACTCCCTAACCTTTTTTTTTTCCATTCTTCACAGTACTCCAACCAATGGAAAGACCCTATCTAAACTAAACTAAGCCACTTCTGGATCTTCGCTCCTGATTCTGCCAAAAACAAGACACTACAAAAAATGAACTGTTAACTGTTCTTGTTAAAAAGTTTAAAATTTGGTTATTGCATGCATTCTTTATCCATTCTCATTTATTTTTAAAAACTTCAAACGGGGATGCAGAACCAGGATACCAGCTGGACTACAGCATCAAAACCTGTTTTTATGGCAAAAGTTCAAACTTTAAAACTGTTGAATTCCATTGTTTCACAAAAAGTATTTCAACTGCAGTATTTTCAATTGTATTTTATTCAAGTACATTTCAATTTCTTCAAAAATAAAACTGCACTCTAGCTGAAAAATTTATTTTCCTTTCAAGGTGCTAGAAATATAGTCTAAACCAGCAATTATAAAAAATAAAGGACAGGTAAGTTTGATGTTATGGATTTTTTTTCACACACCCTCGGTGTGTGATGACCACATAAACTTCTCAAGCTTCACTCTCGAGGTTTATGGGTCATCACACACCTCAGGTGTGTGAAAAAATCCATAACACACACTTACCTATCCATTATTCTCTATTTATATCTAGTGGTAGTGATTTCCATGGGTTGATTACATGCTACGTGAAAAAAAATGACCTTTTTATTGTTTTGAAGTTTTGTCCAGATGGTTGATGAGAATAGCCTGTTCAGTTTTGGTTAATTTGTTTAAACTTTAGGTTGAGTTCTGTTATGAGGTAAGGATCTTGTATTATTTGATACAGTGTTAGTAGGGTGGGGCTGGTCCCAATGTGCACTTTATGTACAAAAACCTTTTGGTTTACATTCTGTTTATTTTAGTATAGTAGATTGCATCAGACTAAATAGGCTCACTTGTAGGCAGACATCTTCTGTTACTGCGAATCCCAGAATCTCGTGCAGCAGATATCAGAGTAGTAGGCAGCAGTAGGAGAGTCAATAGCCTGCAGTGCATGTTAGAGTTTATATCAGCTCTGATCCTTTGTTTACTGCTCCCACTATCCGTCACTTTTTTGTTGGGAAGTGTAGGCCCCTGCACTTTTGGTACTGCTTATAGAAATCCCTGATACCCAATTTACAACATTACTTTTGTCTGCAGAAGCACAGGCCCCTTTGGGGCCAGCACTTCTGCAGCTGCTGGTGTAAGATATAGACACTGACTTGTGTTTACAGAAACACAGGCCCCTGTGGAGCCAGTGCTTCTGCATCCATAGGTACTCATACACACTTTAAGACATATATATGCACACACACACATTTCTGGTTACAAAAGTACAGGCCCCTGTATGGCCTGTATTTGTGCAGCCACAGATACAAATCTTCAAAGGTAGCACATTAGTGCTATTGCATTTGTGTCATCTGGAAACAGTTGTATATTGTGTGTCTTCTCTGATGATGGCTGTCTATGTTACTTGTGTGGTCTTGTCTTTTTGCTGCTTGGAGGTGTGGAGTTAGAGTAGGAAACTGTAACACCACATTTCCCTACTTTTGTGGCATTAGATTGAACCCTAACTGGTGCATTAACACATTTTTTTTGCAATGTATATACAAATATGTTCATGTATGTTATTTACAATATGTCTTCTACACAGCATGTTTTGATCTTTTTGTGCACTGTTACTATAGATGCCTGTTGCCCTGACTGTCTCTGTCTTAAAGCCAAACTTAAGACCTTGCTTTTTCAGCAGGCTGTCTCTAACTAAATACGGTAGTAAAAAACCCTGCACTGTGGGGTTTTAACTATTTTGTAATCAGCAGGTTCGCCACCTTGCCTTCCACCACCTCCCATTCCTGGAGCATGCCTTTTTTTTCTTCCTCTCTAACTCAAGCAGTTTCCTAGCATTTATTTTCATAATGGTTTATATTATATACTGCAACTGTTATTGATTTTAATATATCATGAGCCTGGCTACTTATTTATTTGTTGTATGTTTATATGCAAGCAAAAAGACATGATGAGGTGTGGGTTATGGCCTGATAAGAGCATGCCCCAGGTGCGTTATGAGGCATGAGGTGTTTGTGCTGAGTGCCTTTAGCATGTGGGAAGTGCTCTTATCAGGCCATAACCCACACCTCGGAGTGTCATATTGCAATTATAAAATGGGCCCCAATCTCATAACCCCCCAAGTAAAAAATATATATTTATTTAAAAAAATATGCTAAAAAAGTGTTAAATATGCAGAGCACAGAAAAATAGTCCATCAGTACTCTACTAGATATGTATTATTCAGTGTGTGTGTGTGTGTGTGTGTGTGTGTGTCTCTCTCTCTCTCCTCACCTGTGTCCCCAACAAACATTTTTTTTAAGTTACTGTGTTTTAGTTTTCTTTAGCCTTTGCTTTTCAGTTGCAGCCACCACCTCGGTTGACTGTGAGCCAATGTCTCTCTTAGTGGCTGTACATAGCCGTTTCCGATGTGGTGTCTGCTTCTTTCCTTCCATCTCTGTCTCACCCTGAAAACACTGTACATTTTTTTTCCTTATTTGCTTTCTTTTAGTTTTGTTTATAGTTTCATTTTGAGTTGTAGCTACCTGTTGGCAAGACTGCGAGTGGGCGTGTCCCTTACTGGCACTCTTACAGAGCGGTTGCCATTTTGCGCTTTTAAAAGCATAAGTTATGCTTTCTTAAGTTACAAATAGTGTATTTTCACTTTTGTTGTTCCATTCTCTCATAGATGGGGAGGGTGGAAGAACAGAGAGAGGAGATTCTGTAAATGAGCATAGAGTAACTGTGGTAACAGTCGCTGGTTCTTTCTGGTTCACTTGATCGCTAATGGAAGACCGGTTCTGGATCTCTATCGGGACAGGTGACGCTTTGTAGTCTTCATTCTTTCATTGCTATCAAGTTTAAGTGCAGGCAACAGAGGTCACAGTTTACTATATATCTATCAAATTGCCTGTTTAGTTACAATTTTAATATGTGTGTGTGTGTGTGTGTGTGTGTGTGGGGGGGGGGGAGTGTTTTCCAGCTCATCTAGGCTGCTCAGGCTAGGCTTGCATGGCTTTGGCTGAGGGTGACACACTGATATGTTTTTGTTATGGGGCTCAGGTTGGCAAAAGTAGTGCCAGATGTAAGGTTATGTCCCCATAAGGACATGGCTGAAAACCAGGTTCAGCCAATCAGGATTTAGAATTTATTTTGCCCATTTTATAATTTGTACTCTTGTTTGGATTTTTTTATTTGTATTGTTTCAATAATTTTTATTGTTATTTGATTTTGTAAACACCTTGAGCATGGAGGAAAGGCATTTAAAATAAATGATCTATCTATATGTCTGTCTGTCTCTCTCTATATATACTGTGTATATATATATATATTTTGCTTTTCCTCTTCTCTTTCCCCTAGGATGTACCTGGAAATATGCTGCCTGCAGCTATGTGTACCTTTCTGGTGAAATATATTTGAAATAAATTACATTAATAAAACTTGTAGAATCTATCCTGTGGGCTAAGGCTTTTATATAACTACATAAGCCATTCCTGAATATAAGACACAGGTGATAAGTCAGCCATCCAGAATAGGGGATGTGTATACAATCCTTTTGTACTCTGTCAGATATGGTAGTTGTTGTTTCCATCTACTTTATAACAGGAGTCACTAATTATTGTCCATGTGGAGATAGTTGCTAGGATACTGCTGTGACAAGTGATGCATCCAAGAGGCTGCAATAAGATGGATCTCATTAATGCAAGGATATAACAAAGTAACCAAATACAGGTGAATAGCATTTAATAACTGCTTTTAGCCTTCTGGGGGCCAAGACAACTAATGGCCTCTAATAAAATGTGACCTTTAACAAACCATGCAGATGTTATTATAGACTTCCTTTTGCAGCAAGTACCCTGAAGATCCTGATTGAGGAAATACTTCAGTTGCTGTTGATAAAGGATTTTTGCCCTGCACCCTACTGCACATTGTTCCATGTTTTTGATATTTTGGTACTATATTCTTGATCTCCAGGCAGCCACACTGGTATTTACAAGGGACTGCCCAAGGGTTATTCCTGAAAAGGTCCATTGAGTGGGGTTTCCATGGTAACTCAGTTCTTCTAGAAAGATATGCACTCACTGTGGACCAATTTTACTCTGTTCCCTGTTCTCTCTATACCCTGTTTCCTCATTTGTTTTGGGTGTTGACTGCAACAGCACGTGAGTGGGGCTACTTCAGTTCAGAAACTTTGTGGGCTGATAACATAGGAGTCAATCTGGAAATGAGTGAGCACAGAAAACTGCTTGTGCTCTGGTTTATTTGTTTGTACAGAAAAAAAAAACAAGGAAAGAATCCAGAATTACACAACACAGAATAGCATGTATACCAGCAGGATTTTTGCTAAATTCAATATATAGTTAATGAAAGTAATTAAAGTGAGACAACACAGCAGTGCATGAATGTTGCCCCTGCACTTCATGGAAAACAAATGCTGCTTCATCAAGGTGTGGGATGAAGCTGACTGTGGTGTCCTTAAAGAGCATGCCATTAAAGTGACAATAAGTTTACACAGCTCAACTAAGGCTAAATCACCATATAGGAAAACTGATAAAATTATAGAAACCGTTTTGGTTACTGGAATAAATTCTAAATAAAAGCAAAAAGGGGCCAATGAACCACTTATTAGTAATGATAAGTCATTATAAAGCATGCTAGAGAGTGCAGCATAGAGACCACACACCTAACCTGTACTCTCTCCTTTATGCTATCAAAATAAAAATCTAATTAAAATGCTGTTTCTGTTTGCCCTCTGGCACAGCGGAAAAATTCACTGCTGCAACACTGATGACCCGGGTTCGGGAACAGACTCAGGGCATCAGAGGGCCAGCCAGGGAGAGAAGGCTTGAGTGTCCGCTGACTGCTTGCCTTCTCTCAGGGGAAGGGTGGGGCCAAGAGCCCAGTGCCTGCTGACTCCAAGCAGAGGCTGGGAGAGTGGTAGTGCATCTGGGCTCCACTGCCTAAGGGGTGCTTGTTGGACATCAATGTCTGGATTTATGTCCTGGATGGCATGCCTCTGTGGAAGAAACATGGAAGAAAATGTCACCCCAGCCGATCGGATGATGGCCTCCTGGACCAGTCACCACTGGAGCTCCTGACCACTGATGGCCACTCCAACAGCACCCAGGACCATTGGATGTCCAGTAAGGACATTCCCATCATAGGAAGGGGACCTGCCCAATGAAGGGATACATCAGAGTACCCTGTAGGTAACTGCAATGTGGGGCTATAAGGGGGGGGCGAGTAATCAGGGGTGAGTGGGGGCCCATGTGAGGACCCAAAGGAGTGATCATCCGGGTTGTGGGGAGCAAAAAAAATGCTGTTTTCTCAATGCCACTAGTTCAGACAGCTTTTAAAAAGTGGGGATTAAGTTCTATCAGCTCAGTTGCTTCTAATCCTTAATCCATATCAATACTGTACCTCTAAATTGAAAAAAAAAACTAAAAAAAGATTATGTAATTTCATAATTAACATGGAAAAGACTCATGATGGAAATAAAGAAATAGGCTAACAGACTTATTGAGTAGAGGCACCAGGTGGAGTTGAGTCAAACTGAAACTTCTGACAGCTGAAGTGAGGTGAGGTGATACTATTATTCTGCTTCCATAACATTTTGCAGAATAACCACCAAGATTTTGTGAATGTTTTCCAACATTATTAATCTTCAGTTATTTCCATCTACTCTTGAAATGATGCATCCAAATTTTACTACATGTGGCATGTTTGTAGTTCCATACTTCATCATATGTGTTCCAAGTTTCATCTTTATAGTTATAGAGGAGCTGAATTAGAAGCAGCTAAACATTCAGACATTTATTAAATATATGTCACAAGTATGTACACTGCAAAATAATAAGTCCCTCTAACTTTAAAACTAGATTATGCAATGACAGCAGGTTTGCAGGTCATAGACCCTTAAATGGAGACAGTGTGTGGCAACCTTTTCATCTCTTGCTCTAAGTATGCAAATGTTAAAGGAAGTCAAAAAGTGCAAGGTAACATTAATGGCATTTCATGAGTTTTTGTGAAAATTATGGAATTTTGTGATTATTGTGTGCAAGTCATATCCATGAATTTTGCCTAGCAATACATTTGACCTGCCATGGAAGAGAAGGAAAAGGCTGGATAAAGTGGTAATCAGGTTGGATGCATAGGGGACTCCACTGTAAAAGTACCAGGAGGGTTGGAGGAGCATTGCAGGACCATGATGCAGTGCAGGTAAGATGATTTGCCTTCCTCCTATACAGGTCAAATGAGTGTGAGCCAGACCACAGCCAAGCACGGTAGCTACAGGAAGGAGCTGGCTGTTGTCTACATTGTGATGGAGAGTACAAGCTCAGCAGACTTGAGGAGGTCATTTATTGTATTAGGGATGTTTCCAGGGGAAAGGATATCCAGAATGAGCTTCCCCATGGTAATCATGGTCCTTGGGACTATGAAGTATGACAATAACTGGAATTCTACAAGCTCACTTTTGCTATCATTCTGTTGAAAGATGGAGAGACTTCTTTTTCTGGCCAGCAAGGGGACATCCTGGGACAAGTAATGCCTACATGCTTAGGATGGGCTGTGGTTGTGCTGAGGAGGGTACGGTTCATGTCAAGGGACAAGTCAGCCAGTCAAATTTAAACTAAAGTATAGGGGTTAGGGAGGAGCTAGTGAAGATGGATGTTATAGCTGTTTTTTTATGGAGCAATGGAATAGAATTGGTAGCAAGGTATAAGTTTAAGATTTTGGCCAGTGTCTTGCTAAGTCTGCAGACTTTCTGAAAAATGTGAGGTGAATATGCTCTGGCCCAGACTCTTAGTTTTTTTTTGGGAAGGGGGTCTGCAAGGAATTTATAGACCTCTTCTACAGTTATGAGGAAGAAGATAGGATCCTATCAGGAGTTCTAGTTTGGAGTTTGCTCTGGTTGAGAATGTTGGAGAGGCTGGGATAGTGTTTGTAGGCTATAAATGGTGGTTTAGGGATGATGTTTTTCAGTTTGCCATCTTTACTGAACAGGTCTGTAAGCCTTCTGGGGCTCAGGAAGGCGACTTGTTGGTCATTATCTGCAGGGTTCCCAGACAGATGAACTACAGCTGTGAGGTCAAGGCTTTCCGTTCATGTCTGAAGGAAACAGCTGTATTTTATTGGCACTGAGTTAGGTATTTGTTCCAGTAAGAGTGTGAGACAGCTGGCAAAAGTCCACTATCATAAGGACTCCCATTGTTTTGAGAGAAGATACAAGTACATAATGAAGGTTCAGGTTACCTAATTATACTCAGCAGGATGCTGACAAAAAGTTAGCCATGTTACCTTTCGTGACACCTTGCAGTACATTCTAGAAAAGTCAAGAGTATTCGTAGTCCACCAGCCACACAAATTATGAACTTTGTATGCAGAGCCAGCAGACAGCCCTAATTAAAGGGGACAGAAAATGTATGCTAACTGGCAGCTGTTTATAAGGTTCTTATTCTCAGAAATTATATGCATCCCCCTAAATTATCCATATTTAACTGTACCTGCATAAAAAATGATACAAAAACTGTAGTTTACATTGTTTTGTTTTATGGGAAGCATTCTGCCACAGTTCTCTTTATGGAACCCGTAATTTGGAGATTTTACTATGTCAATGTTTGTATACAGAATACTAATTATGAGCTGTTGACCTATCAGAATTATGCTTACAGTTCTGTGCACATACTGTGACATAATTAAAACTTCAAATTATTTGTTCCATGAATAGAACTGTAACAGAATACTGTCCATGAAAACAAAACAATGCAAAATATGTTTTTTTGTATCACGTTTTATTCAGGTACATGGATAATTTAGTGGAATGTATATCATTTCTGAGAATAAGAACTTTATAAACAGCTGCTGGTTAGAAATTATTTCCTGTCCTCTTTAAAATGTTCTTGTCCTCCCTTGCTTGAGTCTCCTGACAGCCACCTAGCTGCTTAGCCACTTGTCTACAGTTTGAATCCTATCCTTCCCTGCTGCACTGACTCCTGCTCTTTCCTGCTTCTAACTCCTACCCATCCCTCTGCTGATGCCTAGCCTTTCATATTGCTGATTCCTATATTTTCTTTGCCACTAACTCCTGCCCTTCCCAGCTGCTGACTTCTACCCTTCCCTGCCACTGACTCCTACTCATTCCTTGTGCTGACTCCTAACATTCCCTGGAGCTGACTCCTACCCTTCCCTGCCACTGGCTCCTACTCTTTCCTTCTGCTGACTCCTAATGTTCCCTGCTGCCGACTCCAATCTTTCTCTGTCACTGACTCCTACTCTTTCCTTCTGCTAACTCCTACTCTTTCCTTCTGCTGACTCCTAATGAGCCCTGCTGCTGACTCCTATTCTTTTCTGCTGCTAACTTCTACTCTTCCCTGCTGCTGACACCTACCCTTTCCTGCTGCTAACAGTTGCCCTTCCCTGTTGCTTCCTGTCCTTCCCTGCTGCTGACTCCTACACTTTCCTGCTGCTGACGCCTACCTTTTCCCCATACCTCTCAACCTTTCTTCAGCAAAATGTGTGACAAGATGTGTGACAAATGAGTAAAATGTGGGACATATCATCAAACACGGCACTGCAAGCTCAGAACACTGTGGCTATCAGTGCACTAGTGTTCATAATGTTTGCTGATAATTGAACACAATAGATCATTATGAATTTCTGCTTTAAAACCTCTGTGAGAAATGTGGAATATCACTACCTCGATGTGGGACAAAGGATTTCTGAGGGTTAAAATGAGTGATGTACCTCGTAATGTGTGACAGTTGAGAGGTATGCTTTTCTCTGCCACTACGTTCTGCCCTCCTCTGCTGCTGACTCCTACCCTCCTCTGCTGCTGACTCCTGCCCTTTCCTTCTGCTGAATCCTGCCCTTCCCTGTCACTGACTCCTACCCTTCCCTGCTGCTGACTCCTTTTTCTGCTGCTGACTCCTATCTATTCCATGCCACTAACTCCTATCCTTAGCTACTGCTGTCGTCTGCCATTCCCTGCCACTAACTCCAGCTCTTCCCTGCTGTTAACTCCTACCCCTTCCTGTTGATAGCTCCTACCCTTTCCTGCTGCTTCCTGACCTTCCTGCTGCAGACTCCTATCCTTTCCTGCAACTGACTGCTACCTTTTCTATGCCACTAACTCCTGCCTTCTCTATTGTTAACTCCTACCCTTTCCTGCTGCTGACTCCTACCCTTCCCTGTTGCTTACTCCTTTCCTTCCCTGCTGCTCATGCCTACCTTTTCCATGCCATTTTCTCCTGCCCTTCCCTGCTGCTGACTCTACTCTTCCCTCCAGCTTACTGCTGCCCTCCCTGTAATTCTCACCCTCCATGCCATTCATACCCACCCTTCTCTAAATGGAATTGTATCCCCTGTTACTGATGCCCTCTTCTTCTCCAGGATGAATCTCATCCTCAAGTTATGCACACCTACATTTCCTTGATTTAGCCACTTACCCAGCTACTCTCATCCACCCTTCTCCAATTAAACCTTCATTCCCTCCCCAGCTGCTGGCATCCTCTAGCAGCCTCTGTTATCCCCCAGATAAGTGGCTTATTCTGTTATAAATCATAAACTTGCTCTTACAGTGAGCATTACTGGGCTGATGCCTGTCTTCCCATGTCTGTGGTCTTACAATTAATGTCAAGTATCAAATTATAAATGCAAGAAGTAGCAAGTCCGGCACTGCTCAGTCAGAAAGTTGTTATATTTCTTGTAGGTTTACTCGTTTTCAAGGGATGCTTCTGGCGTGTGCCCAGTTCAAGCAGATTAAACATTGAGTAGGGTTTCTTTGTTGCACTTTTTAGCTGTAATATGACCAATGATTAGGGAGCAATGGCCCTGCCTTTCTAGTAAGTTCACCACTGGCTACCTGTGAGCCTCTGAGCTGGTACGCTCTGAATAAAGATTCAAACTGGAAACTTGAGGGTCATCTCATGTAAGACAAAGAGAGAAGCAGTGAAATAAAAATAAAATGTTAGTGTAGGACCAAGAGGGTTTGCTGTGGAGTGTAGGGGCTGGGCTTGGGTCACATTTCAGCTGAAAGGTGCAATAAAAAAAAACATTTGAATGGCACAAGCTGAGAATACACAAAGTAAAATAGAAAATGCATTTGAAGAATTGCAGGCATTTAGGTATCATAATATCACATAGTCAGCTCCCTGCCCACAGAGAAAGGACAAGGATATGCATTACCTGAGATGATGAGTTATAGATTTATAACAAAGTAAGGTATTTATACAGAACTAACTGTGGCTTCAGTGGGGAGGGCATGGTGTCAATGGTCAAATAAGAGAAAGTTGGATGTGTGCACCTGGGTGAGGTGTTGGGGTTTTAGTTGATGGAAGTGGGTTGTGAACACCTTGGTGAGGGGGCTGTTTGCATAAAAGGGCCCAAGTAGATATGGTTAAAGTGGGAAAGGGTCATGGAATTTGTAACTCTTCATCAGGGGACATGCACATTGCAAGACCTTGCAAGGGGAAAACAGACTGGAACCTACTTAAACAGAGCCAAACAATAGAACCTTCTTCAAAACCAGGCCTTTGTCCATCTGGTATGACACTGCTCTGCCTTGAATTGCTGTGAGCATCCTCTACTTGGAGCTCAATGGATTCCTATCCCCAGAAAGCCTTGAGTATTCAGGCTCCCTTTACATCATTTTGTAACAGATGTGGCTATCCTGTTTTTGTCAACCCATCAAAATAAGGTATGATAGAGGGACCTACCTGCCCTAGGGAGCCAAAGGTAGGAGTCTGAAGGGGTGACGTACATTGTACCTGTAGAATAAAAGATAGAAAAGGGGTCACAAAGGATCTGCAGCTCTTAAGGGGTACAGAAGTGTGGAAGGGACAGGATAGACTTATAATTATATTTATCTGATAGGTAGGAGCCCTCGTCCTGTCAGACCTGTAAACAATAAAAAGAGAAAATAGGTTAGCTAAAGGAGGAAAAAATATAAAAGCAGAAATAGAGGAAAGGGAATGTCATTTGAGGAAGGGGGGCTCAGCTAAAATCCCTTGCCCCTAGTGGTGGTGAGTGGCCAATATTTTACTAAATAGCCCTGGTGGGCTAGTGATGGCTAGTGGAGGGCTAGCAGCCTTTTGTATAAACAGATGTGGCAATGGGGGACATGTGGGCTAGGAAATGTCCTGGGGAAGCCACAGTGTAAAACTTAGCCCTGGTAGTCTAGTGGGCTACCACCCAGATGAATGGGGCCGTTGTTGTTTTAAATAAATTTAATAACCTTTTCCTTGGGGGGGGGCTAATGGGGCACCCTGAGCCCTGGTAATTGCTATGGGCAGCTGCAGGGTTGACTGGTGGCAGTAAGGAGGAGAGGAAGTTGGGCTGCAAGTGGTAGCCAGCCAATAGTGCAGCTGCACTAAGTGAGAGTGCCTGCAGGTGCTCTAAACATGATTGCAATTGCATGTAGTTTTCTAGTTCATAATTATTTGTCTGCTTTTTCTGGATTTATGCTGTGATTATTGTTTTCATTGTTTACCCTTGTACTGTCATGTGATCTGTTGAAACTTTATACTTCGTACAGGACAACTTTGTTGAATAGGCCTTTGGCCTAAAGTTTTATCCTGTCAAAAAATACATTTTTAACTAACTAAACTCACAGTTCACACAGAGCTCAGGCTGTGGCCTACATCACATGGGAAGAAGATGGGGAGAGCAAATGGAGTCAGCGGGAGGTAGGGGAGACATGCAAAGGAAGTGCCTCTCCCCACTTTCCTGATCGCCACTCTGGTGGCAAAATCTTTAATTGTTTATGCCCTACGGGGCTTAAGAGGAGGCAGCCAGGGGAGAGAAGTAGCAAGGGAGCTGTTATTAAATAAAGCTGCTCTGCGGCATTATTCAGTGTTGGGAGGGGGTTCCTGGAGAGTGCACCAGGTGGCAGGAGCTGCCAGATGTGAAGCTGTTCCACGGTGTTATGTGAAAGCTGTGGGGGTTGTAACTCTGAACTAGGCAGGAGACAGAACAGAGAGATACCGAGAGAGCAATTGGGCTAAGAGAGACGACTACAGCAGACAGTAAATAAGCAGCAGTATTCAGCAGCAAAGCAACAAAATAATATATATATATAATATATATATATATATATATATATATATATATATATATATATATAGTGGCCCCCACCGCAGTGCCAGACCACCCAGCTCCCCAACCAATCCCCAGCCAGTGACTGGCACAGCCCACCTCTCACCACCATGGCCAGCCACCGACTGGGCTCTGCATGGCGTGTACTGCTGTAAATGATGCAGCTCAATGAGACTGTCATTCATTGAGTGCATACTATTTACAGTAGTACGCGTGCATATGGCGCTCAGTCGGCGGCTGGCTGTGGTGGTGAGAGGTGGGCTGTGTCAGTCACCAACTGGGGATGAGTTGGGGGGAGTGGGATGGTCTGGCACTGTCGGGTGGGGTGGGGGGCCACTAGACTACAAGGGATAACATGGATATATTTTTCATGTTACTACAGTCTGCACAACCACCAGGACGTGGGTTCGGGGATCAGGACTGGGGGGGGCAAGATCAGCCTTGTGGGGCTGTTACTGATACATTATGGGGGATCAGGATGGGGAGGTTGATAGTCAGGAGGAGCTTTTTTTTTTACACAGTGGGGGACTGGGGCAGTGGGGCCCAGTAGCCATGAGGGGCTTTGTTGTACACATTGGGGGACTGGGGGCAGTGGGGTCCAATAGCCTGGCGGAGCTTTTCAGGCTTGGGGACTGGGGCTGGGGGGGGCACATGCACCCTTCCTGTGTGCATGCCACAGGCTTGTGGCCAACCATTCAGGTATGCCCTCTGTTTGGTGTACCTGTGCGACTGGCACAAGTTGCAGGGTTAGCTGTTGGGACCCTGCTTCTTACAGAATTGAGTGCAGGGTCCTTGGAGTAACGGGGTTTAGCGCAAGTCACCTTTGGACAGCGATGGTGGTGACTTGCGCCATCTTTCTAGAATTGGGCCCCATATCTTTAGACTTAATGAACAGTAAAATTAATTTTGTTTAGCTCAAAGTACTGTAGTCTTTAAATTGATGGCTGACAGAAGAATATCTGAAACAGTGTACTTGAAAGATGTAGTTTGCACTTACGACACATGGGGCCTCAAAGTCAAACAATTAGCATTGAGTTTACAGGCTGAGTGTCACTATATTTGGATATAGCAAGATTAACAGCCTATTACTTTCTTTCTCTGTCTCCCCCTTCTTTCCCTCCCTTCATTCTCTGTCTCTCTGTCTTTTTCTTTCCCTGATCTTTCCTTAACCTGTCTTAAACTCACATCCCTTCCTTGTTGACTGCTGCTCCTGTTCACTGACTATAAAGTGCTTTGGGATGCAGTGTGTATGAAAGATGCTATGTAAAACCAAATCTCTTTCTAACATGCAAACATATGAACAAAGGAAACAAAGATGAGAACCAGCCCACCCAGTTTGCCCCCCACTAACTCAGTGCAAGTACCATCACCTCTTTTCTTCAAGGTACTTATCTGGTATAGGCTTGAGTAAGGAAAACGTGTCGGCTGACAGTGCTTGTTCTGAAGGCCTATTTCAAGTGTTCACCACTCAGTCTGTAAAGTAGTTCTTCCTGATAGTTCCTTTGCTTTTTCTCCTTTCAAAGACATTGAGTGCTGCTCTGCTCTCTTCCTTGCACATCTAGAAGAGTTGAGTTTGGTCTGATGTTATCCTTTTGAGATATTTAAAGAACTGCAGTCATTTCAACCCTAAGTCTTATGTTTTCCATGGGGAACACTACCAATTCTTCTAACTGGTCCTCATCACCCCAGCCCCCAACTACCTTTGTTGATCTTTTCAATCCTGTCAATGTCTTTTCTCAGATGTGGAGACCAGAACTGTGCACTATACGCAATGTGGAGTCTGACCAGTGATCTGTACAGGGTCATTACAGAACTGTACACTATACTCAAAATGGAGTCTGACCAGTGATCTGTACAGGCTATTACAGAACTGTTCACTATACTCAGAATGGTGTCTGACCAGTGTACAGGCTATTAGAGAACTGCACACTACACTCAAAATGGAGTCTAACCAGTGATCTGTACAGGGTCATTACAGAACTGTACACTATACTTAAAATGGTGTCTGACCAGTGATCCATACAGGGGAATTGCAGAACTGTACACTATACTCAAAATGGTGTTTGACCAGTGATCCATACAGGGGGAATTGCAGAACTGTACACTATATTCAAGGTGGAGTCTGACCAGTGATCTGTACAGGGGCATTACAAAACTGTACACTATACTCAAAATGGAGTCTGACCAGTGATCTGTACATACTCAAAATGGTATCTGACCAGTGATCCGTAGAGGGGAATTGCAGAACTGTACACTATACTCAAGGTGGAGTCTGACCAGTGATCTGTACAGGGGCATTACAGAACTGTACATTATACTCAAAATGTAGTCTGACCAGTGATCTGTACAGGGTCATTACAGAACTGTACACTATACTCAAAATGGAGTCTGACCAGTGATCTGTACAGGGTCATTACAGAACTGTACACTATACTCAAAATGGTGTTTGACCAGTGATCCATACAGGGGGAATTGCAGAACTGTACACTATATTCAAGGTGGAGTCTGACCAGTGATCTGTACAGGGGCATTACAAAACTGTACACTATACTCAGAATGGAGTCTGACCAGTGATCTGTACATACTCAAAATGGTGTCTGACCAGTGATCCGTAGAGGGGAATTGCAGAACTGTACACTATACTCAAGGTGGAGTCTGACCAGTGATCTGTACAGGGGCATTACAGAACTGTACATTATACTCAAAATGTAGTCTGACCAGTGATCTGTACAGGGTCATTACAGAACTGTACACTATACTCAAAATGGTGTCTGACCAGTGATTCGTACAGGGGAATTGCAGAACTGCACACTACACTCAAGGTGGAGTCTGACCAGTGATATATACAGGGGTATTACAGAACTGTACGCTGTACTCAAAATGGAGCCTGTCCAGTGATCTGTACAGGGATATTACAGAACTGTATACTATACTCAAAATGGGGTCTGACAAGTGATCTGTACAGGGGAATTACAGAACTGTACACTATACTCAAAATGATATGTGACCAGTGATTTGTAAAGGGGCATTACAGAACTGTACACGATATTCAAAATGGGGTCTGACTAGTAACCTGTACTGGGGTATTACAAAACTGTACACTATACTCAAAATGGGGTCTGACTAGTGACCTGTACCGGGTTATTACTGAACTGTACACTATACTCAAAATGGGGTCTGACTAGTGACCTGTACCAGAGTATTACAGAACTGTACACTATACTCAAAATGGGGTCTAAGTATAACCTGTACTGGGGTATTATAGAACTGTACACTATACTCAAAATAGGGTCTGACTAGTAACCTATATTGGGGTATTACAGAACTATACACTATACTCAAAATGGAGTCTGACCAGTGATCTGTACAGGGGCATTACAGAACTGTTACTATACTCATAGTGGGGTCTGACCAGTGATCTGTACAGGATATTACAGAACTGTACACTATACTCAAAGTGAGGTCTGACTAGTGATCTATACAAGGGTATTACAGAACTGTATGCTGTATGCAAAATGAGTCTGACTAGTGATCTGTACAGGGGCATTGCAAAAATGTGCACTATACTCAAAATGATGTCAGACCAGTGATATGTACAGGGTATTACAGGAACTGTACACCAGATTCAAAATGGAGACTGACCAGTGATCTGTACTGGGGTACTGCAGAACTGTACATTATACTCAAAATGGGATCTGACCAGTGATCTGTACAGGGCATTACAGAACTGTACACTATACTCAAAATGGGGTCTGACCAGTGATCTGTACAGGGGCATTGCAAAAATGTGCACTATACTCAAAATGTTGTCAGACCAGTGATATGTACAGGGTATTACAGGAACTGTACACCATATTCAAAATGGAGACTGACCAGTGATCTGTACTGGGGTACTGCAGAACTGTACATTATACTCAAAATGGGGTCTGACCAGTGATCTGTACAGGATATTACAGAACTGTACACTATACTCAAAATGAGGTCTGACTAGTGATCTATACAAGGGTATTACAGAACTGTATGCTATATGCAAAATGGGGTCTGACCAGTGATCTGTACAGGGCATTACAGAAGTGTACACTATACTCAAAATGGGGTCTGACCAGTGATCTGTACAGGGGCATTACAGAACTGTACATTATACTCAAAATGGGGTCTGACCAGTGATCTGTACAGGGCATTACAGAACTGTACACTATACTCAAAATGGGGTCTGACAAGTGCAGAACTTATTATTAGTCTGAGGCCCACTAGGCACAAGTACGTGTTCTCAGGGGCACTAGTGTGGCTAAGTGACTTGCTCAGTCACACAGTATGCAAGTGGGGGTTGTGGGAATACAACCCAGCAGGTCTGCTGATTGTACTAAGCTCATTCACAGCTCATTTCTCTACTTTTAGGCTATGCTGCCAGCCTGAAAATTGATGAACTGAGTCTTAGTATTATTTTCTTGTTTGTTAATGTTTAACAGAGAGGGTGGTGGACACTTGGAATGCGCTGCGAGGAGAGGTGATCTCGTTGAAGACGGTGGGCAGCTTTTAAGAGAGGCTGGGACAGGTATAGGGGGAGGTAAGGGTCATGGATAGAGAGGATGGGAGGAGTGGGGAGAGGGGGCAGGGACAGTAGCTCAAGCTATGGACCCTGCAACACGAGCAGATTTGATAGACCAAATGGCCTTCTTCTGCTGGCTTCTTCATATGTTCGTATGTAACATTTTTTTTTATGATTGTCTCAAACATCTTGTATGGTGTTGAAATGAAGCTGACAAGCTGATAGTTCTCAGGCTCAGCCCTGGAGCCAGTTTTGAATCTTGATACAAAGTGGGTCACCCTGTAGTCACTGGACATGTATGCACAGTCCTCAGTGGCTTATTGAATATTATACAATGGCAAGAACATTTCTTAGTTTCTGATTGGTTGGTGCCCACCTTCACCAATGATGTTATCAGAGCATAACATGACTGTATAAAGGTTCAGCAGCAACTCAACCTAAGATAAAAAAAAAGTCACTGCACCCTGTCTAGATGTTACTCGCTATGATCCTTACCTCTTTTCCTGTCTTATTCCCCACTTTAGTGCACAAGTTTCCTACCTTCATCTCTCACACACCAGTTGCCACTGTGATGCTTGGACAGCTGGTTCTGATTACTCTATGATTTTTTCAATATAAAAATGTGTTATTGAGTGCCTCTCATGAGATATGCTGAGACAGCCTGTGGGATGACCACCCCCCAAAAGCCAGGAGATAATTACAGGCTAGAAGAGACATAAATTAAGGATCTCCTGTTTATCTGGCTTAATTGTAGCTGCCAGCTGCTAGGATGGAAATCATAAACTTTTATGACATTTAGAGGAAGAATACAGGTTATGTCACTTAGATGCTAAGTCATAAATGTTTCTTTGATGTCTGTGAAGCAGGAAACTGCTCATGGATAAAAGAAGATGCTGGAAAATCACAGACTTGATTGGGAAGTCATATGGGGAAATGAGTTTTTGTTGATGTCACCTATTTAAAAATACCTCCTGAATGAAGACATCCTGGTTGTATAATTTTTAATAAACAGAGGAGGAGCTGGGTGACATCGTGAAGAAGGCAGTTTCAAGACAGTGTTTTAATTATGCTGTGACTGACCTTTAGAGTGATATTCATGTTTGGACTCTGAAGCTACAACATCTATCAGCACTGTAGGGAGATAAGAATACATTACATAGACAAGTCTAAGTGTATGGTTGGTAGGAATTTGCACCTGTAAACCTTATTCTTTTAAGTGAGTGTATGTTTTGTGATATATTGTTCTGTATTTACATTTTTATCTATTTTAAAGTAAATCTCTATTTTAAAGAGACTACTTGGTGTGCCTTTGAAATTCTTTCTTTGACAAATGAAGCATATATGGTTAAAGTGACACTGTGCAATAGCTTAATGGTAATACCAAACTGGGAAAAAGGTAAGAGTTTATCTGAGGTCTTTCATAGAGTGCTTAATGGTTCATTTTGTACACCTGGTTAGGTGCCCATAGGCAAAAGATATCTGGCATTTCCCCAAAGAGCAGAATTATCTGAGCCTGTACATTGGGTACACTAGCAAGAGGTTCACAGTTTGAATCCCTCCAGAACTTGAGACCAAAGGTTGATTCAAACCCACAAAACAGACAGGAGGGTTACCCTGTTCTGTTCCTGCTCACAAGACTGCGCTTGGAGGTTGGCACTGAGGGATCAGAGGGCCTGACCTGCTGAGTGGGTTTGTGACAGCCACCACCCCACAACACAGTAAACTCTGTATAATTGTACCAGCATTACTAGTAAAGCAAAACAGATTTTTTAAGTTCTGTTCTGAAACCTTCACTGAACGAGTGAGTGAGCATAAGATTCTTTCAACTGTCAGCATGCAGCTCTTCTGGTAATGCTCACTTTTCAACTGATGTTCGTTTTCTTTCAGATACCTTTGCTGGCCACTAAAAACAGCACATGATACCTAAACCCAGATTCTCTCTCTCCCACCTCCCTACCTCCATCATCTTTTTCAGCAGTTTTGGAACTCAGAACGATGACAGCGGGTGGCAAGACTGGCCACTGGCTGGCACCTCCAAACACTGGTGACTCAGTAAAAATGCCATCCCAGTAGGATAATCTCCCAAAACATTTAAATATCAGAGCAATGTGCACCAGGAGGACTGTGAGCAGCACACAGTGAGGGTTGGGGGCAGAGCGAATGAAAGAAAACCACAACCAGGACCAAGAAGCAGAACATAAGAACAATGCTTCTAATACACAGACAGATCCCCCTAGTGGATAAATGAAAAAAAATAACTTATTTTTATATAAATACTTCCACACACAAAAAGCAATTAAAAAAACTATATAAACATGTTTAGTTTAATTTTATTATTGTCTTCAAACATTAGCCATTGTATAATAGCAATAATGCACTACAGGGTGTGTGTCGTGCTATGATAATGTCACTTCTCAGGTGTTGGACACACTCAGCCTGTGTCCTCATGCTCAGCCACCCAAGGCGTGTTGTTATCCTAGAACAACCACACCCTGTTGTGCATTATTGTTTAATTACTGCCAATGGGATGGATAGTTCTTTGGGTAGTTCCTTCAGGATGTTTGGGTGAATTCTGTCAGGCCCCATTACTTTGATGATGTTTAATATCTTTATCATTCTTTAAACTGCTTCTGGCATCACACTTAGTTTCCGTAATGTGTTCCACGCTCCCCTGTGAACAACCTTTCACTATCTGCCATCATCCCCTCTTTCTTCTGTAAATACTGATGCTGAATATTCTAAGCATCCAGCCATTGTGTTCTCCTTGGTGATTATGTTACCACTTTCCTGATGTTTCAGTGGTCCTACAGTCCTTGGCATTTTGCTCTTTTCATTAACGTAGCCAAATAACTTTTTGTTGTTGAATTTGACTTGAAGTGCTGTTTGTTCTTCTGTTATGTGTTCTGCATCATTGATTCTATGTTTGAACCCTCTGAGCTTGCCTGTGTAGCTCTGTCTGTTTTCACTGCTGTCTCAGCAATTGACTAATTTTAAATTTCTCCTTTTTTCCTTATTATGAACCGGCATCACTTTCCATATAGATTTACATCTTCAGTTATATTTTCTTGTTTGTTGTGTGCATTCTTGCTTTAGGCTATATAGATGGATTCTGAGGATGCCCCATTGATGCTGAACCTTTTTGCCTATGAGTGTGCTTTACCAATGTACCCTGTGCTGTGAGTGCCCTCATTTTTCCAAAAGCTGTCTTGTGCAAAAGCCTGAAGAACATTCTTCCCTTCATTTTTTCCCCTTTTTTCTCCAAAGCTTTATCTGATATTATGATCACTGTTTTTCAGTATCTCTCCAATTTCCTCAACTCTGACCAGATCGTCGTTATTGCATAAGACCAGGGCAAGTGTTACTTATTCCTTTGTGACTTATCACATAGCAGTCCTCTATAATATTCACAAATTGCCACTTTGCTTGGTCTTAGCAAGTCTCTCCTCCCAGTCGATATTGGGGTGACTGAAATTTCAAATGAGCAACATATGTCCCTTGGATGTTGCCTTTCAGATTACCTCATGAAGTATAAAATCCTGCTTCTGCACTTTGCTCTGGGTCTATAGTATAGGTCAGCAGCACCTCCACCTCCATTCAAGACCCTTGACCAGAGTGGTTTGATCTCACCTGTGTTAAAGTCCTGTGTTTTAATTACTAGAAACTGGCTTTTGGCATGCAGTACTATCCCTCCTCCATTCTTTCCAAGTCTATCTGTCCAGTATGGATTGTATTTGTCACTCTCCTTTTCCCACAGGTCATTATCATACCACCATGTCATATTATTGTTATATCCTATTCTTCTAGGAAGGCCAGAGTCTCTGTTTCCTCACGTTTGCTTCTCAGACGTCTTGCATTAGTGTACAGACATCTCCAGCTGCAAGTTTGTTTCTTTTTGTTTTAACTTTATTTTGTTGCTTTTCATCTTCTTTCATTCTTCATTTTTCTATTATAGTCCTTGGCACCCAACAAGAAATGCATAAATGTAAGTGGACAGTTGCATCTGCAAGCTAAGTTACATGTGGCCATACTTAGTATCTTGCTGTCCTCAAACTCAGTTTCAGTCCATATTCTTAAATCCCACTCACATTCAATCCAGGTTGAACAGGGTGCAGAAATGCAGTCTATTTCAAATGAGTAGGAACGCCATGATCAGAGGGCATGTGTTGAAGCTTGGGGGGAGCAGTTTAAGAGAGATGTGAGGAAATACGTCTTCACTGAAATGGTGGTAGATACCTGGAACCGACTGCCAGCAGAAGTGGTGGAGGTGAAAAAGTGGGGGGCTTCAAGCATGCATTGGATAAAAATAGGTAGGGAGGTGGGAAAATCATGAGAGACCAGTTAGGGTCTGCAGAGACATATTAGGGAGCAGCTGGGCAGACTGGGTGGGCCAAATGATCTTTTTTGATGACAAATTCTATGTTTCTATCTTTCAATGAAATGATCCAAAGTCCTGCCCACAATTTAAGAGTTAGGCAGTGCTATGTCAAAACTGAAGGGCTTAAAAAGGTAGTAGAACCAAAAATATCATATAGGAAAATGTTACAGTTTTATGAAGTAGTTAATTGTTACTTTTTATTTCTGAAGTATTTTTCTTTTTCCTTTTACTAGAAAGTTTTCTATGTGGTAGTATTATACTGGATGTGTGGAACAGCACTCTGTCTGACAGCTGACATTTATATTCCTCCCCCTACATCATCAGCATTGTGATCTCCCTGACAGTTACATCACAACTGATTGATCCAGCAGCTACTGAGTGGCTCTTCCTAAGCAGCTGTAATACCATAGTTAGTGAGATCACAGGGCTGATGATGTAATGGGAGGAACAGAGATAGATATATCAGCTGCCAGGAAAAGTGTTGTCCCACACATAAAACCCACTAACATCAGGTACAAAATCTTTTAGTTAACCAATGAGGAAAAGTAATTCTGATATAAAATATAATAGTTGACAGCTTTTAAAAACTAATATTAGTTTTAAGCAGCACACCAGCCCTTAAATGGTTACTCTTATGTTCTTTGATTTTTAGGTCGCAATGAGCTGATTGCACGATACATCAAACTAAGGACTGGAAAAACACGCACACGTAAACAGGTAAAACCTTGATCTTTGATTATTGCTTTCAGTCATTATTGATTTGGAGTAAATCCTTTCTTAGTTAGAAACAACAGGGACGTACTACAGTTTGATCCAAGTCAAAGAGATGAAGCCTTGGATAAAAAGCCTTATCTTAGCTTTCAACAGACAGGACAGGATTTCAGTTTGTCATTGGCATGTCTTGCTGTTGGGGACCTGTTTGAAATCACAGAGAACCCAAAGCTGGGTTGGGTTCCCCCTAGGAAAAGGGGTAAGATTTGGGGTGATCTCTCCAGTTATAGGTTTCATGCTGTAGGAATAGAAGGGGTCGATTAGTTAAAGCACAGAACTGTGAACCAGGAGATCCGAGGTTCAAATACTGTCTTGTCAGTGGCTTAGTGTGTGACTTTATGCAAGTCATTTATGGGTAGACGTCACTCTCACAAAAAATGAAATGCTGTATCTCAGTTGGGCTGTACTAGGTCAATAAATCAAAATATTTTGATAAATGCATGGGGTGACAGAGTAAGTACTTCAGTATGTACCTACTGTATATTTAATGACAGTTACTACAAAGTAATATAACAGAAGTTTAGCTATTGAAATATGTTATATTGTCTGTGCTATTATATATAGAATACTACATGGGTGGATGTGCATAATGAGAATGTTATACACACCCAAGGTGTGTGATGCTTCATAAAACCCAAGAGTGAAGCTTGAGGGGTTTATAATAGCATCACACTCCAAGGGTTCCATGTCATAAGGGCAATTTTTCTATGGCGACTCGGTCAATAGCAAGTAAATGTTGCTGAAAGAAAAATCAGTTCCTAACCCACATAATTGACTGCCAATATAGCGACCACATGGACATTGAAATGAAGATTTAATGCAGGGGGCTATGCCCCCACAGCCTCAAAATTAATATAATCAACTCCAAGGGGGAGCAGACACTGGGGAAAAGGGGAATACATAGGAGGGGGTATTACAGCTGGGGCACCACCAGTCTGAGGAACACAGCAAGGCAAAAAAAAAATCATAACAGCCAACACCATTTAGAAAAAATTTCACCTACTAGCAATTCCGAACCTGGGACCAGCGCTACAGCAGTCCATGACCCTACCCGCCATGCCAGGTGGACAGCTCAGTGGTAGCAGGCTTCATTGCTGTACTTCATCAGCAACAGTACAGCTCCCCCAGCATTCGCTCTTGCCATTACAATGCTCTCACAGTCGCTATCCCTACTATCGCTATATGAACCCAATCACTATCGTGTCGGGCATGCAAATAGAATCGCTCATATTTGAGTCGCTCATTTGCAGTTGCCCATTTAACGGGTTACCCACCCTGAGGGTGTGTATAACATTCAAATTTTTTGTGCAACCACCCATGTATTTTTTTATTATTGCTGGGGATTGTTTTCTTGCCAACACAGCAGCACCATAATTCAGATATGGCAATGGCCAGTTCATATTTAAAAAAATAAGTAATAGTGGAGCTAGTAGATGGTACTGGTATTTATAGTAAGTACTGGCTTTTTGTGTTTGCTGATTTTTGCCTCCCTCTCTCTTACTTTGTCTTTCTATGGCTTTCTCTGCATCTCTTTGGTAGTGCAAGATTAGGGAAGTTGGCTGAGGTGCAGTTTGAAGTTGTTTTTTTTTTGTTTAATTGTGGTCACAAAGACTCGAACTGGGAGAGAGATTTTTTTGGCCGTGGACTGAAGGAGGGAAGGTAAAATCCAGTGTCTTTATGTGTAGCAAGCAGAGCCGTGTAAGGACGTACGGTAAGTAGTGTGGAAGAAAAGGAGTGTGAGCATGCGATCAACAAGGGAAACCCAGCGCGTGTTCACTGCTATAACCAGTGGGTTATAACGGCAATTTATAACTGGGTTTCCCTATGGCAGAAATTGCTCCCCACTTATTATCAGGCAATTATATACCAAAAAAGTGGAATGTTCTACAAGACAACAGAAGAATGATAGCCTCCTAACAGACCGCTCTGTTGCCAAGGCTTTACTATGTAAGTACATAGTAACACGTGGCATGTATTGCAATATACCAGAAGGACCATATTTTTCCACAGTCACAGAGCTCCACTGTTGCCAGGGCTTTAGTTTATAATCACATTGTAACTGATGGCACATAGTGCAAGGTAACATAAGGACAAAATCATTATAACAGATAGCTTCTCTGTTGCCAGGGCTTTACTATATAAGCACATTGTTGCTCACATCATATACTGTACTTAAGTAGTGCTGGGAGGAAGTTGTGAATTTCACTTTAACAGAACTTTTAATGAAATTTTGTGAAATATTCTGAACGTCTGCCTTTGGTGAATTCTGAATCTTCCAAAAGTGTACTTCAAATGTCCATCTAGTACTGTGGTATTTATTGATGAATGATAGGAAAATAGTCATCAACAGCACAATTAAAGTTCCTTCCTATTTATTTCACATTTCAGTGATTTATTCCACAATTCCCAATGTAATTCTGCTGCATTTTTTTCTGTAAGTAATTTAAGGTCATGTTTGTGTTCCTGTAGGTGGTACTGTAACTTTCAAATGTATATACTGACTTTAACCACTCTACCTCTAGAGTCACGGTACTGGACTTACTGCAAATCAAGTATTTCTGTGTTCTTTTATCATGTTTTTCTATCATTTGTGCTTTAATTTCCAGGTTCTGCTGTTGAATTCTATGGAAGCAAAGATTTTTTAGCCTTTCTATTCTGCTATTCAGAAAAAAGTTTGCACTTTAGCTCTGTAATTTCACAGAAAATTCCCACGTTACTCTGTGAATTGTGTAGCCACCTGACAGTTGTTTCTTCCCTCCATTTGTGCTATAATTTCTAGGATCTTTTATTTATTTATTGAGATCTCGGATTACAAGTACCTTTGAGCCACAGACTCATTTACAAAGGTTCCACGTCAATGGGTTGATGGGAACATCAAGCAGATTCAGGATGATCACAATACAATAAAATACACAGGTTACTTAACAAACAATAGGTTACCAGGTGGTACAATAAGAGTTATTATTGTATACAAACAGTGGTGGTAAGACAAAAATCAACATAGCTAACAAAAATCTTCATATCAAACTATTTCAGTATCTTAGTAACCAGAAAGGCTTTGTCAGAGAACAGCAGGGTAAAGGTGAGAAAGAGAGAGGCTTGAGGTAAGGGAGGAGAGTTACAGTAGGTAAGATTAGGCATGTGAGAGGAGAGGTAGGTGAGTAAGGATGGGTTGGTAAGGGCAGGAGCAGTGAGGGGGTAGCTCCTAGCTACTGGGAGAGTTATGGGATGGTGAGATGAGGTGCCTGAGGGTATTGGTAGGAGAAAGGCCAAGGAACTTACAAAATGTAAAAAGGGCCACCAATGAGAGTGTCGGGTAAGACTACCACGTAACTAAGTTTAGGTATGACGATCACAGTAACGGAGTTCCTTAAGGAACACTTTCAGCTTCCACTTCAAGGGGCTAATTTTAGGCTCAATTAATACTTCTGAGCAGAGGGCGTTAATCCAGTGGGGAACTCGGTACTTGAACAATCTCTGTCCTTGCGAAGTGCAGCAAAAAGGTACCTTAAATGATTGGGTGATTTTTCCTCTAGTGGGGCAGAAATTAGCTGTCACACTCAAGGGTCTTTGTACTCCAGGGGGAGTAAGGAACATGGTAGGTTTTTTTGGCAATGAGGTAAGTCTGGTACTTCAGTCTGCAACTGAGATTGAGCCAGCCCAATTTGGCATATAAGTTGCATATGTGAGTGAGCCTGGGTGTCCCTGTGATCAGCCTACATGCCTTGTTCAAAGTTGTTGTGACTCTTTTGAGGGTGGAATCGGATGCTGCACCATATACAACCAGACCATACTCTAACATGGAGATTACTGAGGAGTTAACTGCCAGTCTTAGAGCTTCAGCAGGATAGCATTCTTTATGCCTGAAAAGTAAACCTATTCTTGATTTAACTGCTTTGGCCACATGGTCAACATGATCTGTAAATGATAAGTTGCTGTCGAGTGTCACTCCTAGATATTTAAATATTTGGACAAGGTCTATTGGGGTGTTCACATTATTACGGATGGTGAGATGGTATGTTCTATGTTTGTTTTGGATAGTTGAAAATACCATTTTTTTTTTTTTTTATAATTCATAAGTAGTTTATTTTGTATGAATCAAGTTTCAACTTTTGTGAAGTTCTACAGTTGGTTCTCCAGTGACCAAGGGATAGGGTCACTAGTAAATAGTACCGCATCATCCACGTATGAGAGGATATTGCCTTGGCAAACCTGGGCAGGTGGTTTATAAAGAGGCTGAAAAACAATGGGCCTAAAATAGACCCTTGGAGAACCCCTGTGTCAACTGGAGGGCTCTCTGAGAGTATACCATTAATTTTCACCTGTTGAGTCCGGCTCATGAGGTAGCTGCTGAACCAGCTAACAGTTTTAGAGGAGAGCCCGATGTTAGACAGCTGTCCAAGCAGTAGTTTATGGTTTACAATGTCAAAGGACTTTGTGAGATCTATAAAGGACATGCCCACCATTTGCCCATGGTCTAATGCCTTGTATATAAACCCAGTGAATTCAATAAGTGCCATGGTGGTGTGGTGTGACCTTCAAAATCCATGCTGTTGAGGGCATCGTAACTGGTACTTGTCAAGGTAATCTACCAGCTGGTCAGATACAGTATGCTCAAGCACCTTGGACAGAGAGAGGGAAGAACAGATATGGGGTGGTAGTTTGTATGAGAGGCCCTGATATCACTTTTATGGACCGGAGTAACCAAGGCTGCTTTCCACGTATGGGTGAACTTTGCAAGCCTTAGTGAAAGGTTTAGGATGTTTGTAAGCGGCGTGTGTAATTCATCAATTGTGAGGGCGATAAACTTTAGATCAAGTGTGTCTCCATTGTGTCTAGATTTCCCCAGCACATGTGTCAGGTACTTCTCCACTTCCTGCTCGTTAATGATTTTAAAATAGAAGGGGGGGGGGTTCACTACCCTTACTGTGGATTGTGTCAGTTTCCACCAAGTATTGAGGGGGAAGTATGTTACTCAGGTCAGAGAAAGTGCCGTTAAAGGTATCAGCAATTTCTTTCTGATCCTGTCTGATGGTACCATTTATATATAGCATAGTGGGTGGTGCTTTATTAGTTTTTTCCAGTCAATGCTTTCACACTTTCCCAGAAATTTTTTCCATCATCCCAAGCATTTGTAAGTTCCTTTTTGAAATGGCATCTTTTGGCAGAGTGTATGGTTCTAGTACAAAATCTAGATTTAGTATTTGCCATATTGGTCCTTGTAAGAACAGACCTAGAAGCAAATGATTTGATATCTTTTAGTGACGATGGATGTAGCATCCCTCTACACTGATATTACACACACAGATGACATTTCAGCCTACCTTAAATACATACAGGAGAAAGGACTGGACCAAAACATCAACCCTGAAGAGGTGGGGAAACTTATGGAATTCATTTTGACACATAATTTCAACTTCAATGGTAAACATTATGTCCAAACTATGGGAACAGCATTGGGCACCAGGATGGCTCCACAGTATGCTAACCTCTTTATGGCAGACTTGGAGGAGGACTTCTTAAGGCACTGTCCCCACAAACCACTAGCTTGTCTCCATTACATTTATGATTTATTTATCATTTGGATGGAGGGCACAGATGCACTTAAAGATTTTCATCAGGAACTTAATAACCTTCACCCAACCATAAAGCTTACCCTGGAGTATTCTACCCCCAATGTTAATTTTCTGGACACCACAGTCACCATTAAGGATGGAACCTTACATACATGTATTTACAGGAAGCCAACTTGACAGTCAGAGATACTTACACAAGAAAAGTAATCACCCAAACCACACAAAAAAATCTGTCATGTACAGTCAAGCACTCCGATGTCACCATATTTGTTCAAATGAGGAGGACAGAGATACACATTTGGCTATGTTGAAAAACACCTTTATTGAGCAGGGACACTCTTCCAGAGAAATTGACAGGGCAATAGAATGTGCAGCACAAGTGCCAAGACAACAACTACTTTAGTGCAAAGAAAAGACAGCTACAGACAGAATACCCTTAGTGGTCACATATCATCCAGACCTTGAACTTCTGCGTAAGATTATTAAGGACCTCCATCCAATATTTAATGAGGATGAGACCCTTGATTGTATTTTTCAAGAACTACCACTACTATATATATTTTTTGAAATTGTAGTTTTTATTAATTCATTTTTCAGACAATGACAGGTTACAGAGAAGGAAAAATTAGGGAAAAGAAATGCATTATCTTTAACAAAGGACAAATCATATACATGCTCTAGTTTGTGCAGTATTGGTTACAAATGCAATCAGATGACCAGCCGCATACAGTTGATAGAGTAAACTTCAAAACTAACAGAGGTGTCTTAGGCTGGATTGTACACTTTGCACCTCAGTTACTTTCTTATTTTAGATCTGTAACCCCCTAGTTAATTACTATTAAAAACAACAAAGGAATAGGAGATTATGAGAAGGAGAAAGAAAGAAATAATACATTACTTGCACAGTAACCTTAACTAAACGATACACTCCCTACCCCCTCCCTCCCCCTAGCTCGTGGTGAATATATAACAATCCCTATTACAACATATGATGCGTGGGTGGAGCCCAGTTAACTAAACTCCTCGTGGATGCTGGAGTTCCTACTGTATCTTAGTATTGGTCTAGGGCTTCTCTGGCAAAATCTGCAGAATTGAGACTCCCTCTCTGGTGCCTAGGAACTTAAAAAAGGGAAACCAGCGAGACTTGTATAGTTCAAGTCTCAGATTCAGGTTGGCCACAAGTCTCTCCATTGTTTTAATTTGGTTACAACACGACAACCACTGTTCCTCCCCCCTGGGAGTGTCTCAGTGAGCCACAGCCTGGTAATTGCCTTTTGAGCTGCAGCTAACAAAATTGGGAAAAAATAATTAGCTTTAGAGCCTTTCAGACCTTGAGGAGGCTCCCCCAGCAGAAGATAGTGAGGCTGTTCAGGAACTTCTATCTGTAAAATCTGACTCAGCTCCTGACTTATCAGGTTCGAGTAGCTCCTGATTTTGGGGCAACTCCAAAAAATATGTTCGTGTGACCCAACCTGCCCGCAACCCCTCCAACATTTATCTGAGCAGGTTTGACCAAAATGTTTGGTTATCACTGGTGTTCTGAAGAATCTTGTAAGCACTTGCCACCTAAACTCCCTCCATGTGGGCGAGGCTGTGTGGTTCTGTGTGCCACCCTCCAAATCACCTCCCACCTTGGTACTCCCTCCCCCAGGCCCAGTTCTCTTTCCCAGAGGGTCTGAATTCAAGATCTAGAGTCTGGACAATCTGGTTCCCCTGCCGACTATAACTTAGGTATCAGATGGGTTTTAGGCAGGGACCCATTAAGTAATTCAAGAAGAAGATCCAGGAGTGGGTTGGTATTCTCCGGCCTCTGCTCTGCACCTCTCCCCTCCTCAGCTTGAAGGTAATGCCTAATCTGTAAATAACCATAGAAGTCTGAAGCTGGGATGTTGAACTCCTGCTGAACCTGGGTGAAACTTTTTATGATATCCCCAGTAAAAAACTGTGAGAACCTCCCAGTCCTAGCTTATGCCAACGTATAAACATTGGGTTTTCCCTCCCGGCAGGAAATGCACTCTTTCAAGGATCCTTCCCTGTCTTAACAGCCATGGTTGTAATCTCAGCTCCTTTACAGTTTGTGTCCATACTGTAATCACTGTCTTAAACCAAGGACTAGGTAGACCATGTACCACCCTAGGGTTCATCTTATTAAGTATGAGTGATGAAAGGGTATGTGGTTTTAGAAAGTGTAGATCCTTTTTGGCCCAGCTTTGCACCACCACCACTGAGGAAGCATAAGCTGCCAGATACTGCAGTTGAGCCGCTCTGTGGTACCTCTTAAAATCAAGGACTCCTAGGCCACACCTCCCCTTAGGCAGCTTCAAGAGAGCCCAGCCAATCCTAGGCTTCTTCCCTGCCCATATAAATTTGCTTATCAGCTTTTGAGTTTCCGACCAAAACTTCCTTGGGGGCACAGGGGAATTGCATCAAACAGGAAGAGCATCCTCGGGAGGATATTCATTCTCACTGATTCTACCCTGCCCATAATTGTAAGAGGTAGAGCGGCCCATCTAGCACAATCCGCTCTCACACTGTCCAACAGTTTCACATAATTTACTTGAAATAACTTGCCGAGATCCTTCGGGACCTGGATCCCCAAGTATCTAAAGGTGTTGGTATTCCATCTTAGATTAGTCAGGGATTTCACTGTTGAGGGGACAGAAGCACCCAATGAGATTATTTCTGATTTTGATTCGTTAATTTTAAAACTGAGATGGAGCCGAATTCTCTAAGAATAGTCATGGTGGTTGGTAAAGATATAATTGAATTTTTTATATAAAGTAGGGTGTCATCCGCGTATAGAGAAATGCGGTTATCCACCTCACCCACTGTGATTCCTGAGATGCTCTCGTGGGACTGAAATGCCTCCACCATAGGTTCCATACTTAGGGCAAATAGTAGGGGTGAGAGGGGGCAGCCCTGTCTCATCCCTCTTCTGATGGAAAAAGGGTGAGAGAGCACCCCGTTCAGTCTCACCCTTGCTGAGGGGTTGGTATATAGGGTGTCCACCCCCTGCTTGAAACCTGGGGCCAAACCCAAATCTCTTGAGGACCTCCCCCAGGTACCCCCACTCAAGGCGATCAAAGGCCTTTTCGGCATCAAGTGTAATCACGACTGATGGGTCCCCTTTCCCTCTAGACTGGGAGTGTGCCATCACCGTAAGCAGTCTCCTGACATTATCGTGAAGGTGTCTCCCTAGCATAAACCCTGATTGGTCCTGATGTATCAATTGGGTCACTACTCTTTGAAGCCTGTTTGCTATCATCCTGGCCAAAATTTTTACATCCAAATTTAGCAATGAAAGGGTGTCTTGTAAGCAAAGGGTAGTATCTTTGTCTTGTTTTGGGATAACAGAAATTAGGGCCTGTGCCCAGGTGTCCGGGGCTTCAGAGGGTATGTGGGCTCTGTTACACACTTGTAGCAACAGCAGGGACAGTTTATCTTGGAACTTTTGGTAGTACTCTGCTATGTAACCATCAGGGCCCGGGGCTTTGTTATGGTTAAGCTTCTTGATTACCTCCACCAGCTCTGACTGTGAAGAGAGCTGGTCCAGTTCTTTTTCAAGAGCACTAGAGAGTCTGGGCAGCTTTAATCCATTAAGGAATTTTTTAATCATGTCTGGTTGACTGGCACAGGACTCTAACTTATATAAGTCCTCGTAAAACCTTTTAAAGCATTCCGCTATTTGAGGAGCACCTGTGATCAGCCCTCCCAGCAATCTTGGGTTCTGCACCCCAGAAATATGCCTGTCGGCTTCTTATTTTCTTAGTCTAAACGCCAACAACCTACCTACTCTATTACCCCCCGTGTAATACTTTTGTGCTGTGAACATAAGGGTGTTTTCAGTTTTTATCGAGAGAAGCTGCTGCAACTGCTCCCTTACTAGCTTCAATTCCTTTAATACACTACGGGGGCCCCTTTTTTTGTGTATATCCTCTAACTTCTTGATTTTTTGTTCTAGGCTATCTTGCTTCTGCTGCCTGACCCTCTTTTGTTGGGCTGCATATGAAATTTCTTCACCCCTTACCACCACCTTTAATCCGTCCCAGAGGAAGTTCACCTTTGACACAGACCCTGTGTTCTCTTTAATGTGGTTATCTATCACCTCTTTAATTTTGGAGACAAACGCTTTGTCTTTAAGAACCTCAGCATTTAGGCGCCACAGGGACTGTCTGTTCCGCGGCCCAAGATTGATAGTGAGACTGACTTTTGCATGGTCTGACAAGCATATAGGGTAAATCTGCTGGTCTGTTATAGACCCTGCACACGCTTTTTGTGTATAAAATCTATCTAACCGTGAGTACGAATCCTGTGGGTGTGAATAAAAGGTGAAGTCCCTACTAGAAGGGTATTTGTCCCTCCAAGTATCCACCAGACCAGCCTCAGTGTGCAGATGGAAGAGAATCTTGGAGCCTGCACCTTTTTCCCAGCTCCCCTTTCCTCCAGACCTATCCCATCTTGTATCCTCTATGCAGTTCCAATCTCCACCTATAATAATTTGACCCTCAGGGAGTGAGGCCACCACTCCAAAGGCATACCTATAGAATTCAGGATTTACAGGTGTTGGAGCATAAATGTTCACAATGTGAATTACCCTATCCATGACCCTTCCTGAAAGAACCACCAGTCTGCCCTCCTCATCTGAGAAAGAGTCCAACTGCGTGAAACCTAGGCCTTTCCGTACCAGGATAGCCACCCCAGCCTTTTTTGTCTTTTTGTGGGATGAGGCAAAAACCTTCCCAACCCACATACGGCATAGTTTTTTGTGCTCTGTTACTGAAAGGTGGGTTTCCTGCAGGAGACTGATATCGCAGTGGACCCTAGCCAGATCTTTTAAAATGCTATGCCTCTTTACAGGAGACCCCAGCCCCTTAACATTAAACGAAACCAGTTTCAAGGTCCCCATAATGCGTCAATCTTATATTTTCTCAGGTCTTGCCCCCCTTTCGTACCTCTTATTTGAGCTCCAGCCACCCGAGTCCCAACTGCCTTGGAGGGTGGCACACAGAACGGGCCCCCGACTACTAGAAACACCACGCTTCTCCACCTCCCATATCCCAAAACCTCCCCCAATAACCCAAGACCCGTATCCCCCTTCAAAAATAACCTACATGCATACTCTTAAAGAGAGAACCCTTTACTCTCAATAACAAACTATGTACAAGTAGGCCACTCAAGACCTTAGCCAGAGGGAAGCTCCCTCTGCCCAGGAGCATGGGCTACTAAGTGGCCCTACACCCCCCGCACCTCCAATCAGAAGTAACCGGGAGGGCAGTCTCCTAGTGTGGACTATCAGCGGGAAGGTGAAATTCCCTAGCGGGGGACAGCACCATCAAACAGAAAAAAGAGAAGACTGGCTGCCCTCCGATGGGTGACATATCCTCTGAATTGACTTCCGGTATAGGTGGTAATGCCATAAACAAGGCGGGTAAGACAGAAGGGGAAAGAACAACTCACCCACCTCATAATAATCTTAACCATGTCTGGTGCTTACAGTGGTGTAAATATAGGACCTTAAATATTAGTTGAGTGCACTAAATACATCTTTCTGGCCCAGTTTACGAGCGACCCTTCCTCTCGCCCCTTTAGCTGGACCCAGGTCCCTTGCCACAAGTGAGTGGGCCTACATTGCCGCCTGATCTGGCTTATAGATTTCCCCTATAGGGTTGGGAAGAGCCAAGATTGGATATTTAAACCTCAGGATAAGCAGCGAATGCCAGCTGATTCTCCCCACGAGGGGGCTCGTGAACAAATGATTTGACCCTGACCTTTAATTTTAGATCACAGCAGTTTTGCCAATAGGGCCCCCGAGCATTCTGCCTCCCAAAGCACTGCACAAAAGTGTTGTGACTCTGTTCACATTTCAATACTATTCATATCTCATTCACATTTCAATTTGCTTCGCCCCCCCCAGAGAATCACAACTACCACATATTAACAGTCAAACAGGGGCCTTCCTCGGGTACCTGGCCGCTTCCTCACGACCAGCTTTCTTTACAGTATGGTCGGAACAGCAGTTTGGAGACAATCCCTAAGAGGAAAGAGAAAATGAAAAGTCAAACCACAATGTCCTCCACAGCAGTTTTCACTTCTGCTGTAGGGTCTGCAGTCCTTTTCCGAGCTGAATCAGGTCCTTGCACAGATGCTTGTCGGGGCCTACCCCTTTGGAAACACCACCTCTCGTAGGCCCTTTCTCTGCTGTTGTCCAATGGTTTTGCAGCAGAGTTTGCTCTGAGAGGTCTGGCTGGAGATCGGGGAGAGTGATCCCTGCCTTTTGAAGAGGTTTGCTGGCGTGCAACAGGGAATCATACAACTTGCTGCCCGAGGACCAGTGTACCAGCAGTTTTGCTGGGCAGTGGAGGTAAGCTTTAATTTCTTGCTCCTTCAGCTGCTTGATAACTGCCAGAACTAGTTTCCTTTTCAGCATGGTAGTGGGTGGGAAGTCGTGGTCAACGAACACCCATTTTCCATCTAAATTTAAGTCTCTTTTGCCCCAAGCTTTACGCAACACCATTTCTTTCACGGGATAGCAGGTGAATTTAACTAGTGTTGAGCATGGTGGGGGCATTGCTCTTTGGTTTCAGACCCAATGCTCGATGAACTCTTTCGGGCTCCAGGGGTTCTGTACTGGGAATGCTCAATTCCTGCCTAAGCCAGGTCCTGATGAACTCTACTGGACCATCTTGCTCTGCACCTTCCGGGAATCCAAAAATATGAATTGTTTTTCTTCTTCCTCTGGATTCAGCACCCTTGGCCCTTGCTGTGAGTTCCCTCTCCCTTCTTGCCAAGTAAATCACTGCTCTACTGAGCCATATGGAATCCTCATGGAGCCCATCCAGGCCTGTCTCCAGATCTTCTGTTCTCCTTTCCAGGTGCTTTAGGTCTTGTTTTATATCTTTTACATTGCTATCTATTCTCTGGAACATTTTAACAATGTGTGCCGTTGCTCGTCCATCGAGGGAACTTCCCCACGAGGTGGTCTCCTCTTCTTCCTCCCCCCGCCAGAACCTGCAGCCAACTCCAAGGCCCTAGATAGTGGGACACTCGGGCTGTGATCCGGCTTCGATCTGCATCTTGTGGAAGGCTTGTTGGAACTTCTACCTCTCGATTTAGTTAGCTGGCTCATTTCTTTTCTTGTATTTTTGGCTGTAAGTGCACTCTGACAAGTAATAGCACTGGATTCCAATGGATTTTCACATCACCACCATGGAGCTCAAAATTAAGCCTCCATTCTGGTTGATGACATCACTGGAACTCACCACTACTATCTTTTAAACAACCACCAAACTTAGGCAGCCTAATTATTAGGAGTAAGCTTTTGCCAGAACAGAATACCATGACACTAAATGGTACATGACCCTGCAAACAACGCTCCTGTAAGACTTGTGAGCACATTTCCACTTCGGACTGTGTGGTTACATCACAAAACAGACAATGCAAGGTACATGGGAGTTATACATGTACATCACAACATGTTATTTATTTCATTCAGTGCAAGAGATGTCCACAAACAGGTTATGTTGGAGAGACAAGCCAACTGCTCCACGCTAGGATGAACTCACACAGGTATACTATTAAAAGGAAGATGACTGAAAAAACAGTGGGCAACACTTCTCTCAGTCTGACCACTCAAATTCAGATATGTCAGTAATGGTCTTAAAAGGAAACCTCAAAAGCACACAACAGAGATGAGCTTTTGAGATCAAACTTATTTCACATCTCAGTATGGTAGCAGATGGGATAAACATAGATTTGGGTTTCATGGACATTACAGGATTTAACATTCACAGACCTCTTTTTCTTTGGACTGACATATTATAGGACTTCAGCACGTGTTGTGTGTGTGTGTGTGTGTGTGTTTTGGGGTATGTGAATATAGCAGGTGTGGGACTTGCTGTCACATTGAGGTAGGCTTCTATTTAGATACATAGAGTCACAGTGTTGTTAGGAGGTCTAAACCTCACTTTCAGGTTCCTGGCAATATTGGAAATGCAAGTAATCACAGACATGTTGCATAAGAGTAATAAACAAGTTTATTACTACCAAAAGGATAAAATCACAGTTGCCCTAAGCACTTCTTACCAATACGAACCGGGAGCCAGTGCTAAGCATTCCCTATACCTTGAGGTTTCTCTGTGTCTCCTGGGATCTCCGAGGTACAAGACTAGTGTATTACATTATATACCTATGATAATTACTATGGTTACTGTAAGATAGAAGCATTTCTAGTTACAGAGATGAGCCCTATTGGCTATATTAGAGGTGGCTCCATGGTCCAAGATAACATTATACAATTTTGTATAGTCATCAGTTTGTGAACAAAAGAGTTCTTATACAGAGTCTTACATAACTCAGTGTAGTAGTACAAATCACCAAACGGTGGCAATGCCAACTTACATATTATAATTATTCCAAGGACACAGATACCTTAGCATCTTACAAGAAATACAAAGAAAATACATAGAAGAATATATGTATTAGCAAGCAAAGTGTATTACAACAATATACAGTCATATCCTGACACCTACTCTTGTACGGTAGATGCCTTTAGCCCTGTATGTTAGTATAACATATACTTAAGTGCTAGCTGTCTACGGTGTACCTCTGAGGGTACCAATTAGGGTGCAGGGATCTCGTGTAACAGTGTGCTACTACTCTTACTTCACACACATAATGAATATTAATTCCTTCTTACTATTTACCTTCCCCCTGTAGTGGGGTTGATTCCATTGCATCATATTCAGATTCCCTAGCCTGTTACTGTACATACAGTAGTGTTATTATAGACTGTCACATTTCTGAACTCTGGACATATTGGGTGCGCGATTTCATTTGCATGGGGTCCTGGACAGATCTATTTACATTAGGCTAATATTGTAGTGATTTGTAGAAATGTAGGTATGTTAGGACTGTTGTCTTACACACATACTGCATATTTACTTCTAGTTACCTTACCCTGGTGAGGGTGGAAGTTTTATTTAATTGTGGTTCTATTCAGAATCCTTGGACTGTTACTGCGCAGATAGGAGTAAGGTTACATAGTGTCACATTTTCACTCTGTAGATATTAGGATACATGATCCCTTTTACTCAGAATTTCATGACAAGTTGAATTCCCTTGGGTAACAATTGCAGTGATTGATGTGAATGATGGTGCATTAGGAGTGAGTGTGTGTGTGTGTGTGTGTATGTGTGTCTCCTTAAAACTAGTTATCCCCCCCCATAATATGGGGTTGTGGGGTGGGGTGTGTTTTTGTGTGTGTGTGTGTGTGTGTGTGTGTGAATTTAATTTTTATTTCTTATTTAGATTCCTTAGACATTTTTGGTACATCAAGTTGTTATACACTGAGAATTTATTGACATCTGTACATATCAGGCTGCATGGTCTTAATTTCTTGGTGGTCCTTGACAAGTAGTATTTTGTTTGACACTTATACTGTCAATTTATATTTATATTATCATTTATAAACTCCTATTACTACACTATAGGCTTTTGAAGTTTATGGGGCATAATATCTAGCTGGACAGTATAGTTGGGTAATGGGTCCAGTTAAGTTTTACATAGCATACAGTGTGTAACTACTGATCTTTTAAGAAAGCTTTACTGGCTACTCTTTGTACATTATATGTACATAGATGCTTCTTGTAGTCCTTATCTAGTGGTGCTTGTTTTTAACAGACAATTTTAATATGTCTTTAATCTGGGTAGGGGTTGTTTTTCAGTAACTGCATTCTTATATACATTGTGACAGTCATAATTGGATTTAAGAGCCATCTGCTCAAGTAGTTGTTATCGTATAAGTCAATTTAATTTATATGTAGTAGAGTTCTTTGTGTGTCTTCTGCACTAAGCTCCTCTGATCTGAGACTTTCCCAGCTAAAGGTGACATGGTACTGTTAAGCATCTTTGACATCATCTTCTGTTTTTTTTTAAATGAGTGTTTTAAACCAATAAGGGTTTTTTCTGTTTTTTTTCTGCATGATCTGGGTATTAAAAGTATATGTTTTTTCTAAATAACTGTCATTACGCTTCTGATGAAGGACTTGTTGGTCCGAAAGCTAAAGCATTTTGTTCTTTTTGTTACATCTATGTTGGTCCAATAAAATGTATCAGATCATTTGCTTCTGGATTGGCTGTAGTCTGTTTGCCTGTGGCCCTTGCCCGGTGCCAGAGATTATCCCTGCTTTGCATTACTTCAATTAACTGGTGCGTGACCCAGGATTTGATTGTACTTTTGACCTTACGCTTCCTAACAGGGGCATAGAGATTGCAGGCTGCATTAAAATTTGTCTATGAAATAGTCAAGGGCATCATCAGTGTCAGCACTGGATTCGATGGGAGACCAGTCTTGTTGCATGAGTAGGGATTTTAAGTTTGCAAGCTGTCCATTCTTTAGTATGCTCCCTGTTATGGTTTTGGCAGGTGTTTTCACTGCTTTGTTAGACCATGTGCATACTATCGGGTAGTGGTCACTAATCGAGCCTGGGAGAACTGTAGTCTTACAGATTCTGCCCGGGTGGCTGGTGAGAACCCAGTCAAGTAATGTGCTTGTCCCAGTGCGATAGTTTTCTCTAGTGGGGGATTCAACCATTTGTGTAGTGCTGATGGCAGAAATTATATCTCTGTAGGGCACTGCCTTTGGGGACAACCAGTTAATGTTAAAGTCCCCAATAACTATCACCTCAGTACTGTTAGGTACTTTGTTAATATAATCTACAATTGCCTTGAAGTCATTAGTCTGTTCCTTAGGGGATATAGGCTGACACCACTGTGAAACCTTTATTGAGATTTCTGAGTAGTAGTTTAATTCCCAGCGCTTGTAATTTTTTGCCCCCATTAGGATTAAAAAGAGCATGACCCTGTAGAGTGTCCCTGATATAGATAGCACAGCCCCCGCCCTGCTTATTGATCCTATCTTGCCGGAAGAGGGTATATCCTACATGGGAGATTGCTGAGTCCGGGACCTTGGGAGTGAACCATGTTTCCATGACTGATAGCACGTCAGGCCTGTGTTGTGTAACCCAGATCTGGAATGAATCATACTTGAAGAGCAGACTACAGATATTGAATGATGCTATTTTGAGGGTTTCTGGCTTTCTAGAGTGGTAATATGAATTTCGCTCTGGACCAGGGTTGGGTTGTATATTTCCTGACAATAGTAGCAGCAAACACAATAGAGTTTCTTAAAGAGAATGGGGGTGGGTAGCGCAAATAACACACTAGACAAGGTTCCAAAGTTCACTTGATGCTTTTAATTTTATTCAGTTTTCTTCATTCAGCCTGTGTTCTCAACATTTCACCTGATAGTCAGGCTTCATCAAGAGAATGGCCTTTAAATTCCTGAGTAAAAACAACATATTTACATTAAGTTTTTTTTGTTCTTGTCCATATTAACTTAAAATAAATTGAGATGTAGTGCCAGGAATCTATATCATAAAGACATCAGCAAATGACTCACTTCTCATGAATTGCTTAATTGGCTCACATTCCATCAAGTGATATTTAAATTGGAGACCATTCCTGTAAAAAGTAGACAAAATTATACTAATTAAATGATGTATAAATATAGAAACCTGTTCTTTAATACATCTAAATATTGATGCAGCTATTCAAAACTCAGTTAAATTTCTATTTGTTAATTTGAAATAAAATTATTGGCATTTTCACATATGCTTTAAATAATCTACTAAAATTAACTTAATTATCCATATTACTAAATTAATTAGCACTTCCTAAGACAATTAAGACCTCTATCCTGGACCCAGAAAGCAACATTCATTCAAATTACATTGGGATTGAAATGATAACTAATACCTTTAATTTATAAGTATTCTTGTACACAACACTTCCCTCATATGGCTAGAACCACTTGAAGGAGGCTCAAATTTTTTTTTCTCCTCCTTTTTTTTCTTTTCTTTAAGCAGCCCGTGAAAACATAGCTTGCAAATAATTGATTGAATTTTGTAGGCTGCACAAGATATTGCCATAAATTTAAAACCCCATCAAATCCATTTTTTCTGGAAACGTAACTCTTTTTGAGTTAATTCTTATATGTATTTAGAAGTTCAGCTCTCATGGCTCTCAGTACTGTGCACACCCGAACATGAGCCCCAGGGATGTGGTAATGCATGAAAGCCTGACTTCTTAAAGTAAATGTCTCTGAATCTTGTACCTATAAATTTATCTAGTTCTTTAACTTCCAAATAGTCACTCTGCTTTAAATTCATACAAGAAATATAGATAGAAACCTTTACATTATAGTCTTATGTCATACATTGGCTAATCTTGTGATGAAATACTTATGTATGTCCTTCTCTTCTTTACTAAACATATGTGTAGCAGAAAAAAAGCCTATAATCATATTGCAAACTCCTAAATCACTTTGTTCTATTCGTGTAAACTTTTTATCTGAAGTATAAGTAAACAATAGTGGAGAGAAACAGGCCAAACAATATTACTTCTTACCTGATTAACTGACTTGGCAAGCTAGAACAACAGAATTAACTGCTATGTTTAAATAGAGTACCTGGACTCTGACATTATTATGTCATGTGACTATGCTATGTATCAAGGTGTATACTGAGCATGCCCTAAGTGTTAGTTGTGTGACTTGAATTTTCCACACTGAAATAGTGATGTGCTTAACATTGCAGTAACTATATGTTTAAAAGTGTAACTCTGACCTTACACCATTGGGTTCGCATGCATGCCACCACTGGACACTGCACACCGGTGCGCGCACAGCACCAAACCCCAGAAAGATGATTTATGCGACCTGTAAAATGAACTGTAAATTCAGACTGATTGATTGTAAAGCTACATGATCGATATAAGATCATTATATGGGGATATGAAAAAGCCTATATGTTGCATTGTGGGTCACTGTAGAGGAGTTCTATGTTCTTAACAAAAACAAACATTTGGTAAACAACATCATTTGTTTTTATGCTATTACTACAGTAGGTGTCTCGCAACCTATACGTTGCTTACTAATCACTATATGAAAACTGAAGATTCATAACCTAAAAGGGTTGGGATTTAACATAGCTCGACTTGGACGTGAATTTTTTGTTCTAATCTGACTTTGAACATTGTTATTATTGTTACTAAAAGTTTCCAAAGGTAATATAGGTGAACCTACTCTAACTATAGTACACAAGTTTATGAAGATTGGGGGGGGGGTGGATCAGGAAGGGGAAGAGGTGAAACAACCTTAGAATCATTCAAAAACATTCTTTTTCTGAACTATAACACTATGTTTATACATTTTCCATGGGACCTAAGATATCTAGACATTCTATTACCCAGTTTTATCTACAAACATTCCAACTGATGTCCCTATTTAACCCTATGTTAGGATTAAATGTGTCCATGATGTATATCCATCTTGTTTCCACTTCTTCTAGTAATTTGTTGTAGTGTCCACGTCTATCAGGTTGTGGAACTGCCTCCAGCCCCCAGAATCTTAGAGATGCACCTGTGTGTGTCTGCAGTCAGGAAAATTTCAGCCGCTGGAGTTATAACTCTCTTTTTATATTTGATTTGTGTTCTTGAATTCGTTGCATCAATCGTCGAGAAGTTTGCCCAATATAAATCTTGTCGCAAGGGCACTGCAAAACATAGATGACACCTATTGTGTCACATGAAATAAACTGCTTTATCTGAAACTCTTTGTTAGTATGAGGGTGTCTGTAAGAATTCTTTTTGCTAGTGTGTCCACAAACTGAGCAGTGGCCACATGGCACCATTCCTGTACTTAATGAGCCTAGTAGTAGTTGTTTACCGGATGGGTTTCTGCCTTGTGGGTGGTCTGTCTTTAATAGTAGCAGCAGCATTGTGACTTGAATGACCTGCATTTTCAGTAATTTCAGATTAGCCACGTTTACGCTTCTTGTTCCCCAGTTTTAACCTGACGCAGACAATGGTCAGACAGTGGGTTGATAAAGGGAGAGGAAAATTATTGAAAGGAGCTTGTAGAGGCCCCTCCTTGGAGTGGAGAGCCACATAAATCTTATTGGAAATAGAGCGTGTAACATTGTGTGCAGGGGTGTCATGGGGGCCCATAACTAGTGTGATACTTTTGTCAAGCTTGGGCTTTTCATCGCCTACTGAATATATAAGTATTAGTAAACTTATTGTTACGCCTACAGCTTTAGGTGCAATCACTATTGAGCTGGCTACTCAAGATGTATGGAGTTAGCAGAAAAGGGAAAAAAAACTAGCCTATCACACTGATCTGGTCCATTTAAGGAGGGGGCAGTAGTGTATAGGAGTCATACACTGCAGGAATGGGGGGGCATTTAGTTTTAAGATATGGTAAAAATCCTAATGTATAGATGCTGCCTTGATAGCTCAGTGGTAGTGTTGTTGTTCTCTGGTGCAGAGGGTAAGACATTTGAATCACTGCTCTGCCTAATGGAGAAATGTGTCAAGTTGGTTGATGTTGGAGGCTGACAGTAAGGGGCAATGGTAAAATAAGGCTTAGCACAGTACAGGTGGAGGAAATCTAGCTGGAGTTCTAGGGTGATTTACCAGCACAGCAGCAACTCCTAGGGGCTGCAGGGTATAAGCTGCAGCCAGTAAAATTGTGAGATAGGTTCAGAAATGTCCAGTCATGTGATGGATGAGTTCAGAGAGGAAGTAGACAGTGACACCTGGTGGGTGATAAGTATAAGGAGCTAGTGGGAAAGTGGGGAAGTGGGGAAATGGCCTGATTGGTCAACAAGACTATAAAACTAGAGCCAATCCTTGGTGAGAGGAGGAGGAGGAGGAGGAGGAGGGGGGAGTAGTGTAGCTCTGCAGACAATTAGGAGTCAGAGGTTCACTACCCTACCTTCTGTATAATTCTGCAGAAACGAAGGATTTCTTGGCTTTTTTATTTCACTGTTTTTATTAAAATGTCACAGCTAAAGGCTGAAATGCAGCTAAAAACTACAAGATTGTTCTGTGAGCTGGGTAGTTGCATGAGTAGTTCCCACGTGGTGTAATGTGGAATTTTTTTAATCAGCATTCACAGAAAATTCCACAGTTCTTATTGGACTACAATTTACAAATGGAGGAATTAGTTGCTGGTGGAGGCGATTTAATAATATGTCATCCATAAACTGTGAAATACATCACTGTGGTTTGCAACTAATTTTGCCATTTACATAGAACTGCAGAACTACTTGTAAAGTGCAAAATGCCATTCCATCACAAAGACTTCTATTAATAATTCACAATTTGGTAATTGCGGAAAGAGATTTCACACTTTACCAGTACAATTGCACAGTTTACAACCTTAAAATGCAACCTGTGGAAATTCATTAAAAACTGAAAACAAATAATGTTTTTTTATGAATTCTGTGTTTAGCACCACTGTTGAGGATACCCATCCAGTCTGACCCCCGCAGCACTGTCACTCACTCTTATTACAGTAGCCCTCTTCCTTCTCCTCTGCTACCTCCTTTGTCCTTAAAAATCACCTTATGTTTGTCCCACCCTACCTTCAATCTGTTGTTTGTATTCCTGCTTCCACCAATCCTTGGGAAAGGTATCAGACTGCTCCACCTCCCTATCAATAAACCGCAACTTCCTGACATCTGTCTTAACCCCCCACCTCAAATTTCAAAACATTCCCTCTCTTTCCAGTCATTTTTAATTTCTGGTTAACAGGTCCCTGCTGTCCTCCCTATCTATCCCTCTCTTCAGAAGGCATAAACAGTGTGTACCATTATTACCATTCAACCATGAAACTCATGTTGATGTTTGCACCACATGAGACACAAGAAGGCACTAGGATCTGAATGAAAACATAACAGTAAATATTTAATATAAAAAGTAAACAGCAGGCAAAGCAAATACAACTAGAACTACTTGCAAGTTACAGTGAGAACCTGTTGAAAGTAAGTTACCAGCTTGCCACACACAGATGTCTTCAATTCTTCCTATTGCTGCTGTAAGGATGCTGAATCTGCTACAAATGCTGGTTCAGGTATTTGCCCTGCTTTCATGACAGCAGCCAATCTTGCCACCTGAGCAGTTAATGCTCCCAACTGGGCAGTTACTGCTGCCATCTGAGCAGTTAGTGCTGCCGACTGGGCAATGTGATAGCTAGATTGCACAACATCATCTAACTTGTGTGTCAGCCTCAAACCACTGTCCTGTATCAACTGGTACTGATGGTACTTCAGCACCCTATGCATCCTGGGCACACTTTTCAGGTCTTTATAAAAACAGTCTCGAAGACCAGATGGCATGTTTCCTTCAGCATGATGCGGCTCACTCTGGTCCTCCCTTGTGTTCCCTAGTCAACCCGACTTTTTAACTGTGACAGCCTATTGACTGCATATGTGCTAATGGCTTTGGCTGGTCTGGCCGAGGTCGATGTTGGCAGGTGTGGCAGAGGCTTAGGTCTATAAAAAAAGCAAAGAAAAATAGAATATCGCACATGGAGTAAAGAATGAATTATAAGGGAATAAGAGATAACTATTGCCTCTGGAACAGTGTGCACAACATAGTCATATGCATGTTAACTTGTATTGCTGACAGTTTATTTTCTTATACTTGACATTTTCTGTTGCCAGGTATACAATTCACTCTGCAAGGACACAGCATCATACCCCCATGTCCTCTCCTCTCCTCTTATGAGGCTTTCAACTCTACAAGCTTACCCCTTCATGGCATGTTCCAGCCACTGCTGGAACCATCTGTCTGTCTGTCTCTTCCAGTGGCATGGAGGTGGTGGTTCCCTGGGTGCCCCTGCATCAATCAGTGGCCGTAATCATGGTCTGAGTTCATCAAGATTAATGGTGCTCATGCCTTTTTGCCCCATAGCTCCACTCATAAGATGTCAGCATACAAGGAAGCCCTAGTGGGTGCATGCTAGCATGCCTCTATGAGTCTCAGCTGACATATCCACTCACTCTCATTGCCTGACTGCAGTGCCACCCATGTTCACCAAGATAGCAGTATTGCAGTGGCCCTTCCTCCCTGCAGGAATAGAGCATCCTCTTGGACACCCAATCTTCCTCTCCCCTGACCAGCTCCCTGCAGCTGTAGATCATTCCCAATCTTGCCACTTCTTTGGAGACTCATAACAGTCCCTTTTGCTTCTTCCTTTGCTTTCATATTTCACGCAGAGGTTTGTTGCCCTAATTATACCCTCCCTCATTTTCTCTACTCTGCACCTACTCCCCCTCAGCAATCCCCACCTTTGAGTCTGAGGCATTCTCTCCTTTGTTTAGAATCTACCTTTCTGAAGTCCAGGACCCTCATCTTTGTATGACTCATCACCGCTCCTTTCCTTGTGTTGAAGTTGTTGAACCACATTGTATGGTGATTGCTGGTACTTAGAGGACTCCTTGCTCTGATGTTTAATCACATAGTTCCTACGTTTTCATGCTGTTTTACCTGGCTAGATTAGACATTTACATGCAGTACAGCATTAGGTTGTGTCAAACAATAACATACCAGTACTGGACCCTCCACTGCTTTCTCCTTCAGTAGTACTCCTGATGATACTGCTACTAGGCCCACTGGTGTTAGCTGACAGTAGGCGGGCACTTGAGGTTCCACTGGTCTTCTTAGATTTGTCAGATTCTGCAAATTAAGTAACAAATTCCAGACTTAGAAGTTTGAACCACAAACCACTAATAATTCAGCATTAATAATCTAATAACACATTGCATTAGAGATAATGCAGGTGTATTTGCACAAAACATCACAGAGGACCATAACATCCATGGTAGGAGGCTGGGTATTGACAGAAGGCACTGACCACTAGGTAGCTGCAATAGTGATACCTGTCCATCACCACCTCCAGTTGTTACTAATTCTTAACCATGCCAGATTTAATCATGCTAGATGGTTAGTTGAGCTGACCTTTGTTCACCCCTATGCTGGTCCGTGATGGATGGCATCCACAGCCCCTTTTGTCTGTGCCCATAGGTCTGTAGTTCCATTCAGGGTTGGGGGTGGCAATGGTGGCAGAGCTGTACAGGACACAGAGCATGCAGTTGGATTTCAGTCAGCACTGCGGTGCATTCCACATTTCACATGTAGTGGGTGAACAAGGTATATGGCAATGGTAGCCCATAACAGCCTCTAGGTACTGCAAATCTGTGATATCCCCATCATGGGATGGAAATGATATATGCTGGTGTAGCATGACATCACCTGGAAAACCTACTGGCCTACAAGTCTACACAGAGTGTGGTGTGACTGGGCAAGGGGCCAACCAGGACACATTGAGAGTCCAGTAGCTGGCAGTGAGGGGGGGATACATAGGCACCATGGCAGCCCCTCATGTTGCATAGCCTCTGATCCCTCCATTGACTCTCTGAGATGTAGAGTATGTCCCAGGGTTGTGTGCATGCATGCCACTGCTCCCTTGCTTGCCACAACCTGGACAATTGCATAGCGCTGCGCACAGCATGGGATCAGGTGTGAAGAGGGTATGCAGTCAGTGCTGTGGATGCCTGTAGGTCTCTGTATGTGTGGAGCATGACCTCAGCTTCCCCATGGTCCATGTAGGGCACCCTGGCATGGGCACAGGATCACTTTGTGGACTGAGCCCTTGGAACTTTTTAATTGCCAGTAAGACAAAAATCACAGAATATCATCAAGTATGCTAACTACTGAATTCACAGGTCCTGGTGCCAGTGACTTCCAGGGTATCCTTCCTGTTGCAGTATTTCTTGGGTCCACCTTTGGGCACTGTGATGGCTCTACCTGACATCTCAAGTATGCCAGGATATTGCTGTTGAAGGTCATCCCATTTACGCTTCAGTTGCTTGATTGTACGAGGGATGCTATTGACTTGCTCATCAAGCACAGTTTTTATTTTCTCCCAGACTTTCTCCTTTTTGTCATTGAGCACAGGTCAGGAAGGACAGGAAAACTAGGAGTAGTTTCAAAATTCGTGAATAGCATTTTATTTTTCTCAATAACAGCAAAATAAAAATAAAAAATTATTCAGTATAACTATTTACAAAGGCAGTACAAACAGAGAAAACTAAGACCTTCTTCTGAGGGTATCTCTTAATTCCAAGTTTCAGTCTCTCAGTCTCTCACTCTCCTTGTCTCTCTAGCAAGAGCATTGCTGCTCTTTTTATAAGTGTCTGTCTGGGAACTCGTTAAGAGAGCCTGCTTCTCATAGAATGATCTAGTAAGTTTCATTCCTTGCAGGTGCAGTAAAACAGTACATGGTGTCCCACAACTGACCTCTTGTTCACATCTTTGCAAAGGGCTTAAAAACTGCATCTCTGGTTAACCCCTTGAGTTCCAAATAGCTTTTTGCAATCATTTCAACAGTATAACTATACACAGTTTTAAACAGAGATACAGTTTCAAACAAGGGGATCGAAGTATTACTTACAGTTTCACACAGAGATTCACATATGTTTTTATAACTGAAGAAAAAACAGAAATAGCAAGGGAAGGCAGAGCGACAGCAAGAAGTGGAGAATTGTGAAACCGTCGGAGTGATCAGTTCCTAGGTCTCACAAGAAAATTTGGTTGCACAACCAGACAGAGAAGAGACAGAAAAGGGGAGGATAGAACAGACCCTTGCATTTAAACTCTTTCTACATACCAAATGGAGCAGAGCCTTATTCAGCCCTGTCACACCTTTCAATGAAAGGAAGTCGACTGGGGCCAAAAAGGGCATCCACATGCTTTGTGATCTCTTTGACAAATAGAGCCACCTGTTTTGTCTGGAATTGTGGTACCACCTTCCTTATTGTGCTGCCTGCCTGTCCCTCTGCCACTTGCTGTTCAGTCATATTTCTGTCTCTGTGTCTTTCTCTCTCTCTCCCTTTTTCTTAAACAACTTGATGTAAACAAATAACTACAACTATTCTTCCAAGTCTGGGACATTACTGCAGGCTCAATGCCAAATGAAATTGGCCAATAAAGTAAATGAAGATCTGTTTAAAATTTGAAAAAAAAAAAACAATTAGCACTAGTGGATATTTCTAAGGAATGCTCCTGAAAGTTCCAAGCTCTAAACAAAAACAGGACCCCTCCTAAATCTTTATTCCAATGGGTGAAATTTGATACCAGCTGTAAAACACATCATTGAGGAATGTGGGAATCAGTAATCCCCAGTTTTCATTCATTCAGCTGTTCACATAGAGTACTGTTTATAAACTGCGGAACACTAAATTTGCAATATATGAAGCGAGAAACACAAAGTTGCAGTTTTCCTTAGTATGTAGTACTGGTTGAGAAATAATAAAAAGAACCATTTAAGGAAGCAGGCTATAAGTGAGGAGACCATTGTCTGCCACTGTGCATGTCAGTGGGACATGCTGAGGGTAGGACATAATCCACATGAATGGTAGGGATGGGCATAGATACCCATGACGATTGCAGTTGATACCCCTGTGAAAGTCAAAGCTGCACATTTATTTGGTTGAGGGAGGGACATTTAAGAGGTATGTGGGGAAGTATTTCTTCACTGAGAGGGTGATGGATGCATGGAACAGTCTTCCAGAATGGGTGGCGGGGGCAAAAACAGTGGCTGGCTTCAAGCATGCCTTGCATGGGAGAGGGATTTGTGGTGGCAGAATAGGCAGGGTAAAGAGGGACAGAATTGGTGGGCCAAGTGATCCCTATCTGTTGACCAATTCTGTGTTTCCCTGTATGTTTGTAAAACAGTTTTTCCTTATGATTTTGTTTTCCGGTCTGTCTCTGTTTGGATGGTGTTGATGCTTTGGGCATGATGTTGTCCTCCGGCCGTGTGCCTTTGTGCCATGTCTGTCACAAGTGTTAAGATAAGTAATACATTGTATCAGACTCTATTATTAACTTTTTCAACAGATGATTTCATTAGTTCAATTATTTGTCTGACTGTACCATCATGGGATTAGTGAAGGTGGAGGTGTGCGTATGTGTATATTTTATTATGTTACCGTGTGTGTTAGTAAAACAATTCTTCTCTCTGCAGGTTCATGTTTTTGCATTCTGCTGCTGATGTTGATGCTCATCTGTTCTCCTGTGCTTCCGAGTCCAGCTCCATGGGGTGTAGCTGCCCTGCCACCAAAGAACCAAACCATAACAAAGTTCTAGGTACTCTGTCGCTGGCGCTGATGTCCCATGCCCCTGTGCCTCCTCCATGTGGTGTTGCTGTCTTCCTGCCAAACCATAATGAACAGCCAACCACTCTGCTGCTGCTGATGTCCTGCAGTCCTGTGCCTCCACCTATATATGGTGTTGCTGCACCAAAGAACCAAACCAGAATGAGATACTGTAGCATACTGTGTGTGTCCAATAAATAGTATGACTGTTTAAATCAGTTCTGTTTGGTGGTTTACTTACAATGACAGATATTGCAGAACCCATTTTGGCACTTTTGGCCCCACCCCATAAAAATATGCTGTTTTTGCTTTATATACTGTATATGTTGGATATAGGTGCACCAGGTTTCACATATCATTGCATCATGATGTCAGCTAATGCATGAGGCAGCAGAATTTGAAGTTTCGATTATGCATCTGATCTGACTCCATCAGATGAAAGTCAAGCAACCACCACAAAGTAAAAAACAGATTAGTGAAAACAGACCATTACTGCCCATAAAAAAATAATCTCCGCAAAATACCATTATCAATGCTGCATCTGCTGCTGGTCCACTCCTGTCTGATCTACTTCTAGAGGATGAAACCTATTGTGTGACTGTCCACACACAGCACTGGCTTCAGTTTCCTTCAAACATCCATCATATAAGTCCCAACAACTCTGCTAAATCATGGTCATCTCAATAGCACCAACACATTTCCATTTATAGTCCTTGCCTCTCTCTGGACTAGATCCCTCTGCCCTAGTCTGACTCACCCCTTCTATCCATATCTATGTCCCTTGAGGTGGACCAGGCTCCTGATCCACCAGCACTGTAAAGTTTGGAACACTTTGGATTGTAAAAGGAAACTGAAGCTGGATCATTAGACATACAGATACTAAATTTGTTGACTGACCTTTTGTCAAACTTAAGACACACAAAACAATACTCTGAAGATGAACGTTTTTGGTTAACATGAAAAGTTTTTAAAGAATAACAACAATAACAATGTTAACAAGTAAGAACAATAACAGGAAACAACAAAACAGTATACACAATAAAGCACAATTGCTATTTTCATGAAAAAATACAAATATTATAACTACAGTAGCAGCCACAGACACTGCCAGATATTTCCCAAAATTTCTGTCATATTTCCAGAAATATCTCCTGCTTTCTGCATTTCCATAGTAGGGGCAGCAGAGAGAAACTCTTCAGAAATTTCGCAAAATATCTGGAAATAGCTGGCAATGTCTTTGGCTACTACTGTATTTACAAGACTTCATTTAAAATAATAACAGGATACCACTATCCTCCCCGTTCACTTCTTCTGTGATGCCAGGGTTGCTGCTGGCTGGTGTGTCCTGTCCCTGGCAGCATCACTCCGCCTTCCCCTTGCTGCCACATTGGCCATTAGCTGCTGCAAAATACACCACAGGGTCTGCCTGATGTGACTTAGCCTTCCTGCAGTGCTTTGATGTCCTTCTTAATTCCCTAATGTCATCAGTCAACACTCCAGCTCTTCCGGCTCAGGTTGGTACCGTCAGTGATGGTCCTGTTGTGTCCTTCTGGGTACCTCGTACCTCATCCAGTTAAGTCCTAGACGGATGTGCCATCTCTTTCTTTAAACAGGCCATTCTGTTGTGGGCCCATTTAGATTTCTCCTTTGGTGCTGCTGGCTGTGTCTCACTTGTCTGTGTACAGAAAGAAAGAAATAATTTGAACAGAACAAGCTTTACTGTCACTAAATCAGCACTAATTGTAGTCTGTTCAGTTTAACAGTACTGTACCCCATGACCTGTTGTCAAGAGTGGGTTTACACCCTTGCCTGCCCCCCTTGCTTCCTGCTGTACATCTACCACCCAGAAGAACTACTGAAGAGCTGCTGACACGATATACAATCTCAGGCAGGCAACTCATACCAAGGATATGCCTGCCCGAGGAGCTAAATTTGGTATGCTTTGAATTTTTTTAATCAGTAATAAAAACAATCTGGAGGTGCTGTGGAGCCCGAGCAAGATGTCTGCTCTGATCTTAGGCTCGACATATTTATCTCTAATAAGTGCTTACAAAATCAATCTTTTGCCACCAGCACTAGACCCAAAGTTTCTCAGCCGCAGTATGAAGCATCCTGCTATAGCATGGGTAAATCTTAGAAAGAAAGACAAGAGCAGGAAGGAGTGAATTCCAAAAATACCACAGCAGCTCTGGCAACGTGGTCTGCCCAGGGTTGGGCTGCCACCAATGCTGACGATCATGAGGTGGAGACACTACAAAGTCTGAGGGTTAAACGTAATACGCTGATCCAATCCGTAACTGTTTATTCTAGTAAGTTTGACTTGCTCACAAATCATGTTACTAATTTAGAGACTAATGTGGATGTGATTCAAATGGCAGCAGCTGAAGCCAAAACAGTCGGAGTCAGCTATGAGAGCAGTGGTTAACCTAATAAAAGAGAACCATCATCTCAGAACCAGACTTGAGACACTGGAAAATCAAGCCCATTTGGCAAAACTGCGCATAATTGGGATGCCCAAGGCGTGTCAGGGTGACCACGTGCCTTTGTTCCTCACCGATTGGTTTCAGCAACAGTTTGGGCAGGAGCTGCACGGCATGTAGATTCTGATACAAAAAGCCCACAGGGAAGACCTGATAACCCAAAAGCCCCTCAAGCAATTTTATTAATAACTGATGGAGTTGGAATGAGGGATACAGTGTTGGCTGTGGCAAGGAGAAGGAGAATATTACTTCAGGATGATATCGCTATCAAGATTTTTCCAGATCTGAGTTTTGCCACTAGGCAAAAAAAGAAACATTTTGATGGAGTCCGGGCGATATTAAGGGAAGCTGATATCACACATGAGCTTGTATTCCCAACTCGATTATGGACTGTATATGAAGGCAAGGCATATGTATTCATGGATCCATCAGAGGCCCTGAAATGGGCACAAAAGGAAGTGGTGTGACATCCAGACCCCACTGAATCGGGAGAGCGGAGCTCTGAAGATGAGACCTGATGGTTGGAACTTTATTAATTACATTTACTTTAGCTAGCTCTCATGTTTTTTCATGAGATGATTGGGGCCTTCCAGGTACTTTTTTTGCTTCATGTAATGGCTCTGGGACAATTTCTATACATCAGGTGGATTAGTTAATAAAATTGTTACTAGTTTGGGCCTATATAATAGCTTCAGTGTATGGGACAAAAGTTGTTTTAATATGCTTGTATTGTTCTGCTAATTAAGCGCCTAAGGGATATTTTATTGTTGCAGATGAGAAGCTTAAAACTAATTTTGGGAGAACATATTAAATGTTTAACTTTGGATTAGCATGGCTTTCTTCATGTCCTCCTCTGGTAGAGGGTTTAAGATTCTAATACCTTATTTGAAGCTCTTTTGGAATATTTGACCACAGACTCATTCAACAGCAAATATCAGAACTTTACAGTACTACAGAAATACTGCTTTATGTTTTCCCCCCATATATGACGTATTAACTTGACATGGAATGTACCTTATACTTAATATTGAGAGGAATGGCGCCCTCACTGGAGAATATGTATATCTGTTAGATTCCATGTTTGCATCACTTAAGCTGTATGTAGTTTGGAAAACCAATAAACATACACTGTAGTTAAAAAAAAAAGTAATAAAAGAAATCTGTACCTTAATCTGCCAGGCTTGTAACTTCCATGCTGAGTGGCTGAACAGCACTGCAGCCTCACCCTTAAAAAAGCATTTTGATGACGCAAGCTCAGGAACAAGGCTGCAGGTGCTTTACAGATATAACAATAGGATGGGGGGTTGTCTAAAGATACATATAGTATCTTTGCTGGCAGTTATACAAGTATGGGGCTATAATATATATATATATATTACAGCTTTATACATGTAAAACCGTCAGCAAAGGTATTATATGTATCTTTAGACAACCCCCCCGATACTATTGCTATGTCTGTAGAGCACCTGCATCCCTGTTCCCAACCTCACATCATCAAAAACCCTTTTTAAGGGGTGGAACTGCAGTTCTATTCAGCCGCTCAGCTTGTACATGGACATTATGAACCAGGCAGATTAAGGTACACATTTCTTTTATTACTGACTGGAAAATTCAAAACATAGCAAATTTAGCTCCTCGGACAGTCAACTCCTTGGTATGAGTTGCCTGCCTGGAATATGTCACCAGCTCTTTAAGCCCTTTACTCTGTCAAAGCTGTGCTTTAACCAAGCAATGCTTTTTGAGCACATCTGCTGGTAGACTGTTCCTTCAACTCCTCAACCACTGTCTCTGTAAGGTAAAACTTTCTGACATCTCTTCTCATGCTGCCCCCATCCCAGCTTACAGTCATGTACCCTTGTTTTAGAGCCCCCATTCCAGCTAGATAGTTCCTCACAGTTAACCATGTTTATTCCTTTCTGGAATGTGAAGTTCTCTGTCATGTGCATGTTGCCCAGACCCTCCCTTCTGACCTACAGTGAGTACATGTTTAGTAGCCTTATCTGGCCTTCATAGGATAGAAACATAGAAACATAGAATTTGATGGTAGATAAGGACCACCTGGCCCACCCAGTCTGCCCATTTCCCTACCGTATGGATAAGCTGCAGATCCTAGTTAACCAACAGCCTACTTCCTCCTAACCCCACCCCCTAGAATTGCCTTATGTCTGTCCCATGCATTCTTGAATTCCCCTACTGTTTTTGACTCCACAACCTCCTCAGGAAGGCCGTTCCATGCATCCACAACCCTCTCCGTGAAAAAATACTTCCTCACATTACCTCTGAGCCATCCCCCCTCTATCTTCAATTTGTGCCCCCTTGTTCTTGCACACCTCTTTTTCTGAAAGCTGCTACCTTCTTGGACTTTGTTGATTCCCTTGAAATACTTGAAAGTTTCTATCATGTCCTCCCTCTCCCTCTTTTCCTCGAGGGTATACATATTAAGCTCCTTAAGTCTCTCTTCATATGTCTTCTGGTGCAGACCGTGCATCATTTTAGTTGCCCTCCTCTGGACTGATTCCATTCTGTCTATGTCATTGTGGAGATGGGGTCTCCGGAACTGCATGCAGTACTCCAGATGGGGTCTCACCAGCTGTCTGTACAGAGGGATAACAACTTCATGTTTTCTACTGGTGATGCCTCTCTCTGTGCATCCCAGTATCCCCCCAGCCCTCCTTACTGCCTTCTCACATTGCTTGCCCACCTTTAGGTCATCTGATATGACTACCACAGGTCCCTTTTCATTTTTGTTGTTGTTAGTATCTCACCCCCCATTATCTTCCCCTGGGTTTTTGTTTCCCAGATGCATTACTTTGCACTTATTAGCATTGAATCTAAGCTGCCATACATTTGACCATTCCTCCAACCTTGCCAAGTCCCTTCTCATCCTTTCCACCCCTTGTGTATCGATCCTGTTGCAGATCTTTGTGTCATCTGCAAAGAGACATACTTTTCCTTCCACTCCCTCTGCAATGTCACTTATAAAAACATTGAAGAGGACCGGTCCTAGTACTGAACCTTGCGGTACCCCACTAGTAACCCCCCCTTTCTTCAGAGTGGACTCCATTTACTATTACCCTCTGTGTCCTGTTCTCCAGCCAATTGTTTTACCCAGGCTACCATCTTGGGACCCACTCCAAGGCTGGCTAACTTGTATACTAATCTTTTGTGTGGGACTGTGTCAAATACCTTGCTAGTCTAGGTAGGCCATGTCCACAGCCCCTCCCTGTTCTACTACTTTGGTCACCCAGTCAAAGAAATCTACTGTATTAGATTTGTCTGACATTACCTTCCCGCTGTGAATCCATGCTGCCTTGGGTCCTGTGCCCCTCTGGTCTCTAGGTACTCAAAAATTCTTTCCTTCAGAAGTGAATCCATCATTTCCCCTATCACTGAGGTCAAACTAACAAGTCTGTAGTTTCCTGCCTCTGCCCTGCTCCCTCTTTTGTGAAATGGAATAACATCTGCCCTCCTCCAGTCCTCAGGTACCACACCATCCTCCCATGATTTGTTAAACAGAGTAGTCAGTGGTGTCACTAGTTCTACTCTTAGTTCTTTTAGAATTCTGGGATGAATCTCATGAGGCCCCATGACTTTGTCCACCTTCAGTTTTAAGAGTTCTTTCTGAACTCTTTCTTCTGGGAATGGGCTAGTATCAACCCCCCTACCCAGAGTGTTTCTATTGTTTGGTTTAGGTAACTCCCCCTCTTCATTTATGAATACTGAGCAAAAATATTTGTTCTGCACTGTTGGCTGTGATCCCGTGACTCATTTTGGTAACTCTACAATGCAACATCTACAGCCTGTCTCTATCTTTCCTCAGGCAAGAACTCTATATGTGGACACAGTATTGTACTCAAGATGTGGTCTCACGTCACCAGTGATCTATAGAGAGTAAAGGGAAACATGATGGCTACTTATGTGATAGTTGATATATTAGCATGAGTGGCAAGTGAGCTTGGGGTCATCACGAGTGGCTCCACTACTTTAGCCATTTACAAAATCTACCAGTGTGTGTGTGTGTGTGTGTGTGTGTGTGTGTGTGTGTGTGTGTGTGTGTGTGCGTGTGTGTGTAACCATGACAACCAAAAACAAATGCCAGATATGGTGGCCACAATAGGACAAAAGTCCTAAGATAAAAAAAAAATGCATTACCCTAATGCAGGTTGAGGAACTATTTGACATCAAAATAATTTTTTTTTTAGTATCAAGACCTTTAATCTTTAATTACTACACCCATGTAAAATATAGAGCCCATTTTATAAGCACAATAATACACTCCAGGAATGTGCATAAGACAGTTCTAACACATGATCAGGGGTTGAAGGCACTCGCACAGCAGTCTCTTGCCTTACTACATCCCTGGCCATGTGTTAAATCTGTCTAATGTACAATCTGTCGTGCTGTATTGCTTACTTATTTCTATTGCACAGATTTGAACTACCAACTATATGTCTTGTAATGTTTACTGAATACCCAGACTGACCATAAAGTTAAATAAATGTACCAGTTCCCTTGGGAGTGAGTGATAAAGATTCCCCATGTTATTCACTAGACTTGGAATTCCAAGCCAGGGGGCTAAGAGATACCATAAAGAAGTAAACAGTACTGTATCTTACAAGGAAAGGCTACAGTTGTGCTAAAGAAAAAAAAAAAGAACTGAAATAAACAGGTCAGTTTCTTATTATTTTATTCCTTTAAACAAAATATCAAACAGATCTCAACTTCTCTTCAGTGACACTTTAGTCAATCATTTTATTTTCTGTAGAGCTTTTTCACCACAGGTGCCCTCTGTCCCCCAGGGATATACCCTGATCCCAAGGATGTACCCCATCAGGTCCAGAACCTTTGGCTCTCCTGCACCCCAGTAACCCTCAAGGCTTGCCCTCCATGGCAGGGGCTCCAGGGGACAGCTGACCTCCCCCCCAGGGCAGTCCACTATGTGGACTAAAATCCAGTACAGGCAAGCACTAGGACTCGGGGGGAATCCCCAAGGCTCAGTCCATCACTCTGACGGTAGTGGTGATTTTTCTTCCTTTATGTTGGCCCCTCTCCCACCTCCCCAATGTGCGGTTAGCTCCCAGGCTTCAGTCACACACAATTGACCCTGCAGCAGGAGCAAACTCCCTGGCCATGCTGCAGGAGTCACTGTGGCACTGGTATTCTTCACTGACCCTCCCTGGCCAAGGTGCACTGGCTCATGGCCACAGCCTTGGTCCAAATCTGCCTTCTCATGCAGTGACCCAAGCTCACTCCCAGACTTGGATCACGTGCCCGGTACCACAATCTGCTATAACTGGGCCACTGGGGTGACCCTTTATCAAATATTTTAACCTCAGTAATCCCATAGTGTAGGGATATAGGGATAGAAATGTAGCATGGTATAGGGATATACAGTAGAAATGGGGTATGCTATGGTACAGGGATATAGTGATAGGGATCTACTATAGTATAGTGATATAGGGATAGGGATAGGGATCGGGATATACTATAGTACAGGGATATAGTGATAGGGATATACTACAGTATAGGGACATAGTGATAGGGATATACTACAATATAGGAATATAGGGTTGGGAGATACTACAGTATAGTGATATAGTGATAGGGATATACTATAGCATAGGGATATTGGGATAGGGATATACTATAATACAGGGATAAAGGGATTTGGAATGTAGCAAGGTATAGTGATACAAGGACAGGGGTACGCTATGGTATAGGGATATACTATAGTATATGGATGTAGGAATTGGGACATACTACAGTATTGTGATATAGAGACAGGGCTATACTATAGTACAGGGATATAGAGATAGGAATATAGCATGGTAAAGGGATTTAGGAGTAGGGGTATACTATGGTACAGGGATATAGTGATAGGGATATACTATAGTATAGGGATATAGTGATAGGGATATACTATACTTTAGGGATATGCTATAGTACAGGGATAGGGATATACTACAGTGTAGGGATATAGTGATAGGGATATACTATAGTTTAGGGAAATACTATAGTACAGGGATAGGGATATACTACAGTATAGTGATATTGGGATAGGGATATACTATAGTACAGAATATAGAGATAGGAATGTAGCATGGTTCAGGGATATAGGGATAGGGGTATACTATGATACAGGGATATAGTGATAGGGATATACTATACTATAGGGAGAGGAATGTAGCATGATATTGGATACAGGGTTAGTGTGTACTATGGTACAGGGATATAGTGATAGAGAGATATATAGTACACAGGGATATAAGGATAGGTATATACTACGGTGCAGGGATATAGGGATAGGGATATACTATAGTACAGTGATATAGGGGGATAGGGATATACTACAGTATAGTGATATAGGGATCCCAGAATACTGAAAGAACTCAGGGAGGTACTAGGGGCACCACTGACAGCCCTATGTAACAAATCACTAGAGGAGGGAGTGGTATCAAAGGACTGAAGGAGGGTGAATGTGGTACCACTACACAAAAGGGGGAGCAAGGTGGAGGCTGGAAATTACAGGCCAGTCCGCTTGACCTCAGTGGTGGGGAAAATCATGGAATCCATGTTAAAGGAAAGGACTGTGGCATACCTGGAGGCTAGTGGGGCACAAGACCTGAGGCAACATGGATTCACAGCAGGGAGATCTTGTCAAACAAATCTAATAGATTTCTTTGACTGGGTAGCCAGGGTGGCGGATCATGGAGGGGCGGTGGACATGGCCTACCTAGATTTTAGCAAGGCATTTGACACCGTCCCACACAGGAGGTTAGTAAACAGGTTGTGCAGTCTATAAGTAGGTCCCAAGGTGGTACACTGGGTCTGAAATTGGCTGAGCAACAGGACACAAAGGGAGGTAGTAAATGGAGTTCAATCCCAGTAGAGGGGAGTGACAAGTGGGGTGCCACAGGACACGGTTCTGGGGCTGGTCCCCTTCAATGTCTTCATTAGTGACATTGTGGAGGGGCTGGAAGGGAAGGGAAGCCTCTTCCCGGATGACATCAAGATCTGCAATAGGGTAGACACTCCAGAATGGGTGAAAAAAATTAGAAAAGACCTAGGCAGATTTGAGGAGTGGTCAAGAGTGTGGCAGACTAAATTCAATACAAAAAAGTGTAAAGTCATGCACGTGGGCCACTGGAGTCCTAGAGAGGAATACAAAATGAGGGTGGGGGTGGGGAGATACCAACAACAACAAAACTGGAAAGGGACCTAAGATTAAACATAACAGATTACCTGGAGCTGGCCAAGCAACGTGAAAAGGAAGTGGGGAGGGCCTTAGAGATGCTGGGGTGCATAGGGAGGGGCATCACCAGCAGAGAACAGGAGGTGGTGATGCCACTGTACAGACAATTGATCAGGCCACATCTGGAACACTGAGTTCAGTTCTGGAGACCGCATCTCTGGAAGGACATTGGCAGAATGGAGGTGGACAAGAGAAGGGCAATAAAAATGGTGAAAGAAATGCACCAGAAAACGTATGAGGCAAGACTGAAAGACTTCAGTATGTTTAGCCTGGAGGAAAGGGGGGAGGAGGGGTATGATAGAGACATTCAAGTACCTCAGGGGAATCAACAAGGTCCAAGAGGGCAGCATCCTTCAAAAAAGATGCGCAAGAACAAGCGGTCACAATATGAGGCTGCGGGGGGGGGCTTCAGGGTTAACGTGAGGAAGTATTTTTTCACAGAAAGAGTGGTGGATGCATGGAACAGCCTCCCAGAGGAGGTCATAGAGGCTAAAATGATTGGTGAGTTCAAGAATGCATGGGATAAACAGAAGGCAGCCCTAGTGACAGGAAAGAGAGGGTAAACTGCTGATCATTTAAGATCTGGAATTTAAGTAGGTAGGGAAATGGACAGACTAGGTGGGCCAGATGGTCCTTATCTGCTGTCAAAATCTATGTTTCTATATAGGGATAGGGGTATATTATAGTACAGGGCTATAGAGATAGGAATGTAGGATGATATAGGGATTGGGGTATATTATGGTATTGGGATATAGTGATAGGGATATACTATAGTATAGTGATATAGGGATGGGGTATACTATAGTATAGGGATATAGGGATAGGGATATATGGTACACTACAGTATAGTGATATAGTGATATGGATATACTATGCTACAAGGATATAGGGTTAGGAGTATACTACAGTATAGTGCTATAGGGATAGGGATATACTATAGTACATAGATATAGAGATAGGACTGTAGCATGATCAGGACCCCTAGTGTTCTGCGGCAGAATTTTCTAATTTCTGCGGCAGGGCTCCTTGGCTTCTGCAGCAGCATTTTGTGACTTCTGCAGCATGATTTATTCATTTCTCTGGCAGAACGCAGTACTGCCATTAGCTAAATATGGTGTGATGTCATCGATGACATCATATGCTGATCATAGAGGAGGGGCTTCAGGATAAACATGATGGAAAAGAAAGCCTGACACTATGGAAAAACAGTATATTTGAATAAAAATTCACAAAAACCAATGAATTCTGCGGCATGATGCAAATTCTGTGGAAAATTCTGCAACCACAGAATCGCAGAATTCAAGGGGCCTTGAGCATGATATAGGGATATAAGGATAGGGATATACTATGGTACAGTATAGGGACATAGTGATAGGGATTTACTATAGTATAGGGATATAGGGTTAGGGATATACTACAGTATAGTGATATAGTGATAGGGATATACTATAGTATAGGGATATAGGGATAGTGATATACTACAGCATAGAGATATAGGGATAGGGATATTCTATTGTACAGATTATATAGATAGGCATGTAGCATGGTATGGGATATAGGGATGGGGTATACTATGGTACAGGGATATAGTGACAGAGATGTACTATAGTATAGGGGATAACGGGATAGGGATATACTATACTATAGTACAGGGATATAGGAATACCAATGTATTATGGTATAGGGATATTGGGATGGGGCATACTATGGTACAGAAATATAGTGATAGGGATATACTATAGTATAGTGATATAGGGATAGGGTTATACTATAGTACAGGAATATAGGGATAGGAATAAAGCATGGTATAGGGATACAGGGATGAGGAATACTATGATATAGGGATATAGTGATAGGGCTATACTGTAGTATAGTGATACAGGAATAGGGGCATACTATAGTACAGGGATATAGTGATAGGGATATACCACAGTATAGGGACATAGTGATAGGGATTTACTATAGTATAGGGATATACGGATAGCAATATACTACAGCACAGAGATATAGGGATAGGAATATTCTATTGTACAGATTATAGAGACAGGCATGTAGCATGGTATGGGATATAGGGATGGGGTATACTATAGTACAGGGATATAGTGACAGAGATATACTATAGTGTAGGGGATAATGGGATAGGGATATACTATACTATAGTACAGGGATATAGGGATACCAGTGTATTATGCTGCAGGAACATATCTCCTGACTGTATTTTATTGGTTTTTATAATTAATTACTGGCATCTGAGGAGCAGTCGCTGGAAGATTTCAGGATTTTTCTGCTTACTTGAATTTCCGAACTTTTCGCAAAGACTTTTCTGATTCGTTTGGACGCTATTGATGGAACACTAGAATACTGTTTTTAGTCTTTGGACTGTAGGTAGTGAGTAATGGTTATTTATTATTACAAATTTGAATTTGACTTCCCTGCCATGTGAGAGGTGTGTTGGGAGTTTATTTAATATTTTAGTATTTGCTGCATGTGAGAGGTGCTGCATTATTTTAAGATATAAATTGTTTAAAATTCAAATTTGTTTAATATTTAATAAGTTATTTTACTACGTTTTAAATTGCTGCATTTTATTTTATTCTATTGTTTGGTTATTTCTGAGTTGCTTTTTGGTTTATGTTTGTTTTTTGGTTTGCTCTCCTTCCTCTCAGGAGAGAGTGGGAGAGGCATTTATAATTGTGATACTTTTTAGGTTTACTGTTAGGTTTATTTTAGTGATTTGTTTAATAATGACAGTTGGTATTATTCCCCCAGGTTCAGGGAACTGCCTTTGAGTGCCCACCATTATCATCCCACACCTATTTTAGGTGTCGGGCATTGGGCATTCTGAAGAGGCGAGGACTGCAAGGTGGAAAGCTGGGCCTTGTGGGGGACAGAAGAGGGAGGGCGATTGGGGTTTTAGGTCCAGAAGACATCCTAGGTGAAATGGGGTCAAGATAGGTTGTTCCTATCTTGTCCCCATACCCAAGAGTCCCGAAAAATATCGGACAGGTACCGAGGTCTTCCTGACATCTCATCCTGCCTTGGCGGTGTTGTGCAATGCCAGATCTATAAAAACAAGACAGCTATTGTAGCTGATCTTGTTGGGTCAACATCTGACTTGCATTACGGGAACTTGGCTGGATGAAAATGCTGGCCCTATATTGGCCTTAGCAACTCAGCCGGGTTCTCGGTAATACACCGTCCAAGGCAGGAGATCGTAGGGGCGGAGGTGTGGCCATTATGTTTAAATCTGAACTGGGCTTGTGGATGTTCCATTGGGGAACACCAGATCTTTGAATATATCCTGGGTGAGGGTGCAGGTTGTGGGATTCTCCTCATCTACCGTCCACCAGGTGACAGTGGCGAATTCCTACAGGGATTGCAGACTTCATTGTCGACCCTTGTATTGAGGTTTCCCAGATTAATTCTTCTGAATTTCAACGCTTCGATCGATGAACTCTTTCATTTTGGCAAAGTCTCCTCCAGTTGATGAGTGCACTGGGCCTGACACAGGTTGTGCCCACCTCTACCCATATTGAGGTCATTCACTAGATCTGGTCTTCTCTTGGTATGGAGATCACTGATTTGGGGTGGAACCAGTCAGTTGGTCAGACCATTACACCATAAGGTTAGTTCAGGGCCCCTCTAATAAGTCTGCCCCCTACGGAGATGGTCCAGTACCGCCTTTATAAAAGGGCCTAGTGACCACGCGTACTGGACCCATCGAGTTTGTCGGGTGAATGCATGAGTCCAGATGATCTTGTACTCGCCTATAATAAGGCTGTGGGAGATGCACTGGACAAAATTGCTCCTGTTCATGTTCGGCCTCTCACTATCCATCCAAGGAGTCCATGGTTCGATGGCTCCTTGAAGGAATTAAAGCAAGTAGGCCGAAGGCTGGAGAGAGCATGGCGGAAATCGGGCCTTGATGTCGACAGGCTTAGATTGTTAGCCCATTATGATGCCTACCAATCAGAAATCACTGGTAAGAAGGCAGAATTCCTGTCCAGAGAGATTTCTGCTGCAAAGATCGACCGGGTCAGCTTTTTCCGGACTGTGGACAGGCTGTGCAATCCAGTCTGTCTTCAGCCTAGAAGCTTTTTCAACTAGATGTGAGGAGTTCACTCGCTCTGCAGATAAGGTTGTGACATCAGGTCGGCATCGGTCCGACCTCTCCTTTGGGGGGTCACGGTGGGCAACCGGTTGTACTTAATCCTCGGCCTATCTGGTTGGAGTTTCACCACCCGGAATTCGCAGACATTGTGAAGATCATCCAATCAATGCGTCCAACTAGTTGTAGTTTGGATCCGGGTCCTACACCTCTATTAGTAGGTTGTGTAGAAGTCATCTACCCAATCCTTGCTGACATTGTCTGGAAATCCTTGGAGAGGGGGGTTTTTCCTAATCCCCTCAAGGAGGCAGTTGTTCATCCACTCCTTAAAAAATCCTCCTTGGACCCAGACTGTCTAGCTAACTACCGGCCTATCTCTAACCTGCCATTTGTTGGTAAGGTTATTGAAAAGGCAGTTGCACTGCAATTGGATGAATATCTCACCTCTCATAATGTCTATGATACTCTCAATCTGGCTTCAGGAAAAGGCATAGTACTGAGACTGCCCTTGTTCGGGTATTGAGTGACCTCCTAATGGCCAGAGATCGAAAGGCTTATACTATTCTGGTCCTTCTTGATCTTTCTGCTGCATTAAACACTGTAGACCATGAGGTGCTATTGGGCGGCTGTGGGTCTTTTGTGGACTGTCTGGTACAGTCCACGTAATGTTCCGTTTCTTACCTCACTGGTAGGTCTCAGAGAGTCGCCACCGAATTTATTCCTCTGACACCTTCTCCCTACCATGTGGGGTACCGCAGGATTCCATTTTAGCTCCCATGCTGTTTGCAGTATATATGCTGCCATTAGGATAAATCATCAGGAGATACAGCTTGAGTTTTCACTGCTATGCAGATGATACTCAGCTGTATTTATCCTTTCTCCCCGATCAGAGTGATGCACTCTCTGTACTTAACAACTGTCTGGATGAAATCAGAATTTGGATGAGTTTGAGTTGGTTGAGGCTTAATCCGGATAAGACCGAGGTATTGGTTGTGGGCCCAGGTCATCCTGGGAGGGGTTTGGGTGCGGCACATCCATCAGGCTTATCACTTGGTGGGGTGCCGCTCTCTAGCTCGACAGGTGTGAAATCTGGCGTTATTTTTGACCACGGTTTGACCCTGAAATCCCAGGTGTCAGCTGTTGTCAAAACCTCTTTATCATCTGAGGAATACGCCCGGTGAAACATCTGATTCCCAGGAGGACCTTCCGACCTTGGTTCCATATTTGTTACAACCTGCTTGGACTACTGTAATTCCCTATACCTAGGGCTCCCAGGGATTGATATCTGCCGCCTGCAGCTAGTGCCGAACGCTGCAGCCAGGCTTTTGACTGGGACTTCAAGAACCAGTCATATTACACCTGTGCTTCGCGAACTGCATTGACTGCCTGTGCAGTGGCGTATCACCTTCAAGGTTGGTTTACTAACCTTTAAAGCCCTACATGATCAGGGACCCGGTTACCTGAAAGATCTTCTGATTCTCTATCGCCCCCTCCGCCCCCTCCACTCCACCAATGAGGGATTGCTAGAGATTCCCAGGGTTCGTTTGAAGTTATCAGGATCTCGTTCTTTTGCCTATTCAGCTCCTACCCTGTGGAATTCTCTACCTCATTTGTTGAGAGAATGCCCTACCATCGATAGTTTTAAAACTGCTTTAAAAACTTATCTTTTTAACTTGGCTTTTTCTTTATAGTTTGATTGCTTAATGTCGATTTCTGTTTTATTATTATGTACAGCGCCTTGATTTTGAAAGGCGCTTTATAAATAAAGACGAATTGAATTGAATTATGGTATAGGGATATTGGGATGGGGCATACTATGGTACAGATATATAGTGATAGGGATATACTATAGTATAGTGATATAGGGTTAGGTATATACTGCAGTATAGTGAAATAGGGATAGGGATATACTATTATGCAGGGATATAGGGATAGGAATGTAGCACAATATAAGGATATACTGTAGGGATAGGGGTATACTATGGTACAGGGATATAGGGATATACTATACTGTAGCAATATAGGGACATAGGGATAGGGATATACTATAGTGCAGGGATATAGGGATACACTATGGTATAGTGATATGGGGGATAGTGATACACTACACTATAGTGATATAGGGTATAGGGATCTACTATAGTACAGGGATATAGAGCTAGGAATGTAGCATGGTATTGGGGATATAGGGATGGGTATATTATGGTACAAGGATATAGTGATAGGGATATACTATAGTATAGGGATATAGTGATAGGGACATACTATAGTATAGGGATAGGGATATACTACGTTATAGTGATAGAATGATATGGATATACTATAGTATAGGGATATAGGGATAGGGATATACTACAGTATAGTGATATAGAGACAGGAATGTAGCATGGTATAGGATTATAGGGATAGTGGTATACTGTGGTACAGGGATATAGTGATAGGGATATATAATAGTATAGGGATAAAGTGATAGGGATATACAATAGTATAGGGATATAGTACAGCATAGTGATATAGGGATAGGGATATACTATTGTACAGGAATATACTGATAGGAATGTAGCATGGTATAGGGATGTAAGGATAGGGGTATATTATGGTACAGGGATATAATGATAGGGCTATACAGTACTATAGTACATGGGGATAGGGATATACTATAGGACAGGGATATAGGGATAGGAATGTATCATGATATAGGGATATAGGGATGGGGTATACTATGGTACAGGGATATAGTGATAGGGATATAGGGATAGGAATGTAGCACAATGTAGGGAAATAGGGATGGGGTAAACAATGGTACAATAATATAGTAATAGGGATATAGGGATAAGAATATAGCATGATATAGAGATATAGGAATGGGGTAGACTATGGTACAGGGATATAGTGATAGGCATATACTATACTATAGTATAGTGATATAGGGATGGGGATATATTATAGTACAGGGATATAGTGATAGGGATATACTACAGTGTAGGGACATAGTGATAGGGATATATTATAGTATATGAATATAGAGTTAGGCATATACCACAGTATAGTGATGTAGTGATAGGGATAAACTATACTATACAGGTATAGAGATAGAGATATACTACAGCATAATGATATTGGGATAGGGATATTCTGTTGTACAGAATATAGAGATAGGCATGTAGCATGGTATGGGATATAGGGATAGGGGTATACCATGGTACAGGGATATAATGATAGGGATATACTATAGTATAGGGGATATAGGGATAGGGATATACTATTGTACAGGGATATAGGGATACCAATGTAGCATGGTTTAGGGATATTGGGATGGGGTATACTACCATACAGAGATATAGTGATAGGGATATACTATAGAATAGTGATATAGTGATAGGTATATACTATAGTATAGTGATATAGGGATATGTATATACTACAGTACAATGATATAGGGATAGGAATATACTATTGTACAGGAATATAGTGAAAGGAATGTAGAATTTTATAGGGATATAGGGATGGGGTATACTATGGTACAGGGATATAGTGATAGGGATATAGGGATAGGAATGTAGCATGATATAGGATACAGGGATAGTGTATACTATGTAACGGGTATAGTGATGGGGATATTCTATAGTATTTGGATATAGGGAGATAGGGATATAGTATAGTGCAGGGATATAGGGATAGGGATATAGGTATACAGATATACTATTGTATAGTGATATGGGGATAGGGATATACTATAGTACAGGGATATAGAGGTAGGAATGGAGCATGGTATTGGGATATAGGAATGGGGTATATTATGGTACAGAGATATAGTGATAGGGATATACTATAGTATAGGGATATAGTGATAGGGATATATTATAGTATAGGAATAGGGATATACTATAGTATAGTGATATAGGGTTATAGATATTCTATAGTATAGTGATATAGTGTTATGGATATACTACAGTACAGTGATATAGGGATAGGGATATCCTACAGTATAGTGATATAGGGATAGGGTATACTATGGTATAGGGATATAGGGATAGGGGATATACTACAATATAGTGATATTGGGATAGAGATATACCATAGTATAGGGATACAGGGATAGGAATATACTACAGGATAGTGGTATAAGATTAGGGATATAATATAGTTCAGGGATATAGAGATAGGAATGAAATATGACATAGGGATAGGCGTCTACTATGGTACAGTGATATAGTGATAGGTATATACTATAGTATAGGGATATAGTGATAGGGCTATACTATGGTATAGGGATAGAGATGTACTACAGTGTAATGATATAGGGATAGGGATATACTACAGTATAGTGATAGGTATGTAGCATGGTATAGGGTTACAGGGATAGTGGTATACTGTGGTACAGGATATAGTGATAGGGATATACAATAGTATAGGGATATAGTGATAGGGATATACTATAGTAATAGGCTATAGAGATAGGGATACACTACAGTACGGTCATATAGTGATAGGGCTATACTATAATATAGGGATATACTACAGCATAGTTATACAGGGATGGAGATATACTACAGTATAGTGATGCAAGGATATACTGTAGTACAGGTATATATGGATAGGAATGTTTAATAGTGTAGGGATATAGGGACAGGGGTATGCTATGGTACAGGGATATAGTGATAGGGATTTACTATAGTATAGGGATACAAGGATAGGGATATACTACGGTATAGTGATATAGTGATAGTGATATACTATAATATAGGGATATATATGGATAAGGCTTTTCTATAGTATAGGGATATAGAGATGGGTATGTAGAATGGTACAAGGATATAGAGTTAGTGGTGTACTATGGTACAGAGATACAGTGATAGGGATATACTATAATATGGGGATATAGGGATAGGAATATATTACAGCCGCTCTGCTCCGCTGATGAGAGACTGTGAAGATGCCCAATGTCCATTTGAAGACCTCTGGGGCTCAAGCTTTTGCTTTTGCAGCCCCTACCCTTTGGAATTCTCTACCTCATTGGGTTAGAGGATGCCTGACTGTGGAGAGCTTTAAAGCAGCTCTAAAAACGTATTTATTCTTGCTGGGCTTCTCGGATATTTACTATTTGACTGTTTGTTGTTAAATTGAAGATTTCTATTACTGATTTTATTGTTTTTTAACTTTTTTAAAAGTGCTTTGATACTTGCTGAATTGCGCTTCTTATAAATAAAGATTTATTATTATTATTATTTCTTATTAGTGATATAGGAATGGGGTATACTATGGTACGGGGATTTAGTGATGGGGTATACTACAGTGTAATAATATAGGGACAGGGATATACTACAAGTATAGTGATGTAAAAATAGAGATATACTATAGATACAGACATATAGAGATAGGAATGTAGCATGGCATAGGGATATAGTGATGGGGTTTACTATGGTACAGGGATATAGTGATAGGGATATCCTATAGTATGGGAGTTTAGGGATAGTAATATATCATGGTATAGGATACAGGGATGCGGGGTATACTGATGGCGCAGCGACACAAATACCATAAAGACCATCACTGCGACATGTTCGGCAGTTCACTGTGATGGTCTCTAGTTATTCGGACACTGCTGCTGCCAGGTGTTTGCCCTCCCCAAACTAACTCTGACTAGAGTTAGTAATCTTTAGTGTGGGTGTGTGGGGCAAAGTCTCCACAGAAAACACTTGTTCCCGCAGCAACGGCACAACACCAGTTGGTGGTGTTGTTCTGTCACTGTGTCAATGGTCGACAAATTTCTTGTCACCGCAGCATAGTGGAACCGGATAGGGGTATACCATGGTACATGGATACAGTGATAGGGATATACTATAGCATAGGGACATAGGGATAGAGATATACTATAGTACAGGGATATAGAGATGGTGATATAGTGATAACAATATACTATAGTATAGTGATATACTACAATATAGTGATATAGGAATAGGGTTATACTATAGTACAGTGATAGAGAAATATGAATGTAGCATGGTATAGGGATATAGGGATCGCGGTATACTATGGTACAGGAATATAGTGATAGGGATATCCTATACAATATAACAGAGATATGTGGATATGGATATAGCATGGTACATTAAACCTCTTAGTAATAAACTCTGTTGTCAATGATGCTTATTGTCAGAAAATATTAGAAACTAATTAAATTCATTACTGTACCTCCTATTGAGTTAAAAATCACCTTATTACAGTAGTTCTTAAATAGTTTCTTACCTGCGCTTTCATTATTGCAAAACATGGTTCTGTATCAATCATCAAAGTAAATATCAATGTAAAAACATTCTGGGGGACATTTTCAAAGGAGATGCGCCGGCACATCTCAAGAAATGCACTGCAGCACAATATTCAAAGGGAGGAGATGCATCGTGCATCTCCAGCCGTTCCCAAGTGCAGCAAAAAAATATGCTGTGCATCTTCAGGGGCGTGCTCATGAATATTCAGCAGATATTCGGCGGCAAAGATCTGCCTGTGCATCTCAGAGATGTGTCAATAGTTAGCATGGAAGAACCATGCCTAAGTCCAGGACAGGCAGGCTGCTGTAATGCACACAGCAGCACAGCAGCCTCCAGCCACTGCAGCCCAGTGACACCTCCCCATCCCAGAAACCCAATTGCGGTATTGACAGTAAAATGATATTTCCCCATGCTCTGGTAGTCTAGTGGAAACCCCCCCCCCCCTTCCCCGAACCCAGATCATGATATAAACAGTAAAGTGAAATTTCCCTGTCCCTGGTAATCTAGTGGGACCTCCAATCCCTGAACCCTGTTCGACCTACCAGTATCCGTGCCCCCCTTTCCATAGTGTAGTGTCCCCCTTCCCCATACCGATCCCCATTAGAAAAATTACCTCCTAAGCCCTTTTTCCATAGTGTAGTTGCCCTGTGACAGGTAGCTCCTGCCACTCTTGAGGACCAACCTTTTCTTAAATCTGTTGCAACAGTTCTTCTATTTCTTAGCCTAATCTATTCTTTACAATTTCTAGTCTATAAGGTTGGCCATCTATGGGCACCCCCTTCCCTTTCTTCACTATGCTATAGTGCCCTCTTTAATTTTCCTTTTCCCTCTGAGATCCTCATACAGGGAGGTTATCGTTATTCTGACAATAAGCATCCTCCGCTATTTTGGATCTGATATTTACTTCTGATCCTACTAAATATTTAGTGGCTGGAGTGCTTCCAGATTCATTTAGTGACCATCAGATAACTTTTTGTGTTAGGAAAACAGCTAAGCAACTGACAGTTCCTCAAATTAATTATTATCATAGTTTTAAGAACTTGGACTATACATCCTTTATGGTTGAACTGGAATCAAGAAACTGGTCTCGATTAACTTTGATTCCTGATATAGATAGCGTCTGGTCATATTTTTGTAGTGAATTTATATCAGTATGTGATATTTTTGCACCTATCCAAAGTAGGAAAGTTAAACAAAAAAATTCCTTTCGGTATACTGCAAAGCTAAGAGTTTATTGCAAGAAAAGGGATGTTGCATGGAGATTGGCAAAGAAAAAAAACGAGAGAGTGCTTTGGGAAAAATATCGAGCAGCACGTAATTTGTATATTGCACAAATAAGGAAAGCTAAATCAGATTTCTATCTTTCTGGAATGGCAACTGAACAGTTTAAAAAACCTAGGGATTTCTGGAATATGGTTAAAAAATTACAAGGAAGTAAGACTTCAGAACTGCCAAATGAATTTATGGCAGAAAATGGCCCAATAAAACTTTCAGATGAGGCAGCTGCTATGCTGAATAAAATGTTTGTTGATATAGGGTCTTCTCAGATTAATGCATGTTCCCTTCCTGGTATAATTAAGCAAGTGAGAAATCAAGAAAAAAATGATGAAATGGTTTATTATTCTGTTTTCAAAATATTATTCCAAGTCAAGTCTATTAGGAATTATTAAAATAATATAAATAAGGCCCAAGGTTCAGATGGATTCCATCTTTTTTGTTAAAAATTGCTGCCCCAGTAATAGCACCAATATTGACTGACATTTTTAACCTCTCACTGAAGACGGGTACTTACCCATTAGTCTGAAAACAGGCAGAAGTGATACCAGTGTTTAAAGGAGGGGTGAGAAATGATATGCGGAATTATAGACCAATATCATTGCTCTCGGTTACTTCTAAAGTGTTTGAAAAAATTGTGGTTTCTCAATTAAATAGCTATCTTGAAAAAAATGAAAAATATAATAAATATCAGTCAGGTTTTAGGGCACAACATAGTACCACTACTGCACTTGTTAAGGTTAGACGGACATCCGGTGGCCATAGATAGGGGCTTGGTTGGAGCAATTTATATTGATCTATCAAAGGCCTTCGATACCTTGGGACATCAGGTATTGATGGAAGAACTAGGATCTGTAGAGCTCTCAGCCAGGAAGCCCAGAATTGGTTCCATGGCTACCTGATGGTAGACAACAAGGGTTAGGTTAGGTATAACTTTGTGTTTGGCTATCTAGATGTTAATTCTGGTGTTCCTCAGGGGTCAGTGCTAGGACCCATTCTATTTAATATATATACAAATGGTGTCGGACATCTGATGAATGATGTCCGCACCATTTGTATGCAGATGATACAATTTTGTACCTTGAAGGGAAATCTGTGGGATATATACAAGATAAATTGCAGAAATGTTTTAATACATTACAAATATATTTTTCAGAACATGGTTTGGTTTTGAATTCACAGAAGTCACAGGTAATGTTGTTTTCAAATAAAAAAGTACCTGTGGAGCTGGATATTGAGACACTTGATGGGCATAGCCTGACCTCTGTGGATCGTTATAAATATTTGGGAGTATGGTTGGACTCTCATTGTAGCTGGGATTCTCATGTTGATAGCTTGACACAAAAATTGTGTAAAAAGTTGGGGGTATTGTATAAGCATAGAAGTTGTCTTTCATTTGGTGCTAGGTTAAGGATAGTTAATTCAATGATAATTCCGCATATCGATTATGGAGATATCATATATAGAGGGGCAGTTAGGAGTAATTTAGAAAAGCTTGATGTCATCTATAATAGATATGCGCATTTTGTCTTGGATGCACCTCGGAAAACACATCATTGCATTCTTTACAGGAACTTAAATTGGATATCCTTGCCAGAACGGCGAAATATGCATGTGCAATGGTTAACTTATCGCTGTTACTGTAAAAAAGCTCCACGATATCTAGTGGAGCTTCTGGAGGAATGGAATGCTAAGGTAGGTTTGAGATCTGAAGAGGAAGTAAAATTTAGGGTACCCCTTATGAGAACAGTGAAGGGCCAACATTGTTATCTATATGAAGGTCCAAAATTGTGGAATTTATTACCAGGCCATCTGAGGTCAAGTACAAATAAAATATCTTGGAATGAAATAAAATCATGGCTTGTAAAGGAAGCAATGTCTTTAAAGATCTGCTGCACTTGAGATGTTTACATATATGGTTTATTGTTGTAATTATTATTTTGTTTTCCTTTTTTTTTTTTTGGTTGTATATGTACTATGTTTTTATGTATGTATAGTGTTTGCATTTGTATGTATTTAAAAATGAAACTGATATTTATTCTGTACAGTAGGACCCCATTGTAAATTAGCTGATGCTAAATTGGGTTTTATTCTGTTTCTGATATCAGAAATAAACTTTTTTACTACTACTACTATTACTACTTATTGTAGTGACCTCCGAGCTGATGTAAAACCACAGGCTGTGTTCCTCATTGTTGGATTTAGTATGCACTGGTATCTTATGTGTATAAAACCTGTAAATGTTGAAAATACCATGGCACTAGGTGTTTTGATAAAGGTAAAAAGTTACTAAGGGACTATATGATAAACATTAAGTTAGTTGTGCTATTTAAAATGCATGTAAATTGCTGTAAACTGAACAAGTCTGAAATTTCATAGTGATTTGCATATATCCCATGATGTTTTACATTATGGAAGTATATGTGATGTGTTTCTTTGAAACTTGGCTTATTGTCAGTGCCCTTTGGAGTAACCCTTGGTTCAGTGCTTCTGCATTGATGTTCTTTGTCTTTTGCTTTTTTTTTATTTGAGTCCCCACCACCCAAGCAAACAAGGCCCACATAGTGGAGGCTAAATCTCAACAGATAAATTAGATCATAGATCAGTGAGTCAGTAGGTGCTGGCTAAGTGTAGAGGAAAGACTTGCATAGTCTCTTGCTACAAACTGATGTACTGAAGAAGGGATATGCCATTGCTGAAGGTTATCTCCTGCATTTTGAATAAACATCACACAGAAATTGTGTGTTGAACTTGAAGTTTGATGTCTGGTCCATCTGTTATCCTACAAACCCTCCACAGGCCCCCCCCACCCACTCAGGCACCCACATCCCACTCCCATCCCAGCATGGCCAGTCAGCCGGCGAGCAGCACAGCCCTCCGCACACCTCCACAGCTGCCCGCCAATTGAACTGTCAATGAATGACAGCATACAATAATCACTATAAGCACATTGGTTGACACTGTCAACCAATGGGCTTGCTGTATGTACTGTAAGCTGTCATTCACAACTTTGTGTCATTGCAGTGTATACTATAGGCTGTCATTCACAACTTTGTGTCATTCACAAAATTGTGAATGACAGCTTACAGTACACACTGCAAGCCCATTGGCTGACACTGTCAACCAATGGGCTTGTAGTAATTACTGTACGCCATCATTCATTGACAGTTCAGTCAGCAGGCAGCTGTAGAGGTGTACAGAGGGCTGTGCTGCTTGCTGGCTGACTGGCCGTGCTGGGATAAGGGGGTACGGGTGGGATGTGGGTGCCTGAGTGGGTGGTAGGGTGAGGGGCCACTACACTATAGAAAAAGGGCTTGGGAGGTAAGTTTTTTTTAAATTCGAATGGGGATCAGTACGGGGAGGGGGTACACTACACTATGGAAATAGGGTTTGGGATGTGATTAATTTTACTTTGAATGGGGATCAGTATGAGGAGGGTGGTCTCTACACTATGGAAAATGGGTGGGTTATGGTGGTTCACAACACGGGACTGGGTGGGGGGCAGGCCACCCGGCGCATCCTGCTGGGTGCATCCCTGCAGAAAGTATGCAAATGCAGCCATAATGAGCATGCAAATGGACTATTTGCACCTTGAATGCCTAATGGCCGCATTAGCATGTTTCTGGCTGAATATTGGGAATTTGGGACTGGCACATCTGTGGATGTGCTGTGCATCCCCATTCTAGGTTTTCAGGCCATCCTCTAGGATGTGCTGGCGCATTGTCAGTGGCCTTAATTTGCGCTGCCCGCTAGCATTGCTGTATTCAGACGAGTTGCGAGATTGTGCATCTTGTTTGAATATAGCATTTTATTGCACTGGCCAATTTATTTGGGTGGCACATCTAGATGCGCCAGCCATCCCCCAGGCTTTGAAAATGGGTGCCATTATATCTTACTATAACTATTTTCAGACTCCTAATATCTTCCTTTCAAAGTTGCACTTAACTGTTTCACTGATTCTGTTAATATGCTGCTTTTTTCTTTAAACAACCAAAAAAGAATATTTTTTTTAATTAATCGCATTCATTTAATTTCATCACCATGGTTTCATTTTATCTAATTGTATCTCAGAATGCCTGCTCAGCTCGTAGTGTTACTGCTTACATGACGAAGCAGCACACTGTAGCTGTGGTTCTTACAAGAATTCACTTTCCTACTGAACTGAGCATGTGCGGGGGTGAGCCATGTGTGCCATGCATATGAGGTCGTGATGCACTGTCACTCCATGGTAACAGTATGGCCACACCCCCTACCTGACCGACCTGCTTTTGCAAAACAGCTGCTACTCATATAACTGTAGCTATCAGTGCTATTATTACGCCATCAGTGCAGTAAATCAAATCCATGATGGAGACTCCCACCTCCATAGTCTACACTTTAGATGACTAATTTTTATCAAATACTGATTCCGACATGGGCAACTTCAGACCAATTAAGGTATATTGTTAGGGGTTGTGGCGGGACTCCAACCAGTTTTTATACCTAATTTAATGCTACATATTTGCCCTATTTTTACTATTAACATATGGAACAAAGTCTTATTTGTTATCCAATATTTTCTATTTATTTTGTATACCAAACAGCTCACATATGACTTTTTTATATTTTCAAAAAAGTCTCACCCAATCTATTTCTTCATTCAAGTCAAAATGTAGGTTCCTTGTATTAAGTCTGTCAATCCACATTGTCTCCTTCAGTAAAATATTCCTCCCCCAAACTCCTCCTCCTTGGGGCATGGATACCACCTTTAAACCACAAAAATGAAGTTGTGGAATGGTATGTTTTTTGGGCCTTAAAATGTATTGCTAATCTTCTGATGATTTCTTGTCATTACACATGATGGTACTTTTGTACTCTGATATTCTTTTTGTCAGTTCTCATGTAATCATACACACATACATCAGGTCACATGGACATTTAATCATATATTCAAAATGAGTGGTTTGACATGTAATAAAATCATTAATTTTAGTGACTTCTCCCTTTGCTACATTCATAGATTCCTTCAGGTTATAACTGTGAAACGTTGATCTGACTTCTTGACTGGTTGGCTAATGGATTGAATAAAATGAAGAATTTAAAATACTGTGGTGTGCATCATTATTATAGCCAGAGTTGTTGTGCAAGTTAGGGTTTTCATCTGCCTTGTCTTAGCTGCATTACCCCCCTTCCCCCAAACTATATGTTGTTTTCTAGGGAAGGTCCTACTGCAACCTTTGACATTGAGTTTCTGGCACATTTGTTGTAAGTATGGGAATTTTAGATTTTGTTTCCTTCAAATTGGTGTGTGTGTGTGTGATAATGACAATTCCCATACTTAGAGAACATACGCCTTTACCCAGCCCATGTCTTGCCGAAGGCCAAGGTGTTTATTAACCGCCCCCACAGACTGGTTATTACTGTGGAAATCCATACTACTATTGGTATTATTTCTATTATACTGATAAAATAAAAAAAATAAAAAAATAATTAAAAACTGCACAAATCTGCTTGGCGAGCTACAGCACATCCTTGAGAAGCAGAAACGATTTCTCACAGAAGTGCTGCAGCATTGGAAGACATCTCTGATTGACTGCTGCATATTGAAGTGGAAGGGCAAATGGGACTTGCTCTCTGATTGGCTACATATACATGTAGCAATCAGAATACAGAGCCGCTGTCTCATCATTTAGTCTACTGCCTGGTTATTACAGAATAACCAGACAGTAGCTCTGCACTCTGATTGCTAAGAACAATTTTTTCAGTATAATTAAGTGATAACGTTCAGTTAGTTGCAGTATACGAGGCAATAACCAGCTGGTGTGGGTCAGCCTCAGCATTTAATGTAAGCTACATCAGCCGGTTATTGTGAGTATACTCCAACTAACTGAATGTTATTACTATTATACGACTTGGCATTGGTTTTGAAGATTTTTTTTATATATTTTTGAGTAGGAGAGATACATGAGACATGCTTTGCTGAAATCCCTCCCAGGACCCTGCAAGCTCCACAGCCAGTCTTCTCCATCTCCACAATATTGAACTATAAAAGAAAAATTATACACCATACATAATTTACTTTTTTAATTCTGTTCTCCACACACTTTCATGTAAACAAAGTTCCCACACCTCCTTTTCAATAGTCATGCAATTTCCAACTCTGCAGCTGTTTTGGAGGTCTCCTCTCACCATGCCATCCGATACAAAAGAGTAATTTCTCATTTTATGAAATGAGAGGTGGGGGAACTTATGGAATTCATTTTGACACATAACAACTTCAACTTCAATGGTAAACATTATGTTCAAACTATGGGAACAGCAATGGGCACCAAAATGGCTCCACAGTACGCTAATCTTTTTATGGCTGACTTGGGGGAGGATTTTTTAAGGCAGTATCCCCACAAACCACTAGCTTATTTCCGTTACATTGATGATTTGTTTATCATCTGGACGGGTGGCACAGATGCACTCAAAGATTTTCATCACAAACTTAATAATCTCCACCCTACCATAAAGCTTACCCTGGAGTATTCTACCACCAAGGTTAACTTTCTGACACCACAGTCACCATTAAGGATGGAACCTTACATACATGTATTTACAGGAAGCCAACAGACAGACAGAGATACCTGCACAAGAAAAGTAATCACCCAAACCATACAAAAAAATCTGTCATATACAGTCAAGCACTCCGTTGTCACCGTATTTGTTCAAATGAGGATGACAGAGATACACATTTAGCTATGTTGAAAACCACCTTTATTGAGCAGGGACACTCTTCCAGGGAAATTGACAGGAAAAGAGAACGGGCAATGCAATTACCAAGACAACAACTACTTCAATATAAAGAAAAGACAGCAACAGACAGAATACCCTTGGTAGTCACATATCATCCAGACCTTGAACATCTGCGTAAGATTATTAAAGATCTCCACCCAATATTTAGTGAGGATGAAACCCTTAATTGTATTTTTAAGGAACTCCCACTACTATCTTTTAAACAACCACCAAATTTATCTAGCCTAATTATCAGGAGCAAACTTTCACCGGAACAGAATACCATGTCACACAATGGCACACGACCCTGCAATCAACGCCCCTATAAGACTTGTGGGCTCATTTCTACCTCGGACTGTGTGGTTACATCACAAAACAGACAATTCCAGGTGCATGGGAGTTATACATGCATGTCACGACATGTTGTTTATTTCATTCAGTGCAAGAGATGTCCACAAACAGGTTATGTTGGAGAGACACGCCAACAACCGCACTAGGATGAACTCGCACAGGTACTATTACAGCAAAGAAGACTGAAAACCAGTGGGCACCACTTCTTCCAGCCTGACCACTCAATCTCAGATATGTCAGTAATGGTCTTAAAGGAAATCTCAAAAACACACAACAGGGCGAGCTTTTGAGATTAAACTTATTTTACATCTCAATATGGTAGCAGATGGGATGAACGCTGATCTTGGTTTCATGGGACACTACAGAAACTAACATCCACAGACCTTTTCTTCTTCAGACTGACATATTATAGGACTTCAGCATGTGTGGGATGTGGGTGCGTGTGTGCATGTATGTATGTGGGTATATGTTGTGAGGTATGTGATATAACAGATGTGGGGCTTGCTGTCACATTGAGGTAAGTCTCCATTTAGATATATGGAGTTATAATGTGTTACTATTCTTACTTCACACACATAATGAATATTAATTCCTCCTTACTTTTTATCTTTGCCTGGGGGGAGGATTGATTCCATTGCACCATATTCAGATTACCTAGCCTGCTACTGTACATACAGGAGTGTTATCATATACTGTCACATATAATTTTTGTAACTGTACATATTGGGGTGCGTGATCTCATTTGCATGGGGGTCCTGCACAGATCTTTTTACATTAGGCTAATATTGTAGTAATTTGTGGATATGTAGGTATGTTAGACTTCTGGTCTTACACACATACTTTATATTTACTTCTAGTTACCTTATCCTGGGGAGGGTGGCAGGTTTATTTCATGGTAGTTCTATCCAGTACCCTTGGAAATGTTACTATGCAGATAGTAGTACAGTTAAATAGTGTCACATTTTTGCTCTGTAGGTATTAGGAGACATAAGCCCTTTTACTCAGGATTTCATGACAAGTTGAATTCCTTTGGGGAACAATTGCAGTGACTGAAGTGAATATAGGTTCACTAGAGAGAGAGAGATGTGTGTGTGGGAGAGAGAGAGAGAGAGAGAGAGAGAGAGAGATAGAGAGAAAGAGAGAGGGAGAAAAAAGGGGAGAGAGAGAGCTACAACATCTCCAAAGCTATGTATCTCCCCACCCACATATGGTGATGTGGGGTTAGTGTATTGTTTGTATGAAGAGGAGGAGAGAAATTACTTTTTTATCTCTTTTTCAGATTTCTTAGACACTTACATCAAGTTGTTACATTCTCAGTGTATATTGACATCAGTACATAACAGGCTACACGGTCTAATTCCTTGAGGTTCCTCGACTAGAGTTTTTTGTTTGACACTAATATTATCAATTTATATTTAAATTATCAATTACATAGTCCTGAGGTTTTTGAAATTACTTGGGCCTTATATCTAGCTGGAGAGTACAGCTGGGTGACAGGTCCAGCTAGGTTTTACACATCACACAGTGTGCACTGATGATTTTAAGACAACTTTACTGGTAAATTCTTGTCTATAATGCAGACATTGAAACTTCATGAGGCCTATAACAATCTTAGTTTGTCTTTAATCTGGGTGGGGGTTGCCTTTCAGTAATCACATCCTTATACTAACTGTGACACTCATAGCTTGATTTAGGAGTTATCTGCTTCAGCAGTGTTATCTTATGTCAATTAAATTTATATGCAGTAGGATTCTTTGTATGTGGTTCCACAAGCACGTTTAACCTAAGGTTGCTTCTGGCTGAAGGCAGTATGGTACTGTTAAACTTCTCTGACATCATCTTCTGTTTTTTTTTTTTTAATTGAGTATTTTCAACCAATGGGGACTTTTTTTCTGTTTTTCTCTGCATTATCTAGCTGTTATAAGTATTGTATTTTCTAAACAACTGCCATGAGCTTCTGAAGAAGGACTGTTGGTCCGAAAGCTAGAGCACTTTGTTCTTGTTGTTACATCTATGTTGGTCCATTAAAAGGTATCAAATCATTTGCTTCTGGATCTATTCTTGCAAGGACCAATACGGCAACTACTAAATCTAGATTTCATTTTATGAAAATAATTCCTGGCAGTTCACAGAGAGTTTGTGTTCTTCTAAAATGTTGCCAATACCTAATACTCAAGACTACTTTTACAGCTCAGCCATTTTTATGCATGTTTGAACTGCCACTTAGTTGGTTGCGGCACCCATCAGCCCACCGAAAACATAGGGTAGCATCGGACTGGACGTCCTTGTTCAGACTGCCACATGCACCTCCACCAGCAAGCTGAGTTACTAATAATCTTCCTCTTTGTATCAACTCTCCAACCCAGACCCACCATGCTCTTCTGCTCACCCAGTTCTCACAATCTCAGCTCACAGGCTCTAAAAATATGTTGGAGTGAAGCAGCCAAGGTGGACGGTCTCTGTGACTGAATTTTTTTTTTTGCAGTTTCCGTTTTGAGGTTCACGGTGTGACTAACTGACTGTGGGCTTGGTAAAAGTTTTTTTTTTTTTTATAAACTTCTTTATTGTTTTTCAGGAAAAGAAAATTCAGACAAACACACACATACCTGGCAAGCCAGGGTACACAGCCCCAAACTGGCTGTGATAACTATATACAAACCCATATGTACATCCACAGCAGAGAGAAACACCCTTCACATTTTCCTTATACATATACCACACTTTTGCCTCTGAGCAGCAGGGTCAGTAAGTAAATTTAATCCAGAAAAAAAAAAAGATATAACCCTTCCAACCCATCCCCTGTTACTCTCAAACGAGCATCATGTCCTAAACACCGCTTTAGGATAACCCTTCAAGGTGATATCTCCTTGCTGTGTCCCCAGGAGAGAGAGAGAGAGTGTCCCCAGCCTATCGTCTATCCTAGCAGACCAAGAGCATCCAGCTATTTATTTATACATATATTGAAACCTATTCACAGAAATCAATTATCCAGCCATCTTAACCAAAGTCCTACTAAACATCATTGAAGCCTAAACCAGCATATCTTTCACCAACTAATCACCTCTCGACAGACAGGCCTGAGTCCCAGCCCTTTTGCACTACAATGAGTATATCGCATCTAGTTTCAACCATCTTTTTACATATAACCCCAGTTTGCCTTCCCAGACATAATATCACTGTATTTTGCCCATAGCCCCAATAAGATCTCTCTTCCACTGATCATACGTGTACACTTGATCATCTTTCCAATGCTGCAATACAAATGCTTTAACCATTGCGGACATTAGAAAAGATGATATTTAGGTGCACTACCAGAGACCTGTGAGTAGTCACCTAGGATACAGATCTCCGGAGTCATAAATTCTGAATAATCCATTAGTGGATCCATACGCCGTTTGATTTCAGCCCAGAGGGCTGCAATCGTACTACACTCCCACAGCACATGTAAAAGATCCCCTCCTGTAGTTTCACATCTAAAGTACAGGTCTGTGTGTCTGAGACGCCTATCACATAGCTTTACAGGGATAAAGTACATATTCACAACAATAAAGTATTGCATACTTCTGTACTTGGGTATAGGTATATACTTATTGCTCTTCCATATGCAGTCCCAGGGGCCATCTTCTTGACCCAATATGCCACTTGTACAGGAGATTTCAGACTATAATAATCGAGTAGCACTTTATATACTTGTGACAAAACCTTAGATATCGGATCAACATCTTTCAAATTATCCCAGGTAAAGGAAGTATCCACAAAATCCCCCAGCTTTTTCCTCATCTCTTCTAACATACCAGTGATTTGCAGTTTTCTAAAGAACCGTATTCCTTCAGTTCCAGCTGGGAGAGCCACTCTGCTGCCTTGAGTCATATCCTTTATCCTCAAACCCATCAACTGCGGCGCCCATTTTCTATTAATTATTTTTTCCCCAATTAACAAAGGGCTTGGTAAAAGTTTAATTAACTGGCTGTGGGATGGGTTTAGTTGAATAACCAACTCTGGGTGTTTTTACCTGTAGTTTGTGAGAGAATAACTGATGGCTGTTCTCTATTGTGATTGGCTGAGAACAGAAACTTGTCATATAATTTGGGGTAAAGGACCCTGAACCTGATGCAGTTCCCTCACACTAGTCCTTTTATTTAGGGTTATACAACACCAGTGGTAATAAATAGAGTCTGGTAAAAATGATTATTTGTGGCTGTTGATGTTCTTAACCAATGGGAGAGCAGCTTTGACAATGCATGATGACATCACAATGCCCTGTGTTGCTTTCAAAGCTTTCAGCAATGATCTATGGAAGAAATGGTTTAATCCCATTAAAGGTTAATTTAAAACTATACCATGTAAACTGTCATTGTACAAACAGCATATGTGATGGGTGTTGTAGCCCATTATGTATCCCTCTGTATTCACGTATATTGTGATTGTATATTATTCACTGTATTTGATGTTGTTTGAACATTCCTTGATATTTGTACTGTAGTTTGTGTTTGTTACTGTATGTACTGCCTTTCATGTTGTTTTAACATTTATTGATACAGTATACCATGTGACTGTATATTAAATGTGCCACATTTTTATATATTATTTAAAAATTAATTATTATATTGTGATATGTGATTGTATAGTGTGTACTGTATTATTTTATGTTGTCTGAACATCCACCCATGAATTGTACTATGTGATTGTATATTTTATGTTGTCTGAACATTCATTAATATATTGTACTATGTGATTCTATATTATGTTCTCATTTTATGTTGTCTGGACATTCATTAATATATTGTAATATGTGATTCTATATTATGTACTGTATTTATTTTAATTATTTATTTGAATTTTGGTAAAGGGGTAAACCCACTGAGAGAAAAAAGTCATTTTTTCAGGGGCGACCCGGGGAAGGGTACAAGGGGAGGTACAGAGAATACAAAATAAAGCTAGATAAGTGTGCAAAGAATCTTGTACAGTAGAACGTGGAGCACAGTATATGTACAAAAAGGCATATATACATTATATACAAATAATACAAGGCATATACATTATGTTCAAATAATACTTCACAAATAATACAGTGAGTACAGATGCTGCAATGACAAGTGACACAGATAAAAACAAGTTGCATAGGCAAGGTTATCCATGTATACATTTTTTACAGAAAAGCAGAAAGTAATTCAAGCAGTGAGAAGTCATCAGCAAGTGATTCAAGCAGAAATAGGGGACTAGGGTGAAGAAGTAGATAGTTAACAAAATGGGACACAATGCAACCAGAGTAACCCCCAGAACAACTCAGGGAGGGGTTGCAAGGCAGAGTGGGGAAGGGAATGAGGAAAGGAGCAGGACAAGACAACAGAGGGGGAAGAAGTGAGTTGGATGGAAGGCATGGGAAGCCATTAGTTACAGGTACAGATGTGAGGGGAAGCTAGGTGGGATTTAAGAGAACTCTTGAAGGAGTAAAGAGAGGCACATGTTAGAATAGTAGAGGGCAGTGCATTCAGAGGAAAAGCCCAGAAAAGGTGAAGGCACGCCAGCCCACTACTAGGCGGGGATTCAGAATGGAGAGAAGAGGAAGGTCAGTTGACCTTAAGGACCTCATAGAGGTTTTGCACTAGATGATTTGTAAGAGGCAGGGAAGAGTGAAAATATGGATGAGCTTGTAGGTCAGGCAAATTGTGGGGTATGGAAGTCTGGCTTCAAAGGATGGCCAGCCAAGGAAATTAAGGACAGTACAGTGGTTCATCCTGGCATTAGCATCCAGGGCCAAGTGACCAACCCTGTGATAAGCATGCTTAAATCTGGCAAGATGGGATACTTGAGCAAAGTGAAGAATAGGGGGCACCATAAGAGATGAGTGGAAGCAATGAGGTGGACACTGTGGCAAGGCAGGAGGGGAATGTAAGGTAGGGTAAGAGGTGGTACAGCAGCCCAAGCTTTTGGTGGATGGTCTTGACCACAGTTGAAACATGTGAGCGGAAGGAGATGTGGGAGTTAAGTGTGATGCCAAGAATTTATAATCTATAATAATATACAGTACAATCACATATTACAATAAATGTAGATAAATGTTCAGACATATTACTGTATTGTGATTGAACATTCATCAATATACAAAGTTATTGTATATTATGTACTGTACTTCATGTTTGACAATTCACTGATGTATTATACTACATGACTGTATATTACGTACAGTATTATTTTATTTTGTCTGAGTATTCATCGGTATATTATATTGATTGTATATTATGTACTGTATTATTTTTTGTTGTCTGAACATTCATCAGTATATTGTACTAAGTGATTGCATATTATGTACTGTATTTTATGTTGTTTGGACTTTGATTGATACATACTAAGAGACTGTATATTATGTACTGTATTGTCTAATTGCCTAAGCATTTATCTACATATATTGTAATATGTGATAACACTGTATATTATTTTATGTTGTCTTATGTGCCATAATGGCCAGGTTCATTGCTGAAAATAGGGCCCTTTGTCTAGTGGAATGTTACCCAATTAACAAAACAAACAAATAAATAAATTCAAATTGCAGTTGCAGTAATTTAATACACACTACTATAAAAGGCTGATATTCGTTACTATGGTATGATAATGGTGTACAATATTTACATTGTAACTGATGGCATTTGCTACAAAGTAATAATGCAACACCTATAGACTGGTGGGATGTCATCTGATGTTTTCTGGTGTCTTTATTTTTGGTAGTTTATTCAAATTATCAGAAAGCAGTACAACAGAATGCTGTTTTACTTACAGTGTTACCTTTCAGGTGTACTGTAGTTATTATTAGACAATGACAAAAAAAAAATTCTTAGTTTCGGATTGGTTGATGCTCACCTTCACCAGTGATGTTATCTCAGTATAACATCACTGAATGAAGGTCCAGCAGCAACATGCCTCGGAAAAGAAAAATATCACTGCACCCCGTCTAGACGTTACCCGCCAAGATCCTTACTGCTTTCCCTGTCACATTCCAGCTCTAGTCCACAAGGTTCCTGCCTTCCTCTCACCCACCAGTCACCACTCCAACCCCAACACAGTAATCTGTATGCAATTGAACCAGCATTACTGGTAACACAAAAATTATTTTATTTATGTCCCATTCGCAATGCATCACTGAAGGAGCAAACGATTCTTTCCAGTCTGCGAGCGAGAAATTCTTTCCAGTCAGCATGCGGCTCTGCCGGTAACACTCACTTGCCTTTTACTTTATTTAATTTCCATCAAACACGTTTCCTAGCCAGTAACTAAACATTACAACACAACACCATATCGAAACCCTCATTCTCCCTCCCATCTCCCTACCTCTCCATCGTCTTCTTTGGCAGTCTGGGGCAGCAGGCTGCAATGCCAGTGATTGGCTGGCACTTTCAAACTCCAGTGAATCAATAAAAATGCCATCCCCAAAGAATAATCTCCCAATACATGTAAATTCCACAGCAATGTGTACTGGGAGAATTCCGACCAACACGGGGGGGGGGGGGCAGAGCGCATGAAACACAACCACAAACGAGACTGGGAAGAAAACATAACAACAGTGCATTCCATGGCTCCCATAATAGAGTCACAGTCACAGCAGCTTCAATCTCCAATCAGCTCGGTGACCATGCTCCTTCATTCACCTAAAGAAACTGCTGCATTTTAAATATGTCAAAGGCAAAAAAATAAATAAAATAAAACGGGGCCAGCATCTGAAATGCCACTGTCTGTAACAAAGGGACAGAGATCAGACCTGCGTGTGCTCAGAGAAGAAAAAGCTGTAGTGAGGGAAACACAAAACAGTACCGTCTAGTGGCCAAAACAGAAACTGTGGACTTTTTTCTAAACATATACCTCCACACCAAAAAATGACAAAAAAGCTCAAAAATATATATTTCTTCTGTCTTTTTCTTTTATTAAAAAAAAAATTAGCCATTGTATAATAGCAATAATGCACTCCAGGGTGTGTGTCATGCTGGGATGATGTCACTTCTCAGGCATTGAATGCATTTGGCCTGCGACCTTATGCTTCAACCACCCGAGGCATGATGTTATCCCAGCATGACATACACCCTGTCGTGCCTTATTGCTTAAATAATAAAATGGCAGGATTCTGAAGCCTGATTGTCTTGCAGGTGTGCCTACTCAACATACCAGTGATACAAAGGAGGACAGAGAGTCAGCTGCAGGACCTTTATCAATCCTATGCTGTTTGTTACACTTTTTTTAAACTTTATTCAATAACAATATAAACATATGTATATATTTCAAACCATACAAGACAGAACTGAGATATATCAATGTGAAATTGTAATCCTTTCTTTGCATATCACTGTTTCTTTTTACAATGAAAATACCCACTTTAGAATTAAAGTAGCTGCTTTTTGCTTTCAGCAACATAAAGTACTCCAGGGTGTGCTACTACAGTCAAATAGCTGTACACATCTATCTGCTAAAGACTTGAGACAAACTGAACATGTACTAATCAGAAGGATACTCTGTTCTGCATTGTTGCATCATGAAATTATAGGCGCAAAAGAGGGAACAACCCAGAAAAAAAGAGTATTTCCAACTGAGGAAATGGAATATCTAGAATCAGAATGATTCAGGATCCAGCCTCTAGACTAGTAAGCAATGACAAATCTTGTCTTTTGCACTGTGTTTCAGGTATCTAGCCACATTCAAGTTCTGGCACGACGGAAGGCTCGGGAGATCCAGGCAAAGCTAAAGGTACGTGCTCTGCACATAGGTGGAATCCTGTTATTAATTGTTGCTGCCTGTGTTGCAGCTCTCTGTTCAAGTCAGTTGTGTTGTGTTGCAAGTCCCAAAAGTGCTATATTTGTGTCTTAAGAAACAATGTGTCTGTTTAAAGAACCCCGACAATGTTGGCACAACTGTGATAAAAAACAAAGGGAGCACCTGGGTAACAGTGACCACCAGTCATTGTGGTTTGAAATCACAGAAAGAGCAGAACCAAACCACACAAAAACACGTATCCTGGATTTTAGGGGGGCAGACTTTGGGAAAATGGGGAGATGCTTGAAAGAGGCATTAAGGGGAATGGGACAGGAATCAGGATTGAGGAACAGTGGGCAGTATTTAAAATGGGGATCATAAGAACAACAGAATTATGCATTAAGCAGGTTAGCAAGAGGAAAAGAAAGAGGAGACCATTATGGTTTTCCAAAGAGGAAAGAAAGTGAAAGCCAAAAGATTGCATTCAGGCAATACAAAAGACACAGGCAGAAGGGGGAGAGAGGCACCAGGAGAAACAAAGGGAGGCAGGGAAGTCAGTAAGGAAGCCAAAGCTCAGACAGAAGAACACATTGCAAAATCAGTGGTTAAAGGGGACAAAACCTTTACAGGTACATAAGTGAAAAAGAAGGACAAAGGAGGGATAGTGAGACTGAAGGGGAGGATGGGAGCGGCGTGGAGGATGACAACAGTAAAGCTGACATATTGAACAGGTATTTCTGCTCAGTCTTTACTAAGGAAGAGGGGGTAATGGGTCTGAAGGGAGTACAAGGTGAGAATGGTGCAGAAATGGACACAAGTCCCTTTACACAGAAAGGGTCCTGAAGGAACTGGAAGTACAAGAGCTGATAAAGCAATGGGGCCAGATGGGTGCACCCCAGGGTCCTTAAAGAACTAAGAGAGGTGGTGGCTGAACCTCTGGCTATCCTGTTCAGCCAATCACTGGAAACAGGAGGTACCCAAAGACTGAGGACAGCAGATGTAGTCCCTTATACAAAAGTGGGAACAAAGAGGAAGCAGGGAACTACAGACCAGTCAGCCTCACCTCGGTAGTGGGAAAGATCATGGAAGCACTACTGAAGGAGAGATTGGTGGAACATCTGGTTGTCAATGGACTACAGGACCCAAGGCAGCATGGTTTCATCAGGGGAGTCATGTCAGACCAACCTCATTGAATTTTTGACTGGGTGACTAGGGAGGTGGATCAGGAAGGGCAGTGGACATGGCCTATCTGGACTTCAGCAAGGCCTTTGACACTGTGCCACATAGAAGACTATTACACAAACTGGGGAATATGGGTGTGGGCAGGACAGTAGTGTGGTGGGTAGGTAACTGACTGGGTGGCAGGACACAGAGGGTGGTGGTAAATGGCTGTCACTCCACAGAGGAAGAGTGACCAGTGGGTACCACAGGGATCAGTGCTGGGACCGGTCCTATTCAACATCTTCATCAGTGACATTGCACAGGATCTAGAAGGCAGAATTTCACTGTTCGCTGATGACACAAAGCTCTGTAACAGAGTAGACACACCAGAGGGTGTAGACAGAATGAGAAGGGACCTGCAGAAACTTGAAGAATGGTCAAGGGTTTGGCAGTTGAAATTCAATGCAAAGAAGTGCAAGATAATGCATATGGGGCACAAAAACCCTGGCACAATATGTCAGTTGGGGGGTGAGGATATAGCATGCACCAAGCAGGAAAGGGATCTTGGGGTTGTCATCTCTGATGACCTCAAGGTAGGGAAACAGTGTGACAAGGCATCAGGTAAAGCAAATAGGATGCTGGGATGTATAGGCAGGGCATCACCAGCAGGAAAGGAGGTCATAATTCCATATACAAGACACTAGTGAGGCCCACCTGGAGTACAGTGTACAGTTCTGGAGACCATACCTCGTAAGGACATGAACAGGGTAGAGAAGGTTCAGAGGAGGCAACAAAGATTGTGCATGGGTTGCATCACAAGTCCTATGAAGACAGGTTGAAGGAACTGAACATGTACTCCTGAGGAGAGGAGGAGAGAGGGATATGATAGAGACATACAAGTATCTTACAGGGAGGAACAGGGTGCAGGAAAACACTATTTTAAGCGAAAAGATGTTTCAGGACTAGAGAGCATGGGATGAAGTTGGAGGGAGGGGGATTCAGAGGAAACATGAGAAGAATTTCTTCACAAGAACGGGTGGTGGACAAGTGGAACACCCTGCCAGAGGAAGTGGTGGGAGCTGAAACATTCACGGGATTTAAGAATGCATGGGATAGACATAAAGGAATTCTAGAGGTCAGGGGTAAGGGGAAATAGACTTCTAGGAAAACAAACTGAACTTACAAGCTCAAATGGGCAGACTAGGTGGGCCATAGGCCCTTATCTGCCGACACTGTCTATGTATCTATGTATCTATGTTTAGACACAATTCCTCTTATATATTTTTTTGTAATTCTCACCCATTTCTTTATTGCAGAGAGCATTTTCATGAAAACAGGATTTGTGCCCTACCTGCTGTGGCTGCATGCCTACACCTGACATCACAGTTCTGTTTATGACATCACAGTCTGTTGCTGTGGAGATTATTATTACGTCATAATTAGGGGATTGTGATGTCAGGTGTAGATAAACAGCCAGAGCAGATAAAGTCTAGGGGACAGGAATCTTAAATTTCATGTAACTGACCTCAGTAATAAAGGAAAAAGGGAGAGAATTACAGAAATATATGACACATCAACTCAACTTGTCTAAATCTTATGTTCTTTTTCAACATTTTCCGAATGTTGTTAGGGGCTCTAGCAGCTGAGTACATCACTGTATATCTGTGAAAGCCCTTCAGTTGCAGTTGTCCCTTGTGGCCTTCTGCATGCATGGCATATGTTTCAGTTTTCTGTCATGGCCTCATGAAATCTGTTGTGTGTGTTTCAGTTGTCTGTCATGGCCTTATGATTGCATTGTGCATGTTTGAACTGTCTATCTTGGCCTTATGATTGCATTGTGCATGTTTGAACTGTCTGTCATGCCCTTATAATTGCATTGTGCATGTTTGAACTGTCTGTCATGGCCATATGATTGCATTGTGCATGTTTGAACTGTCTGTCATGCCCTTATAATTGCATTGTGTACGTTTGAACTGTCTGTCATGGCCTTATACATAGATACATAGATACATAGACAGTGTCAGCAGATAAAGGCCTATGGCCCACCCAGGCTGCCCATTTGGGATTGTAAGTTCACTTTATGTTTTCCTAGAAGTCTGTTGCCCCTTACCTCTGACCTCCAGAATTCCTTTATGTCTATCCCATGCATTCTTAAATCCCATGATTGTTTTAGCCCCCACCACTTCCTCCGGAAGGGTGTTCCACCTGTCCATCACCCGTTCTGTGAAGAAATTCTTCCTCACTTTTCCTCTGACTCGTCCTCCCTCCAACTTCATCCCATGCCCTCTAATCCTGGAACATCTTTTTTACTTAAGAATAGTGTATTCCTGCACCCTGTTCCTCCCTGTAAGATACCTCTATGTCTCTATCATATCCCCTCTCTCCCTCCCTCCTCTCCTCCAGGGAGTACATATTCAGTTCCTTCAACCTGTCCTCATAGGACTTGTGATGCAATCCATGTACTATCTTTGTTTCCCTCCTCTGAACCTTCTCTACCCTGTCTATGTCCTTACGTAGGTAAGGTCTCCAGAACTGTACACTGTACTCCAGGTGGGGCCTCACTAGTGTCTTGTATAGCGGAATTATGACCTCCCTTTTCCTGCTGGTGATGCCCCTGCCTATGCATCCCAGCATCCTATTTGCTTTACCTGCTGCCTTGTCACACTGTTTCCCTACCTTGAGGTCATCAGAGATGATAACCCCAAGATCATTTTCCTGCTTGTTGCATGCTATATCCTCATCCCCATCTGATATATTGTGCCAGGGTTTTTGTGCCCCATATGTATTATCTTGCACTTCTTTGCATTGAATTTCAACTGCCAAACCCCTGACCATTCTTCAAGTTTCTGCAGGTCCCTTCTCGTTCTGTTTATACCCTCTGGTGTGTCTACTCTGTTACAGAGCTTTGTGTCATCAACGAACAGGGACATTCTGCTTTCTAGGTCCTGCACAATGTCACTGATGAAGATGTTGAATAGGACCGGTCCCAGCACTGATCCCTTTGTTACCCCACTGGTCACTCTTCCCTCTGTGGAGTGACAGCCATTTACTACCACCCTCTGTGTCCTGCCACCCAGCCAGTTACCTACCCACCACACTACTGTCCTGCCCACACCCATATTCTCCAGTTTGTGTAATAGCCTTCTATGTGGCACAGTGTCAAAGGCCTTGCTGAAGTCCAGATAGGCCATGTCCACTGCCCTCCCCTGATCCACCTCCCTAGTCACCAGTCAAAAAAATCTACAAGGTTGGTCTGACATGACCTGTGAAACCATGCTGCCTTGGGTCCTGTAGTCCCTTAACAACCAGATGTTCCACCAATCTCTCCTTCAGTAGTGCTTCCACAATCTTCCCCACTACTGAGGTGAGGCTGACTGGTCTGTAGTTCCCCACTTCCTCTTTGTTCCCACTTTTGTATAAGGGGACTACATCTGCTGTCCTCCAGTCTTTGGGTACTTCCGCTGTTTCCAGTGATCGGCTAAACAGGATTGCCAGAGGTTCAGCCACCACCACCTCTCTTAGTTCATTAAGGACCCTGGGGTGCACCCTATCTGGCCCCATTGCTTTATCACTCTTATTACTTCCAGTTCCTTCAGGACCCTTTCACGTGTAAAAGGACTTGTGTCCATTTCTGCACTATTCCCACCCTTGTTTTCCTTCAGACCCATTACCCTCTTCTTCCACAGTAGAAGACTGAGCAGAAATACTTTGTTCAATATGTCAGCTTTACTGTTGTCATCCTCCACACGCCCCCATCCTCCCCTTCAGTCTCAGTATCCCTCCCTTTGCCTTCCTTTTTTCACTTATGTACCTGTAAAAGGTTTTGTCCCACTGATTTTGCAATGTGCTGTTCTGTCTGTGCTTTGGCTCCCCTTATTGACCTCCCTGCCTCCCTTTGCTTCTCCTGGTACTTCTCCCTATCCCCTTCTGCCTGTGTCTTTTTGTATCGCCTGAATGCAATCTTTTTGGCTTTCACTTTCTCTGCTACCTCCTTGGAAAACTATAATGGCCTCCTCTTCCTTTTCCCCTTGCTAACCTGCCTAACGCATAATTCTGTTCTTCTTGTAATCCCCATTTTAAATACTGCCCACTGTTCCCCAACCCCTGATTCCTGCCCCGCTCCCCTTAATGCTTCTTTCAAGCATCTCCCCATTTTCCCAAAGTCTGCCCCCCTAAAATCCAGAATACGTGTTTACGTGTGGTTTGGTTCTGCACCTTCTGTGATTTCAAACCACACTAGCTGGTGGTCAGTGTTACCCAGGTACTCCCCAACTGTTACCCCATCGCACTGTCCCTGTTTGTGAGCACAAGGTCCAGTATTGCCTTCTGCCGAGTTGGTTCCATGACAAGTTGCTTGAGGAAGGCACCCTGAAGGGAGTCCAGGATAAATCTGCTCCTAGTTGATGCTGCTACTGGGATGCTCCAGTCCACGTCTGGAATATTGATGTCTCCAACCAGCACTACCTCACTCTTGTCTGCCATCCTTTGGATGGCTAGCATCAGCTCCCTGTTTCTTTCTCCTGGGCTGGTGGTCTATAGACCACACCTATGCAGATGGCTGGCCCCATTTTCCTTTCCAGCTTAACCCACAGTATCTCTCCCCCATTTTGTTCCTCCTGGATCTCTGTGGCCCTTATGTCATTTTTCACATACAGTGCCACTCCTCCTCCCTTCCTACCTGCCCTGCCTCTTCTGAATATGTTGTAGCCAGGTATGGCCATCTCCTAGTTGTGGTTATCATTACACCAGGTTTCTGTGATTGCCACAATGTCCAGGTTCGACTGCACCATGACAGCCTCCAGATCCTTCATCTTGTTACTAAGGCTCCTGACATTGGCACACATGACTTTCCATGATTTGACCTCCTTAGACTGTTTAGCTGTTCTACTCTAGCCCCTTCCCTGGTTGTCCTTTATCCCTGGTTCTCCTTGCTGTCTGCCCTTCTGTGGAATTTTGCCCCTTTTCTGCCTATCCACCTCTTGGGTGCTTATCTCCATCTTTTGTACACTGCTTATGATTGCATAGTGCATGTTTCAGCTGTCTCTTGGCCTTATGATTGCATTGCATATGTTTCAGTTGTGTGACATGACTTTATGATTGTACTGCTTATATTTCAGTTGTTTGTTTTGACCTTATGACTCCATTGTGTATGTTTCAACTGTCTGTCTTGGCCTTATGGATGTACTGTATACCATATATGGTTAGTTGTTTGTTGTGGCCTTATGACTGCATTGCATACGTGTCAGTTGTGTGACATGACTTTATGCATGTGCTGTATCTATGGTTAGTTGTCTGCCCTGGCCTTCTAACTGCATTGTGTATACTTCAGTTGTATGACATGACCTGATAAACTGTATTGTGTCTGTTTCAGCTGCCTGACTTGGCCTTATAGATGTACTGTGTGTATGGTTAGTTGTTTGTCATGGCCTTAGGATTGTATTGCATATGTTTCAGCTTTCTGTCTTGGCCTTATGGATATACAGTATACGGTCAGCTGTCTGTTGTGGCCTTATGGATGTTCTGTATGTATGATCACTTGTTTGTCATGGCATTATGATCGCATTGCCTATGTTTCAGTTGTGTGCCATGGCCTTATGAAATGTATAGAAAGAATACTCACCATAGTATCTGCCTTTCATCTACATATTTAGAACAGCTAGCACAACTCTTGCATCATCTCTACCTGAGGAATGGTACCCTGGAACTTAGAATGTTTTTAAAATGAAAAATCTCTGCTGGTCTCGCTCTAATAGCCCGTCCCTAAGAGATCTTTTGCTGAAGAGATCAGCTGTAGCCAAGACCTAATTTAAACAAGCATTTGTCAATGCCGAATGTTGTCGTTCTGGTTTTGGCATTGGTAGTGCAGGAGTTAGAGACACATAATAGAAGTAGCAGTGAAGTATAGAACCAACAGCAACTCCTACCCTCACCCCACCCCATAGAGAGTGATAGGCATTGGGGAAGTGCTAACACTGGCCATAATGCTCATGCTATTTCACCTCACACTACCCTGCATAGTCTGACAAGTATCGTGTTGTGCCTTGGGGTCATCTGGCCTTATGCTCACCCCATTTCATAAGGAAGTATGTTGAAATGGGTGCATCATAGGAGAATGGGTTGAACTTTGGGGCTGAAGAGGCCAAGGGACATCGTGATGCCTATCAGTGGCTGCAGGGTGGAGGAGGAGAACCAATGGCATGAGCAGTACAGCAGACAATCCAAAGACACACCCTTGATGCCTGTTAGTCTATACAGGGTGAGATGTAATGGTTAGAAACCCTAACGCCCTGGGCGTGTGTTGGTATTTGCACTCCAAATTTTAAAACTTGGCCTTTTTGTGACCCCACCTCATGAAAGCATTTGGGACCTCTGTTCATGAACAGTGCCCCTGTGATTTTGTTAATCTGTCTTGAACGTTGATTTCCCACAGTGACCGCGCCATTCTGCACCACATGAAAATGTCAGCTGCACCATTGATAAGGAGGTGTGAAGAGACAGATGGCAATGTGCGAAATCTGGAGTGAAAATATTAAACATTCTCGAAGTTATGAGCGTATGTGAAAACCGCTTATAAAATGGGCAAAGGATTTCAAGCAATTTGATTGGTTGTTAGCCATGCATTAGCTGTGTCTAATGCACAGCTAAAACTAGAACCCCCATTTAGAATACACAGGCCCATTTTATAAGCACAATAAGCCACTCCGTGGATGTGCATTAGACAGTTCTAATGCACGGCTAGGGGACTGGATGCACTCGGCCTGTGGCCTCATGCCTCACTACATCCCCCTAGCCGTGCATTAGAACTGTCTAATGCACACCCCATCATGTCTTATTGCGTACACATCAAATGCTCATAACACAGTCATTTAGTGGAATTATTTCACCAAATTTTTAACATAGCCATTTTGGGATCTCTGCTCACGAACAGTGGTGCTATGATTATCTTAATCAACCTGAACATTGATGTCCCATAGCGACCATGTGATTGTGTGCCAGATGTGCAAAACTACATTTCGGGCAGGATGTGACAAATGACAGCCGAACAGTACATAAGAAGGTGTTCAAAAATGACCATGTTGAAAATCTGGAGTGAAAATATTACTAATTCTTTAACTTACGACTGTGCATGGACACTGTGCAATGCACACTTGTAACATAGTCATTTTAAGGAATTTTTTCACCACATTTTCAACATAGGCATTTTGGGACCTCTGCTCATGAATAGTGTTACTGTGATTTTCTTACTCTGTTCTGAACATTGTTTTTCTACAGCGACTGCGTCACTGAGCACCGGATGTGTGAAAACACAGTTCACATAGGATGTGGGAAATGAAAGCTGTACTGTTCATAAGGAGGTGTGAAAAAATGGCAGTGGTGAAAATCTGGAGTACAAATATTTAAAATTATAGAAGTTACGAGCGTGCGTGGAAACTGCACAACACACGCTTGTAAAACAGTCATTTTATGGACGTTTGTCACCAAATTTTCAACACAGGCATTTTGGGACCTCTGCTCATGAACAGAGTCACTGTGATTTTCCTATTCTGTCCCAAATACTGATTTCCCACAGTGACTATGCTATTCTGCACCATAAGTATGAAAACACATTTCGGCCAGGATGTGAAAAATGACAAGGGTGTGTGAACACTGCGCAGCGCATGCTCATAGCACAGTCATTTAATGGACTTTTGTCACCAAATTTTCAACATTGGCATTTTAGGACCTCTGCTCATGAACAGTGTCACTGTGATTTTCTTACTCTGTCCTGAACACTGATTTCCCACAGCAACCACTCTATTCTGCGCCAGAAGTGCGAAAACACATTTCAGCCAGGATGTGAAAAATGACAGCTGCACTGTTCACAAGGAGGTGTGGAAAAATGCCAATGTTGAAAATCTGGATTGAAAATATTACAGATTCGCTAAGTTATGCGCATGCATGGAAACTGCGCAATGCACGCTCGAAAAACAGTCATGTTTTAGATTTTTTTCACAAAATTTGCAACATAGGCTTTTTGAGAGGCCACCTCATGAACAGTGGCACTGTCGTTTCATTAATCAGTCCCGAAGGGTGATTCCATGCAGTCACCGCAAAATCTCCTTTTGGGACCGAATAACGCCATGACAGTAACTGAATTCATGAGGAGGGATCCCAATAACCCCATGTTGAAAATTTGGTGGAAAAATTCCCAAGAATGCCTGAAATATGCAACAAAGCTGCAAAAACCCTATTTATGCCATTATACAGCTTACCGGCATTTCTTCAGTTCGCGGTTGGCTTTGAAGAGTGCAGATGTGTTCCTGGTCCACCAAGATCGTCTGTGTCTGGGCTCTGGGGTGTGTGTGGGAAGGCAGGGCACGAGAGGTGGGTGCAGGTTGGGAGAGGGGCTGCAGACTGCAGGGGACTGTTTTCTACTTTACAGGGAAAAAACATTGTGGGAAGATTTTGTTTTACAGGTACATTTGACATGCTGTAATTCAGCATGTCACCTGTGTGTTTTTTGTTTGGGACTGGAGCCGACGGGGATTGGGCACCCCATCAGCAAATAAAAAGAGTGTTTGGGGTGGATGATGCCGACTGGATTGGGCCCCTGTCGGCAAAATGAACTGGGGAGAGGGGTGTCATCTGTGAGTTTTTTTTTCAGGGGAGGACTGTAGCCGACGGGGATTGGGCACCCTATTGGCAACAAAAAGAGTGTTGGGGGGGGGATGATGCCGATGAGGATTGGGCTTCCCTGTCAGCAGATGAACTGGGAAGGGGGGGCATGATGATGCTGACAGGGGGATTGGGCACCACCCTAAGTCGGCTTTTCTGGGGAACTGTGCGTGGCAGACGGCACAGCTGCCTCCACATTGCACTGAAACTTACACGGTGAAAGGCATGCCCTGCAATGAGGTGGAGCTCCCTCATTGCAGCGGCTAAAACCTTTCAAGGTGGTGGACACACTTTTGCACTGCTGTCATAGACAGTGTGCAATCTAATTCGTGCCACGGAGCCCAGCCCCAAAAAGCAGTGGTACCACAGGCCACAACAGGACCGTGCCTCCAAAACCTGCTATTACGAAGTTACTGCAACATGTTTGTTGCACAGGTGCAAGACAACATAAAAACAATGACATTAAGTAAAAAGAAAAAATGCATTAGTAGAAACAGGCAAAGCCTCACTGTAAAACTCAGTCTGGAATGGCCATGTAACACTTACCCTAACCTATAGTATCTTTTACTAATCCTAACAAGTTCTAGTCAGAGCCAAAACATCTGCAGGATTTGACCTGATAAGGAATAAATTTAGTGTGCATGACCCATGCTACTAGATGTGTTCAGACCTGCTGCTGGCTGTGACACCCTCTGGGCTGCAGCTGTGGTGCTGTCAGGTTCATGTCAAGGTGCAAAGTAAACAGCAGCACCTCTGAGCTGTTTGGCACACTGTTGGCAAGGCAGGCAAAGCAAGCAGTACCGACTAATAGCAGGCCTCACCTTCCCATAGCCCCCCCTCCACTCACCTGCAGAGCAACAAAACCAAGACCTTGTCCAGCTGACGAGAGAAAATTCCCCATCAGTGACACGCAAGTTGCCTGCCTGGATCAGGCTCCCTGCCTCACCTATTCCACAGAAACACAACCAGACAGCCAGTGAGTAAACCAGCTTATGTGGTGTACGGCAGCTGAGACATCGCGAGACCTGGGGAAAGGGGATGGATCAAGCCTAGTGAGCAGTCCCGTAGGCGGTCCTATGATGAAAATAAGGTGCGGCATCATAGGCTGAGGTGTAGGTAGAGATAAGAAAGCATATATGTTCAGAATTCAAATCTTTACTTTTCTGTAGCAAAAATGTCACATTTAGGAAGGACACAGGAAATTTATAATGCAAAATCAGGGACAGTGGAGAGGTCTGCTTGAAACAACACATGCAGTGCAGCGAGCCACTTGTATGTCTTTAGCCAACACATTACAAGGAGATGCATGGGCTGCCATGGCTGGTCCTGGCTGCTGCTTTCAGTGCATGTACCTGTGCGGGTGTGCACAGTGTGTTTAGATCTGCTGCTGGCTGCGATGCCCTCTGGGCTGCAGCTGTGGTGCAGTCAGGTTCGTTTCAAGGTGCAAAGTAAACAGCAGCACCTCCTCAAGAAACATGCTACAATTAGCATTACAAAAAAGAAAAAAAAACATTCAAATCTCACAGGTTCACACGCCTCGTGGGTGCTATGACATCACTCTGGCACTTGAGCTTTGTGCTTGTGCCAAATAATTTCACAGCACCCACTAGGTATGACAATCAGCTTGTTCATAACCAAAAGTTTTCTTAAAAGCAGTTACTGTGTGTATTCTTTAACCAAAAAAAAAACATTTACCATTGGTCTTGGAGTGCTGAAAGAGAGTGTATCATTTTGTCAGACATCATAGATGTTGGAATAAGCTTTTAAGGAAATTGCCGCAAACAACCATCGCAGTTGAAACTGCATTCAAAGGAATCTCAAGTTGTCTCCATAAATTATTGACAGAGTGAGGTTTAACTTGTGTGCCATGCATGTGATTTATGGTCAGAGCTAGCTTTAGCATTTTGCTGCTAGTGAGATTAGTCTTGGGACCTACGTACCCCACCCATGTTGGCTACATCTTTTATTCTATCCTATATGCACATAATTTTACTTTGTATACAGTCAATTGAGTAGTTTTAGGAGCAGAAATCTTAAGTTACTAGACAATGCACCCAGTACTAGAAACAGAACTACAGTAATTCACTAAGAGCACCCAACACTTCTTATGTAGGATCAGTCAAACCTACCTGATCGAGTCTGGAGACATGCTTCCTCAGACCAGGTCAGGGGGTGTGCTTCTTCATTCTGTCGCATTTTATTTACTTAGTTTTATGCCATTAGGGGCTATATTTATCAGAGGACCTGTCATTCCCTATTTTGCTCCAGGAACTGAGTTGGACTTATAATTTCACCCGGTGATCTGAGTTCCTCAGGTCCCCCCCACCCATTTCTTCCACTCCCTGCACCTTAACTCTTTGCATCCATCTGCTCCAGTTTTGTGGGTCCCTCTGTTCTCAGGTAATAATTCACATAGAAAGGATCTGCACAGCCCATTTATGTCTTTTATTTTTTCAACAGTAGAGTAGTTGATTAAATAATATAAAAAATAGCATTTAAAAACAATGAGGTATAGTGGTGCTGGCTAGAGACCCAAGTGAGCAAAGGGCCCCACTGACTGCAACAATTGCTGCTTTGTAAAACTGGGTGTGTTTATGGAGGTAATGACGTGTGGGGGTGCTTCTTGACATAATGCTGCTATATACTGTATAATAACCAGCCTTCCACTCTGCACACTTTGTAAGATCATCATTGATAACATCACTAACTCTCTTTGCTGCTTTTATACCATCACCATAATCATGGCACCCATGTCCAGTGTGTTATGCCTGCACCATCATCAACTACCATTGTCCAGTTTGTAACACCACCACCACCAGCTCCCTCTTGTCAAGACTGTAACAGGCTCACCATCAACAGCTCCCTTTATGCAAACTGTAATAACCCCAGCATCACCATCCCCGCCTCTTCCACTTGGCAACACCACCACCACCAGCTACAGTATGCATGCCCAGTTTGTATTATCACCGACTTCCTCCTGCTCAGACTGCAACATCCCTACCAACTCCATGTCAAATATTTAACACCAACACCATAAGTTGTCAAGTTTGCAACACCACTACCATATACTCATCTTTAACATATTTTAACTCCCCCACTACCACCACCAGCAGTAGCTCCTGTAATACCACCATCAGTATTACCTCAAACACGATTATGTCCTCTTTGGAATATCACAGTCATTAATCCCTTGAATTCAGATTGATCACTCAACAATCAATGTACAGTAACAGCAGCTGGCATTATTACAGAGTGTAGTGACAGAGAGTGAAGTTCCAGTAGCTATCGGCAAATATACTCTAAACTGAAAAAGTCAAACTACATCCATAAATGCAACACATTATATGCAGATATGCAATAATTGCTCCAGAGTTATTTTGTTTTCTCAACTATGTCGCCATTCACTCAATTATAGGCATCCAGTTACCATGCCCACGGGTGAGTGTTAATACTGTGGAAGCAGGCCGGTCCTTGGCTTGTAATATAATTCCATAATGAACTCCAGTCTCCAGCAATTAATTGCAAATTAAGTACAGAAGCTTAAGTTTGGAAGTCTGTGGCAGCATTTCCTCCATAGTGCCAGTACAGCATCCTTTTATTTTCACAGCTTACATTACCCTGATCTTAAGCAAATGCTCTGCACCGTCTGACCATCACCCATTTACTGTCTTTCAGTGAGTGTCACCGGGGGTGGGCAATCACAGTTGAAACTGCTGTTATGACTTTCATCCCTGGTCCCATTAGAGCCTGCATTCCGAAGTTTCATTTCGGAGGGGTCCTCCTCGGCTGGCAAGGTCCCCTCTTTTGTGGAAGGTAGCGTTTTTTTTCTGAAGCACAGCTTGAACAAGCAGAGCACAAGACCAACAAGGAGTGTCAGAACCTCGATTGCCATGATCACTGGGAGGAAGATTTTGAAAGGACCATCCGAGTGTCTGAAACCCCCGTCCCAAGGTTGCCTGGTGATTGTGGAGGCCGAGGTGGGTGCTGGGTTCCTTTCACTTAAGGACTGCACCGTGGAGGGTACCCCTGTGGTCGAGTCATTCGGGGCAGGTGGCATTGTAGATAGTGGCTGACCTGATGAGATGCACAACCTCCCTTCTGTGTGGAGGGCAAAATGGCTGGTAGCATTGCACAGACAATAAAAGCTGCCAGTAGTGTTTATGCACCAAAACTCACACTTCTGCCCCAGGCACTCATCCTCATCCATGCACTCCCCTGCCCCATTCCGTTGGTAGTCTGGGGCACACTTGCAGGGAAAGTTTGGGGACCCCGGTCCTTCCCATTTATACTGGCCATCAGTGAATTGGAAATGCACAGTAAGTGATTTTTGTGGGCTACAACAAGTTACCGTAGTGTTTGTTCCACTGGGGCTAAAATCCAAATATATACTATTAATCTGGTAAGGGGTTAGGTAAAGACTCCTTCCAACTCCCTCTGTATTCAGCGGCTGGCACATACCCTCGGAGTTGTATTTACAGATATAAGTGTGACTCTTCTTGCAGGGAATGTGTTTCCATTTCCATTCCACAATGCTTTTGTTTCGGAAGACCACTTGTACTCCAGCGCAACGAAGTGATGTGCAGGTAGGATTTGGTTCTTCTGCCCAATGACTAATACTGGGGACTGTCTCATCTCCAGTAACTCAAACAAATCCTTGCAGTGGCTTCTCTTTTGTATAGCATGTGCCCTTCTTTAGTGTAAGTCTGAGAAAAAAGAAGAAGTCCCCCTCGGTGTCACCCAGGAATTTCGATAAAAGTAAGAGGATGGTTTGGACCTCTGCATCAGTCTTCATAGCAGCCAGGGTACTGTTGGTCCTACAGTTTGAGTTCAATGGCTCAACAGTCCAGTTGTGCTGCATGCTGTAGCATGATTTGAACTTGCTGCACAAAGTTTCTGTGGGCTCTGAAAACAGAGCAGACGGTAGCAAAGTACTCTACAACAGAAACAGGAGCCCCACTACGAAAATCATCTTTTTTTTCTGTGCCCATCTAGTCTTGTTCTGCCCCATCCAGTCCATTAGACAGTGTCGGTGCACAAGATGGTGGCAACACCTTTGTTCTGCAGTTTTGGATATCTGCTCAAGTCTCAGGATCCTGCAAACGGGAAGTACGTCCAGTGTTTCGAGCAATTTTCTTCCTGAACAGGGCGACTTAAAAAAAGCAAACACAGGCTAAGTTGAGTTCAGGGAATTCATTTTTTGTTTAATATCTTTTAATTAACAGTCAAAAAACAACACAACAAATTAGTGCAATACAGACAACACCAATACAACGACTAACGTACAAACCGAAAAATACAGGGAATATACACTATAAAGTGGCAATATCTATATACAAGTAATATTAACGAGATATAAGAAAAAATACCTATTTCTAAGACAGATGCTACTCATTAGTAAGATGATTTAAAAAAACAACAACTTTGCTTTCTCGTGTTATCCTGGGTAAAAACTTTGTTGATATCTGTATAGCTGTGCTCTCATATTGATGCCGTCCTTCCTTTCTTCCTCGTGATTCTTTCAGGGTTGGTCATAAGTTAAATGACTCGGCTATGGAAGCATCTCGGGGGAAAGGGATGGGAGGACTCTGGAAATTATCCTCCCCTCTTCATGTTAAATGGAATCAGGTGAGACTAACTTGCTCTTTGCCTTTTCCTGCTCTTAGCATGCGGAGCGTTTTAAGACTTTCATACCCCAGAGTCCATATTTATGGTTGTTGCTGCTACTTACTCCTCTAAAGCACCTCCGGTTAGCTAGGGATTTCTCTTAGTAAACTCCATTTGGGGCGGAGTTGGGGCGGGTTAAACTTACTCTGTGGGGGAGGGCACCACTGGAGACATGAAGCGGCATGAAAAATAGGACTCTTTAACTACTATGCCTTATACAGTCAGCGTAGTACTTGGTCTCTCCGCGAAAGAAATAATGTTGTGCAGATGGAAAACATGACGTAGGTCCTTTTCTGATGCAAAAAGTCTGCAGGCTCCACCCACTGCAGACGTAAAAATGGGAGATAGGGAAAGGTCAATTATACTAGCTGTTCTAATTGTTTAGAAGAAAGGCAGATAGTATGGGGAGTATACATTCCTTCTACATCTTAGAACAGCTAGGGCAACTCTTGCACACTCCAAGCAGCACCCTGGGTTGGAGAGTTTTAGGATTACTTGTGAAACAGATTTTGCAACACTGAGGTACCAAACCCGTCATTCTCTCTGGCCTGGATATCCAGTTTGTAGTGTGCAGTGAATGTGTAGGCAGACGCTTTGGTTGCAGCCCTACATATTTCATCCTGGTGTATGTTCCATCTTGCAGCAGCAAAGGCTACTGTTCCTTTTGTGAAATGTGCCCTGATTCCCTCAGGTGGTACATGCTGCTGTGATGTAACAGTATTGGACAGTGGATACCATCCATCTTGACAATGTATATTTGCTGATGGGGTGTCCCTGTGATGCTTCTCCATAAGTGACAAATAGTTGCTTATTGTGACCTTTTATGGCTACTCTTATAGAAACTGATGGCCCTTTTAATATCTAGACAATACAATGACCTTTCACCTTCATTTGTGTGTGTGTTTTAAATAAACAGGTAAAATGATAGACTGGTTCAAATGAAACTCTGAAACAACTTTAGGGAGAATAGAGTTTGTTCTTAATGTTACCTTTTCCTTGTGAAACAATAAAGAAGAAGGCTCTATACTTAGTAACTGGAGTTCACTGACCCTTCTTGCCAAGGTAATGTCCACCAGCTATATTGTTTTCCTGGTGATGGATTTTACATCTGCTGTGGCCATTGGTTCAAAGGGATTGAAATTACCCTTGAAGCTGCCAAAGTTAAATCCTATGCAGAGATAGGGTGTCCTGACTTGTGGGTCTATGTGGTTTAACCCTTTAAAACAGCTTCTGAACAGTGGGTGTGACAATATTTTTTTTTTTTTTGACTGATATGCAGCAATTGCAGATGTATGAACTTTTTCAGGGATGCTTGCTTTAGGTCAAATGGTTTTAAGTCCATTAAATAATCCGGTATTAGTGGGATATCTACCTGTATGGCATTTTCCTGTATGTTTGTGCACCAAAGTGAAAATGTTTTCCATTTTGTTGTGTATGTCTTCCTAGTAGAAGGCTTTCTGGCTACTTTAAGGACTTCTAGTACCTCTGTTGGCAGATTTGGCCCTGAGAATTTAATGGTTTTGGATACCAGGCTCTCAAGTGAAGAGATGCCAGATTCACAATGCCACATAAGAGGCTAGTTTTAAGAAACTAAGCAGCCTGAGGGTTGGGGGGGATGTCAAGCTGGGTATCAAACTGGTTGAAGGATAGAAGCAGAGGGTGGTGGTAAACGACAGATGCTCAGGGAACAGGAGTGTGACTAGCAGGGTGCCACATGGATCAATACTGGAACTGGTCCTCTTCAATGTCTTCATAAGTGTCATTGCTGAAGAACTGGAGGGGAAGGTGTGTCTCTTTGCAAATGACACAAAAATCTGCAACAGGATGGACACTCAGGAAAGGGTAGAGATAATTCAAAGGGATTTGGAAAAACAAGAGGAGTGGTCTAAACTGTGGCAGCTTATTTTCAGTGCCAAAAAGTTTAAAATCATTCACCTGGGCAAGGAAACCCGGGAGCTGTGTATAAGATGAGGGGATGTACTTACAGTCATTAAAAAGGAAGGGATGCCTGGGTAATCATATCTGATGGTCTCAAGGTGGCAGGCCAGTGTGACAAGATAGTAGGCAAGGCTAGGGTGCACAGGGAGGGGGAGTTCTAGCAAGAGGAGAGGTGGTGTTGCAAATGTATTGCTCACTTGTGAGATCCCACCAAGAGTACTGTGTCCAGTTCTGGAGGCCACAGCTGCACAAGGATATTGACAGAGTGAAAGCTGTCCAGAAAAGGGCCACCAAAATGATGTGGGGGGTTGCACAAGAAGCCATATGAAGGGAGGCTGTGGGATCTCAACATGTTCCCCCTGGAGGAGAGGAGCATGAGAGGGGACATGATTGAAACCTATTAGTACCTCACAGGGTGAACGACATGCAGATGGGGAGTCTCTTTTGGAGGAGGAAAAGCACCAGAACATGGAGGCATGCAAGAAGCTAGAGGGAGGAATTTAAGAGGGATATGAGGAAATTCTACCTCACAGAAAGGGCGATGGATGCCTGGAACAGTCTGCCAGAAGAGGTGGTGTGGGTGAAAACAGTGGGGAGCTTCAGTCATGCATGGGATAGGCACACAGGCATAATAAGTAAAGGAAAGGCAGGCAGGAGGGACACCGGTGAACAAATAGGACTGAGGTGTCAGAATTACCAGGGAAAAAGAGGGCAGACTGGGTGGGCATAATGGTCCTTTTCTGCTGACAAATTATATGTTTCTGTGTTTCTATGTTTTGATTTGGGTGTATCACCTGGCCCTTGGATTATGTTAGCAGATCCCTGCATATGGGCAGAGGATAGTTTGTGCTAGACATCTGCATGAGAAAAGAATACCAAGGCTGTCTTGGCCAGTCTGGTACTATTAGAATCATTGATGCTCTGTCGGTCAGACAGGACCTTTAGGAGTACTCTTTGTACCAAAGGGAAAGGAGGAAAATCATACAGCAACCTGTGTGCATGTACCCCAAGATGAAGCTCTGCAGCTAAACAGTGGTGGCTTCTTGTTCTTCCATATGGCAAACAGATCCACTTCTGGGAGTCCCCAGTATTTGAATACTGTCTGGATGATGGACTGCTTCAGTGACTATTCATGGGACACAGTCCCCATTCTGCTGAGTGAATCTGCCAGGACATTGTCCACTCCTGCTGCATGGACTGCAGATATCTGTGTTTGAAGATTGTGAACCCAATCTCAAATTTTTAGTGCTTCCTGCAGAGTTTTGATGATCTGGATCTCACATTTTAGTGCTTTCTTGCAGAGTTTTGATGCTGTGGCTCCTCCCTGTTAATGTAGTACATTTCCATGGTGTTGTCTGCAGGACCTGATCCCTCAGGATTTCCTAAAAATGTTTGACTCACAGGAACACTGCTCTGATTTCTAGCAGGTTTATGCACTCCTGGGATTCTGGTCTGTTTCAAGAACCTTGTACACTCTGATCTAAGATATGAACCCCCCCCAACCCATCCTTGGAGGGAGGCATCTGTTGTCAGCACCATTGTGTGGGTCTTTTGTTGAAAGGGTATTCCCTTTCTCAGGCGGGCCGCATTTTTCCATCATTGTAATGACTTACAGAATCCTTCTTTACTGTGCTCTTGGTGGTTTGAGACTGTCTCAATTGAGACCGGTACTTTGTTACGTATCAATGAATATCTTGCCCATGAGGCTCTATGTGGTTGATGACATGTAACCTACAGTAGAAGACTGAAACATTGCTGTGTATATCTGTTTGTTCCTATCTGGAAACTGTCTGCAAAGGCCACAAGTGTCTGAATCCTTTCTTAGGGCAGGAATGTTTTGGTCTGCACTGTGTCTAGTTCTGCTCCTATAAACTTTAGGTTTGCACTGGTTCTAGTGAGGACTTGTCCAGGTTTAATAGGATGCCCATTACTTGTTGAACTGATGTTTCTGGCTCCATTTTTGTCTTTCCACACACTAACCAATCACCTCAGTATGGATAGGCTGTGATGCCTGCTTTCCTTAGTGCTACTGCCACTATATGTTTTTTTGTCAATAAAATTCTGTTGGGTATATCAATACAACAACAATAAAATGAAACAGTCTAAAACATCTGTAACAGTTTATACTCTTCTAACAGTACTTCACAAATCAGGACATATAATTTGAAAATCCCAGTACGTGAACCAATTATAGAATTATACTTCAAACATTTCAAGAAACATGAAATTATTGTAAACTCTAAGAGAGAGGAGCAGAATGTGTAGAGAGAAGATTTAAAGCACACAGAAGGAGACAGAGCTAAGAGAAAAAAGATCCCCTTATTAATGATAATAATTTACGAGAGGAAAAGAAAGGAGGAATGGAAGAAGAGAGATAATGAGGCAGTAGTATATCCCAAAATATCTTACAGGGCATTCTCTGTTATCTATAAGTGGATGAACCAAAACAGAAAAAGGTAACATGAAGTGTGTCATGAGATGTATCATGAACTTAAATTCACTTTGGCTAGAATATTACTAGGCTCTGATTGTTTCAGTGGGACTGACAGTCCTGTAGACGACATTACTCTTTTATTCACATCTGTCACCTTGGTCTTTAAAGTAGAGAGCCACATTTTCTATTCTAAGAATTTCTAAAAGATGGCGCTTTCAGTCCAGAGTAGAAGAGATCTGATCATCTATCCAGTGTTTGTGGATCATGGGCTCAATTTTCATAGAGCCCTTAGAGCGATGCGATTTGTGCCATTCCAGGGCTGTGGTAAACTCTGGGTGTACCAGGGACCCTGCACCCAGTGTTAGAAAAATCAGGGTCCTGGTGCCAATCTCCTCAGGTTTGTTACAAGCCAACAGCAGCACCACTAAAGAAATGGCATACCAGTGGGGAATGCCACAAGTCACAGACAGGCTTGCGGCAGCTGTGGGACACATAAGAATGATAAAATCCAGGATTGGAGGACACAAAACTATGATTAGGCACAAGGACAAAAGCATCCAGTGGCTTTACATTTTAACATGAATAACAATAATGCGGCTACACTGAGATTTTTTGGTTCGGAAAGAGTACCAATTAATACTTGGGTGGGGGGATTGGGAAAAACAGCAATTATTGAGAGAAACCTATTGTATCATGGGGTTTAAAACCCTAGGAAAAAAGTACGTCTTTAATGAAGAAATCAAATGACCCCCTATCATATAAATCTAAACTGAATTTTTTTTTTTTACATTAAATATTTTATTTTAAGATCAGAAATGCCATTCAATCTCACAGAATGGCTGGGAGGAGGGCATATGTTTGTTTTTCTTGAATTTGATCTTTATTAGATTTTCCAAAACAAACGAGACAAGAAACCACAGAACATGCAATGAATATAGGCTACACAGAAGAATGTCAGGTTCCTTGCACCCCCAACCCCTTCTCTTGCCGCCCCCCTCCCCCACCCCAATTTGCTCTGGATACTCAGACACTCATTAGGTAACAGATCGATAATGAGAAAGCCAATATAGGTCCTATATCCTGTTAATATTTAATAGAGTCACATGTGCATGACCTTCAAGGAGAAGAAGCAGTTTGAACATCTGTTTGCAGTAGATAAAGGGAGTGCAATCTTTCCCAGACTTTCTTATAAGCTTTAGGCCTCCCCTGCGGGCTGGCCATGAGATGCTCTGCCCTTAGATTGAACAGCAGTTCCTGAAGCCACTCTGAGTATGTGGGGGAATGGTCCCCTAGCCAATGGTGCAGGATCACCTTTTTAAGCAACAGGGAAATCAAGGCCATATGGTATTGTCGCATTTTGACAGGAATCCTGCTAAAGTGGCCAATAAGGCTAATCTCACGTGAGAAGCAGTCATCTAGGCCAAGTAAAGGGCCTGCTTTTTTTCATATTAGATCCCATAGGGCTTTGACAGGGGGACAATCCCAAAAGATGTGTGACAGGGTGCCCTCCTCCCAGCCGCATCTGGTACAGATATTCAAGGACACCATCCCCACCTTGAACAGTTGGACAGGAGTCCAGTACATATTATTCAGGATCTGGTATTGAGTTAGTCTGAGCCTGTCTTGTGAGATGTAGGTGTGAATGTCCTTCCACATCTTGGACCAGGCAGTATCCAAGGAGAGGAACTTAGAGCCCCATTACCTAGGTTTTTCACTCAGGTCTACAAAGGCTCTATCCACTAGGGAGCAGTAAACTCAGGAAATGGCATGGGGTGCTTGGGTACAGAGTGACAAATCTTTGAAGAAACCCCCATGTGCATCTCCCTGAGTGAACTGGTCTTGCTTTTTAATGAGCAGGTGTTGGAATTGAAAAACTCGAAAAACATGGCCTGGGGGGATCCTATATCTATTAAGAATGCTGGCTACTGAGCTGTAGGTATCATCCCTGAAGAATTCCCCCACCCAAGCAGCTTGTATTTGAGGAAGCCAGGAAGTGGAAATGATTTGCCCTCCTGTCTTAAGATTAGGGTTCCCAGCTATAGGCTGGGTAGAATCTTTACAGTGCTCATACTTCAGAAAGGCACACAACTGGCCATAGACCCTGACTGACATCTCTATGGGGGTATCCCTGGGAGTCTTAGAAAGATCTGTGGGATTGATATGTAGTAAAGCTTCAGGAGAGAGACCCACTAATGATATCAGTTCTAGTTCTATGCTTAACCGTGTCGGGACATAGGGAAGGGAACTCAGGGACCTAGGGTCACTTAGCCACTGTAGGTATTTGCCAGCATGACATGCCCAGTAGTATAACCCAAAGTGGGGCAGACGTAACTCACCTCTCTCTTTGGGGACCACTAGTTTATTAAGGGCCTGCCTCGGGGACTTACTTAGCCAGACAAAGTCTACGATCTGGGAGTGGACCACCTGGAACCATTTTCATGGTAGCCACAAGTTCAGCATGCAAAGGGGGTAGAAGATTCTAGGTAACACGTTCATCTTAATTAAATTAACCCAGCCCCAAAGCAAGATTGGGAGGCTTTTCCACCTCACCAGATCCTGCTGGACCTCCTTTACAAGAGCATCGAGGTTTAGTTTGAGCATAGTGGTCTCACTTCTAGATAAGTAGATCCCTAGATATTTCAAGTGCTTGGGGGCCCACTGCACACCAAGCTGAGCTGTGTCATGTTTGAGCAACCGGTTGCTCAGGGGAAGACAATGGTTTTGTCCAGATTAATTTTATAGTTGGAGAATCGACTATATGTACGAATGGTTGTGAGGGCGGCAGGGAAAGATTTTCGGGGATGGGAGAGATGGAGAAGGATGTCATCTGCATAAGCTGAGAGTTTGAGCTCATGGGAGCCAATGTGGATTCCAGTGATAGCTGGATTTTCCCTCAATTGCACCAGAAGGGGTTCTAGGTAAATATTGAAAAGGAGCGGGGATAGAGGGCATCCTTGCCGAGTGCCTGAGAAAAGGGGAAAGGGGTCTGAGAGCACTCACATTGCAGTACAGATGTGCACCCGGGTTTCTATATAGGGCCGCGACCCAACTCACGAACAAGGGGGGAACCTGAATTTGCGCATGGTCCGGAACAGGAACTGCCAGTCCACCCTGTCAAATGCCTTCTTTGCATCCAGGGACAGCAGCCCAGCCAGGTAATCTTCATCCCTGGACGCAGGGAAGATGTGAGCGAGCTTACGTAGGTGATCCCATGAATTTCTGCTGGCCATGAAGCCCACTTGTTCATGCTGGATGATGTAGGGAAGTACTGTGGCCAATCTAGTCACCAGGAGTTTGGCTAGGACCTTGACATCATAATTTAGGAGGGAAATGGGTCTATAGCTGGCAACTGAGTTTTCATCTTTCCCTTGTTTGTGAAAAACAATTATGATGGCCTCCAGCAGTCTCTGGTCCACCATTTCTTCTGTCAGAAGCCAGTTAAAAAGTTTCAGCAGCCAAGGGGCCAGCTGTTTGGCAAAAACCTTAAAGAAATTGAGTGAAAACCCATCGGGTCCCAGTGCTTTGTCAAGAGGTAGGGTAGTGATGGTGGACAAAATTTCTGCTTCACTTAATGGAGTAGTGAGGCTGGCCATTTGCTCATCCTTTAGGGGAGGTAAGTGAATAGCATTAAGGTATCCACCTACCTCTGGTAAGGTGAGGCAGTCAAGCATCGTGCTGTATAATGTGCAGTAATAGTGCACAAATTCATTAGCGATGTCTTTAGGGTGGAGTTTGGTAGAATTACTTGCCAAGGAGCAGATGCTTTTGACAAATCTGGAAACCTCTTGACTCCTAAGCCACAGAGCAAGGAGTCCGCCTGCTTTCTCTCCTTGATCAATATAGTGAGATCTGGTTTTTAGCAAGGCATATTCAGCTTTCTCGTGCAAAAGCTCACTATACTGATCTCAGAGTCCAATAAGCCAGCAACAATCATCTTCCAATGTCTGGGGGGGATAACCCAGCTTCCAGTTGCCTAATCTCACCCAAAAGGTCCAAAGCTTTTTTCTCTCTAGACCGCTTCTGATGAGAGGCAAGTCGAATAAATTCCCTTCTGACTATTTTTTTATTTTATTTATTTTTGAAAGTCGGATTTACAACCTTTGAGTCAGGGACTCATTTACAAACGCACCTTGTCGCAGGAAGGGTAGACATGGTTACAGCGTGAGATACAACAGTGGTAACATACAGGTGCAATACAGATAACAAAAAGAACACAATGTAACAGTGGTTTATGGGATAAAGTTACATGCAGTAAATAGCAATTGTATAAAGTATAACAATAGTAGAAGTCACAACCCTGGTCATACCGAGGAAATACCTAAGTGGAAGGGTTGAGGGGGTGGGAACAGGGGTGAGGTAAAGATAAAAAAAAAAAAGGGGTGGGAAGCAATCCAATGGACATTGTCAAGGCTATGGGCAAGAAACGGGGAGGGACCCCAACATTAGGTTGATTAAGGGCAACTACAGCTTCGGGTGCCAAAGAGGTGGTTACGGAGAGCGACTTTAAAGGGACCAACTTTGGTGGACTTAGTGACAGAGAGCAGGAGGGAGTTGAACCATGTGGGGGTGCGGTAGTGGAAGGACCTTTGGGCTAGGGAGGTCTTGGTATGGGGCACCAGAAAGGTGGCACACTTAAGTGCCACCCACTCCATGTCGATTTGTCCGGTAGAATGCAGGTTAGTCTCCATGAACTGTTCAATCAAACCCGCAATATGCCACACAATCTGGTTTTCCTTGAGCAATTGATTATTGAGTTTCCAGAGAGAATCTCTTGGAAGATTAGGCAACAGATCCAGTGTGCACCATACTGCCGAGTGGTCGGAGATAACTCCAGGTTCAATACAACACTCAATCAGCTCTGATAGGAGGACGTGGCTAAGTAAAAAGTAATCTAACCTGGATGAGGAGTTATGGACTGGTGAGTGGAAAGTAAATTCTTTTAAAGTTAGATATAAAACCCGCCATGGGTCACAAAGTCCCAAACTATCTGTCATATCCTGTATAGCTCTCTGGGCCGGGGATAACCCTCCCCGCCTTCCCCCAGACTTGTCCAGGTCAGGAGAGAAGAGGATGTTCCAGTCTCCCCCCCAAAACCAAAGGAAGAGTTGCACAGGGTGCTAAAGTAGTCATAATCTCTGCAAAGAAGGCTGGGGAATCAGCATTGGGACCATAAATACTCCCTAACAACATCTCAGTTTGGTCCAGAATACCTTTCACAAAAATGAACCTCCTATTCGAGTCCCTAATAGTATGCTCACACTGGAAGGGCATACCCAGAGACACTAGGATGGCCACTCCTCGGTTATTTGTACAATCCCGTGCCCCAAAAACCTGTCCTACCTGCTGTCTACGAAAGAGGTTAGCTTCACCGTCCAGTAAGTGGGTCTCTTGTAAAAAGGAAATGTCCCCTTTAAGTAATTGAATATGTTTTAAAATCTTATACCTTTTAAGTTGCGTATGGGCTCCTTTAATATTCCATGAGATAATTTTCTTCCTAGTCATCACTAAGGTTAGACCCAGGGTTGACCAGCATGCTGCAGGACTAGGACCCTCCCCCAGGATCTCTAACAGGATTTAACGGTTTAGTGAGCCACAGGATCGATGAAGCTAGCCCCAGTGTGAGTAAACTAGAGCACCACCCTCCACATCCCACCCACCTCATTAGCCAACATTCAAGCCCATTTTCCCCCACCTTCCCAATCAAACCCCCAACAAGTAACACTCCAAAAAAGATTCCAACATCAAGAAAAAGTCCTCCTCCCGCCAACCAAAACTGTTTACAGTATGTGATGTTAAATCAACCGCAGAAACCAACTCCGCTATCCCTGCCCCTTACTACCAATATAATAACCCTGATTACTCTAAATTACCTCCCCAAAAAATAGATGTATCGTTCGCTGCTTATGTGCAGCACTAACCTCTTTAATGCAGTGGTTATGAAGTGACCTGGGGGGTCTCAGGAATATTGGCCCAGTGTCTTAACCTCCACTACAGAATCCCTCCCCACCACCCCGGCCCCTACTCCGGGACTTGGATATAACATATATGGCTCCTGGTATTGTGCCAGTGCCCTGAAATGAGTCCTGCAATTAGTGTCCAAACATAAACACAGAATGCATTCATTAGTCCTTGCCAATGACTGAAGGAATTCACATATATAAACCGATTGGCCAGAAGTCGTGGACTAATAGGACCGAAACATATACCCAACTAGGGCAATAGTGCGAGGTGGAAACAAGAAGAAACAGGTTTGGGCTCACAGGAACAAAACTGGTTCAGGAACAGTCCTAGTAACTAAAGCAGTAAACCACTTCGGTTTTAAAACAACCCAGTCCAGGCGAATGAAACAGTTCACAATGAGTTCCAGTGAATGAGCCACTCAGTTAAGTCACCAGTTCACGGTAAGATCCATTATAAAACTCAAGGACTTGTCAACTTTCAAGGAGTAGGCCTCTGAAGTCTCCCGGGGTGTTTCAGCGCTCTTTGTGGAGAGCAGGGTATGCAGATCTAAGAGCTTCCTTGGCCTGCTTCGAGTCTTCATGCGTCGCCAGGTTCCATCCACTAACACCTGGAGCCGGGCTGGGTACCCCATTTTAAATTTGATCCTGGCCTGAATGAGCTTTAATACCAGTGGGTGGAATGCAGCACGCTTCTCGTGGATGGAAAGTGGTAAGTCTTGCGCTACCCTTTGCTTCGCCTCCTCCCATGTAACTTCTTGCAGCTCCCTGACTTTATTTAGAAAGTGCTGCTTCTCTAAAAAGTTTAGAAAATGAAAGATGAGGGTGCGAGAAGGTGCTCCTGGAGGGGGCACTGGTCTCAGAGTCTGATGCAAACTCTCTAGAGTGTTGGTAGGCCCAAATGGAGAGGGACCCGCCAGCTTGGCAATTAGCTTCTGCGTAAATAACAGCGTGTCCGAGCCCTCGGCTTTCTCGGGAGACTGATTATGATGGCATTATTCCGTCAGCTCCTTCCCTCAAGATCCTTGATGTTATTCTCTAGTTTGACAATGCGTTGTCTTGTAGCAACTAAGTCCGATGCCATGTGGTCCGCTTTCTTATCGAGTGATATGACTCTGGCCCCCATGTCTCCGGTATGCCTGGTAATTTCTTCCAGTGCCCCAGCCATCGTTTTTACCTCAGCAATAAGGGACCGGAGTTCATCTCTGAAAGGGTGGAATTCATCCAGAAAATGCTCCACTGTAAGTATGTTGTGGTCTGGTGGAAGAGAGATGGCCTTCGGGGCTGTATTTTGTTGTGCCCGGTTTTTCTTCACGGCCTTCCCAGGCGTGGATGGTGGAGTGTGCCGGGGTAGCACCGCCTGCATCTCCGACTCCATTCTAGCTCATTGGGGACCCAAAAAACACTTCTGTAGGTGGCTCAGTTTGCTAGGAGTGGTATCCTACAAATACAAAACAGGAGACTTAGCAAGAATCAGTAGATTATTATCGAAATTAGAAGGGATAGTGGAGCACTCTGTGAGAGCTGTTACCTGGCACGTCTCATCACGTGATCTCTCATAAATCTAAACTGGATTTTCATTCAGTTTGGTATACTGAAATAGATAATCTTTTGTGTATGTGCTTTATCCCCAGTATCTGATTCATTGGCACGTATAAAATCTGACTGTGTAATTTCATATCCACATTTAAATGACAATGATTTATGAAGTGTGAACTTACTGAGCTCATAAAAACTGAAGAGTACACATATTGACGTTTTTTAACACACTTTGATTATAAATATAATCATTTTAACCACATAAAAAAAGACATTCAATCCACAGGCTGGGAACCTTATTGGCCAGCTGGTCATCCAGAGCATGCCCTGGTCAGGGTGGGGGGAGGTTGGGTGAGCCACTGCCATACGTTTTGTACAGAAGGGACATTTTGGTGTGTAGGAGATGAAAACATTGAGGGGAGAATATTAAAAGAGGCATCACACTACAATATATAGAGTTCGATGTTCACAGCCTATCATCACTGTATGTTACTTTGGCAGCAAAAACTGCACTTTCCCATCTCCCTAATGCCCCCTAGGGCATCCCAGCAATGCTCTGTCTGTCTCTGGACCCTCCTGGCAGCCCCCCCCCACTGGCAGTATCCTTCTGCATTGACACAGGGCTCTTTGACCACCTCCTGGCTGGTCTAAGTGAAACCCCTTGATGCATCAAGATCATTTAAAACATTGGTTTTAACAAGAGCTAGAGTTTTTGTAATTATTTTAGGTATAGATTTAAATATTTTAATTCCTAAGTAGTCAGTACTGCCCTGTGTTGCATACAAGGTCAGTGCCCTGAATCTCTTCCTTCTTACAGAAGTTGTTTAGGGGCAGGAAGATGTTTTTTCTATATTTAATTTATAACCCTCCAAAAAATACCAAATTTGTGTAATCTCCACAGGATTTTTGGTATAGAGGAGTTAGGATCTGATACTAGAATAAGTATATCATCTGCAGAAACAGATATTAAATGCTCACACTGCCACACTTCTACTCCTTTGATGTCCTGATCCCTGCTGAGTTTCCTTACTAAGGGATCTATAGTTAGATTAAATAGTAGGAGCGATGGGACAGCTTTGTCTAGTGCTTCTTTTAACATCAGAATAAAGGGAACTCACACCATTTGTAATGACAGCAGAACTAGCATAATTATTTATTATACCACAGGTAATTACTCTCAGCCAATAACAACACAGGAAAACTGACAGTTATTCTCCTGCAAACTACCACCTACATGCCCACAGTAGTTTATTCACATATAGCCATGCCCACAGTAGTTTAATCATCATTCCACAGTAGTTTATTCATCTTAATCACGCCCATAGTCAGTTATCCACATTTCCTTCCTCTCCACTCACACTCGTATACACACACTGAATCTCATTCACAGAGTCACCCTATGTAACTAAGTACAGCCTCCCACTGATTTCCTTAAGAAAACAAAATGTCACCACATCTCAAATTTAATTTGCAGCGCACGTAATATCTCCTCCGTGCGACTGTCACCTGCACTGTTGCGGGAGCATGTAAGAAGCTCATTCATCACTAACTCATGATTTTCGGGTTGTATGTGTGAAATTAGTAATATCAGAGATTTACAGCCAGAGAGATTATTTGCAAGTTGGTCCCGTTAAAAAGTGAGCGCTAAAACCCTTTTTATTTTCTGTTGCCAAATCGAATCTGTAAATCTGCACATGCGCATTACCAGGTTCGGTATTGTGCATGTCTAAAATCCCAAATTCCATTTCGCAAGAGAAAATAAAAAGGGTTTTAGTGCTTGCTTTTGAACGGGACCAACTTGCAAATAATCTCTCTGGCTGTAAGTCTCTGACATTACTAATTTCACACATACAACCCGAAAATCATCCGTTAGTGATGAACAAGTTTCTTACTTGCTCCCACAGCACTATAGATCACAGACGCACGGAGGAGATACTACGTGCGCTCTGAGTAAAATTTAACATTTTCTGAAAATTAAATTTTTACAACAAATTCTAGTGGTATAATAGTAATAACATTAAGTTTTGTGGAGTATACTCGCAATAACCGGCTTCTGTGGGGATTAAACGAATTGCTTTGTATACACCACAAAACTTAATGTTATCACTTAAATATTTTTATCCAGTTAATGCATACATCAGGAAACTCGTATAATCGCAACACCTCAGTAATGTGTGGCCAGAGTATACGGTCAAATGCCTTTTCAGTGTCAAGCGATAGCAAACCAATTTGTGCTCTAGATTTATTAGGTACATGCATAATAGTGTTGTCTGCAGAAATCCTGCCCTTCATGAACCCCGTTTGCTGAGGAGATATTAGAAAGTGAAAGCTTTCTCCAGTTTATTTGAAAGAATTTTGGCAAGTACTTTAACATCCATGTTTATTAGCGAAATAGGTCTATAGTGACTGCAAAGTAAAGGACCTTTCCCATTCTTATAGATTAGAGAAATTAAACCTCTGGTCACATCCCTGGACAAATTACCTTTCAAAAAGGTATCACTAAACACTTCTTTCAGTATTGTAGCAAGCTCCATTTTAAATGTGTGACAGAAATGACAAGCTTACAAAAGCAAAGTTACATGTACAAATGAGCAGACTAAGTGGGCTGTAGGCCCTTATCTGCCTTTACAACATCTATGTATCTATGTAAATTGCGCAAGTATCTGTCTGAGCCAGGTGCCTTGTTTTTTCAAATCTCCCTACTAGTATATGTGATCACTGTACAAGTTATATCCTGACTCTGGTGTTCCTTTAAATGATGTGGTACTTTTGGAATCTGTAAATTATTACGGAAGTCATATAAAGAGATATTAAGAGGATCTTCTACCACATCATGTAATTTCTTATAAAATTTATTAAATTCTTAATTTGTTTGTGCCCAGAAGTAATCCTACCATCTCTAATATTTTTTAATTGCTATAATGTCAGGCACTGAACTGTTTTATTTCAGCCTAATCACCAAAATGTTAGAAGCCTTGGAACCCGAGTCGATAGAATTAAAGCAGCAGTGCATCAATCCAGTGACAATTTTGAGCTATACTTTTTTATGTTATTCTTGACGTGTATGATACCCTTCTTTCTATGATCTGAATCTGCTTTAGTACTTTTGTTCATGTTTGAAATAATAAAAGGAGCGCTCCTTTTAGTATGAGTCTGACCAGGTTTTCATCAGTATTTACAGCTGTTTCTGAACACCTATTGTTCCATAAGGTCAGGGAGCACTGCTTGCTGCATGGTAGTTCATTTTAGTCACAATGGAAGTGATATTGAAGCAATTGGTGGACAAAAACAGCTGAGAATATTGAAAATTGGTCCCTCATTTCTTCAGAATTAGCTACTAGTAATTTTTTTCTCTACTTTCTGAATTTTGTTGAGAAGATATGTTTGCTTTCTCAGATTCTGTTTCTTAAAAGCAGATGCAATGCTAATGAGGGAACCTCTTAAACAACATTTCACACACTCTCAGTTGTTGCTCCAGGATGCATTTTTCTGGTATGTTATTTGCCAAAAACTCAAATATCTTGTTTTTAACTTTCACTATACAGTACAGGCCTGTTATAACAGACACATCTGTGTACACAACTTTTGTCCGTTCTATCCAGTGTCTGCTATATCCAGAGGAGGTGGAGCCTATGCATTAGGTGTGTCTGTGTGTGTGAGCAGGGGCTCAGAGTGATTGAAAGCCTATTATAAAACTTCATAGATTACTCAGAATCCTGCCTAGCATATCTGTTTCTGTACTTTGTGTGTTTATTTAAGTAATAATGGACTCCAGGGTGTGGGTTGTGCTGGGATAACCTCACACCTGGTTGGTTGGGCACGAAGCCACAGGCTGAGTGTGTCCAATGTCCCAGAAATGAGATTATTCCAGCACAGCCCACATCAAACATCCCAGAAGTGAGGTTATCCCAGCACAACCCACACCCTGGAGTGCATTATTGCTATTATACAATGACTCATTGTTGTATAAAATAAAAAAAAATGTTAAATGTTTTTAGTAAATTTTTAGTGTGGCAATATATCTTTGTTTCTGAAGAGAAGATGAGACAAAGAAAAAGTGAAAAATCAATACAATGAGGTTGTTCTGGGATAACCTCACTGTGCCAGAGACATACTGACCAATCAGAGTCCAGAAAATGTTCTTGCCATTGTATAATTAGAGTTATCTAACTGTCAGGGAACATGAGTTTTTTTATGAAGTCTATTGCAGAAGGTAAGAAAAAGAAGATAGTAACTGTAGTGGCTGAATGTTGGGGTTCTAGGACAGTAAGAACAAAGGCAATTGTACTGTAAGGGTTTTATTAAAAAATAAAATCACTTCCTTTCTAGTGTATCGTAGGTAAACACAGAGCAGAGAAAACAACATGTCCATAATGTCCACCTTAATTTTATTTTTTTAGTTTTTTTTTTTTAGTTTTTGTTGACCGGGTAAGTGCACTAGACAAATTCTGCCTATTTTCAGGCATGACCTGGTGGAGGGAGATACAGATGAATGTCAACTGACCTTGAACCAGATTAAGCTGTTGGTGGTATTTTTAGTGAATGGGGGGAAATTTGGCCAGGGCACCTGGGAAATTCCCCTGCTCTGCAGTAGGGGGACTAGCTGACTGTGAGCCATGGCCACCTCGAGTGGAGCTCCAGTGGAGTAGGATGTCCTAACTGAAGGGGAGAGATCCCTTCTCACTGATGATTTACTGGATGAATCTGAAGTTTTCATGGATGCTGCTTCAGACCCAAAAGAGATATGTGATAAAGAGATATTTATTTCAACTGAGGATCTAAGGCTACAAAAGCCTGAAGTTGATTTAGCTCTGGAACAAACTACTGAATCTCTGCTGAAGGAATCCCTACAAGAAATGCTAACCAGAGCAAATGAGAGACATTTATTGGAAAAAGGGCGCTTGATAGAACAACTCACCTGACTGCAGTCTGACGCACCAGCTGTCAAAACTCCTGGCCCGCTTGTCATCGTGCCTGCATTACAGGATGATGTGGTAGTTCCAGAGAAAGCAGCAGGGCCAGGTGAGTCGGTTTTGATTACTTCTTCAAATGTAATCCCTGCAGTTACTGAGGAAAAGACACTTGCGACTGGCAGTATGAAAGTGCAAATTAACTTGTGTCAAAAGCCGGTAGATTCGATTTCACATGATGTTCCTTGCTTGAAAATACCCTTTACAATCCCCGATAGTGTCAATGAGGTCAAAGGGAAAGCAGGACTTATAGAGCCTATAGCCCAGGAAAGTTCTGACGGTACCACAGCACCCCATATCCCAAACCTATCTAAATCTGCTGGTTTTGTTTTCCATAGCACCAAGCCAGCTATGAACTCTGCAGATGAAAAAAATGAAGTAATCTATCAAAATTCCTCTTTTAATCAGGATGGTGTGACTGTGTTTAATTTTCCCCGAGATGCTATATTTCGGTCTGGGGTGCAGGAATAAAATAAAGAAAAACGTACTGCTCTGACAACAGCACATAGACATATTTTACCTGTTTCTGTACCTCCTACAGTACTAGGGCCTGATGCAGAGCATCAGACTGTTGAGTCCACACTTACCACCAAGGGGGTGAACGATATTAATCTATTACCAATAGTGACTCCAGGTGAGCCCTGGTCTCCCCAGAAGGTGTTGAGTGAAGCTGGTTGGACTCAAAATGCTCAAGGCACTTGGATTCCTACCCCTGATTGGGATCCAAAGCTCAATTTCACTCAGAACTCACCTGAAGGGTGTCCCAGTGTTCCACATCCTGCTATGAATTCAGGTGTATTGCCTACAACTTTTACACAGGGAACCGAGACATTAACTACTAAGACGGGATCAAGTCTAGAACCACAGATCCCGGCTGTTCAGCCTCCTGCCAATATTGTGGCCTCAGAGACACCCCCCTCCCTGTAGAGGAAAACCCTCAAGTTCCCACAGAAGCACAGAAACCACTTCTATCTGAACTATTTTCTAAAATTAGAAAAGAAGCAACTACAAGGCAAAATGCTGTATGCATTCGATACAAAAGAGGCTTGGAAGTTCGACCAGACAGACATCACGTGGGCAAATTATTACTAAAAGATTCTCTGCACTTCTCCCCGAGAGAAGCATTTGCATTTATTAACATTTCAGGGGAGGACAATTTTGACATTAGCTTCCGATCTGCTTATGCTCTTGATTTATTCTGGGAGAGGTATAATCATGTACAATTTTTCCCCTCCATGGACTCCCTTTCTGGTTATTCCTTTGACTAAGCCACTAATTAAGTATGTTACTGTAATGTTCTGAAATAAGGGGGTCCATGTAGAGGATATAACTTACTAGCTGAGCCAGAAATGTGATTTAATGAGTCCTCCAGAAGCTATATTAGATACAGAGATGTTTTGGACTGGAGGATGGCATTATAAAGTCAAACTAAGGCGAACTGAGTCTGGTATTGAACACATCCCTAATTCCTTTTTGTTGGGATATGATAGAGGTGTTTATTTTTATGCTGGCCAGCCTTGGGCCTGTTACAAATGTGGATCTAAAACACACTTTTCCAGTTCATGTGATAGGTCCAGGTGCAATAATTGTAGGGAGACTGGGCATATTGCCTTTCAGTGTGTCAATCACATTAGGTGTGATCTTTGTGAAGATACTGGCCATGTTTTTTCTGAATCTTCTTGGGCAGCTAAGAACAAGGCTACTTGCTTGAGTCCTGATCTCGTTATACAGCAAGCACAGGATTCTATTTCCCCCCAACCCACTACTTCCTTAGCCCCTGACCTCCCGACCTCAGTTCCTCTGTAAGATCCACTCCCTCCACCTTCTTCCTCTCTTAATCCCCTCTCAGGAACAGAGGTGGAACCTGTTAAACCCCACCCCTCCCTACCCCTTGCATCTTCTTTAGTTTTGCCTATTGACAACTCATTGCCAGTGTGTTATACTGACCTTATGGAAGATGTTTCTATCCCCCCCACTCAATCATCTTATACCACCGTACCAGTAAGAAGATCAGCTAGGAATCTGAAAGTGGGCCCAGTCCAACCCCTTATGGAAGTGGTATCAAAAAATCCCTTTTCAGTCTTAGCAACCCAGTGGGGGGACTCTGAGATGGATTTGGGGGATTCAGACTCCCAATCTACAAAAACAGAAAATAATATTTCACTACAGCACAAGTCGGAGTATAAAGCGAAGAAAAAGAAAAGAAAGAAAAAGGAGTCTTGAGCCTGAAACTGCTTACATGAATGGCTCCTGTGATCGCAAATTCTCTCACTGTAAGTATTACCTGAGCAACCACTCCCGTCATCACGGGGCAAAAACCACACCACTGGGTTTTGTCTTAACGTCGCTTTATTTGATCAAACCTTACACATGCATGTGGGACTTCTGCAAAGGAGAAGGTCCCTGATTAAAGTTTACAGCAGCTTTTTATAAGCTAGATTTTGCACTTCTTATCTTGAAAAAATACCAACATTTCAGTATAAGCCAATCATAAGACAGCATAACAAGTTTTCAGCAATGTAAAAGAAAAACACGTTGATATGTAGAGGTACTTTTCCACTGCTTATTTCATTTCTTTCCCAATACTGCTTGATACATATGCCTGGGTCAAGCTGACCTGAAGAGACAGTGAGTTTCACTCACACCATAGCAACGTACAGCTTGCCTTCAATGCCTCGTGCTGTTATCTTTATATTTTGCCCAGGCATGCTCTTATCTTTATATTTTGTCCGAGCCTGTTATTCAGGCTGGTACAACCAGTTCTGCTCAGTTTTATCTAGCTTTCTGTTTTACAGATGTACCTCAAGTAACCTCAGTACAAATTCTAAAACCCTTTAAAAACAAAACATGAACTCAGAAATTTCTACTACATTCATTATGACTTTGTTACAGCATGGCTTTCAAAGCAAGAAAAGCATAACTTCAAGGCATATATTAGCAAATATAGCTTTGGATATATAAAAAGGCATATATAAAATTCCCTCACTCTCCCCTTTTGATACTTTGTATCAACTTGTTAACTATTATACTTTAGTCACATCTAGTACATCACAGCAAGACACCCGGCTAGTTAGCTAGGGTCTTGGTCCTCGGGGTGTAGTAAGGGGTGCAGCTGGGTGATGGCATGTGGCGACAAGGTGCTACACAGTTGTCGCAAGAGAAATTTGAGCAACACAATCAGGAGCCATAATGCCAGTATCACCACCACCACGATTACTGCGACCCAGTGGAGGAGCGTAGTGCTCCAGTCACCAAATATGCTTGAGAACCATGACCAGGGGTCCCAGCCCTGCAATACAGGTGCATGCTCACTTAGAACACGTTGCTGTAGCGTTCGTATTCCCTCAATTACTTGCTCAAGTTCTTGGGAATTACCTGGTATATAGGTGCAGCATTCTTCCCCTATAATGGTGCACACCCCCCTTGAAGCTAATACATAATCAAGTGCGGCTCTATTCTGCAAAGCTACGATTCTAAGGGCTTTAATTTCAGCTGTCAGCAAGTCAGTTGATTTTAAGGTATCATTAATTAACGTTTCTAACTCATAGCTTAACTGGTCAATGTAATGCATGTTTTGAACAACACCCCACCATGGGAAGATTCCCGCCCCAAATTTTTCTCCCACTGGGACACGTTTATTCGCGTCCGGCACCTCCCTTTTTTGAATTTGGTTATACTAGCTTACGTTGATGTATAGCAGATGCATTGTACATATATGCATGGGCATGAGGGTGGAGTGTGGCTAGATAGCAGCAGCCGTCCACCCCATAGGTAAAAAATAGGCCCTATCCGCATACCAGTATAGACCTGACAGACTGCCCACCGAGTGAAATCAGGATGTACTGTGTGGGCATCTGCTTGAGAGCAGTTGGTTATGGTGAATTTGGACTTGGTGGTGCTGTTGTAGTGCCTACAATATTGGCACGTGGACCATCCCAGTGGCACTAAACTCACAGTTAATTGTTTATTACACAGGCAAAGCCTGGCTGATATTTTCTGCTGTCTAACGTCTAGATACAACGGGGTTGACACATTTGTATCATTCGGTGGGCTGTACCATGCAGTAAAATCATGCCCCCGAAACACGGTTAGGTTCTTTATTTTGTTTGTAGCATAATCTGGGGCATTAGTGATGTTTCTTCCCTGATGGCACCAGAATCTCGCTGGCCTCAGTGCTATTTACAGGCTTGGTTTTAGATGGAGCCCTACGGCTGCAGAGAAAGGAGAGCTAGTGCATACATAGCAATCAGAGACATTAGCATTATTAGCATGTAAGTTCATTAAAGTCCACCAAGTGTTAGTAATGTGCAATGGCTCTGTGCTGCGGCGGGAGCAGTTGCCTCCCTCGTATCCAGAGCCCCATAGCAAAAATAGCAGCAATAGTCCGAACGAAAACAGAACGATAACAATTTTCATGGTTGCTCAGTTCACTGTGCAATGGTATCAACTGTAGAGGCTGTCACCAAACGACAATGAGATGCGTGAATCCACGTTTTCTCTCCGCGATCTTTATGGCAGTGGCGGTAGTCAGGAGCACTTGAAACGGTCCTCGCCACCTCAGGTAGCACCACTTTTTTCTTCGGAAGTCCTTGATAACCACGAAGTCTCCTGGCTGTATCCTATGCAGGGGTCCCTCCAAGGGAACTGGAAGTACAGCTTTTACCCTAGGATAGAGAGATCTTAAAACAGCATTAAGAGATAAACAATAGGCAATCATTTCATTATCTAAACCATGCAATGTTATTCGGTTTTGTGGGAAGGGGACATTTATCATTCTGAGAGGCCTTCCCATCAAAATTTCATGAGGTGATAAACCCATGGGACCAGCTCTCCCCCTCATACTCATTAGGGCTATTGGTAGTGCTTTTACTCAACTAAGGCCAGTATCTGCCATAATCTTGGTCAATTTTAGCTTTAATGTCTGATTTGCCCTTTCTACTGCCCCTCCCGATTGTGGGTGGTAGGCACAGTGCATTCATAAATCCACTTGCAGTGCCTCACACAAGGTTCTGATGACTTCATTTGCAAAATGCGAGCCATTATCGTTGGAGAGCTGGGTGGGAATCCCCCACCTTGGTATGATTTCTCTAATCAGGGCCTTTGCTACCATACAGGCCGTGGTTTTCCATACTGGGAATGCTTCTACCCACTTTGAAAACATATCTATAATCACTAAGCAATATTTATACCCTTCACACGGGTTTAGCTCAATAAAATCCATCATTAAATGTTCAAAAGGTCCTGTAGGAAAAGGATGGGCAGAGGGGGTTACTTGGAGTCCTCTGCCAATATTATTTTGCATACATATTACACACTTTTTACAAAAATCTTCAGCATATCTGAGGTAAAGCCAACAACATACCAATGTTTATTTACAAGGTCGACCACTCCACTTTTGACATGATCGGCCCCATGGGCCAATTTTGCCAAAAAGGGAAATACTGCCGAGGGCAGGCAGAGCCTGCCATTGGGGTTTGTCCACACCTTAGTGCTAGCATCAAATTTACAGTTTGTTTGCCAGTTACGTTTCTCTTTTGCACTGGCCAACTGTTGTAAAGTTGCAACATCCTTTACTGAGAATAAATCAAGTTGGTTAGTTATAGTCAAAGACATTTGAAATTTCGGAACACTCCCAGAAAGAGCTGCTTCCTTTGCAGCTGCATCAGCCCTCGCATTTCCTGCAGAAACAAAATCTTGGTTAGAAGTATGGGCTTGACATTTTACAATTGCTAACTTTTCTGGCTTCTGGATTGCTAACAAAGATTTTTACCAAATTAGCATCATAATAGGTTTTCCAGCTGCTGTTAAAACCCTCTGTGTTTCCATAGGGTGCCAAAATCATGAGCTACCCAAATGCATATCGACTATCTGTGTATATGTTAACTGTTTTACCCTCGGCTATTATACAAGCTCTGCCAACTATAAGTTCAGCAGCTTGGGCTGACGTTCGTGGGGGTAACTTTGCTCCTTCCACGACATAGTTTTGAGTACACACTGCATAACCTACCAAGGGAGATCCTTTTTCGTCTCTTTGTGCTGAGCCGTCAACAAATAATTCTAAGTCTGCGTTTTGTATGGGTACGTCAGTGATATCCGGTCGAGGCTTACAGTCTAAGTCAATTACTTGCCCACAGTCATGCTCCTCCCCCTCCTCCGGGGTGGGGAGCAACGTCGCTGGGTTTAAAATGGTGCACCTTTTCTAAGTTATGTTAGACATGGTTAGTAACACATTTTGATACTGAAGCAATCGTGCAGGCGTTAAATGAGCTGTGCGAGCTTGTAGCAGAATAGAATGTACAGAATGAGGCACATGCACTGTCAAGCAGAATCCTACCAGATCACGCATACCAACACGCTTCAGTAGCCGCTGCCACTGACTGCAAGCAAGACACCATCCCACATGCCACTGAGTCAAACGCTTTGAGTAATATGCTATGGGCCTCTGCCCCTCCATGTTCCTGTGTCAAGACAGCTGACATGTAACCTCCTTTCCATTTACAAACAAATTGAAACCCTTCTCATAATTTGGTAGTCCCAAACAGGGACTTGTGATCAATACATTTTTAAGTTTTGCAAAACTGGTCTCTAGACCAGGTGTCACCTGATCTCCTCATTCATCTGCATTTTGTGCCATATATGGCTTCATGGAGGGTTGTGCCAACATAGCATAATCCACGATCCAAGCTCTGCAATAGCCCACCATACCCAAAAAGACATCATTTGCTGCTTTGTAACTGGGCGTAGCCATGCTGCTATGTTTTTAATTCTCTCAGGGTCTAACTTTCTACCACTGCCAGACAACACATGACCCAAATATTTCACTTGCTCTTTACACAATTGCAATTTTCTCGAGACACTTTATGCCCATTTTCAGCCAGAAAAGTAATAAAGCTTTTGTATCCTGTTCATTTGCTTTCTTACTGGGGCTAGCAAGCAATAAATCATCCACATACTGTATTAGGTACTGCCAAATGGGGCACAAAAGCAGATAGATTCTCTCATTTGAGCTGAGAATACTGCTGGAGACTCAACATAGCCTTGGGGCATTGAGGTCCAGGTCCACTTTTCCTTTGTAGGTGAATGCAAACCATTCCTGGCTACTGGGTTCTCTGAGGATACTATAAAGCATTTGCTAAATCAATGACTGTGAAATAACAGCTGTTATGTGGAATGGATGACAATACTGTAATCGGGTTTGGCACTACCGGGGTACGTATATGTACTGCTTCATTTACTGCTCTCAGGTCCTGCACAAAGCGGTAGCTTCCATTTGGCTTTCTCACTGGTAAAATTGGTGTATTTACCGTTGCATATGGGCAGGGGACGATTACTCCCCTTTCCACTAATGCTGCATGCACTGGGGCTATTCCCTCCTCCGCCTCTTTACCCAGCGGATATTGATGCCTATTTGGTATGTAAGAGGACTTTGGCTTGACCATAAGGGGTTGTGCATTCTTCAGTAATCCCACATCATACTTTGATTCTGCCCATAGCTTTGCTGGTAACTCATTTATCCAACTTACACTCTCCTGCATGCCTATTTCTTCACAAACCTTGTGCACATTCACTTCTCTTTCATCCACTCGTACCTGAACTTTTCTGTTGATTATGTATTTTTCACAATTTCCAGCCTTTGATATTAGCTTGCTTCCTACACGTTCCCAATCATGCAACTGTACCATTTCTGCTACCCATGGCCCCAATTCCTTCCACTCAAGGGGGGGTTCTCTGGCCAAAGAAATGTGTGGATATGACCCTGGCACTTGGAATACTTTCAATTGCTCATTTAGTCTGACTGAGGCTGCTAGCGATTCTTTGCCACATATATCTCCGACACCCAGATGGTCTGCTCTATGGGCTGTTTTCCCCACTCTTTGCACTCATAATCCATGTCCCGACCCCCTACTGCATAGTGTGTAGTGCAATGTAAATCTGTTTGTAACTGCAACCTACGATGTGTTATTTCTTCTGCCCACCCTTGTAACCAACACATTTCCCTTGGTTCTGTCAGTTCCCAGCTATACAGCCAATCCCCTGTTCTTTCGGCTATACATGGGTACAAGCCTATTCCTGGTGCTTCTATATTGACCCCCTCTGAAGTACAAGTAATTTGTGCATTTACCTTTGACAGGAGATCCCTTCCCAATAAATTCACAGGACAGGTCGTGCTACTGAGGAAAATATGTTGTAATTCCATTTTTCCACACCAAACCGGTAATGAGATTGTCAATTGCTCTCTTTGTGGTACTCCTGATGCCCTATTGTTGTCACCATCCGACTGGATAAGGGTGCATTTAACACTTCTTTGAATTACTGACATGAGGCACCTGTGTCTATCAAGAAGGTCAACTTGGTGTTCATGATTATTAAGTCTATTACTGGACTACCTTCTGGCGTTGTTGAAGCACATAGCATTTGTGAAAAGGGGAGGAGTGTTCCTCTAACCTTCAGCTGTCATTGGCAAAGCCAACATTATTAGTCCAGAACTGAGGATCCTGAGGATTTCACCCATCCTTGCTGCTGGTTGGCTGCCACTGTTGTGGAGCAGGAGGGTGGTGGCGGAGCAAGAGGGCATTGGAATCTTGATTACGCTGCCACTGGTTTGCCTTTACACAATTTCTTGCTATGTGTCCCTGTTCTCCACAAGCAAAGCAGATGATACCCCCTCCCAGTCCGGGTCTTTGTCCTGCCGTTCCTTCCAATGGTTGCCCTTTTCCCCCTCCTCCCTGTGGATAACCTCCATTATTTCGTCCTCTCTGTCTTCTTCTGTTGCCATTTCCACCTCCCTGTTGGGGCTGCTTATTATCTCTTTCAAAATACATTAGTTGAGCCTTTTCTAGCTTTTCTTTCTTTTCCTTTTGTATCTCCTTCTGCTGTCTCTCAGCATGTTCAGCATCTGACACTAGGTCGGCCTTTCATTGTCTCCCATCAATGCACTGTGGTAACTCCCAATCTAATTGGCTCACTCAGTCCAGCGCAAAAGCCATACCCAACTGATGCTGGTATGCGGGATTATCGGTCCAATACCGGAAAATTGCCTAAAGACCCCTGCAATCTTTCCTTGTAATCACGTACTGATTCCTCATCTTTCTGTCTCGTATCCTGGATCGAGCCAGTCTTCACATCCTGTATTTTCCCGTAGTTTTATGCACTGCATTAAATTGTGGCATAATTTTGGCCCTTGGCTTCTCCGGGTCCCAGGCTTCCTTTACTTCCTCCCACATGCCCTTTAGTGTTCGTCTAAAACATTCTCCAACCTCAGTCATAGATAGTTCATACATTTTGATTAAGTTTGTTAACTCCTTGATATATTCTTCTATGTTATTCTGAGGCTTTGGTATATCTTTCAGGGCCTCTCTCAACTCCTCAGGGTTCCATGGGTGGTCCACTTCAATGTATTTAGGGACTGCAGGCTGATCATCGGCAGCCAGTCTCCCTGCCTCGGGGTGTGGGTTGGGATAATGTATCAAAGGCAACTGCTGTTTTAGTTTCTTTCTTCCCCCTGCCTGTTTTGGGCCCTTAGTCCTTGCATCAGTTTGCCTAAACACCCAAGCCTTCCCATCTCCCTTGCCCTGTACCTTCCCCACCAGTGACATAGATTCCACTGCTTCAACCAGGTCCTCTTCCGTCCCCTCTATTTCTATCTCCTCATCCGAGTCAGTGTCCAACTGAACAGGGTGGGGGACCATTGGGGTTCTGACCGCAACCTCCCGCATCGGAGTCACAGGAGGTTGAACAGGCTGTTTCTGAATTGGTGGGACCTGAGTTGGTAGGGCAGCCTGTTGTACGACCTGCGCTGGTTGTACTGCTTGGGCTGGTTGGGCCACCTGTACTTGCTGAGCAGGAAGGGCAGCCTGCACAGCTGGGGCAGCTTGTTGCTCAGGCTGCACTACTCCCTGTATTTGTGGCCCTTCTGGCACCATCCCTGCCTGTGGTTCCGGCGGAACAGTTGGTGGAAGGGGCCGATATGGTGGGGGGTATCGTGATGGTGAAACACCCTCCTACGGCATTCAGTTTCTTCCTCCTCTTGCTTTACCATTAATCCCTTTACTTGATTTTCATGTCACCTTTCTGCCTCTCTTTCCCATATTCTAAACCTTGACCAGTCTACCTTGCACCCTTTTTGTTTGCTCTTTTCTTTTTCTTCCAATGCTATCCTTGCTTCCTTTAGTACATCTATATTAAAAGTACCTATAAAGGGAAATATTCCCCTGGTCAACTTATGCCATTGTCCTATCTCAGAGACCGAATCCTGGCCAAACTTATCAACCATACATTTTGCTGGTCCAGATAATACTAACTCTGGACCTAGGTTATTTTTTGTTCCCTTGTTTCCCATTTTATCTAGGCCTGTTCTTTATAGTGCACACTCGCTCCAAGGTATACTATGTACTTACAGTGATGATGAGTGTCGCTGGCCCCTAGGCGTCACGTCCTGATGGGGTTCCACAAAAATGTTCTTCTTTTTGTCCAAGGGAAACAACCCGATCACGAGGTGACACGGACCGAAGAACTCATCCTGCCGACTATGCCAAAAACTGTGATCACAAATTCTCTCACTGTAAGTATTACCTGAGCAACCACTCCCGTCGTCACGGGGCAAAACCACACCACTGGGTTTTGTCTTAACGTCGCTTTATTTGATCAAACCTTACACATGCATGTGGGATTTCTGCAAAGGAGAAGGTCCCTGATTAAAGTTTACAGCAGCTTTTTATAAGCTAGATTTTGCACTTCTTATCTTGAAAAAATACCAGCATTTCAGTATAAGCCAATCATAAGACAGCATAACAAGTTTTCAGCAATGTAAAAGAAAAACACGTTGATATGTATGAGGTACTTTTCCGCTGCTTATTTCATTTCTTTCCCAATACTGCTTGATACATATGCCTGGGTCAAGCTGACCTGAGAGAGACAATGAGTTTCACTCACACCATAGCAACGTACAGCTTGCCTTCAATGCCTCTATGTGCTGTTATCTTTATATTTTGCCCAGGCATGCTCTTAACTTTATATTTTGTCCGAGCCTGTTATTCAGGCTGGTACAACCAGTTCTGCTCAGTTTTATCTAGCTTTCTGTTTTTACAAATGTACCTCAAGTAACCTCAGTACAAATTCCATAACCCTTTAAAAAACAAAACATGAACTCAGAAATTTCTACCACATTCATTATGACTTTGTTACAGCATGGCTTTCAAAGCAAGCATAACTTCAAGGCATATAATAGCAAATATAGCTTTAGGTATATAGAAAAGGCATATATAAATTCCCTCACACTCCTTTCAGTATAGGCTCATTGAATGTCCATAGCCTTTTAAATTCTAGAAGGAGACACGTAGTGTATAGCCATGTTCATAGTAAAGCTATTAATATTTATTGTTTGCAAGAAACCTGGATGTTTAGTAGTGACCAGGCAAGGTTTTTCCAAAGGGAGTGGGTTTGGGGACCTTCTTATTGTTCATTTGGAACAGCAACAACTGATGGTATAGGTTTTTTATTTAATTCATTTGATTTCACTCTTACTAAATTGATGGGTTTAGTTCCAGGGAGAGTATTGATACTAGATGGTTTATGGAAAATGATGCACTGTAGATTAATTAATGTCTATGGTTCACAGATCAAATCTGAAAGAGTGGCCCTTTTTGATAGTCTAAAGCCTTTTTTATTTACTTCATATAAGGTTTTTTTATATGGAGACTTCAATTGCAGTATAAAAGCTTCTCCTGGTGGTACAACAAATCGGGGAAGAAGGTATATTACGACTCAAACGCATTACAGAAATTGGTAGATGTGGCAGATCTCTTAAATTGTAATGAATATTAGAGCTCTGGATCCAAGTTTACTTTTTGAAGAAATAAATTCGCCTCTACCATTGATCACATGTTTATTTCTAAATCTTTACCAAAATTTCGATTTCAAACTATGTTTACTGATTTTTCAGATCATTTATTATTACTCTGTTCTTTTCTAAGTGTTCCGGTACAGTCATGTATTAGGCCAAGGTGGAAGTTAAATTCTTCCTTCTTGTCTGACCAATGGACATTTAGTCAAATAACAGACATACTGGAGGCTCGTTTATCTGTCAGTTTTTGTATGAGGATTTAGGGAATTGGTGGGCCAATTCAAAAGCAGATTTCAGATCCTGTTTTTTGAAACATGGGAACTACAAGGAACACACTAAATGTTTTAAACATTTAAAATTCAGACAGCAACTTCAGAATTTATACTCCGTGGCTAATACTTCTAGATTGGACTACACAAACCAAATTATAGTACTTAAAAAAGAAATGAACAAGTATCAGTATGATAGAGCACAGACTATGAATGCTTTGCTTCAAAATGGGACTAAGAAATCCCCCTATGGAGATCCTTTTGAAGCTTTTAGGAAATTTAAGGATTCCACCTTTTTAGAATCCTTACTCAATAAGGAGGGGATCACGGTGACTTCTATAGAGGCATTAAATGGGGTTATAAAATAATTTATCTCTTCCCATAATCCTTCAGACCCTCCTTCAGAGGAAGTAATAAAACAATTCTTGTGCAAGATATCTGTTCCAGCTGTCTCAGATGACAAATCTAATTTGACAAAGCCTATTACCGCCCTTGAAATTGAACAGGCTATAAAAACTTTGAAGAATGGTACATCACCTGGTTCAGATGACCTGACGAATGAATTTTATAAAACTTTTTCGGAACCGCTGTCACTTTGTTTAGAAAACTTTTTTTTTTTATGACTACCTACTGTATTCCCCTCTGGTTTATTAATCTTTCTGTTTAAATCTGGAGATAAGTCTTCTATTAAAAATTGGAGACCAATTACGCTTTTAAAAGTCGGCTACAAAATATTGGCTATTGTTATTAACACTAGGCTTAAGCATTATACAAATTTGGTTTTATCCCTTTTGCAGTTTTGTGGTCTACCCAATTGGAAGATTCAGCAGGCCTTAATGATAATTAGAGACCTTATTGATTATATTTCTTTAAAAGGGGAAACTGAGTGCATCATTTCTGTAGATCAGTATAAAGCTTTTGACAGGGTCTACCATTCCTTTCTTTTTTTAACCTTAGAAATATATGGTGTCCCACCACAAGTAATACAGTGGCTTAAAGCACTATATCATGACACAGTAGTACACCCAGTAATTAGACATCAGGTTACAGAAGGGTTTTCAATAAAGACATGGGTCTGGCAAGGTTGTCCCCTCAGCCCTCTTCTCTATATTTTCACACTTGATCCCCTCATCTGTCTTTTGATGAAAAACCCCAGATGGTTGGGAGTGTCAAGACCGGAAAAAACAAAGATATTTTATATGCATGTTTATGTGGATGATGTTTGTTTATTTTTCTCTGATTATACCCAAGTGGCAATCTTTTTGGAACTCATGAACATTTATTCTTTTTTTTTCTAATGTTCAATTAAATAGGATGAAGAGCAAAGGCTTGTTTATTGGATCTAATTACCCTGCTCCGGTTACTATAGAAGGGATATTAATCTCCTCAGAACCTCTAAAACTTTTAGGTATTTATTTTGGAGCAGAAAATATTCCCTCTTTTAACTGGGATTCCACATTAGCTCGAGTGGAACTTAAAGTTCAAAGGTGGAGACACTGGAGGATGACTAAATTCAAACGCATAGAAATTATTAAGTAATTTATCATCCCCGTGATTCTTTATACTGCCATGATTTTTCTGCTTCCCATACAATTGGAAACTGAATTATATAGCCTCTTTTTCCAGATGCTATGGGGAAATAGACTGAACCCCATCAAACGACACTACACATATTTACAAAGAGATAAAGGAGGTCCAGGTATGATAGACCCAGTGGTATTTTTTCATACTTTGTTCTTTTCTCAATCCCTCAAAAGTGTCCTGCTACCTGGAGATGCAATATATTTTTATTGGATCAAAATAAATCTCTCCTGTTACTTTGCCATCCTGTTACTTTGCAAACTGGCAGACTACTTCTCCTAAATTGTCTGGTTACCTCCATATTCCACAATGGTTTACACCTGCTGCTCAAAAACTACATAAATAGGGTTTAACGACACAACAAGTTATTTGAAATGTGGGACCACAGCTGTATAAAGTAGTAATGGTTTCAATTATACAGCTGAACCATGTTTCAAAAATTGTCCATCCTCCCAAATTCCAGGAGTCTTGTCTCAGTTGACCAATAAGAGAATCCCTACCCGGATGTGGGAATTTCTTTGGTTGGCAGTTTATGGAAGAAAATATAAGAGGGAATGCAAAGTATAAAGCCAAAATTGAAAGGGATTGTCCCTATGAGGCTTGTAATAATCAAGAAGAAACCATGGAACATTTTTTGTTTCATTGCTTTTATGCAAAATCTATTTGGGAATACCTTGCTACCAAATGGAAAATGGGATGGTTACAGCATGTACATTATGATAATTTGGTTTTGGGGCAATTTTATAATCTAGAGAATCATTACTATAAAGAAACACTGGTTGTTTTTGGTTGCTGTTTAAATATTTATGTATGGCAGGCCAGATGCCAGTGGGTATTATATCAAAGACTGATGCCTTATGAGATGGTGGGGATTCTTATACAGTCAGCTATGGAAAAAGTGTATACTTCCGACTTAGTGGTTTATACATCTAAAAAAGTTTCCACTTGGTGGAAAGGGTTTTCAATGTTCATTAAGTATAAATGACTGTTCCTTTTGATACAATAACCAAGACAATTCAGATAGGATTTGCTGTTATATTGGGTCTGCTGTTTTAAATATATGAAAGAATATATTTGAGTTAAGTTTAGTGATTTATATTGGCATATTATGTTTTTTTTCTTCCCCCTTATTTCATTTATTATTTGTGTGATTTAACACTGATTTTTCTTTCTTTTGTCCCCTTTTTTCTTTCCTCTGAATTGTATGATTTTTATTAGTGTGATTTCTTTTCATGTGTCTGTATTTATGTTTTTTGATGTTATTACAATAAAAATTCCCCTACTCTTTTCAAGAAGTGCCATGGGATCTTTAACATCCACCTGAACTACCACCAGAACAGGCAGATGGGAACTTGGTTTAACATCTCATCTGAAAGACGGCACCTCAGATGTGTAGCACTCCCCTCATGCTGCACTACAGTGTCACTATTGGGATATTAACCCAAGTGCCTGGTGTGGGGATAGAACCCACAGCCTTCTGATCTCTTGGCCTCAGAGGCGAGTGTGCTACCTGCTGAGCCACTGACACTGACAGTGATAATTAGTAACTATATCCAGTTATTCCATGACCTACAGAGTATTTATCCAAATTAGTCTTGAATTCAGCCATATCCCTACTACCTATTACAGGAAGTGGCAGTGAATTCCAAAGGCATACCACTCTCTGATTAAACCAGTGTGCTCTCCTATTTAGAGTAACAATGTTCCCTTCCCCCCATTAATTGTAATGTGTGCAATCTACTGGCATGTGGTTGATGTTTGAGGCCAAGTCCCAGACATTCCCATAAGTCATCGCTGGTCAGTGCATGATGTCACAGATTCCACTCAGCAGGTCAGGCCCTCTACTCCCAAAGTGCCAACCTCTGAGCGCAGTCTTGTGAACACTGTAACAGGCAAGGTAACCCTCTTGTCTGTTTTTGTGAGTTCGGATCAACCTTTGGTCTCAGGTTCTGGAGAAATTCAAACTGTTAACCTCTTGCTAGCATACACAATGCACAGGCTCAGATATATCTGTCTTCGGGGGGCCAGATGTCTTTGTCTTTGGACACCTAACCAGGTGTGCAGAAATTAACCCTAAAACTGTAATAAAGACCACAGATTTGAAATTTCTTCTCTTTCCAGTTTGGTACCACCATACAAGCTTATGTCTGCTGTCTGCTATAACCATAAATATTTCTTAGCAAAAGAAAGCAATTCAAAGACAGACCAGGTATGCTCTAAAATTAGAGTTTTTACTAAAATATATAATAATATGTCAAACGTACAATACAGAACTCTTATATCACAAGATAAACATATCTTTAAACAAAACAAGGTTTAAAACAGTGCAATTCCTACAACAATAATTAGATTTGTCTAGCTTTCTAAATACCTGTTTTCAGTGCTCATATGTTTTCTTGGTCAGTGTCAGTTAAAAGTGTGTCTGTAGTGAAACAGAATAATCTTTAAAAGATGGTTTTGCCCACCTCTTTTGCATGAAGTTATCTAACTCCTCACTGTCAAAATATCTAAAAAATATATATTTCTATACAACCACAGGATGTAATTTCAAAGTATTAATTCTGCAACCTTAGCATAACTCGATTTCAAATGACTCCTCTTTGATCTCATGCTGTACCCTCCCTCACACAGGCTTCACGGGGTCATTTACAACCTTACACCCCTATGTAACATCCTAGCTTCCTCTTTTAATGTCATAAACCTTGTTTATGATTTCTCTCTTAACAAAATTAACTTAAACAAGTCTGTAATTAACTCAGAGAAACAGGATCCTTGATTAAAGTGTTCCATGTAACATATTGCCTCTAAAAACTGAGTGTGTGTGTGATACACATGTTGTCAGAATTTCTCTTACCTTGTATCTGTCAGCTGAAAACTGGGGGGGGGGGGTTGAGGTCACTCCTAGAGCATTTGATTTTTCAGCAGAGATAGTCATTAATACATTTTATATAAAAAAATATGATACTGCACTCAGAACTGGCTGTCTACGTCACACTCCTCCCCACCTAGACTGAATTTGGGGGATCTATCCCCTACATTGGATAAGCTTCCCAAATCAGTTCACTCCTCACAGACCCTAGACAGCCCATCTGAGTTCTTGTTCTTTGCTCCAGCCCTATGTATGATTTTTAGATCATACCCTTGTAAAGCAAGACTCCATCTTAGTAGTCTCTCATTGTTTTTCCCCACCTGCGTCAGCCAAACTAGGGGGTTGTGGTCAGTCTGCACCACAAAATGCTGCCCATACAAGTATGGCTCTAATTTCTTCAGGGCCCACACTATGGCAAGACACTCCTATTCCACCGTGGAGTACGCTTGCTCCCTAGGAAGCAGCTTCTGGCTCAGGTACACTACCGGGTGATCTGTCCCTTGGCTAGATGTCTGGCTAAGTACTGCCCCAATACACACGTCTGAGGCGTCCATCTGAACTATAAAGGTTTTGCTATAGTCCGGACTTGTCAAAACAGGAGTACTGCACAGTGCCTCTTTCAGTCTGGTAAAGGCTTTCTCACAGGCTGGACCCCAGGTAATTTTCTTTGGCATCTTTTTCTTTGTCAGGTCAGATAGGGGAGCAGCCAGGGCACTGTAATTGGGTATACATTTTCTGTAGTACCCTGCTGTCCATAGAAAGCTCCTGACCTGCTTCTGGGTTTCTGGTCTGAGCCATGCCTGGATCACCTCTATCTTTATCTGGTTAGGATGGAGCTGTCCCCAGCCTACCACATGCCCGAGGTATGCCACTTCTCCAATGGCCACCTGGCACTTCTCGGCTTTGACAGTGAGCCCAGCTCTCTGTATCCTGCCCAGCACTTCCCTAAGGTGTAAAAGGTGTTCCTCCCAGCTGGTACTGAAGATGGTAATGTCATCCAGGTATGCTACAGCCTACTCCTCAGCACCATTCAACACCTGGTTCACCAACCTTTGGAAAGTGGCCAGGGCATTCTTCATTCCGAAAGGCATTACTTCAAACTCAAATAAGCCTATCGGAGTGATGAAGACCAACCTCTCTCTAGCTCTGTCTGTCAATTCTACCTGCCATTACCCCTTGGTCAGGTCAATAGTTGTGAGGTAGGTCACCCCTCCCAACTTGTCCAGAAGTTAGTCCATCCAGGGCATCAGGTGGGCGTTGAACTTTGTGACTGCATTCAGTCCATGATAGTCCACACAGAAACGAGTTGAGCCATCTGGCTTGGGCACAAGGACTATGGGTGAGGCCCAGGGGCTGTGGGATCTCTGGATTATCCTGAAATCCAGCATCTCCTCCACTTCCCTCCTAATGTCCTTTTGGACAGCCTCTGACACCCAATATGCTGCCCACTGAATGGGCATCTGTGTCCCTGTCTCCACATCGTGTGTTCCTAAGGGGGTTAGTCCAGGTTTGGTGCTGAACAAGGGAGCAAAGTCTGCTAAAACATCCCTTACTTTCTGGACCTGGTCCGGGTTCAGCTGGGGAGACAATTTTACTGCCTCCACAGAGGACTCCTGCTTATTTTCCTCCAGCAAATCCAGAAGGGGGTCTCCTTCATCCATCCCTTCCCCATGACTACACACAACAGACACCATGTCAGCCCTGTTTGCATATGGCTTCATCATGTTGACATGGTACATCCTTTCAGTCTGTCTATGACTCCACAATGTAGTTCACGTCATTTACCTTCCTAACCACTTTGTACGGTCCTGCCCACTCAGCTTGCAGCTTGTTTTTCTGGACCAGAATAAGGACCATGACTTCCTGACCCACCAAGTACAAGCGAGCTCTGGCTCTGTGGTCATACCACACCTTTTGTTTCTGTTGGGCAGCTGCCAGGTTGCTCTGAGCTGTCCTCATAAGCTCCTTCTGCCTTTCCCTAAACCTAAGGACATAATCCACAATGGGAGTTCCATGGGTGGTGTGCTTGCCTTCCCAGTCCTCCCAGATCAGGTTTAGGGGCCCACGTACCCAGTGTCCAAATAAGAGTTCGAAGGGGGAAAGTCCCGTTGACTCTTGGGGCACCTCCCTGTATGCAAACAACAGGTGGGGAAGGTATTTCCCCCAGTCCCTCCCCTGCTGTTCAGCAAACACCTGGAGCATTGACTTTAGGGTACCATTGAAATGTTTCACAAGCCCATTGGCTTGTGGGTGATACGGTGTCGTGCATCTCTGCACCACCCCACACTTCTTCCATAAACATTTCATCAGGTCTGACATGAAGGAACCCCCTCAATTGGTGATTACCTCCTGCAGAAACCCAACATGGGAGAAAATCCCAAGTAAGGCATCTGCCACTTTGTCTGTCCTCAGAGAGCATAGGGCGACAGCCTCTGGGTACCAGGTGGCATAATCCACCACAGTCAGGATGAATCTCTTCCCTGAGGAGATGGGAGTACTTAAAGGCCCCACAATATCCATTCCCACCCTCTGGAATGGCTCCTTCGCTATGGGCACTGGAATTAGGGTGGCTTGGGTTTTCTTGCCCGCCTTCCCTATTTCTTGGCACCGGTGACAAGACCTGCAATACTCCTTCACCTGCTGGGTGAAGTTAGGCCAGTAGAAATTCTGGGCCAACTGCTGCATTGTGCGCATGATTCCCAGATGACCAGACAAGGGAATATCATGGACAACCTTGAGCAACTGCTCATGATATCCCTGGGGAATGACAAGCTGCCTGCCTAACATCCCTCCCTCTGTCTGTACTGCCTGTATATACATAAGTCCATTTCCCCAATAAACCCTATGTCTTCCGTCACCTCCCTGTGCTCCATTCAAGTCTGCCCAAGTCCTCAGCTTCTCTAAACTAGGGTCACTTCTCCGAGCAGCTGTGAACCCCTCACACCTTCCCACGGCATGGGACAAGTCCCCTTCAGTCGCTAAACTAGGGTCCCTAACACTAGCATCAGGGCTCTCAGGATTACTGTCAATTCCAACCCTCTGACAAGGGGTCACCCCTCCCTCTTCGGAGTAACCCTCTGTAGCTGGGTGGTTACTTGCTCCTGGGGAAATTTCTACCCCTTTTTATCAGTCTCCCCCTCTGGAGACACAGGCTAGGGAACCAGCCTCTCAGTATCTTCCTCAATGGCTTCTGGGTGGCTCAGGGAAGTACAATTTTCCCTTGCCGCTTGGCTACAGGTAACTGAACATACCACCCCTTGCTGAAAATTGTTACACAGGATCACATCTACTGCTAATGTGTTGTCTACAGCCACCTGCTGCACAGTTACCCCGTTTCACCCCAGTCAAGAGAACACTAGCGAGTGGCAATGTTTTCTCTTCACCAGTAAACCCTTGTACAGTTACATATCTGTTGGGTGTAAGCTGACCAGGCTGTACCAGATCCCCCTTTACCAATGTCAGGGATGCCTGTGACCCTTAACCCCTGCGTCTGTACACCATTTGCTAGGACTGGGTGCATGTGTTCCCTCATGTTCACTGGCATGCTCCCAGGGACACACAAACAACCCACTTCTTTTCTAGCACCCTGTTGTGTATTATGGCTTGCCTTTTTGGGGCACTGTCTGGCAATATGCCCAGTTTCCTTACATAACCAACAAACATTTCTTATTTCAGATAAATCTTTTCATTGAAACCTGGGACTAACTGGTTTCAGTGGAGGCAGTGAGGGTTTTAGCTGCCCTGAAGGTGCGCTTTTCCCTTTCTGCACTGCCACACTCACCCAATTTGCTCTCAGAGCAGGTCTGCTCTTGGTATAGCAGTCCGAGAGTTCAGCAGCCTCTTGCACTGTTTTTGGATCTTGGTCCTCTAGCCAGGTTTTTAGCTCAGCTGGGCATGCCCAATAAAACTGTTGTAATAAAATCACATTTTCAATTTTATCAACAGAGCTTGTCTCAATTCCTTCCCACCAACGTTTTAAAAACTGACGTTGTTTCGTGGCTAGCTCCTCATAGATCATATCAGGGCTTCTCTTGAGCTTACAGAATTTAGCTCTGTATGTTTCAGCAGTTAATTCAAACTTTTTTAACAGTGCAGCTTTTAGCTTTCTGTAACATAGAAACATAGAAACATAGAAACATAGAATTTGTCGGCAGATAAGGACCACTTGGCCCACCCAGTCTGCCCATTTCCCTACCTACTGGATAAGCTGCAGATCCTAGTTAACCAGCAGCCTACTTCTTTCCCCCACCCCCCAGAATTGCCTTATGACTATCCCATGCATGCTTGAATTCCACCACTGATTTTGACTCCACAACCTCCTCCAGAAGGCCATTCCATGCATCCACAACCCTCTCTGTGAAAAAATACTTCCTTAAATTACCTCTGAGCTGCCCCCTTCTATCTTCAAATTGTGCCCCCTTGTTCTTGCACACCTCTTTTTTTGAAAGATGCTACCCTCTTGGACTTTGTTGATTCCCTTGAGGTACTTGAAAGTTTCTATCATGTCTCCCCTCTCCCTCCTTTCCTCGAGGCTATACATATTAAGCTCCTTAAGTCTCTCTTCATATGTCTTCCGGTGCAGACCCTGCACCATTTTAGTTGCCCTCCTCTGGACAGCTTCCATCCTGTCTATGTCTTTGGAGATTGGGTCTCAGAACTGCACACAGTACTCCAGATGGGGTCTCACCAGCTGTCTGTACAGAGGATAATAACTTCCTGTTTTCTACTGGTGATGCCTCTCCCTATGCATCCCAGTATCCCCCAGCTCTCCTTGCTGCCTTCTCACATTGCTTGCCCACCTTTAGGTCATCTGATATGACTACCCCAGGTCCCTTTCCATTTTGTTGTTGTTAGTATCTCACCCCCATTGTGTACTCTTCCCTGGGTTTTGTTTCCCAGGTGCATTACCTTGCACTTCTTAGCATTGAATCTAAGCTGCCATACATTTGACCATTCCTCTAACCTTGCCAAGTCCCTTCTCATCCTTTCCACCCCACCCTGTGCATCAACTCTGTTGCAGATCTTAGTGTCATCTGCAAAGAGACATACTTTTCCTTCCAGTCCTTCTGCAATGTCACTTATAAAGACATTGAAGAGGACTGGTCCTAATACTGAACCCTGCAGTACCCCGCTAGTAACCCTCCTTTCTTCTGAGTGGACTCCATTTACTATTACTCTCTGTGTCCTATTCTCCAGCCAATTCTTTACCCAGGCTGTCATCTTGGGACCCACTCCCAGGCTGGCTAACATATATTAATCTTTTGTGTGGGACTGTGTCAAATGCCTTGCTAAAGTCTAGGTAGGCCATGTCCACAGCCCCTCCCTGATCTACTACTTTGGTCACCCAGTCAAAGAAATCTATCAGATCGTCTGGCATGACCTTCCGCTGTGAATCCATGCTGCCTAGGGTCTTGTGCCCCTCTGGCCTCTAGATACTCGACAATTCTTTCCTTTAGAAGTGATTCCATCATTTCCCTATCACTGAGGTTAAACTAACAGGTCTATAGTTTCCTGCTTCTGCCTTGCTCCCACTTTTGTGAGGGAATCACATCTGCCCTCCTCCAGTCCTCGGGTACCACCCCATCCTCCCATGATTTGTTAAAGAGGGTAGTCAGTGGTGTCACTAGTTCTACCCTTAGTTCTTTTAGAATTCTGGGATGAATCCCATCAGGCCCCATTGCTTTGTCCACCTTCAGTTTTAAGAGTTCTTTCAGAACCCTTTCTTCTGTAAATGGGCTGGTATCAACTTCTGTATCCAGAGTGTTACTACTGTTTGTTTTATGTACCTCCCCCTCTTCATTTGTAAATACTGAGCAAAAATATTTGTTTAGTATCTCTGCCTTTTCACAGTCTCCCTCTGCCCACCTCCCCTCCCCTTTATTAAGCCTCACTATCCCTCCCTTGGTCTTCCTTCGCTCCCTGATGTACCTATAAAAGGTTTTATTCCCCTTCTTAACTGAGTTGGCTATCTTTTCCTCAGTTTGGGCCTTTGCTGTTCTGACTGCCTTCCCAGCCTCCTTTTGCTTTAACTGATACAGTTCTCTGTCCTGCTCCTTCTGCGATTCCTTGTACTTCCTGAATGCTTTCTTTTTCTCTTGAACCTTCACTGCCACTTCCTTTGAGAACCATAGTGGTTTCTTACATCGTCTTGTTTTGTTTATTTGCTTCACACAAGGCTTGTTACCTCTGTGATGGCAGTTTTATTATTCCCATTGTTCTTCCACCCTCCTTCCCACCCATTTGCTAGTGCATTCCTTAGGCACTCACCCATTTTGGCAAAGTCAGCCCCCTAAAGTCCAGTACTTTTGTCTTTGTATGGCTTGACTCTATTGCTGTGTTTATTGTGAACCATACTGTTCGATGGTCGCTAGTTCCCAGATAGCTACCCACTTCATCTGTGATCCTCTCTCCATCTCCATTTGAGAGTATCAAGTCTAATATTGCTCCCTCTCGAGTGGGCTCCAGTACTAGTTGTCTAAGGCATGCCCCCTGTAGGGCATCTAGAATAACTGCACTCTTCGAAGTGGCAGCTGAAACTGCGCTCCAGTTAACATCTGGCATATTCAGATCACCCATCAGCAATATCTCCCCTTTTTCTGCCATTCTAAGTATACTTTCTATCATTTCCTTGTCCATTTCCTCCCCCTGAGAAGAGGGTCTGTATACAACCCCTGTGCGGATTGTGGTGCCATTGCCTGTCTCAAATTTACCCACAGTGCTTCTTCTCCTCCCTGTTTACCCTTTTGTTCTGTTGCTTTTATTCCTTCCCTTATGTAAAGAACTACTCCTCCTCCTCTTTACCCTCCCTGTCCCTCCTGTAGATAGTGTATCCTGGTATGTTTACGTCCCAGTCATGGTTTTGTGTGTACCATGTTTCTGTGACTGCCACAATATCAGATGTTCCTCCTTCATCAAGGCCACTAATTCAGGAAGCTTGTTACCTAGACTACGGGCATTGGTACTCATTGCTCTCCATTTTTGATGGCCTTACCTTCTGTTGCAGCATCCCCCACTGACCGTTCTACCTTGGTCTTTTCTCATTTAGTACCCTGTTTTGTAGGGAGGCTGGGATTTTTCTGCTGCTTGTCAGTGCCTCCCCATTGACTAGTTTAAAAGCTTGCCAATGAAGCATTTAAACCGATTGCTCAAAGACTTGTTCCTTCCTGGACAGATGCAGACCATCCTGCCAGTATAGGCTGGTGTCCTCAGGTGGAACCCCAGTCTAATGAAGCCAAACCCTGTGCTCCACACCATTTTTCAACCATTCATTAAACTGCATGGTGCCAATTACCTCGCCTCCCCATGCCTTTGACAGGCAGCACCTCTGAGAAGGATACTGTGTTTGCTACTTGTCTTAGGCCCCTCCCCAACTCTGCAATGTCCTCCTGCACTGCTCTAACCTCATGATGAGCCAAGTCATTTGTCCCTAGGTGGACAATTCGTCCAGCTCAGAATCCTTGCAGCTGTTGTTGTGATCCTGAGGATGCACTTCCTGTCCCTCAAGCCATGGCACCAGGCAGGCACCTTACTTCAGATTTCCCAGCTCCTCCCAGTTCTATCCCTAATAATTGGGTCCCCACCAGGAGCTGCTTCCTTTCCTTGTGGTGTCCTCTGCCTCCTTCCTGTGGGCCTCCCTTGTGACAGTTGTCCTCAGCCTCCTTAGTCTCCTCTCGTGGTGTATCTATAGGGGAGCTATGTCCCAGAATGGCGTATGGATTGTGGTGTGTAACATCTGACTGGGTGTGCCTCTGTTTCACCATCCTCATCCTCCCTAGAGCCACTGTGGTCCAACTGCTGTGCTTTCTTTGCAACCTCTGAGGTAGTGGTGGTGGTTCTGGTGCTCCCTGGATGGGGGAGGTTCCCTTCCTACTGTCCATTGTGGCCTGGGGGAAGGTCCCCGTACTACTGTCCAGTGTGGCCTGAAGACAGGCAACTTCCTCCCTCAGGGCAGACAGTTGTCTGCAAATAGGGCAGCATCTCAGCCTCCAGAAAGACTCCCGGAAGACTGCTGCCCCACAGCCATTACATTGCACTACTCCCCACATTTTTTTTTTGTGTGATTGGTTTATAATGTAGAAATATATATTTATATTATACAATGTTTATGCTTATATTGTCAGTGCAGTGTGCTAGAGAGGATATGACAGTGACATGCACCTTGCACTCTTGAGGAAATGATGTCAGAACCCCAGGTATAAAGGAACTATTTCCAGGGGTGGATGGGGTGAGTAATCATTGCTGTCTTCATTGTCCATTTGACCCAATGCATCCTGAGCTTTCCCAGTAAGTAGCAGGGATAGCTGGAAGCTCCAGGACTCTCTAGGAATTTTAGCCTGAATACAAACTTTTCCAAAAGAATTTAAAAAAGTGTCCATATCTTCCCCTTCCTTAAACTCAGCTATTAATTTGGAGTTCAATCTGTAACCCAGTCCTGCAGTCCCAGTTAAACCCAAGCCACTTACTTGCCCTGGTGCTGCTGTTTGGAGTCATAGCTTCTCCAGTTCACATTGCCACTGGTGCTCCTCTCTCCTCTCCTCTGCCTCATGCAGGCACTCATGTTCCTCACAGTCTGCCTCCCTCTGTTGTCGCACTGCCTCATGATCTGCCTCTCTTTGTTGTCGCTCTGCCTCTCTATCCACTCTCTCTGTTCTCGCTCTGCCTCCAGTTCCATCCGGCGTGACTCAGTTTTCAGTTTGAGTAGCTCTGGATTCAGGATACTGGTGACCATCTCCTGCTGCTGTGGCCCTTCACTGACAGTGGCTCTGCTGTCCTCCTCATCGGCTCGGGACCCCTCACTTGCCACTAGTTCTGCCACACTCGAGGTCTGGTCCCTTTCAGTCAAGGTCTGTAACTCCCTGCTCTGGGTATCTGCTACCGTCAGGGACTCTATGAGGTTCTGCTTACTGGCTTTCACTCCAAACGAGACTCCCCTGTCCCAGAACAACTGCTTTAAGAAATCTACAGTGTGCCTGCTGTAGTTGGAAGCCATTTTCTTCTTCCCTCACTACTGCTACTCTGACTTTGCACTTTAGGAAAAAAAAATAGGTAGGAACTTGACTGTATGCTATGTGATAAAGTTCTGTTTCCCTTTTTAAAAAAAAAAATCACTGCCTTTCTTTCAAGTGAGCTTAACAGTCTCAAGCTGACACACTGAACAACGAAGCTTATTATACCAAACTTTATCACACTGCTGCCAACCAATCTGTCACAGATTCCACTCACCAGGTCAGGCCCTCTACTCTCAAAGTGCCAACCTCTGGGTGCAGTCTTGTGAACAGTGTAACAGACAAGGTAACCCTCTTGTCTGTTTTTGTGAGTCCGGATCAACTTTTGGTCTCAAGTTCTGGAGAGATTCAAACTGTTAACCTCTTGCGAGCATACCCAATGCACAGGCTCAGATATATCTGCCTTCAGGGGGTGAGATATCTTTGCCTTCAGGCACCTAACCAGGCGTGCAGAAATTAACCCTAAAACTTTAATAAAGACCTCAGTTTTAAAACGCTTCTCTTTCAAGTTTGGTACCACCATACAAGCTTATGTCTGCTGTCTGCTATAACCATAAATATTTCTTAGCAAAAGAAAGCACTTCAAAGACAGACCAGGTATGCTCTAAAATTAGAGTTTTTACTAAAATATATAATAGTATGTCAAACATACAATACAGAGCTCTTATATCACAAGACATTCATATCTTTAAACAAAACAAGGTTTAAAACAGTGCAATTCCTACAACAATATTTAGATTTGTCTAGCTTTCTAAGTACCTGTTTTCAGTGCTCAGATGTTTTCTTGGTCAGTGTCACATAAAAGTGTGTCTGTAATGAAACAGAATAATCTTTAAAAGCTGGTTTTGCCCACCTCTTTTGCATGAGGTCATCTAGCTCCTCCCTGTCAACATATCTAAAAATATATGATTGTATACAACCACAGGATGTAATTTCAAAGTATTAATTCTGCAGTCTTAGCATAACTCAATTTCAAATGACACCTCTTTGATCTCATGCTGTGCCCTCCCTCACACAGGCTTCACAGGGTCACTTACAACCTTACACCCCTATGTAACATCCTAGCTTCCCCTTCTAATGTCATAAACCTTGTTTATGATTTCTCACTTAACAACATTAACTTAAACAAGTCTGTAATTAACTCAGAGAAACAGGATCCTTGATTAAACTCTTCCATGTAACACATTGCCTCTAAAAACTGAGTGTGTGTGATACACATGTTGTCAGAATTTCTCTTAGCTTGCATCTGTCAGCTGAAAACTGGGGGGGGGGTTGAGGTCATTCCTAGAGCATTTGATTTTTCAGCAGAGATAGTCATTAATACATTTTATATAAAAATAATATGATACAGCACTCATAACTGGCTGTCTGCATCACACATGATATAGCATGCAGATATCTCCCCTTAGTCTGCGGTATTCTGGAGAAAGCATCCCTAAGTTAAGTAGCCTTTGGCTATAATTGATGTCTTTGAGGTTGCCTATTGATCTTTTTGCTCTATGTTAAACTCCCTCAAACATCTTGAGCATAGCTTCAGTGCATGGAGCCCAGAACTGAGCACAATACTCAAGATGTAGTGTAGCCAAGGGCAGATACAAGGGAACCATCACCTCACTGTCCATACTTGCAGTATGTCTTAATATGTTGATCAATACGCCATTGTCCCTCTGTTTCACAGCTAAACAATGTTTATTACATTTTAGATCATTAGTTATGATGATACCTAAATCTCTCTCTTCGGTTACCTCTTTTAACAGTTTGCCCCCCAGATGATATGATGCCCCAATGTTATTTCTACCAACGTGTATGACCAAATGTTTATCTATGTTAAATTCCAGCCTGTGTGAGATTATCCACTGCTCTAGTTCACCTAAAGCACTCTGAAGAGTGTTTGCGTCTGTTGCACTATACACTGCCATACCAATTCTGGAATCATCCACAAACCTTGCAGTTCAAATCTCCTTGTTACATCTCATAGAGATATATATATATATATATATATATATATATAAAATATTAAAAGACATGGCCCCAAAACTGAGCCCTGGGGACCCCACTAGTCACCATAATCCAATCTGAAGCTGTTCTCCTAAGGGTGACCTGCTGTTTTCTGTTGGTCAGCCAGGAGTCTATTCAATGCACTGTACTGTATTTCAATTCATCCTCATTATGATCAATGACTCAATTAACTCACTGTGTGGCACCTTGTTGAAAACCTTAATGAAATCCAAAAAGATTACATCCACAGGAGAATTGTGGCTTCACTGACTTCATCATTACATTCTAGCAGGTTGGTCTGAAATGAACAACCCCTGGTGAAGCCGTGTTGTGTTTTATCACCTATGTTAGTTGTTTGTATGAACTTTTCTATATGATCTTTAATTATTCCTTTCAAGGTATTACCCACGATTGTTGTCAGGTTCACTGGTCAATAGTTTCTGCACTCCTTCTTGCTCCCTGTTTTAAAAATAGGGACTACAGTGGCCCATCTCCAACAGTCCACTACCATACCCTGATCTACTGATAACTGAAAAAATTGTAATCAACTAATTAAAGTTTATGCAGCTTGTAGAGCATTATTTTGTAAGAAATTTAGTCTCTGTAACTCTTCCATCTAAATTCTACATTTTCTGAATCTCCTCTCCAGCTCAGCACCCCCCCACCAAATGAACTACAAATACCTATAAAAGCTTCAAAGTGTCCATTATAGGCAATGTTTCTGTCCATTATAACCAGAGGAATAATGTATTGGATTTGATATATTCGGTTTGGGATATCAATTTTAGTCCACTATAACTGATTGTCTGTTATAACAGTGTCCGTTATAAGTGGAATGCACTTTAATTTCCACGTAATCTCGTAGAAAATTATTGATGCTGTATCTTTTTGATTTTTCTGAGTTATTAGTAACTTTAAAGTTCAATATAACAGGGCAGTGATCTGAGATCACCTGACTTTTGATGTCAATGTAGTTTATTCTACTGACAAATTCTTTTGGAGCATAAATTTGATCAAACATTGAATCAGATTGCTTACACTGTGACCAGTATGAGAATTATTTTACTCACAAATTTAAACCCCTCTAGGCATCTACAATACACAAATTGTTAACCAAATCCCAGAGGTCTTTGTCAACTTTGGATGTCTGAGGGCAGAATTTCGAGCTGTCTAAAACAGGAAGTAAACCAACATTTGTATCCACAGCTAGGATGAGAGTGCTTTCCAAAAAGTCCTCAATTTTTGAAGAAACCTTGTTAAACACTTAATGTGAAGACAAAGTGAGACCATAAATATTTATTAGCATAAAATATTCCTCTCCTAATTTACTATATAATATCAAAAACTGCCCACTGGGATCACCTGCCATATGACGTAGTTGGAAATTAAGGTTTCTTTTAAATAAAATCAAACCCCCTACTTTTTTAGAGCTGTTACCTGCTCCAAACACTTGGCCACCCCATTCTCTTTGGATCAGTGAGTAGTGATTTTTTGTAAGATGTGTTTCTTAAAGGAAGACTATTGACACATGTATTTTCTTAAGGTGTCTTAATATAGAATAGCTCTTCAATTTGTGATTGAGTCCAATGATGTTCCATGTGATCCTCATTAAAGACATAGCTGGATCCATAATTTGCTAGATTTAGCACAAAAAATTACTGTTTGTAGCCCTAATGATATTCTTCTATTCCAAAAGACCTGGAAGAACACCACTACTACATAGGGACAGGAAAGAGCAGAAACAGAAACCATTCAGAGATACAGTAGGATAAAGATAATGTATATTAGACGTATATAAAAAATTAACAAAAAGAGATCCTCATATAACAATGCCATTCCTGAGTGTAACACAGTTTTTATCCTTAACAGTAATAAAATACTACCTAAATACCAAAACAGTTTGAATAGACTAGGGATGGGCGGGTCCACTGTGACCCAGTGCTGATTCCGACTCTGATTTATTTCCAAAAGGTTTTGATTTATTCTGATTTAATCTGATGAATTGTACACCTATTTTTAGTCTATTTGAGTATAATAAATGCATCTGTATTATTCTTTTAGATCCCTCTGTTAAAGAAAAGAAAATGCAACTTTTTAAAAAAATGTTGTGTGTGTATTTTCATGTTGTTTCAACGTAGGAAACAGAGGGCTGGATTCACAAAACTCTTGAAAATCTCACAGCTGTGGGAAATACTCAACACAAGTGGGTTGCCACTTGTGGCACCACAGTTTCTCCCACAGCCATGGTATTCTCAAAAGTGGAGCCAGTTGATGACCGGCTCCACGATTTACAGCAGCTTGCAGGTAGTGTTGCTGTGGAAATCCCTGCAACCGTAGAAAATTTACAGCACACAGAACTCTGGCTTCCCAGTCACTGCTCAAATTCACACATGAACCTTGTTCAGGATAAAATCCACTTTATTTCATCCATAAAAACAGCTAGCACCATCAAGCAAGCTGAAATAGATGTTCCTCCCAAAAAACAGTCAAACATTTTTTGGCGTCTCGCTTTCTCAAATGTTTTGAGAACGCGAGAAAGCGTAACATTGACTATTTTAGAGGGCATCTATTTCAACTTGTTTGATAAGTGCTAACTATTTTATGGATGAAATAAAATGGATTTTATCCTGAACAACAAGGTTTCTGGTGTATTTGAGCAATGACTGGGAAGCCGGATTTCTATGTGCTGCGAGTACTCACTTTTTTTCTGACTCCAGTCCGTTGTGTGTTTTGTGAAGCTGCCTGGCCATTGTCTGTGCTTCAGAAATTATTATAGCCTTTGGGACTAGCTGTAACATCTTCTGCAGCTGCTGCGGATGTGAATAGCAATCTCCGCAGCTGTGGAGATTTCAGTCCACAACTGGAGATGCGGTGTGGGACTTAGTCCCAAAAATGTTTGTGAATCCAGCCCAGTGTATGCAGCTCATTTAGGGCTTTGTAGTGAAAGGACGCAGTGTGTCAAATGCTTGTCAGAAAGAGAGAGAGAGAGAGATCAACAAATTCAACAGCAGAAAGACAACTGCAGAGTTCAGAACTTCATTGAGTCTGGCATGCTTTTTGGTTGGAGACAGGCAGCATGAGCAGGATATGTGATGGGGCCCCAGCCATCCCTCCTACCCTTTTGACTTGAGATGTAATTCTTTTATTTGTCATTATTTTGCTTGCCTTCTTGGTGACATAGAAAGCATCATGGGCCCCAAACCATCCCACACACTCCTGCTTGATTGGCCAATTATTTTTTTATCACTTGTGTTTTGTAACTTACTTTTTATCTGGTTGACCTTGCCCCTCTCACCCGGTATTACAGATTTTGGATATATCCTACAAGCTTCCACAACTAATAATTGCAGTCAACTATGGTATATATTTTTGGTTTTGTTTTTTGTTGTAAAGCTGTTTGTCCCCTGCTGCCACCTATTCCTGCTATGAAGCCCACCTGCCAGTTCCCAGCTCTGTCGCCACTCCTCCCGTCATCAAGCTGGTGGGGATCTGCATGGGGGCTGGCACTCATGATGGCAATGCTCAGTCAACTATGGTATAAAAAATACTTTTTTTTATAGAGCTGTTTGGCCTCAACTACTCCTGCCATAAGGCCCACCTGCCAGTACCCAGCCCTGTTGCCACTTCCCCTGTCATCAGGTCAGTGGGGATCTGCATGGTGTTAGACCCAAGGACCATGGGGGCCAGCACTCAGGGTGGCCATGCACAGTCAACTATGGTATAAAAAATTATTTTTTTTTATAGAGCTGTTTGGCCCCGACTGTCACCTACTCCTGCCATAAGGCCCACCTGCCAGTCCCCAGCCCCGATGCAACTCCCACCATCAAGCCAGTGGGGATCCACATGGTGCAGGACCCAAGAACCACAGGGGCTGGCATTCCTGGCATTTATGCACAGTCAACCATGGTATAAAAAATACTTTTTTTTTAATTCAATAAGCTTTATTCAAAAGTTTTTCCAAGTAAAATACATTCACAATCACAAAATCACAAGACTTACAATACAATAACAAACAGCAATTCCTAGGTACGACTTGACAGAAAAAAAAAGCTACATACAAATACAAAGAAACCACACTTACCCAACAGCCCCTATCCCCCCCTCCAACCCTCTCCCAACCCTTGGCAAAGCAGACTAACCGTATAATGACAGAGGAAAAAAAAAAAGGGGAAAAAGAAAATCAAAAAGATTACTGTACCCTTATATCCCACAGGAAATCATAAGGCGAATAGGGTATGAAGAGACTGCCATCTGTTCCTATATCTGGAAACTCTATTATGAATGCTGGCAATGATTTGCTCAATCCTCAAGTAGAATAAAAGCTCTTGTAGCTATTCAGAATAATTTATTACTGTGGAATCTTTCCAAATGTCGAAGCACCAGAGCTTTAAGGGAGAGTGCAATCAATGCCATACGGTATCTTCTTTGTAGGATATCAGCTCCAGTGTAATCCCCTATTAAGCAAATTTCTGGGGTAAACAAATCATTAAGGCCTAAAAGGGGATCAGCCTTTTGCTTAATAGTGGCCCACAGAGAGGCAATGGAGGGGCATTCCCAGAAAATATGAAGTAAGTTACCATCTGTGTCATTACATCTTGTACAGGTCAGATTAGGAAGCTTCCCCATCTTAAAACGCTTGATAGATGAAAAATAAAGGTTGCTCAAAATAAAAAATTGAATCAGTCTTAATCTGCCTTTAGTGATATAGGAATGGCATGCCTTCCATAACTTATCCCAACTAAGGTGTCTCGAAGGGAAAACAACCTTCCAATAGGGCATAGCCCCATCGAACCACGGGGAAGGCCAAGTTGAAAAGGGCTGGGTATAATCGAAAGACTGCATGGGGCTGTAAATACTTTTTTTTGATAGAGCTATTTGGCCCTGACTGCCACCTATTCCTGCCATGAAGCCCACATGCCAGTCTCCAGCCCCATCGTCACTCTCCCCGTTGTCAAGCAAGTGGTAACCCACATAATGTAGGATCCAAGGACCACAGAGGCAGGCTGGCAATTACAGCGGCCATGCACATAGGTTTTTTTCTTTCTGTTTCCCCCCTGGCACCACCGTCCACAGACATCCAGCAATTCACTATGTGTCGATAAGTTTAACTTGCTGAATAAACAAATTAAACTCCGCCTGGATTCTCAAACTGAATGTGAAAAACATATACAGCAATACATTTAATATACACAGTGACCTCGCAAGAAGGTTTTTTTTACTTGATCCTTCTGTTATGGTTGCTGACCTTTGTCCTCTGAATTCAAAGAAATAAATCATTAAAATAAATATCACCATCATCTTCAAAAACCACCAAGGAAGCACCCTTATTATGAGGCACTTGTTGCAGCTGTTTGTTATCATCACTTTTATGTTCCTGCCACTCTTCACTGAGCTGGTAAGAGAATTTGTTGAGACTGACTTTTAGAAAGATAAAGCACTGTTCATTTTCAGCAGTAAGTCCTGTGCGGCTATCAGACACAACATCTCCAGCCGTGCTAAATATACACTCACAGTAAACACTAGTAGGAGGGCAATTAATAAGCTGTATAGCAAGGGCAGATAGTGTAGGCCAGATGTTTTATTTTTTCCAGCCAGTACTCAAAAGGATCAACAGTAATATTAATGAGTGGTTCTCATAAACAGGCATCCACAATATCAAAGACAAAGAAGGCGGCTCCATGACATGCACATCTGAATTATCAGTGTCCATGAGTTTTGACCAAAAAGTGTGAGAGTCATCTGTCTGCTTTTCAGAATGTCATGCCTTTTTCAAGGATCATGATAGAGGACTTTGTGCAGGACTACCCAATGTTGATGAAGGAGCAGATGGTGGCACTAAGTGGAAATTATTGTTGTCACCAGCAATACATGCTGCACTAAGAGATGCAGCATCCACATCATGTGATTCACTTGTATCGTCAAAAAATGTACCGGGTCATAATGTCGTATGTTTAATGGCTCATGGCATTATGCCGAAACCCGGACCTGTGCGCTTTCAGTGTTGGAATATCTCTGGAGTTAGAATCCTTAGTGGGGGGATCTGGGGAGGCAGCCCCCCTGTAACGGGGGGTGTGGGGGGCAGAGCCCCCTACAGAAAAAAGTTAGCATAGAATTATGATTATGATTATGTCGCACAACATTCTGCCATGTGCGGTATTGATCCTGTGCCATCAAAAACAGTTCCTTCCTTTTCCTGTGCAGTTGCTGAAATCAGCATGTTTTTGTATGCAAGGTAAGAGTCACTGAGATCTGAAGGAGGCAGCTGTTGCAACTTACCGACTTTGCAAAGTTTTTGGCAGATGAAGTGGCACTTTTTCAGGCTAAGTTCTCTTTGCCTGAATTTCTCCTCAAAAAGTGCTATTTCCCCAGGAAAACTCAATGCAAAGTGGGCAGTTAGCAAAGTTATTCATGAAAGTGAATTTTGCAACTTCACAAGAACTTCGATGGTGAAGTAAAACTTCACAACATATCTACAGGAAAGTTCTGATCAGCTGAAATGCATCGGCCTGACCAGCAATATCCTAACCCGGCATCAAACATGGTTGCCTCACATGAGATTTCACTCCGGATTGAGAATCCTTGGCACGGGGTGTGGGGGTGAGCCCACCACATTGGGGTATGGGGTGAAGCCCCTGAATCACTCCCTGGAGGCAAAATCCCGATGTCAGGCAATTGTGTTTCGGGTGCTCAGGGTCAGGATAATGATGGTCGGGCTGTTGCATTTCGGCCGACCATAGTATATCCCTATCTACTGGTAATGAGCAGTACAGCTCAGAAAGGTAGCTGGTCTCAACCAAAGATGATGGTGAGTAGGAATATTTTCATAATGCATCAGACTTTCTGGAGACTTTTTCAGTGGATACGGTTGAAAAGGTAGTTTTTGCCTTTTCAAAAGGGGCAGCTTGCATAAGCCCCTGAGTACTTAGGTGTTTGTAATGATAATTAGATCCAGTCCTAGTTACCTGATATCTTTTTTCTGCCTTTTTGTCAATAACCATGCCAGAGGATGGCATATCCAAAATGTTGCCACTCATTTTCTTACATATTGTATGTATGGACATACGAATCTCGTTTATGGAGATTAAACCCTGAATACTGAGAAATGCCATCTCACCATTATCCTCATGAGGCTCGTCACTGGGTATGCTGGTGGCCTCAGCCGTACCTCCTAGGAAAGCAGAGTAGGATGTGAAATCATCTGGGACACTGGGTGGGTAACCTATATCCTCGTCCCCAGTCACGTCAGGGGATATAGGTTCCTCTTCTTCCTCCTCTGGAGTGTACTCTGCCAGACTGGGAGGTGCAGAAGGAGGCAATGTTTCTGCCTGTTGTTTCATTGTTTGGAATAATTCTCACATTTGTTTGAATTCTTCTATGGATGGCACAATGGACCGAGCAGGAGGCACCACTGTTTCTATATATTCTATACTTTTTACTGCAAAACTCTGGCACTGTCCTAGTGAACAGAGTAAAATGCAGTTTTTTTCTCTGTTCCTGGGAACTGAATGGGAACCAATAACATAGCAATTTTTAATAAAGATTACCACTAAAACACAAAAACAAGAGAGACATAAATGTAATTAAATGAATAAGCTAAACACTTAGCCATTGAAGAGTAGGAGCACTGTCCAGGGCACTCACTCTCTTCAGTGGAAAACAAAGATCTGTTAGGGAAAGACTGTTAGTGTGAGACCAGCACAGAGAGAGAGAGAGAGGGGTTTCATTTAAAAAACATTATAAGTTCCAGGGTACCATTCAACAGGTGGAGATGATTCAAGAGTTGGACTACTGTAGCTGTTCTAACCTGCTGTGGTAGAATGTGTATGTTTCAGTTGTGTGTCATGGCCGTATGTTTCAATTGTCTGTCTTGCCTCATGATTGCACTGCATACGGTTCAGTTATCTTTCATGGCCTAATGATTGCGTTGCATATCTTTCAGTTGTGTGACATGACCTTATGACAGCATTGCGCATGTTTCAGCTGTCTGCCTTGGCCATATGCATGTATTGCATGTATGATTAGTTGTTGTCATGGCCTTTTGATTGCATTGCATATGACTTGGTTATCTTTCATGGCCTAATGATTGCATTGCATATGTTTTAGTTGTATGATATGGCCTTATGATTGCATTGCATATTGTATGTTTCATTTGTGTGTCATGGCCTTTTGATCAAATTGTGTGTTTCTGGTGTCTGTCTTGCCTTATGATTGCATTGTATGTGTTTCAATTGGTATCCAGTGAAAAGTGCAACTGCATTATGGTGATGTAACAGTGACAGGAAAACAGATAGGGAAAAATTGCGAAAGGGATAAACAGCTCGCTGAAATGGGAACCTATGGATTTTTCCCCCTCCCCCAAGTTTCTTCCCCTCCCCTCCCTGGAGTTTATTATATTTAGAAAGGGGGGTATGGCAGTGTTGTTGCTATTTTGGCGATCGCTGTTCAGTGAGGGTCACTCTTTCCTGCCTCGTTTTTTTGCTGGCACCAATTTTTCTGTCGCTGTTTTGCTTTCGCTAAAATCACATACAGCTGTTTCAGTTGTGTGACATGGTCTTGTGAATGTAATGTATGTACAGTTAGTTGTTTGTTCTGTAGTGATTCAATTGGAAATGTTTAGGTGGGGGAACTCTCACATCTAGATTTCTGGGTAGTGGAATTCTCCTACATTAGTCAATGGAAAAAGATGACAGAGGTGGTGGAACTGTCATACAATTTTTTAAGGGGTGGTGGAACTGAGTTCCAGTGGGCTCCTGCCTAGTTTAACCCTTTTTTTGTTGTGGTCTTATGATTGCATTGCCTATGTTTCCATTGTGTATCTAACCTGCTGCTGTACCCCTGCTGGCTGCCCCTTCCGAGGAACATGCTATTGTACATCTTAAGTGGTTCTGTCCTGGGTGGTATATATTTTTAATAAAAAAATCACATTTTGCCTACAGGGCTGATCTGAATTCAAATGGCTACTGCTCAGATAAATCTAATTTTTTTAATAGGATGCTGCTTATCAGACAAATCAGCAGTGTTGTCAGTGCAACTATCAGAATCATCACCTTCTAACATCAAGGAGGTCAGAGAAACATAGAAACATAGAATTTGATTGCAGATAAGGACCGGTTGGCCCGTCTGCCCATTTCCCTACCTAATGAATAAGCTGCAGATCCTAGTTAACCAACAGCCTACTTCCTCCTAGAATTGCCTAATGTCTGTCCCATGCATTCTTGAATTCCACCACTGTTTTTGACTCCACAACCTCCACAGGAATATTAAATGGATTAAAGACAAATACATCAGCAGGTCCTGACCAATTTTATGCTAGACTGTTAAAGGAACTTAAAGACTGCATAGCGGCACTACCTACAGGATTATGTAATAAATCATACATCTCCAGCGAGGTACCAAATGACTTGGGGGGGAAAAAAGCTACTGTGGTACCCATCTTCAAAATGGGTGACAAATCCAAGACAGAAAATTATAGGCCAGTTAGCCAAACACCTTTGCCAGAGAAAATCATGGCAAAATTAATTAAGGCTAAATTTGAGGCTGAATTAAAGAATAAAGATTTATATAACTCACAACATGGATTAAAAAATAAATCATGTGTTACTAACATGTTAACTCTCTATGAAAAAGTAAACTATCATTTAAATTGGAACACCCCGGTTCGATATTGCCTTTGATAACTCATCTGCATGTTCCCTATGTTCTCAATGCAACGTGTATGACTCAGAACCTCTCGTAACCAGTTCAGTATTTTCCTTTCAGCATACTTCGTTGATTGACTATGCCGACTTTCTCTATAGTCACTGCCCAGCCTCACATCTCGCTAAACCTGATACTTTGTATCACAGTGCCCTGTGATTCATCACTGGACTACCTCTGCCACTTACCACTGTGCCCTTTACACAGCCATGGGGTGGTCCTCCCTTCACTTCAGGAGACACAGAAATGCTATATTCTGGACCTTCAAAGCTATTATTAAGAAACTTCCCCCGTATATCTCAGCTTGTCTACCGCTATGCGAACCTGGTGCCTATGCCCTGAGAAGCTACTCCCTCATCTACCTGAAGGTACCTAATCTAAAAACCCATCTCGGGAGATCGGCCATAAGATTTGCGCTGCCCTCTTTGTGGAATACTGTACAAAAAACTTTGAAGCTCAGCTCCCCAATCAGCCTATTCTCCTTTAAGACCCTATACGACCGCTTAGTGAAAGAATTCTGCAACTGTTTCCCCCGTCATTAAAAAAAAAAAAAAAAAAATGCACCATGGCTACCTACGCCCACTTGGGCCCTGCAATTCAGCCTAGCTCATACAGCCATCCATGTTCTTCCTCTAGCTCACCTTTGCTCTACACGCTCATTGCCATGGGCCTTGTCAGTGGCCTTTTGTCCTGGTATATCCCTCTTCCCCGTATCAGTCCTGTCCTGGCCACATTCCCTATCCCTCCCCTGCCATCTTGCCCCTATTTTTCTTTTTCTTATCCCCCCTCTATCTCCTGCCCTCCTGGGCCCACGAGAACAAGTAGGTCTCCTATATATCTTTTGATCATGTATGTGTCACCAGTTTGTCTATGTTATGCCTATATTGACCATCTCCAAACAGAACCATGTCCATGTTGACTTGCACTCGAGCACTTTTTATTGTTAAAGTCGTATTGAACTTTTGTTCCTTATATGTTCATAACGGTGCATCATTACATTGTTTGGATTGTATCTGCTTTTTTGTCACCTTGTGTAACAGGTCCGTCTTGTAAATGAGCTTGCTCAACGATGTTCACCTGTATAAATAAAGACTTTGATTGATTGATTGATTGATATTGTCTACCTAGGCTTTAAAAAAGCATTTGCTATGGTCCCACATACAACACTAGTAAAGAAACAAAAGTATCTAATATGAATACACACATTGTTACACAGTGTGTAAGAATACAAGGTTCTGTATCTGAGGAGGAAGGGGTGTTAAGTGGGGTACTTGAGGGTTCTGTTCTGGGGCCAGTGTTATTCTCATTCTTTTTAAATGACTTGGACAATGGGCCAAATAACTGGATAGTAAAATCTGCTGATGATACAAAGCTTGGTGGTGTAGTTGCCTCCCCTGTAAATGATAAAGCAATAGTAGATGATCTGAAACATATCGAACAATGAGCATGCGTAAACAGCATGCAGTTTAATATCACAAAATATTCTGTCTTTCACGTAGGGCATAGTAATGTAAAGAACTCTTGTCTTCAGTGAATAAATAAGGTGGAGGGTGGTAGCTTGTTCAAATTGAAGAAAGGAGCAAACACGAGGGGGCATAGCCTCAAACTGGAAATACAGAGGTAATGTCAGGGGGCAGTTTTTCATGGAGAGGGTGGTGGAGGCCTGGAACAAGCTGCCGGAGGAGGTAGTGGCAGCAGAAATGGTGGAGGGGTTCAAGAGGGCTTAGGATAGATTTAAGGGGTTGGGAAAAATGGTGGAAGCACAAGGGGGGGTAGGGTATTGGGCAGACTAGATAGGCTGTGGGGCCTTTTTTTGCCACCACATTTTTGTGTAATCTGTGTAAAAAGTGGGGTTGTTATAAAAGAAGTACAGACTGAAGGAGACCTTGGTGTTACTGAAGACCTCACATTCAACAAAGACTGTAAAAAGGCTGCACAAACAGCAAATATGGTTCTAAATAACATAGAAAGAACATTTGTAAGTAGACCTGAGGATTGTATTATTCCAGCATGTAATACATATGTGTGACCACATGTGGACTATTGTTCACAGGTTTGGATCCATACCTCAAACAAAACATTGAACATGTGCAAAAAATCTAGCATAGGGTAACCAAAATGGCTAAAAGCTGTCATAGCTTTCTTTACGTGGATAGAACACTAAAATTAGGCCTATTCACCTTGGAGGAGAATGGGAGATGAGATACTGCAAATGTTCAGAATCATGGAAAATGATGCACTAATGATAGAGGTGGGTTTAAAAATTCAAAAGAAATTACACACAGATCACATGATAAACAAATATGTCTTGATAACAACAATAAAAACAACAGAAGGGGGTTCTTTACTCAATGGGCAGATAAAATTTGGAACACATTGCCTAAGAATATTGTCCAAGTTAATAATGTCAACATATTCAAAATAAAATTAGACCAATACATATTAGATAATGCAGAGAAAAACTGGCCCCATAAATGATGGGAGACAGCCACAATGGGCTAAAAGAGAACCATGGAGGTAAGGGAGCTCCTCTTGTTTCTATACAGCACTGAGAATGGGGCTCTTTAATGCCTTCTTCTGTGTTACAACTCAGTATAAGATTCAGTATCAAATATCACAGCACACAGGCTAGGCCACACAAAGTGGAAAACTATCACAGCATGCAGGTTGGGCCACACAGAGTGGAAAACTATCACAGCACGCAGGCTGGGCCACACAGAGTGCAACACTATCACAGAACACAGACTGGGCCACACAGAGTGGAAAACTATCACAGCACTCAGGCAGGGCCACACAGAGTAGAAAACTATCACAGCACTCAGGCTGGGCTGCACAGAGTGGAAAACTGTCGGAGAACACAGACTGGGCCACACAGAGTGGAAAACTATCACAGCATGCAGGCTGGGCAGCACAGAGTGGAAAACTATCACAGCACTCAGGCAGGGCCAGACAGAGTGGAAAACTATCACAGCACTCAGGCTGGGCTGCACAGAGTGGAAAACTATCGGAGAACACAAACTGGGCCACACAGAGTGGAAAACTATCACAGCATGCAGGCTGGGCCGCACAAAGTGGAAAACTATCACAGCATACAGGCTGGGCCACACAGAGTAGAAAACTATTGTAGAACACAGACTGGGCCACACAGAGTGGAAAACTATCACAGCATGCAAGCTGAGCTCCACAGAGTAGAAAAGTATCACAGCAAACAGGCTAGGTCACACAAAGTGAAAGACAATTATGTTGCATGTTTTGGTGCGCACTTGTCAATCAGCGTGACCTAGGTTTGCATCCCAAGCCCAGATTCCCCAGTCAAGCTTGCAGGAAGCTTAGCATTCACTCTGAATACACATAGCTGAGCATACACTCTGATTGGACAGGCAATGCTTAGCACACAGTCTGACTGGACATGTGTGGTTGAGTGTACACTTTGGACGTGCAAGGCTGAGTGTGCTCTTTGGTTGGACACACAGGCTTGAGAGGGCACTCTGATTGGAAACCTCTGGCAAAGTGATGAGTCTGTTTGACAGATGAGGCTGAGCATACTGTTTTTTGTAAACACAAGGCTGATCCCACAATCTGATTGAACAGGTGAGGCTGAGCGCACATTCTGATTGAACAGGTGAGGCTGAGCACACATTCTGATTGAACAGCTGAGGCTGAGCGTACATTCTGATTAGACACATGAGTCTGATCTCACAATCTGTTTGAGAAGATGAGGCTGAGAGCACAGTCTTATGGACACAAAAAGGTGAGCCCACAATGCGATTGGGCACATGTTGCTGAGTGCACATTCTGAGTGGATGTGAGATGCCTCTAGAGAGATAAATAGGTGCCGGCCTGGTGGCGCAGAGGGATGAGGCACCAAGCCTCACCTGCCACCATGCCAGTGACCCAGGGTTTGGAGCAATCTCAGGACATCGGGGGTTGGCTGGAGACAGGAGGATCTAGCATCTGGAGGACAGCTCTCCTTCTCTGGGGAGGGGGGGGACATCAGCCCCAGCATTTGCCTGACCACTAGTGGTGGTTGGGGGTACAGGCAGTCGGGACCGCAATGTAGGGAATGGAGGAGTGGCAGCTGTTGACATCCAATGCATAAGAGCATGCATGGGCATGTCTGGACGGCATTGCAAGTCTGCTCCTCCGATGAGAGAAAAAATGGCAGAAAATGGCCAGCAGCGGGGCAGGATGATAATGACCCCTCTCAGGCTCCACACCCAGGCTACAGGGCCCTCTCTTGGAAACTGGATCCATTCCATTGGCAGGTGGGAGCCACTAATCTCCGCCACAGGGGGCAACCCATGGGGGAAGACCAGGATTGAGGTGAGTCCCTAGGATGCCAGATAATGAGGATTGGGGGGATGGGTGGAAGCAGCAGACCACCCCTGCAGGGGAGAAAAAAGAAATAGAAAAAAGAAGAGTGACAAAGGGGTGAGACATGCTGCGTAGCTGGAGGCTGCAAACAACGGTGTCAGTATTCCTCTTCGCACTTCGTGTGCTACAGGGATAAGGTGTGCAACCACATCAGTGGGCATTTGCATCCCCAACACCCAGACTGACAAACACTGTCAGGGGCTGACACAGGAGTATGGGGCCTGGTTAAATTGCAGAAACTTCAGGGAGTTAAGTCAGGGGAAGCTACAAGGGAGATGATAGGGGCAGGTAGAACAGAAGGGTTCCACTATGCTGTGGCGACAAGAAATTTGTTGACCATCGGCTGGCGACACACAACACCACCAACTGGTGTTGTGCCATCGCTTGGGGAACAAGTGTTTTCTGTGGGGGGTTTTACCTCTCACACCCCCATGCGGGGGTGTCGGCCCCCTGCACCCCCACACTAAAGTTTTCTAACTTCAGTCGTCGGAGTTAGTTCGGGGAGGGGGACAAACAACCTGGCTGCAGCAGTATCTGAATACCTGGAGACCATCATAGAGAACTGCCGAAAATGTTGCTGTGATGGTCTTCGTGGTATTTGCATCGCTGTACTGTCGGTACACCGAACAGAAGAAATGAAGATGAGCAAGAGGACATAAGAAAAAAAGTGTATGATATGTTTATGGAAAACAGAATACAGTTACTAGTTGACACTAATAAAATGGCACTGGAGAAGTTGTCTGGGATTATTAGCAAGGGCATCCTCTATATAAGCATTATGGGTCCCTTCTTGAGTTTGACATCAGCATCTGTTCAGATATGTCCTAGCTTTTTACTTGCCTTGGTTAAGATTTTCTTCAGTGGAAATATAGTTTTAATGGAGCTCATTTGGAAGATCTCTCTATCTTAACAGGTTGTGAGTTTAACTTGCATACAGGGGCTCTGGTTCATACACAGTGCTATTTCAATGCAGTGCGGGGAGCTACAGACAACCTTTAGGTAGCACTTTCAGCTAAGGCCCTTCTGCATATTTCTGGTTGTTGTTCATGTGGAAGATCTCATAGCAGAATCTGAAGAGACTAAAGGAAAACTTGTATATCCTGACAAACCTTGTCTCTCTCTCTCTCTGTCTCTCATTGTCCAGTAACAGGATCTAATGTAGTTGTCCCTGGCTGCGTGCTGGATGTTTGTGATTGCACAGAGGCTGCCTTATCTGCTTTCACAAAGTCCCTGTACTACAAGTATTTAACTCATCACTTTGGGATATGCTGATACATTAAAATAAATTATTTTATATTGTTTTCCACTTTCCTTGAGAACAAATTACATCACGTTTTTCTTCATGACAATTCTGTCTCCCAAACAGTACTAATGATGTGACATTCCTGGTATCACACTGGTTCCATGGCAGTATCCTGATTGTGCAAACCCTTCAATTGTTTCATTTGACAATGAGCACGGCAGGCACTGGTGCCAGGGATAGGAGCACAGTGTAGAGATTTGGGGAACAAGAGCAGGGCCATTCTCGATGCCCTACAGGTGGCATGCCTCAGACAGCTAGTGTTGGAACCCACTCAGGAGGGAGCAATCTTAGACCTGGTACTCTCAAATGGGGACAGTGAGAGGATCTCAGATCTAGAAGTGGGTAGCCATCTGGGCACAAGTGACCACCAAACAGTGTGGCTCATGATAAACTCAGCTACAGAGTCAAGCCATACAAAAGTGAGGGTACTGGACTTCAGGAGGGCTGACGTTGGCAAGATGGGAGAGTGCCTTAGAAAAGCACTCACAAACAGGCTAGAAGGAAGGGTGGAGCAACAATGGGGAAACATCAAAACTTCCATCACAGAGGCAACAAGCCTTTGTGTGAAGCAAATAAACAAATCAAAATGAAAGAAAAAAACACTATGGTTCTCAAAAGAGGTGGCGGGAAAGGTCAGGGAGGAAAAGATAGCATTCAGGAAGTATAAGGAAACACAGAAGGAGCAGGACAGAGAGCTGTACCAGTTAAGGCAGAAGGAAACAGGGAGGGAAGTCAGAATAGCAAAGGCCCAAATTGAGAAAAAGATAGCCAACTCAGTTAAGAAGGGGGATAAAACCTTTTATAGGTACATCTGGGAGTATAGAAAGACCAAGGGAGGGATAGTGAGGCTTAAAAGAATGGACAGTGGATGGGCAGAGAGGGACAGTGAAAAGCAAGGATACTGAATGAATACTTCTGCTCAGTATTCACAAAAGAAGAGGAGGGGGAGGTACCTAATCCAGTCAATAGAAGCACTCTGGATAGGGGGGTCAATACCAGTCCATTCACAGAAGAAAGAGTTCTGCAAGAACTCCTAAAACTGAAGGTGGACAAAGCAATGGGCCCTGACGGGATTCACCCCAGAATTCTAAAAGAACTAAGGGGAGAGCTAGTGACACCACTGACTACCCTTTTTAACAAATCATGGGAGGAGGGTGGATGTGATTTCCCTTCACAAAAGTGGGAGCAAAGCAGAGGCAGGAAACTACAAATCTGTTAGCTTGACCTCAGTGGTAGGGAAAATGATGGAATCACTTCTGAAAGAAATAATTGTTGAGTACCTAGAAGCCAGCGGGGCACAGGACCCAAGGCAGCATGGATTCACAGCAGGAAGCTCAAGTCAGATGAATCTGATAGATTTCTTTGACTGGGTGTCCAAAGTACAGTAGTAGACCAGGGAGGGGCTGTGGACATGGCCTACCTAGACTTTAGCAAGGCATTTGACACAGTCCCACACAAAAGATTAATAAACAAATTAGCCAGCATGGTAGTAGGTCCCAGGGTGGTAGCCTAGGTAAAACATTGGCTGGACAACAGGATACAGAGGGTAATAGTAAACAGAGTCCACTCCGAAGAAAGGGAGGTTACTAGCGGGGTACTGCAGGGTTCAGTACTGGGTTCGGTCCTTTTTAAAGTCTTTATAAATGACGTTGCAGAGGGACTGGAAGGAAACATATGCCTCTTTGCAGATGACACAAAGATCTGCAACAGGGTTGATACACAAAGGGGTGGAAAGGATGAGAAGGGACTTGGCAAGGTTGGAGGAATGGTTAAAAGTATGGCAGCTTAGATTCAATGCAAAGAAGTGCAAAGTAATGCACCTAGGAAACAAAAACCCAAGGGAAGAGTACACAATTGGAGGGAGGTACTAACAACAACAAAAATGGAAAGGGACCTGGGGGTAGTCATATCAGATGACCTAAAGGTAAGCAAGCAATGTGAGAAGGCAGTAAGGATGGCTGGGGGGATACTGGGATGTACTGTATAGGGAGAGGCATCATCAGTAGAAAATAAGAAGTTGTTATCCCTCTGTACAGACAGTTGGCAAGACCCCATCTGGAGTACTGCATGCAGTTCTGGAGGCCCCATCTCCGCAAGGACATAGACAGGATGGAGGCAATCCAGAGGACGGCAACTAAAATGGTGCAGGGTCTGCAACAGAAGCCATACGAACAGAGACTAAAGGAGCTTAATATGTATACCTCTGAGGAAAGGTGGGAGAGGCGGGGCATAATAGAAACTTTTAAGTACCTCAAAGGAGTCAACAAAGTCCAAGTGGGTAGCATCGTTTAGAAAAAGAGATGTGCAAGAACAAGGGGACACAATTTGAAGATAGAGAGGGACGGCTCAGGGGCAATGTGAGGAAGTATTTGTTCACAGAGAGAGAGTGGTGGACACATGGAATTGCCTTCCAGAGGAGGTTGTGGGGTCAAAAACGGGGGGAATTCAAGAATGCATGGGGGGGTAGGAAGAAGTAGGCTGTTGGTTAACTAGGATCTGCAGCTTATCCAATAGGTAGAGAAATGGGCAGACTAGGTGGGCCAAGCGGTCCTTATCTGCCGTCAAAGTCTATGTTTCTATAATCTATAAGTGACAGAATGGAGCTGGCCACGATAAGGCACCAAGCAACCCCAGTGAGATTGTTCCTGTTCCAGTACAGGGCACCCAATCTTCTGTTAACTATAGCCATCAGATTGTTCACATGGGGTGCAAAAGATAAGGTGTAATTGAAAGTTATTCCAAGGTATTTGAAGGTCTCCAGCTGTTCAAGGTTGTGTCCTTGACAATTTCTGATGACAAAGAGTGAAACTTTCCTCTGTATAACTTGGCCCTGCATTGATGGGATACAGATCACTCTTCTGTGAAACTGTGATCCACAGTAATGGGACACAGGTCACTCTTCTGTGGACTCTGGCCCACACTAATGGGACACAGATCAGTGTCTTGTAGAACTCAGACCCATATGGATGGAACACAGTTTAGTGTTCTGTGGACTTTGACCCACACTGATGGGACACAGGTCAGTGTTCTGTGGACTTTGACCCACACTGATGGGACACAGGTCAGTGTTCTGTGGAACTGAGGACCATACTTATGGGACACAGATCAGTGTTCTGTGGAACTCAGAACCACACTGATGGGACACAGGTCAATGTTCTGTGGAACTGAGAACCACATTGATGGGACACAGATCAGTGTTCTGTGGAACTCAGAACCACACTGATGGGACACAGTTCAGTGTTCAGTGTTCTGTGGACTCTAATGCACACTGATGGTAGCACTAATGCTCATCAGCTGATAAGTAGAACAAATAATCAATCAATCAATAACCAAATAAACAAGGAACCACACTGACGGGACACAGGTCAATGTTCTATAGAACTCGGCCGCACACTGATGGGTCAGAGGTCAGACTGAGCAGTTCAAATTGCAGCTTTCTATTTTCTGTCAGTAAGGTAGCTGTGATGACGTAAGAGTGCTTGCTAATTTTGACAGAAGGATTGTATTCAGGTGTTAACTACAGTTATGCAGAATGTTTACCTTGTTCTTTCTTGCCATAAATTCTTGTTGCATCCATGCTGTCCATATTAGGAGGACTGATCAAAAAAATTCATTCTGCTAGTCTATTCAGGAGGAGCATTAATGACCAGCTTGTTTCTGAGGATATAGCCTCAGGTAGTCTAATGCTGATGACACAACAGTGGTTATTGCATGTTGCATTCTGGAGTTAAGGGGGACAGGACATTTGTGCTAATTGGCAGCGGTTAGTAAAGTTCCTGTTTACAGAAATGAAATTCATATCTCCAAATGATCCATATTGAACTCTACCTGAATAAACACTGATGTGAAAACTGTGTTTTCAGTTGTTTTCTTTTTACGGACAACATGCTACATGGCTCCCTTCACAGAACCTGTAGTTTGGAGTTTTCACTATGTTGCAGTTTGTGTACAGAAATCTAATTATGAGCTGTTGACCTATCAGAACAAACAAAACCCAGGTGAAAGAGTGTCCTGGAGTGAATGAGCAGCTGCTAGCCAAAGATTTGGACAACCAAAAAACACAAATGGACCACTCAGGAAACACAAGATGCAAAGGTTTCACAAAGTGCTACACATGAAAAGGAGCAAATGAAATAAATAAAACCAAGCTGACGAAGGGTCACGAGAAGACCCAAAGCACTGGGGTTAGTGCTGTGGACTCGGGCGTTCATGCTGCTCATATTGCCTGCTTGGTTTTATTTATTTTATTTGCTCCTTTTCATGTGTAGCACTATGTAAAACCTCTGCATCTTGTTTTCTGAGTGCTGCCATTTGTGTTTTTCGTTTGACCTATCAGAACCTTGCTCAGTGTTCTGTGCACAAACCATGAAATAGCTAAAACTCCAGAGCCCAGATATTCAAAAATGAATGCAAGCGCAGCACCAATATTTGCTCTGCATTTGTGCTAGCACCCAGCCCAGTGGCTGCTATATTCAGTCAGACAGCGGACCAGTGCTATCCAACTGAATATCGGCCCATGTTGGCACAGAGCTAAGTCAAACTGCACTGCCCTGACATAGACCTGGGCTGTATCGTGCCCCCACGGAATAGCACTCTCAGACTGGATACTGCTGGGAGCGATGGTTATATTCAGCCACACCATGCAAATGAGCCCACTGAGCATACAAGGTGCAAAAGGGACCATTTGCATGCCCAATATGGGCTCATTTGCATGGTGAGTGGTGGCCCTTTAGTGCACATCCTCTGGCCACTTGATACATCATCTCTGGTGTCTAGCAGCACCCCAACCCCCAAACACCTGTCCTGTGAGAGTATCAATCTTCCCGGTGTCCAGTGGCACCCCCTCACCCCTTGATCACCCATCCCATGAAAATACCTATCTCCCTGGTATCTACTGGCACCTCCCACACCCAGATCACCCGTCCCGTGACAGTTCATATCTTCCTGGTGACTAATGACACCCCCCACCCCCGAACACCCGTGCTGTAGAATATAGCTATCCATGGTGTCTAGTGGCACTCCCAACCCCTCCCCGAACGCCTGTCTTGTGACAGGTCATAGCTCCCTGGTGTCTAGTGGCACCCTCCCAAACACCCCCCATCCCTGAACACCCATCTTATATTATGTATCCATATCTCTGTAACCCCCTTGTGAATGGGGGTTTGTGAACACTTTCTCAGAGCTCGTTTTATGCTCCATGCCTGGTCCGTAATCAGCATAAACGCCGCTTAAATGGGGAACAGCTGAGCGCTCCTAAAAGCCTCCGTAAGCTGTCCCTTTAAGGGCTGCCTGTTGCAGCCATAAGTAACTAAAATGGAGGGGGACTGTGTGGTTGTATGCCCGAGTCCCGTCCGCTACACTGAAAGAATGACTCCCTTCTGCCGTCGCTAGTGGTGCAGAAGGAGTTCTCTTGGGGGATGCGATTGTTTGATGGAAACGATGTTAAATAAAAATGATAATGTGGTTGTTCTAACCTGTCTTCCTTTGCAGTAAGGACTGTTTGATTACCTCCTCCATTTTGCTTCAGAACTGCTGAATTGGGCCAATCAGTACCTCGGGACCCTACAGAGTCGGCTGACCAATAGAGGGACTGCTTGTATTTTGGGAAAGGCATTATGGGCTATGGCACTTTTTCGCACCACTGAGGGCAGGAGGAAATGACTGGCGTGTTCAGCCAGCCAATAGAAGCGGGTAGCGCCCGAAATGAAGGAAGAGCCCTTGGCTGTTGTGAGCAGATGCGTTGTGGCTGAGGTGAGGAGAGGAGCTCTGTGCTTCTGCGCTGTGGGAGTGTTCACGCAAGAGCGCGTGAAGGCCTGAAGCTATTTTGCCTTGTGAGGTTGACTAAATCCACGGCGTGCAGGTCGGAGGAGGCTGGTGCCAGCCCAGCTACCTACCAGGCTCAACCTGAAGGGACTGGAGAGAATTGCTGAGTCATGCTCGGTCCGCCTGTAATGTTGAAACTGCCATTCGCTGTTTGAGTTCTTCTGCAATTTGTGACGGCTTGAAAGCAGCTGCCTGGTATGGTACCCCTCTGTTGTTGCCATATAAATGTGTGAGAAGGCTGGTGAAGTTCGGGCTCCATCCTGGCAGCGTTGAAGAAATCGTTATTTGCTGGGGTTGTGAGTACTGATTCAGGGTAGCTCCCTGCAGAGTGTGTACACAGTGGTTTCCAGTGCATTGTTATACTGCTGACTGCCTAATTAAACTTTCCTCCTATTCTGACCTGCTCAGGACTGTAATGTTTATCTGTGTTAAGGGTCCCAACCAGCTGCCACGTTTGGACTAGCCATTAGGGCTTGGATACCCCGGGACAGTAAATTCAAGGGTTAGGCCTGTGCACAGAGCCCTAGGTAGCTAATATTAGTATAAGCTAATTAACCTGATTTTTCCCCCTCTTCCTTGTTATTCCCCCTTTAATAAATCAGATTATCATGTTGCAACTACATCCTGGCTGGTTTGAGCATCCCTGGCGAACTGCTGCATAGTGACTGTGACATAATTGTACCTTACCTTACAGGGAGTCCCCGGAGTGTGCGGAGAGATACTACCGGGGGTAAGTGTACTGGTGAAAAGAATTGTTGGTACACTGGGTAAGCCACTAGTGGGACAAAAAGGGGGTTGCAGCAACCCAGAGGGCTGTAACTGAGGCGGTCTCGACCGTTCTAACCCCAACCTCTGGGTGGAGGCACCCGACAATGGATCTGGGACTCTCACCCTGTCTCAGTGGAGGCAGGCAGGGGTAGTAGCCCTAAGGGTAGCGCCCCCTAGGGGTTACAAATTGGAGGCACCACTGGGATCAGCGTCCCCTAGTGGCCAAGTGGGGAAGCACACAAGAAATGGAAAAAATGGAAGGGGATATGCTGGGAAAAATTAAACTGGGACCCATCAAGACCATGGTACACAGACTGATGGGGTGGGGTGAAGCTGAAGAGCTAGACTCCCAGAAGATCGTGTTATTGTTAGATGTGCCTTTGGGAACCCCAACTGTTGACATAATTTCTGCTGCAGAGCGAGTAAAATGTTTGGGCAAAGTGGAGGTAAAAGGGCGTATGGCTGATTTGCTTGACCAGACGCTGCAGGTGTTACTTCTATGCTGTGTGGCCATCGACCCCGAGAAGGTACCTCCTGTGATTTATCCGGAGGGTGCTTCACAAGGATTGAGGCTAATTCATATTTGCAGTGGGTCAGTCACTCCTGGGGGGTCTCCTCAAATGAACAGTTTTAAAGACAAACTGCTTAAATTGTTGGCCGTGGAGGGGAGAACTACCCAGGAGTTGCTACAAGCCTTAGATTTATCCAGTGATGCTACCCCTCATTACTCCCCTGGCACTTCCCCTTGCCCACCTAAGAGTTCTGTGCTGGCTTCCCTGCTCCTGGTGGTCCCACCCATACAGCTCGATTCTTACCGTAAGCTAAAACTTTTCTCTGGCACCGTGCCGGTGCCCCCCGGGGAGGATCACCTGGAGGCTTGGATGGACTATGCCACCCCTTTAGTCCAGGAATGGCAATGTTCTGAGGGGGAGAAAAGGAAGAGGCTGATGGAGAGCTTGAGGGGCCCTGCTTTAGAAGCTATTCGATTCTTCCGGGCCACCCGTCCAGAAGCCACCGCTGCAGAGTATCTCTCTGCTTTGGAAGGGTTTTTTGGGAGTACCGAGACTGGTGAAGACTTATTATGGAAATTCAGGTCTGCTAAGCAGTGGAGAAATGAGAAATTGTCCGCTTTTGTCACTAGAGTGGAGCGGGCCTTGCAGAAGGCCTATAGAAAAGGGGGAATCACTGCCACAGCCCTGAATCAGGTCCGGTTAGAACATGTTCTAAAGTCTGCCAGATTTTCTAGTGTGATGCTGCTGAAACTTAAGCTACAGGATCGGCGGGCCACCCCGCCTGAATATTGTCAATTAATGAGGGAAATTAGGGAAGTGGAGACTGATGAAGAGGGGTGGGAGCCATGTGTGGGGGCGGTACACACTAGTGGAACCCCTGAGCCTAACACCCCCGAGGAGACCGGTCTGTCCAGAGGGTCTGAAGGGTCCCCAGATTTTCCAGGTACTGTGGGAATGCGAGTTATTTCCTCCGACCTCCACGTAGAGAGTGAGTTGAGGGCCGAGGTCAGGAATTTACGGGAACTGGTGAGGGACTTGAAGCAATCTACCATGTACCCTATTAGGACCGGGGCCCCTGAGTCTGGTAGAAGCCCGAGCCCTGGCCAAAGAGAGCTCTCTCACCCCTCTCAGAGCCCCCACAGATAAGGTGCCCCCCGCAGAATAGTGACCCCGGGAGCCCAAGTTCTGTTACCGTTGCGGGGAAGATGGGCATTTCCAACCCGAGTGCCAGAGGCCCGAGAATTTAAGGAAAGTTAACAACAGACTGATCACCCGACATCGCCAGGCCCAGTCTCAGGCTCCCAGGAAAAGTTTTGTGACTCAGGCCCATGCTCAGGCGACTATCAATGCTCGGCCCCAACTGGTCTGATGTGGTCGGGCCTTCAATGGAGACCCCGGTGCTGGTAAATGGAATTCCCACTCAAGCTGTATTAGACAGTGGCTCTCAGGTAACCATCATGTTTCAGGACTGGTACCAGGCACACTTACCTGAGGTGCCCCTGCAACCTTTGAATGGTCTACATGTGTGGGGGTTGAGCGACAAGGCCTATCCGTATTTGGGGTACATTCGAGTCTGGTTATCTTTTTCTGCAACTGTGGCTGGAATGGATGAGCAGGTGGAAACCCTAGTTTTAGTTTGCCCACCCACTGGACTGTATGATGGGGTGCCTCTGTTGATTGGGACAAATGCGCATATGTTCGGACGATTGGCCCAATTGTGTTCTGAAAAACAAGCATTCCAGACTGGGTGAGCTTTAAGCATACCTGCTGTGATTCAACAGGCAAGTGCTACTCAGAAGAAGGTTAGTGGGGAGGAACCTGAAGACCCGGTGGGTATGGTGTGGAAAAAGGATCCGGCCCCGGTGATACTTGCCTCGAATGCCCAATGTGTCCTGCATGGAGAAGTACGACTGAAAACCGATGTTAAGAATAAGTTGTTAATGTTGGATGTGCCTGTGGAGGAAAAATTACCTGAGGGACTGTTGGTCAAACCCAGCATCTTGCCGGCTAGAGCTCATGCTTATGTTAAGAGAGTGATGGTTCAAGTGCATAATGTGTCCGACAGGGAGGTTCAAATAAGAAGAGGGTGCACCTTGGCCAGCGTACATTGTGTGGATACTGCAGTACTGCCAAACCGAAAGGGTTCCAGGACAGATGATAGAGTTACTCCTGATTTGTTCGACTTTGGTGACTCCCCGCTGCCAGTTGAGTGGAAACAAAGGGTCAGTGAGAGGCTTGCCAATAGAGACCAGGTTTTCTCCCTGAAAGAGTGGGATGTGGGATGTGTACAAGGGGCTGAGCATCACATTCGGCTGCATGATGAAAGGCCTTTCCGAGAGAGATCCCGGCGCCTGGCCCCCGCTGATATAGATGATGTAAGGCGGCATCTACAAGAAATGTTGGCTGCTGGTGTAATACAAGAGTCCAGGAGCCCCTATGCCTCCCCCATAGTAGTAGTAAGGAAAAAGAATGGGGCAGTTCGGATGTGTGTAGACTATCGCACTTTGAATTGGTGGACCATTCCGGACCAGTATACCATGCCACTCATACAGGATGCATTGGATTGTTTAAATGGTAGCAAGTGGTTCTCTGTGTTGGATCTTCGCAGTGGATACTACCAGATCCCGATGGCCTCAGACGACCGGGAGAAGACTGCCTTCATTTGCCCCCTGGGCTTCTATGAGTTTGCCCGGATGCCTCAAGGGATCTCGGGTGCCCCAGCCACTTTTAGCCTGATGGAGCGGGCTGTGGGGACATGAATCTACTCAAATGTCTGGTCTATTTAGATGACGTCATAGTGTTTGGTCGATCGTTGGAAGAGCATGAGCAACGATTATTCAAGGTCTTGGATCGGTTGGAGGATTTCGGCCTCAAGCTGTCTATTGACAAGTGTCAATTCTTCCAGACTTCTGTAAAATACGTGGGCCACACAGTGTCCACTGAGGGCATAGAGACTGACCCTAGAAAAGTGGAGGCTTTGACCACTTGGTCTCAGCCCAGGAATTTGAAAGAGCTGCAATGATTCCTGGGGTTTTGTGGATACTATAGGCGGTTTGTTAAGGACTATTCTCGAGTGATTTGCCCCCTCCTCAACCTCACTCAGGGGTATCCGCCTATGCACAAAAAGTATAAGAAGGCTGTGCGCTTGGAGACAGAAAAGAAGTATTTCCGGCCGAATGATATGTTTGGGGATCGCTGGACTGCTGAGTGTGAGAAAGCCTTTTATGACATCGTATATCAACTTACTCATGCCCCAGTGTTGGCCTGTGCTGATCCGGCCAAGCCGTACATTCTCCATACTGATGCCAGTCTACAGGGATTGGGGGCTGTGTTATACAAGGAGCACTCGAATGGTCTGAGACCTGTAGCATTTGCCAGCAGAAGCCTGACTCCTTCAGAAAAAAATTATCCAGTGCACAAACTAGAGTTCCTGGCTCTGAAGTGGGCCATTGTTAATCAGTTTCATGACTATTTGTATGGTGCCAAGGTATTGGTAAAGACTGATAACAATCCTCTGATGTATGTACAGACCTCTGCCAAGTTGGATGCCACAGGCCATAGGTGGCTCTCCGCCTTGGCCACCTATGATTATGCTGTTGAATACAGGGCGGGCCTAAACCATATAGATGCGGATGCTCTCTCTCGGAGGCCTATGCCATGAACTGATTGGGTCAGGTTATCCAAACCTGACATGAGAGCCCTTTGCCAGAAATTTGACAAAGAGGAACAGGTATCTCCTGACGGGGTGGACTGCATGGTGGATTGTTTGGGACCATCCGAAAATTGCATACCGACTGCCTATTGTCACTTCTCTGCACTAGACACTGGCTCATTGCCACAGTTTAACAATGATAGTCTCCAACAGGCTCAATCCCGCGACCCCATGATCAAATCAGCTTTAGAAGCCCTCTGTGCAGGGAACGACGTGTCCAAGTTACGTTCCACTGATCTAAGGACTGCCTTGTTGTATAAGGAAGGGCCCAAATTGAAACTGATTAACCAACTATTATACAGAGAGAATGTGAATAAGGAAGGCCGAGTAGACAAACAACAACAGGTGCTGCCCTTAGCTTTTAGAGGATTGGTCTTGGGATCCTTGCATAATCAAATGGGGCATCTCGGCATAGACCGGACTCTTGATCTAGTACGGGCTCGATTTTACTGGCCGAAAATGAGTACGGATGTAGAGCAATATGTCAAGACCTGTAGTCGCTGTTTGCAAAGAAAAGCTTTACCCCAGAGAGCTGCTCCCCTGGTCAACATTACCACTAGTGCCCCTATGGAACTGGTCTGTATTGATTTCTTGAGTTTAGAGCCCGATCTGAAAAGTGTCAGCAACATATTGGTGGTCACTGGTCATTTTACCCGGTACGCACAGGCTTTCCCGACTAAGGATCAGAAAGCAACCACGGTGGCTAAGATACTTGTTGAGAACTTTTTCGTCCACTATGGGCCCCGCAGCGGATCCATTCTGACCAGGGAAGGGACTTTGAGAGTCGTTTGATTAAAGAGATGCTATCCTTGTGGGGGGTACGAAAGTCAAGAACCACACCCTATCATCCACAGGGAGATCCTCAGCCTGAAAGGTTTAACCGCACCTTGCTTGACATGTTGGGCACATTGCAACCAAAAGATAAACCGAGATGGAGCCAGCAGATTAGCACCTTAGTTCACGCTTATAATTGTACTAAAAGTGACGCCACAGGATTTTCTCCGTACCGACTGATGTTTGGGAGAGAGGCTAGACTGCCAGTTGATGTGTGTTTTGGGGTTTCCCCTGATAGAGTGCAAGCAGAGAACCATCTACAATATGTACAGAAATTAAAGGCCCAATTAAACCATGCCTACCAACTGGCCCAGACTATGGCGGCTAAGCGAAACCTGGCCAACAAAGAACGATACGATAAGAAAGTAAAAGCAATGGAGTTAAAAGAAGGGGACAGAGTGTTATTGAGGAATCTGGGACTACATGGGAAACATAAAATTGCTGACAGATGGCATCACCTCCCTCACATTGTTGTGGGAAAGTTGACAGATCTGCCTGTATATAAAGTGCGGCCTGAAAACAATTCTAAAGATGTGAAAACTATACACAGAAATCATCTGCTGCCAATCGGACAAGTCCTGATTGAAGCTGAATCTTCAAATGCTCCCCCCTCCAGGCCTATGACTAGATCTGCTACCAGGAAAGGCATCAAACCCATTGATCCCTCAGCAGGCCAACCAAAAGGGCCTCGCCCAAGGTCTGCAGAGGGAAGTGAGCAACCAGTGGTGCTAGAAGATGACGAAGACGATATTGAATACTATCCCTCTTATGAATTGAGCCAGTTATTTCGGGGCAATCCTCTTGTTAACTCTGGAGATGAGGTTGGGCCTTCTGGACTGTCTCAGCCCCCAGCTTTGTCTCCAGGACCAATGCTCCCAGACCTTGAATTGGGTGGCAATAATGCCCAGGAGGTGGGATCTTTGAGCATAGCTGAACTGTGTGGCCTGGCTGAATTGTCTGACTTTTCAGAGGAAGAGAGTGAGATGGGGGAGCAAGCAAGTGATATGCCCGAACCGGAAGAATATTTTGAATGCCCTGATGGTTCCTCACCTGTACCTGGACAGCCCCCAGCTGAGCCCAGTGGGGTGGGTCCGGGGATAGAAGGTCAGGCCCCCAATAGTACTACGAGTACTGAGCCCTTTTCCCCCGTAGAGATTCCCGTTACTAATGTCAAGGAGACTGAAGTGGAATCAGGGCCTGTTTCAAGGTCCCTCGAAACCCCTAGGCGATCCGGCCGAGAAACACGGCCGGTAATAAAGTTGAGTTATGAGTCTCTGGGTCAGCCGGTGGACTTGCCCTTGAATGTGGTCCACAAAGGGGTGTATGTGTCCCGGGTTCCTTGCCTAACTTAGCCTTGGGGATGACTCCAGACTGTTGGTATTACCCTTTGAGTGTGATGCCCCTGCTTTAGGTAACCTACCCGTAACTGCAAGGGAGGGTTCCCCCCTAGTCCGGGGTTATGAGCAGGAATTAACGACCTGAGTTAAGAAAAGAGAGCAAGGGTTTGAGTCTATAAGGTTGTATAAACCATAGTACTTTGTAAAATGTAATATTCATGTATGTGATACTACATAGGGTATAGTGTTAACCAAGATATTTGCCTTACAGGATCCAAGGGTAACTACTTGGCATGGACGCCAAGTTTCTTCCAGGCCAGGAAGGGTGTAACCCCCTTGTGAATGGGGGTTTGTGAACGCTTTCTCGGAGCTCGTTTTATGCTCCATGCCTGGTCCGTAATCGGCATAAACGCAGCTTAAATGGGGAACAGTTGAGCGCTCCTAAAAGCCTCCGTAAGCTGTCCCTTTAAGGGCTGCCTGTTGCAGCCGTAAGTACCTAAAATGGAGGGGGACTATGTGGTTGTATGCCCGAGTCCCGTCCGGGACACTGAAAGAATGACTCCCTTCTGCCGTTGCTAGTGGTGCAGAAGGAGTTCTCTTGGGGGATGCGATTGTTTGATGGAAACGATGTAAAATAAAAATAATAATGTGGTTGTTCTAACCTGTCTTCTTTTGCGGTAAGGACTGTTTGATTGCCTCCTCCATTTTGCTCCAGAACTGCTGAATTGGGCCAATCAGTACCTCGGGACCCTACAGAGTCAGCTGACCAACAGAGGGACTGCTTGTATTTTGGGAAAGGCATTATGGGCTATGGTGCTTTTTCGCACCACTGAGGGCAGGAGGAAATGACTGGCATGTTCAGCCAGCCAATAGACGTGGGTAGTGCACGAACTGAAGGAAGAGCCCCTGGCTGTTGTGAGCAGATGCGTTGTGGCTGAGGTGAGGAGAGGAGCTCTGTGCTTCTGCGCTGTGGGAGTGTTCCTTGAGGCAGCGTGAAGGCCTGAGCGGCCGTTTGCCTGTGTGATTCGGACTAAATCCGCCGGCGTGTGGTCGGAGGAGACTGGTGCCAGCCCAGCTACCTACCAGGCTCAACCTGAAGGGACTGGAGAGAATTGCTGAGTCGCGCTCGGTCCGCCTGTAATGTTGAAACTGCCATTCGCTGTTTGAGTTCTTCTGCAATTTGTGACGGCTTGAAAGCAGCTGCCTGGTATGGTACCCCTCTGTTGTTGCCATATAAATGTGTGAGAAGGCTGGTGAAGTTCGGGCTCCGTCCTGGCAGTGTTGAAGAAATTGTTATTTGCTAGGGTTGTGAGTACTGATTCAGGGTAGCTCCCTGCAGAGTGTGTACACAGTGGTTTCCAGTGCATTGTTATACTGCTGACTGCCTAATTAAACTTTCCTCCTATTCTGACCTGCTCAGGACTGTAATGTTTATCTGTGTTAAGGGCCCCAACCAGCTGCCACGTTTGGACTAGCCGTTAGGGCTTGGGTACCCCGGGACAGTAAATTCAAGGGTTAGGCCTGTGCACAGAGCCCTAGGTAGCTAATATTAGTATAAGCTAATTAACCTGATTTTTCCCCCTCTTCCTTGTTACTCCCCCTTTAATAAATCAGATTATCGTGTTGCAACTACATCCTGGCTGGTTTGAGCATCCCTGGTGAACTGCTGCATAGTGACTGTGACATAATTGTACCTTGCTTTACAGGGGGTCCCTGGAGTGTGCGGAGAGATACTACCCGGGGGGTAAGTGTGCTGGTGAAAAGACTTGTTGGTACACCGGGTGAGCCACTAGTGGGACAAAAAGGGGGTTGCAGCAACCCAGAGGGCTGTAACTGAGGCGGTCTCGACCGTTCTAACCCCAACCTCTGGGTGGAGGCACCCGACAACGGATCTGGGCCCCTCACCCTGTCTCAGTGGAGGCAGGCAGGGGTAGTAGCCCTAAGGGTAGCGCCCCTTAGGGGTTACATCTCTGATGTCTAGTGTCACCCCTCCAAACACAACCGTCCCATGAAAGTATCACTCTCTCTGATGCCTAGTGGCACCCGTCACCCATCCCGTGAGAGGTGTCAATCTCCCTGGTGCCTAGTGGCACTTCCCAATACCCAGTCACCTATCCTGTGTCAGTGGATAGCTCCCTGGTGTCTAGACACCAGGGACATTTATTCTCCTACAGGATGGGCGAGATGGGAGGAGGGGGCCACCAGACACCATGGAGACTGATACTCTCAAAGGACAGGTGTTTGGGGGGTGAGGGAGTGACACTAGACACCAGGAATATATGTACATAATATGGGATGGGTGTTTGGGGAGTGGGGTGTGCTGCTATACACCTGAGATAGCTACTGTCTATTGGACAGTGGGTGACTCTGGACATCAGGGATGCCGTTTCATATTATGGGAAGGGGGTTTGGGGGAGTGTCCCTGACCACCTTGGCCTGCAACCTTGCTGGCATGACTGGCGAGTGGGTGTGGGTGACTGCAGTACATCCATCCTGCCATCGGTGGGGTGGGGGTGCAGGTTTAGCACCCGGTTAAGTTGTGGGTTTCGACAACGGTAAATATCACCTCTTTGGATGCTGTTTACTGTCATCACAAATCTTTGAAGATGTTGTGCCCATATGCAGAAAGGGACCCCTCATTTGCATGTGCACAGCATTATGTTAGCACCTCGGCATGAACAGGTTTAGCCCGTATAGCCCCACCCAAAAAAGGCTGCAAACCTGGATAGCACGGGTGCAAATCCTGTTTGCGCCACAGCACAATTTTGAATGTCTGGCCCCAGACCGCAGGTTCCATGAAGAGAGCTGTAACACAGTATTGCCCATAAAAACAAAATACAGTTTTTCATGTCACTTTCTATTCTGGTACAATTAAATACAGATAATTTAGGGGAACGAATAGCATTTCTGAAAGTAAGAACTGTATAAACAGCTGCCAATTAGAAATTATTTCCTACCCTCTTTAAGTATTGTTTTTTTTTTTCTTCATATGCTTTTTTTATCATTTGATTCAGCACTGTTTGAGATTGCCTTTTTCACAACACTCTATTCTGAAATGCAAAGGATTAGTGAAAAACAAATGCCTGGTTTGGCTGACATTGCTTGGACCACAGGAGGCCTTTGATCAGAGTGCAGTAAGCAAGCTGTGTGAGCCCAGTCAAATGAATGTAGTTAGTGACCATGTGGTGCAGTAGCAAGACATGCTGAGAGCTTGCAGCAGGCAGCTCGGACAGGCTGTGCTTTTTTGGTGATGACCCCTTGCTTCTTTTCCCAGAGGCTGGTGGTTGCAGATGTGTCGTGATCGATTGCGTTATTCATGCAATCCTTTTGTTGTTGCTTAATTTTCAGAGTGTTAAGCTGCTAGCTGCTAGAAAGGAAATGAGTGACTGTGACTTGTTTTTCTCATTTTTGTACCAGAATGGTTTGGGTATTTTGTGGCTGAAACATGTATTTGATGCATTTAAAAGTGACCTGCATTTGAGGATTTGAGTCTTCAGAAGACACAGAAATGCATTATTTTATTTTAACAATTCCTAATATTTATTTACATAAAAGCACAGTTAGGGTGGTCCTCATTTCACAGGAATGAAAATAGTAATTTTATTGAGGTTGTTTGCAACCATGAAATTATGGCTTTTAATAAATATTTTAATAAAAATTATCCCATAGGATATTTACTCCACCAGCTGGGTTCATAAAAGGCCTACTATGGACTTAAGGGTAGTATGTGTGTGCGTGTGTGTGTGTGTGTGCATGCATGCGTGTGTGCATGTGTGTATTTTATACATACAGTAAAACTTACCTATTAAGGACATTGCTTATTAAAGCAAGGCAAGGCAACTTTATTTCTAAGGCGCCCAATTCTGGAGGCTCTGGGCACCGTACACAGTAAAAACAGAATACAAAATACAGAAATGACATTTGTGCGGTAGCAGAATATTTAAAACGACATTCTTAAAAGCGTAAATATAAAATATAAAAGATAGCTGTGGGTAGGGTGGGGGGAGATGGCTTAATCCCCAAAAGTCTGTCAGAAGAGGTGGGTCTTAAGCCTCTGCTTAAAGACATCAATTGAGGGGGCCTCCTGGACTGCAGCTGGAAGCGTGTTCCACAGGGTCGGCCCAGAGACACTAAATGCTTGATCACCAGAGGTCTTGAGCCATACCCTGGGAGCATCTAGGAGGCCCCTCGAAGCAGAGTGCAAGGAGCAGGCAGATGATGCAGGTGACGGGAGCTCAGACAGGTAGCCAGGACCCAGCCCATAAAGGCCTTATAGGTGAGCAAGCCCACCTTGAAAAGGACTTGCCACCTGACCGGCAGCCAGTGCAGAGCACGCAGGACCAGGGTCACATGGCATGACCGAGATAGTTCTGTCAGTAACCGGGTCACCACTTTCTGCACCAGCTGTAGCCTGTGGAGGGTCCCTCCCATGATCCTGAAGTAAAGATTGTTACAGTTGTTGAGTCTGGAGGTCACAAAGGCATGTACTAGGGTTGGCAGATCTTCGGGCAGAACTAGGGGCTTGACCCTGGTGATGTTCCGTAAGCGGTAAAAAACACTCTTCACAACAGATGACCCCTGATCTTCAAAGGTCAGTCTGCTGTCCAGGATCACACCTAGATTTCGCACCCTTGGGGAAGCAACCAATGGAGCATAGAAACATAGAATTTGACGGCAGATAAGGACCGCTTGGCCCACCTAGTCTGCCCATTTTCCTACCTAACAGACAAGCTGAAGATCCTAGTTAACCAATAGCTTACTTCCTCCTACCCCCCACTAGGACTGCCTTATGCCTGTCCCATGCATTCTTGAATTCCCCCACTGTTCTTGACTCCACGACCTCCTCAGGGAGGCTGTTCCATGCATCCACAACCCTCTCTGTGAAAAAATACTTCCTCACATTACCTCTGAGCCGTCCCCCCTCTATCTTCAAATTGTGCCCCCTTGTTCTTGCACATCTCTTTTTCTGAAAGATGCTACCCTCTTGGACTTTGTTGATTCCCTTGAGGTACTTGAAAGTTTCTATCATGTCCCCTTTCTCCCTTCTTTCCTCAAGGGTATACATATTAAGCTCCTTTAGTCTTTCTTCGTATGTCTTCTGGTGCAGACCCTGCACCATTTTGTGCCCTCCTCTGGACAGCCTCCACTCTATCTATGTCTTTCTTGGAGATGGGGTCTCAAGAACTGCACACAGTACTCAGATGGGGTCTCACTAACTGTCTATACAGAGGGATAACAACTTCCTGTTTTCTACTATTGATGCCTCTTCCTATGCATCCCAGTATCCCCAGCCTTCCTTACTGCCTTCTCACATTGCTTGCCCACCTTTAGGTCATCTGATATAATTACCCCAGGTCCCTTTCCATTTTTACTGTTGACAGTATCTCACCCCCCACTGTGTACGCTTCCCCTGGGTTTTTGTTTCCCATGTGCATTACCTTGCACTTCTTTGCATTGAATCTGAGCTGCCATGCATTTGACCATTCCTCCAACCTTGCCAAGTCCCTTCTGATCCTTTCCACTCCATCTTGTGTATCAACCCTGTTGCAGATCTTTGTGTCGTCTGCAGAGAGACATACTATTCCTTCCAGTTCCTCTGCAATGTCACTTATAAAGACATTAAAAAGGACCTGTCCCAGTACTGAACCCTGCGGTACCCTGCTAGCAGCCCTCCTTTCTTCACTGTGTACTCCATTTAATACTACCCTTTAGTCCCTGTTGTCTAGCCAATTTTTATCCAGGCTTCCACCTTGGGACCCACTCCAAAGGCTGGCTAACTTGTGTATTAATCTTTTGTGTGGGACTGTATCAAATGCCTTGCTAAAATCTAGGTAGGCCATGTCCACAGCCCCTCCCTGGTATACTACTTTGGTCACCCAGTCAAAGAAATCTATTAGACTCGTCTGACATGACCTTCCCATTGTGAATCCATGCTGCCTTGGGTCCTGTGCCCCACTGGCCTCTAGGTACTCAACAATTCTTTCCTTCAGAAGTGATTCCATCATTTTCCCTACCACTGAGGTCAAACTAACTGGTCTGTAGTTTCCTGCCTCTGTCCTGCTCCCACTTTTGTGAAGAGGAATCACATCTGCCCTCCTCCAGTCCTCGGTACCACCCCATCCTCCCATGATTTGTTAAGGAGAGTAGTCAGCGGTGTCACTAGTTCTACCCTTAGTTCTTTTAGAATTCTTGGGTGAATCCCATCAGGCCCCATTGCTTTGTCCACCTTCAATTTTATTAGTTCTTTCAGAACCCTTTCTTCTGTAAATAGACTGGTGTCGACCCCCGTCTTCAGAGTGTTTCTCTTGTTTGGTTTAGGTACCTCCCCCTCCTCTTCCTGTGTGAATACTGAGCAGAAATATTCGTTCAGTATCCCTGCTTTTTCACTGTCACCCTCTACCCACATTCCCTCCCCTTTATTAAGCCTTAGTATCCCTCCTTTGGTCTTTCTTCGCTCCCTAATGTACCTATAAAAGGTGTTATCTCCTTCTTAACAGAATTGGCTATCCTTTCCTCGGTTTGGGCCTTTGCTATTCTGACTGCCTTCCCAGCCTCTTTCTGCTTTAACTGATAAAGTTATCTGTCCTTCTCCTTCTGTGTTTCCTTATATTTCCTGAATGCTATCCTTTTCTCCTTAACCTTCCCTGCCACCTCTTTTGAGAACCATAGTGGTTTTTTCCTTCGTTGTGTTTTATTGATCTGCTTTACACAAAGGCTTGTTGCCTCTGTGATGGCTGTTTTGATTACTCCCCATTGTTCCTCCACCCCTCCTTCCTGCCTGTTTGCTAGTGCTTTTCTGAGGCACTCTCTCATTTTCCCAAAGTCAGCCCTCCTAAAGTCCAATACTTTTGCTTTTGTATGGCTTGATTGTATGGCTGTGTTTATTGTGAGCCACACTGTTTGGTGGTCGCTTGTTCCCAGATGGCTACCCACTTCTAAATCTGAGATTCTTTCTCCGTTCCCATTTGAGAGTACCAGGTCTAAGATTGCTCCCTCCCAAGTGGGTTCCAATACTAGCTGTCTGAGGCATGCCCCCTGTAGGGCATCAAGAATGACCCTGCTCTTGGATGTGCCTGCAGCAAAGGTGCTCCAGTTAACATCTGGCGTATTCAGGTCCCCCATCAACAATATCTCCCCTTTTTCTGCCATTCTAAGAAAACCTTCTATCATTTCCTTGTCCATTCCCTCCCCCTGAGATGGGGGTCTGTATACAACCCCATGCGGATTGTGGTACCATTTCCTGTCTCCAGGGTGACCCAGAGTGCCTCATCTGCTCCCTGTTTACTCTTTAGTTCTGTTGCTTTGATCCTTTCCTTTACATGAGAGCTACTCCTCCTCCTCTTTTACCCTCCCTGTCCTCCTGTAGATTGTGTATCCTGGTATGTTGAAATCCCAGTCATGGTTCTCTGTACCATGTTTCTGTGACTGCCACAATATCCAGAACCCTCTTCCATCAAGGCCACTAGTTCAGGGCTTGTTACACAGACTATGGGCATTGGTACTCATCATTCTCCACTTTTTGATAGCCTTACCCCTTTTAGCCCCATTTCTGTCCTTACTGCCTTTGCCTTTTTTTACATTTACCTCTGTTCTGCTCCCTAATAACTTCTCTACCTTGGTGTTTACCTCACTAATCACTATGTTTTGTGGGGGGAGGCTGGGATTTCCTAGCTCCTTTTCAGTGCCTCCCCCCTTGGCTAGTTTAAATGCTTGCCAATGAAGCATTTAAACCTCTCACCTAAGATTCTGGTCCCCCCCAGACAGATGCAGACCATTGCACCAGTATAGGTCTGCATCCCTCCAGGTGGCTCCCCAGTCCCCAATGAAGCCAAAACCCTGAGCTCCAAACCAGTTTTTCAACCACTCATTGAATTTCCTGGTGAGGTGCCTAACATCTCCCTTGCCATAGACATACAGCACCCCAGGCAGGTTACCATGTGCTACTTGTCTAAGGCCCTCCCAACTCTACAAACTCCTCTTGCACTGCTCTGATCCCATTCCTAACCAGGTCATTTGTCCCTAGGTGGACAATGACATCCAGCTCCCTCCCTTGTGCAGCTCCTCCCACGATCCTGAGGATTCATTTCCTGTCCCTCCAAGTCGTGGCGCCAGGAAGGCACCTTACCTCCCTCTCCCCTTCCTTCCCATTTCTACTCCCCTAATGATTGAGTCCCCCACCAGGAGTTGTTTCCTTCCCCTGTGGGGTCCCATGCCACCCTCCTGTGGGTCTCCTTTGTGAAGGTTCCCAGCAGCCTCCTTGGTCTCCAGCAGGTGCGGCCATAGAGAACCACTATCCACCAGAAGAGCAAATGAGTGTGGAGAGGTACAGCTGGAGGATGCAACTCTGTTCCACTACCCTCTCCCTCCCTGAGCCCACCCTGGTCCAGCCTCTCCTCTTTCTTGGCAACCTCTGAGGTAGTGGCATTGGCCCTGGTGGTCCCTGGGTGGGGGAGGAGGTTTCACAAATCCTAGCCAGGTCAGCCTGGAGACGGGCAACCTCCTCTCTCAGACCAGAGAGGTGCCTGCAAATAGGGCAGCATCGCAGCCTCCAGAATGTCTCCCGGAACACTGCCACCCCACAGCCATTGCACTGCACCACTCCTATCATGTCTTATTTTGTGTTCCCTCTACTGTTTCTCTGTATGCTTACTCTCTCCTCTCCTTACAACTCTCACCCTTCCTGTTCTGGGACAGCAACTTCCTATCTTCTTCAGTAGCCTCCTTCTTCCTTGCTCAATGTCAGACCACCAGCAGCTGGGGGAGTGAGCTACTTTTCCCTTTAGGGTTGACAAAACCAATGTTTCTCTATGATCCTTCCCTTTCCTACTGCCAAACAGGAAGTTCCTGTTGACAGTCAAATCCAGTGGCTATAAAAGTAGAACTGGCTTAGGGTGGGTGGGATGGAGAGCAATTTGTAAGAAAAAAGGATAGCAACAGGAAGTTGTAATTTGAGTCACCTGCTTTTATAGTGTCTAAGCCACACCCCAATTAAGCTGTCTTTCCTCCTACTGATTTAGCAAAGTCAGCTGATACAGTACCCTTCCCAGCACAGAACACAAACTGACTTTCTTTCTTTTCTTTCTTTTTTTAACCATAAATAAGACCCCTTCTACTTCTAATAAAGTATCTGTCTACTTAATCTCAACAGACACTGACTCCTGCTGAGATATAAGTTTTAAATTAATAAGAAAATTTAGCTTCTTTTAGTTAGCTGCTTTCTGCTCTACAAGCAAGGCTAGCAACAAGAAGTTGTAATTTGAGTCACCTGCTTTTATAGTGTCTAAGCCACACCCTAATTAAGCTCTCTTTCCTCCTACTGGTTTAGCAAAGTCAGCTGATACAGTACCCTTCCCATCACAGAACACACACTGACTTTCTTTCTTTTCTTTCTTTTTTTAACCATAAATAAGACCCTTTCTACTTCTAATAAAGTATCTGTCTACTTAATCTCAATAGACACTGACTCCTGCTGAGATATAAGTTTTAAATTAATAAGAAAATGTAGCTTCTTTTAGTTAGTTGCTTTCTGCTCTACAAGCAAGGCTAGCAACAGGAAGTAGTAATTTGAGTCACCTGCTTTTATAGTGTCTAAGCCACCCCCCCCCAATTAAGCTCTCTTTCCTCCTACTGGTTTAGCAAAGTCAGCTGATACAGTACCCTTCCTGGCACAGAACACACACTGACTTTCTTTCTTTTTTTTTAACCCTAAATAAGACCCCTTCTACTTCTAATAAAGTATCTGTCTACTTAATCTCAACAGACACTGACTCCTGCTGAGATATAAGTTTTAAATTAATAAGAAAATGTAGCTTCTTTTAGTTAGCTGCTTTCTGCTGTACAAGCAAGGCTAGCAACAGGAACCTAGCAGACCCTAGGAAAAGGCCAGTATCTGCTCCAGGTAGCAACCCATCATGCCCATGACCCAGCTCAACCACCAGCACCTCTATCTTGTCTGGGTTGAGTTGCAGCCAGCTGGAACCATCCAGTCATTGATTTTAGCCAGACAGATGTTAAGCACATCGACTGCATTGGATGTCCTGGGGGAAAATGACAAATACAGCTGGGTATCATCTGCATAGCAGTGAAACACCTTGCTCTACTGTTGAATGATCTCACCCAGGGGCAGCATATACACTGCAAACAGCATCAGTGACAAGATCAAACCCTGTGGGACTCCACAAGATAGAGGCATTAGAGAGGAGGAGGAGAAATTCCCCATCACAACCCACTGCACCCTGTCTGAGAGATAGGACTCAAACCATCTGATGACAACACCGGTGAGTCCACAATATTCACACAGCCGATTGAGAAGCACAATGTGGTCCACAATGTTGAAAGCTGAAGAGAGATCGAGGAGCACAAGAACTGACCTGTCTCCTCTATCTCTAGCCCTGAGTAAGTCATTATGCACCCTGACTGGTGTGGTTTCTGTGCTGTGTCTAGCCTGAAAAAACAAATTGAAATGACTCCTAGATGTCGAAGGACATGAGCTGATCCTTGAGCTGCTGTGCTACCAGTTTCTCAACAACCTTGCTTAAAAAAGGCAGGTTGGGGATGGGGCGGTAATTCGTTAGGATGTCTGGGTCAAGGGAAGATTTCTTTAGGAGAGGTCTCACCAGCGCTTCTTTCAGAGGAGCTGGGAACACCCCCTCCACCATCGAGCACCTGGCAATCCCAGTGAACACTGGGCCAACAGCCTCGGCGCATCCCATCAAGAAATGTGTCGGGGCTGGGTCCAGTTCACAAGATGTATGCTTCAACTCTAAGATCACCCGGGTCACCTCAGACACCTCCACTGGCCTAAACTATTCCCAGGCAGGCAGAGTTTCTCTGTTTCCAACAGACTTGTAACTGTAAGGCAGAAGCCTACCTGACAGAATCCCTGACCGGACAGCCAACACCCTGTCAGAGAAGAACAGAGCAAACTCCTCACACAAGGTGGATGAAAAAGCTCTTTTCAACTGAAGACAGTCCAGATGAAGAAGTTTGTCCACAGTCTGAAAAAGCTGAGCAGGTCTGTTTCTTCTTGCTGCAATCTCCCTGGACAGGAACTCTGCCTTCTTATGGGAGATTGCCTCTTGGTACTCACAATAGTGGGTGCGTAGGACCAGTTTGTCAGCATCTAGCTGGGACTTCCACCAGCAATGCTCCAACTTCTGACCCTTGGTCTCCATCACCCTGTGATCCCCATCAAACCACGGGGATCTCAAGCGAGAAGACCTAGGTCATATACGAACTGGAGCTATGGCATCCAGCACTTCAGACACCACCTTATTATAGGTGGCCACTGCCTCCCCAGAGCCAATGTACAAGCCGCCTTAACTCTAGATAGGTCAGCTACCACCAAGTGTCCTTCTGGGCCTAGCCCCCTTAAAGGGTGATAGCTAACTATGTCCACAGGGACAGGACTATCGGGGGGGCCCCAAATGTGAACGTCACAGTGCAGTGATCGGACCAAGAAACTGGATCAATCCTGAGGTTGTCAACCCAAGATCCAGCTGGAACACCAGATCGAATGTGTGACAATGCTGGTGGGTCACAGAAGCAACCGCTTGTGTCAGACCCAGTGAAGACATTTTGACCCAGGCATTAAAGTCCCCCAGAATTAAACACCTGGGTGACTCCAACACCTGGTAGATGATGAAGTCCACTACCTCCTGCAGGAATTCTCTTGGACCTGGCCCAGGTGGGCGGTAACTGAGGAGAATCTTGCAGCCTGCACCTGGACCCCCATGAATGGGACACACTCAGCAGAGCTGGTGTTACCAACTGAATGTACTGTGAAGCCCAGGTTGGATCTAACAGTGATGGCCACACCGCCCACCTCTGCGATCCTTCCTCAGACAGTGTACCACGGAGTACCCAGTGGGGACAGCGGCCACTAGAACTGCGTTGGCATCGTCAACCAAGTCTCCGTAATGCAAGCCAGGTCGACAGAGGAAATCAAGTCTGTAAAAATAGCAGTCTTGTTCCTAATTGACCTGGCATTGCAAAGCACTGGCCAGAGAGGATTAGGGGAGGTGGCCAGTCCTATAGCTACCTGCCCACTCGATCTGGTGGGGCCCTTGGGTACAGGAACCAGACACGTCAGACATCTCCCTCAGCCCTGTTTAAACCCAGGGTGTCTCCTGGACCATACAACCTCAGTGCTCCTCGCCACCTCATCCTCCACTGCTCTCCAACAGCAATGACTCAACCACTGCCTTGTTATTCCTACCACTTTGCAGCATCTAGCTGCAGACAGAGGAACAGGGAGGTCAGATAATGGGTGGAGGTTGAGCAGCAGAGGAGCACCATAGGTGAGTCTCACAGGGCCAATACCCAAACATATTTCAATCAGGACTATCCAACCCAACCCTTAAAAAGCTCAAGCCTCAGTCAAACTATAAAATAACAAAAATCACCCAAAACTCACTCACACTTCATACACAACACAATCATACACACCAATCACACGTCCCCAATAAATCACCTTCAAAATCCTAGCCCCACCCACAAAGTTTATAAAACAGAGATTGATATTTAAACCAGAACTAAAAGCAGCATGTAGGTCCTCCAAAAAGGAGAGCAGTCACAATTGTCTCTCAATTTCAGGGGGAATTTCAAGGTCCAGAGAGCTGCCACCTCTTAGGACAAACCAAAAGACTCACTGTGGTCAGCTCTCACCAGAACACAGGGAGCCAACAATTATTTTAAAATATATAACTGAAAGGCACTCTCACTGCCAGGAATTCAAAACAATAGAGAAAAAGTCTAACCGGTTCAACAAGTCACAGTTCGGGGAAAGATCTTCACGGGAGTCCAAAAACATAGTTTGAGATGAAAACCTTCATAAAACCATCTTTCAGAGTCCAAGGGCATCCAGGATCCAAGACCAGGAGAATACTGCAGCTAGTGAAACACCATACCTTCCCTGGCTGCCTCCACAGCACCCAGGGGTTGGATTCCGACAGTGGCCCAAACTCCAGCCCAGGCTGGGCAAAAAGAGATAGCCCCCTCGAAACCCACCCAGAAGGTAGCTGCCCCCTAAATCACAGAGCCTGCAGCCACAGCCCGAGGAGGTCAGCTCACCAGCTGGCCCCTGTGCAGCATAGGAAACTCCAGGGGTTCCCTGTCTGTCCTCCAGCAGACCACCCACCAGCATCCCTGCCTGACTCAGTGCAAGCAAAGCAGCCACACTCCAAAAGCAGGCCGAGAGGATCCTCCGCCTGCACAAATCCTTGGGCCCTGGACACTCGGGCAACAAGAATGGAAACCTTCTCTTCCTTACGGTCCGTCCTAGACAAGGGATCGATGATGTTCCTGGACAAGTTCAAGCAGGACATCATTATACTAAGCACATTTCTTGCAGTCCTGACTGCAATTTATTAAGTAATGTGTGATCTGCATATTTAAGACATATTGAAATTAAGGACCAATTCTTTGGTCCCAGTGGGGTCCTTAATTGATAAGTTCCAATGTATTTTATAATACACTTTCTAAATTTATGAATCCCTCTTAGCTCATTCGGATACTGCATGAGGCATGGCATTAACCCCTTCAGGCTGTAAACAGCTGCACTTTATTTTTGAGAGGTGATTTTTTTGTTTAGTGCTAGGCATTATTGTATGTTGGATTTGCAAAAGACCTTATTGAAGAGAAAAGGGAGGCTCTGGAGGTAAGCTGACTGCTCAGCAGTTAGTACATGCCAGTTCAACCCATTCAGCACTTATACTTTGTTAAATTAACCCTCGAGTGATAGACTTTACTTGGGGGATTGGTGGGAGTCACTTACCCCTGAAACTCTGCAATGGGATTGGCCGTACATTCCAGTCTTACCTCTCAACCTTTTGTTACCTTGATGTGGGTCATGGTCCCTCACAGTGTGGGAAAAAGAGACATACCATGGGACTTGTCATGAAATCATGGAGCTGCAAGTTCAGAACACCATGGGAATCAGTATCATGCTGTTTATAAAGTTTACGTAGAGAATAATACATGGGTTGGTGTGTGTACCAGAATTTTACACACCCCAAAGGTTTGCAGTGTTATATAAACCCCCTGAACAAAGCTTGAAGGGTTTACATTATCCATATTTTGTTTTTATATATTTACTGGGTAGAATTTCTAATTGAAAGAAAATGTTTAAAGAAAAGGAGACACTTTCATTGCATCAAACACTTCTACTTGGTGATATTATAACTGCCTGACATGAAGTTCATAAGACTTTTGGTTTTACAAGCAGAATTGATCAGGAATTTAAAATTAACAGCGTTAACATATTGCTTAACATAATCAATTGATCAGTACAGACAGAATGGAAAACAGAATTATAAACCGTTAGTGATATCTGTACCACAATTATAACAGTATTTATTTTCAAACAGAAAGTACTTTGTAGCCATTTGGAAGGAAATAATATGAGTGTGAAAGTCTTTGTCAATATTTCATTTAGTAGAGTTTTTTTTTTCGGAGTGCAGTAGTCCTCAGGTTTTGGTCCGCCATGTCAGTATCTGACAGCTGTGGGACTATGCCATGGGGTTTAGAACGTACGCTTGACTGACAGGTCTTGATTACACATGGCCATTTGCAACACATAACATGGTTAAGTCTGTATTAAAAATGCTAACCAGTAATTATAACACAATTAGTAACATTCAGTTATAAAAGGGCCTCAGAAATGTTGCAATCTGATTGGCTGTCAGCATTCTGAGACCCTTACATTAATTAAGTAGTAATGATTGAGTTATGTTACTGTCATGTTAATCACCCCCTGGACATTAACGTAACTCCCCGGAGTTCTTTATTGCTATTATTATAATTGGGTTATGAGTTACTGTACTTTGAATAATTTTTTTTATATGTTTTGCTTTTTTTTGTGTGAAATTAACATTAAATAGTCCCTCTACCATGCTTAAATTGCATAGTATTTGGTTTGTTTGTTGTGATCTGGCTCAGTGTGGGCAGCGTTGATGTACAAGCTCATGCAGCTTTACAAATCAACATTCTATACATGAGTCTGTAGTCAGTTCCTCACCTTTGTAAAACCTTTTATCTGTCAGAAAAAAAAACAGAGACAGTGACAATGTTATGGATTCATTCTCTTTTATTTATTATGTGCTTTTTATAGTCTTTGTAGAAAAGATTAATTTTTTTACATTGCTGTCATTTTCAACAAGTGTGAGCCCTCTGGTTCCAGTCCCTTATTTGCATGAACAAAAAGTCCTGCCCTCTCCCCACCCTGGTTCTCTGCCCAGTTCCACTCTTGGTGCTCCGCTCTGGCTACATTTTCATGGGAAACTCAGACCGCAAATGAAAACAACTGACTCTGCCAAACTAGGAACCTCCAGCTGCCTCCAGCCATGCTCAACCAAACGCCAGCAGCTGCAATGGATTGCAGCTAACTTTTCAGCACCAGAATCTCAGGGCGCTGCACTGTGATGATCTGTCACAGCTCTCAATGAGAGTGCACAACTCCTCAGTTAAAAAGTTGAAGGAGGCTGGAGGCCCCCCACCACTCCAGTGATAGGACTATGAACAGTCTTTTTAGAGAGCTGGTGCATGGCTGGTTTTAGTGAATGTTTACTTTTGGGCAGTGGTATGTGATTTTACTCTAAGTGGAACAGCTGAGCAGCATTGACAATCATTGCCAGCCCCCCCCAATTAGGCAGTCTGTCAATCTCTCTAGCTGAAGTATTCTGTTATAAAATTGTATAGGGGGTGTCTGTTACTAACCTAAATGTGTTTGTCTGAAAACATGTTTCCCAATTCCCAGTCAAAACTCAAACACCAGAGGGCTTAAGGACCCCTAAATTTTCTGTTTCAAGTGCCAGTAGAACTTGGCGTGTATTCCCTCAAGTCTTATCTACATCAAGTCCCTGAAAACCAGAAATTACTACACCATGTGATCAGGTCCAGCAAGTATATTTATCTAACATCAATGTATGACTCCTAGAACTTTGTCAACCTTTTTTCATTCTTACCCTTATAATCATCTCTGTTACATTGTCATGTACAGCCTGATCATTGTGGCACATAAATTCTTCATGTCAGCACTCCATCCTCTAGCACTGTTGAATGACTGGAATGATGCATTCTAATTTTGAACCAGCATTCTTAAATGGTTGGTGGATGAACTATTTTATTAAAAAAAAAAATCTGCCTCATTCAGGAAAAAATTTAAAAGGTACACTTGTAACACTTTTCCTTTTGAATATTTTTTAATAATAGCAATAAGACACTCCCAGGAGTTAGACTAACAGCTGTGATGTCTGCCTGGCTGTCCAGCTACAGTCTGCGTTTAAGTAATTTTGCCCTAGGTGGGCAATAAGCTGTGATTTGAGCTGCAAATGCCCTGATCTCAGGAACAGCAGTCAGTTTTAAATAAGTTCCCAGTGAACTGCATATTCCATTTTGCAAGGTATTTGGTACAAAGCACTGCAGAAGCAATGCATTCACATTTGAAACACATTATCTGTTCTAGCTGGTAATGAGTTTGGAATGCAGTGCAAAGTTATTTAGACACAGTGTGCAATCTATCTATCTTTCTATCTATCTATCTATCTATCTATCAATCTATCTATCTACAGTATCTATCTACAGACAGTATCTATCTATCTGGCTGTCTATCTTTCTGTTGACAGTATCTATCTATCTATCTATCATTCTATCTATCTATCTATCTACCTATCTACAGACAGTATCTATCTATCTATCTATCTATCTATCTATCTATCTGTCTGTCTGTCTGTCTGTCTGTCTGTCTGTCTGTCTGTCTGTCTGTCTGTCTGTCTGTCTAGCTATCTATCCATGGGTGTATTAGCAGGGTGCTGGTACACATTTCTGATGGTTAAGAGCACAGTACCACACCAACATGTTTAATTTATTCATACTGGGTGTGGCCAGACAGCAGGGATTTTAACACCCCATATCTCAGTTCACAGGCAAAATACAATGAAATGGATGTACTATATTGATGATTTTGCCAGAAATATATTTATAGAAATTATATATAACATTTTTTTGTGCTAAAAAAATACTGCTGTTTTAACAGCTGGAATGTTACCCCTACTTGTGCCATGTAACCCTCACATCCATTTTTGGAGGCTTTTGAAAATCTCGCCAGATGTATGTGGCATGTAGGCAATTGAAAACCCTGCCCAAAGAGTTTTACAGATAAAATTCAGCATGTCAGTACTCCCCCTCCTCATGTTTTGAATGTCTGTGTAGCTCAGCAGTTGCACTCCGTCTCCTCTGGGCCAGGTGGGTGTGGGATCAAGCTCCACAGTGGAGTCCCGTGCTGATACCCATCTTAGATTCTGCAATATGTTATTAGGGGTGTGCTGCACTGTTGGAGGGGCTGTCGCCTCACACAGTTTAGAGAGTACAGATCGGCATTCTTCAGTATAGTTATTCTCCTGACAAAGCTTCCCTTCTGCAGGTCAACAGGCACAACCAAGCAAAAACAAACGTCTATAGACAAACCAGCCACACCAATCAAAGTTCCTGTCAGTCAATTCCGAATTTTCATTTTACTTAGAAGTGGGATGCTCAGGTTCTAGCCCAATGTTTCGCCCCCATAGGCTTCTTCAGGGGAAGAAGGTCTACATAAAATATAACACACTGTCACAATCTTCCAGATTATAGGGCATTGAACTGCCCTGCATTCCAGTGACACTCCTATTCCCTCATCCCCTCTCCTCTCCCTTCCCTGTGTACCTCCTTCCTGTTTCCTTCCCATTGTTCCTCCCCTTCCTTCCACCCCAACCCCCTCTCTGTCCCTGGCTTGCCCCATGCTTCCCGTCCTCCCACCCCACCCCTCTCTGCCCATGGTCATCCCTTTGCTCCCATCCCTCTGCCCTCTCTGGCCCCTCTTTCTCTCCTTCCCCCATTTTCTCATTTCCCCGACCCCTCCCCATCACCCTCATTTTTCTTTTGTTCACCATCTCCCTCATTTTACTTTTGTTCACCTCTCCCTTCCACCCTGGTAACTTCAGTTCTTGAAGAGATAGGGAGTAACTCTGGTGTTCTGCTCAACAGTTACTCTAGTAATTAGGCACTTTGTAATTAATTTGCCCATGACTGCATGTAGGGCTGTGCAGTTCCGATTCCTGTGGATTTACAGTAGTCATGGGTTCATTTCATAAGGCTTATTTAGGCTTCAGGGTCTCTGCCTTGTCACTTCGCAACGTGGTAACATGGGCCTCTCTGCTGTCTATTCTTATTAGCACTTCAGACAATAGAACTGGTGATTTAGCATGTTCTGGCACCCTAGATAAATGTTTTTATAGCTTACCTCATTCTAGTTCTGATGCACACCGTATTTCCTGAAACATCCTATATTGCTAACTGCCTCATTTTCTTAACTGGGCCAAGTGACCTTGTTCTGGTTATACTACTATGTGATACCCTCACCCCAAAGCAACTGTCTATATCTGCAAAAATGCATAACTTTATCAACTGAACCTGCTTTAGCATTTTCTGCTCAGAATTTTGTACTCCTCATTTGATACTTTACTGGTTTCAACATCGCCTTACTGTAAACTGAACATTTGATGACTTTATATATGTAACCTCTGTATTTTGAATCTGTACATACTGTATGTGATCGCTATGATGTGTTACCTCTGTAAAAGAGCTTTTGGCTCACGGGTACTTTCCTTGATAATAAATAAATAAACATATACATTTTTTAAAAATAATTTAATTATAACCATCACAACCTGATATTCACTGTACCTTCTATTACTCCCAGCACAATGAATTCTTTACTTCATTCAGATCATCACACTCACCCATAATTTTTATTTTATTTATTTAATGAATTAATTAATTACATTTATTTTTAATTTTTATATTGACTAATGATGCAAAGAAAAACAACGTAATCATCACTTAACACAGAGAACTTAAAAGTCACTTTTGCAATATAAAAACCTGTTTAATCCTTGAAGTGTTTTCTATATTCTGTGCCATCCCGTAGAGAAAACATTAAACCTGGGTTGTTTTTATTCACTTTAGTATTAGTCCAGTTGTTAGTTCTTGAAGAGATAGGGAGTAACTCTGGTGTCCTGCTCAACAGTTAGTCTAGTAATTAGGCTCTTTGTAATTCATTTGCCCATCACTGCATGTAGGGCTGTGCAGTTCTGATTCCTGTGGATTTACAGTAGTTATGGGTTCATTTCATAAGGCTTATTTATTTATTATTTTGACTAATGATAGTTTGTTTGTATGTATGCAGTTGCTGTACTGCCAGTATGTAACTCATAAAACCCACTGAGATACTTTTTGTATGGTGGGTACTAGCTGAAACCAAATGCTATTCTTTTCCAATTCTGTTTTCTTTAGGATCAGGCAGCTAAAGACAAAGCACTGCAGAGCATGGCAACAATGTCTTCAGCTCAGATCATCTCTGCTACAGCCTTTCAGAATAAAATGTCACTGCCGGGACTTCCAAGGTCTGCCTACCCCACAGCACCCGCGGTACGTATTTACTATGGGCCCAATTTTTAAAACAATAGCACCGTGCTAACAGGTATAGTACCATGCTAAGTGTTAATAGTGCAGCCTACAGCCTAACATAGATACATAGACAACGATGGCAGAAAAAGGCCTGTCAACCCATTCAGTCTGCCCATTCTACCGTACTGCTCTGCATTGGCCCTCGTGGTCATCCCTCCCTTTGTTTCTGGCCTCCTTCTCTAATTCCATATGCCTGTGTCATCTCTGCTTGAAGTTGCTCACTGATTTGGCCTGTGCCACTTCCTCTAGCAGGTTGTTCCACCTGTCCATTACTCTGTCTATAACAAGGTGCCTACAGAGGTCCTTTTTAATTCTCTCCCCTGTGAGTTTAGGTGAGCTCCCTCTTGTGCCTGTAGTTGAACTCAAGGAAAAGAGTTCCTTGGTGTCCACTCTGTAGTCTATGGACCATCTTGGTTTTCTTGCACTGTACAGTGGGGTTGTGTAGAATGCAGAATTCCACTGGCTGAATTAGTACAGAATGATCATACAGCCGGTGGAATTAGTGCAGAATGATCATTCTGCCAGCAGAATATCAGAAGAATGATCATTCTGTTGGTGGAATTAGTGCAGAATGATCATCCCACCAATGGAATTAGTGCAGAATGATCATTCTGCCAGTGGAATTAATGCAGAATGATCATTCCACTGGTGGAAGTAGTGCGGAATAATGATTCTGCTGGTGGAATTTCTGTAGGAATTTCACCTGCCGTGATCTGCAAACTTATATTCCATGGAACAACATTTTCCCATGGAAAATCATTCTGTGACCATTTCTGTGGAATTTATTGAGATCTGTAGACTTTAATTCCATGGTACTGGAGCAAAGGACCCATTCTACATTAATCCACTGTGGAATTCTAACATTCTGCTTCCAATGAAATTTGGCAACTCTTGTCTGAATTTCGTGAAATTCCACAAATTTCCATTCTGCTGGAATTTGAAAATCCCACACTGCACTATTGTACTGCTTCCACTTTGTCACAGTATCTCATCAGGTGTGGGCTCCGGTGCCTTGCGCAGTATTCTAGGTGTAGTCCAGTGGAGTAACCAGCCTTTTAAAAAGTGTATGCTCAAGTCAACGATTCCACCCAATGGGCCGGAGGTCTGTGGGCCACCTAGCCCCCAGAAAATGTTGGAATTATTGATGCTTTATGGTGCATTTTGGGGCCAGTTGTGAGAGTATACAGTACCCTTCTACCATAGCCTTTTTACATACCAGTCCCATTGTTCTGGCCCCTGGTGGCTGCATAGTTTAATCTTGGCACTCACTGTTGATGCCATCCTTGCAGTGCAGGCATACAGTTAGGTACTAAGCACTTATGAAAATGATGAGTGCTTAGCAACTAAGCACTGAAGTCCATTTAAACTGTTTAAGAAATATATAATAGTACTTGAATAAGCAGAGGGGCCCCCAGAACATTTTCACATTTTTGTTGCATTCTGGTGCATTCTGGGGCCAATTGTGGGAGTTTTACAGTGCCCTGCTACCACAATCTGACATACCAATACAGATACAAATGTATACAATTTAAAACATTTTATAACCAGGGTCAGCATTTTGAGGAATTCAGTCATATTGCATTATTTCCCAGTCAGTGTTAAATGTGCCAATGAGAATTCAGTATTTACCACATCTTTTCTGCAGTCACAACAATCTTGTTGGAGCACAGGATAAAGTGATTTATCAGTAAACTAATACTGTATCGCCATCACCAAAGCAACATAAAACTATGAGAAAGAGCATTACATATCAGCAAAGTAAAAGAGCAGTATGTGACATGCTCCAACCAATACAAGTGAGAGTAGGAGGCACTGTAGCAACTGACCCAAAAACACACAGTATCAACTAGCCAAATAGTCTGAGTCACGCTATGCCTAAACTGCTTAAAATGCATCACAGCAGGCTAGAGTCCTCTGCTTGTTGCACCATCTGATGCCCCACTAGTTAAATTCAAATCAGTGGAGATTAATACCAACAACATTGCCATTGCCTCCAGGTCCAGAACACACATTAATAGAGTCAGAACATTGAACATTATACTGAGAGTGCTGCAGCCATATACTGTATGGAAATATAGATTAATTCACTAAAAATAACATCACATTCAACAACACAACAGCTGATGTGTGGCCTCACTGACCAGCCCTCTCTCTTCACAAGGCAGTCTGGATTGCTGAGGGAGACAAAGATGAACCCTATTCTGGATAGCAAATATTATTGATGGTGTTCAATACAAGCACTGCAGTAAAATATTATGGGGATCACTGGAGGGGAGAGGGGAAAGGGGAAATTGTTTAAACAGGAAAAGCCCACTAAGCCAAGCTTGTTTCCAGGTGCGAGCACAAGCAAGCTAAGTGACTTCCTCAGGATTACACAGTATGCAAGTGGGGGCTGATGGGATTCAAACCCAGGTCTCTAGGTTTACAGCTCAGTGTTCTTAACCACTACACTATACTGCTTCCTATTAGTCACTTGAACAATTAATTAGTACCCTCCTGTCCTCCTACCACAGTGCAAAGCTTTGCAGCAATACAAACTGGTGATATTAGTGGCCCATCTGATATTTACTAGTGGCACATCATTATTCCCTAATGTTAGTTTGCTACTAGTGTTCACAGCTTTGGGAAAAGACCAGGTCCTGCCACAACTGAATCTTCCAATTGCCACAGGCACACAACCTGTTGAAGTTAATGTGACACTTGGACAGCTGGTTCTGATCACTGTATCATTTTTTTGTAATATAAAAATGGGTTATGGACTGTCTCTCTCTTGAGAAATGCTGAAACAGCATGTGAGTATGACACACACACAGGTTTTAGATACAAGGTATTACCTGGAAGGCCCAAAGCTAATTACAGACTTTAACTAAGTTAATTATAACTGTAGTTGCTAAAAGGGAAAATCATAAACTTTGATAATGCTTAGAGGAAGAAGAGCAGGTTGTGACGTTTTAGTGCGAAGTCCTAAAATATGCTTTCATGTCCTGGAAGGGGGAAGCTTATCATAAGATCAAAGAGAGTCATTTGAAGAACATGAGTTATGCTGAGGTTGCAGAATTTAGTACTTGGAAAAGACATCCTGTTTTTATATAGATTTTTTTTATATATTCTGACAGGGAGGAGCTAGGTGACCTCATGCAAATAGATGGGGAAAACCAGCTTTTAAACATTATTCTGTTTTCCTTCAGAGATACTTCTATCTAGACTCTGACAAAGAAACATCTGTGAGCACTTTAAGCAGGTATTTAGAGAGAGAGAGAGAGAGAGAGAGAAAGACAAATCAAAGTACTGTAGTAGGAATTGCACTGTTCAAACCTGTTTTGTTTAAGAGATTTGTATGTCTTGTGATATAATAGTTTTGTATTTTATGTGTTACATATTTTTTATCTATTGTAGTAAAACTCTATTTTTAGAGCTTACTTGGTCTGTCTTTGATTTCTTTCCTTTATAAGTAGAATATATATGGTTAAAGCAGACACTATATATATAAGCTTGAATGGTGATACCAAACTGGAAAAAGGTAAGCGTTTTAAATCTGAGGTCTTTTATTACAGTTTTTAAGGGTTCATTTCTGTGCACCTGGTTAGGTGCCCGTAGGCAAAGATATCTGGCCCACGAAGACAGAATTATCTGAGCCTGTACATTGGGTACGCTAACAGGAGGTTCACAGTTTGAATCCTTCCAAGACTTGAGACCAAAGGTTGACTTGAATCCACAAAACAGACAGGAGGGTTACCTGGTTCTGTTAACTGTTCCCAAGACTGCGATCGGAGGGTGGCACTTTGGGAGTAGAGGGCTGACCTGCTGAGTGGGTTTGTGACAGTTTACAGTAAGGTTGGTTTAAACAAAAAATGAAGGAGTGCTGTCACATTTCCATTCCCAGCCACTGCTTCTGCTGCCTGCCTTAATAGTTGTTGTATTGGGCCTGCTCTGCCTCATATGTAAATCAGTACACCACACAGACAGATCTGTAAGCTACCTCAGCCTATAACCTGCCAAGTGCCAATACCAATAAAACATCACAGGAAATGACTGAGGGACGTTGACCTTTTTAAACACAGAAAATTAGGGACAGTTAGGGAGACAGACTGGCATCAAGATGAAGATAGAAGGCTAGAAGAACAGTGTAGAAACAAATGTATTTACCTGTAGCACTAGCAGCACCAGCAGTAGAAAGTTTATTTTAGATTTAGCATTTTAGGACTAGGAGTACTGCTGATTGTCCCAACTCCCAGTTTCAATACCAATACCCTACCCAGCTCATTTCAGTCTTCAGATGGTCAGAACTATATTTTAGACTTAGATCATCTGATTTTCATACATATCTGTCTGGTGTTTGGGGAAGGGGGGCTCCGGGTGCCAAAGGCTGCTGTCCATGATGATAACAGCTTCTAGTTACTGAACTTTTTTCTCAGTCTTTCTTTAGCCCTGGTCTTGCTACAGTCTCTGGAATTGAGTCAGCATTAACAGCGGTCACACATCAGATCTAAACTAATGTTCTACATATTAGAATGTCTCTTCTTCCCTCATTTTATTAGTAAGAAATCAGGGTGGATGCTCTGCTATGTACTGTGCTACCTGACAATTTATTGAGCTGCTGCTGCTCCTCCCATAGTATACTGAACATTTAAAGCAGAATTTCATACTGTTTGCTTTTTTTAATGCTAGCCTATGATACTTTAAAGTATGAAGTTACCAGCAGTACAGGCTACAGGCTAGCCAAACCAGTCCTAGGCAGAGGGACGGTATGGATAGAGCCAGCATCAGGTCTTGCCCAGTTATTGCTGTGCACTGCAGTCAGTACTGGCTGCGTCTTCAGATGAGCTCCCCCCTCAGCCCCCCTACTGGGTCAGTAGAGGGGCCGGGTGGAGCTCAGCTGAAAATAGAGCCAGAGGAGACACAAGCCAGCGGGTGGGATAGGGGCCTGGTACTGGCCCAGGGTGAGGAGGTGGCCTACCTTACCTTAGTTGTGGCGCCTGTAATAGTAGGCACTTAGGCAGCTTCTGGTCATAGTATGGGGCTTGCAAGAGTGTCAGTATCATCACACAGCGGAGACTATGTGAGCCAAGCTGGAGCAAAGGAGTTTTTCTTTCTGCTCTTTATCTCCTGTTCTCAGCATGGACTGCCCCCCCCTTCACCATTCCCTCCCTACCCTGTCACCTGCCTTCTCTGGATCCGGGACTTACCTATCTGCCATGCAGTGTCCTGCAGTTTCCCCATTGTGGCAGAGTCCCCGAGGTTGCCCAAAGAGAGTTTAGTTCAGTTGCTGGCAGGTGGCCCAGTGGTCACCTTCTCACTTCTCAGCTGCTTCTGCAAGTTCTGCTTGCCCTTTGCTGCTCTGGACGAGATGAGGGTGAATGGCTCAGAAGATGGGAAGAATGATACGACTTCACCAGGGCTGCTGGACCAAGCCAAGTCACTGCCAGCTTTGACTTCTGGTGTCCTCTGTCACCTCCTCTGACTCAGTTGAGTCAATCGACCACGAGTCCTGGGTCGGTGAGCAGCGACTCCCATCTGGCGATGACTATCAAGCCTACCTGGTCTGCTCACCTGATGAGCCACAGCAGGCGCACAGTCATCTCATGCTCAGTGGCTCTAAAAGAAATGGCAACACTCACTTTTGGCCTAAGCAGCTCAGTACTGGTCCTGACAGTGAGCAGGAGGTGGGAAAAAAATACAGCAAGTGGTTGGCAGAGCATAGACTCACATGGACAAAAACTGTTCAATTGCTTGATGCCAGCATGCATGTCTGAGGAGACAAGACAAGAGAGGAATCAGAATTGGCAGACAGTCAGCACGAACCAAGCCCCCCCCACCTCGTGCCAAGTACTGGAGGACCAGGGTTCAGGACCAGCAAAAAAAGATTTTTTCCTGGATTTTTTTCTGTACGCACGGGTGTACAATAAGTATGCATGGTTACGCCACTGGTGTAGTCGCAACAGTGATCTGTACAATGGGAGGATCACCTCCTGGCTTCCATGGCTCATCCCCCTCCCTATGTAACCCAGTATCCTGTTTGCCTGCCCACAGCTCTATTACAATGTGCTATTGTTTTTAGGCTTTCCAATATCATAGCCCACAGGTCCTTTTCTTCTGGTGTGCTTTCCAGGACCTCTCCCCTTCCCCCATTTCATATTGCACTCTTGGGTTCCTCTTCCCAATGTGCACCCATTTACATTTTTTTGTGCATTGAAGTCCAGCTGCCAGGTCTTTAACCAGCTCACCAACTTTTGCCCAGACCCTCCTTGAGTTCACTTATCCCTTCCTCCGTGTCCACCCATGCACAGATCTTTGTGTCATCTGTGAAGAAGCAGATTTTGTCCTTGATGCCTTCCCTAATGTTGCAAATGAATACTGTAAAAAGGATTATCTCAGCACTGACCCCTGAGTTACTCTGCTTGTTACTTCGCTTTACCTCTGAAAACTCCCCTTAATGAATACCCTTTGTATTCTTCCCCTCAACCAGTTCTCCACCCAAGTTGTCTATTTTCTCTCCACCCCAAAGTACCTTACCTTCTTGACCAGTCTCCTGTGGGGACTGAGTCAAAGTATACCATATCTGCCTGTCCTCTATCTGCTGCCCATGTCACCCAGTTGAAGAAGTTGACCACATTTCTCTGGCAAGACCTTCCCCTCATGAGCCCATGTTGTCTGGAGTCCTATAGCCAAGGCCCCTGGAATTCTGCGGTTCTGCGGTTGCGGAATTTGCTGCAGAATTTGATCATGCTGCAGAATATATATAGTGCTGCAGAATTCACTGTTTTTGGTGAATTTTCATATAAATATACTGTTTTTCCATCGTGTCAGGCTTTCTTTCCCACCTCGTTTATCCTGAAGACCCTCCTCTATGCTCAGCATATGATGTCATCGATGACATCACATCATATTTATCCAATGACAGGACTGTATTCTGCCAGAGAAATGAATAAATCATGCCTCAGAAATCAGAAAATGCTGCTGCAGAAGTCAAGGAGCCCTGCTGCAGAAATCAGAAAATTCTGCCGCAGAACACCAGGGGCCCTGCCTATAGCTCATTTCCCTCCAGGAAGTCCCCCAGTTCCTCCCTTAGTAAAGACTCCATAATTTTTCCCACTATACACTTCAAGCTGACTGGTCAGTAGTGCCCTGGATATCCTCCGCTCTTGTATAGAGGGACCACATTCATAGTCCTCCAGTTCCTATGGACCACCCATGTGTCCAGTGAGCAGTTGAATATGCCTGCAAGTGGCCCTGCTATCACTTCTTCTACATTCTTCAGCATCCTCAATGTACGCCATTAGATTTCCATATTTATCTATTTTTATCCCGATAAGCTCCTCCAACAACCTTTTATTCATTATTTTGACCATGCCACTTCTCCTCCCTTCCCTTCCCTTCTTAACCCCACATTCTGGCAGTAGCCCATCCTTCTCCCTAGTAGATACAGAACAAAAATATTTTTTCGGTGTCTCTGCTTTCCCTTTGTCCCCTGCCCCCATCCTTCCTTACTCATCAGTCTCAAAATACCTCCTTTGACCTTAAACTTCTCCCGGATCTTCCTGAAGAATGCTTTTTCCCCTTGCTTCACTCCCTTTGTTCAGGTAGAGTTCCATCTCAGAGTTGACTTCCTGCACCTTCCTGCTGGCTACTTTTGTTGCTTCCAGGTACCGTACCTCTCTCTATCCTCTTCCCAAGGAATGCTGTCCTTTTGCTTCTACCACCATCTTTACTTCGGTGATGAACCACATTGGACCGCTTGCCCTTTTTCCCCCTTTGCTACCTTTACACTTGAGCTTTCTGCTGCTTCTGTCATTGCTTTTTAACAGTCTTTCCATTTTTCCTCTGCTCCAACCTCCTTGTGCTTTTTTTCAGCTTTTCCCTCATTTTGCCAAAATCCACTTTTTTAAAGTCCCATACCCTTACTGTGTTTGTCCCATTGGTGGTTCCTATCTGGACGCCCAGCACCACTGTTCTGTGGTCACTGGATCTAAGCGGTTTAGGGCCACTACATTTTGGACCCTCTTTCTGTGAGCACCATATCCAGCAGATCCCCTTCTCTTGTCAGTCCCAGAACCAGCTGAACTAGCAGTGCCTTTTAGCATAAATCTACCAGGCACTGATTGCTATTCCTTGCCTCAATTAGCACTTTCCAGTCCACATCCAGCATATTAAAGTTCTCTACTACCACCACCTCCCCAAAATTAGCTGGCATCCTAAGCATCTCTCCCAGTTCCTTGTCTGCCTCCTGATCCTGACCCAGTGGTCTACAGACCACCCTAATCCTGATTTGTTTCCCATTTCCATTTGCTGCTGGCATCCTCAGGATTTCTAGTTTACCTGACTCCCCTAGGCTGTCTATTTCAGTTGCCTCTCTTCGCTGCTATACATACAGCACTATTCATCACCCTCTGCCATTTGCTCTGTTCTTCCTGAACAGTGAGTACCTTGGTATGGTCATGTGGTTTGAGGTTGCCCATGTCTCTGTGACAGTCACCAGGTTGAGGCTTCCTTCCATGGCCATTGCCTAAAGTCCTGGCATTTGTTGCCAAGACTCCTTAAAAATGTGTGCACATCATTTCCCAACATGTATCCTTGCCCCCTCTTTTTCTGTTTACCCTGGTTATGTTTGATTCTGCTGTATTGGTCAGGGCTGGGGAGGCCAGCAAGGACCCCCTTGTTTGTGACATTTTGTGTGTACCTTGCCACTCCTGCTCCCCCTCACTAGTTTAAACTACCTATATGCTATGCCCACCTTTCTCCCACTACCTCCCTGACCACTCTGTCTGCTGTTGCTTCAGGGAAACTGCAGACCACCTCTATACCATTGGATGTGTGACCCAGACTCCTCACTGTGCCCCTTACAATTCAATTCCCCATACACGTTCATTTGATTAGCCCCATTGGGGCTTTACCCAACCCCCTGGCATGTGCTCTAGTAGTATCTGCCTGGTAGATGTGCTGGTTCCCTCTTCCCTTGTGGGGGAGATTGGGGTACCTCTTGTTGCAATAGGGTGAAACTATTGCTGATGTACAGCTCTGGTTCCTCAAGTTTGGACTTCTCTATCCCTCTCTTCTGTTCCTCCCCTCACTACTGTCCAGCTCTCATCTCTGGCCTGTGTTGGTTTTGGAGGTGGCTGTGGCAGTAGTGCCTTATGGGTCCCAGTGGCTGCAGCTCTCACTTGGCATATTTCAGCCTTTCCTGCTTCCAGTTTCGGTCGCATGGCATGGTACTAAGCAGTTAGCGCATTAGCCCTAAATGCACCAATACTCCCATGCAATGTGGGGTTCACCTATGCAAACAGGGTGCACTGGTAGATAAAATGGTTCATGAAGCCAGCCTGGTGGCGCAGAGGGTTGAGGCGCTGGCACCTTACCTCGGCCCACACTGGCGACGCGGGTTTGGGAATGGACTCGGGACGTTGGGGGCTGTTGGGGTGGGAGAAGATCAAGCGTCTGTAAGACTGCTCTCCTCTCCTGGGGTGGGTAGTGGGTTGTCATCGCGTGGCAGCAGCCTCTGGTGGAGACCAGGAGCACTGCCGACGCACGCAGGAAGGATCAACTAGAAAAGTGGAAATACCGCCACACGGCAGCTGGAGGATGTCTGCCCGGCTCTCTGAGGCCATCCAGGTCCTACCGAGCTCTCCATCTCAGCAGCACCCCCGGGGTCAAGTGTTGCACTGGTCTGCTCCCCCCTTGGCTGGTGCTTTCCTCCTCAGAGGAGAGGGACCCATTTGGTGAAGGGTTACGCTGGGTTACCCTGGGGGCTGGCTGTGATTTGAGGCAGAGGCTCGAGGGACGGATGGATCGGAGGTCAGCCTTGGTAAGCCCAAAGGAGTGGCTGCCATGGAGCACGTAGGTGTAAAAAGAAATAACATACACACACACACACACAAAAAAAAAAAATGGTTCATGAAAGTGCTGTCTAGCTGACAACACAGCACTAGTCAATGCTTCCAGGAAAAATGTTTTAACAATGCCCTAATAACAGCAGTTGTTAAAAGGAGAAACCCTTTCCCTGGTCAGCTTAACAGTACATTAAATAAACATAAACCCTCATTGCCTGGTAGTCTAGTTTCCTTCCTCCTCCTGATCCAAGTAGCCCCCCGGAACCCCAATACAGCAGCCAGTGCTTGCCCTCGACTCACCTCCACTACAAGACACCATCTAAGGCCCTCTACACATTAGGACTTTTAAACCGTTTTAACTCTGTTAAAACGGTTTAAAAGTTTAGCTTCCACCCTGTAGTACTCTTAAAACCATGCTACACCGAGTTCTAAAGCCATGCTAAAACCCTGCTAGGGAGGTAGTCTTTAGCAGGGTTTTAGGCAAACACAGTTGCCTTAACTCTTGTTGACAGCAGTGCGGATGAGATCCATGCTGTAATATGGGATAAGACAACCCAGATTACAACAGAACTCTTAATTTTAGCCTGCAAAAAAGAACTCTGCGTACACAATACTGCTGAGCACCCAATGAACTCCCATTTCACACCTTATCCTTTTTTTCCTAATCCATTACTGCACCTGATCATGAGAATCCCATCATGCATTGCAGCAGTTCTGGACGGTACACTCTAAGGCTCCAGCACCCATCATAAAGTAACCCGTACAGGCAAACCTCATGCCTCATTTCTCTTGGAGTGTCTGCTCTGTGTTGTGCTTCAGGCTCTTACTCTATCTGGCTGTCTTTGTCTGACACTGTGGAGTCTGAACTTGACAGGTGACATGTGTCACATCCCTGACCAGGAGCCCTGCCACCAATCCAGACCCAGCATGCCCATTCTGGCTCAGTACATCCTGAAGCCTGGGATAGTAATTCACTCCCCCTGCACTCTTTCTATAATCTCCTCCAGGTTAACTAGAACCTTTCAACTCTCTGCTTTTCTGCACAGATAACATCGCCCGGTGTCCTGTGGTTAAACCTTCCCAGCTCCTATTGCAGGAGAAACTCGAACACCTAAATCTTAACCCTTTGTTGGCAGATACTGTTTTAGTACCCCCACCATTTTATATAGGGGTTACATGCAAGAACAATTTTAAAGGTAAAGAGGCTTTTTATCTTCTGATTTACTTACCTGGTATGTTTTACAATATTTTAAGACAATGTGACTGCTTATTATAACTTGGTCACCTTAAAGGTAGTGACCTCATTATAAACCTTTTATTGTTGGGATGAAGATCCTTCCAAATACCATGACATTTGGCTGAGATGTTCTGTAACCAAGGGGCTCACAATGACAATTTATTGATCTGTATAATTTTTTTAAAATGCGTGAACTATTTGTCAACATATACCTCGGGATCTCTCAGGGCTAGAGATGTGACCCTTAGCATGCATACCTTATAAGTGTAGTCCATGGTACCTGCTACATCTGGAGAATGTCTGTCAAGTAATTTGTAATAACAAATGAAAACCATGAAAGTTCTAATTTTGGCAGACTTTCACGGAAGTGGTAAATCTGTCCAAATTCTGCTGGTGACATTCAAATTTCACACTGTCTTCTTAGCCTATTATTTTGGATGGGGATTAAGTAGCTAGCCTTGATGCTACAATATTTTCAGTGTACACCTCACCTTGGAATGGGACAAGTAACTCTAGTTCTGCTGTGGTTTCAAGAGAATATATTTTTTTCAATTAAGACTCCAATATGTAATTTATCCCAACTCAAACTCTTTAATCCCCTTAGAGGAATGGGACCTGGATGGGAGCTGGTGCCGCACTTGATATCACGGAGAGCAGCGCCATGACTTAGCACTGCCGAGTTTGCACATGTAGCACTCCTGTGTTATAAATCATCAGACCTAGCTTTCCACCTGGCATGACTGAGGAGTTGGTGCATTTAGGATCCGAATATTGAATTTGCGTTTGATGGTATGCCTTTGCATTAACTCTTCGGTTCTTATTGGCCTTGATGCAGTGCATACCTGGCATGACTGATGGGTAGCAGCATTGCATCTACTCATAGGGAAACAAAGACTGAACAGTTTTCCAGTAGAACAGACTTTTAATCAGAGCTTCTGACTCCAGAAAGTGAAAAACTACTTGTGGATCTTACTGAAGATTTTATCCAGCTTCATGTTTGCAGTTTTGGAGGATTTCAAATGCAGCTCTAGTTTGTTTTTTTACTGGGATAGTTTGCATATCAACAAAGGGATACACTCACAGCAACTTATAGGTCAGCAGCTCAGTAGGAATTAAGGAACACTGCTTTATACACAGAGAGCAGTGAGCACCTGAAAAAGCCTATGTAATAACGTGTTTGAGTGCAGGACTCTAAATCCATTTAAGAATAATCATGATAAGTAAATGCAGGCCCCACACAAGGGTGTGTATACCCATACTGCCTTGCACAGACTTGGAGGCTTTAGAGTGTATGTGTGTGTTCAGAGAGGTACCGGATGTAGAAACCAAGATCAATATATGAGGGACATGAATCCACTTCTCAGTGCTACAAGTACTGAGAAGTAGGGGACAGTCATGGTGGGACTACAAAGTGTGTTCCTCAACAGTTACTGTGATAGGCTAATAGGCTGGATGAAAGTGTGATTCTCACCAGTGTCTGATGAGAAAGGCATACAAGGTGCATTCCTCACCAGTGACGGTGATCGGATAATATTCCTCCTACAGAGTGTGTTCCTCACTAGTGACTGTGATGAACTAATATTCATCCTGCAATGTGCATTCCTCACCAGTAACATTGAAGGGCTAATAGTCCTGCTGCAAAGTGTTCTTCACCAGTGCCTTTGGTAGGCTAGTGGACTGATCACAGAGTAAATTCCCCACCAGTGACTGTGATGGGCTAAAAGTAGTGCTGCAGAGAGTGTTCCTGACCAGTGACTGTGATGAGCTAAGAGTTGTGCTGGAGAATGTGTACCTCACCAGTTACTATGGTAGGCTAATGGGCTGACTACGAGATTGAATTCCCCACCAGTAACTGTTATGGGCTAATAGTCCTGCTGCAAAGTGTGTTCCTGACCAATGACTGTTATGGGCTAATAGTCCTGTTTCAGAGGTGTTCCTGACCAGTGACTGTGATAGGCTAATGGGCTGACTAGAGTGAATTCCTCACCAGTGACTGCGATGGGCTAATAGTCATGCTGCAGAGTGCTTTCCTTACCAGTGACTGTTATGGGCTAATAGTCCTGCAGCAAATTGTGTTCCTTACCAGTGACTGTTATGGGCTAATAGTCCTGCAGCAGAGGGTGTTCCTGACCAGTGACTGTGATAGACTAATGGGCTGACTAGAGTGAATTCCTCACCAGTGACTGTGATGGGCTAATAGTCGTGCTGCAGAGGATATTCCTGACCAGTGACTGTAATAGGCTAATGGGCTGACTAGAGTGAATTCCTCACCAGTGGCTGCAATGGGCTAATAGTCATGCTGCAGAGGTTATTCCTGACCAATGACTGTGATGGATTAATAGTCCTGCTGCAGAGTGTATTCCTCACCAGTGACTGTGATAGGCTAGTGGTCTGACTACAGAGTGAATTCCCCACAAGTGACTGTGATGGACCAATAGTTGTGCTGCAGAGGGTATTCCTTACCAGTGACTGTGATAAGCTAATAGTCCTGCTGCAAATTGTTTTCCTGACCAGTGACTACAATGGGCTAATTGTTCTGCTGCCGAGTGAATTCCTCACCAGTGACTGTGGTAGGCTAATAAGCTGACTACAGAGTGAATTCCACACCAGTGACTGCAATGGGCTAATAGTCCTGCTGCAGAGTGTGTTCTTCACCAGTGACTGTGATAGGTTAATGGACCAACTACAGAGTGAATTCCTCACCAGTGACCGTGATGGGCTAATAGTCATGCTGCATAATGTCTTCCTGACCAGTGACTGCAATGGGCTAATTGTTCTACTGCAGAGTGTGTTCCTGGCCACTGACTACTATATATATATATCTTTATTAACCCCCTAAGAGCAATGTGTGATTCTACCTTTGTGTGAATCGTTCTGTCCTCATTTGTATTATTATTATTATATAAACATAGTTTACTTCATGTGTTAGGGGTTTCCTTTCTGAAGTGATATTTATACTACGTCTACATGTTAATGGGAGGGTGGGTGCTGATCAATCATTATTTGTATTACATTTTTTTTTTATTATTATTAGGGGCCAGGAGTGGGGTATTTTCTAGGCATCCCTGAATTCACCATGGGCTATCAAAAGAGGGAGAGGTAGTCGTTGGGACTCGGGTTAGGCTTAGTTTATATTGGAGTAGGTATAAATAGGATTATTCATTTGAATTTATATGTTTTTGGGAAGTTGTGGTTCTGGGGTGGGGTGGGCTATATGGAAAGGGACTTTTTACATTCTATTATAGTTTTGTTACTTACCTTTGTCCTGGAGCACCAAAGCTATGAAAATGTTCTGTTTTGACCCAGTGTTAATGGATTATTATAGTGTTACATATAAGGATATTATCTTAACTATATGAATCTAGATTATATAATGATATCTTGGAATGTTAAGGGAGGCCGAGGTAATAAAAAAAAAGATAGTTGATTTTGCAGCATTTAAAAAAGTTGCAAGCAGATATTGTCTTTGTTCAAGAATCACATTTACTCAGGGAGCAGACTACCTTATTTAGGAGAATGTGGGTAAAATAAACATATGATTCCAGTAATAGTTCTAGGAGAGGAGGGGTAGTAATATTATTCACCCACCATGTATTCTTTTACCTTATATGGGAATTAGCGGACCCCGTGGGTCAATATATATTACTTCATGGCTGGGTGGGTGTTTATGAATTGGTTTTAGGGGTAATGTATGGTCCAAATATAGATTCCCCTTCTTTTTCTCGGAACTTAGTATCATTTTGGCCCCATTTTCACATTTACCAGTAACTGTTGGAGGACATTGGAATCCTCCTCTGCAAACTGAATTAGATAAATCAGAAAAATGGAAATGGGGTTTGACTCTGGGGCAATGGGGAATGAGAGATTTTATGGATTCTTTAGAGCTAGTAGATCCCTGGTGCCTTTTACATCCACAGGAGCAACAGTATACCTTCCACTCTGTCCCGCACCACAGCTTATCTTAGAACTGATTTCTTCTTAATCAGTCAAAGTATTATTTCAGGATTACTTTCTTGTGATAGACAGGCTTTAGTCCTCCTCTCAGATCATTCTCCAATATGTTTTAGACACCGTATACAGTAGTCCAAGGACAGTGGCAGAGCCAGGTTTGGGAGTGTTTATTAGTTATTAGTTGAACGTGATGAATTATCTATTTTTTGAGCCAAAGTTCGATACTTAAATACAGGTGAGAAATCTGGGAACTTAGTAGCTCTTGGGTTAAAACAACAAGAAGTTTCGAGGGTGGCTGCTGGTCCTCAGTCTCAGCCAGGGGCACAGACCCTAACCCACCCTTGGGACATAGTTTTATTTCAAGAATGTTTCAACACTCTATATACAGATGAACAGGGAGACCTTCTTACAACAGAGAGCATTAATAAGTATCTGGATGGTATTAATCTTAATTAGCAACAGCAGGAATTCTTGAAAGGTCTCATTACATGGGAAGAAGTATCCAAAGCAATTCAACAACTTCCTTTGGATAAGACCCCTGGACCGGACAGCTTTACATCAAATTTTTATAAAAGATTTTTGCTGAACTAGCCCCTATTTTAGTTGACCTATTTAACTACCTTATCTCAAAAGGTTTAACTGACAAGTTATTGGCAGAAGCATGCATAACTTTAATCCTAAAACCAGGAAAAATCCTTATCCGGCTATTAATTATCAACCAATTTCTTTGATTAATACTGATTTCTAAATCCTTTTAAACATTTTGGCTAATAGGTTAGTACAGGTTTGGGATGAGTTGATTGGAAGAGAACAGGTAGGTTTTCTTAAAGGTAGAATATCAAGTGACCATCTTCACAAATTATATCATTTGATTTCTGTGTCTGGGAGAAACCAGATTCCTGTGGCTCTAGTTTCCCTAGACATGGAAAAAGCTTTCAATAGGGTATCTTGGCCCTGTCTTTTTACCGTGTTAGCCAAATATGGAATCCCATCTGACTTTATTCATTGGGTGTGGATACTCTATCAATATCCCTCTGCTAGGGTATGGTGTAATGGTATCTTGTCACATAAAATTATTCTACAAAGAGGGACTAGGCAGGGATGCCCTCTATCGACTATGTTATTTAAATTATACCTGGAACTGCTAATTTGCAGTTTATGCATTAACAAATCTGTTAAGGGTATTTTAGTAGGGAAAACCTGGTATAAGTTGTCAGCATATGCGGATGATTTCTTACTGCATGTGGAACATCCTGTCATCTCAATTCCCAAAATTAAAAATTTCAGGTTACAAACTAATTCTTAACAAAACTAAAGTCTTAGCTCTTAATTCTACTATTTATAAACAATATATATTGAAAATGGGTATGGGAAACTAAATCCTTAAAATATTTAGATATACACATGTCTAGATCTTAGCTATTCTTGCCAAACTTAATTTAGAACCTTTAATAAATTTAATCAAGCTGTATTTACATTAGTCGGTTCTTCCTTTATCACTTCTGGGGTGGGTACAAGTTATTCAGATTAATATTTTACCCAAAATTGTATACACAAATGGCATGTTAAATATTTACTTACCTAAAAAGTGGTTTATAAGATTACAGACTCTGCTGAATCATTTTCTTTGGTGAGGCCGTCAGGTCCGCATGGCATACTACAAATTGACTGTTTTGCAAGATAAAGGAAGTCTTCACCTTCCTAATCTATATTTATATTACAGTGCATTGCATTGCAGTAAATTTTGTCTATGGGCCAGAACACTTGATGATTGTTCCTATCAAGTTTTACCCATTTATGATTAAAAATAGAACAAGAGACATGTCACAGTTACGGGCTCCAGCTTTGTAGTTTATTTATCTCAGACCCTCAAAACTGCCTTCTCCTCTTAAAGAACACCAATATTCTAGTCAATGAGGGCACATTGGCAATTAGGGACTTACTTATGTGTGGATTGGTATAAGGATATCACACAGCCAATATTGTGTATTGTGAATATTGTGTAATTTCAATTGTCATATAATAAACACCCTTTTCTTATCATGTAACATTTTATTAATTTTCAAGCTTAGCACGGCATTGATAATAAACACCCTTTTTTATTATCTTATTGGTCAAAACTATCAGCATCTGTGGTGTTGGATTTGATAGATAGTGATAAGTTTCTTTCATTTAGTTTATTAAAGAAAAAGTTTGCATTACCGAATTCTGATGTGCTTCAATATTTTCAGTTGATTCATGCTATAGTTGCATAAATAAGGGGAGATATTTTGCTTCATATGGTAACTGCTGCTTTGCAGAAGACACTTTTCTTAAATGAATATTGCCTCTGAGGCAGCGCTGCCTCAGAAGCAGATGACTTAATCCCACCCTCCACTGCATCTCATTGGTTAATATCTTCTGAAGGACAGTAACTCAGGTTGCTGCCTGTTGCTATTGATTGGTTACACAAGCCGCTGCCTCAGAGGCAGACCACTTAATCCTGCCCTCCGCTGTGTCTCATTGGTTAATACCTTCTGAAGGCAGTAACTGAGGTTGCTGCCTGTTGCTGCTGACTGGTTATTCATCTGGTCTTGAAATGGCCCTCCCACACATTTTTCTTGCTCTGATTGGGTGGTTCTAGCCTGCCCTGATTGGTTGACATACAGAAAATGCCTTTTTTAAGACACTTTTTTTAAATGAAAGTTGCCACTGAGGCAGATCTGTCTCCAAGCCAGCCCGGCCTTTGAGGCATGAATGGATAGGGCTGCCTCCAAGGCAGGGCTTTAACCTCTATAGCTAAACACCTGAACTTCTGTGCTGTGCCAGCTTGGTGGTGTAGTGGAAAGGTCTACAGCCCGATAAACAAGAGGTTGAGAGTTTGAATCCACACAGGGTCCCCTCAGTTCTCTTTTGTCAGAATTTCACTTGAGTGGTGATCCATGCCAGCATGGTATTAGACTAGTAAGTATGTAAGAAAAGGGACTTAGCTGTGTCTCAGAGGCAATATTTGTTTAAGAAAAGTGCTGCCTCTAATGCAAAGTGTTATTGTTGCAATTATTCTTTCTCACAGCTACAGTAAGTCCATTTTCTTATATAATTACTATTCTTGCACCATGCTGCCATGAATCACCACTCAAATGAAATTCTGACAAAAGAGAACTGAGGGGACCTTGTGTGGATTCAAACTCTAAACCTCGTTTATCAGACAGTAGACCTTTCCACTACACCATCAAGCTGGCACAGCAGTAAAGCTCAGATCTTTAGCTATAGAGGTTAAAGCCCGTAGCCCTATCCATTCCTGCCTCAAAGGCAGGGCTGCCTCGGAGGCAGATCTGCCTTGGAGACAACTTTTATTTAAAAAAAAAAACATGTCTTTAAAAAAGCCACTTGTGTCCAAAATGGATAGGGGTGGGGAGCTGGTTCAGAAATGGGAGGAGTTAGAAATGATAATATATCAAGCATGCAGAGACCCCAAGGGATTTATTAGGAAGGCGGCAAAAATGGGGAAGCAGGATTGTCCAGGCCATACCCAGAAAACAAGAAGGCTGTGGTTAAGAGATATAGGGAGTGATATATCTGAAGAGAACTGGCAAATGCTGATAGAGGGACATGGAGGACTTTTAAGATGCAATAAATATAAGGAGGCCTATTATAAATGTGTACACAGACTATACTGCCCCCCTGAGGTAGTACACAGGGCACACCCAGCTGTTTCCCCACTTTGTGGCAGGTGCGGGAGTGAGCGGGGGATGTATATACATTGCTTTTGGGCATGCAGAGTCCTACAGGTTTTTTGGGGAGAAGTTATTAGGGAAGTTAGTCAGATGGCAGGTATCCCTCTATGTGTAGAGCCAATTGTGGGTCTATTTGGTATGGATCCAAGGAGGGAAGGAGTATGGGAACCCCCACCCCACTGGATGAGGATAGCACTGATAATGGCGAGGCACTGCATACAAAATACCTGGGTAACCTGTGCAACACCAACAATTGTGCAATGGCGTAGACTAGTTATGCAAACACTAGCCCTTGAAAAGCTGATGTTGGTACTAAAGAAAAGAGGGGAATCCTTCTATAGAGAGTGTGCCCCCCTTTCTGGCCTCACTAGGTGGAGAGGAGGAAAATATATTAAGATTGGGATTGGGGTAGGAGTGGTGGGGTAAGTAGAGAATATTAAAAAAGGAAATTGATTGCTACTTGCTTGCTGAATTGGAAGGGGGAAAAATATTAAAAAAAAGGGGGGAACAAAACAAAATTCAGTAAAGAAGGAAAATGGGAGGGAGGACATACTGGGAAATGAATGAACTGATAGATAGTTGAGCTGAGCTAAAAGGAAAATAATAAGATGAATAATATTAATTTGTAAGTTATGTATTGTTAAGTTATTAAGGTCTGAGTCTGAAATATGTATGGAATGCATCTGTCTGTTCTCTGTTATCTGTATGTTAATGTGTCGTAGATATGTGTTGTTGTGTGTTTAAAACTGTTTTTGAAATCAATAAAAAGATTATACAAAAAAAAAGGCGCTTTCTGTATGTCAACCAATTGGTGGCAAGCTAGAACCACCCAATCAGAGCAAGAAAAAACATGTGGGGGGTCCATTTAGAGACCAGATGAATAACCAGTCAACTGCAACAGGCAGCAACCTCAGTTACTACCTTCTGAAGGTATTAACCAATGAGACATAGCGAAGGGCAGGATTGAGTGGTCTGCCTCTGAAGCAGTGGCCTGTGTAACCAATCAGCAGCAAGAGGCGGGCAACCTCAGTTGCTGTCCTTCAGAAGGTATTAACCAATGAGACACAGCAGAGGGTGGGATTAAATGTTCTCTGCCTCCGAGGCGGTGCCGCCTCAGAGGCAATATTAATTTAAGAAAAGTGTCTCTTGCCTGCTGCTTCTCAGCCACACTCTATAGCTGGTCTTTACAAGTTGTTTACATCTCCACCTAGTGTCTCCCAGGGTTCCTTTTAAATTTCTTCTCTTTTATTGATATGCAAAGTCAATATAACAAGAGAAAGGGGGGCAAGAATATACGGAGATCCAAAATCCAAAGTCAGTTCGAACTTTCTCACTCAACCCACAAATAAGCCATTTGATATGATACTGTAAATCATCAGAATTTATTTTGTCCTTTTCCACTTGTGCTCTGTTTTTATATTTAGTAACATTTTAGAACTCAAGGTTTAGTCAAACTCATTGCTGGCTGAGGGTTCTGACTTCCAAACAAAACTTCCTCTGTTTGCCTAAAGGCACAGGGTGATGTCATTTGTGGCATAGTCATGCCTGCGGGCATGCACACCTCAGCAGCTAGTCCCCTTCTTCTTAGCCACAGGTAGAAGGCATGTGTGAGGAAGAACAGCATTTGGTGGTAATGGTTGCAGTCCCAGGAGAGAGAGCGTGCTGTATGAGTTAAATTTGGCCATCCTTTCGAACTGCTGAAAGCAGGTAAACTCAAAATGCCTGCCCCTAAGAAGAATAATGTTTAAAAACAGAAAGTGAGTGGGCAGATTAAATGTAAAGAAGCCCCTTTTTTTACCTCCTTTAGACAAACAGAGGAAGTTTTGTTTGGAAGTCAGAACCTTCAGCCAGCAATGAGTTTGACTGAACTGCCTCATAAAGCAAAATGCTAAAGGTAAAAGTTCCCTAATAAAATTAACAGAGGAAAGGCTGCATAAAATGAAAAAGTCACAGTCAGTGAAATAAAAAAAGCCCCTTGATGCATATTTTTTTTACAGATTAAATAAGGTCACAGCACAATGAAGACCCCCATTTACCAGAGGTAAAGAAAATAGCATAGAGAAACTACGTATTTGATTGGCAGGTTTGTTGCTCCTGCATATTACATTATTTAAATTTTTCTCAAAGTCAATATACAGAACATATGATACATTTGTAAAAGTAAGGATATTAAAATATAGTTTTATTTGAATTTAATTTTGCAGAATATTTATTAGAAGAGAAGCAAAAATTGTAAAGCCCCAAGTCTGATGAAGGAACCTGTGGTATGAACCTAAATACAACAAAGTGTAAAGGTATGCACTTAGGGACAGCAAACTCAATGGTAAACTACAAACCGAGAAATTCCACCCTAATCTCCACTACAGATGAAAAAGATCTAGGGGTCATTATTTCAAATGACTTAAACCACTCTAAACAAATTAAAGAATCAGTAAAAAAATCAAATAAAGTTATATGGTCAATCAAACGAAACATTAAATCTAAAGACAGTAAAGTATTAATGCCTCTATTCAGAGCATATGTAAGACAACACCTTGAGCATGCCTCACAACTGTGGTGTCCATATAACAAATCAGATTGCAAATCTCTGTAAAATACACAACGTAGATTCATGAAACACATAACTGGATTGGAAAATGAATCATATGATTATAGATTAAATTTCCTTAATCTCATGACACTTGAAACAAGAAGGTTAAGAGGGGATCTTCTCTTTCTCTTTGATATCATTCAGGACCCATATCCGATGGTGGAACTAGGACTGGAATTCAAAGAGAGTTCACACAACACCAGAGGTCATCCACTCCAACTATGTAGAAAAAGGTTCAATTACCTTGGCAGAAAATAATTTTTTACACTTAAGAGTTATCAATCCATGGAATAAATTACCCCTAAACAAAATTATCAGTAGAACAAAAAGAGAATTTAAACACTGTCTTGACAAGCTTTTGTTATCTGGTCATAATTTAGCATATTATTCTTACTAATGTATAAGAGCGTTCATGGGCTATTTGGCCTTCTCACTTTTCCATATCCTTAGTATGAACCTTAGTATGAACCTCAAGTTCTGAAATGTTACTAAATCTAAAAACAGAGTACAAGTGGAAAAAGATAAAATAAATTCTGATGATTTACAGTATCATATCGAATGGTTTATTTGTGGATTGAGTGAGAAAGTTCAAATTGACTTTGGACTTTACAAATTGTTACAAGAGCTTGACTCTCAACCTCCTTCTGGGATCTATTACTATTGGTGAAATGCATCAACTTTGCCATGGAATAAGTCAGGCTGACAGCATGTGTGACTTCATTTATATCGTAATATAAAGCAGGATAGATACTGCCTGATGCAGTTTAAAATCTTGCATGATCTATATTTCTCACCTTTTAGATTGAAATAGATGAGGAAGATTCCTTTTTCCACTTGTACTAGGTGTGGAATTGAGGAGGGCACTTTAGTACATGTTTTGTGGGAATGTCATAGGGTGGCTTCCTTTTGGAATGGTTTACAAACTTGTCTTGGTTCTCAATTAGAATTATCAGAATATTTTATCATAGAAATCTGTCATTTGGGATTTTATCTGACACAATTACTGGGCCACAAGAAAGTTTACATGGTGTTAATTTCATATACAGTTAAAGTGGTGGTTCTTAGGCATTGGATGGATTTTAATCGTCTGACGTGGAGGGAATGGCATTTTGAAATTTTACAGGCTTTAACGGTAGAAAAACATATTGCCTTCATCTGTAACTGTCTTCAATTATTTTATTCCAGATGGGAGCAACTCTGTACCTTGGTACAGAATATGTAGATTATCTTTCAGACTCCCTCTTTGAATTTTTTATTTTTTAATTTATTTTTAACGCTGTTGTTGATTACTGGATTAAAGATGCTTAGTAGAACAACTAGCATTTAATTTGCTTGTATAATATTCATACCATTCACTGGTATGTTTTTGGTTCTTTGGTTATAGTGTGCACCTGTGGGGGAGGGAGTGGGATAAAGATCCTGTTGCATGTTAACTCCACTGTATGTTGGCTTCATTTTGTGTTCTTTCTTCTTTTGATTTTTGTAATTCAAGTTTATTCTGTTTAATCAAACTCTTAAAAAATACACTTAATTAACAAAAAAAAAAAAAAGAATGCCCCACCAGTGACTGTGAAGGGCTAATTGTCCTGCTGCAGAGTATGTTCTTCACCAGTGACTGTGATAGTCTAATGGGCTGACTACAGAGTGAATTCCCCACCAGTGACTGTGATGGACTAATAGTCATGCTGCAGAGGGTGTTTCTGACCAGTGACTGTGATGGGCTAATTGTCCTGCTGCAGAATGTGTTCTTCACAAGTGACTGTGATAGGCCAATAGTCCTGCTGCAGGTGTGTTCCTCATCAATAACTGTGATAGGCTAAGGGGCTGAATACAGAGTGAATTCCCCACCAGTGACTGTGATGCACTAATAGCCCTGCTGCAAAGTGTGTTTCTCAGCAGTGACTGTGGTAGGCTAATGGGCTGACTACAGAGTGAATTCCCCACCAGTGACTGTGATGAGCTAATAGTCATTCAGCAGAGGGTGTTCCTGACCAGTGACTGTGATAGGCTAATGGGCCGATTACAGAGTGAATTCCCCACCAGTGATCGCGATGGGTTAATAGTCGTTCTGCAGAGCGTGTTCCTGACCAGTGACTGTGATGGGCTAATGGTCCTGCTGCAGATTGTGTTCCTCATCAGTGACTGCGATGGGATAATAATGCTGTTGCAGACTGTTCTTCCACAATTACTGTGATAGGATAATAGTTCTCCTGCAAAGTGTGTCCCTCACCAGTGACTTCAATAGGCTAATATTCCTGGTGTGGTGTGTGTTCCTCATCACTTACTTTGATGGCTAATAGGCTAGCTGCAGAGTACATTCCTCACCAGTGACTGTGATAGGATAATAGACCTGCTTCCTCTGCAGTTCTGATGTTCCAGTCTCATGTGAATTCATTTTAAAAAAGAATGTGGTGGTTGATTTGTCACTAACTTGGCGTGGTGGTGGATTACGGATTATAGCGGACATCTCTTCTCTCTTTTCTGGTTTTATTTCTTAATAGTAACTGGGGAGCATTTTTTCCAGTAGAGAAACCTGGTTATAATTCACTGCTATAATCAGCTGGTTGTAATGGTGAACATGCACTGGGGTTCCCTCGCTCTTTGCATGCGCCCATTGGGTTCTTACCCATCTCGCGCAAACCGACCAGTGCGGAGATTGATTTTCATTTATATAATTGCTGTGGAAAAAAAAAAAAACACCACAACAATTGTACAAAACAACACATGGGTAATGTGTAAAAACTAGAATTTTACACACCCTCTATGTTGGATACTAATATAAACCCCTCCAGCTTCACTCTCAGGGTTTATTTAGCTAACAACACCTTGGGTGTGTGTAAAGTTCTCATTATACACACTACCCCATATATTATTCCATATGTCATGAATTATTTCTTACAGCATTGATCCCCACAGTTACTTGTTACTGCACTGATGATAGCCTGGTATCCATGGTGAGCATGCACTAACCATTTTCACGAGACCCTCCAGCTAATTGAAACTCTGCATACAAGTGTACTTTCACTGCAGGGTCTGACCCTTTGATTGAGTATTACTCCACTACGTCTGTAGAAAGTGAGATACCCTCTGTTCAAAAATCATAAAAGTAGAAATTCCATTTTTTCATGTTTAATATCCTGCATGACTTGCCTTCTGCTTTCTGTTTTCCAGTTTTGGCAAGGAGCATTGCCAGGCCAACCTGGATCCTCGCAAGAGTAAGTTTATTGTTTTGTTTTTGCTTATTTCTACCAATGCTTTCAGAGGTTTAGGAAGATTATATGGGTTGCCCAAGTAAAATGAAGACTTTAGGTAATGTGAGTAGACCACTTTAGAAATACTTTATAGTACAGTATATGGTTAGAGCTTACTGTGTATGGAAAGCTGCCCCTTCGAAAATGTTGTGCATGTTTGAAGTTGTGCACATTCAATCATTAACTCAGCTGTGTTTTCCCCTCACACTCATTACAGCTGCTTATAGTTTCTCTGCAAGCTTCGCTTACTCACACACCATTGTCACCCCCCACTAGCTCCCACCACTTTCACTTTGTCAGCAGCACTTCACTCACTCACATAAGGACAATGTTCAACTCATCAAAAAAAAAAGTCAGAAATCATATACCATAAAAATAAGGCGTGGGCTACCAGACAAAACTCGTCCTTTGTTTCCATCTCAGGATACTTGGGACTTACTCGCAGAGGAGTAGGAGGACTGCGGAGGCTGCATCAGTGGGCTGCTTCTCAGGGTTCAAAAGTCCTGTGGGACAGTGCAGGCCACATCAGTGATGAAGGAGCTGTTGCAGGAGCTGTATAAGGAGCAAATTTGGAGCCAGGTGCAGCCACATCGGTGGCTAGGAGAAGTTCAGTGATCTGAGTCGGAGAGCCCAGTAGAAAGCCAGGGTGACATTTTCAGGACTCGTGGCTGGGCCTTTCAAGGGACGAGCCCAGCTGCTCTTGGGATACTTGAGACTTACTTGCAGAGGAGCAGGGGGACTGCGCAGGCCGCATCAGCGGACTGCTTCTTGGGGGTCCAGAGGTCCTGAGGGACGGTGCAGGCCACATCAGTGGTGAAAGAGCTGTTGCAGGAGCTGTATCAGGAGCAAATTTGGAGCTGGAGATGGCCACATTGGTGGCTAGGAGAAGTTCAGTGATATGAGTTGGGGAGCCCATAGAATGCCAGGGTGCCATTTTCGGGACTCGTGGCTGGGTCTTTTAAAGGACAAGCCCAGCCACTCTTGGGACACTGTTTGCCACCCCCATCCCACCCCAGCCCGACCTCTATTAAATGCTTGGAGGAGGAAGGGCCAGGTGGAGGTAGGTTACTAATTGGTTGGGTGGCTATACTGGGGTTTTCTCCAGTCGTGACTCTGACTATTCTTGGAACTGTTAGGGAATGTAACTCTGTTCATGCTCTTTTATTCTGCTTAGTAGCTTGGTCCAAGAGCTGTGTTTTTAATTTCATGGGCTACATCACCCCGTATGGCTGGCTGTAGAGGGTTGCGGGTAGGTCTACCTGGGGTTGGGGACCTGGTCAAGGGTGAACGTCCAAGAATGTTTGGAGATGGCCTCTGGGGATGGCCCCCAGCCACCAGGGCAGGCATCTTTGGCAGGATTGTAGGGTGCACTGGCTGTGGGGCAGCCATGGTCCTAAACTGGGCCTGGAGGGAGGGAGGGAGGTTGCCCAGTCTGTAGGCAGTTATTGCAGATCAGTGGGGAGCTTGACTGGGTATGGAGGAAACTGGAGATGTTGGGGGGGAAAAAACATGTCTGGGAGGGCCTGTGGGGAGCAGGAGGGCAGTGACAGAGTGCAACCTGCTTCCATGGCAGAAGTGGAGAACCTATGGGGTGTGGGCTAGTAGCAAAGGGGGTAGCTACTTGGGAGGTAACTGGTAGAGGAAACAGGCTAAATCATAGGAGGCGGGGGGGGGGAAACAGGTGGGTTGGGACTGACAGAAGGCCTACTGGAGAAATGGATAGCGGGAAATCAGGACAAAAAAAGGAGGTTGGCTTTGAGTGCTATAATAAATTTGAGCCATTGAGTAAGTTGGCTGGAGAGGATGTGGTGAGGGGGGTAGAGGAGGAAAATGAGGGAGGAGGAGAGAGGAATATGGTGAATCGGATAGGGGTGGGCATCGGTAATTCAAATAAGTATGCTACCAGGGAGGGGCAAATCAAGTGTCAAAGAAGGGGAGGGGGGGACCAGCAGAGGGAAGGTGTGGAGGCTGCGAGTCAACTCAGTGAGAAATGAGGAGAGCTTGAGATGAGGGAGGGCGTGTCCTTCGAGGGGGGAGGATCATACCAGAAAAGGGCCCAAAGGTAAGGGGGACCTGCAGGTGGGCATGGAAGGGGGCAAGAGGAAAGGGGAGGAGGTAGAAAGGGGTGATGGTGATGGAAATGCCATGTTGGGGGAACTGGAGAGGTGGGAGCTGGAAGGGGGGAGGAGGTTGTAGAAAAGGCTCGACTGGTGTAGGGAGTGGGGTGGAGACTAAAGGGGGGGGAGCTGGGGAACTCAGTTATAAAAGGCATGACAAGAGGGGTAGGGTGGCTAGGGGTTCTCTTGTAGAGGGTCCAGAGAAAAGCCAAGGGGAAGTGGTCTCGAGGAGGGGTGAGGTGACGGGGGCTGGCGGGGGAGTGCAAAAAGGAGGTGAACAAATGATCAAGTGGGACACTAAGGTTCTACTGTTGGGGGACTCCATGATCAGGGGTATTCATTTGGCCAGACAGGGTGAGGGAAAATCCAGTCCAGTTAAGGTAGTCGGTATTTCCAGTCTGGCTGTGCATAGGGCAAAGTTCATGGTGTATGAGCTGGTGAGGGACTGTGGAGGATCACTGGACTTCCTGATGCATCTGGGAACAAATGATATTGAGGGGAATAGTGTGCTGGAAATTCAGGCAAGGTTCCGAGAACTGTCCAGGGTCTGTCATGACAATGGATGCACAGTCTCCTTCTCGGAAATCCTGCCAGTGCCAAGGGCCACTGTGGAGAACAAACAAAAGATCAGGGAGATTAATGACTGGCTTGGACAGTGGGGTGAAGCACAGGGGATTGGGGTGTTGGGAGACTGGGGGGAGTTTGGGCAGACAAGGGACTGTATGCCCAGGATAGGCTTCACCTAAATCCGGTAGGGAAGGAAGTTCTCAGACGGGGGATGATGGATTTCATTCAGGACAGATGGGGTTTAAACTTGTAAAGGGGGGAGGGGGGCACTGCCGGCCTGATCTGGCCATCCATATCGCCAGTAGGACTAGCCTGCAACCCCATTGAGGGGGACAGATGGTACCTTAGGGGAGAAGTGTGGATGGATGTATGAAAGATCTGAGGAGGATATCGTAAGGAGGGGTAGGGACAAGGGTTGGAGGGTGGATTTAATAAATGCCAGGAGCCTGGGGAATAAAATGCCTGAGTTCCAGGCCATGCTGTTTAAGGGTGGGGTGGATGCAGCTGCGGTCACTGAAACTTGGGCCACCCCTGGCCATAACTGGGACCTTAAACTGAGTGGGTACCTTGTGCTAAGGAAGGACAGAAAGGTGGGCAGAGGTGGAGGAGTAGCAATGTTCATTAGGGGTAACATCGAGATTATGAGAGTGGAGGAAGCAGAGAGCAATGCGGAGGCCCTATGGGTCACCTTGAGAACCCTCGTGGGAGGGAAGATCAAGTTGGGGGTGGTATATAGGCCCCAGGACTAGCGGAGGACCTGGAAGATTGCCTGCTGGCTAACATTAAGGGGCAGTGTGGACTGGAAGGGGAAGGAGTGGTGTGGGTGGAGGACCTTAACATGCCAGCTACTGATTGGGTACTATGACGTCCACTGTAACCAAGGAGCAGAAGCTGCTGGATGGCTTCCAGGATGCGTTCCTCAATCAACAGGTGATGGAACCTATGAGGGAGGGTCATATCCTGGATGTGGTTTTAGTGGATGGGAATCTTGTATGAGATCTGGTTGTGGAAGAACCCCTGGCTGGGAGCGACCACAACACAGTCTGGTTTCAGCTTAAACTGGGGGTGGGGGGATCATTCAAGGACAATGATAGTTGATTTTAGGGGGGTTGACTTTCAGAACATGGGGGAAATTCTCAAGGGGCATTTCCAGGAGATAAAACCAGGTTTGGACATGGAAGGTAGGTGGGAGATCATAAAGTGGGGGCTACAGGAGGCCACCAGGACCTGTGCAAGAGTGAAGCGCAAGGGTGGTAGGTCTCATAAACCATGCTGGCAGTCCAGGAGGTGGTAAGGGAGAAGAAGGTTGCTTACAGTAGGTATAAAAAAATGAGAGGAGAGAGGGATAGAGAGAACTATCACCTTGCAACCAGGAAAGTCACCAGAGTGGTTAGGGGGACAAAGGCCTGGAAAGAGCAGTGGCTGGTGCAGGAGATATGGGGTGGGGAAAATGGGTTCTTTAGGTGTATTGGAGAGCAGAGGAAGGTCAAGGGCCAGCTCAGTAGGTTGAGGACAGCTGGGGGTGGGTGGAAGGGGCTGGAGAGCAGGCGGAGGTACTGAATGAGTACTTTGCCTCAGTGTTCACTAGAGAGGAGGCTGGGAAACTTCCAAAAAAGGGGTTGAAGGACACAGAAGGCGCAGCAGACCTGACTATTGGGGTACCTGCTGAAGAACAAGCAGCTGGGGAGGTAGAAGCTAAGGGTGAGATATCAGCTGGTTCTGCCGAATGGGGGGCAGATGCTGATATTCCTATTGGTCAGGTGTGGGAAGCCCTCCAGTCCCTAAAAAAGGATAAATCTCTGGGGCCTGATGCTATTCATCCCAGAGTACTGAGGGAGTTGGCGGATATTTTGGCTGCGCCATTGGTGCATCTCTTTAACTTGTTGCTCCAGACAGGGAGGGTGCCAAGCTATTGGAAGCAGGTGCATGTTGTGCCCATCCATAAAGGGGGATCAAGAGAAGAGCCAGGAAACTATAGACCCATCAGTTTGACGTCGGTGGTGGGGAAGGTAATGGAAAGCATACTTAAGGAAAGGCTGGGAGGTTTCTTGGAGGAGATGGGTTACCTGGATGACTGGCAGCATGGGTTTGTGCCAGGTAGATTGTGTCAAACAGACCTGTAGAGTTCTATGAGTGGGTGACATCAGCACTTGACAGGGGGAGACTAGTGGATGTACTGTTCCTGGACTTCAGCAAGGCATTTGATTTGGTCCCTCACATTGGTCTAAGGGAGAAGCTGGAGGGACGGGGGTAGGCCCATTGATGGTTAGGTGGATTGGAAATTGGCTTTCAGGTCGCACTCAGCAAGTAGTGGTCAGAGGGGAGGTCTCATCTCCTAGGGATGTCATAAGTGGGGTCCCACAGGGATCAGTCCTGTGGCCACTCCTGTTCAGTGCCTGCATCGCTGATGTCGGGAAAGGTATCTGATTATGGTATGAGTCTCTTTGCAGATGACTCTAAGCTGGGGGGGGGGATAGTGGTGGAGTGGGAGGAGGGGAGATTGGCCCTGCAAGAAGACCTGGATACTCTGGATAGGTGGTCCTACACCTGGAAATTGAAATTGAACTCCTCCAAGTGCAAAGTGCTACACCTTGGGTGGGAAAACCCCAACTATGTGTACACCCGGGGGGGAGGGGATGAGTTGCAGGCCACGGCAGGGTAAAGAGACCTAGGAGTCTTGGTGGATGTTAACATGAATAATTCAGAGCAGTGTAGGAGGGCTGCAGTCAGGGCAAATAGGATGCTGGGATGCATCGCTAGAGGATTACCTCCAGGAACAGGGAGGTGATTTTGCTACTGTGCAACAGCCTGGTTAGACCACATCTCGAGTACTGTTTGCAGTTCTGGAGGCCGCACCTAAGAAGGGACATCCAACTCCTGGAGAGGGTTCTGAGGACAGCAACCAGAATGATCCAGGGCCTGGGGATATGACATATGACGAATGACTAGGGGAGCTGAACCTGTTCCCGCTGGAGGAGAGGAGGGACCGGGGGACATGATTGAGGTCTTCAAGTACCCCAGTGGAATAAATAAGGTAAGCCGAGATAGGATCTTTTAACTGAAGGAGAGTGGAATCACCAGAGGACACAGTAGGAAGTTTGAGGGTGGTAGGATTAGGGGGGAAAGGAGGTGAAGGTACTTCATCGAGACAGTGGTGGAACCGTGGAATGTGCTGCCCGGGGAGCTGTTACAGGCAGCTACGGTGGAGGGATTCAAGAGAGGGTGGGGCAGGTATAGGCAAGGGGTGAAGCAGAGGCTGGTTTGCCGGGGGCAGGACTGGGGGATGGAGTAACAGTGGAAGAGGACAGATAGAGGGCTATGGTACCCAATCAGGGTGCTGAAGCATGAGCAGACTTGATAGACCAATAGGCCTACTCTGCTGGCGTCTAGTTTGTATGTTAGTATGATTGAGATAACAATATGAACCTCTAATGCTTTGCTCCCAAGGTCCATACACTGTTATCTAAATCCCTCGATGGAAACTCAGGCTCATAGCTGATGGTCCCCCATACATTAGTCCTTGTATTAAGCCCAAATGAATGCCAACCTACTTATTTTCCATGCACATGGCCCAAAAATAAGAAAATGGTGCAGAGTGTGTTAAACAAGAAGGAACTTAAACAAAATTTCAATCTTTTTTTATGGTGGTGCTTTGACAGAGTGCTGAACTTCACCACTGGATTTGTTTTGAACCTGTGCTGAACTGTAGGAGATGCCTGGAGATATAGATGGGTTTAACCATTTTTTTTCTTTTTTAACTCAGCTTTATTGAATGTTAGTTTGCCAACATACAAATGCACATTCCAGTTCAGGGTTTGGACAATTCCTTCTCCATCGGCATACATCAGTTTCAATTTATCAAATACTTAACATATTGCATATGTATTGAGGTGTGGTTGCTTTAGATTGATTACTAATACTTCTGTAAACCTTGTCATACATTTCATATGCTGATTAAGTAAGTGCAACAAGTTAACAATTGAATTACAAAGCAAACTGTGGCTGAGAAATGATCTATAATATACATTAGTCTTTTATATCTGTTAAACTGTGGGTTCCTCATAAGCTGCGTGTATGAGTTAGAGGTTCCTTTACTGGGAGCCTAGAACCATGCACCTAAGTGACTTTTCCCCTTGGCCCCTCTGTGGTTTTCAAGCCCCCACAAGTGGTGCTGGATTATGCAAGAATCTGTAGGGACTCCCACTGTGTCCATTGCTCCATGAGCATTTCTAATAGAAATATAGAAACATAGAATTTGACAGCAGATAAGGACCAATTGGCCCATCTGGTCTGTCCGTTTTTCTCTACCTACACTATTACAACAGACCATGCCTGATCTACAGCTCTTCCTCCCTGCCCCCTTCCTTTCCACTATGATTCCTTTGTGCTTATCCCATGCATTCTTGAATGCCACCACTGTTTTGGCCCCCCACCACCTCCGCTGAAAGGCAGTTCCAGGAATCCACCAGTCTTTCTATGAAGATGTACTTCCTCACATCACTCCTGAATCTACCCCCCCAGCCTCATAACATGTCCCCTTGTTCTTAAACACCTTTTCTTCTGAAAAATACTCCCATCCTGTACCTTATTTACCCCTGTGAGGTATATAAAAGTCTTTATCATGTCTCACTGCTCCCTTCTCTGTTCAAGAGTGTACATATTGAGTTGCCTTAGTCTCTCCTCATAGGGCTTTTGATATAGACCCTGCACCATTTTAGTTGCACTGCTCTGGACCAACTCCACTTTGTCCGTATCCTTCTGGAGATGTGGTCTCCAGAACTTGACACAATAAAATGTTCCACAATGGGGACTGAACCCAGGCTCCCTACCCACTACTGCTTGGTAACCTGTAGCTCTACCTTTGTACTAAGGTTCCTAATATGAGCTTCAGAGTCACAGTGATGCATTCCATTGTATTTGTATCCTCTACACATTATCTCCAAAACTCATGGGACTGACACTTGCAGCCCATGTCTGTTCCCAGCCTCCCTTGTTTTTGTCCCCAGCACCAGATTTTTAAAACTGAAAGGTATTTATCATCCCACACCCTGAATATTTCCTTATGTATTTGCCTCCAGTATATGTTTGTATCTTTGCGAATGCCCAGAAACTGTTACAGTGCATGCCTACCTCTCCATAGCCTCTCTAGCACAAGTTGGAGCCTTGTGCATCAGAATGCCTGCATTATGGTGGAGCTGTGGAAGAACCTGGAGACACACTTCCTCCTGTATTACCTCCAGCTAGGGGAAGCTGTGACCTTCCATCCCCTTTCCCACAATTCCTTCCACTCTTCCTCTGAGAGGGGAAGCCCACTTTCCGTTTCCCATTGAAGGTGGATGGCCTGTAGCTTCAGGTGGTCAGATCTCTGTGGCATTTTTATAGGCCCTGGACACAGTCTCCCCCTACCAATTAGCATAGCTGCACAATGTAATACATTTTCCAGTGGTGTAAGCTATCTGTCCACTTTCTCTAGCAAGCTGTGGGAAGTAAGAGAATGTCTCACATGAAGGAACCTAAAAACCTCTTGTTGGGATAGGCTGTATATTTCCTGAAATTCTCAAAAGGAATTGCAGGTTTTGTTTAGTGTCAGGGCTTGGTGTCTTGTCAGTGATAGTCTGTTCCACAAGCTGTACCCTGTGTCTGTCTGAGAGGCGAGGAACTCTGGCTCACGTAATATTGTAGTGAGGGGGTATACTTCGTTAGGGGTTTTGATAATTGATCTAGCCTTGGCTAAGATCTGTAGAGTGTGTTTTGTCCAAAGGTTTGCAATTTCTGTCCATACTCTTGGGGTGAGTGTTGTGTGGGGTAGGCAAACAGTGGGGCTGGCCTCTATTTCCAGCCAACCAGTGTTGTTTGTTTGATCCAGGATACTATCAGCACTAAGTGGGACGCAATATAGTAAAGTCTCAGGTCTGGCATTGCCAGCCCTCCTAGTTCTCTTGGGAGGGTAAGCAGTATATTCTTTACTCTGTCTACCTTTTTCCCACATGATGGAGAGTGTTAGCTTCTGGATTTGCTTCCAGAATGATTCTTCTAGTTTGATAGGAAGGGCTTGGAAGAGAAAGAAAAGACTAGGGAGTATAATCATTTTCAGGGTAGCAACTGTCCCTGCCAGTAACACTGGGAGGAACTCCTACCTGACTATATCCACCTTTATTTCCCTGAACTGTTTATCATAGCTAAAGGAGAATATAGCAATGCAAGATTCTATTCTGACTCCTAGGTATCATACCATATTGTTTCTTGGCCCATTTGAATGGAAAAGAGGATTTAAATTCCAGGGTGCAGGTTCCCCCTAGCTAAATCGCTTTTGATTTGTCTATATTGATTTTATAACCTGAGACCTTTCTATATTGTTAAGTTCCTCATGTAGGGTCAGTATTGAAGTTTCTGGGGATGTCACGAGGAAGAGTCGTCATCTGCATAGAGTGAGATTTTGTGGGTTCAGTCCCCTGCTTTGATTCCCTCTGTCGTTGTGTTCCCCCTTACTGCTGTTGCCAGGGGTTCAGTACACATTGTGAACAATAAGGGGAAGAGAAGCACCTTTGTTTAGTACTCCTTGTTAAATAAAAGCAGTCAGACTGAAGTCCATTTACTCTGACTGCTGCTTGTAGGGAAGCATATAGGATGTCAATGCTGGTGTTAAACTTGTCTCCCAATCCCATCTCCTCCAGGTTTCTGCACAGAAATCTTCAGTCCACCCAGTCAAATGCCTTTTCTACATCCATAAGGATTTATAAAGCAAGTTCTGGAAATCTGAGCAACCAATAGATTAGGTTCAACAGGCATCTGATGTTATCATGGATTAACCTACCATTTATGAATCCTGTCTGATCTAAGTGGACTACAGATCCCATGCAGCCCTGGATTCTGCTTGCCAGGATGGAGGTAAACACATTCTGATCTACATTTAAAAGGGAGATTGGTCTATACAATCCACATAGCATTGGATCTTTTTACCAGTTTAGATATTATTGAAATTTGTTGCCAAGTGTGGGGTGGGGGCTCTCTCTCCTGTACTACCCTGCAAATTCTACAGAGATGAGGCAGTATTTCCTCTGAAGATCTTGTAGAATTCTGGGGCTAGCCTGTCAGGGCCCAGAGCTTTTCCAGCCTTTAGGTTCCCTATTGTGGTGTGTATTTCCTCCACTGTTATTGGCTAATCTAGGGAGTCTTTTGTCTCCTGAGAAATTTTTCTTGCCTTTATTTTGGCAAAGAAGCCATGTATTTTCTCCTGATAATTTACCACCGCTTCTTGTTGGTAGAGTTTTTTTGTAGAAGGTGGCAAATTCCCTCATTATCTTTTTTGGGTCTGATTCAAAGATTTTTGCTGTCTGGTGTTGGTGGAGGCATAGCACTGCCCTACTTGCCACCTTCTTATGGAGTTACAAAGCCAGCAGCCTGCCTGCTTCGTTGCCTGATTCATAAAATCTTTGTCTCGAGTGTCAAACTGCCCCCTCGATTTTGCCATCTAAAAGTTTATTACATGTTTTCCTGTATTCATCTAGTCTTTTTAACTTCTTCATTCAATACAATTCTGTGCTGTACTGCTGGGTCAGATATTTTCCTCTCTAGGCCTAGTTGCTCCCACTGCTGTTCTCTTTTCAGCCCAGAGGCTACGCTGATGTTTTCCTGACCAGTACTGCCTTAAACCTATCCCACCACATTGCTGCCATGGACTCTGACTAGGGGCTTGTGGCTATGTAATCTTCCAGGCATTGTTCGGGCCAGACTTTTATATTCAGTGTTGTTCAATAGAAAGACATTCAAACACCAAGTGAAGGACTTTACTGATGAGTGTAATATTAGGTCTATTAAGACTGGGGCATAGTCTGAAATGGTTATTGATTTAATTGTGCAGCTTTCCACTACGTGCACCCCATCATTGGGTAAGCGTAAATAATCAAGGTGGGAGAATGCTTGATGTGGGGCTGACCGGCACGTATAGTCCCAAGATTTGGGGTTTGTGGATCTCCATATTTCAACAAGGTCAGATTCTTTAGAAATAAGTTTTAAGCACTTTGCAGCCTTGCTTATGGAGCCCACCCTATTTCCTGACCTGTTAAAAGTGGGATTCAACATGGTATTGAAGTCTGCTCCCCACAGGTACAAATATGGGTTAGGAGCCATGTTTAAAATAGTATTTTTGAGAAAGTCTGCATTAACCATGTCTTCATCAGTTGCGTATACATTCAGCAGTGCGCAGGATAGTGTTTTGTATTTCCCTGTAAGGCACATGAATCTGCCATTTGGATCTTGGTTCACATTTTCTACTTCTGTAGGGCAGTTTGTGTGGTGCAGGATAGCTATGCCCCTTTTATGTGGCTGGGCCTGGTTAGTCGAGGAGAAGACTTCCCCCACCCAGGCTCTTTTCAGCTTGAGGTGTTCTACCTGTGTAAGGTTGGTTTCCTGGAAGAACATAATGGATGCCCTAGCTTTCTTGATGTCATTTAGGACTCTGTTGCATTTAATGGGGCTATTTAGTCCCCTTGCATTATTAGTTAGTATTCTACCTTCCATATATCTGGTCTGTGCCTCCCTCCTGTCTTATAGTCGCCTCTGTTGCAGGACCTAGGACTCGGATACCCAGCACAATGTTTCACTTTGATGACCTCTCATCATGCAAGATAAAAACACAGTCAAGAGTTTAAACTGTAAAAACTGTTCCAATGGGAGTGGAACACTTCAATGGTCTTTGCCACCCTGAAAGTTGGCCTGTTGAAAAATTGCAGACAGGGTGTGGCTTCCCCAAATGTTCCTATGCATTTGCTGTGTGCTTTCTGAGATGCCCACCTACTTTATCCACCTGACAGCTCTTTTGTAAGCCTGGTCTCCATTCAACAGTTATGTCAGTGAAATAAAAAAAAACATGCTCTGGACTGAGATTGGAACCCCTTCCCCAGATGACAATCTGGGGTCCATCTAGAACCGAAACAGAGGAGTCTTGGGCAAGATATGTGCTGTTGTGGCCACTCCCCTTGACATCAATTCTTCATTTAACATCCCCAAGTTAGTATGTGGAGACCGGCACAATCAACTGTGCCATGTAGCTGCACTGTGACCATAGGTAACCTTTAAGCTGTCTGTCCCAGTGGGCCGCACAACCTTGAGCAGGGATGTGCGATATTTGTTCAACTATCAGGCCTTTTGCTGTAAGCAAAGTGGGGTTCTCTGTACTACAGAGGAATGTCATAGGAAATGAACAAAGTTTTCATATGAAAATGCTGGTGCCCCAGTGCTGCACAAACAATCCAAAGCCAAAATGGAGGGGCGCTGTTGATGTAGAAAGCAGATGTCATGTCTTCTCACTGTTCAGTCATTTATTGTATGCACATATTAAATCAGGCACACTTCTTCCTCAAGGTTTCACTTATATTACAGAAAGGCTTCTTTAGGAGATAGCCTACAAAACTAAAAACATTGAGCATAATTCATTATGACAGCTGTACAATCTGTATGTCAAAATATATAAATTGAATTCCAATTAAAGCTCAAACTGCTAACTACTCACTGTAACAAGGTCCCTTGAATAAATTACATACACTTTTTTTCTTCTTTTATTATACTGTATGATGAGTTTATGCCTAGGAAATAAATTAAAATGTATCCTGAATATCAATAAAAATCCAAATAATAAGCTATGTGCAGCACACCCCTTCACTGCTCACTCAAAAAAAATGCCACTATAGTGTGATATTGGACATGAATCCTTTTTAAATTCACGATTAATTTGCTTTAACATACCTAATGAACAATCAATAAGATTTGTTTGTAGGTACTTGTGGGCCTTCTAACTTGTCATCCTTGACGCGACTGTAAAAGACATCCAAAACAAGTAAGGCACATAAATAATTGAAAAAACAGCTATTATGTTTACTGGCTTATTTTGAAAAACTTTTCAATCACTTACTTGAAGTTAATACTCATCCCTCCTGCCAAGGATTCAAGGCTCTCATCTCTTTATATCATCTCATCAAAAACGTAGCACTTTTACTGAAAATCGTTTCACCGTGTCACTGCTCAATCTTCGAATTTAAAACTTGAAATGGGTGACTTGCTAATTTTTATTTCAGCACACCCCCCCCCCCCCCCCCCCCATTTTGGCTTTGGATTGCTTTAGCTGTAAGTGCCTAGAGCCCTTGCACCTCAGCCAGTCAGGTGTTGGAAGGAGGTGGGTCCCAGCGCCCGTGGGCCCCCACCAAGTGGCAAGCAATGGATGCAAATGTATTCTCCATAGGAGCCTTTGTCTAGGGAGGCACAGTGTGCATGATGCTTTGGGGCCTTGAGGGCATGGTGTTCCTGGAAGAGCTGTTGTCAATGACTGCCCCCCATCTGGGTTCCACCCACTCCCATAACTAGCCCTCCTCTCTTTCCTTGGTGGTGTGCCATACCTTCTTGGCTGCCTGTCAGTTGTGTTCTAGGCCTCATGCTCCACGCTGCAGGGGCTGAGGACATTAGCACCTCTGACTGTCCTGGCTGCAAGGTGTCTCCAGGCTTAGGTCCCACCCATTCAGTAGGGATATGACCTACTTCATCTTTATTTATTTATTTATTTGAAAGTTGTTGACCAGGAAAGGCTCACTGAGCTGCTGCTCATTTCCAGGTGTGATCTGGGAGAAAGAGAAGGGGAATGTGTATACAGATGCAAACTGACTTACAGAACCAGATTAAGCTGTTGGTGGTATTAGTGAATGGGGGGAAATTTGGCCAGGACACTGGGGAAATTCTCCTACTGCATTGCTAGTGCTGCTGGTGCTAGTCTGCAGAATGGCAGACAGTGCTCAACCTTTCATGGAGATGGATGGTTTGCTTGGAAATGGTCTGATGATTTCTAGTGCTCAGCCTGAGTCAGTTCTGCCCCGGGATTCAGTTCTTGCTATGAACATACCTATGGAACTTACTGGAGCTACGCACGGTTTGTGCTGTGCAGAGGGAGTTCTTGATGTGACTTTATTTCCGGAGATGCCCTCCGGAGAGAAGATTCCAGTTTCTGCACAGGTGTTTTCTCCTGCAGACGTTCCTGGGGGCAGCGATGCTTCTGTGGCAGCTCCTTCACATCTAACAGAAGCTTGTCAGTCTCTGTGTACTGAGGCTGCCTCTGGGATGACTCACTCATTAGATGCTTCTCGTGCTGAAATGTGGAAGTCGAGAGCTGCTCGCATTGCCTTTTCTTTGGTCGACTGGAGCAAAGATTCAGCCTTGGAGGACGCGGGCTGAATATTCCGGGATGGACATTGGATCCCTGACTCTGCATGGATGTCCTTCGTGCCCGAACCACTTCCTGTTTCTGGGGCTTCCACTAATCTACCCGAATCAATGGATCCGGTTCCACAACCACCAGGTGACTTTTCTAAAAACTCTTCTTCTACTTCTGACAAGAAAGCTGCTGATGGGGAAGGGACTGACCTGCCTCACAATTCCCCCCTCCTTCCCCTCATCAGGATCAGTTTCGATCTGGCCTCCATTTTTCTGACCTATTCTGACATAATAGGCTTGAACAGGCCCCCAGGCATAATGCCGTTCGCTTGCGCTATAGAGGGGGCCTGCAGGAACACCCTGATCGATTCTACGTTGCTCGGAGGCTACTTAAGAACTCAGTGAACTTTCAGGCCTCAGATATCTATGCCCTTATCAATATCAGGGGGAAGGACACATTTGATGTAAGTTTTAGGTCTTTTGCGGGCCTTGATACGTTTTGGCAGAAATATGAGACTTTGAAAACCACTCCACTATGGACACCTTTTTGGGCTATTCCCATTACTAAGCCTCTTTTTAAGATGGTTAACATTATGTTTAGGAATGAAGGAGTTAATGTGGGGGATATACTTTATTGGTTGTAAAGCAAGTGTACTGTGCTCGGTCCTGCTGAACCCATTATTGATGGTGAAGGGATTTGGACTGGCAGCTGGTAATTTAAGATTAAATTATGCACAGTGGGGGATGATGTACAGCACATCCCAAACAGTTTTATTAGGGGGAAGGACAGGGGGGTTTGTTTTTATCCTGGTCAGCCCAAGGCCTGCTACAAATGTGGTAGTACCCGCCATTTGAGCAGTGCTTGTGATAAAATTAAATGTGCACTTTGTGGGGAGCTGGATAATGACAATGGGACCTGCCGTAATATTTTCCGCTGTAACCTCTGCGATGCACAAGGCCATGCCTACTGTACCATCAGTGTCCTTACGCAGGGCATAACAATCACGGGGGTTTAGGTAGGGAAACCTTGATCTCAGGGGCTCAAAATAGGTTCCGGCCTAGATCTGAGGAAGATGGTACCTCTGGAGCCGGCCCTTCCACCTTGGCCCCTCCAGGTTCTCCTGAACCTCAGCCTCCTGATACAGATCCCAGCCCTGATGCTCCTGGTGCTGAAGTGGCTGCTATGTCCCCCGCATCTGAATTTTAGAAGCCTCACCCCAAATGGGTTACAAGGTCTCATGTCAAGAAGATTGCTGAGACTGCTATTATTTCTACACAGAATACCTTTCTGGGGGGCAATTTTAACTGTGGTCTGGATCTGAAATTTAAGGATCAGGTACAACAGAAAGTTTACTATGATTCTCATGCTCTTCACAAACTCAGCTTAAAAGCCTCTTTATTAGATACATATAGGGCTCTTCATTCTGATGCTGGGCCTACCTATAGACGGAGCAGTTATACTACCAGAATTGATTTTGTTTTTTTCTTCCCGCCATTTAATACCCGTTAAGTTTTGTCTGATCCCTTGTGAGTTTTCTGACCATATGTGGTTTAAAGTTTGTTTTAATCTTTTGCATATTCCTCCTCATTTCCCAGCGATACCCACAGGATGGAAGCTGAATCCTGTATTGTTTGCTCAGGTTCGGTTTCAGACTGCTCTTCTGGAGGTGCTTGGATGCCAGCAGTCAGTAGCTGGGCTTTATGATTCTTGGATGGACTGGTGGGTGGCCACTAAAACTGAATTTAAGCATTTTTCTTCTGTTTTTGATAAGAAATCCCTGGCTATGGATTATATTACTTATTTAGGTCACAGGGACCAGCGTTATAAATTATTATCCAACCCCACTTCCTCGGATGTTCGCATTCAGGAACAGATTTCCCTTCTCAAGACTAAAATGAGACAATTTCAATATGGTAAGGCCTGTCATCTGCACGATGATTTATCCTATGGTCTTAAGTCCTCTGCTGTCTCTGACCCTTTCTCAGCTTGCAAACAAGCATTGGAAAAAAAACTTATGGATGGTCTCTTTGATTCTGGGGGTATCCTGACAACTATTGATGTTGACATGTTGCATATTGTTCAAAGTGTTTTACAGGACCAACATGGGCTGGCCTTTCAGCCAGTGGGTACTTGGAATGATCTTTTTTCCTTCACTTCCCCTGTGCTGACTCCTCAACAATCACAAGAGTTGGATCTACCTATAACCCAGGACAAGGTCAGGTTGGAAATTACCCATTTGAAGACTGGCATTTCCCCTGGACCGGATGGTCTTATTAATGAATTTCATAAATTTTTTTTGGATGATTTTAGTGGCATCCTGGCTCATGTTTATAATGAGATGCTAGCCATAGACACACTGCCTTCAGAATTCTCTGCTGCTCTAACCATTTTTTTATTCAAGAAAGGGGATAAACATGACATTGGCAATTGGAGGCCGATTAGTTTACTGAATACAGATTACAACATTTTTTCTGCTATTCTGTGTCACAGGCTTCAACGAGTCGCCCCTTTTCTCATTCACCCAGTACAAACTTGTTCAATCCCTGGATGAAACATTCAGCAAAATTTAACACTTTTGTGGAATATTTGTGAATGCAGCCGATTGAGGAAACTTACGGGATATTTATTGTCACTGGACCAAGCAAAGGCCTTTGATAAAGTCTCCCATGAATTTTTGTTTCAGGTTTTTCACCACTACGTATTGACCCTGAAATTTAGATCTTGGGTTCGCCTACTGTATGATAAGGCCAGAATTTATCCTTTAGTTAATGGCTTATTAGGGGATGGAGTACATTTTTGTAGGGGTGTACGTCAGGGGTTCCCTATCAATCCTTTACTGTACACTTTTGTGTTGGACCCCTTGAGTCGGGAACTCCTTCATCATCCAAATATTTTGGGCCTTACTCCCGCGATAGAGGTCCGCCCTCAGGTTTTGGCTGTGTATGCAGATGATATGCATCTCATTTTATGTGACAAAGCCTCTGGTCTTATTGCACTAGATACCTTGACTCAGTTCAGTACTATTTCTGGGATTACGATCAACTTTGAGAAAAGCCCAGGACTTTTTTAAGGGGAGGGGCCTTTTGATTCCTCCATTGGGCAGATAACTATAACTCCTGGCCCTATAAAAATAGTGGGGTGTTTTTTTGGTAATGGGGATTTGGCTGACCTTAACTGGAAACCATGCATTGAATTGGGTGAACGTAAGGTGCAATTATGGAAATCCCGGACTTTTTCCAAGCAAAAGCATATTATGGTCATAAAGAACTTTCTTCTCCCTATGTTTTTGTATTTCAGTTCTGTATTTCCATTGCCTAAACAGTATTATACTCATTTATATAGCATTTTCTTTCAAATGCTTTGGGGAAGTCGGTTGAACCCAGTCAAGCGACATTTTACCTATTTGCAGATTAATGCAGGTGGCCTTATCATGATTAATCCTTTATTTTTTGGTTTTTATTTTTCCTTAAATCTGCTTTTAAGGAGCCTGCACAATACATGTCTCATCCTTGGGATTTTTGGACTTTTTTTTTATTAAGGATTTTTTGGCCAGGTGGTCTACTGAGGCGCCTATTATTAAGTCAAATTCGGGTGTCCCTTCATTTATCTATTTGGTAGCAGCTAAACTACGAACATGCAAACTTGCTCAACCCGTGTTTCATTGTCTTTCCAGAAAGGCCTTGTATGTTGAGATTATGACTAGGCATTTTTTAGTTACTGTTGATTTTCCGAGATGTTTCCCCTCCAAAACTCATCTGGCCTTACGAGTCCTTACTGATAAATGTATCCCTGCTAAGATGTAGGATGTAACTTGGCTTAGTTGTCATGGGAGATTGGGGGTTAAAGGAAATCTAAAGCATAAAGCTGTTACTGAGCAACAGTGCATTCACCTTGAATGTATAGGGTTGGAGGAAACCATGGAACATTTCTTTATTTCCTGTCATTTTGCCAAACTTTTTTGGGCAGCTCTGATATCTAAGTGGGGATGTAGTGGTTCTAGATATGTTTGTTATGAGTGCTTGGTGCTGGGGATTATTCTGTTTTTTTTTCACAGTATTATCCCAGCAGACTGAAAGTAATTTTTGCCTGCATTAAGTTCTATATGTGGCAAGCACAATGCCAATTTTCCTTACAGCATACTTATACCTTGCCTTCAGTTTTGCTTAATCATATAGAATCAGCACTGCTGACACAGAAAACCTTTGAATTGGGTCTTTTGCCGGCTCATCAGTTTCATGAATACTGGAAAGCTATTTATTGGATTTGAAATCTTTTGAGGTACTGACAGCTGTAGTCATGTTATATTTTTTTTTCACTTCTTCTTTTCAGTATTTCTGTTGTTTTATTCTGAATTGCAGTGCCTCCTTGTTATCCTTTTTTTGAGAATGTATTATCTTTTCGTTGACTTTTCTTTTTGCTTTGTTCTGTGAGACATATACTGATGTTTTTGTTTCCTACAATAAACAATTCCCCTACTCTTGGGAGGGGACGCTGTTGGCCCCAAATCCAAGATGAAGGATCCAGAGGCTGTAATGGATGCCACTGTGCTGCAGGCTGGGGAGAGGTTCACTTATCCAGCCAGAGCGCAACAGGAGGAGGAAGAGGAATTGCTCACTGCAGAATCTTCAGAGGATAAGCAGATGGAGGATGCTATGAACCTGATAAAAAAACTAGTAAAGATGTACCTGTAACAATGACGACCACAGAGGATGACATCGAACAAGCCACAGCACAGCTGGAGAAGGAGTTGGTCGATGGAAGACGAGCCATATTCCAAATTCTGGCAGAGGACAAGGAGAGGTATGAAAAATGGAAAAAAGGTTTGTATAACATGAAATCCAAACCAGAGAGACAAGCTGTCACATTGACAGTGGAGAAGTTGCATGACGATTTCTCTTCCTCAGCTTCGAGTGCCACTATTGGAGAGCCTTTTCTGGATGTGAACACCAGCCCAACTTGTTATGAACAAAGTGCGCCGCTGTCTGTGAGGGCACAACTTCGTTCTGGTTTCGGTTTATCTAAATCTTCAGCGTGGCTGCAGAATGGACGTCGCAGACAGTTCTGGAAGGAGCCAGATGGAAACAGATGCAGGATGGCAAGTGGATATCAGACCTGGACTGGGATTTGGCTTCTCCACAAGATACAGACAGGCCCTTGGAAAGGGCAGCATCAGATGAAAGCAGGCACTGCTCTGCAAAATAGTATTGAAAATGGAATGGCCCCAGTCAGTGATGGGCCACAGACACCAGATTTGAATCCCCATACCACAGCCTATACCGCAGCTCAAGGAACAATGTTAGCTGCTAAAACCCTACAACTGCAGCAGAATCTGACTAGCCAGTCACAATAAAAAGACATTGCTGGTACTTCCTGGTCTGCTATAACTCCTGATTCAAAGGTGAACGAGACAGCAGTACTTGGAGGTATTTTCTCCTTTACAGTACACACAGAAAACACACGTTCTCAGTCTACAACCCTCCCCCCTCAGGAGGTGGCATCCAAATGGGACCTCATTTTTCTGACCAATTCAATAGAGCAGATCCAGCCTCCTGTTGCAATGCTGTCAGACTGCGATACAAAGAGGGTTTAGAAACTCGACTGGGCCAATTGTTTGTGGGTAAAATGCTTCTAATGGAGTTCATGCATTTTCTGGCCTCTGAAATTTATGCCCTAATCCACATCTCAGTGGAGGGTAACTTTGACATTAATTTCAGGTCCCTACATTCTGTAGAGCAATTCTGGAATAAATAGAATCAATTAAAGTTTTCCCCCCCTGTGGATCCCCTTTTTTGCAATGCCCCTTACAAAACCCACAATCAGATTCATAACCATTATGTTCAGGAATGAAGTGGTGCATGTGGGAGACATCCTGCACTGGTTGCAGCAAAGATGTGAGATTTTAAGTGCTCCAGAAGCTATCATTGACACAGAGTTTTTATGGATCGGAGGCCGGAGATTTAAAGTAAAGTTACACAGTGATGATGGAGGCATGGTACACCTGCCGAACAGCTCTTTTCTGGGGAAAGATTGAGGGGTCTGTTTTTATTCAGGCCAACCTAATTCCTGCTATAAATGTGGGGCTCAGACACACCTTTCAAATGTGCGTGACAAATTACACTGTGGCATCTGTGGGGAATTTGGCCATATTAGCTCACAATGCATGAATCACAGTAAATGTGACCTCTGCGAGGAACATGGGTACATGTTCCAGGACTGCCCATGGGCATCTTACACTAAAAGGACACAACTAAATCCTGATGCCATTATCAAGAAAGCTCAACAAAAAGGGGAAGAACAAAAACCAAAACACAGGATCTGTTTACAAATGAAACAACCAGGAATCTTGCTAAGGCAACTTCTACTACTTCTGTTGTGGTGGTTTTGTTGCAGGACACTACCTTGCAAACCCCAGCTGCAGCACGTGACCCGGTTGCCACTGATAATATTTGTACAGCTCCAATACTTGAACCTGAGATTGCCTCCCAGCCCATGGAGGAACAGACTGCCTCTCACATGCCCCTCCACAAGAGGGGAAGGCTCCATGTCGGAGCTCCAGGCACCTAGGGTCAGGCTCCAATAAAGCAGAGGTGGACACTGCTAACCCCTTCTTAGCTCTAGCATCACAAGATGGAGGGGGGGGGACTCAGAATCAGGGGAAATGGAATCTGATGCTTCTTCCTCACACTCCATCATTCTAGATGGAGGTGAACAACAGCTGACAGGCAAGAAAAGGAAGAAAAAAAGGAAAAAATAAACTTTAATGTTTAAATGGTTATTTCCAACATAGCCTCTTTAAATGCCCATAGATTGCTGAACTGCAAAAAAAAGATCAGCTGTGTTTTCTCTTTTGCAGGCCCATCATTTAGACATTATTTTCCGATAGGAAACATGATTTAGTACCGATTTTGTAGTCCAGCAAGCTCAGAGTTTATGGCAGTGGGGGCCCTCTTATTGGTCCTTTGGTTTAGAGGAAGCTGATGGCCTAGGAATATTATTTTCAGGACCAGGGTTTAAAATGCAAAAATTGGTAGATCTCATTCCAGGCCTGGTCCTTATAATAGACAGAATCTGGAAAGGGAAACCCAGCAGGTTAGTGAATGTTTATGCACCATAACAGAAGGCAGAGAGAGTGCAATTATTTTCACAAATTCAATGGCTAAAAATGTCTGTTTGGGGGAAGGGGGGGTTAACTACACCTTGGATGTTAAGGCAAGAAAAGACAGCAGTAAAAACATATATAGTGACTCTAGCGTCCTCAGGAATTGTATAGATACAGCAGAATTACAGGATATCTCTAAGACGGCATCACTAGCAATTAATTACACCTTTATAAAAAACATTCTAACTTCAAAAATTGATTACATTTTTATATCAAACGGGCTCCAGGTTTTAACATTGGTTGCCATTCCAATAGAATTTACAGATCATTTACTATTTAAAACCATTATTCCATTGGACAATGGAACGGCAATGCCAAGATCTTGTTGAAAAGTGAACATTAGTGTATTGGAGAACTCTACAGTTAAACTGAGTATTTTGTCTATATTTACTGCCAGGGTTTTGGTGCTATGTCTTTATGACAATTGGGCCCAATGGTGGGAAGAAACCAAATTAGAATCCAGCTCCCAGTTCATGTCGTATTTAAATTTAAAGAGCAGCTGACACCTTAAGAAGAACTTTAACAAAACATTATATTTAAACACAGTTCAGCTTGTTTTCCACATTAGTTTTGTATTCTTCCACGCGTTATTTATTACTGAGTTAATTTGCATGAAAACAGGATCTTTACTTCTGAAGAGTTAATATATTTCTATTGCGTTCTCCCTACCTGAGGTCATAATGCCCTGCTTGTGACATCACAGTTACTCCCATGGCAACAGATTGTGATGTCACAACAGAGCATTATGACTTGAAGTAGGGAGTAAGCTACAGAGGCAGATAAACTCTATGAAATATAAATAATGTACTTATGCAAATTTACTCAGTGATAAATAATGAGGAAGAGAATATATAGAATACATATAGCATGCAAGCTGAATTGTACCTAATTATTATGTTTTTCAAAGTTTTCTTTTTGGGGTCATTAGCTCTTTAAGGACTCAGTTGTATAGGCTTCTGTACAATATTTATCTATACGGCAGTGATTTAACTGATCAGATCACTAATATTAAACTGGATGTGTGAGAGACGTACAGTATGATAAGTCCAGCTCCCTCCAGGTAGAAATGAATTTTGGAACTGCTAAAACTCCCTATTCAGATCCTTGTGTATCATGTAAGGAATGGAAAAATATGTCTAGAATTTCCAAGTTACAAGATGCACAGGGAAAGGTGTTCACAAGTTCAACTGGTATCCAAGCTATCATAGAACAACACTTAGAAACCTTTATACAGATACCACTAAAAATAGACAATATAGAGAAATATTTAGAAGATCTACAGTTGCCACATCTAGCAACTATTAGTCTCCAGAATCACAGTGTGCTTATTTCCCCTCAGGAAATTCTGCATGTTATTAAAACGTTGAACTATGGTGTCTCTCCTGGTAGGGACTGGATACCAAATGACTTTTATAGAGCATTCAGTGATATTCTATCTAATTGTTTAGCTAAGGTGTTTAATTATTTTTTTATCTCATAATTATACCCTGGAGTACTTCTCCAAAGGTCTAGTAATCTTTCTACGTAAAGCAGGTGACTGTATATTAATTCAGAATTGGAGGTCCATCAGTCTACTTAATTCAAACTTTAAAATGCTGACTTTCATCCTATGAAATGACTTAGGGTAGTGGCTGCAACTTTGATTCACCCTGCTCAGACATGCACTATTCCAGAAAGAAGCATATATCACAATTTATGTATCATAAGAGAAATCTATGCATTTTGTCAGAAGGAACAAATTAATGGCTATTTATTATCCCTGGATCAATGCAAAGCATTCAATAAAATTCAGCACGACTACCTGTATACGGTTCTTACTAAATATGGGATCCTCCCCTTAGTACACTGGATAAGGCTATTTTATGGTTCAGCAGCATTGGCCCCACTTATTGCTGGTTTGGAGGATAAAACAATACAAATTAAGACAGGAGATAGGGAGGGGTGTCTCCTTAGTCCTTTGCTCTACAGCTTCTCAATAGACCCCTTAATTAGGAAACTTATTTCCAGGAATGACATTTTAGGGGTATCAGGGAATCAGTATGGAGATACTGTTAAGATTTTACCTTATGCAGATGATTTGTATGCCATTGTTAAAAATGAACAGAGTGTCTGTAACTTGCTAGTTAAATAGAAAATGCCTCTGTAGTTTCAGGGTCTTCTTTAAATCTGGGGAAATGTCTGGGCCTGCAACTTGGACATAACCCACCACCAATATCAGATGTTCACAACATACAAATATCAGAACACCCTATTAAAATATTAGGGGTTATGTATGGCCTAGGAAATATGGCACAGTTAAATTGTGAGGCGGCATTAACCTTAGGGGAAATGAAGGTGGCAAGATGAAAACATTGGAAAATGTCCAAACAAAAAAGAGTCTACATGATTAAACAATTTTAATTTCAACTTTTTTATATATTGGGACAGTATTCCATTTACCCACAACTTTGGAACCCCAGATTTAAGTATATTCTTTTAACTCTTATGGGGAGTAAACTTAACCCCATAAAAAGAGAAATAATGTATCTCCCTATAACAAAAAGGTGGAATCAACATGTTGAACCTCATGGTCTTTTTCCACACCTTATTTAAATCAAGTCTGTGTAAAACAGCTTGGCAAACCACCCCTGTCAAAGAGTCGTGGTAATGGATGGATGTAGAGACAGATGTTACTTGATGAGCCAAGCAAATGCTAGGCAAGTCCTTTATTAATAACCCACAGAACTAAAGCATAAAAGAAAATAAATACGAACTGTATACGGCAAAAATAAATCAGAAGCAACATATATCCAGAATTACTCCAGGAAATAGCTAGAGCACAACACTAGGTCAGTATTCCACTAACCTCTCCACTCATCTGAAGAAGTGGAAGGAAGGTGGTTCTTTTATACTAGTGGAGGTCAGGTGGTTTACCTGAAACTCCGCCCACTTACTTCTAAAATCCTTAATTTACAAAATAACTAATATTTTCATCCAAACGTCACAGCAAGACCTTATTATTTTCTAAATATATACAACAATGCTTTTTAATTCAAATTATCAAGCTTATTTTCTAATTTTTACAATACCTCCTAGTAGCAGGCCTCTCCCCTTGAACTAGCCAGTATCTAGCAATGTGAAATAGGGCCAGTCGGTGCTTAGAGACACTGGGGAGCTCAACCAAGAGGTACTACAGCTAGGGAAGGTAACTATATCCATGGCATAATCATATGCATTTTTACAATTCCTTATTTCCATTCCACAGTTTTATTTTCACTGTAAAGCAGTCAGTCAAGCAAAGAAAAATAGAACACAGTTGTGTTTCTCACAGTATGTTATCTAGACAGACATTACTGTTTCTTGTATACCCAGTCAGAGATGTGTCATCATATTATACAGTACTAAAACCATGCAGTTCCTGTTAAACTCCTCTCCATAAACGTCTTTATTTTGAGAAGTTAATGGAAACATAAACCTCAACTCAGAGAGTAAAAGCTAACTGTGAGCCTGAGGTCATTCTGTACGCTTGTACTTTTATATGCTCCTATTCTGAGGTCCGAGACAAAGCAGAATAGTGTCTTTATGTAAAGTGCTCCCTGCGCTACGGCACCTTTCTACACTGTGCCCGCCAGTGATTTAGAAAACTCCAAAAGTGTACCTCAGGATGTTTTTTAATCAAACTTTCCAGGTTTGTTCTTCTGCTCCCTGTTTTCGGGACTCCAGCACCCGATTAATAACCTGTGCTTAGAATGGGTGTTGATCGCTAAGGAGCAGGACAAGAGTGGACAGGAAAAAAAAAACCTAAACAAAACAAAACGCTACCACTCGAACGTGCGCAGCGTTGAGCAGTAGACTACTTAGCACTGCTCGAACGTGCACATCGGCGAGCCTAAAATGGCAACAAGTTATGCGAGATGAGCGCACCTCATTCTAACCTAATTCCTCAACAACTAGGTAAGGATTCCGTGTCTTTACAAGTGCTACTAGCGCTTAGCTGATCCTGCAGCTGAATTTAATACAAAAAGGAGTTTACTCTGTGGCTGCATTCAAACAAACAATCTGTCTCTTTTTGCAGCATCTACTTAGGACTGACAGCCATTCAGCCCAATATTATTTTGTATGAAATGCAGGTTTCATTTTGAAGGCTAAAAAGGAGGGGGGTTCTTAGGGCAGGAAAACCTCTTTTTTTCTACACCCAGGCAGAAGCTAACAGGGATAGCATAAAGAACCTTTCCCAGATGGCCTAACTGGAAAAGGGGGGAAACGTAGGTATAGTGGTTAGAACAGAATAAGGATAGTAAAGGAGAATGCTGCTGCAGGAGAGGTACAGCTAGGAAAAGGAAAAGAGGTTCCAGGAAAATTAAGGTGGCCTCACAACACCCTATGACAACCCTGGTTAGTTAAAGAATGAGTTTGGAATATAATGCAAACTTACTTATTAAAATTAGAAGATATCCCCCCCCTAAATTATCAAAAAGCATGATACTACCAGAACATATTAAATCAGCCCTACAAAAACTATATAAATGGAAATTACAGAAAGAGGTAATGAAAAGCAAAACAAGGAAACAGCTGCATCAGATAGTTATAAATTATATAGGTTCTATGGAACCAGAATTTAAAAACTGTACTCCATCTAAGTCTCACCTAGTTTTAAAATCACTAACAAACAAGACATACAGAATTAATTTAGTTGTTGTATTGGCCCTTCTAAGAACAGTTCCAGAAGCAAATGGTTTGATACTTTTTATTGGACCAACATAGATGTTACAAAAAGAAAACAATGCTTAGGTTTTCGGACCAACCAGGTCCTTCCTGGTTGGTCTAAAAGCTTAGGCACTGTTTTCTTTTCACAACTTCTATGTTGGTCCAAAAAAGGTATCAAACCATTTGCTTCTGTAACAAACAAGAGAATTCCCCCCAAAATGTGGGATCTGCAATGGCTGTGTGCTCACGGCAGATTAAATGTTTGGGGAAACAACAAACATAGGGCCATAGAAGAAAGAACCTGCCCTTTTCCTGAATGTTCGACTCCATTTGAAACCTTAGAACATTTTTTACTAGATTGCCCATTTTCTTTCCAGCTTTGGGCCTGTTTAGTTGGGCTTTGGCAGCTCCCCTCGGTTAGAACACATTAAATATGGCTCTTTAGTTTTAAATGATTGTACATCATGGCCTGGATATTCAGACTGTGCCAGGCAGTGGCGCAAGCCTGGGTGCAGCACAACTGTGATGCGCTGGGGCCAGGTCCAGGTGATATTCAATGGGGATGTGCCGTGGCGCAGTACCGTTGAATATGGCAGGGTCAGTGCACATACTGCGCATGGTGAAGTGGCACTGCCCCGGCGCAAGCCAAAGATAGGGAGCACGGGGATGCACCAGCACAAGTGCAGTTGTGCTAGGTGCATCACCCGCGATATTCAGCAGGGGGCATGCAAATGAGGCCATAATATATGCAGGGCACAAATGGGACCATTTGCATGTCATCTTGGCCCCATTTGCATACCTTGTGCAGGGAAGCCCAGCAATTTGTGCCTGGCGCCCTGCACAGCATGACGTGTGCTGTGGGGATCCCAGGGATCCCCCACCCCATAGCGGTGTTCACGCGGTATATGTATAAAAAGAAATCCCTGGTGGTCTAGTGGCCCCCCAGTCCACGATTCCCTGATAAATATCATATATGATCATCCTTGGTGGTCTAGTGGTCCCTTCTCCCACCCGAGTCCCCAATTCCCTGATATATGTTACTATGACCGTCCCTGGTGGTCTAGTGGACCCCCCATGCCCATTGCTGTGATCATGGTAAATGTAAATTACAACATTCCCTGGTAGTCTAGTGGACCCCCCTCCCTCCTGAGTCCCCGATTGCGGTAAATCACCCATACATCACCCTGCTCTCACTGTAATTGGCGGGTGGCTGCATACCACCCGCATACCGCCCAGCCACCCACCGATTGACAGGTACAGTATGGGCTGTGTGGACCAATGGGCTTGCAGGGCATACTGTACTAGGCAGTCCCAAATATGTGAATGAATCATTCACATATTTGCAGTCGCTCACTGATATGACGGGGCCCGGGGTGGGCAAGGGTCCTGTGTGAGTAGGAGAGTTGAGGGGTGCCACTGGATCACCAGGGAAGTACATGTGGGTGATTTACCATGATCAGGGACTCGGGTGGGAGGGGGTCCACTAGACTACCAGGGAATGTTGTAATTTACATTTACCATGATTGCGGCAATGGGCAGGGGTCCACTAGACCAGCAGGGATGGTCATAGTAACATATATTGGGGAACTGGGGACTCGGATGTGAGGGGGGACCACTAGACCACCAGGGATGGTCATGTATAATATTTATCTAGGAATTGGGGACTGGGGAGGCCACTAGACTACCAGGGATTTTTTTTTATACATATATCGCGTGATCGCGGCTATGGGTGGAGGGGTCTGGGTTCAGTGTGTGCTTGTGGATGGTGTTTTGGGTGGGCAGGTGGCCACCCAAGGCTCAGTTGCTGTGTTGCACATGCAATACTGCAGCCCACCTTTGGGTGGCCGGGAATTGTGCCTACTCTGCAAGGGCTCAACTTTGAGCCCCTCTATGAGGCGCAATGCAGGGTTGTGCCAGCATATGCGCGGCACATCCCGGACTGAACATCGGGATGTGCCGCATATGCATGGGCACACCCCCTGCATCTGCGCTGCATACCATTACATTGCGCCCCGGCACATTGGGAGTTGTGCTGCACCAGGCAGCCTTTTCAATATCCCACCGGGGTGCAATGTGGGGTTGTACCGGTGCAACTCTGTTGCACCAGGCACAACCCCTTTGAATATCTGGGTCCATTAGTAAAAAAATTATGACAGTGGTACATTGACTGCCTTTTTCACAGTTTTGAAATTTATTTATGGCAAGCACGCTTTCAATTTGTATTACAGCAACAGAGGATGTCTTATGTAACTCTTGGTAAATTGTATGAATCTGCCTATAAGGAAATTTTTGTCAAAGACCTGAAAATGCACCCTAAATTGAAATATTGCTATGGTGGAAGGGTTTTACTTTTCTTCAGAAATATACCTGAGTTTTTTTTTTATGTAAATTTTTTTTTTCTTCTTTCCCAGTTTTCCTTTTACACATGGTGGTGTATACAGATTTGATCCAGGGTTGGATAGTTTTTGTTTTATTCATATATTGCTCTTTTTTCCATTGCTTTATTTTTATGTATTAATTTTAGTTTGCTAAATTTATTCTGTACATTTAGCTAAATGCTCAACTTGGAACATTGTGTATTCTGGAATTTTGAGTTATTTTGGATGTATTAATCAGTGATGTTATACTGTTATTTGCTTTAAATAAAATTTCTCCCCACTCTTCGAGTGAGGTCACTGTTGTTAGTGTAAGGATGTCCAATCCTGAAAGGAGTTTGAAGAGAATGGATGTGGGAGAAGCTGGGGAGTGGGTCTCCTCCCTTGCCTCACAGCAGCTAGAGACCACTACCGAAATGAATTCTACAATGCTTAATTTGAAGAGAAGAACTGTACAGCAGTTGCTGTGGTCTAGATACAGGAATCTGATGTGGAAGGGATGGAAGATTTTGGGATGAGAACAGTCGAGTGCTGCTGTGGAGTGTAACAGTACAACCCAGGATTTGTATGCAAAACTCCATGAAGAGGAACGTCGCTTTGAGGAACGTCGATTGCAATTGCAGAAGGAAATTCAGAGCATGGAGGAAACGTGTACTGGAGTTGTGTCGCAGCAGGTTGTGGATATACCGGCCCCCTTGCCGATCGGTGATGCAGCTGCTTCACTTAAGAATGGCGCTGATAAATCTACTGCTGTAGCAGATAGATAGATAGATAGATACTTTATTTATAAAGTGCATTCAAAAACAATACAGATACACAACATCATATAACATTAATAAATTTAACTGGGAGCCAACAATTAAGTAATCTATCTATCCCAATTAAAATAACTTATCCAATAAATTTTAACAGTTAAAAGCCTGTTGGAACAAGTAGGTCTTAAGATCCTTTTTAAAGGCTTCTACCAAGGGAGCCCTCCTTCAGATAACCAGGTAATGAGTTCCATAGGGTAGGTGCAGCTACTGAAAATGCTTGATCTCCCAAGTGCCATAACCTAATCCTGGGAACTCCAAGGAGGCAACCCTCAGCAGAACGGAGTGCCTGGGATGGTCGGTAGGGGACAAGGAGATCTTGCAGGTAGACTGGCCCCCTATTGTGTAGGGTCTTGTAGGTTAGGAGCCCTACCTTGAAGACAATCCTCCACTTGTCTGGCAGCAAATGCAGTTTGCAGAGGACTGGAGTACTGTTTCTTTCTCTGCGATGGGTATTTCTAGTTCACATTGCATTTTGACTACTCCTACAGTAAGGGTTATTTGTGGTGCTGCCCAGGCTGGCAAAACTCTTGAGAGTGGAGCAGCTCTTGGTCTTAGACAGGCTTCTTCACTTCCACAAACTAACTTTTTGGGTTGTACTGTTTGCCCAAATGACATTCCAAATGCCATGGCTTTGGACAACTGCCTGTCATTGCAGCCTGTTTTGGGTGTGGGGGTTTGCAATCTTGATGATTCTGTGACTGCACCAGTGAGGACCTGTTGCTTCTGACCCCTTGGTTGTGTCTGAGTCTGAAAGGCAAGGGAGGAATGATGACAGTCCTAGAAGACTCCCTATGGACACGCTAGCATGGGTCACCACTGCTTTGCAGAATGTGGGTTGGACTCGAGCTACAGATTACAGTAGCTGGGATACAGATTATCCCTATACCTCTTTGGATAATGCTTTGTGGCCCCTTGCCACTATGGGTAATTTAGTGGTACAGGATTCTCTGGATTTGGGATCAGACCCTCAGGTCCTGCCAGGCCAGTGTGTGGTGAGTACTGGCAATTCTGGGTGTCTTGATTTGGCCCCTGTGGGTCGGGATTTACCTCAAGACATACAGGCCCTGGAAGAGGATGGTGGGGATTTCCCTATTTTGATGGTTGTTGGGTGCCCTCAGATGTTTCCTGATGTGGAGGACTGCTCTGTTACTAAAGGGGTGGAGGAGACTCCGTCGTTGCTGGGTGAGAAGGTCCAGAGTGATGGTGCCTTGCCTTTGGGGGCCCACACAGATACTCTATGGGGTGTGAATGTAAGGGCACATTTGTTTCCAGATGCTGCTAGGCTAGCTTTGGAGCCTGCCAAATGGCAAAATGCAATGCAGCTTAAATAAAGAGGAGGGCGCCAGGAAATCCCAGATAGACTTTTGTGGGAGACATCCTTATTAAAGACCGTATGAAGTTTTATGCCTATGAAGTTCATGCCTTGTTTCATATGCTGGGTGATACTTTATGTGATGTTAGTTTTAAACATCCGGTGGGCTTGGAATGGTTCTGGAAGCAGTATCAACAACTGAAAAATACCCCTTTATGGAAACCCTTTGCAGCTATCCCACTTACTAAGCCCTCATTTAAAAGAGTCACTGTTTTATTTCCCAGTGAAGGGGCAAATGTGTCTGACATCACGTTTTGGCTGAAGCATTGTAATGTAAATGGATTTCCTGACCAATCTCAGATGATGAACACCTGTGGACAGGAGGAAAGCATTATAAAGTGACATTAAAACAGGTTGATGGAGAGTTGCAACTCTTACCTAATTGTTTCTTTTTGGGATGGGATCGTGGAGTAATACTCTATGCTGGACAGCCCACAGCTTGTTACAGATGTGGTGACAAAGGACATTTGAGTAACGTATGTGACAAGATTAAATGTGGCCTCTGTGGAGTACTGGGTCACAATAGTATGCAGTGTGCAAATCCGATGAGATGTAATCTTTTTGAGGAACTGGGACACATGTTTTATACATGCTCCTGGGCCTCCCATTACAGTTCTGACCCAGCAGAGATCACTGAACATGATGTGTATGGTGCTCTGGCCCAGATGGAGCGTGTGAAGATGGAACAATCAGATTTGGGTGTTGTTCATTCTGTGAGCCATAATGTTTATTTATTTATTTATTTATTTTTATTTACTTAAGGATTCGGAAAAGACTTTTGAACACAGGGGCCCAGATATTCAAACTGCACCCAAAATGTGCGCAACAGCAGGATCAAGCACAAATCAATTGCGCATATGCGCAACAGACGCGATATTCAAACATGGAGCAGAACAAATTGCGCAAGCAGCCAACGTCTGAATATCGCACAAACTGCACCATAGCGCAACCAGGAAGGGGAAGCTGAGCAGTAAGGTTGTGCCATAGCGCAACACTGGCAACCCAGCTGAGCAGTCCAGAGGTGCCATCAGCTGCAAGCAGAGCGCCCAGCAGAGCAATGGAACTGCATAACCAGAGGAGGCAGGCTGGGGCCCACCACCAGCCATGCCACACATGGGCACAGGAACACACTGCAGAACCAACAAGACACCTGCACACCCCAAGCACAGCATCACTGGGGTGGGACGGATGATCTACTGGCCCATGGGGACAAGCCAACAAAGCACAGCAAAGCCATGATGCCCAGCACAACCACTGGCAGGCTGAGACTGCCACACACAGGGTTGACAACCACAGTGCACATCAGCCCCGTGCACTACAGCACACCCTGCACCGTGACCCCAAGACACCACCCATGTGCAGTGACTGGCACTGCAGGAAACACCATGCATCCCCGGCTAACGTCAACCCCGTGAGCAGAGAAGCATACAAGCCAGACCCACCCCTGTACCCAGCAGTGGGTGGCAGATGGCAAGACCAACAGAAGTCACTGCCATGCTGGAGACACCTCCCATGCACACACACCACGGCACATACACACACACACACACACACACACACACCCAGGACCATACCACCCCAGATGGCATGCACACCACTGCAACTGAGCAAACATAGCCAGCTGCAAATCAGAGACCAACACAGTATTCATATCAAAATATAAATGTATTATAAAACTGTAAATCACAAACCAACAACACCATAACTATATACAAGGGTGGGGTAGGGGTACAAGGTAGGGGTGGGCAAGGGTAGGGATGAACAACTTGGAGAGGGAAGGCAGGGTGGGAGGGATGGGTGAAGTGGGAAGGGGAATCCGGCCTAAGGCCTAGCAGGCTGGTCCTCCTCCGCCTGTTGCCGCCGTGTCTGGCCATGCCTCCTCTGGAGGCCATGGCGCTGGATGCTGCTGAGGATGGTGGTGCTGTCCAAGGACACCTGTGTGAGCTGCTGCAGTGCCCGCTCTATCCTCCGGAGAACAGTGAGGCCTAGGAAAATGGGAACACAGTCAATGGCTGTGACTGACCACAACCCTGAACACCACCCAACCTGCAAGTCATATAGCCCAATGTCCCGCACCTGTGATGGTATGCCCACCCACAGTGAACATGCATGGCCATCACAAACAGAAGCGGCACCAGCTATGTGCCACTGCACACACACACTGCTGTCCATCACAGCACAAACAAAGGCTGTCAAGTGGCGTGGCAATGTGGTGCGATGCCGAGTTACACAGCCATGTGCCCAGTGCATGCATGGACCACCAGTGAGGCACACACAGACGTACAGTGACACTGGACAGTGATGAATGTCACCTGTGTCGTGCATGGTTGTGTTGTGCATGGCTGGTGGTCATGCCCACCCCCTCCAGCATGCAATAGCATCCATGATGTAATGATACTCACATTCCGCAAGAAGCTGTGTCTGCTGCTGCTGCTGCTGCTGCTACTGCTGCTGTTGTGGCCCACCCCTTGCTGCACCACCGACTGGCACCAGGGCCCTGTCATGGCCCTCCTCACCACGTGCCTGCATCCTCACAGCCCGGTCTGTGGGAGACAAATGTTGAGAAAAACATCAGTGTGACTCCAAAGCAGACTGCCCCCTGCCCCAGTAAGAGTGCCTGCCCACACAGCCAGCCACATGCATCTCACACCTGCACACACTGACACATCCAACCATGTCAGAGCCATTACCTATGCACAGCCACCAATACACACTCACACCCCTACAGAGAATACAGGTGCATAGACGGTACACCCACCTGGCCTGGGCACCACGCCCCTCCTGGCACGTGACCGTAGCCACTCATGCAGTTCAGGCTCCCTCCTGCAGAGGTCACTGTATCTGTGCCGGCACTGCTCAGCAGACCGGCGCTGCCCAGTGACCCCACCAGGTCATTGGCCACTTGCAGCCAGAACCTGTATCTCAGCCATGGTGAGGGGCACCTCACCTACAGTGCCCATGAGTGAGGCTCTACCAGGAGCCACCAGGTTGGCCACCTCCACAGGGCTCCATGCACTGCCTCCTCGTGCCATGCTTCCAAGTTTACAGCAGGCAATATGGCGCCAGCTGCGCGTAACCCCCGTGGAAATGTTGCGCAATAGACCACCATAGGTTCCAATCGCCGCTGTTCGCACAGCAATCGCTAGTCCACATAGTGCCGACACAGACCGACAATGGAGCCATACATGGCAGCGTAACAGCACCAGGGGCAAAGGTCGGACACCAGGTCAGGGTCTATGACGCAAGGCCACGCACAGCGCCATCTGCGTCTATACATCCTGCTGGACCGACCACCTGTGTGACAGTGCCACGGTGGACTATTGGCAGTAGTGCCTGGAGCCATACAGTGCCCAGTGCTGTAGCGCCACTGGCACAATGGTGGCCATGGCCTGAATTGCCGATCGCGCACAGCACGTCATCAGCACGGCAGATGCCTGCGTAAGCTACCAGGGCATGCGCAATGCAGTGTATCGCACAGTCACAGATCTGCGCTATTGTCTCAGCTGGCTCAACCGTCTAGCGAAAAGCGCAATGGCGCGATATTCAGCTGACACATGCAAATCATCTGATCAGACATTCAAAGGCGCGGTGGCGCGATTGCATCTCATTACAGTTGCTCTCTCTAATTTGCATGCATTGCGCTATAAAAGTGCGACAGTGGGCTGTGCTGGACAGATTCAGTTACTGCAGGTGAGAGGTGAGTGTCATGCTGTGGGATGTTCTGGACAATGGGCATGGGATAATGCTGTAGACTGCACAGTGACAGGTGTCCACCACCCACACAGAATCGCCATGACCGAGCAGAGACAAGGTGAGGGTGAGGATGGTGGTCGAAGGAGGAGGCCCAACTTCACCACGGCAGAGACTGAGGTCCTCTTCCAGGCCTACCTGGAGGATGAGGCACTACTGTGTGGGCAGGGCACCCCTCAGGCCCGTGCGGCTGCATGGGAGGGGCAGCCCAGGCAGTGAACCTGCAGCGAAGCCACCAGCGCTCCCGTGCAGGAATGAAGAAAAGATTGGGACAGACCGCGGGGAGGGTGAAGGATAAGGTGGCAGCCCTCAGAGCGGCACATGCTGGCACTGGTGGGGGCCAGCCAGCGGTGGTGGAGCTGACCCTGGCTGAGGACCCGACTGGCTGCAACTATGCAGCGCAGTGCTATTGAGGGTGTACCAGGAGGTGGATTCCAGACAGGTGGAAGCCCATCACTGCACGGTATGACATGGTGGTGGTGTTGGGGGGGAGGAAGGTTGTTCACATGCACTCACATGTCCTCTCTTTCTGTTGCAGATCCTGTTCATCTTCAGGAGACGGTGGTGGTGGGACCAGGCAGTGAGGATGACCTGCTGGACATGGAGGAGGGTCCATCCACCTCTGTCACCAGCCAGCATGCACTGCAACAGCATGAACGCTGTGCTGCCAACTCGGTGTCAGTGATTGGTGTGGGGGTGCACAGCCTGTGTCTCAGCAGTCTGGCATGCAAGCATGCCAGCACGCTGTGACTGTGGCTGTAGCACGTACCTGCACCATTGATGATGCAAGGACTGCAATGGGCAGTGACATGTGTGTGTCCCATGCGGACACACAGCAGGCCAGCACGTGCCCTGGGCCTTGCTGGTTCCAACTATGTGCCAGCATGTCGGCGAGTCCCAGGCTGTGCCTGTCAGCACCGGTGGGGCAGCACCAGTGGCTGTGCAGGTGTCTGGCACTGTTGCGGCCACAGCGGTGGAACGAGTGGACTCTGGGGCACAGCAGTTGGAGGGGCAGCAGCAGCAGTCACCCACCAGGTATGGGGGTACAGTGTCCAGCGGTGGCACATGCCCGCTGCCCTTTGATACTCCCATTCCTGGTCCTGGTGAACTCATCCATCCTCAAGGGGTGTTGTGCATCAGGACCTTCAACACCCTGGGGGACAGGATGCCGCTGTGGCAGAGTACCCATTGGACGAGCACACCCGCCTGCTGCGGGAACCAGTACAGCAGCAGAGGCGGGTTGCAATGTCCGTGGAGGCACTGTCTGTGGCTGTGGAGCGGCACAGCAGGGAGTGTGCTCTGGACCGTGCAGAGATGGTCCACATGCGGATGGATGTGACCGCCCGCCATTGACAGGCTGACCCAGGCAGTGGTCTCTGTCGTGGACGCGTGGGCACACAGTCAGGTGACCCTGTGCCACACCCCACACAGTTCACCTCCTCCCGTTCCCAGTGTTGTGTGACACCAGGCCTGTCGCGCGCGGGTTCTGCTGTGGGCATCGAGCACCCCTGGTGCAGGTGTATTCGGCATGCTGCAGACCCCTGTCGGGCAGGTCGGCGTTCGGCGCGAGTGGGACCCTAAGTGGTCCAACAGTGCCACCCCATGTGGCCCCTGCTCAGCCTGCCAGTGCTGTTGGGTCACGGTGGGGCCACCCATGCATCCACGGTGGCCGTGGGACAGTGCTACATGACTGACCTGTCTCCCAGTGCGGGCCCTGTCTGGTGCTGCCCTGTGTGCAATGTGTGTCATGGTGGGCTGTGAACTGCTGTGTGCTCTGCTCAACACGCCGACACACGGACCACCTGCACACCCTCCCAACTGCTGTCCACAGGTGCGTGTGCATGATGATGCCTGCATTGTACTGTACACCACAGTGCAAGGGTGCCCAGCATCTGACACACGTACTTGGACAGTACAGGTGGTGGGGGTGGTCGGTGGTGCTGTGTGTTAGTAATGTCGGTTCTGCTGTGCTATGCATCTGCCCATGTACGCTCTGTGCCTGGTGTGTGTGTGTCCATATGAGTGTTCACCCCTCCCTGATGGTGTGTTTGTATGCCTGGACCCTTCCACTCCCCTGGCCGTCATGCACCCCTGGTGTGTTACCCTGTGTGCCTGTGGTTTGCGCCTGGACAGTGTTGGTTGCACATGGCCCCTTGACTTACCTGTGTTGTGCATAGTGCTCCTCTGTGATGGTGTCCCGGTGCAGCTGGGCCTGCCGGATCAGTCGGGGGTCCCACCGTCCTGGGGGCTGCTCATCACCATCAACACCGGCGCCACTGGCGTCCCCATCGCTGTCCCCCTCTTCAACCTGTATGGCTATCCCACAGTCCTTGGCCATGTTGTGCAGGATGCAACAGGCCAGGAATATCCCACAGGCCTTTGGGGGGCTGTACTGTAGGGCACCGCCGGAGGTGTGTAGGCATCGGAAGCGTGCCTTGAGCATCCCAAACACCCGCTCTATGGTGTTGCGTGTGGTGGCATGTGCCTCATTATAGCGTTGCTGCAGTGAGATCATGTGGCGCCGGTACGGTGTGAGCAGCCAGGGACAGAGTGGGTACCCGCTGTCACCTGTGTGGAGATAGTGGAGATCAGGGTCATGTTCAGGTCCATTTTGCCCATATCCCTGTGTGCCACTACCATGGCACCTGTGGCATTCCCACCCTTGCCCCAAGTTTGCATTCCATACATGCGTACTCACCCACTAGATGTCCTGTGGGGATGTCCCCATTCTCAAATCGATGGCACAGTGTGGACTGATGCCATATGAAGGCATCATGTGCTCCGCCAGGGTGTGTGGCACAGACATTGATTATTCGCCCAGTGGCATCACACACCACCTGACAGTTGACACTGGAGTAGCCCTTTCGGTTCCTATACGCTGCCCCATTGGGGCCAGGTGCGGTGTGAATGGCCATGTGGGTGCAGTCTATAGCCCCTAGCACGCCAGGCATACGTGCTACCCTGTGGAACTCCCGATGTTGCTGCTGTACGCCTGCTGTGGTGCTGGGGAAATGGATGTGCTCCACAGCATGTGGCAGCAGTCACGCTGAGGAATGGGTGAGGATGCATGACATGGCCGACTGTGTGATGCCTGTGGTGTCCCCTGTCGGCCTCTGGCGGAATGCCCGTGGTGAGCAGGTACATGCAGGCTGTCACCTTGGTCTCCACTGACAGAGCGTGACTCCGTCGTGAGGGTGCCTGCATCACATCACTGCACAGCTCACAGAGCCGCCTCAGTATTGCCCTGTTCAGGCGGTACTGGCCCATGATCTCTACATCTGTATACAGCTCATAGCTGATCGCGGGCGCAGGTACTGCCTGCTGGGGTGTACGCCCGGACGGGCCCTTCCACAGCCTCGTCCCCTGCAGCTTGCATTCTCACCCCCCCTCATTGCAGCTTCCATGTGGAAGCTGGCACTATCCATCTCCTGGCTTCTGCCCCCCCCGGCTGGTGTTGCTGTGTGACCCCCGCTGTCCTGACTGCTACTTCCACTGCACCGGGCACCCCCCACTGGCCTCTGCAGCCTATGGCCCACAATGCTTGCCTTGCCTGCCCTAGCCTGTCACTGTCTGTCTCTCTCTCTCTCTACCCCACTTGGCATCCTTGTAGCGTTCTTACGCGCTTCCTTGAAGCCTTTTATTTTGGCTCATTTCCACTAATCAGCAATTTCCGGCAGTTCGCGCTCTTGCGCAATCGCGGGTCTTTGAATTTGCATTGCGTTCTTTATGCATGGATCCACCCGTCGGTTGCACATGCCTTCCTTTGCATTGCGCTGTTTGCTCAGCATGTTTCGGTGGTGCAACTGCCTCCTGCCGAATATCGCAGAATGGCGCATTTTGGTTCCGGCGCATATTAGAACCTCATTGCGCATGGCTAACCCTTTTGAATATCCCACCCCTGGTCTTTACAAAGGTTCCATCTCAGGTTGTCAGACAATAGACATATTACATCACATAATCAGGCAGGTAGAGAACATATATTAGGTTACAGTGCTACAAAGTAATTTCTAGTACCAGGGATCGGTACAGCATCAGCATAAGATTTATGAAAGCAGTGGTGAGCTCAGTGGTGAGAGGAGGGGAGAACCCCCTCTCGAGTGGACGGGGAGACTAAGGAAAGGGTAGGCAGCCTCGGGCAGAGGCTTTGTCAAATATGGGGCAAAATAGTGGCAGGGGACTGCTGGGGGGAGGAGGGATTCGGGAGGGGAAAGAGGCACCGGTAGGGTAGAGGGGAAATGTGCAAGGCTGAAGGGTTACAAGGGAAATGGGATGGGAGTGGTGAGAGGATGGTGTTACAATGTAAACAATGGTTCTTGGGTGGACAGCAGGGGTGGTTGACTGAAAGCCACAGGGAAGGAAGTCGGCCCTAGGCATGTCCAAGGAAAGGGGGGCAGGAGGGACCAAGAGGGGGTATGGGGAGGGAGGATTCTTGGGGAGAAGGGGACAGCAGGGCTGCCTAATGTCAGCTCATGGGGCAAGGTGTAGGTTAAAGAAGGGGAAGAGTAACACTTACCGAGAGCAGTCACTCACTGTGCAGAGGAGTGGGGTGCAGCAGGGATGCCATATGTCAGCTCATGGGGCAAGGTGTAGGTTAAAGGAGGGGAAGAGTAACACCTACCGAGAGCAGTCACTCACTGTGCAGAGGAGTGGGGTGCAGCAGGGATGCCATATGTCAGCTCATGGGGCAAGGTGTAGGTTAAAGGAGGGGAAGAGTAACACTTACCGAGAGCAGTCACTCACTGTGCAGAGGAGTGGGGTGCAGCAGGGATGCCATATGAACAACTCGGGTGGCATAAGGAGGGGGAGGGACAAGCCTTCAGAAACAGTCACACACTATGCTTGAGTTAAGGTGCTGCCTTAGGCCAGTTTTGAAGTGGGATAGGCAAGTGGAGATTTGAATGGGCACAGGGATGTCTAAGTGCCAGAGGGCGCGGAACATGTAAGGAGGCTGCGTTCTGATGTGAGGACTGGGCTGTCATGTTTGGAAGCTCCATTTGTGCACCTTAAAATGGAATAAAATTAAGCACTTTTGCATCACAAGTGGACTCGCTTTATTTTCCAAACCACCGGAGCACACCTGCATGCCTGCAATCGCATTGTAAACAAGTTGTGAGCAGCCAGTGCTGGCACCAGTGTTTTCTCTCTTACAAATCTACTAAATCCCTCTGTTAAACTGTTACATTGATATGCAGTATTTAAGCAATAATGCCCAACAGGGTGTGTGTGTCGTGCTGGGATAAGGTCACGCCTCAGGTGGTTGGACACGAGGCCGCAGGCCGAGAGCGTCCTTCAACTGAGGCGTGACATTATCCCAAACGACACACACCCTGGAAGGCATTATTGCTATTATACAATGGCTCATTGTTATATGTAAAATAAAAAAATAATTTTAAAGAATGTTTTTATTAGTGGGGAAAAATATTTTTGTTTCTTAAGAGGAGATGCAAAACAAAAAGGTGCTGCTCTATATCATCATCTACTGGTTCATAGTGAGGCTCAGACTAGACCCGTGATGTTGTGCTGGGATAACATCACGGGTCCAGCCCAAGACTGACCAATTAGAGTCCAGGATTTTTTCTTGCCATTGTATAATGTATCGTATACTGATGTAAATTTAAAGGACACTATCTCCATGACTGTACATACTATACTAATATTACAAGGCAGGACAAGACAATTTTTATTTATAGGGCACTCCAGCCAAAAGGCTTAGAACACCTTATACAGGAAGACAGCATAAATAAACTCTAAGCACAATAAATAAGTTTAAGCAAATAATTTAAATAAATAATCAGCTAACTAAAAGATTAAGCCTCATTAAATATAAGAGTCTTCAGGGAACCCTTAAAGGCCTTCACCTTGTAGGCAGAATGGATATGGGGGGGGAGCGCAAAGAGTTCTACAGAACTGCTATGCCCAGTAGCCACACCAAATGCCCTGTCCCCCTAAAAGAATGTTAGAAAAAACTTTCCCATAGTTACTATCCATTCACTTCTCAGTGACAGTATTTTTCCCTCTGACATTAGGTTGTCCAGTCCCACTCTAAAACTCCTTTTTTCATATGCACGATATAAGCTAATACTGTACACTTTTGGAAAGATTAGTGGTAGGTAGCATAAGGTTCTAGCATGTTAGGATAAAATGAAATGTGCTTCTGAATTTTAGCTGTCATTCTCAATGTAAAGCAGTACATTATGTAAATATTGGTGTATTGCTACATAAACATTACATAAACACACCAAAACCATATCGACCCTGCACCAAGCTTTCATTTAAAAAACAAATAAATTCCTAGCACTAATTCTTCCAGCATTAACCCATTGTCATTTTTAAGTTTTTTGGAAAGGCCTAACTTTGGAACTGTTTGGGCTAGGATTTTATTTTGGTTTAAAAAAAATGAAAGCTTGGAGTGAAGTCAACAATCGACATGTCTGAATCATGTTGATATACTTTTCATGCATCAGTGCACGTCGGATCAGGTGTCTGACTATTAAATGGAGGTGGACAATGCTTGATATAATATTAGTCACTGAATGGTGAAATTCCATCAAGAGCCACAATCTTGATTTATGACAGTTTTTTACAGAAAGATGCCTGAATATTTCTACCAGATGATTCAGTAGTGCTAATAAGAACAATGAGTTTACCTGTGTCCCTGTTTTCCATATTCTGAAATGGGTTAGGTGAACAAGTCACCAAGCTGGAACAGGGTGTAACACTTCTGAAAGTACATGGCCAATCAGATAAAATGTGTAAGAGATTGCACCTCCCTAATCTATTGTATATACACACACACACACACACACACACACACACAGTAAATTCCTACGAGACAGAAATGACACTCATATTATCAGTGTTAAAAACAAGAGTTCTGTCACGTTATTAAAAGAATCGACTTGACTAGTAAGGCCAGCAAGATTTCCATTTTCTCGCTATTCTTTCTTATATGGGTTACACAAGCAATAACCCATGAGAGGGTGTGGGTTGTGTTGAAGTTAACCACATCTATTGGTGTTGGAGACACAAGGCAAAGTTAAGTGTCTTCAAGCCAGTTGTTGCCATTGCTGAGTCATGGTGCACTGAAAACCATGACTGGGATGTAGCCATATCAGGCTATACTCTATTCAGGAAGGACAAGGTGGGTAAGAAAGGGGAAGGAGTGGCTCTTTACGTGAGGGATAGCATAAAAGTAACAGAGAGGGAATACAGGGAGGGGTGGAGGTACTGTGGATCACCCTAGAGATGGGAAGTGGTGCCGATGTCCGTACTGGTGTGATCTTCAGACTTTCAGCATGGGGGGGGAGATGGATAAGGTTCTGGTAGAAGTCATCCAAAACATGGCAAATAAGGGGGAGGTACTGCTGGTGGGGGATTAATCTGTCAGATGTGGATTGGAACCTCTCAGCTGCACTTCAGCTAGGAGCAGAGACATCCTGGACTCCCTGCAGGGGGCATTCCTCAGACAATTAGTAGATGAGCCCACTCATGAGGGAGTAAAATTGGACCTTGTACTCATCAATAGGGACAGTGTTGCAGACATCAAGGTGGGTGGCCACCTGGGGATCAGTGATCGTAGTAGTAGTTTTATTTATTTGTGGTGATCTTCCCCAGAGGCTCCGGGTGCCAGCACAATAAAACAACATATAAATGAAATTAACTTCAATACATATAATTATAAACCAACCCTACATCAATATAAAACTAACAGGATTGCATACTGATAAATAAATCATTCATAAATAAAGTAATTTCCTGTTCCGAACCAGTACTCCTCTACGCGGATGATGCGGTCATTTTCTCAAAGATTGTGACCCTACCCTCCTTCAGGCCCAACTTCAGAAAAGTTTTACTGAAGCTGAGCCCTGGTTCATCTCTCATAAGTTGGTGCTTAACTGCAAAAAATCTAAGGTCGTGCTCTTCCATGGTACCCACAGCAAGCACAAAGCCAAACAATTGGTGATTAAAAACAGTGCAGGTGTTATCCTTGATCAGACTCAATCTTTTAAACACCTAGGAGTTATTCTGGATAGTACGCTGTCTTACTCCAACCATTTTGAGAATGTGGTCAAGGTAGTTAACATTTGCCTAGGCCTTCTACACAGGCGTAAACACTGCCTTACTACTGAAGCCCTCAGATTGGCTATCCAAAGTTCATTTGTGTCTATTATTGACTATGGATTGGTCATTTATGGTTCCACCACAGACACAACCCTATGTCAGCTCACCACAGCTCTGGATAAGGCATGCCATCTACTAGCTGGTGTAGCATATCGTACTCACACTTGTAACCTTTACGAACAAGCAAACTGGCTTCAACTCCAGGCTCGCATTGAATATCAAGCCTGCCTTTTGGTTAAGAAAGCAGATTTCGGTCTCCTACCACCAGGTTCCCTTCAGCTTTTCAGTCCCTTCTGGGGCACTCAGAGAACACGAAGTTCTGTGAGCCAAACTTTTACTGTCCCTCGCTGTTGAACCTCGCTCCGACAGTGATACATTTCAGTTAGAGCTGCTAATTTATTTAATTCCCTTCCTCCTGAGATTGCGACAACTGCAACCATGGGACTATTTAAGCGGAAGCTGCATCAATTCCTAGTTTCCAGAGCATCTTGTGACTGCTATACCTAATCTCTGCTGACAGCTAAATGCACTGGGACCTCCCTCTTTTACCATTTGCCCCTGTATAGCCCTACGCTGCTGCTGCGCTATTCCACTCACAGCACTTCCTCCCTTATCCCTTTCCCATTCCTGCCCTCTTTTCATTCTACCTCATCCCCCCTTCCTTTACCCCTCCACTCCCACTCCCCCCCCGTGTTTCCTCACCTTGTTCTCTTCCTCTACCCCCCACCCCATGGGTCTTTCCTGCTCAAGCTTCATTGTGGAATCTCCCTCCTTGCTCTTTTTTTGCTCCTTCCACCCCTCAATTCACCCCCTGTACTTTATCTACTTGTAAGCCCTTTCACCCCTCTTCAGACAAGGCCACTGGCTGCACTTGACTCAATATTTATCTTGCCATATTGTACTTTTGTTTATGTAAATACTTTCCTCATGTTGTACTACTTACTGAATCCATTGTAATTTGCTGTTCTTGTGACTTGACATGGAATCTCTGTAAAAGAGCCCTTGGCTCAAAGGTCTTTCCGATTTGTTAAATAAATAAAATAAATAAATACAAATTTAAGAATTAAAAGCCTGAGCAAACAAAAATGGGTTTTAAGACCCTTTTTAAAGACTTCCACTGAGGGGGCCTCCCTCAGGGCCCTTTGGTATTGAATTCCAAAGTAGGGGACCAGCCTCTTTGAAGGCTCTGTCCCCATAGGTCCCCAGGTCCCCCTGAGGTTTTAAGTCTGGCTTCTTCTGGAGTCTGGCTTCACCTCTATCTGAGTTTTAATGTGCACATAAACAGGGCAGTTAGATATACTCACAAAAGCTAGACACACTCTCAGCAGAAACTACAATTGCCTCAACCTTTGCAATATTAAATTGGTAGTCCACTAGTCCCTATGCGCAGCCTTGGAATACCCGAGTTTACCAGTTTGCCAACAAGACTTTACAATACAAAATCAATGCTGCATTTAAAAACCTCAGCTCAACAGACTGACACATCACCACCTGCTGTCCAATAATTTGTGCATTCTTCGGCCCCAAAAAGATAGGAACCCAAATGGTTGTCTGCAATTTATAAATGAATAAAAGGGGTTGTATGCTGATGATTGCAGAGCTCTCCTCACAAAACTAGTGCAAACCTAACAGATCTGGTCAGGCTCAGAAAACGTACTTGTTTAGATCAGGGAACAAAAGACCGTTGGTGAGAAAGCTTTGCCCAGAATTGCCCCAGTCAGCTGGAATGCCGTCCTTGTCAGGGAAGCAAGTGCAGAATTTTAATTTCCTTCTAGCACACCATGCAGAACTACTGTACCTCTGTAGTCCGCACACATGCTAGGCAATCCACATCCTCACACTCTCAAATCCTTTGTTCCCATCTCCTCTTTCACCTTATTTCACCCTAACCAGTGCTCCCTCATCAGCACCCACCTGAGTTTAATATTTAAATATACTGCTTGACATTGTATTTATATTGTTCCATGCTTTTTGTAAATTCTTATTTGCTGAATACTGAATTATTCATGTCTGTTTACTGTTAGAGTCACTACTATTTGAATCTGGAATTGTTGATTGAGTGCTATACACCCTGCTGCTGTTCTTGGTCTCCCAGAACACTCTGGCAAAATAGGTGATTTATCTAAATGTATCTATCCAGATGTGCAATACTTAATAAATAAATAAGTAACATGATTATTGGTTACATAGGAACAAAATTCAGTAGGAGAGCCAAATATCCTTGCTGTAGAAAGGAACATCTCTGATGGGTGTCAGAGGCAGGTTCCCGTACTACATTTTACATTCCTACATTTTATTTCTCCGCTCCGCCTACGAGGGATTGCTGGAGATTCCCAGGGTTCGATTAAAAATATCGGGATCTCGTGCCTTTGCTTTTTCAGCCCCGACCCTGTGGAATTCTCTACCTTGTTAGTTGAGAGAATGTCCAACCGTCGAGAAATTCAAAAAGGAGTTAAAAACATATTTATTCAGTTTAGCATATCCGAGTTATGGCTCTTAATTTATGATTATTTTAATCTATGTTTATATATGTATTTATTGTACAGCACCTTGGTTTTGAAAGACGCTCTATAAATAAAGATGATTTGATTTGATTTGATTTGATTTCATGCAGAAAACAACCATGCACCGTACCTATGCTTAGTCCAGGCAGGTGGAGTTAAACAGAGGTACTGTATTTTTTAGTTTCAGAAATCTTCAGTCCCTATCCAGGGGCAATACAACCTAGCAAGGGGACAAATCAAGTACTGCCTCAGATAAATACTGTGGAATGTTTCTCCTCCTGCTTAGACTGAGTACACATAGAATGCCACTTGATAGGTTTCACTTTTGTAGGCTCAGTGTGTACATCTCTGTTATGGCTCAGCCTGTAACCTTATCCTTTCAGCCTGACAATACCAGATGTCTTTGTTTCAGAGTTTGCCTCAGCAAACACGGTATTGGGAACATGACTAGGTCTGACAAACATTATGTTGTTCATCTCCCAACTCATCTAGGTTTTTTTCTTTTTAAACACTGATCAGGCTTTTTGTTCCTGACTTTGAGTGGACTTTATAAAAGCAGAGATGAAAATGAAACATGTTTTATTGTCTTTAATTTGCAGTGTGAAACCCTTCTCCCAGCCGACTTACAGTATCCAGCCTCCTCCAATACCAGGTAAGGAGGTCAGGGAAGAACTTCAAGGAGGGATGGAAGCCCTTCAGAATGCCTATGGCTGGAGCTGAGATCCACAAGAAGCAAAAAGACAATTATAGGAGCATGTTAAAGACAACCAGGTAGTAAAGCAGAGCATGGCATAGAATTAGCGAATGGCATTAAAGGGACAGCAGCTATGGGGCACTCGATTCTCATGTGGGATTTCAACCTATCTGACATTGACTGAGAGGTGGAAAGTTCCCAAGGAAAAGTAGGAAGCAATTTCTTATCAGTGATGAGGGACTTTTTCCTTCATCAGCCTGTCAGGCATGGGACAGTAAGGGATGGAATGCTGTGCTGAGTAGGTGGGATTACATCGTCATGGCAGTAACAGTTGAGGAGCTGATTGGGTATACTTTTTGACCATGACAAGATTTAGATCAAGATGATAAGGGAAGTTCACAAACAAAGACCAGTATGCTAGGCTTCATTAGGGCTGATTTTGATAAGCTGAGGGAACTGGTTATAGCTATATGGACAAATATGGCACCGAGTAGTAGCTCAATGGCAAGTCGGAGGACCTGGAGCAAAATATAATAGATAAGTTCAAACTTGTGAACATGATGTTTTGAACTAGGTGAATTTTGCAAACGTCCTTTTGTTTTGAACCAGTTTGCCTTAGTTTGACTGTAGATAACACTTTATTTTGTGGTTACAGTGTACTGAGAGAGTATTTCCTTTTTGCAAGGCCACATTAAGTACACAAAACTAGCAGAATAGTGCAATGGCCCACTTGAGAGCTACTGGTTCCAAACATTATGTCTGTTCATCTCTGACAAACCTGGCATGTGCAGTGACAGAGCAAAGTGTTGGAGACACAGAGCAGTTGGTCATCTAACCTTGCCCTTCCCCAATTTATTTAAGACTTATGTAATACAAAAAGGCCAAAATAATGAAGATAGCCATGGTACAGCCGCTCACAGTGAGTGCAATGGCTACTGGTTCCAAACATTATGTCCAAATGGTATGTCCATTCAGACACTGCCAAACTTGGACAAGGCTCAAGGTTATGCCAAAATAAATGTCGTACATAGAGTACTTGTCCAATTTTTTCCCCATAAATTAAATGTTTGTATAAGTCCTATGAAGGCTCAGAAATTTGAAGACTATAGTACAGCATCCTTCACCGTGTAAAGGAGGCTACTAGTTCCAGTAACTATATCTGCTCAGACACCGGCAACGATGGGCGAGGCTTAACACTATGCCATGGATAAGTGTTGGACACAGAGTACTTGGTCAGCTGTGCCCCAGAGTCTTCTAAATATAGACCACACATCTGAAGACAACAGTACAGCAGTTCACAGTGTGAGAAGGCTACTGATTCCAAACATTTTGTCCCTTTAGATATTGTCAAACATGGACAAGGATTCATGTTATGTTAAGGATAAGTGTTGAATGCAGAGTACTTGTTTAACTTTAGCAACATTCTACATTTTTGTAACTATATCTAAGGCTGACAATGATTAGGATAAAAAAAAAAAACAGCAGGCCACTGGCTAGCAAAAATTCTTGTGAAAAATTCCCACAGTAAAAAGCTGGAATACTGCAGTCTTGCCTATAGTGTAAAAGACCAGCCAATATGGGTTATTCCCTCCAGTTATAAAATGGTCCCACCCTTCAAGAGTTAGGCTTGCATTTGTACAGCAGATGATCAGATCTGAAAGACATGTGGGTGAGTCACGGAGGAGTGGATGGATCATTTCACTGAGCAGTGGGCAACAAGAAGGGGAAGGCAGTCAACCAGCCAGGGCATGGCAGCCAGTTAAAATAGTAACACTGATGACAGAGGTGCAGCAGAACCATAGGAGCACTGATTCTGTTCATTATATTTCAGGATATGACAGTGTGGTTGGTCTCTCACCATCCCCGACAGCCCCGGCATGGCAGGGCAGGAGCATTGCCAGTTCCAAACTTAGGATGTTAGAATTCTCTGCATTCTTGGAACAGCAGCAGGATCCAGACACGGTAAGGACCAATCTCCGTCTTGGCTGCATGTAAAGCTGGTCCATGGAGATTAGATAAGGCCTCTCTAGGCTAATAAGGTGGGAACTAACCCTGGTTTTGTAACATGAGCTGAGACAGCAGTATCCACTCTCCAAAGGACAGCTGTCATCTGTCACGTCTTTCTCCTGTGGGATTTACAAAATATCTTGTCTGCACTTCTGGGTCAGTGAAAGCATCAGAAGAAGGATGTACATTATTGTAGACAGCTAGTGTTGCTGCCTGTCTTGGTCAGAGCATGGAAATCCTGGTTTGGATGTCAATAAGTCAGACCAAGTTCAAATGACAGATGTCTCAAGGGTAAAGGTACTGGATATTCATAACACAGACAGATTCCCACAGCAGTAAGCCAATTACACTTCTAAACTCAATTCACAGCTAGGATACTGTTCCGTCAACTGAGATTTTAGTAGCGAATGTTATTTATTTTCAAATAATGCTAAGATATTATCAAGGAGGGCTCAAGATCAAGAGTTAGCTAATTAAATATTATCAACCAATTACACTGACTTAGGGTTGCCAGCAGTCCTGACCTGTCCAGTCCTGCTTGTTACTGCATCCTGCACCCCCCCAAAAAAAAAGAACACTTGGGGATGCCCTGATCTGAGACCAGGAAAATAATGTCTTACTGTAATAAAAAAAATTAAAAGAACTTAAATGACAAATGACCAAGTGATTAAATGAAAATCAATGTGAATGGGAGGGCTGAAGCCAGAGGTTCAATGTGGGAAATAGCTCCTCCCACGTCCTAAATAAAATCCAGCCTCTCCCAGCAGCCCATGCATAGTATGTTTCAAAGCACTCTGGGCTCCTGCGTGGCTTGCGTGGCTGGGCCTCCTTGCTTCTGGCTCCTACCCTGCACTTTCCTCTCTCCTGATCCTTTGTTCCCCATTTTGCTCTGTGTTTGTTCACCCCCCATCACCATTTTGGAGGGTTGTTTGTGCTTGGTTACATGCGTCTGCCTACTGCTGTTGGT